>JASDDO010000018.1:390500297-391864991 GCA_030015575.1 Agapanthus africanus
CACACCCGAAGATGATGCATCAGCATGCACTCTCTTCGTTTGGGCGGCACGGAAATTCTGGTAATCCCCAATTTCCTGCTCTGTCTTATAACAATTATAAGTTGGAGCGGGACCAACGTTCCCCAGCTCAGTATAACAAGCGGGTTCGGTCAATAATCCGTATTATTATCTTGATTAAGGCGTGATATGGTCGCTACCTGGAGAGAGAGAGAAGAAAACACTCAGCGTGCGCTCTTGCAAGAATAGATTGGTTATTATTTTATCTAATCAGGATGGCTCCCACTGCTTTTTATCAAATCTTCCTTCAAACCCTAAAAGGAAAGACTAGCCAGGATTAATTACACACTACAAGTTCGCCAATCTTTCAGCCAGGCCAGTGTCGGTACTTTGAGGGAGGTCCCCCGTGCTTTCGCACGAACCTAATTAATGTAAACCTCGTTTTCCCAGAGGCGTAACCCCGTTGACACCTTTCTAGACACCTACTTGATCGGCTAATTGTAATGTATAAAACTCTCCCAGGTGTAACACTTACTCGCAGCGGGTATCGGGATCCAACTATCTCATAGAAGGTATGCAATCTCATTGCAAATTTCAACACTTGAAATTCCCGATAATATTTTGCCCCTAACGTGCTATGACCTTGACGAAAGCCAACAAACCATAGCCCGCTAGTCAAGTTCAACCCGTACATTTCTTGATCGAATTAAACCCACCCGCACGACCCTTGACGAAAGCCAACAAAGCCGCACGACTACCCTAATCCAATCGCATCGTATGCTAGCAGATAAGCAGCATATAGCTACCGCACACTGCACCTTGACGAAAGCCAACAAATGCAGCACGAATACTATATACAACTTATCTGAAATGACGGAGGGCTACGACAGGTTTTTCTGAAAACCTATTGCGTAATGAACTTGATATTGTTGTAGGATCGAATGAATTTTGAAATGGAGTGTTTTTTAGGCTTTTCTAGTTTTGCTAAAGGAGTCACTCCCGGTGAAGGGATCGTCGGTCCTTTCCTCGTCGAATGAGGTGCGGGATATATCCCATATATCACTGTGCAAAGCAGAACTCTTAAAAGCAATCAAAAGACAAACCGAGTGTGTAGCATCTGCCAGTTATTGCTAAAGGAGTCACTCCCGGTGAAGGGATCTCGTTCCTTTCCTTATCGAATAAGGTGCAGGATATATCACATATACCGCTATGCAAAGCAAAAACTGTAGCTACCTGTTTTATTTTGAAATTCGATTCTACAACATCTTAGGTTTCTTTTATTTCATTAATCTCATTAATGAAGTCCCATCATTTATGTACCTAAACATCACAGATAGATATGACGTACACTTATGCCATCCGCATTCGCCTCGATGTCCCCTCGTGCACCGTTAGGTTAGGTAACTAACGACAGAGCGGGGCAGGGCTAGCGCGGATGTAAAACATAAGTAACGTCTATATAATATATCATATATACTATATACTGTATCTATCACAGAACATCACATGATCACATCACAGATATCGCAGCAGAAGAATCATATGAAATATTGGATATACTAGGACGTCCGTGTTTTCAATACGAGCCAGTATAAAACACGGATTCCACGGTCGTGATAAATAGCCAAACCCACACCCCTAGACCCCTACGAGAGCGGCAAGCAACCCTACCAATTCTGGAGTTAGGAGACCCGGACTCGACTCCTCGAGTTGGTCTCCCACTGGACTCCAGAACCCGGTTACTTGTGCCCTCCTCCTTGGGTCTATCCTAGTGCAGAAAAGTAAATAATATACAAACGGTGACTACTTCCACAACCTGGAAGCGCCCCAATAAAAGAATATTACATACAAGTTTTTACATGAATGAAAATGAAAAACACTCATCTCACATAAAAACCCCCGGCTATTCAAACACGACGATCCAATATAACATATCCAGCAACACATATCATCACATGTCATCAACGTAAGTAAATATGTCCATCCCAATTGTCGTTGACATATAGCAACGAAACCGGCGATATCACATATTACACTTACGGTCACAGAAAAGAAAGTGTAAAACTACAACAGTTCGAATCCGCAATCACCTCAGACATCGCATGCCTGACCAAATGAATTCCTTAGACATCGCATGCCTAACAATTATAAACCCCGCATTTTAATCTCATTATCGAAAACACTTTTCAATATCAAGTCGGGCAATTCAACAAGATTCCCGACATCCTGATCGAATGCTCGTCGCAAACTTCAGTAGGCGGCCGCACCCCCGACGCCGTCGACGAAGTGCACCAAGGCGGAACACCGCTACCGCGAGCACCCGAACGGATGCTTTCGGCGACGGGGTTCTCCTACAGTCACTTGGTCGGGGCTATGGGATATAGCTGTCTATTAAGTTTACCCGGCGAGTATCCGCGTACGCTACGTGATTGCGACGGACTTTTGATCACATCAAAATTCCGTGGCAACCGATCAAGTGAGACTAAAGTGCTATGTTTATAACATTCATTCAGTTATCACATAACTTTTGTGAATTCCAATTATTGTATCCCATTCCGGATAAATAGAAAATGTCAAACATTCCGATCGAACAATCGAACACCCAAGTTTTCCCGATACAGATCAACTCATGAAATAAGTCTAACAACATTCCGTTCGTGCCTCAGTACCAACGGTCCAGCCGTTGAAGGGTCAAGCCAACGCCTCACATGTGGCACGCCGTACTGCCCCAAACCCGAAGGTTCAAAGGGCAGTTCAAGACGGTCACATAATCGAGTTAAGGTTTGTTGTCTTCTAGAGGGACCATCGCGTTACTTGCACTACTTAGAACGTCGTTAAACTACGGAAAAATCCAACACTTGGAAATTTCCCGACAGGGGAAAAATTGGGTATTTATATCCGGTCGAACCTTTTAACATATTCTAAAATTTATCCGGAAAGCCACATAGACAAAATTTGATACTCCGATCGAAACACCGAATCCCCAAAAACACATCAGAAAAATTCAACTCTGGAAAAAATATTAAAAATTTCCAGAAAACTCAGCACTACTAAACATGAATTACTGTGCAAGTCACGTGATGTAAATCTACAGTGTGGCCGCGCATCCGCCGCTGGTACTATTGTGGGGGCCGCGGATCCGCGCTACATTAGTGGATTTACCATTACGTACTTCACAGTAAATCATAAAATTCCCTGCTGATTTCACTGAATATTTTTAATATGGAAAAATGCACTGTTTTGAAAAAAGTACAGAGAGCAAGTTTAGTTTGGGGTTCCGGGTTCGTTCGGACTTCAAATTCCATCTGGACTTCGCCTAAGGCTCTAGCTAGGCTCTGATACCACTGTAGGGTTCCTAGGCACGCTAGTGAGGTCTCCCAAGCCATCAACCATGGCAATTTCAAAAATTATGGTGCCGAGAAATCCTAAACTACGGATCGATAACTAGATGTCTAGGCGAAAAAGAACTAGTTAACACTTAACTAATGAGAAAACGGAAATACAACCTTTGTAGATCCAGTGCTCCACCTCCATAGCTCTGCAACGAAGTCATCTCCGCTGTCCAAAAAGAATCCGGGCTCTAGCGTCGGCTTCGTCGGAGAATGGACGGGCTAGGTCATCGATGTCCATGCCGAAGATGATCTACGTCGAGGCATCGCTAAATCAAGCTCCGACTTCACCAAGTCAAGAAACTTGTGAAGAAAACACACTCTACTACTTGGCAAGAGGTAGAGGATGAAGAAATAGGAGTTGGGTTAACTTTAGAATTGGATTTCTCACTCTAATTCATCAATCACTATTGATGAGGTAAGCTTTCTTCTTGAAGTTCAAGGAACAAGAAGAAGAATATTGTGATAAGATTATTCCAAAAAGAAAAGAATCACAATACTTATCATAATATTAACTCAAGTCAAGTGTCGAGAATGAATCATGGTTAGTAGGAATGGTTAGGGTTAAGGATGAGATAAGAATGGTTACAAAGTCAAAGACTTCAAGAAGCTTCAACTAGAATCCAAAATTAGCAACCATTTTCATTTCATTTTCTTTTATTCATTTATCAAAAATAAATGGATAATTAAATAAGATAAATGAATAACAAATAATAAACCCTAACCATTTCATTAACCAAGGTTTAATACTTTACACATAACCAAAAAGCATGCATCATCAAACATGATACAAGCAAGCGCACAAAATCATATCACATATATAATGCGTACATCCGAGTGAGAAAATCCATTTAAAGTGAACCGATACTAGTTAATGCAAAGTAATATATCAAATATATTATTATGCATTAAATCATTAAATCAACACTTGATTCAATGATCCGGTCATGTCGTACATAACCGACTGGTATCATTAGTAACAACTTATCGAATCAACACTTGATCCGATAACCCGGCTATATCGCATATAACCGATCAATGTCACATATCGCGAGAATCGAATACAGTGTCACATACTGGTATCATTCTCGGTCCCGCACATATCTCATATGCGCTCCTATTTCGTTTTGCTTGAGCCAGGAAACCTCTGTGTAGGACTCTAAAGACTCGTCAATACGCCGGCAGCAGATGATGATCATATCAAGCATCCACAAGCCGCAAGCGATCTGCTAAACGTAACGGCCACCCGGGTATTGAGCGATCTGAAGATCGACGAGCAAGCCCGCTCATACTCCAGTGAATCCAACCAGCAACACTACCGTACAGTCCGGTCTGATCGTCTGATCTGTCGCATATCTTGCCTAGGGGTGGTAAACGTCAGACCCCAATAGCTCGATAAGTCGTGTCGATATGAGGTCTATAACTATTCGTGAAACTACTGGTAACACTTACCAGTAAATCTCAGCAACCCTGGCCAGGGATTTCCTGTTATAGCCAATCGAACACAGCGCAACATCAACCCTCTATACCGAGAGAGACGAATCCCCTCCTATCGCTCATTGCCTCCATGTGACTCAGGACTGTACCCAAAAACCACCGTTTTGCACGCCCTCTTGGACGTGGTAAGATTGAAATCAAAGCACAGTGGGAACCACACAAGACTCGATGACGATCTCGGGTCAACAGACTACTCTGTACCAGTGTCACCAGAGAACTGCCATCTGATGTGAGGTATAATACCATCTGGAAGTTCTCGGCGAGTCCGTCCAGTGTACCCAGTCTCTACTGAGCACCCGCATATCATCTCTGATGTCAAACACCGATGGATATGGGATCATCCATCGCCCATCTGTATGGGTCGAGAAGGTATACGCTAGTCTACTCTGGTATATCGATGCCCCGTCTCGATACACCCACGACTAGGGACTTTGAAGGATGTACTTATGGACTACCATGTCCCCACTAGTATGATCCGCATCATAGTCCAGGTAGTCAAGCACACATCCTAAGGGCTTTACCAACATGTAACAGAGAGACAATCAGTATACACGTTAAGGTAAAGATCAACCAGATAGCATACTATCATGTCGAGCAAGAAATTCCTCCCTATATATGTCCCAGCATCCACTACAATATACATCCTATGTACAGTAATGGCCTCTAGGGCATACATATAACTAACAGTCTGTCCCACAGCCGTCAGTACGTCGTACTTGAGATAGTATGCGGGTGCTCGTTAGGTTACGAGTACACTAGACAGGACTCGTTGGGAACTGTTGGTTGGTAATATACCTATCGTCAGTTATTAGTTCCCAGGTGACATGAGTACAGCTTAGTACGCTGACTTAACACTGTCACTTCGCCTCGAGTGTGTTCCCATTGTACTTAGATTACTACCCTACCACGGCTCAAAGGAGTCGTGAAAACAGGTAGTAGTTGGGTGCAGTCCTGAAGCACTTGGAGGCAGTGACGGTTAGACAGGATTCGTCTCTCCCGGTATTGGGGGTTGATATCGCGCTGTGTCTGTAAGTCCGCGGGGGCGCCCCGGCCGTCGATCCGACGCCGGAAATGCGGAAACAAAAAACTTTCAAAAACTATTGACCGGCACCACCGCGCACTTTTCACCCGGATCGGCCCATTAACCTTGCTAACTAGCAAAGAAGAAAAGAGTAGAGAAGTTATACAAAGCGATCCGTGTCCTTCGGTCTTCATCTCCACTCCGATCTCTCGCGGAATCTCCGTCCATCATTGCCTCGTCGGAAAGGGCACCACGTAGCCGGAATCTTTTACGAGCTCCCGCCTCTTGACCGAGGCAACTCGGGCACGAAGTTGGCTAGCCGACGCGTCCAAGACTTGCTATAGATATAGTGTAGAAGCTCGTCTCTTTTGGGGTTATGAGGTTGCCATGGTTTATGGAGGAAAAGAATGAACTTGAGAGAAAGAAAAATGGAGCTCTCAAGTTTCCAAGCAACATATGAGATAAATCACCACACACTAAAATCAATCCCCTTCTCCCTTAAATAGTGGCCGGCCCCTTCTCTCACAAGAATGAGATTGGAGAGAGAAAAAGAATTCTCCAAGTATATAAAAATATAATGGAAAAACCAATAAAGAAAATGGTCACTCTCATTTCATTTCAACAACCATCAAATGAAAAGCAAAATGAAATGGACAAGAATGGAATCTCATCATGAAGAGGCTACAATAATGCAAGAAACCCCTCCACTAAATGTTAATTGCAAACTTGCAATTAACACCCTCCAACGGATAGTCCGGCCGTGAAGGAAAAAGAGAAAACCGGCCGGAACGGAATGCAAACTGGCAACCCCAGAAAACCGATCCCGTAATAAATTACAGGAAAACCCCGCTACTGCAAATACATGCCCGCATTTGTATTCCCACTGAACACAAATGCAAAGAGACAAAACTACACTATCTAATACTAAGATCCGGCTTAAGCCAAAGCCAGCTAGTAAAAACCGTCCGATCACGATCCGTGCAATACCACACGTATCTGATCGAACCCTGCCATATCTCCATACGGCCTCCACAGCATTTCGCCCGAAACTTGAGTAACTGAGTATGGTGGACTCTAAAGACTCGTCAATACTATGGCTGTGGATTTAACCACTAGCACGTCAGAGGTATAAGCCAATACGTGACGGGCTACCAGGTATTGACCAAAAGTGACGTCGATGAGCGAACTCATCCTGACACCCTACTGAGCCTGTCAGTGACAATATCCGTACAGTCCGGTCCGTTCGTCTATGAGCATCGCATGGCGGGCCTAGGGGGTGGGTAAAAGTCAGACCCCCAAAAGCGGTACAAGTCGTGTCGGAGTGTAGCCCAGAACACCCTGAGATACTACTGGAATACCTTCCAGCAAATCTCCTGCCTTGGCCAAGGACTTTTCATGTTCTGGCTCTCCTAGACACAGCGCGACCTCACCCCCAATACCGGGAGAGACGAACCCCTGCAGATCCGCTCACTGCCTCCATGTGGCTCGGGACTGTACCCAACTAAAACCTGTTTGCACGACTCCTTTGAGCCGTGGTAGGGTAGTAATCAAAGCACAGTGGGAACTCACACGAGACAAATGACGGTCTCAGGTCGATGAACTAACCTGTACACATGTCACCAGGGAACTGCTATCTGACGTCTGGTATATTCCCAACTAGCAGGTTCCCGGCGAGTCCTGTCCGGTGTACTCATAACCCAATGAGCACCTGTATACATCTTAGGTGAACCAACTGACACCAGTAGCTTGTGAGACCGGCCATCGCCCCTCGTCGGGGTCTTGACTGTATACACTAGTCTACTCTGGAGAAACGATGCCCTGTCTCGAATCTCCCATGAGTAGGGAACTTTTAAGGATGTGCTTGTAGACCCTCAGCTCCCACTTATATGATCGCCCTCATACTGCTGGTGGTCAAGCAAGAATCCTAGGGGCTCTATCAACGTGTAATAGCGACTTGTCAGTTCACCTAAAGCAGTACACGATGATAAAGATAAACCAGATAACATACTATCATCTCGAGTAAGACTGTCCTACCGGGGTAGGTCCTCCCCTCAATCATTGCAATCACGTGCCTGTGATCCAATAATTGACTCTGAGGGCACTATCTCCAACAATCTCCCACTTGCACTCAAGGCTAATTATTGCGATGTCGCATACTCACAGCCCGTGTGATACCGAACACCCAACTCCTCTACTAGTCAGTCTCACAAAGCTCGTTTGCGAAACAATTGCGTTCGAGGAATAGCCTCAGTGAGTGGATCCGCTTTGATGTTTCTTTCTATGTCTCTCTAAATCTCAAGTTCACGGAGAAAGCCATCTCCCGAAATGAGCAATACCTGTCTTAGAATGTCTGGATGTCTGATGGGACCTAGCTCATAAGTGAACTCCAAATCCAAACTTCTTAGACTGTATCGTCAACTGAACTTATTCAGTATCCTGCGCCATACCGTCCCTCAGTTTCCACCTGGACCACCTGTCCAAAATACTGCCCCTCGTTAGAGGAAAAACTATAACTCTGACAGCCACTCTGCCATCCAGGTCACCTTGGACGCCTGGAATGATAACCGTCTCCTAAAGGAGGCTGCCGTTATCAATTCCTTAGAACATCAACTTATGTTCTAAAACTGCTTCCGATTGTTTCTCCAGGATTGGATCAATATCAACTTATTGCACCTACTGCAAGAACAACATCTGGTGTGGTACTTGACATCTCATGATTGACTCAATTGCCTAAGCAAGTGATCTGTCAATCATGCGTATCCCTCTCCCCTTTAGTCTGTAAGACACCTTTAGAGAGGGTGACTCCATTACCTGCAGGTACACTACCGTGCCAGGAGTCGTCCATTCTAAATACTCATAGAATGAGGTCCAAGTACCCAGATTGGGAAACCACCCAAATCTAGATCTAAAACCATAGATCTAGTAACCAGAATGTCTGATATTATATCCAAGTCCTATGTGGAGAAACCACTGTGTGACGACCAAAGTATAACCTATCGTAGTATAGGAATATCACTTCCTACTCTGTGTATGTCATCAAATACCAGGACATCACACCCTACTACCTTCTTAACATATCAATCCCCTATTCTGATGAAGTCAAACCTATGACTGTCACATCAGAAATCGATGATCTATCTCCGCTTTATCTGCTTTAGTCTATGAATAGACATAAACCTGATGTCCACCAATGCTTCCGCTGCTCTCACTGACTACGACAACCCTCTGGCAGAGTCATATAGGCGTACACTTCTAAAGCTAGTTTAGAATGACGCTATACTCATCCTCCCGCCAGGTCTCGCAGCCTGGAACAACAGCAATGGCAAGTGTGGGTAAACAAGAACTTCCCTGCCACCGTCCTTGAGCATACCGAAGTACCTCTCGGGTGCTGGAGGTTACCCACCTTATCTGCGGAGTGGCCATTGGAATGTCAAACCAGATCGAATCTTTAGGTTCTTATCAAATCTTCAGTAATCGTTTGCGGTTCTGGAATCACTTCCAGTTCTACCATACTCCCACTACTGTTTTTCTGAAAAAAATCCATTTTTGATAAAACTGTGGCGAGTCAAGAACAATATTATTATTGATCTTCCAGATGGTAGAAAGTCAACCCTCATCATAGCCTGGGTCAACCCACAAACAGCCATTACAGAAACGTGCCTTGAGTTATCCAGAGTCTGGTTTTAATCATAAGCCGGACAACTCCCCATACCTTAACAATGTTAAGATATGAACTGTACTATATCCAATATAGAACCAGAGGCACTGATTTAATTGAACCAGATTCAAATCATGCAGCTGTCTCCAGTGCATGTCAACTAAATGGAAGGAGGCCGATCAGCGTTACTCAACTTAGGAACGTTTCCAATTATGAGTAACCTGAAAAAGAAGCAAGTTCTCTCAACCATTACTATCAACTGAATACCTTATACAAGTATCTACATCTTCGATCACCTTGAAGAATCCCGATACTTGCAATACCTGGTTCTCTACTTTATTCATATACCTATAACTCTTCAAAACTTAGACCCTGTGTTTCTACGAAACACATGTCTAAGAACTAGAGAAGTTAAAAGTAAAATAGAATATAGTATGAGGACCAACCCCTCTGTCCTAATGGACACTGGACAACATACAATACTCTGTATAAGTCCGCTGAGTCTAACAACTCTTTCACTGTGTGTCGTAGGTTGAAAACTGTACTTTTGGTTAAGAAGAATTACACCGCTGTTCAATGCTCCTTACCTAACCATCCACTGGTATAGGTAAATGTCATAGACATAATTTCAAAAAGATATGTCTCACTTTATAAAAATAGACGTACAGATATATCAATTTGAAATTGGTGCACAACAACGGATATTCAAAACCAAATATTTGCCGACCGGCAAACAACCCAGATGGCTTCCTCAAATATCACCAATTCCAACGAATCCCGATATAATGAGGATGGTCACCTAATTCCCAATAACTTACTCCCCTTCATCATCTGTAAAACCATACAGATGTGAAACTCATACCTGGTAAATACATACCCTGGAGCAAATGCCTAATTGGGAAATCAGTTTTCATTTAACAGTACACAGTGAAACTGAAACATTGAACTGTTTCGATGGGGTATCCCGGTATTCCTAGTAATGCCTCTTCCATTATCCAGATTCACAGCTGTAACCGTATATTTCTTTGCCATCTCTCCAAATCCCTTTATATGTCTTTAGTCATTACCTTCTGTACACCCCTTTAGGCCAAATGGTTTTCTTCCTTCCCTACCGTTCGGCACCAGCCTATGGTTTGGAAGAAGACTATCGAATAAGCATAATGGGTGTACTGTCCTAATCCTAGGAGCACTCGCAATGCGAGAGAAGGTGAAGATAAAAGACACCTGAATGAACTTTATTCCTATTTCTCCTGAACCAGGATCCATCCCCGAACTGGAACAAGTTCCTTTCGAGTTCGTATATAACCATACGATGGATTATCCAATAAACTGGGATCTTCGTAGTGATACGGAGTGTCCTGAAGAAATACAAAGGTGATTTAGGATTGGCGAAGAAATACTTGGTTTGGTCGTGAATATTAGTCACATTTTACATTGCCCTCTTACCAATCCCTTGCTTTGTCTGAACTTAATACCTTCTGTACACCGTTTAGGCTAATTGGCTTTCTTCATTCCCCACCGTTCGGCACCAGCCTAAGGTTTGGAAGAAGACTATCCAATTTGCGTAATAGGTGTACTATCTCCTAAACCAAGGAGTACTCGCAATCTGAGAGAGAAGGTAAAGGAAAAGACAACTGAATAGTCCTATTCGTTTTCTCCAGAACCGGAAACCATCCTCGAATTCCTTCGAGTTCATATATAACCATACGATGGTTTTGTCCAATGGAAGTGGACATTCGTAGTAATACGGGGTGTCCCGGAGAAAAGGGTAAAAGTAGGAGTGGCAATGAGATTTGTAACTCTGACAATCCAAAAGCCAGTGTTAAGAAGGTTCGGTCAACTTGGTCACTGAGTCATAGTCTAGGGTCGAGTCAATGGTCGCTGCCAAAGAGAGAGAGAAAAGAAACACTCAGCGTGCACTCTAACCTAGATCAGAATGGTTATCACTTTATCTAATCTGGAAACCTCCCACTGTAACGTCAAATTCTTCCCCAAACCTGAAAGAAGAATTAGCCGGGATCACCCGAGGAGTAAACCAACTCATCAGTGGGAATCGGGATCCAACCATCATCGCATGATAACGTGACGGAATCCGCTCACGCTATCACACTCCAGAAGGTATGCGCATATCTGGCAAGTTTCAGTTCTTTTGAAACTCCCGATGTGGATTTTTGCTCCATGCTCTTATGACCTTGACTAAGGCCAACAAATCATAAGTCGCATGTCAAGTTCTACCCGTCATTATCCAGGTTGATTTGAACCCACCCGTTCAAGCCCTTGACTAGGGCCAACAAGGCTATACGACTGTCCCAAACCAACGCATCTATCTATGCAGCATATGAACACCCAATAGCTACCAAACACTGTGCCTTGACTATGGCCAACAAACACAGCTTGAATACTATTGACTATCCATATGAAATGACGGAGGGCTACGAATGGTTTCTGGCGAAAACCTTTAACGTAATGAACTTGATATCGTTGAAGGAACGGATAGCTTTTTAAAAAATATAGTGACGAAAACCTTTGCTAAAGAGGTCACTCCCGGTGAAGGGATCTCGGCTCTTTCCCCGTAGAATGAGGTGCAGGATATTCCAAATGAATACCACGATGCAAAGCAAAAGCAATCGGCTATAGTGAAGTTATTGCCTTGACGCAAACTTTTGTCTAAGGGGTCACTCCCGGTGAAGGGATTTCGGCCCTTGCCTTGTCGACTGAGGAGCAGGATATTCCAACTGAATACCACTGTGCAAAACAAAAGAGAAAGCCCTTGCAATAACAGCTTTTTGGAAAAATGTTCCAACAACATCAGAATAGGTTTGTTTATCTTGCATTGATCCGAATCAACGCAGTCCCATCAATTGATCACACCACAAAGAACGAAAATATACTGACGTACGTATATGCCATCCGCATTCGCCACTGGGTCCCGTCATCACCCTTTAGGTTAGCTAACTAACGACAGAGCGGGGACTGGACTAGCGCGGATGCAAAACATATACAACATCTACTAGTATATATATAATATATAATTTTCGCTCAAGGCGTGAGAAAATGCAACACAGAAATGTATAGCAACACAGATCAATACAGATATCTGGGATCCCCGGGTTTCACAGAGCCGCTACTGAAACCAGACGTTCCCCTGGTCGTGTGGATAGCCTGTGCAATGAAATCCTAGACCCCTACGGGCGCGGCAAGTTACCCGCCAAAACCTGAAGCGAGGCAGCCCCCTTCAGCAACGTGAATGGACCACCCAGCACCTCACGGAATCCGGTAACTTGGGCACCCCTCCTGGGTCAACCTGTACCCCCTACGAGCGCGGCGAATAGCCCGCCAATTCTAGAGTAAAGCCCCCTCCGTCTCAACGCCATGAGATGCGGGATCATTGCCCTCTAGAACCCGGCTATCCGTGCACCCCTCCGCGGGGTAATCCTAGTACAGAAAATAAAATATACATACAACGGGTACATCGACCGCAACCTGGTCGTGCCCCAAAAGAATAATACAAACAGGCAGTGACGGAAGTCCACATGTCGGACGCTCGCCCCGCAATATCAAATGTACATATAAAACATAACTGTACTAACATTGCATCCAGGCTATCCCCCACGACCGATCTGCAACAACACAGCATAACACAGAACATCAACGTGAAAATCACGTTCGCAAATCCGTCTAACCGGGCTATAGCAGTTAGACAGGATTTACCGATCAAGTGATATTCACGGTCGCAGATATAATGTAAATACTGTGAAATAATGTGTTTAAAATATCCGATCGATCAAATTTTAACAAGTGGGCCCCAAGCATTACTGTAGCAGATCAGGAAATTCTGGGCCCAATATTAATATTCCAAAAACCCTAAATTCCATTCAGGAGGCAACTGCAGAAATATGATACAATGATCACATAAAGGTGCGGCGGAACCGCGGCAAGAAGGGGGTGTTTGCCGTGTTTCCGCGCTCCTACAGTTGAATCACTGCATCGAAGTTTTGCAGAACCCTTAGATTTTCCAGTACATCACTTTTCTGTAACCTGAAAAAAATTTTGACACCAAAAATTTTCAACAGAAAACTGATGTGAACAAAAATGTAGATTTTGGAATTTTGGTCGATCGGAAATGTAAAACGCATTAGAACAAGCTAGGCAAGGTTAATGGCGTGTCTCTGATACCAATGTAAGTCCGCGGGGGCGCCCCGGCCGTCGATCCGACGCCGGAAACGCGGAAACAAAAAACTTTCAAAAACTATTGACCGGCACCACCGCGCACTTTTCACCCGGATCGGGACATTAACCTTGCTAACTAGCAAAGAAGAAAAGAGTAGAGAAGTTATACCAAGCGATCCGATTCCTTCGGTCTTCATCTCCACTCTGATCTCTCGCGGAATCTCCGTCCATCATTGTCTCGTCGGAAAGGGCACCACGTAGCCAGAATCTTTTACGGGCTCCCGCCTCTTGACCGAGGCAACTCGGGCGCGAAGTTGGCTAGCCGACGCGTCCAAGACTTGCTATAGATATAGTGTAAAAGCTCGTCTCTTTTGGGGTTATGAGGTTGCCATGGTTTGTGGAGGAAAAGAATGAACTTGAGAGAAAGAAAAATGGAGCTCTCAAGTTTCCAAGCAACATATGAGATAAATCACCACACACTAAAATCAATCCCCTTCTCCCTTGAATAGTGGCCGGCCCCTTCTCTCACAAGAATGAGATTGGAGAGAGAAAAAGAATTCTCCAAGTATATAAAATATAATGGAAAAACCAATAAAGAAAATGGTCACTCTCATTTCATTTCAACAACCATCAAATGAAAAGCAAAATGAAATGGACAAGAATGGAATCTCATCATGAAGAGGCTACAATAATGCAAGAAACCCCTCCACTAAATGTTAATTGCAAACTTACAATTAACACCCTCCAACGGATAGTCCGGCCGTGAAGGAAAAAGAGAAAACCGGCTGGAACGGAATGCAAACTGGCAACCCCAGAAAACCGATCCCGTAATAAATTACAGGAAAACCCCGCTACTGCAAATACATGCTCGCATTTGTATTCCCACTGAACACTAATGCAAAGAGACAAAACTACACTATCTAATACTAAGATCCGGCTTAAGCCAAAGCCGGCTAGTAAAAACCGTCCGATCACGATCCGTGCAATACCGCACGTATCTGATCGAACCCTGCCATATCTCCATACGGCCTCTACAGCGTTTCGCCCGAAACTTGAGTAACTGAGTGTGGTGGACTCTAAAGACTCGTCAATACTATGGCTGTGGATTTAACCACTAGCATGTCAGAGGTATAAGCCAATACGTGACGGGCTACCAGGTATTGACCAAAAGGGACGTCGATGAGCGAACTCATCCTGACACCCTACTGAGCCTGCCAGTGACAATATCCGTACAGTCTGGTCCGTTCGTCTATGAGCATCGCATGGCGGGCCTAGGGGGTTGGTAAAAGTCAGACCCCCAAAAGCGGTACAAGTCGTGTCGGAGTGTAGCCCAGAACACCCTGAGATACTACTGGAATACCTACCAGCAAATCTCTTGCCTTGGCCAAGGACTTTTCATGTTCTGGCTCTCCTAGACACAGCGCGACCTCACCCCCAATACCGGGAGAGACGAACCCCTGCAGATCCGCTCACTGCCTCCATGTGGCTCGGGACTGTACCCAACTAAAACCTGTTTGCACGACTCCTTTGAGCCGTGGTAGGGTAGTAATCAAAGCACAATAGGAACTCACACGAGACAAATGACGGTCTCAGGTCGATGAACTAACCTGTACACATGTCACCAGGGAACTGCTATCTGACGTCTGGTATATTCCCAACTAGCAGGTTCCCGGCGAGTCCTGTCCGGTGTACTCATAACCCAATGAGCACCTGTATACATCTTAGGTGAACCAACTGACACCAGTGGCTTATGAGACCGGCCACCGCCCCTCGTCGGGGTCTCGACTGTATACACTAGTCTACTCTAGAGAAACGATGCCCTGTCTCGAATCTCCCACGACTAGGGACCTTTTAAGGATGTGCTTGTAGACCCCCAGCTCCCACTTATATGATCGCCCTCATAATGCTGGTGGTCAAGCAAGAATCCTAGGGGCTCTATTAACGTGTAATAGCGACTTGTCAGGTCACCTAAAGCAGTACACGATGATAAAGATAAACCAGATAGCATACTATCATCTCGAGTAAGACTGTCCTACCGGGATAGGTCCTCCCCTCAATCATTGCAATCACGTGCCTGTGATCCAATAATTGACTCTGAGGGCACTATCTCCAACAGTGTCTAGGAGAGCCATTACACAAAGTCCCTGGCCAGGGCAAGCGAGATATACTGGTAGGTTTCCAGTGTTATCTCAGGTTGTTCTGGGCTACACTCCGACACGACTTGTACCGCTTTTAGTGGACTGACGTTTATCGCCCCTAGGCCCGCCATGCGATATTCTCAGACGAACAGACAGGACTATACGCAGATTGTCACATTCAGGCTCAGTAGGAGTTTAGATGGGTTTCACCTCGTCCGTCTTCTTATCGGCATCTACCTGGGGACCGTTATGCACAGCTAGTGCCGCTTGCGGTCTGTGGTTAAACCTACTGCCATCGTAGTGTCGAGTCTTTAGAGTCCTACACAGAAAGCTATTCGCCTTTAGGCAAAAGAATAGATGTCGCATGGTTTTGCGACAGGGTTCGGTCACATCCGTGCACTTCTGCACGTTTAGTGTCCGGACAGTTAACACTAGCGGGCTTTGGTTTAAGCCAGATCCTAGTGTACGTTTTGGGATTGGTTTTATCTCGTTTGTATTCGTGTTCCTCGGAACGTGGATACGAGTGTGTATGCACAGTTGACAGAGAGACAGAGGCAGAGGATTCTCATTGGGGTTGTTGACTGTTGACTTTTGCTAAACCCTAATGAGAATAAGAAATATGATTAATGATAATATTAATTAAGTATTATTGTGTCTTGGTTGAGATGAAGGGTTGACTTTGTTGACTTGTTGACTTTGTTGACCGGTTGACTAGGTTGGACTAGTTGACCACCATCATTACAATGGCTATCATTTCATGGCAAAGACTTTTGCTTGCTTGTTTCTTTTTGCAAAATGAGTGCATGAAATGATATAGCCATTTTGACTTGAACCATCACATAATACTCAATTACTATTATGAGTTATCTTGATTTTGGATTATGAGAGGTTGGATGGCAAAAGGGTTGCTCATTCTTGTGGGGTTCCTAGGCACACAGTAGAGGTCTCACAAGGCATCAACCATGGCATTTTACAAAATTATGGTGCCGAGAAACCCTAGACTACGGATCGTTTGCTAGAAATCTAAGCGAAAAGTAAACTAGTTAACAATTAACTAAGAGATACGGAAATACAACCTTTGTAGATCCGGTCCTCCACCTCCACGGCTACGAGATGAGGTCCTCTCCGCTGTCCAAATCAAATCCGGGCTCTAGCGTCGCCTTCGTCGGAGAATGGGCAAGCTAGGTCGTCGATGTCCATGCCGAAGATGATCTACGTCGAGGCATCGCTAGATCAAGCTCCCTACTTCACAAAGTGATGAAACTTGTGAAGGAAACACACTCTACTACTTGGCAAGAGGTAGAGGATGAAGAAATAGGAGGTGGGTTCTCTTTAGAATTGGATTTCTCACTCTCAAGCTCAAGTTGCCATTGATGGCCTCAAGGTTTCAAACTTGAAGATGAAGAAGAAGATGAGCTAGAAATATGATAAGTCTTTTTAAAATAAAAAGAAAAAGTAATACTTATCATAATTCTAACTAGGGTTAAGTGTAGAGAATAGACCATGGTTAATGGATAGGTTAGGGTTAAGCATGATGACAAGAATGGTTAAGAAATCAAAGCATGATGACAAGAATGGTTAAGAAATCAAAGCTTCATGAAGCTTCAACTATAAGACAAAGAAAGCCACCATTCTTTTTCAAATCATTTCCAAATAAATAAATGAACAAATAAATAAATGAATATGCAAAACCCTAATCAGCACTTAACCATGGTTTTAATTCTTTACACTTAACTAAATAATCAAGTATCATCAAACATGATACAAGTATGTGCACGAAAATATATCACATATACAACTTGCACATCAAGTGAGAAAATCCATATAAAGTGAACCAATACTATTTAATGCAAAGTAATATATCAAATATATAATTATACATTAAATCATTAAATCAACATTTGATTCAATGATCCGGTCATGTCGCACATAACTGACTAGTATTCAATGTATCGATTTATCGAATGAATGATTCGATAACTAGGTCATATCGAATATAACCAATCGAAACATTTATCGCGAGAATGAAATGCGGTATCACATACACGCATTATTCTCGGTCCTGCACATATCTCATATGCGCTCGTATTTCGTTTCGCTTGAGCCAGGAAACCTCTGTGTAGGACTCTAAAGACTCGTCAATACGCCGGTAGCAGATGATGATCATATCAAGCATCCACAAGCCGCAAGCGGTCTGCTAAACGTAACGGCCACCCGGGTATTGAGCGATCTGAAGATCGACGAGCAAGCCCGCTCACACTCCAGTGAATCCAACCAGTAACACTACCGTACAGTCCGGTCTGATCGTCTGATTTGTCGCATATCTCGCCTAGGGGTGGTAAACGTCAGACCCCAATAGCTCAATAAGTCGTGTCGATATGAGGTCTATAACACTTCGAGTAACTACTGGTAACACTTACCAGTAAATCTCAGCAACCCTGGCCAGGGATTTCCTGTTATAGCCAATCGAACACAGCGCAACATCAACTCCCTATACCGGGAGAGACGAATCCCCTCCTATCGCTCATTGTCTCGATGTGACTCGGGACTGTACCCAAAAACCACAGTTTTGCATGCCCTCTTGGACGTGGTAAGATGGAAATCAAAGCACAGTGGGAACCACACAAGACTCTATGACGATCTCGGGTCAACAGACTACTCTGTACCAGTGTCACCAGAGAACTGCCATCTGACGTGAGGTATAATACCATCTGGGAGTTCTCGGGGAGTCCGTCCAGTGTACCCAGTCTCTACTGAGCACCCGTATATCATCTCTGATGTCAAACACCAATGGATATGGGATCATCCATCGCCCATCTGTATGGGTCGAGAGGGTATACGCTAGTCTACTCTGGTATATCGATGCCCCGTCTCGATACACCCTCGACTAGGGACTTTAAAGGATGTACTTATGGACTACCATGTCCCCACTAGTATGATCCGCATCATAGTCCAGGTAGTCAAGCACACATCCTAAGGGCTTTACCAACATGTAACAGAGAGACAATCAGCATACACGTTAAGGTAAAGGGTAACCAGATAGCATACTATCATATCGAGCAAGAAAGTCCTCCCTATATATGTCCCAGCATCCACTACAATATACATCCTATGTACAGTAATGGCCTCTAGGGCATACATATAACTAACAATCTCCCACTTGCACTAGGGCCATCTGTAGCAGGGGTTGCAGTATCTCATACTCAACCATCCCATGAAAGTCTCTCTCTGGGAACAGGCCTTTATGAGTGGATCCGCTGTGTTGTCCTCTGAATCTACTCTCCTAACCTCGATCACCCTGGAGATCAACTATCTCCATGATCAGGCGATGCTGCCTTAGAATATGTCTGGATCACTGATGGGACCGGCGTTCTTTGGCATAAGCCACAACTCCATTGTCACACAATGGGAGGAACATAGTTCATCTCATGAACCAATATACACCCAAACAGCCTCTTTGGTAGCATCTTAAGTAGCGATGTATCCTGCCTTTATCATCTAGTATGTCACGGTATCTAGCTTGGAACTCTTCCAACATACCGTCCCTGTACTGAGGGTAAAGACAATGCCTGTGACTGACACTCAGTCGTCTTTATCACCCTAGAACCCTTCCAGTGATTCTCCCCAAGATCGATTGATACCATCTCACTACAGCTAGTGAGTAGCCTAACATCCATTTAGATGTATTTCATAGATCAAAATCCAGGATTTAGTAGGTATCATTTTGATCCTATATGGAGAATCATAGTGATAAGCGGAGATTGATCGAGCGTAGCATAGGAAACTCCTTCCCTATCAAGAGTATGTCATCCACGTACTCTACGAGGATCGTCACCATACTCCCTACTACCCTTTTTGTTTATACAAGGTTCATCTACCATTTTGATGATGTCAACTTCTTTGACTAATCCATCAAAATAGATGTTCCAACTATGCGATGCCTGCTTTATCCTATAAAGCATCTTGCACACGTTTCCGCTGCTCCCACTGTCTACGAAGCCCTCTGGCTGTGTACTTATAGACGCTTTCTTCCAAATCATCATTTTAGAAAAGCCAGTCATGACACCCAACCACCAGATATCGTAGTCATGGTATGTAGCCGTGGCAAGTAGGATCTGGATGGACTTAAGCATAGCTCCTTAGAAAAGGTTTCGTCATGATCCATACCTGGTCAATGATGCAAACCTTTAACAAGTCTAGCTTTGAAAGTCTCAACTTTTCCATATACACCAAGTAATCTTCTCAAGATATACTTGCTCTTGATGGGGATTTAACCCTTCAGATATAGCAACCAAAGTCCATACTTTGTTGGTGTATAAGGATTCCATCTCAGATCACTAAGCATCCAGCCATTCTTACAGAGTCTCACTCCTGATGGCCAGCTCGAAACTAGTTGGGTCATCATCTCATGATGCAATCCTCGCTCCCACTGTCATAGAGTAACCGAAGTATCTCTTAGGTGGGTGAGGAACCCTACTAGATCGGCGGAGAGGCTGAGGTTCGTTGGAATCTACTGAATCCTTTGGCTCTATCAAATCATCTGCTGTAGTTTGAATAGCTGGAACATTTCCAGTTCTACATAACAGACCTTACCTCGAGCTTGTACGGATTTTGCTTTTAGACATAGGCCAGACAATCCCCAAATCTTAACTAACTTAAGACATGGGTTCTTCCCATTCCATATCACATATGAAGCGGTAGGCAACTGATTTGATTAGAACCCTATTCAATAGGTATGCAGCTTCTCAAGTGCATAACACCCAAAAGGAAATAGGTAGCTCAGTATTACTCATCATAGAGCACACCTTATCACATAGGGTGTAATTGCTCCACCCCGATATACCATCGTGCTATGGTGTATGCGGAGGAGTAATGCTGAGAGAGAATCTCATTCACCTTTAGAAAAGTCCAGGATTTCCGTGCTCAAGTATTCTCCTCCTAGATCACATCAAAGGACATAATACTTATACCCGTATTTTGGTTCTCTACTTCTAACTTATATTCTGTGAATATCTCAAAAGGTTCGGACTTGTGTTTCAATAAGAACATATGTCTGAATCTAAAGAGATCATCAGAGAACGTAATGAAGTATAAAGAACCAGTCCTGGCATGTGTAGACAGGGGACCTTACATACATCAACATGTATCATCCCAAGAGTTCACTAACTCTTTCTCTGTTTCCAATAAACGGAGCTATGGTCATCTTATCTTTGTGACATGACCGGCGAGTTTCACAAGATGTAAATTCAAACTGATTTAAATATACATCTATATGTAACTCTAGCCAGTCGGGTCGCATTGATCTGACCTTGTCTACAATACCTCAAGAAGGATTCGTTCATTTCTGAACTCTTCCTCCTGTGTGTGTTCCATATACTAAGAACTGTAGTTTGATTTAGAACATTAATGCTTTTAGATAACGTGCCTGAACCGATCAACTTTTGATATAGGAAATGTTCAAAACATTATCCAACAATACAAAATTATATCCTTTCTTTACTAATAAAGAGACTGATATGATTTTGTATATCAGATTCGGTATCTAATAACATTCGTTCAGAATCAATGTATTGGTAATACAGGGTGACAGTGACCAACAGACTTGGCTGCAACACTTGCCCCGTTTTCTGCCTCATGAAACTTATCACCCGTTCTCAGTTCTCTACCTAGCTGTAGCCCAATGTAACAGATTACATATCTGGGATCCTGATCTGGTATCACATACCCAGGATGTAGAGGATACAGAGAAACAGTTCTTTGTAATGAACACACCCGAAGATGATGCATCAGCATGCACTCTCTTCGTTTGGGCGGCACGGGAATTCTGGTAATCCCCAATTTCCTGCTCGGTCTTATAACAATTATAAGTTGGAGCGGGACCAACGTTCCCCAGCTCAGTATAACAAGCGGGTTCGGTCAATATTCCGTATTATTATCTTGATTAAGGCGTGATATGGTCGCTACCTGGAGAGAGAGACGAAAACACTCAGCGTGCGCTCTTGCAAGAATAGATTGGTTATTATTTTATCTAATCAGGATGGCTCCCACTGCTTTTTCTCAAATCTTCCTTCAAACCCTAAAAGGAAAGACTAGCCGTGATTAATTACACACTACAAGTTCGCTAATCTTTCAGCCAGGCCAGTGTCGGTACTTTGAGGGAGGTCCCCCGTGCTTTCGCACGAACCTAATTACTGTAAACCTCGTTTTCCCAGAGGCGTAACCTCGTTAACACCTTTCTAGACACCTACTTGATCGGCTAATTGTAATGTATAAAACTCTCCCAGGAGTAACACTTACTCGCAGCGGGTATCGGGATCCAACTATCTCATAGAAGGTATGCAATCTCATTGCAAATTTCAACACTTGAAATTCCCGATAATATTTTGCCCCTAGCAGCTATATGAGCTTAACATAGTCAACAAATCATAAGCGCTAGTCAAGTTCAACCCGTCATTTCCCGATTGAATTAAACCCACCCGCACGACCCTTAACATAGTCAACAAAGTCGCACGACTACCCTAATCCAATCACATCACATGCTTATGCAGATAAGCACTAATTAGCTACCGCACACTACGCCTTAACATAGTCAACAAACGTAGCACGAATACTAACTAGTACTTATCTGAATTGACGGAGGGCTACGACAGGTTTTTCTGAAAACCTATTGCGTAATGAACTTGATATCGTTGTAGGATCGAATGGATTTTAAAATGGAGTGGTTTTGAGGCTTTTCTAGTTTTGCTAAAGGAGTCACTCCCGGTGAAGGGATCGTCGGTCCTTTCCTCGTCGAATGAGGTGCGGGATATATCATATATATCACTGTGCAAAGCAAAACTCTTAAAAGAAATCAAAAGACAAACCGAGTGTGTAGCATCTGCCAGTTATTGCTAAAGGAGTCACTCCCGGTGAAGGGATCTCGGTCCTTTCCTCATCGAATAAGGTGCAGGATATATCATATATACCGCTGTGCAAAGCAAGAACTGTAGCTACCTGTTTTATTTTGAAATTCGATTCTACAACATCTTAGGTTTCTTTTACTTTCATTAATCACATTAATGAAGTCCCATCAATTATGTACATAAACATCACAGATAGATATGACGTACACTTATGCCATCCGCATTCGCCTCGATGTCCCCTCGTGCACCGTTAGGTTAGGTAACTAACGACAGAGCAGGGCAGGGCTAGCGCGGGTGTAAAACATAAGTAACGTCTATATAATATATCATATATACTATATACTATATCCATCACAGAAACACATCAGAGATATCGCAGCAGAAGAAACATATGAAATATTGGATATACTAGGACGTCCGTGTTTTCAATACGAGCCAGTATAAAACACGGATTCCACGGCCGTGATGAATAGCCAAACCCACACCCCTAGACCCCTACGAGAGCGGCAAGCAACCCTACCAATTCTAGAGTTAGGAGACCCGGACCCGACTCCTCGAGTTGGTCTCCCACTGTACTCCAGAACCCGGTTACTTGTGCTCCCCTCCTTGGGTCTATCCTAGTGCGGAAAAGTAAATAATATACAAGAGGTGACAACTTCCGCAACCTGGAAGCGCCCCAAATAAAAGAATATTACATACAAGTTTTTACATGAATGAAAATGAAAAACACTCATCTCACATAAAAACCACCGGCTATTCAAACACGACGATCCAATATAACATATCCAGCAACACATAACATCACATGTCATCAACGTTAGTAAATATGCGCATCCCAATTGTCGTTGACATATAGCAACGAAACCGGCGATATCACATATTACACTTACGGTCACAGAAAAGAAAGTGTAAAACTACAACAGTTGGAATCCGCAACCACCTTAGACATCGCATGCCTAATCAAATGAATTACTTAGACATCGCATGCCTAACAGTTATAAACCCCGCATTTTAGTCTCATTATCGAAAACACTTTTCAATATCAAGTCGGGCAATTCAACAAGATTCCCGACATCCTGATCGAATGCTCGTCGTAAACTTCAATAGACGGCCGCACCCCCGGTACCATCGATGAAGTGCACCAAGGCGGAACACCGCTGCCGCGAGCACCCGAACGGATGCTTTCGGCGACGGGGTTCTCCTACAGTCACTTGGTCGGGGCTATGGGATGTAGCTGTCTATTAAGTTTGTCCGGCGAGTATCCGCGTACGCTACGTGATTGCGACGGACTTTTGATCACATCAAAATTCCGTGGCAACCGATCAATTGAGACTAAACTGCTATGTTTATAACATTCATTCAGTTATCTCATAACTCATTGTGAATTCCAATTATTGTATCCCATTCCAGATAAATAGAAAATGTTAAACTTTTCGATCGAACAGTCAAACACCCAAGTTTTCCCGATACAGATCAACACATGAAATAAGTCTAACAACATTCAGTTCGTGCCTCAGTACCAACGGTCCAGCCGTAGAAGGGTCAAGCCAACGCCTCACATGTGGCACGCCGTACTGCCCCAAACCCGAAGGTTCAAAGGGCAGTTCAAGACGGTCACATAATCGAGTTAAGGTTTGTTGTCTTCTAGAGGGTCCATCGCGTTACTTGCACTACTTAGAACGTCGTTAAACTTCGGAAAAATCCAACACTTGGAAATTTCCCGACAGGGGAAAAATTGGGTATTTATATCCGGTCGAACTTTTTAACATATTCTAAAATTTATCCGGAAAGCCACACAGACAAAATTTGATAATCCGACCGAACATTCGAATCCCTAAAACAACTCAGAAAATAACAGTCTGGAAAAAATATTAAAAATTCCCAGGAAAACCAGAAATCAAAACTAAGAATTATAGTGCAAATTTAGAAGCACAAAACGACAAATGGGCCGCTGATCCGCCGCGTCAGCCTCTTATCAGGCCGCGGATCCGCGCTCCCATTATTGAATCGTGCTCTCGAAATTTGCAGTATACCTTATATCTTCCTGCTGATTTTTCTGAATATTTTTAATCTGGAAAAAATCACGATTTTGAAAATTGTCCAGAGAGCTATTTTTGAGTTGGTTTTCGGGTTCGTTCGGGTTTCAAATTCCGTCTAGACTTCGCCCAAGGCTCTAGCTAGGCTCTGATACTACTGTAGGGTTCCTAGGCACACAGTAGAGGTCTCACAAGGCATCAACCATGCCATTTTACAAAATTATGGTGCCGAGAAACCCTAGACTACGGATCGTTTGCTAGAAATCTAGGCGAAAAGTAAACTAGTTAACAATTAACTAAGAGATACGGAAATACAACCTTTGTAGATCCGGTCCTCCACCTCCACGGCTACGAGATGAGGTCTTCTCCACTGTCCAAATCAAATCCGTGCTCTAGCGTCGGCTTCGTCGGAGAATGGGCAAGCTAGGTCGTCGATGTCCATGCCGAAGATGATCTACGTCGAGGCATCGCTAGATCAAGCTCCCTACTTCACAAAGTGATGAAACTTGTGAAGGAAACACACTCTACTACTTGGCAAGAGGTAGAGGATGAAGAAATAGGAGGTGGGTTCTCTTTAGAATTGGATTTCTCACTCTCAAGCTCAAGTTTCCATTGATGGCCTCAAGGTTTCAAACTTGAAGATGAAGAAGAAGATGAGCTAGAAATCTGATAAGTCTTTTTAAAATAAAAAGAAAAAGGAATACTTATCATAATTCTAACTAGGGTTAAGTGTAGAGAATAGACCATGGTTAATGGATAGGTTAGGGTTAAGCATGATGACAAGAATGGTTAAGAAATCAAAGCTTCATGAAGCTTCAACTATAAGACAAAGAAAGCCACCATTCTTTTTCAAATCATTTCCAAATAAATAAATGAACAAATAAATAAATGAATATGCAAAACCCTAATCAACACTTAACCATGGTTTTAATTCTTTACACTTAACTAAATAATCAAGTATCATCAAACATGATACAAGTATGTGCACGAAAATATATCACATATACAACTTGCACATCAAGTGAGAAAATCCATATAAAGTGAACCAATACTAGTTAATGCAAAGTAATATATCAAATATATAATTATACATTAAATCATTAAATCAACATTTGATTCAATGATCCGGTCATGTCGCACATAACCGACTAGTATTCAATGTATCGATTTATCGAATGAATGATTCGATAACTAGGTCATATCGAATATAACCAATCGAAACATTTATTGCGAGAATGAAATGCGGTATCACATACACGCATTATTCTCGGTCCTGCATATATCTCATATGCGCTCCTATTTCGTTTCGCTTGAGCTAGGAAACCTCTGTGTAGGACTCTAAAGACTCGTCAATACGCCGGTAGCAGATGATGATCATATCAAGCATCCACAAGCCGCAAGCGGTCTGCTAAACGTAACGGCCACCCGGGTATTGAGCGATCTGAAGATCGACGAGCAAGCCCGCTCACACTCCAGTGAATCCAACCAGTAACACTACCGTACAGTCCGGTCTGATCGTCTGATCTGTCGCATATCTCGCATAGGGGTGGTAAACGTCAGACCCCAATAGCTCAATAAGTCGTGTCGATATGAGGTCTATAACACTTCGAGAAACTAATGGTAACACTTACCAGTAAATCTCAGCAACCCTGGCCAGGGATTTCCTGTTATAGCCAATCAAACACAGCGCAACATCAACTCCCTATACCGGGAGAGATGAATCCCCTCCTATCGCTCATTGTCTCCATGTGACTCGGGACTGTACCCAAAAACCACCGTTTTGCACGCCCTCTTGGACGTGGTAAGATGGAAATCAAAGCACAGTGGGAACCACACAAGACTCTATGACGATCTCGGGTCAACAGACTACTCTGTACCAGTGTCACCAGAGAACTGCCATCTGACGTGAGGTATAATACCATCTGGGAGTTCTCGGCGAGTCCGTCCAGTGTACCCAGTCTCTACTGAGCACCCGTATATCATCTCTGATGTCAAACACCAATGGATATGGGATCGTCCATCGCCCATCTGTATGGGTCGAGAGGGTATATGCTAGTCTACTCTGGTATATCGATGCCCCGTCTCGATACACCCTCGACTAGGGACTTTGAAGGATGTACTTATGGACTACCATGTCCCCACTAGTTGATCCGCATCATAGTCCAGGTAGTCAAGCACACATCCTAAGGGCTTTACCAACATGTAACAGAGAGACAATCAGCATACACGTTAAGGTAAAGGGTAACCAGATAGCATACTATCATGTCGAGCAAGAAAGTCCTCCCTATATATGTCCCAGCATCCACTACAATATACATCCTATGTACAGTAATGGCCTCTAGGGCATACATATAACTAACAATTCTCTCATTTTCTTTCTCTCTCTTGCTTGAGCTCTCCTTTTTCTTCTTGCTCTCTCTCTAGTCTATTGTTCACTTGTCTCATGTGTTGAGAAGCAAGAACCATAGAGATAAAACGCAACACACTTCTCTACTCATCCTAGTTCACAAGGTTTAGCAAACCAAGTGTTCTAGTTTCTTCCAGTTTGAAGTGAAGCCAAAGGTAGAAGCTTTCAGGTGGATCCATCTTCGGCGCAAGGAGACGACGAGGTGAGGCCGATCCTGTTAGTTATATGTATGCCCTAGAGGCCATTACTATACATAGGATGTATATTGTAGTGGATGCTGGGACATATATAGGGAGGACTTTCTTGCTCGACATGATAGTATGCTATCTGGTTGATCTTTACCTTAACGTGTACACTGATAGTCTCTCTGTTACATGTTGGTAAAGCCCTTAGGATGAGTACTTGACTACCTGGACTATGATGCAGATCATACTAGTGGGGACAGGTAGTCCATAAGTACATCCTTCAAAGTCCCTAGTCGAGGGTGTATCGAGACGGGGCATCGATATACCAGAGTAGACTAGCGTATACCTTCTCGACCCATACAGATGGGTGATGGATGATCCCATATCTATTGGTGTTTGACATCAGAGATGATATACGGGTGCTCAGTAAAGACTGGGTACATTGGACGGACTCGCCGAGAACTCCCAAATGGTATTATACCTCACGTCAGATGGCAGTTCTCTGGTGACACTGGTACAGAGTAGTCTGTTGATCCGAGATCGTCATAGAGTCTTGTGTGGTTCCCACTGTGCTTTGATTTCCATCTTACCACGTCCAAGAGGGCGTGCAAAACGGTGGTTTTTGGGTACAGTCCCGAGTCACATGGAGGCAATGAGCGATAGGAGGGGATTCGTCTCTCCCGGTATAGGGAGTTGATGTTGCGCTGTGTTCGATTGGCTATAACAGGAAATCCCTGGCCAGGGTTGCTGAGATTTACTGGTAAGTGTTACCAGTAGTTTCTCGAACAGTTATAGACCTCATATCGACACGACTTATCGAGCTATTGGGGTCTGACGTTTACCACCCCTAGGCGAGATATGCGACATATCAGACGATCAGACCGGACTGTACGGTAGTGTTACTGGTTGGATTCACAGGAGTGTGAGCGGACTTGCTCGTCGATCTTCTGATCGCTCAATACCCGGGTGGCCGTTACGTTTAGCAGACCGCTTGCGGCTTGTGGGTGTTTGATATGATCATCACCTGCTGCCAGCGTATTGACGAGTCTTTAGAGTCCTACACAGAGGTTTCCTGGCTCAAGCGAAACGAGATAGGAGCGCATATGAGATATGTGCGGGACCGAGAATAATACTAGTATGTGATACTGTATTCGATTCTCGCGATGTGACATTGATCGGTTATATGCGGTATAGCCGGGTTATCGGATCAAGTGTTGATTCGATAAGTTGTTACTGATGATACCAGTCGGTTATGTGTGACATGACCGGATCATTGAATCAAGTGTGGATTTAATGATTTAATGCATAATTATATATTTGATATATTACTTTGCATTAACTAGTATCGGTTCACTTTAGATGGATTTTCTCACTCGGACGTGCGCATTGCATATGCGATATGATTTTGTGCACTTGTTTGTATCATGTTTGATGATGCAAGCATGCTAGGGTTTTGTGTAATGAGTTAAACCTAGGTTAAGTAAATGATTAGGGTTTTCTTTTATTAATTCATTTATCTTTTCATTTGGATATAAAAGATAAATGAGAAGAAGAAAACAAAAGGGTTTCTTTCATGAAGCTTTGACCAATCTAACCCTTTTGTCTTCATCTATCAAACCCTAACCATTTATTTAACTATGGTCAACTCTCTACACATTACCATAGTTAAATTATGATAAGAAATGATTATTCATTTTCTATTCTATTATTCTTATCATAATTCTTCATCATCTTCTTCTTCTTCTTCACTTGAAGAAACCTTCCTTCATCAATGGTGGATTGATGAAATGAGTGAGAAATCCAATTCTAAAGTCTACCCACTTCATATTTCTTCATCCTCTACCTCTTGCCAAGTAATAGAGTGTGTTTCCTTCACAAGTTTTCATGGCAAGGTGAAGGTGGAGCTTGATTTAGCGATGCCTTGACGTAGATCATCTTCGGCATGGACATCGACGACCTAGCTCGCTTATTCTCCGACGAAGCCGACGCTAGAGCCCGGGATTGGTCTTGGACAGCGAGGAGACTTCGTTGCGGAGCTTAGGAGGTGGATCACCGGATCTACAAAGGTTGTATTTCCGTTTCCTTGTAGTTAAGTTGTTAACTAGATTATTGTTTCGCCTAGATTTCTAGCCAACGGTCCGTAGTCGGGTTTCTCGGCACCTAAATTTTTTGAAATTGGCATGGTTGATACCTTGTAAGACCTCACTAGTGTGCCTAGGAACCCTACAGTGGTATTAGAGCCTAGCTAGAGCCTTAGGCGAAGTCTAGAAGGAATTTGAAACCCGATCGAACCAGAAACCCCAAGTCAAAATTGCTCTCTGGAAATTTTCTAAAAACATGGTTTTTTTGTAAATTAGAAATTGCCATAAAATTCAGCAGGGAATCCTAAGAGTTACTGTGAAGCACGTGGCTCTAAATCGACAAAAGAGGCGCGGAACCGCGGCCCCACCCTGGGTTTAGCGGCGGTTCCGCGGCCATGTTGCTGATTTAGACCACGTGTCTTGCACAGTAATTCTTGTGTCAAAGTGCTGAGTCTTCTGGAAATTTTTATTTTTTATTCCAGAGTTGTATTTTCTGGGATTGTTTTGGGGATTCGGTGTTTCGATCGGAGTATCAAATTTTGTCTGTGTGGCTTTCCGGATAAATTTTTAGAATATGTTAAAAAGTTCGACCGGATATAAATACCCAATTTTTTCCCTGTCGGGAAATTTCCAAGTGTTGGATTTTTCCGTAGTTTAACGACGTTCTAAGTAGTGCAAGTAACGCGATGGACCCTCTAGAAGACAACAAACCTTAACTCGATTATGTGACCGTCTTGAACTGCCCTTTGAACCTTAGGGTTTGGGGCAGTACGGCGTGCCACATGTGAGGCGTTGGCTTGACCCTTCTACGGCTGGACCGTCGGTACTGAGGCACGAACTGAATGTTGTTAGACTCATATTTCATGTGTTGAGCTGTATCGGGAAAACTTGGGTGTTTGACTGTTCGATCGAAAAGTTTAACATTTTCTGTTTATCCGGAATGGGATACAATAATTGGAATTCACAATAAGTTATGTGATAACTGAATGAATGTTATAAACATAGCAGTTTAGTCTCACTTGATCGGTTGCCACGGAATTTTGATGTGATCAAAAGTCCGTCGCAATCACGTAGCGTACGCGGATACTCGCCGGGTAAACTTAATAGACGGCCTCACTCCATAGCCCCGACCAAGTGACTGTAGGAGAACCCCGTCGCCGAAAGCATCCGTTCGGGTGCTCGCGGTGGCGGTGTTCCGCCTTGGTGCACTTCGTCGACGGCGTCGGGGGTGTGGCCACCTACTGAAGTTTGCGACGAGCATTCGATCAGGATGTCGGGAATCTTGTTGAATTGCCCGACTTGATATTGAAAAGTGTTTTCGATAATGAGACTAAAATGCGGGGTTTATAATTGTTAGGCATGCGATGTCTAAGGAATTCATTTGATTAGGCATGCGATGTCTGAGGTGGTTGCGGATTCCAACTGTTATAGTTTTACACTTTCTTTTCTGTGACCGTAAGTGTAATATGTGATGTCGTCGGTTTCGTTGCTATATGTCAACGATAATTGGGATGCGCATATTTACTTACGTTGATGACATGTGATGTTATGTGTTGCTGGATATGTTATATTGGATCGTCGTGTTTGAATAGCCGGGGGTTTTTATGTGAGATGAGTGTTTTTCATTTTCATTCATGTAAAAACTTGTATGTAATATTCTTTTATTGGGGCGCTTCCAGGTTGCGGAAGTTGTCACCATTTGTATATTATTTACTTTTCCGCACTAGGATAGACCCAAGGAGGAGGGCACAAGTAACCGGGTTCTGGAGTCCAGTGGGAGACCAACTCGAGGAGTCGAGTCCGGGTCTCCTAACTCCAGAATTGGTAGGGTTGCTTGCCGCTCTCGTAGGGGTCTAGGGGTGTGGGTTTGGCTATTCATCACGACCGTGGAATCCGTGTTTTATACTGGCTCGTATTGAAAACACGGACTTCCTAGTATATCCAATATTTCATATGTTTCTTCTGCTGCGATATCTGTGATGTGATCATGTGATGTTCTGTGATAGATACTTTATATAGTATATATGATATATTATATAGATGTTACTTATGTTTTACACCCGCGCTAGCCCTGCCCCGCTCTGTCGTTAGTTACCTAACCTAACGGTGCACGAGGGGACATCGAGGCAAATGCGGATGGCATAAGTGTACGTCGTATTTATCTGTGATGTTTAGGTACTTAAATGATGGGACTTCATTAATGAGATTAATGAAATAAAAGAAACCTAAGATGTTGTAGAATCGAATTTTGAAATAAAACAGGTAGCTACAGTTCTTGCTTTGCACAGCGGTATATATGATATATCCTGCACCTTATTCGATAAGGAAAGGACCGAGATCCCTTCACCGGGAGTGACTCCTTTAGCAATAACTGGCAGATGCTACACACTCGGTTTGTCCTTTGATTGCTTTTAAGTGTTTTTGCTTTGCACAGTGATCTATATGATATATCCCACACCTCATTCGACGAGGAAAGGACCGACGATCCCTTCACCGGGAGTGAATCCTTTAGCAAAACTAGAAAAGCCTCAAAGACACTCCATTTCAAAATTCATTCGATCCTACAACGATATCAAGTTCATTACACAATAGGTTTTCAGAAAAACCTGTCGTAGCCCTCCGTCATTTCAGATAAGTCCTATTTAGTATTCGTGCTACGTTTGTTGACCTCCGTCAAGGCGTAGTGTGCGGTAGCTAACTAGTATTTATCTGCTTATGCATATGATGCAGATTGGATTAGGGTAGTCGTGCGGCCTTGTTGACCTCCGTCAAGGGTCGTGCGGGTGAGTTTAATTCAATCAAGAAATGACGGGTTGAACTTGACTAGTAGCCTATGGTTTGTTGACCTCCGTCAAGGTCATAGGGTGCTAGGGGAAAAATATTATCGGGAATTTCAAGTGTTGAAATTTGCAATGAGATTGCATATCTTCTATGAGATAGTTGGATCCCGATACCCGCTGCGCGTAAGAGTTACTCCTGGGAGAGTTTTATACATTACAATTAGCCGATCAAGTAGGTGTCTAGAAAGGTGTCAACGGGGTTACGCCTCTGGGAAAACGAGGTTTACAATAATTAGGTTCGTGCGAAAGCACGGGGGACCTCCCTCAAAGTACCGACACTGGCCTGGCTGAAAGATTAGCGAACTTGTAGTGTGTAATTAATCCCGGCTAGTCTTTCCTTTTAGGGTTTGAAGGAAGATTTGATAAAAAGCAGTGGGAGCCATCCTAATTAGATAAAATAATAACCAATCTATTCTTGCAAGAGCGCACGCTGAGTGTTTTCTTCTCTCTCTCTCCTGGTAGCGACCATATCACGCCTTAATCAAGATAATAATACGGAATATTGACCGAACCCGCTTGTTATACTGAGCTGGGGAACGTTGGTCCCGCTCCAACTTATAATTGTTGTAAGACAGAGCAGGAAATTGGGGAATACCAGAATTCCTATGCCGCCCAAACGAAGAAAGTGCATATGATGCATCTCCTTCGGGTGTGTTCATTACAAAGAACTGTTTCTCAGTATCCTCTGCATCCTGGGTATTCGATACCGGATCAGGATCCCAGATATGTAATCTGTTACATAGGGCTACAAAAGAGTAGAAAAACTGAGAAAGGGTGATAAGTTTCATGAGACAGAAAACGGGGCAAGTGTTGCAGCCAAGTCTGTTGGTCACTGTCACCCTGTATTACCAGAATACATTGATTCTGAACGAATGTTATTAGATACCGAACCTGATATACCAAATCATATCACTCTCTTTGGTAGAAAAGAAAGGATATAATTTTGTATTGATGGATAATGTTTTGAACATTTCCTATATCAAAAGTTGATCGGTTCAGGCACGTTATCTAAAAGCATTGATGTTCCAAATCAAACTACAGTTCTTAGTATACGGAACACACACAAGAGGTAGAGTTCAGAAATGAACGAATCCTTCTTGAGGTATTGTAGACTAGGTCAGATCAATGTGACCCGACTAGCTAGAGTTACATTAAGATGCATATTTAAATTAGTTTGAATTTACATCTTGTGAAACTCGCCAGTCATGTCACAAAGATAAAAATGACCATAGCTCTGTTTATTGGAAACAGAGAAAGAGTTAGTGAACTCTTGGGACTGATACATGATGATGCATGTAAGGTCTCCTGTCTACACATGCCAGGACTGGTTCTTTGTACTTCATTACATTCTCTGATAATCTCTCAAGATTCAGTCATATGTTCCTGTTGAAACATGAGTCCGAACCTTTTGAGATAGTCACAGAATATAAGTGAGAAGTAGAGAACCATAATACGGGTATAAGTATTATGTCCTTTGATGTGATCAGGGAGGAGAATACTTGAGCACGGAAATCCTGGATTATTCTAAAGGAGAATGAGATTCTCTCTCAGCATTACTCCTCCGTATACACCATAGCACGATGGTATATCGGGGCAGAGCAATTACACCTTATATGATAAGGTGTGCTCTATGATGAGTACTACTGAGTTACCTATTTCCTTTTGGGGAGTTATGCACTTGAGAAGATGCATACCTATTGAATAGGGTTCCAATCAAATCAGTTGCCTACCATTTCATATCTGATATGGAATGGAAAGAGCCCATGTCTTAAGCTAGTTAAGATTTGGGGTTGACCGGCCTATGTCTAAAAGCAAAATCCGGACAAACTCGAGGCAAAGTCTGTTATATAGAACTGGAAAGGTTCCAGCTATACAAACTACAGCTGATGATTTGGTACAACCAAAGGATTCAGTAGATACCAACGAACCTCAGCCTCTCCGCCGATCTAGTAGGGATCCTCACCCACCAGAGAGATACTTCGGTTTCTCTATGACAGTGGGAGCGAGAATTGCATCATGAGATGATGACCCAACTAGTTTCGAGCTGGCCATCAGGAGTAAGACTCTGTAAGAATGGCTGGATGCTTAGCGATCTGAGATGGAATCCTTATACACCAACAAAGTATGGACTTTGGTTGCTATATCTGAAGGGTTAAATCCCCATCAGGAGCAAGTATATCTTGAGAAGATTACTTGGTGTACATCGAAAAGTTGAGACTTTCAAAGCTAGACTTGTTAAAAGTTTGCATCATTGACCAGCTGTGGATAATGATAAAACCTTTTCAAGTATCTATGCTTAAGTCCATCCAGATCCTACTTACCACGGCTACATACCATGACTACGATATCTGGTGGTTGGGTGTCATGACTGCCTTTCTAAATGATATTTTAGAAGAGAGAGTCTATAAGTACATAGCCAGAGGGCCTCGTAGACAGTGGGAGCAGCGGAAACGTGTGCAAGATGCTTTATAGGATAAAGCAGGCATCGCGGAGTTGGAACGTCTGTTTTGATGAAGTAGTCAAAGAGTTTGACATCATCAAAATGGTGGATGGACCTTGTATAAACAAAAAGGTAGTAGGGAGTATGGTGACGATCCTCGTAAAGTACGTGGATGACATACTCTTGATAAAAAAGGAGTTTCTTATGCTATGCTCGATCAATCTCCGCTTATCACAAAGACTCTCCGTATAGGATCAAAGTGATACCTACTAAATCCTAGATTTTGGATCTATGAGATAGATCTAATTGGATGTTAGGATTCTCACTAGTTGTAGTGAGATGGTATCAACCGATCCTGGGAGAATCACTGGAAGGGTTCCAGGGTGATAAAGACGACTGAATGTCAGTCACAGGCATTGTCTTTACCCTCAGTAAAGGGACGGTATGTTGGAAGAGTTCCAAGCTAGATACCGTGGCATACTAGACGATAAAGGCTGAATACATCGCTACTTAAGATGCTACCATAGAGGCAGTCGGGTGTATAATAGTTCATGAGATGAACTTCGTTCCTACCATTGTGAGACAATGGACTTGTGGCTTATGCCAAGGAACACCCATCCCATCAGTGACCCAGGCGTATTCTGAGGCCGCATCATCTGATCATGGAGATAGTTGATCTCCAGGGTGATCGAGGTAAGGAGAGTAGATTCTGAGGACAACACAGCGGATCCACTCACAAAGGCCTGTTCCCAAAGAGAGATTTTTTTATGGGATGGTTGAGTATGAGATACTGCAACCACTACTACAGATGGCCCTAGTGCAAGTGGGAGATTGTTAGTTATATGTATGCCCTAGAGGCCATTACTATACATAGGATGTATATTGTAGTGGATGCTGGGACATATATAGGGAGGACTTTCTTGCTCGACATGATAGTATGCTATCTGGTTGATCTTTACCTTAACGTGTACACTGATAGTCTCTCTGTTACATGTTGGTAAAGCCCTTAGGATGAGTACTTGACTACCTGGACTATGATGCAGATCATACTAGTGGGGACAGGTAGTCCATAAGTACATCCTTCAAAGTCCCTAGTCGAGGGTGTATCGAGACGGGGCATCGATATACCAGAGTAGACTAGCGTATACCTTCTCGACCCATACAGATGGGCGATGGATGATCCCATATCCATTGGTGTTTGACATCAGAGATGATATACGGGTGCTCAGTAGAGACTGGGTACACTGGACGGACTCGCCGAGAACTCCCATTTGGTATTATACCTCACGTCAGATGGCAGTTCTCTGGTGACACTGGTACAGAGTAGTCTGTTGACCCGAGATCGTCATAGAGTCTTGTGTGGTTCCCACTGTGCTTTGATTTCCATCTTACCACGTCCAAGAGGGCGTGCAAAACGGTGGTTTTTGGGTACAGTCCCGAGTCACATGGAGGCAATGAGCGATAGGAGGGGATTCGTCTCTCCCGGTATAGGGAGTTGATGTTGCGCTGTGTTCGATTGGCTATAACAGGAAATCCCTGGCCAGGGTTGCTGAGATTTACTGGTAAGTGTTACCAGTAGTTTCTCGAACAGTTATAGACCTCATATCGACACGACTTATCGAGCTATTGGGGTCTGACGTTTACCACCCCTAGGCGAGATATGCGACATATCAGACGATCAGACCGGACTGTACGATAGTGTTACTGGTTGGATTCACAGGAGTGTGAGCGGACTTGCTCGTCGATCTTCTGATCGCTCAATACCCGGGTGGCCGTTACGTTTAGCAGACCGCTTGCGGCTTGTGGGTGTTTGATATGATCATCACCTGCTGCCGGCGTATTGACGAGTCTTTAGAGTCCTACACAGAGGTTTCCTGGCACAAGCGAAACGAGATAGGAGCGCATATGAGATATGTGCGGGACCGAGAATAATACTAGTATGTGATACTGTATTTGATTCTCGCGATGTGACATTGATCGGTTATATGCGGTATAGCCGGGTTATCGGATCAAGTGTTGATTCGATAAGTTGTTACTGATGATACCAGTCGGTTATGTGTGACATGACCGGATCATTGAATCAAGTGTGGATTTAATGATTTAATGCATAATTATATATTTGATATATTACCTTGCATTAACTAGTATCGGTTCACTTTAGATGGATTTTCTCACTCGGACGTGCGCATTGCATATGCGATATGATTTTGTGCACTTGTTTGTATCATGTTTGATGATGCAAGCATGCTAGGGTTTTGTGTAATGAGTTAAACCTAGGTTAAGTAAATGATTAGGGTTTTATTTTATTAATTCATTTATCTTTTCATTTGGATATAAAAGATAAATGAGAAGAAGAAAACAAAAGGGTTTCTTTCATGAAGCTAAGTGAAGCTTCATGAAGCTTCGACCAATCTAACCCTTTTGTCTTCATCTATCAAACCCTAACCATTCATTTAACTATGGTCAGCTCTCTACACATTACCATAGTTAAATTATGATAAGAAATGATTATTCATTTTCTATTCTATTATTCTTATCATAATTCTTCATCATCTTCTTCTTCTTCTTCACTTGAAGAAACCTTCCTTCATCAATGGTGGATTGATGAAATAAGTGAGAAATCCAATTCTAAAGTCTACCCACTTCATATTTCTTCATCCTCTACCTCTTGCCAAGTAGTAGAGTGTGTTTCCTTCACAAGTTTTCATGGCAAGGTGAAGGTGGAGCTTGATTTAGCGATGCCTTGACGTAGATCATCTTCGGCATGGACATCGACGACCTAGCTCTCTTATTCTCCGACGAAGCCGACGCTAGAGCCCGGGATTGGTCTTGGACAGCAAGGAGACTTCGTTGCGGAGCTTAGGAGGTGGAGCACCGGATCTACAAAGGTTGTATTTTCGTTTCCTTGTAGTTAAGTTGTTAACTAGATTATTGTTTCGCCTAGATTTCTAGCCAACGGTCCGTAGTCGGGTTTCTCGGCACCTAGATTTTTTGAAATTGGCATGGTTGATGCCTTGTAAGACCTCACTAGTGTGCCTAGGAACCCTACAGATCCGACCACCGCAAGGAGTTGAAGACGAAGGAGTTCAAGTTAAGCTATAACCACCTAACCGAGTAGGTAAAACTCTTGTTAGGTTTGTTAGATAGTTGTTTAACAAAGATCCGTATTTTGAGTCCATGTTACCACCTCTAGAAAAATAATTTTTCATCATTTCCGCAAGCTCGTAAGTACCGGAAGAGGTAACGTGGACTTACAGTGGTATCAGAGCTTAGTTAAACACTATCTAACATGTTAGCAAAGTAACTAGAAGTTCGATCGGAGAAAAAGTCGCGAAACGAACCCGAAAAATCAAGTTTCTGTCGATTCTGTATTCTATTCAAAAAATAATAAATCTTGCACCAAAAATTGACTCAGGCTTTTTAAAATACACTCAAGAAATTTGGTCCACTGGCTCGGTCAAAGCGCCACGGAACCGCGGCAGGAGTATGCTCCCGCCGCGGATCCGCGGCCGAGTTGACTCGAGCAGTGGTGCATATTTCCTGCAGTGTGTTTCTGGGGTTGTTTTGGGATTTTAAAATATGTTTTTTCTGCCCAGTTTTTCCAGAAAGCAAAATTTGTTTTTGGGGCTTAAAAATCTGTATTTTGATCGAACTTCTAAAGACTTAAGCTAACGGGTTATATCTGTGATGTGATATATGTATTGAACGTCTGCTAATCGCTATACGTCGATTAGTGGGGGTTATACATATCTGTGATCTGTAATGTTGATGGTATGTGTATATGAATTCATTGGATTGTCGCGGATGGATAGCCGGGGGGTTGTGAGATGAGAGTTTTCTTTTTCTTTCAATTCATGTAAATTTGTAATTGATGTAATATTATTTATATGGCCGCACAACCGGGATGGGGTTGTAGCCGTCATTGTATAATTTCTTTTACTGTTTTTGCTCCTAGGATAGACCCATGGTGGGGTACACAAACTACCGAGTATCTCGAAGTGCCGAGTGGCCTACTCACGGTGTTGAGGGAGGTTGCTTCGCTTCGGGTACTTGGCGGGTAGTTTGCCGCACCCGTAGGGGTCTAGGGTGGGGTCTTGGCTATTCATCGCGACCGTGTAATCCGCTTTTCGTTGCAGGCTCGAACGAATCGCGGGTTCCTAGTATATCCAAAGTGTTCATCTGTGATCTGGAATGGCTATCATTGCATGTGACGAATGTGTATATCTATATATGATATCTATTTAGGCGTTGCTTATGTTTTGCATCCATGCTAGTCCAGCCCCCGCTCTGTCGTTAGTTAAGTAACCTAACGGGTAATGGCGGGGCCCCGTGACGAATGCGGATGGCATAAGCGTACGTCATATTTTCGTTGTTTTCTGCAATGGTAGGATTAAATGATGGGACGCATTAAATTAATGCAAGAAAATAAACCAAAGTTGAGTTGTTGGAACACTTTCAAAAACCACTCGGTTTCTTTTCAAAAACAACTTTTAAACGTGGAGCTTAAGCCACTCCTTTTAAAAGCTATCTCGTTCCATCGATTATATCAAGTTCACTTCGTTCACGGTTTTGCCAAAACCATTCGTAGCCCTCCGTCGTTTTACATGGATGGTCAATAGTTTTCAAGCTATGTTTGTTGACCAAAGTCAAGGCATAGTGATTGGTAGCTATTGGGTATTCATGTGCAGCATAGATAGATGTGTTGGTTTGGGACAGTCGTACTGCCTTGTTAGCCAAAGTCAAGGGTAGGTACGGGTGGGTTCAAATTAACCTGAAGAATGACGGGTAGAACTTGACATGTGACTTATGATTTGTTGGCCAAAGTCAAGATCATAAGAGCATGGGGAAAAAATCCACATCGGGAGTTTCAAAAGAACTGAAACTTGCTAGCGCTGCATACCATTTGGAATGTGATAATTCTGGTAGGATTCCTTCAGTTTTGTCACGCAATGATATTTGGATCCCGATCCTACTGTGAGTATATGCTACTCCTCGGGAAATTTCTCACTGAATGATCAATGCTATAAACCAAGTAGGTGTCTAGAAAGGTGTTAGCAGGGCTACGCCCACAGGGAAAAGAGGTTATTTAATTAAGGAACTTCGCGAAAGCGTTGGAAAACCTATCTCGAAGTACCGACACCAGCCTGGCTGAACGGTTAAGCAAGAATTGTACGGTGAGATTGATCCTGACTAATTCTTCCTTTTTGGTTTGAGGAGGGATTCGAGAGACAGTGGGAGCCATCCTGTTTAGACAAATTAAAAACCACTCTAAACTTGCAAGAGCATCATGCTAAAGTGTTTCTTCTCTCTCTCCTAATTGCAGCGACCAAACATCATGACTGGACTTAAGTTACTACTAGATAAAAACATACTGACAGGGCTAAACTACAAAGATTGGCTCAGGAATGTCAAAATAGCAATCACTTATGACAAGTTGGGGTATCTCCTTACCACCAAAGCTCCCCCTGTCCCAGGTCCCAAAACCAGCGTCGCGGATAGGGAAATCCGTAAGACCTGGGAAATCGATTGCGCGAAGGCCAAGTGCCTCGTGCTTGCCTTTATGGACAATGAACATCAGAGGAGGCACGAGAATATGGACCTTGATTCCATATTTCTCCATACAAAAGAACTGTATGGAGAGCAATCCCGTATCGCCAGATACGAAGTCTCGAAAAAGCTGTTTTCGACGAGATTGGTCGTCGGATCATCGGTAGCGGAACACGTGCTTAAGATGATTGGCTTCACTGAGGAGCTCGCGGACCTTGGGACCACGTTAGAGAATGAGCTCTACACGGACTTGATTCTCCAGTCCCTTCCTTCCACTTACGCCCAGTTTATCCTGAACTTCAACTTACAAGAAAAAGAAGTTGAACTTTCAGAACTCCTCAACATGCTGAGGAGTGCAGAGGGCACCCTACAGAAAGGTAGGGAAACATCCACTTTATTTGTAGGAGGATCTTCCTCTTCTAGGTCCAAGGCGAAAGCCAAGGGAAAGAAGAAGAAAGCCCGCGCCAAACCAAGGGGCGGTGTTAGTAAAGTGGATACGAGGGGAAAGACAAAGGCAACAAAGGTAGCGGGAAAGCTTATGGGAAAGGAAGAATGCTTTTACTGTCACAAGAGTGGACACTGGAAAAAGGATTGTAGGGCTTGGATGGCCAGAACCCAGGATCTGAAGCAAGTTGCGGCTTCAGCTTCAGGTGTGTATGTTATTGAAAAATGTCTATCAATAAACTCTACATCGTGGGTATTGGATACCGGATCAGGATCTCATATCTGTAATTCTTTACAGGAACTGAGAAGGCGTAGGGTTTTGAAGGCAGGTGATATGACCCTCAGAGTTGCAAACGGAGCTGGCATGGATGCTGAGTCCTTGGGGGACTTGTTCACACCATAATATTGTATTATTATATTCCCCATTCTTATTCGTTTTATAAATAAACATGTGCTTTTGACGCATGTCTGCTACATATTACAGTTTACAGGTTCTTGGACAGAAAACAGTGAAAACGATGAAAAGACGATGCAAAAGTGGGCTTTGACCAACAAACAGAAGACTCTTGATCAAGCCTACATCAAAGATAAAATTCATAAAGTACAAGGCAATGCAAGGTCCAAGATTACAAAACGAACGGTTAAAAGTCCACCGCAATTATTCACTGGAGATCTGGAAGAAACATAGAAGCTATTTTAATAAAAGAACCAAATAATAAGGAAGCCCAAAGATTCAAGGCCCAATACTTCCTTTTAAAGAGACGGAGACATAAAATTTTACCAAAGCTTGAAGTCTACTTTGACTAGGTCTTCCTAAAGATATTTTGGTAAATGTAGACATGCGAATCAATTGTAACCTAGGGTTTCCTATCCTCTATAAATAGGAACTCTAAATCATTGTAAAGGTTATGCCTCCCTTCATTAATAAATTTTAGAATTCTTTTGGAGAGCATCGGTGCCTCTTTTCAATTCATGAATTCAGATCTGACAACCCTGTGTTGATGTTTGGAGAGAGCCATCTGTAAGTAGTTTTATTTAATTGCTCTAGTTTAGATTTTAATTGTTTGCCTTAGATGTTAGCTTTGGGGAAGGCTTTTGAGAGATGGGATCTCTCATCCCTTTCTTACCCATCACATATAATCTATAGGACTCCATGCATACACGCACACACCGTGCCCTACGGCACCCTATCCCTTGAGGTAGCGATGATACAGTAGTATAAAAGCCCGGTTGCGCGCATTTTCCTTGGAGGTTAGGGTAAGGATCTCTAAAGTAAGGACAAGAACCTGGAGGAAGGAACACCTTCCCGATTGGATCTAATCCCCTTTATTGATAATTACCATAACTCCTCTTAGATCCTAATTTGGGTATAGAAAGCATTGAGATTTATTTGCATTTCCAAACCATTCCTAAACCTAACCCTAGCAAGATTTAGATCTAGATTAATTTAGTTTTTAGATAGATTTAGTTTTTATATTTAATAATCAATCCGAACACCCTTCGGAATTAACTCGTAAGAGCGATTAGGAGATTCACAACATCCATGTGGACCGACCCGTACTCACCGGCTAGCTGCAAAGCGACGCCGTTCTTGATTGCGGTAATAGATAGTTTTTGAGATTAATCAGGACTATCATCTGGGGTTGTCAGATGGACACGTTTTGGTTTTGCGTAATTGCTATTTTGTACCCAATGCAACTTGTAATATCATTTCTGTATCTTTATTATCTAAAGAAGGTTATGAATTTGCATTTGTAAGCAATGTTGTAAACATTCACCTTAATCAAGTTTTGATTGGGTCAGGTACATTAAGCAATGGTATATACGTATTAAACCAACCACAGATTTTCAATGTCTAGAATACACACAAAAGAAAGTCTCCGGAAACTAATCAGGCTTTCTTATGGCATTGTAGACTAGGTCATATCAATGAGAGAAGGTTGACGCAGTTACATACAGAAGGATATTTGGATCCGTTCGAATATCAATCATATGCAACTTGTCAATCCTGTCTCAAAGGAAAGATGACAAAGACTCCGTTCACTGGACATGGAGTAAGAGCGAGCGAGCTCTTGGGACTCATACACAGCGACATGTGCGGTCCAATGTCTACACATGCGCGAAGCGGTTATTCTTACTTCATTACTTTTACGGATGACTTTTCAAGGTACGGATATGTCTTCTTAATGAAACATAAATCCGAAGCCTTTGGAAAATTCCAGGAATATAAGAATGAAGTAGAAAAACAAACAGGCAAAAGTATCAAGATACTAAGATCTGATCGACGTGGTGAATACTTAAGTGCTGAGTTCCTAGATTACCTAAAAGAGAATGGAATTCTCTCTCAGCTTACTCCTCCATACACTCCACAGCATAACGGTGTATCGGAGAGACGGAACCGGACCCTATTGGATATGGTACGTTCCATGATGAGTAACGCTGAGTTACCGTGATCATTCTGGGGATATGCACTAGAATCAGCTGCATACCTTTTGAACCGAGTTCCAACTAAGACTGTGCCTACCACACCATATCAGATGTGGTGTGGGAAGAAACCCTATCTTAAGCACATTAAGACATGGGGATGTCCAGCTTTTGTCAAAAAGCAGCATGCGGACAAACTCGAGGCATGCTCAGTACAGTGCAAGTTTGTGGGATATCCAAAGAACTCCAAGGGATATTTCTTCTATTGCAAAGAGGAATAAAAAAATTTTGTTTCTCGTCATGCCCACTTCTTGGAAACTAAGTTTTTGGAAAATCAAATGAGTGGGAGCGCAATAGAACTGGAAGAAATTCCAGAACCACGAGCTATTACTGAAAGCTTAGTAGAACCAGAGGGTTCGAAAGATCATGACATTCCTGCGCCGCTCCGCAGGAGTAGTAGGCAGTCTCATCCGCTCAAGAGATACTACGGTTTTCTCATAGACGGGGTTAGAAAGGATTGCATCATTGATAGTGATGAGCCGACTAGCTTCCAGCAGGCCATTCAGAGCGTTGACTCGGTAAAATGGCTGGATGCAATGCGGACCGAAATGGAGTCCATGTACACCAACAAAGTATGGACGTTGGACGTTGCTCCAGATGGGGTAAAACCCGTAGGATGCAAGTGGATCTTCAAAAGGAAGATTGGTGTAGATGGACAGGTTGAGACCTATAAAGCTAGACTTGTTGCAAAGGGTTTTCGTCAAAAACCTGGTTTGGACTATGAAGAAACCTTTTCTCCAGTGGCTATGCTGAAATCCATTTGGATCCTTCTTGCCATTTCTGCCTTCCACGGTTATGAGATTTGGCAGATGGACGTAAAGACTGCTTTTCTGAATGGAAATTTAGAGGAATGTGTCTATATGGACCAACCAGAGGGTTTCATTCAGAGTGGGAGCAGCGGAAAGGTGTGCAAGTTGCTTAAGTCTATCTATGGACTAAAGAAGGTATCGCGGAGTTGGAACATCTGTTTTGATGAGACGGTCAAAGAATTTGGCTTTATAAAAAATCCAGATGAACCATGCATCTATAGTAGATTTGTAGCAAGAACTGTCGTATTCCTCATTTTGTACGTGGATGACATTCTTTTGATAGGAAATGACATTCCTATGCTACAATCTGTCAAGGGGTTCTTGTCACATAGGTTCTCCATGAAAGACCTGGGTGATGCCTCTTACATTCTGGGGATCCGGATCTATCGTGACAGATCCAAGAGGATATTAGGACTTTCACAGTTCAGGTACATCGACACCATACTGAGAAGATTCAGTATGGAAGATTCCAAGCGCGGTAATCTACCGGCTTGTCACGGGATTACCCTCTCCAAAGAGATGTCTCCCAAGACTGATTTGGAAAGGGATCACATGTCTATTATACCCTACGCTTCTGCGGTAGGCTCTATAATGTATGCGATGTTGTATACCAGACCAGATGTAGCTTATGCACTGAGTGTGGTAAGCCGGTATCAGTCAAACTCTGGGGAGAAGCACTGGATAGCGGTAAAGAACATTCTCAGGTACCTGAGAAGGACTAAGGAGATGTTCTTGGTGTATGGCGGAAAAGACCTCCAGATCGAGGCCTTTGCTGACTCCAGCTTCCAGAGTGACAAGGATGATTCCAAGTCCATGTCGGGTTATGTCTTTACCCTTAATGGAGGGTAGGTGTGTTGGAAGAGTTCCAAACAATAAACCGTTGCTGACTCGACGATGGAAGCGGAATATATTGCTGCTGCAGATGCCGCAAAAGAAGCCGTCTGGATAAGGAAGTTCTTGACAGAACTTCAGGTGGTTCTGTCCATTGTTGATCCAATACCTTTGTATTATGACAACAATGGGCTATAGCTTTAGCGAAGGAACCCAGGTCCCATCAGAAGTTCAGACACATCTTGAGGCGGTATCACCTGATCAGGGAGATCGTGGGTCGCCAGGAGATCGAGGTTCGGAGAGTTGCTATGGAAGATAACACTGCTGATCCATTCACGAAGGCCTTACCCCAGACTCAGTTCAAGCGGCTAATCGAGATGATAGGTCTTCGATACGCCAGTACATGGCCTTAGTGCAAGTGGGAGATTGTTAGTGTATATGCCCTAGAGGTCATTACTGTATCATACTAGTTTGTATATTACTTAATGGAAGCTTGGGATTTTCACCTTGTATTGACAATCTTGCTCAAAATAGTAGTATGCTACTTGGTTTGTTTCTGCTTTAATGTGTACATGTGTTTATTTTAGTATATCACCTATACACATTAGTGGAGCCCTTAGGATCTTTGCTTGATAACCATCGTTGTTATGGCAGTCCCAATCGTGGGGGCTGGATAATCCACAAGCACATCCTTATGCACGTCCCTAGTCGTAGGACTATCGAGACAGGGCATCGATACTCCGGAGTAGACTAGCGTATGTGCTTCTTATCCCAGTGTGGGAGACGGTCTGTCCCACAGCCGTCAGTACGTCGTACTTGAGATAGTATGCGGGTGCTCGTTAGGTTACGAGTATACTGGACAGGACTCGTTGGGAACTGTTGGTTGGTACTATACCTATCGTCAGTTATCAGTTCCCAGGTGACATGAGTACAGCTTAGTCCGCTGACTTGACACTGTCACTTCGCCTCGAGTGTGTTCCCACTGTACTTAGATTATTACCCTACCACGGCTCAAAGGAGTCGTGCAAATAGGTAGTAGTTGGGTGCAGTCCCGAAGCACTTGGAGGCAGTGACGGTTAGACAGGATTCATCTCTCCCGGTATAGGGGGTTGATATCGCGCTGTGTCTAGGTGAGCCATTACACAAAGTCCCTGGCCAGGGCAAGTGAGATATACTGGTAGGTTTCCAGTGTAACCTCAGGGTGTTCTGGGATACACTTCGACACGACTTGTACCGCTTTTAGGGGACTGACGTTTACCGCCCCCTAGGCCCGCCATGCGATGTTCTCAGACGAACAGACCGGACTGTACGCAGATTGTCACATTCAGGCTCAGTAGGAGTTCAGATAGGTTTCACCTCGTTCGTCTTCTTATCGGCATCTACCTGGGGACCGTTACGCACAGCTAGTGCCGCTTGCGGTCTGTGGTTAAACACACTGCCAGCGTAGTGTTGAGTCTTTAGAGTCCCACACAGAAAGCTATTCGCCTTTAGGCAAAAGAGTAGAGATCGCATGGTTTTGCGACAGGGTTCGGTCACATCCGTGCACTTGTGCACGTTTAGTGTCCGGACAGTTAACACTAGCGGGCTTTGGTTTAAGCCAAATCCTAGTGTACGTTTTGGGATTGGTTTTATCTCGTTTGTATTCGTGTTCCTCGAAACGCGGATACGGGTGTGTATGCACAGTTGACAGAGAGACAGAGGCAGGGGATTCTCATTGGGGTTGTTGACTGTTGACTTTTGCTAAACCCTAATGAGAATAAGAAATATGATTAATGATAATATTAATTAAGTATTATTGTGTCATGGTTGAGATGAAGGGTTGACTTTGTTGACTTGTTGACTTTGTTGATCGGTTGACTAGGTTGGACTAGTTGACCACCATCATTACAATGGCTATCATTTCATGGCAAAGACTTTTGCTTGCTTGTTTCTTTTTGCAAAATGAGTGCATGAAATGATATGGCCATTTTGACTTGAACCATCACATAATACTCAATTACTATTATGAGTTATCATGATTTTGGATTATGAGAGCTTGGATGGCAAAAGGGTTGCTCATTCTCTCATTTCCTTTCTCTCTCTTGCTTGAGCTCTCCTTCTTCCTCTTGCTCTCTCTCTAGTCTATGGTTCACTTGTCTCATGTGTTGAGAAGCAAGAACCATAGAGATAAAACCCAACACACTCCTCTATTCATCCTAGTTCACAAGGTTTAGCAAACCAAGTGTTCTAGTTTCTTCTAGTTTGAAGTGAAGCCAAAGGTAGAAGCTTTCAGGTGGATCCATCTTCGGCGCAAGGAGACGACGAGGTGAGGCTGATCCGACCACCGCAAGGAGTTGAAGACGAAGGAGTTCAAGTTAAGGTATAACCACCTAACCGAGTAGGTAAAACTCTTGTTAGGTTTGTTAGATAGTTGTTTAACAAAGATCCGTATTTTGAGTCCATGTTACCACCTCTAGAAAAATCGTTTTTCATCATTTCCGCAAGGCCGTAAGTACCAGGAGAGGTAACGTGGACTTACAGTCCCAACATCCTCTTAGATCTATCACGATAGATCTGGATCCCCAGAATGTAGTTGGCATCACCCAGGTCCTTCATGGAGAACCTCTGTGACAAGAATCCTTTGACTGACTGTAGCATAGGAATGCCATTTCCTATTAAGAGAATGTCATCCACGTACAAGACGAGGAATACAACATTTCTCCCTACAATCTTACTATATATGCATGGTTCATCCAGATTTTTGATAAAGTCGAATTCTTTGACAGTATCATCAAAGCAGATGTTCCAACTCCGCGATGCCTGCTTCAGTCCATAAATGGACTTAAGCAACTTGCACACTTTACCGCTGCTCCCTCTCTGAATGAAACCCTCCGGCTGATCCATATAGACGCACTCTTCCAAATTTCCATTTAGAAAAGCCGTCTTTATGTCCATCTGCCAGATCTCATAATCGTGGAAGGCGGCAATGGCAAGAAGGATCCGAATGGATTTGAGCATAGCCACTAGAGAAAAGGTTTCGTCATAGTCCAAACCAGGTCTTTAACGAAAACCCTTTGCAACAAGTCTACCTTTATAGGTTTCAACCTGCCCATCTACACCAATCTTCTTTCTGAAGATCCATTTGCAGCCTACGGGTTTTACCCCTTCTGGAGCAATGTCCAATGTCCAAACTTTGTTGGTGTACATGGACTCCATTTCGGTCCGCATTGCATCCAGCTAGTTTACCGAGTCACCACTCTGAATAGCTTGATGGAAGCTAGTAGGCTTATCATTTTCAATGATGCAATCCTCTTGATCCACGTCTATGAGAAAACCGTAGTATCTCTCAGGCGGATGAGACTGCCTACTACTCCTCCGGAGTGGCACTGGGATGTCTGGTTCTCCTGAAACTTCTGGTTCTACCAAGCTTTCAGTAATAGCTTGTGGTTCTGGAATTTCTTCCAGTTCTATTGCGTTCCCACTTATCTGATTTTTCTAAAAATTCAATTTCCAAGAAGTGGGGATGCTGAGAAACAAAAACCTTTTGTTCCCCTGCGGAATAGAAAAGATACCCCCTAGAGTTCTTGGGGTATCACACAAACTTACAAAGTACTAAGCGTGCCTTGAGCTTATCCGCATGCTGCTTCTTTACAAAAGCTGGACATCCCCATGTCTTAAGATGCTTAAGACAGGGTTTCTTCCCACTCCATATCTGATATGGTGTGGTAGGCACAGTTTTAGTTGGAACCTTGTTCAAAAGATATGCAGCTGTTTCAAGTGCATAACCCCAGAAATATCGCGGTAACTCAGCCTTACTCATCATAGAAAGAACCATATCTAATAGGGCTCGATTCCGCCTTTCTGATACACCATTGTGTTGTGGTGTGTATGGAGGAGTAAGCTGAGAGAGAAATTCATTCTCTTTTAAGTAGCCCAGAAACTCGGCACTCAAGTATTCACCACCTCGATCAGATCTCATTGTCTTGATATTTTTACCTGTTTGTTTTTCCACTTCATTTTTGTATTGCCGGAATTTCTCAAAGGTCTCAGATTTATACTTTATTAGGAAGACATGTCCATACCTAGAGAAATCATCCGTAAAAGTAATGAAGTATGAATAACCACTTCGTGCATGTGTAAACACTGGACCACACACGTCACTGTGTATAAGTCCCAAGAGCTCGCTCGCTCTTACTCCATATCCAGTGAACGTAGTCTTTGTCATCCTTCCCATGAGACAAGATTCACAAGTAGCATAAGACTGATATTCGAATGGATTCAAATATCCTTCTTTATGTAACTTCGTTGACCGTGTCTCATTGATGTGACCCAGTCTACAATGTCATAAGAAAGCCTTATTTGTTTCCGGAGACTTTCTTTTAAATGTATTCTGGACACTGAAAATCTGAGCTTGATTTAATACGTATATTCCGTTTTCTAATGTACCTGACCCAATCAGAACTTGATTTAGGTGGATGTGTACCACATCACTTACAAAAGTAAAATCATATCCTTCCTTAGAAAGTAAGGATACAGATATGATATTGCAAGCTAGACTAGGTATATACAAATAGTTACGTAGGAATCAATATCTGCCCACTTGTCAATCCAAGATGATATTCCCCTAAGGATTCAGCGTCCATGCTCATTCCGTTAGCAACCCTGAGAGTCATATCACCTAACCTGATCACTCTACGGTTTCTCAAAGCCTGTAATGAATTACAGATATGAGATTCTGATCCAGTATCTAGTACCCAGGAAGTAGAGTTAATTGACATACAGTTTTCTATTACAAACACACCCGAAGCTGAAGCCATAACATGCTTCGAATCCTGGCTACTGGCTTTGCAAGCCCTCTGCCAATGTCCTTTCCCGTAACAATAGGAACGTCCCTCCTTCAATACATCTAGTCCCAAAATTTTTGCCCTTCCCTTCCCTTCTACTTCCCTAGTTTCCTTCAGGGTGTAAGTAGAGGGCAGAGACTGTAGAATCAAGTCAGTATTTGAACCGTTCTTCAACGTGGTCTTCAGGTCCGTGAGCTCGTCAAAATAGCTAGTCTCTGTAAGGACGTTGTCCCCTACAGATGACCCGATAGCCAACCTCGCTTGAAGCAATTCGTTCGAGGTCTCATATCTTGCGATACGAGATTGCTCTCCATATAAATCTTTGTTATGGAGGAAGACAGAAAGTAAGTCCATCTTCTCGTGCTGCCTCTGGTATGTACCATCAAATGAGGCCAACACGAGGCACTTGGCATTCGCACAGTCTTTTTCCGATGTCTTACGGATATCAAAATCCGTGATAGTGGAAACTGGCCCTGAGACGGCCGAGGTTTGATTAGTGAAGAGGTGTCCCAGCTTGTCATGGGTAATGGAAATCTGGACAGATCTTTGCCAGTCATAACAGTCAGATTCAGTCATTTTATTATATAGATGTAACCTATGTCTGGTCACTGGGACGCTGCAATTAAGAGAAAGAGAAGAAAACACTTAGCATGATGCTCTTGCAAGTTTAGATTGGTTTTTAATTTATCTAAACAGGATGGCTCCCACTGTTTCTCGAATCCTTCCTCAAACCATAAAAGAAGAATTAGTCAGGATTAATCTCACCGTACAATACTTGCTTAACCGTTTGTCCAGGCGAGTGTCGGTACTTCGAGGGAGGTTTTACGACGCTTTCGCGAAGTTCTTTAATTAAATAACCTCTTTTCCCTGGAGGCATAGCCCCGCTAACACTGTTCTATACACCTACTTGGTTTATAGCATTGATCGTTAAGTGAAAAAATCTCCCGAGAAGTAGCGGATACTCCCAGTAAGATCGGGATCCAAATATCATTATATGATAATGCTGAAGAAATCCTACCAACATTATCAAACTCCAAATGGTATGCAGCACTAGCAAGTTTCAATTTCCTTAGAAACTCCCGATGTAGATTTTTGCCCCATGCTCTTATGACCTTGACGAAGGTCAACAAATCATATGTCACATGTCAAGTTCTACCCATCATTGTCCAGGTTAATTTGAACCCACCCGTATATACCCTTGATGAAGGTGAACAAGGTAATACGACTGTCCCAAACCAACGCATCTATCTATGCTACATATGAACACCCAACAGCTACCAATCACTATGCCTTGACGAAGGTCAACAAACATAGCTTGAATACTATTGAATATTCCTATGAAATGACAGAGGGCCACAAATGGTTTTCACGAAACCGTGAACGTAATGAACTTGATATAATCGAAGGAACCTTGATAGCTTTTAAAAGGAGTGGTTTAAGGTCCGCGTTTTTAAAAGTTTTCTGTTTAGAAAAAACCGAGTGGTTTTGAAATTGTTCCAACGATTCAGCTTTGGTTTGTTTTATTTGCATTAATTTAATATGTCCCATCAATTAATCCTACCATTGCAGAAAACAACGAAAATATGACGTAGGCGTATGCCATCCGCATTCGCCACTGGGCCCCGTCATCACCCGTTAGGTTACTTAACTAACGACAGGGCGGGACTGGACTAGCGCGGATGTAAAACATAAGCAACGCCTACTAGATATCATATATAGATATATACATTCTTCAGATGCAATGATAGCCATTCCAGATCACAGATGAACACATTGGATAAGCTAGGAATCCGCGCTTCGTTTGAGCCTGCAACGAAAGACGGATTACACGGTCGCGATGAATAGCCAAATCCCACCCTAGACCCATACGGGTGCGGCAAACTACCCACCAAGTACCCGAAGTGAAGCAGTCTCCCTCAACAACGTGAGTAGGCCACTTAGCACTTCAAAGTACCCGCTAGTTTGTACACCCCACCTTGGGTCTATCCTGGGAGTAAAAACAGTAAAAGAAATAATATACAATGGTGGCTACAACCTCAACCCGGATGTGCGACCATAAAATAATATTACATCAATTTAAAATTTTACATCGAATGAAAAATGAAAACTCTCATCTCACATCCCCGACTATTCATCACGACGATCCAACAAGTTCATATACACAAACCAATAACACAGATCACAGATATGTACAACCCCCACTAATCGACGTATAGAGATTAGTAGATGTTCAGTACATATAACACATCACAGATATAATCTGATTAGCTAAAGTTTATAGAATTTCGATCGGTAACCAAATTTGAAACTACCCCAAATACGACACTGTACTCAAAAGATTCTGGGCAGAAACAAAATATCAGAAAAATCACAAAACATCAAGCTGGACATTTTGTAGGAAAAACGAGTTGACTCCAAGTCGACTCGGCAGCACATGGTTTTGCCGCGCTTCCGCGGCCGTCTGATCGATTCACGAGCTCGTTTTTCTTGGGTGTCCCTAAAAAATCCTGCATGTATTTTTAAGGTCCCTGAAAAAAAATTTGGACCAGTTTTTAAAAACGACAGAAAAGTGCATTTTTAGTTCGTGTTTTGCAATTTTTCCGGCGATCGAATTTCTAACACTTTGCTAACAAGTTAGTAATGGTTTAGCGAGGCTCTGATACCGCTGTAAGTCTATATCGTTCACCCCGCAAGCTAGCGAGGAGGCGGAACAAGTAAAAATCAAAACTATCTTACATAGCAACATAGACTAAGCATGAAGGATCTTTGCCAAACCACATCTAACGAAACTATGGGATGTTTAATCTACTGTGATAGACGATTATACCTCACGAAACTAGTCCTTCGGTTCTTTTCTCCGCTGTCCTCCTCGTCCATGTGAGCTCCGAGGATCGATCCAGATCTTGGTCACCTCCACGGCCTCCTAGAGTCGAAGACGATCCACCCGAGAGTCTGTAGTCCGAGCTCCACCTCAAGCCGAAGTAATTAGGGCAACAAGTTTGCTATGCTTGATGTCCTAGGTGATGTAGAGGAAGAAGATGGATTTGTTTGTCTATTTAAATTCTATTTTTCTCAACACATGAGAGCTATAGAAATTTCTAGTGAGGAGGAAGAAGAAGAACCATGGGAGCTCTCTTTTGATGAGAGAGAATGTACAAGAGATAATGATCCATGAGAAAAATAATTACCAATCTTTTATCATGATAAATTATGATGGCAACCTTGATTTGACCATTATCGTGTCAAGTTAAATCCAAAGCCAAAGAAGCATCTAGTGCTCACAAAATATCTAAGTCAACAATAGTCAACATGGTCAAATGGTCAACATGGTCAAATGGTCAAAGCAATTAGCCATAATCCTACGACTATCTCCAATACGACGTACTAATGGCTGTGGGATAGACCATCTCTCCTGCTGGGATGAGAAGCGTATACGCTAGTCTACTCCAGAGTATCGATGCCCCGTCTCGATAATCCTACGACTAGGGACCTGTATAAGGATATGCTTGTAGATTATCCAGCCCCCACTAGTGTGACTGCCATCACAAACACTGGTAATCAAGCAAAGATGCTAAGAGCTCCACTAATATGTATAAGCGATATGCTAAAAGAAACATATGCACATATTGAAGTAGAAACAAACCAAGTATCATACTACCATTTTATGTAAGAATGTCTATACAACTGTGAATATCCCAAGCTTCTATTAAGTAATATACAAACTAGTATGATACAGTAATGGTCTCTAAGGCATATACACTAACAGCACGTAGCGCACATGGCGCTTGCGCATATGCGCATTATAGGGGGAGCAAGCTCCTATGGAGAACTAGTCTCCTTTAAGAATTGAATTCTCTCACGTGCGTTGCACGTGTTTGGCACAGGTGCGTTGCACGTGGCGTGCATGTGGCGGGTGCACGTGGCGTGCACGTGGCGCACATGGTGCTTGCGTATATGCGCATTATGGGGGGAGCAAGCTCCTGTGGAGAACTAGTCTCCTTTGCGAATTGAATTCTCTCACGTACGTTGCACGTGGCGCGCATGTGGTGGGTGCGCGTGCATTGCACGTGGCGCACATGGTGCTTACGCATATGCGCATTATGGGGGGAGCAAGCTCCTATGGAGAACTAGTCTCCTTTGAGAATTGAATTCTCTATCTTTTCTAAGAGGTATCCCCTCTTATTTATATGGGAGTGGTAGAGAACGGATCTCTCTTTTTCCCGATGTGGGACTAAAAATGCATCCCCCATGTAGTAGAGCATTACTTTATATTACACGTGCGCAGCACATTTGCTCATAACTTTTGATCCCGGATGAATTATGAGGCCCATAATATATCAAATCGAAGAATTTTTCGAGACACTTTCGATATCATCAGAATTTAGCTGTTTCTTATTTGGGAGTTTGTCAAAATACAGCCCGGAAAATACTGGCTCATATTTTCTTCATTAGATTATACGTGCATAGCACATTTGTTCATAACTTTTGATCCCGGATGAATTATGAGGCCCATAATATATTAAATCGAAGGTTTTTTCGAGTTTCTTTCAATACCATTAGAATTTAGCTGTTTCTCATTCGGTAATTTGTCAAAATACAGCCCGGAAAATACTGGTTCATATTTACTTAAGTGTATCGCTGCCATTTGATACCTTGGGCTCCTTTGCACAGAAATTTTTGGCAGAAACAAATGCCCCCCACTACTTTTCCCACATAAGTATGTACGTAGGTGAAGTAGTGCAGAGTTATGCATGGCCATAGAATTGAGAGTTTAGGAGACAAGTTTAGGGTCCTTGTAGCCTAAGACTTTTTCATCTTCATGAGCCGTAAGGGTTTCAAAAAGATTTTTTCTCTCTACAAGTCGAGAGGATCTTATAGGTGCATATTCTCCCTAAAAATCGTGAGGATTTCTATGTGTTCATCGCCTCCATGAGTCGTAAGAATCTCACTCGGGTATTTTTTCCTTACGAATCGTGAGGACTCGTAAGTAGCTTTTTCATTTCAGTGGCATGTAACTTCGGCGAATGTGGCCCGTAGATAGTCCATCTTGACATCCTTGTAGGGCAGTGACGGCTTAGGAAACAGGTTTGGATCTGTCGCCTAAGACTTTTCAACTTTATGAGCCGTGAGGGTCTCATAAAGACTTTTCTCCTTACAAGTCGAGAGGATCCCGTGGGTGTAATTTTCCCTTAGGAACCGTGAGGATTCCTAAGTGTATATTTTCTCTCGAGAGTCGTAAGGATATCACAAGAGAATTTTTCCCTTTTATAAAACGAGAGGACTCGTAAATGGCTGTTTCCTTCCTTGTCGAGATTCGACTTCGGAGGATGTGACCTTGAATAGTATGTAATGGCCCATCTTGGACCGACTTGCAGGGCCCCAGTGCTTAGGAAGCAGGTCCTTATCCCCATTACCTAAGGCTTTCCCTTACGAGTCGAGACAAACCGAGAGATTATTGGTTGACTTGCTCCACTTTCTGTGGTGTCAGGGTTGACTTGCTCCGCTTTCTGCGGTGTCAGGGTTGACTTGCTCCGTTTTCTGCGGTGTCAGGGTTGACGTACTCCGCTTTCTGCGGTGTCCGGGTTGACGTACTCCGCTTTCTGCGGTATCAGTGTTGACTTACGCTTTCTGCGGTGTTAGGGTTGACGTACTCCGCTTTCTGCGGTGTCAGGGTTGATGTATTCCGCTTTCTGCGGTGTCAGGATTGACGTATGTCCGAGACGGGGTCATTTGCTGACATGTTTCCAAGACGGGGTTATTGGATGACGTATTTCCGCGACGGGGTCACTGGATGACGTGTTTCCGCAACGGGGTCATTGGATGACGTGTTTCCGAGATGGGATCATTTGCTGACGTATTTCCGCGACAGGGTCATCTGGTGACGTATTTCCGAGACGGGGTCATTGGATGACGTATTTCCGCGACGGGGTCATTAGATGACGTGTTTCCGAGACGGGGTCGTTTGCTGACGTGTTTCCGCGACGGGGTCATTGGATTACGTGTTTCCGAGACGGGGTCATTTGCTGACGTGTTTCCGAGACGGTGTCATTTGCTGACGTGTTTCCGCGACGGGGTCATTGGATGACGTGTTTCTGAGACGGGGTCATTTGCTAATGTATTTCCGTGATGGGGTCATTTGCCGACGTGTTTCCGCGACGGGGTCATTGGATGACGTATTTCCGAGACGGGGCCATTTGCTGACGTGTTTCTGCGACGGGGTCATTGGATGACGTATTTCTGAGACGGGGTCATTTGCTGATGTATTTCCGCGATGGGGGTCATTTGCTGACGTATTTTCGAGACGGGGTCATTGGATGACGTGTTTCCTAGACGGGGTCATTGGATAACGTATTTCCGCGACGGGGTCATTTGCTGACGTGTTTCCGAGATGGGTCATTTGCTGATATGTTTCCGCGACTGGGTCATTAGATGACGTATTTCCAAGACGGGGTCATTTGCTGACGTGTTTCCGTGACCGTTTCATGGAGGACGTATTTCCGAGACGGGGTCATTTGCTGACGTGTTTCCGCGACGGGGTCATTTGCTGACGTGTTTCTGATACGGGGTCATTTGCTTACGTGTTTCCGCGACGAGGTTATTTGCTTACGTGTTTCCGAGACGGGGTCATTTGCTTACGTGTTTCCGTGATGGGGTCATTGGATGACGTGTTTCTGAGACGGGGTCATTTGCTGACGTGTTTCCGCGATGGGGTCATTGGATGACGTATTTCCGAGACGGGGTCATTTGCTGACGTATTTCCGAGACTGGGTTATTTGCTGACGTATTTCTATGACTGGGTCATTTTACTGACGTATTTACGCGACGGAGGTCATTGGCTGACGTGTTTCCGCGAAGGGTTCATTGGATGACGTGTTTCCGAAACGGGGTCATTTGCTGACGTATTTCCGCGACGGGGTCATTTGCTGACGTATTTCCGCGACGGGGTTATTAGATGACGTATTTCTACGATGGGGTCATTTGATGATGTGTTTCCGCGATGGGGTCATTGGATGACGTGTTTCCGAGACAGGGTCATTTGCTGACGTATTTCCGAGACGGGGTCATTTGCTGACGTATTTCCGAGACGGGGTCACTTGCTAATGTATTTCTGTGACGGGGTCATTTGCTGACGTATTTCCTCCACGGAGGTCATTGGCTGACGTGTTTCCGCGACGGGGTTATTGGATGACGTATTTCCGAGACGAGGTCATTTGCTGCCGTATTTCCGTGACGGGGTCATTTGCTGATGTATTTCCGCTACGGAGGTCATTTGCTGACGTATTTCCGCAACGGGGTCATTGGATGACGTATTTCCATGACGGGGTCATTTGCTGACGTATTTCGGTGACAGGGTCATTTGCTGATATATATCCGAGAAGGGGTCATTGGCTGACGTTTTTCCTCGACAGAGGTCATTGGATGACGTATTTCCATGATGGTGTCATTGGATGACATATTTCCGTGACGGGGTCATTTGCTGACGTATTTCCGCGACTGGGTCGTTGGATGACATATTTCCGCGACAGGTTCATTGGATGCCGTACTCCGCTTTCTGCGGTGTCAGGGCTGACTCTAGGTTGTTTGTGAACCATAGAGTTTTGGAACTGGGGACTTTGCCGTGGCTCCGATTGGTGGTGTCGGAAACACGTCACAAATTGTAAGTCCATGTCACGCACCCCACGAACTCGCGGGGAGGCGGAATATATGAAAAACGATTATCAAAGTTTCGTAACACGGACTTGAGCACATGAATCGTATCTAAACCATTGCTAACAAACTACTAGAGGTTTAACTACTCGGATTCGAAGTTATACCTCACGTTACTTATCCTTCGGGTCTTCATCGCGGTCCTCCACTCCTCGTAGGCTCCTTGGAATATCGGCACCTCAACGGCCTCCTCGAATCAAAGATGATCCACCCGAGAGCTCCTACGCCAAGCTTTATCTCTAACTTGAGATAACTAGGTTGCTCAAAGTGCTAATCTAAGCTACCTAGGGATATAGAGTAAGGTTATGGATGTATTAGTCTATCTAATCCTTGATCTCAATATATGAGAGGGGAGGATTAGGGTTTCAAGAGAGGATGAGCTTGAGGAGAGAGAAGGTGAGCATAAGAATGAATTGAAATTATTTCTCACTTGTTATATATTATAAAGCATAAAGAATTATCAAATGAATAAATCAAATGTATTATCATCATGCTTCATTGAATGTGTGCAATGAATCATCAAGTGAGTCATTAAGCAATAAATACTTCATTAACTCACTTGAATGATTCATCTCATGAGTCACAAAACCAATTAATGCTAATGCCACCTTACCCTCCAAGTCACCATGCTTCTAGAAGATTCCCGGAAAATTATGAGAATGCCCTTCCAATCCGTGAAAACACGGAAAAACTTTAGACTGTATAAATCCAATAACCTGATACTAGAAACTGGCTTAAACCAAAGCCGACTAGTAAAAACTGTCCGAACGTCGTACGTACGTAAACACACGTATGCGTCCGAACCCTTATCGTAAAACCATTCGACCTCTATATCGTTTCGCCTGGAGCAGGGAAACTCTCTATGTGGGACTCTAAAGACTCGACACTACGCTGGCAGTGGGTTTAACCACAGACCGCAAGCAGCACTAGCTGTACTTAACGGTTCCCAGGTAAATGTCGATAAGAAGGCCAATGAGGAAAACCATCTGAACTCCTACTGAGCCTGATGTGACAATCTCCGTACAGTCCGGTCTGTTCGTCTAAGACTATCGTATATCGATCCTAGGGGGCGGCAAGCGTCAGTCCCCTAATAGCTGTATAAGTCGTGTCGGAGTGAAGCCCATTACACCCTGAGAAACTACTGGAACTTACCAGTAAATCTCGCTTGCCCTGGCTAGGGACTTTGCGTAATGGCTCTCTGACACAGTGCGATATCAACTCCCAATACCGGGAGAGATGAATCCTGTCTAACCGCCACTGCCTCCAAGTGCTTGGGACTGCACCCAACTGCTACATGTTTGCACGACTCCTTTGAGCCGTGGTAGGGTAGCAATCTGAGAATAGTGGGACACACTCGAGGTGAAGTAGCAGTGTCAAGTCTGCGGACTATGCTATACTCATGTCACCTGGTAACTGTTAACTGACGATGGGTATAATACCAACCAATCAGTTCCCCGGTGAGTCCTGTCCGGTATACCCGTAACCTAACGAGCACCTATATACTATCTCCAGTATGACGTACTGATGGCTGTGGGACAGACCATCTGCCTAAGTGGGATGAGAAGCGTATACACTTAGTCTACTCCGGAATATCGATGCCCTGTCTCGATAATCCAACGACCAGGGACCTGTATAGGATGTTTCTTACAGACTACCCATCCCCCCACTAGCGTGACTGCCTTCACGACGCTGGTAATCAAGCAAAGATCCTATGGGCTCTACTAATATGTATAAGTGATACGTCACAAGAAACATATGCACATATTAAAGTAGACACAAACCAAGTAGCATACTACCATTTTTAGCAAAACTGTTATATACAACTGTGAATATCCCAAGCTTCCATTAAGTAATATACAGCCTGGTATGATACAATAATGGCCCCTAGGGCATATAAACTAACACAAATTACCATAAACTTTGAGAAACTTCAGAGAGAAGAGCAAGCTCTCGGCAGAAGAAGAACTTTTCTTCAAGATTGGTGGTGTCGGAAACACGTCACGATTGGTGGTGTCGGAAACCATAGAGTTTTGAAGTTTCTCAAAGTTTATGGGAATGTGTAGAGATGTTTGATATCTACGGGCCACATTTATCAAAATTACAGGCCGCTGAAATAAAGGAGCTACTTACGGGTCCTCACGATTCGTAAGGAAAAATACCCGAGTGAGATCCTTACGACTCACGGAGGCGATGAACACTTAGAAATCCTCACGATTTCTAGGGAGAATATGCACCTATGATATCCTCTCGACTTGTAGGGAGAAAAAACCTTCTTGAGACCCTTACGGCTCATGAAAATGAAAATGTCTTAGGCTACAAGGACCCTAAACTTGTCTTCTAAACCCCCAATTCTATGTCCATGCATAACTATGCACTACTTCACCCATGTACATACTTATATGGGCAAAGTAGTGGGGGCATTTGTTCCCGCCAAAAATTTCTGTGCAAAAGAGCCCAAGGAATCAAATGGCAGCGATACGCTTAAAAAAATATGAACCAGTATTTTTCTGGCTGTATTTTGACAAACTCCCGAATTAGGAATAGATAAATTCTGATGGTATCGAAAGCGTCTCGAAAAAACCTTCGATTTGATATATTATTGGCCTCATAATTCATCCGGGATCAAAAGTTATGAGCAAATGTGCTATGCACGTGTAATCTAAGGAAGAAAATGCGAACCAGTATTTTTCGGGCTGTATTTTTACAAACTCTCGAATGAGAAACAGCTAAATTCTAATGGTATCGAAAGTGTCTCAAAAAATCTTTCGATTTGATATATTATTGGCCTCATAATTCATCCAGAATTAAAAGTTATGAGCAAATGTGCTACGCACGTGTAATCGAAAGTAATGCTCTACTACATGGGGGATGCATTTTTAGTCTCACATCGGGAAAAAGAGAGATCACTTCTCTACCACTCCCAAATAAATAAGATGGGATACCTCTTAGAAAAGGGAGAGAATTCAATTCTTAAAGTAGATTAGTTCTCCATAGGAGCTTGCTCCAAGTTAGGGCCATAGCTGTCCCCCACATAATGCGTATATGCGCAAGCGCCATGTGTGCCACGTGTAATGCACATGCGCCCGCCACATCCACGCCACGTGCAACGCACGTGAGAGAATTCAATTCTCAATTCAAAATCTATTCGCCGCTGAATACAGAGACGCGACCGCGTAGGTTCGTCTAGCCTGAATTTGAGGGCAGATGCTATTTAGTTTTATCCGTCCACCTCTCCAAAGATGCCAAGTTGATTTATGGCACCGTATATTGGAGGTTTAGACGGATACGGCCATTATAGCAGACTTCGTCAGATTCCCCCTCGTTTGAGGGATTTTTTTTATTGTGGGGACGCTCTTCCCTGCAGGCACAAGCCCCTGCAGTTAATTACGCTACCGCATCGCGATAACAATTTTCTCCTTCTCCAAATGGTCACTTCGTGTCGTGTGTGTTTGTTTTATTATTGGTTTCCCGTGGATTGTATACGGAGACTAATTTATGTTGTCGCCCGTAGGGCGTGGATTAGTCCAAATCCGTATTTTCTTAGTTTTGGGTTTTGGTTTGGGTTTAAGGATACGTTAGTCTCATTTGAGACTAAGATCAAGTTAAACGTTTGTTAAGGATATGTTAGTCTAATTTTATACTAACATCAACTTAGCCATTTGTTAAGGTTACGTTAGTCTAATTTTAGACTAAGATCTACTTAACAGGATCGTTTAGATCCAACAAAAGAGTATTTGAGCTCTATTGTTTTATTTTAAAGACATTGCGGTCCAGTTTAAAGACGTCATAGTCTGTAAAGTTTAAGAACATCATAGTCCATGAGTTTAAGGACCCCACAGTCCGTGGAATGTCTGGTTGTCGGGACCCGTCACCTCTCTGAAAACGTTGAAGGATTACAACGACAAATATCAGAGGAGTAAAGAGATGTACCCTTGAACCAATATTGGTTGGGAGATCTGTAGTCCAATTTGGGACTAAGATCAAAGATTTATGAGCATATGGGCTCAATTAATCTAAGGTAGGGTTGTGTGGCCATTTTGGGCTCGGCCCATTTAGTTGAAATGTTGAACATTTAACAATGCTGAGTATTGGTTTGGTCTCTGACAATCTTTTTATCTTTTATTGAGTGCTGGGAACTCATCATAGCTCTAGGGCTTTGTTATTTAAAGAACAATTTATGTTCTCTCAACGCACACGTGAGGGGCACGTGGCGCGCTTGGCGCTAAGCGCCAGATTCAGAGCGCTAAGGCGCTTTATGTAAGATAGCGCACACGTGAGGAGCACGTGGCATGCTTAGCGCTGTGCGCCAGTCAATGAGCGCAGAGCGCTCTTGTTTGAAAGAGCGCACATGTGAGAAACTCGGGGTGCGCTTGGCGCTGTATGCCAGTCAATGAGCGCAGAGCGCTTCTTTAAGTTTGGAGCGCTAAGGTTCTGCAGCGCTTTGCGCTAGATTTGGAGCGTTGAGCGCTTCTTTTAATTGGAGCGCTAAGGCTCCGCAGCGCTGTGCACTAGATTTGGAGCACTGAGGCGCTTCTTTTAATTGGAGCGCTAAGGCTCTGCAGCGCTATGCGCTAAATTTGGAGCGCTGAGGCGCTTCTTATAATTAGAGCGCTAAGGCTCTTTAAAGCAGCTTTACCTTCTGAGAATTAAATTCTCTCTTATAAGAGACTTTGTCTCATGAATCTAAGAAACAAAGTTCTTATTTTATAGGAGTTGTTTCAATCTCTTATGTTTTTTGTGAAAGGCTTTGCCTTTCTGGATCTGTGATCCTAAGAAAATTGAATTATTCTCCCCCCTTTTTAATGAGATATTATAATCTCTTTTGTAAAAGACAATTTGTCTTAAAGATCTATGATCTAGCATAAGAACTAAGTTTTTTTTCTGATGAGATTTTTTATCCTTCTGTTTTTTACCTTGAAGAAAAGTTCTTCTGCCGAGAGCTTGCTCTTCTCTCTGAAGTTTCTCAAAGTTTATGGGGGGTTCTTCTATCTCAGACTTGAAGTCTTGGTGCCTTTATATAGGGCAAGCTGATTTGTTGAATCAGTTGAAGAGACCTTTTCTCTAATTGATTTGGGGATTTCCCTACCGTTGGATCTTTGATCTTGGAGCTTTTGTTTTACAGAAGGCAATCTTCTTGTTTTTAACAAGATTGAGAAATCTTATCTCATGCAGAATTTATTCTGCACCATTGTTATTTTTAATCACCATTGGATCATTGATCCGACGGTGCTCTGATTTACAGAGCAAAATCTTTTTTTTTTTTGGAATGATTCTGAGGATTGCTTTCTTAACAGAATTTTATTCTGGTAACTTGATGATTTATCATCTTTGTTGGATTTTTGATCCAACGGTAGGGAATATTTAGTTCTAGCGCTAGCGCACTCGTGCTTTGCACGTGAGCGCTGCTTCAGAGCGCTAACGCTATTAGCGCTAGCGCACTCGTGCTCTGCACGTGAGCGCTGCTTTAGAGCACTGGCGCTCTTAGCGCCAACGCACCCATGCTTTGCACGTGAGCGCTGCTTGCTGGCGCTTTTATGAAGCGCTGCTTCATTTCAAATTTTGAAAATTTGAACAGAACTTTGCTCTGATTGGGGGAAACAAATGCCCCCCCCCACCGTTGCGCTCACGTGGCCTACGCGTGAGTGCAGCGGTGGCAGCATCTACGCTCTTAGATCAACTTAGAAGTTGAAACGGCTCTTGGTGCCTATAAATATGACCCTTGGCCCTTGAGATGTCCTCTGTTCATCTTCTTACTTTTTTCTGAGAATTATTTCTCCTTCGGAGCATAGCTCTTCGTCTTAAGAATTTTCTTAGGGACAGAACTCTGTCAAATATTTAGGTAAAGATTAAATCTTTCTTAGGTTTCACCTATTAACAGAGCTTTGCTCTTTTCAAATCATATAGATTTTTTGGGTTTTTCAATAGAGCTTTGCTCTTCATAGATCTAAAAAGATCTTTCTTTGGGTTTCTTAACCCATTAACAGAGCTTTGCTCTTTTCAAATCATATAGATTTGTTAATCTTTCATGAAAACTCTTAAAGTTTGTTCATAGATCTTGAAGATCTCAGAATTTTTGATTCATTAAAAAGCTTTGCTTTAAGTTTTTTGATGGGTTATTCCATCATTTTACAGAGCATGGCGCTTCAAGATTCTTCTTGAGGAATTTTATTTCTTTCAGAGTTGACAGATGTCACTCTGTTGTAGAGTGCTGCTCCCAATGGGAGATTTACTTCTTGGCCCGAGAGGCCCTCATTAAATGATAATCGTTTGAGGATTTCCTCATTTAATGACAGTCTCATCAAATGATGAGACTGTTTTATTAATGATGAACTTCCATCTAGATTGAGTGGGTCCCCTTTGGTCCCTTTTCACTGTATTGCAGTGCGGTATGAATTTAAAGTACCTAGTCATAGAACTTAAACTGTAGCATTGACGGCTGAAAATTTTTTTCTTTTCCGCGCAGGTACTATGTCTTTCGACACTTCTTTCCCGTTCGTTCGTTCGGAAGGCGAATTCCACGAAGCGCTTATGGATAGGGAAGTCTTCGCGCTAATAAAATATCACGACCCAGAGCACAAGAATCTTCATCTATGGGGAATATGGTACAATCAAATTATCAGGGGCCGACGGAGCTTTTCTTGCGCGATACTCTCGGAGCCCATTTCAGCGATCTCTTACGCCGACCCACCCCTAGTGAACTACACTATGGAGAAGGTCAATTGGATTTCAGATGGTCTCCTTCAACCTTCTTTGGCTGCGATACCCGTACAGCCTCCAATGGCGTTGGATATCTTGGGGCGACGTATATGTCAAGGTGAGTCGCGCCCTTGGGGACAGCCTTATAACATAAGATTAACTCCCCGTCACCCAGCCGGATATTTGCAGTGGGCCCGGTACATTTTGTCCGCCAAAAGGTTGCAGTTGCTAAGGCTCGGGTTGTATCCCGCGATTTACGTTTCTCTCTTTCAGTACTCCATGCCTCCTACATGGTGGGTAAAAGCCTTCTTGGAACAATGGAACGTTCCAACTCACACCTTCCTTTTGTTGGATCGGGAAGTCTCAACTCTCTAGAAGAGTTCGCGGAGATCTCTGGCTTGCCTGTCAGAGGGGAGCATTATAAAGAACTGCTTCCTCATGATGAGTACGTCTTTGCTGCAGGTCGGTGATGATGGGCCTTACCCCGAAAAATGCCATTCAACACCAATCCCTAAGTTTGATTAAGGTGTTGAATATCTACGAGGGCTTATTTCTTGAATCTGGGAGTCGTGGGGTTAATTTCACAGACTTCATAGCTCTTTTTCTCCGCCCGGAAGTCCTGTCGAAGGAAGCTGCGAGATTCGCCAAACTCGACGATCCTTTTGGCTTAGGCATGGGCAACCTGCCGACGGCAGAGGCGGATCAGAAGAGTTTCTTTCTCCCCGACACCCCGGTCATCTCTTTTGCAGAGCTTGCAGCTCCTGGGATTGACGAAGAAGCGTTCTTTTTGGGGTTTCTCAGGCTATGGCTAAGCTGGTTTGCGCTTCCGATGGACCCTCGCCGTATGAGGTCGTCCGTCTTCTACCCGGCTCACCGAATGGTTATTGGGGTGAAAGTGGCCATCGGGGTCGCTGGGTTAGCCCATTTGTATCATGGCCTCAGCCTAGCGGCAGATACTAGTTAACCGGGGGTGCAGCCCATAAACTTCTCGATACATTATTTCACCTCGTGGCTCGAGTTGCATGTGCTTGGCACCTTTGGAGTTCACAAAAGGCCTCCCTTTTATGAAAGATATAACTTTCCTCGCCTGCTGTGACTAGTTGACGCTTCCATTTTGGAACCGACTCTGCGAGAGGCTCGGGGCTTACTCCTTCGCCCACGTACCGTCGGGGATGGCATGAACTTCGTTGATAAGGTCTTAAATATCGGTAAAGAATCCGCAAAGACGATGCAGCCGCTGCGGGATACCTTTAAAGACGGCGCCTCTACCTTGAAAGCTCGGGATATTCTTTATCTATATTCAATCAGGCCGGGCTTTCTGGTGTTTAGGAAGAATGATGTGGCGTTGTTTATGAGATACAACCCGCATCATTTTGCCCAACAATCTGGCTATAATCAGGTTGTTCCACTCGAAGCCTTTCTAACTGAGCCGATTACCACGGAAGAAGGCATCCGCAACGCGCTACACCATTTCATGAGGCTCAACACCGGGTATAACTTCTTTATCAGTGAGCCAGGCTGTGTCCCGAAGGTGTTGAATGTGTACGTGGTCTGGTACCAGCACGCGATGGGTGACGTCATCAGGGAGGAAAAGAAGTTATTGCTTGATCGTAAGGGTGCAGCCCCTGCTGGTAATCCAGCTATTCCTTCGAAGCAACAGACCGTCGTTCGTCCTCCTTTGAAAGAGGTTGGTGCGGTTGTGGTACCACGTAAGATGCCCGAGCTGCCGCTACCCCGTGCTCCCGTCGAAGTGGCAGCTGTCGCGTCTCCTGAGTCCGGTTTGGGTGCGGAGATCGGGACTCGCCGCCCGAAGTTGCCTGCTAAACGCAAGCTTGTGCTACCGGCGGCCGGTACTCGCTCGCAGAAGAAGAAGAAGTAGATTCTTTCTATAGACGTCGTATTCGGCTAGGAGCCCCATGCTCCTTATAGTGAAGGCTTAAGCGAATACGGGACCAACGAGGGTTTATTCATGGCGCCAGATGATACTGATCTGGAGGCTGCAATCACAGCTTCCAAGCGACTAGCTAGCAACAAAGCAGGACTGATCATCCTCACACAGTCAGCTATACTTCCGCCGTATCTTTGCGTGGTTACATCACACACATTCCTTTATTATTATGCTTTGACTGACACTTCTTCTTTAACAGGCATCTCTACTAAAGAGGCTCTCGCAGCTTCTCTCAAGACTTTTGAACAGGAGGAAATGTTTCGCGCTTCTTTGGGAATTGGTACATTTCGGCTAACTGTGCCTTTATTCCCATTTTTTTATGGGTAAACTAACTCTTCTTTTTCATCTTATTGCAGGGACTACCACGACTCAAGTTATCCCGAGTGCAGTTCTAATCCTGCAAGGCGATGCTGCAACGCTTCAAGGGCCGACTGTCGAATCCCTCAGTATCACCGAAAGAAGCTTCGCTTAAATAGCCGGTGATGGACGCCGTAGAGGTTCCAGAGACAGAACTTGGTTCAGACGATGACGTCTCCTTGGCGGAGGTCTTGAGGAGGTCAGCTCTGACGGCTCAGGTTGAAAGGAAGCACAAGAGGCGTGCAGCGAAAGAACGTGATGCCGTCTTGGCTGTTGGTGCAGGCTCGAGCACTGCTTCCCCTGTCCCTATTTCTCCAGAGGGTGCTCCAGCTGCCCTATCTACCGCTCACAGACAAGCGATACGCGCGGCTCGGGAAGCATTTGAAAAGCCGTCCCAAGGTAACGCAACACTATGTCCTTTTATTAGAATTTGATCTTCAGATTCTCATATATCATACCCTGCAGGGCCAAGTCCTGATGAGGAGGTGGTAGGTGAGATGAGTGCAACCACCGAGTCTGAAGTGGCTACTCTCTCCCAGAAGTCCGGGACTGCTCCAATTGCTGCTCTTTCCATTTGCGGTTCCCTGCCATCGCCTGGCATTGTGAGTGTCACGACGGCTCTTATGGACTCAGGGGACGAAGCCATGGGAGGCGAGACCATCTGTAGGGTTCCTAGGCACACTAATGAGATCTCACAAGGCATCAACCATGCCAATTTCAAATTTTACAAGTGCCGAGAAACCCTAATACGGATTGTTAACTAGATTTTAGGCGAAAAAAGAAACTAGTTTGCAACTAAACTAAAAGAACGGAAACACAACCTTTGTAGATCCATTTCTCCACCTCCATAGCTCCATGATGAAGTCCTCTCCGCTGTCCAAATCGAACCATGACTCTAGCATCGACTTTAACGGAGAAAAAGCGGGCTAGGTCATCGACGACGATGCCGAAGATGATCTACGTCGAGGCATCACTAGATCAAGCTCCACCTTCACCAAGCCATGAAACATTGTGAAGGAAACACCCTATACTACTTGGCAAGAGGTAGAGGATGAAGAAATAGGAAGTGGGTTCACTTTAGAATTGGATTTCTCACTCTTTTTCATCAATCACCATTGATGGTTCAAGCTTTTTCTTCTTATGAAACAGAAGAAGAAGAAGATGATCATGATAGGATAAGTTCATTAAAAATAGAAAAGAAATGAATACTTATCATATTACAACCATGGTTAAGTGTAGAGAATGAATCATGGTTAAGTGGAATGGTTAGGGTTAAGCATGAGACAAAATGGTCACTTAGTCAAACCTTCATGAATCTTCATGAAAGAACAAAGAAAGCCACCATTTTTCTCTTTTGCTTTTATTTTCCAAAACTAATAAATAAATAAATGAATGAATGAATAATCATAACCCTAACCATTCATATAACCATGGTTCAATCTTCACACAAACACAAGTAAGCATGTATCATCAAACATGATACAATCAAGTGTACACAAAAATATATCACATATACAATGTGCACAAACAAGTGAGAAAAACCATTTAAAGTGAACCAATACTAGTTAATGCAAAGTAGTATATCAAATATATAATTATGCTTTAAATCATTAAATCAACATTTGATTTAACGATCCGGTCATATCACATATAACCGACTAGTATCCAATGTATCGGCTTATCGAATCAATCCTTGATTCGATAACTAGGTTATATCACATACAACAAAATCGATACATTCATCGCGAGAATAGAATATGGTATCATATACACGCATTATTCTCGGTCCCGCACATATCTCATATGCGCTCCTATTTCATTTCGCTTGAGCCAGGAAACCTCTGTGCAGGACTCTGAAGACTCGTCAATACGCCGGCAGTAGGTGATGATCATATCAAACACCCACAAGCCGCAAGCGGTCTGCTAAACGTAACGGCCACCCGGGTATTGAGCGATCAGAAGATCGACGAGCAAGCCCGCTCAGACTCCTGTGAATCCAACCAGTAACACTTACCATACAGTCCGGTCTCGTCGTCTGATATGTCGCATATCTCGCCCAGGGGTGGTAAACGTCAGACCCCAATAGCTCGATAAGTCGTGTCGATATGAGGTCTATAACAGTTCGAGAAACTACTGATAACACTTACCAGTAAATCTCAGCAACCCTGGCCAGGGATTTCCGGTTATAGCCAATCGAACACAGCGCAACATCAACTCCCTATACCGGGAGAGACGAATCCCCTCCTATCGCTCATTGCCTCCATGTGATTCGGGACTGTACCCAAAAGCCACCATTTTGCACGCCCTCTTGGACGTGGTAAGGTGGAAATCAAATCACAGTGGGAACCACACAAGACACTATGACGATCTCGGGTCAACAGACTACTCTGTACCAGTGTCACCAGAGAACTGCCATCTGGCGTAAGGTATAATACCATATGGGAGTTCTTGGCGAGCCTGTCCAGTGTACCCAGTCTCCACTGAGCACCCGTATATCATCTCTGATGTCAAACACCAATGGATATGGGATCATCCATCGCCCATCTGTATGGGTCGAGAAGGTATACGCTAGTCTACTCTGGCATATCGATGCCCCGTCTCGATACACCCACGACTAGGGACTTTGAAGGATGTACTTATGGACTACCATGTCCCCACTAGTATGATCCGCATCATAGTCCAGGTAGTCAAGTATACATCCTAAGGGCTTTACCAACATGTAACAGAGAGACAATCAGTATACACATTAAGGTAAAGAGTAACTAGATAGCGTACTATCATGTCGAGCAAGAAAGTCCTCCCTATATATGTCCCAGCATCCACTACAATATACATCCTATGTACAGTAATGGCCTCTAGGGCATACATATAACTAACAATCTCCCACTTGCACTAGGGCCATCTGATAGCAGTGGTTGTAGTATCTCATACACAACCATCCCATAAAAGTCTCTCTCTGGGAAAAGGCCTTTGTGAGTGGATCCGCCGTGTTGTCCTCTGAGTCTACTCTCCTAACCTAGATCCCCTGGAGATCAACTATCTCCATGATCAGGTGATACTGCCTTAGAATATGTCTGGATCACTGATGGGACCGGCGTTCCTTGGGATAAGCCACAACTCCATTGTCTCACAATGGTAGGAACGTAGTTCATCTCATGAACTATTATACACCCAAACAGCCTCTTTGGTAGCATCTTAAGTAGCGATGTATCCTGCCTTTATCGTCTAGTATGCCACGGTATCTAGCTTGGAACTCTTCCAACATACCGTCCCTTTACTGAGGGTAAAGACAATGCCTGTGACTGACACTCAGTCGTCTTTATCACCCTGGAACACTTCCAGTGATTCTTCCCAGGATCAATTGATACCATCTCACTACAGTTAGTGAGTATTCTAACATCCATTTAGATCTACCTCATAGATCCAAAACCCAGGATTTAGTAGGTATCACTTTGATCCTATGTGGAGAATCAATGTGATAAGCGGAGATTGACTGAGCGTAGCATAGGAAACTCTTTCCCTATCATGAATATGTCATCCACGTACTCTACGAGAATCACCACCATACTCCCTACTACCTTTTTGTATATACAAAGTTCATCTACCATTTTGATGAAGTCAAACTTTTTGACTACGACATCAAAACAGACGTTCCATCTCCGCGATACCTGTTTTATCATATAAAACATCTTGCACACGTTTCCGCTGCTCCCACTGTCTACGAGGCCCTCTGGCTATGTACTTATAGACGCCCTTTTTCTAAAACATCATTTTAGAAAAGCAGTCATGACATCCAACCGCCAGATTTCGCAGTCATGGTATGTAGCCGTGGCAAGTAGGATCTGGATGGACTTAAGCATAGCTACTGGAAAAAGGATTCATCATTATCCACGCCTGGTCGATGATGAAAACCTTTAACATGTCTAGATTTGAAAGTCTCAACCTTTCCAAGTACACCAAGTAATCGTCTCAAGATATACTTGCTCCTGATGGGGATTTAACCCTTCAGATATAGCAACTAAAGTCCATACTTTGTTGGTGTAGAAGGATTCCATCTCAGATCACTAAGCATCCAGCCATTCTTACAGAGTTTCACCCCTGATGGCCAGGTCGAAACTAGTTGGGTCATCATCCCATGATGCAATCCTCGATCCCACTGTCATAGAGAAACCGAAGTATCTCTCAGGTGGGTGAGGAACCCTGCTAGATCGGCGGAGAGGCTGAGGTTCGTTGGAATCTACTGAATCCTTTGGTTCTATTAAATCATCAGCTGCAGTTTGTATAGCTGGAACATTTCCAGTTCTACATAACAGTCCTTGCCTCGAGCTTGTCTGGATTTTGCTTTTAGACATAGGCCGGACAACCCCAAATCTTAACTGACTTAAGATATAGGCTCTTCCCTTTCCATATCACATATGAAGTGGTAGGCATTTGATTTGATTTGAACCCTATTCAATAGGTATGCAGCTTCTCAAGCGCATAACTCCCAAAAGGAAATAGGTAACTCAGTAGTACTCATCATAGAGCACACCATATCATATAGGGTGTGATTGCTCCGCCCCGATATACCATCGTGCCATGGTGTATACGGAGGAGTAATACTGAGAGAGAATCTCATTCTCCTTTAGAATAATCCAGGATTTCCGTGCTCAAGTATTCTCCTCCTTGATCTCATCAAAGGACATAATACTTATACCTATATTTTGGTTCTCTACTTCTAACTTATATTCCGTGAATATCTCAAAAGGGTCGGACTTGTGTTTCAACAGGAACATATGTCTGAATCTTGAGAGATTATCAGAGAATGTAATGAAGTATAAAGAACCGGTCTTGGCATTTGTAGACAGGGGACCTACATACATCAACATGTATCATCCCAAGAGTTCACTATCTCTTTCTCTGTTTCCAATAAACAGAGCTATGGTCATCTTATCTTTGTGACATGACCGGCAAGTTTCACAAGATGTAAATTCAAACTAATTAAAATATGCATCTAAATGTAACTTCAGCTAGTCGAATCGCATTGATCTGACCTAGTCTACAATACCTCAAGAAGGAATCGTTCAATTCTGAACTCTTCCTCTTGTGTGTGTTCTGTATACTAAGAACTGTAGTTTGATTTAGAACATCAATTCTTTTAGATAACGTGCCTGAACCGATCAACTTTTGATATAGGAAATGTTCAAAACATTATCCATCAATACAAAATTTTATCATTTCTTTACTAATAAAGAGACTGATATGATTTTGTATATCAGGTTCGGTATCTACTAACATTTGTTCAGAATCAATGTATTGATAATACAGGGTGACAGTGACCAACAGACTTGGCTGCAACACTTGCCCTGTTTTCTGCCTCATGAAACTTATCACCCGTTCTCAGTTCTTTACCTATCTGTAGCCCATGTAACATATTACATATACGGGATCCTGATCCGGTATCATATTCCCAGGACGTAAAGAATAGAGAAACAGTTCTGTATAAAGAACACACCAGAAGATGATGCATCAGCATGCACTTACTTCGTTTGGGCGGCACGGGAATTCTGGTAATCCCTAATTTCCTGCTCTGTCTTATAACAATTATAAGTTGGAGCGGGACCAACGTTCCCCAGCTCAGTATAACTAGCGGGTTCGGTCAATAATCCGTATTATTATCTTGATTAAGGTGTGATATGGTCGCTACCTGGAGAGAGAGAGACGAAAACACTCAGCGTGCGCTCTTGCAAGAATAGATTGGTTATTATTTTATCTAATCAGGATGGCTCCCACTGTTTTTATCAAATCTTCCTTCAAACCCTAAAAGGAAAGACTAGTCGGGATTAATTACACGCTACAAGTTCGCCAATCTTTCAGCCAGGCCAGTGTCGGTACTTTGAGGGAGGTCCCCCGTGCTTTCGCACGAACCTAATTATAGTAAACCTCGTTTTCCCAGAGGCGTAACCCCGTTGACACCTTTCTAGACACCTACTTGATCGGCTAATTGTAATGTACAAAACTCTCCCAGGAGTAACTCTTACTCGCAGCGGGTATCGGGATCCAACTATCTCATAGAAGGTATACAATCTCATTGCAAATTTCAACACTTGAAATTCCCGATAATTTTGCCCCGAACGATCTATGACCTTGACAAGGTCAACAAACCATAGACCGCAAGTCAAGTTCAACCCGTCATTTCTTGATTGAATCAAACCCACCCGCACGACCCTTGACAAGGTCAACAAGGCCGCACGACTACCCTAACCCAATCTGCATCATATGCATAAGCAGATAAATACTGGTTAGCTACCGCACACTGCGCCTTGACAAGGTCAACAAACGCAGCACGAATACTAAACAGGACTTATCTGAAATGACGGAGGGCTACGATAGGTTTTTCTGAAAACCTATTGCGTAATGAACTTGATATCGTTGTAGAATCAAATGATTTTAAAATGGAGTGCTTTTGAGGCTTTTCTAGTTTTGCTAAAGGAGTCACTCCCGGTGAAGGGATCGTCGGTCCTTTCCTCATCGAATGAGGTGCGGGATATATCATATATATCACTGTGCAAAGCTGAAACTATAGAAGCAATCAAAAGACAAACCGAGAGTTGTAGCATCTGCCAGTTATTGCTAAAGGAGTCACTCCCGGTGAAGGGATCTCGGTCCTTTCCTTATCGAATAAGGTGCAGGATATATCATATATACCGCTGTGCAAAGCAAGAACTGTAACTACCTATTTTATTTTGAAATTCGATTCTACAACATCTTAGGTTTCTTTTATTTCATTAATCACATTAATGAAGTCCCATCATTTAAATACCTAAACATCACAGATAAATACGACGTATACTTATGCCATCCGCATTCGCCTCGATGTCCCCTCGTGCACCGTTAGGTTAGGTAACTAACGACAGAGCGGGGCAGGGCTAGCACGGGTGTAAAACATAAGTAACGTCTATATAATATATCATATATACTATATACAGTATCCATCACAGAACATCACATGATCACATCACAGATATCGCAGCAGAAGAAACATATGAAATATTGCATATACTAGGACGTCCGTGTTTTCAATACGAGCCAGTATAAAACACGGATTCCACGGTCGCGATGAATAGCCAAACCCACACCCTAAGACCCCTACGAGAGCGGCAAGCAACCCTACCAATTCTAGAGTTAGGAGACCCGGACTCGACTCCTCGAGTTGGTCTCCCACTGGACTCCAGAACCCGGTTACTTGTGCCCTCCTCCTTGGGTCTATCCTAGTGCGGAAAAGTAAATAATATACAAAGGGTGACATCTTCCGCAACCTGGAAGTGCCCGAATAAAAGAATATTACATACAAGTTTTTACATGAATGAAAATGAAAAACACTCATCTCACATAAAAACCCCCGGCTATTCAAACACGACGATCCAATATAATATATCCAGCAACACATAACATCACATGTCATTAACGTAAGTAAATATGCGCATCCCAATTGTCGTTGACATATAGCATCGAAACCGGCGATATCACATATTACACTTACGGTCACAGAAAATAAAGTGTAAAACTACAACAGTTGGAATCCGCAACCTCCATAGACATCGCATGCCTAATCAAATGAATTACTTAGACATCGCATGCCTAACAATTATAAACCCCGCATTTTAGTCTCATTATCGAAAACTCTTTTCAATATCAAGTCGGGGAATTCAACAAGATTCCCGACATCCTGATCGAATGCTCGTCGCAAACTCTAGTAGGCGGCCGCACCCCCGATGCCGTCGATGAAGTGAACCAAGGCGGAACACCGCTACCGCGAGCACCCGAACGGATGCTTTCGGCGACGGGGTTCTCCTACAGTTACTTGGTCGGGGCTATGGAGTGAGGCTGTCTATTAAGTTTACCCGGCGAGTATCCGCGTACGCTACGTGATTGCGACGGACTTTTGATCACATCAAAATTCCGTGGCAACCGATCAAGTTAGACTAAACTGCTATGTTTATAATATTCATTCCGTTATCTCATAACTACTTGTGAATTCCAATTATTGTATCACATTCCAGATAATTAGAAAATGTTAAACTTTCCGATCGAACAATCGAACACCTAAGTTTTCCCGATACAGCTCAACACATGAAATAAGTCTAACAGCATTCAGTTCGTGCCTCAGTACCAACGGTCCAGCCGTAGAAGGGTCAAGCCAACGCCTCACATGTGGCACGCCGTACTGCCCCAAACCCGAAGGTTCAAAGGGCAGTTCAAGACGGTCACATAATCGAGTTAAGGTTTGTTGTATTCTAGAGGGTCCATCGTGTTACTTGCACTACTTAAAACGTCGTTAAACTACGGAAAAATCCAACACTTGGAAATTTTCCGGCAGGGGAAAAGTTGGGTATTTATATCCGGTCGAACTTTTTAACATATTCTAAAAATACCCGGAAAAACACACTGACAAAATTAGACAATCCGATCGATACACCGAGTCTCCAATACAACCCAGAAAATTCAACTCTTGAAAAAATATTAAAAAAAACCCAGGAAAACCAGCACTGCAAACTAGGAATTACTGTGCAAAATTTATTGCAAGAAGAGACAAAAGGGCCGCGGAACCGCCGCATTAGCATGCTAATACCGCGGTTCCGCCGCGCTTTGATGGATTTAGGGCCCCGTTTTATACAGTAATTCTTAGAATCTTCTACTGAGTTTTCTGCATATTTTTAATTCTCAAAAATCCACGATTTTCAAAAATGTACAGAGAGCAATATTAAGGTTACGGTTTCAGTTCGATCGGATTTCTAACTCCGTCTACGCATCGCCTAAGGCTCTAGCTAGTCTTTGATACCACTGTAGGGTTCCTAGGCACACTAATGAGATCTCACAAGGCATCAACCATGCCAATTTCAAATTTTACAAGTGCCGAGAAACCCTAATACGGATCGTTAACTAGATTTTAGGCGAAAAAAGAAACTAGTTTGCAACTAAACTAAAAGAACGGAAATACAATCTTTGTAGATCCGTTTCTCTACCTCCATAGCTCCATGATGAAGTCCTCTCCGCTGTCCAAATCGAACCATGACTCTAGCATCGACTTCAACGGAGAAAAAGCGGGCTAGGTCATCGACGACGATGCCGAAGATGATCTACGTCAAGGCATCACTAGATCAAGCTCCACCTTCACCAAGCCATGAAAACTTGTGAAGGAAACACCCTATACTACTTGGCAAGAGGTAGTGGATGAAGAAATAGGAAGTGGGTTCACTTTAGAATTGGATTTCTCACTCTTTTTCATCAATCACCATTGATGGTTCAAGCTTTTTCTTCTTGTGAAAAAGAAGAAGAAGAAGATGATCATGATATGATAAGTTCATTAAAAATAGAAAAGAAATGAATACTTATCATATTACAACCATGGTTAAGTGTAGAGAATGAATCATGGTTACGTGGAATGGTTAGGGTTAAGCATGAGACAAAATGGTCACTTAGTCAAACCTTCATGAATCTTCATGAAAGAACAAAGAAAGCCACCATTTTTCTCTTTTGCTTTTATTTTCCAAAACTAATAAATAAATGAATGAATGAATAAATAATCATAACCCTAACCATTCATATAACCATGGTTCAATCTTCACACAAACACAAGTAAGCATGTATCATCAAACATGATACAATCAAGTGTACACAAAAATATATCACATATACAATGTGCACAAACAAGTGAGAAAAACCATTTAAAGTGAACCAATACTAGTTAATGCAAAGTAGTATATCAAATATATAATTATGCTTTAAATCATTAAATCAACATTTGATTTAACGATCCGGTCATATCACATATAACCGACTAGTATCCAATGTATCGGCTTATCGAATCAATCCTTGATTCGATAACTAGGTTATATCACATACAACCAAATCGATACATTCATCGCGAGAATAGAATACGGTATCACATACACGCATTATTCTCGGTCCCGCACATATCTCATATGCGCTCCTATTTCGTTTCGCCTGAGCCAGGAAACCTCTGTGTAGGACTCTAAAGACTCGTCAATACGCCGGCAGCAGGTGATGATCATATCAAACACCCACAAGCCGCAAGCGGTCTGCTAAACGTAACGTCCACCCGGGTATTGAGCGATCAGAAGATCGACGAGCAAGCCCGCTCACACTCCTGTGAATCCAACCAGTAACATTTACCATACAGTCCGGTCTCGTCGTCTGATATGTCGCATATCTCGCCTAGGGGTGGTAAACGTCAGACCCCAATAGCTCGATAAGCCGTGTCGATATGAGGTCTATAACAGTTCGAGAAACTACTGATAACACTTACCAGTAAATCTCAGCAACCCTGGCCAGGGATTTCCGGTTATAGCCAATCGAACACAGCGCAACATCAACTCCCTATACCGGGAGAGACGAATCCCCTCCTATCGCTCATTGCCTCCATGTGATTCGGGGCTGTACCCAAAAGCCACCGTTTTGCACGCCTCTTGGACGTGGTAAGGTGGAAATCAAAGCACAGTGGGAACCACACAAGACTCTATGACGATCTCGGGTCAACAGACTACTCTGTACCAGTGTCACCAGAGAACTGCCATCTGACGCAAGGTATAATACCATCTGGGAGTTCTCGGCGAGTCCGTCCAGTGTACCCAGTCTCCACTGAGCACCCGTATATCATCTCTGATGTCAAACACCAATGGATATGGGATCATCCTTCGCCCATCTGTATGGGTCGAGAAGGTATACGCTAGTCTACTCTGGCATATCGATGCCCCGTCTCGATACACCCACGACTAGGGACTTTGAAGGATGTACTTATGGACTACCATGTCCCCACTAGTATGATCCGCATCATAGTCCAGGTAGTCAAGTATACATCCTAAGGGCTTTACCAACATGTAACAGAGAGACAATCAGTATACACGTTAAGGTAAAGAGTAACTAGATAGCGTACTATCATGTCGAGCAAGAAAGTCCTCCCTATATATGTCCCAGCATCCACTACAATATACATCCTATGTACAGTAATGGCCTCTAGGGCATACATATAACTAACACCATCCCCCCGAATGAGATCAAAAAAGTTGCGACGCTTAGTGATGCTTCCGTCGCAGTTTTGGCTGATGACCTGTCTGGTAGGTCTCGGGTCGCTGCATTCTTTTCATTTTGCAATCCTTTTGGTTCCCTTCTGATGATATTTTCGAATGTAGGTATGGTGAGCGCTGAGGTTGTGCTACCTGAAGAAGCACCACCAGCTGCCGCTCTGACGGTCGCTGCCCCTTCGTCTCCTCTCGTGTCTTCTCAAATGCTGGAAGGTATGGGTTTGCGATTTAATTTAGATCAGGGATAGCATCTTTCGTGTATTTACCATGTATCATCGTAATCTTGCAGGAGTCCTCTTTGATCATCGGTATCAAGTGTTGAACCCGCACTTCTCCTTCCAGTCGGAAGTCGCTTTGTATGCCGGTGCCGGTGAGTATAGTTTTTTTAAAAAAAACGACGTCTTTTCCTTCCTTCGACGGGCAGCCATGTCATTGCTAATTCTTCTTTGTATTACTTGTAGCCTTACAAATTGAAGGAGGGGATGAGGGTATCGTCGCGCCACCAGTACTTCCAGCTCTGCCCCCTGTTGCAGCCGGTATAGTAGACTCTATTGTTCGTGTACTTTCTTTATTTCCTGAGCCGGCATCTAACTATGATTTTTTTTGCAGCGGTCGAACCGACTCCATCTCCCTTCGAGTCTTGAATTCTAATGCCAGCAGGGCCCTTTGTTAAACGCCCATCTTCCAGGGGTGCCGCGAACAGCCTGGGAATGTTAAGTGAGTTCGTCGAGGATCGTGATGCCAAGGCTTTCGCATCTGCTGCGGATTTTGCTGCTGAGGTTAATCTCATGCTGGCGATGCTCGCGAACTTCCACAGTGAGGGTGTCGTTGAGTCTTGGGTTAATCACTGTAGGAAGATCGATATAAGATTGAGCTCAAGCGTCCTGCTCCGGAAATGTTGGCTTTGAACTCCCAACGGGCTGTATGGGTTGAGCAGAGCGTGCCCTTCCTCAGCCATTTTGAACAAGAAGCGACCTTGAGGCAAAAGGAACGCGAGGAGGCTTCAGGTGAATCTGCTCGGCTGCGCGTCCAAGTTGAAGCGAATGCCGCGCAACTGAGAGCCGTCTTTGACAATTTGCAGCGATGCATTTCGGACAGGTTGGCGTTGAGGCAGAAGCTCGACTTCATTGAGCGGGTTACGTAGAGTCGCGAAGCTGCCCAACAAGAAATCGATGAGAAGGTTTCATCATGTTAGCAGCAACAAGCTCGAGTCGATGCGTAGCTGGCTGCAGCAGCTGACCATGAAAAAGAGTTGAAAGGAGCGCGCGAGCAACTTGCTAACTTATTGAATACGCCTCCTTCTCAGTAACTGCCCTTGTATTGATTGTACATTTGTAACTCATGAATAACATATATTCATTTCATTTCATTTTTTCCATTCATTTTCATATAATGTAGCCTGTATCTAATTGAATTCATGAATAAAGTACACATTTCTTTTCTATCTCCAACTATCGCTTTCTTTTCTCTGCTGTGTTGTTGGCATGTGATTTCAGCAAATGTAACTTGTGGACGATAGATAACAGTTCATCTTGAACACTTTGTAGGGCAGCAATGGCTTAGGAGACAAGTTCAGATCTACCGTCTAAGGCTTTCCAACTTTATGAGCTGTGGGGGTCCCATAAAGACTTTTCTCCCCACGATTCGAGAGGATCACGTAGGTGTATTTTCTCCCTAGGAATCGTAAGGATTCCTAAGTGTGCTTTTCTTTTGAGGGTCGTAAGGATCTCATAAGAGAGTTTTCTTCCTTACAAGTCGAGAGGACTCGTAAGTGATTGATGAGTTGACCTATACCCGAATCAAAGCATTGCTTTGACGGGGAGGTCGAGGGTTGACTTTGGTCGTTTTCCATGGGGTCAGGATTGACTTTGGCCATGTTCCATAGGGTCGGGGGGTTGACTTTAGCCATATGGGGTCAGGATTGACTTTAGCCATACGGGGTCAGGATTGACTTTAGCCGTACGGGGTCAGTGGTTGACTTTGGCCATACGGGGTCAAGATTGACTTTAGCCGTACGGGGTCAGGATTGACTTTAGCCATGCGGGGTCAGTATTGACTTTAGCTATACGGGGTCAGGGGTTGACTTTGGCCATATGGAGTCAGGATTGACTTTAGCCATACGGGGTCAGGATTGACTTTAGCCATACGGGGTCAGGATTGACTCTCGGTTGTCTATGCACCGCCGAGTCCTGGAACTGGGAACTTTTTCGCTGCTCCGCTTTGTTGTCGTTGCGTCTGCTGTAACGACATGAATGTCGAGGTGGTCTCTTGGTTATCTGTGAACCGTCGAGATTTGGAACTAGGGACTTTGTCATGGCTCCGAGGTTGATTGTTGCGTCTGAATCCTGCTGGAATAAGGAGGAACGTTGTTATGGGTCTCCAGGCTGTAGATGTGGCCGTCAAGACTTAGAACTAGAGACTCTACCGTGGCTCAGAGATTGATTGTCGCGTCCAAATCCCGCTGGAATGAGGAGGAACGTTGTCGTGGGTCTCCAGGCTGTAGATGTGGCCGTCGAGACTTGGAACTAGGGACTCTGTCGTGGTTCCGAGATTGATTGTCGCGTCCGAATCCTGCTGGAATGAGGAGGAACGCTATTGTGGGTCTCCAGGATGAAGATGTGGCCATTGAGACTTGGAACTAGGGACTCTGTCGTGGCTCCGAGATTGATTGTCGCGTCCAAATCCTGCCGGTGTTTCCCCTAATTAGAGCAAAACTCTGTTCAGAATTCAAAATTTGAATTAAAGCTGTGCTTTTATAAAATCGATGCGCTACAACTAGCGCACCCCGTGCAAAGCGCATGGGCGCTAGCGCTAGATGCGCTGCGCTCCAAGTGGCGCACCACGTGCAAAGCACATGCGCGCTAGCGCTAAGCTCCAAGTAGCGCACCATAGGCAGAGCGCATAAGCGCTAGCGCTAGAACTAAAAGCTCCCCGCCGTTAGATCAAAGATCTAATAATAATGATAAATCATTAATTAACCAAAATTAAATTCTGTTAAGGAAAGATTTCTCAAAATCTTTCCAAATAACAAAATTGTGCTTTGTAAATCAGAGCACCGTTGGTGCCTAGTGCTGGGTGCGACACGTGTCCCTTACATCTGCGCTACTTGGCAGAAGCGCATTGCGCTTTTTGATTGGCGCAAAGCACCCAGCGCCCCACGTGTTGCGCTGACAGAACATAAATTGTTCTCTAATAAGGCAGAGCTCTGATGAATGCTCAGCATTCAATACAAGACAAAAAACATTGTCAAGATATAATGCTCAATATTGTTAAAAGGGTCAAGCCTAAATAAATGCTCGACAGCCCAAAATAAAATGTTAAACATTTTAACCTGATTGGACTTAGCCCAATATTGGCCATAAGTTCTCAACCGGTATTAATTGAGCTCATCTTCTCATAAATATTTTAACAGATCTTAGCCCCAAATTGGACTACAGATCTTTCAACCAACTCACATCGGTTCGAGGGTACATCTCTTTACTCCTCTGATATTTGTCGTTGTAATCCTTCAACGTCTTCAGAGAGGTGACGGGTCCCGACAACCAAACATTCTACGGACTGTGGGGTCCTTTAAAACCCATGGACTATGATGTCCTTAACCTTGACTGTAAGGTCTTTAAACTCACGGACTATAATGTCCTTAATCTTGTCTGTGGGGTCTTTAAACTCACAGACTATGATGTCCTTAATCTTGACTGTGAGGTCTTTAAACTCACGGACTATGATGTCCTTAACCTTGACTGCGATGTCTTTAAACTCACGGACTATGATGTCCTTAACCTGGACCGTAATGTGCTTAAACTAATTGACCGCAATCTCCCTAAACTAAATAATGGAGCCCAAATGCTCTTTTATTGGATCTAAAAGATCCCGTTAAGTTGATCTTAGTCTAAAATTAGACTAACATATCCTTAACAAACATTTAAGTTGATCTTAGTCCTAAATGAGACTAATGTATCCTTAAACCCAACCCCCAAACCCAAATCTAAGAAGATATGGATTTGGACTAATCTACGTGTAAGTCCACGGTAGTGCCCCGGCCGTCTAACAGACGCCAAATGCGGAACAAAAACTTTTTACAACTGGCGCTATCGCGTACTATAACCTGGATCTTCCATTAAAGCTAAACTAACAAACTACAAAGTGGGTAAAAGAGTTATACCGAACGATCCGAGTCCTTCGGTCTTCAACCATCATCCCACGCTTTGTTCCGGCTGCTCCGATCTCCTGAATCTCCAATCTTCTCGTCCAGGTGGCACCATGTCGACGGATCTTTAAACGGGCTCCCGCCTTTGAACCGAGGCAATTCGATCGTCAAGTTTGCTAGAAAAGACGACCAAGATGATGTAGAGAATGAGTAGAACACTTTGTCTCGTTACGTCCAAGGCTATGGATGAACGGTTAATGAAGTTGCCTTTTGGATCGATATGAAATGAGAAATGGAGTATACTAATTTCCATGAACCAAAATCCTTAATCTTTTTCAAATGAAATCAATCCCTTCCTCACCCAAGAAAGGCCGGCCACTATATAATGAAGAGGGAGGTGATTTTAGGAGTGAGGAGAGTGACCATAACCAAATCATACTTATCATGAAAGAATGAGTCACCTTAACACATAGTATGAACACATTTAAGAACTAATGAATCATCACCCTTAGTCACCAAAACATTGATGGAACAATTAATGCAACCATGAGTCACAAATCCTAGTCATCATCTAGAAACTTCTAGATGCACGACTCACCCCCATGACTCACCCAAGAAGAAAAGATAAATCCGCGTTTAACCGAATGTTAAATACGGCTGATAGAAAACTGAAAACTGGCAACTTCCAAAAGCGATCCTGAAACGAATTTCATGATAACCCCGTCATAGTATAAACATACCCGTATTTGTATTACGACCGAATACAAATGCATCTGAGACAAAGATATTATATCTACACAGTATAATACTCGGATCCGGCTTAAACCAAAGCCGACCAGTATTATCTGCCCGAAAAATGACTCGTGCGAAAACGCACGTGCATTTTCCAAACCTTGCCATAATACCATACGGACTCTACAACGTTTCGTCCGAACTTAGGAAAGTGTCTGTGGGGGACTCTAATGACTCATCAACACACTGAACTGGGTATAACCACTAGCACGTCAGAGGTACTGGCTGTACGTAACGGTTTGCCTATGTATTGATTGGAAGGGAAGCTGACGGGCGAACTCATCCACAAACCCTACTGAGCCTAACAGTGGCAATATACATACAGTCCGGTCCGTTCGTCTATGAGTATCGCATATCGGCCTAGGTGTTGGTAACGTCAGACCCCCAATAGCAGTATAAGTCGTGTCAGAGAGTGGAACAGAACACCCTGAGATACTACTGGAGTACCTACCAGTAAATCTCCTGCCTCGGCCGAGAGCTTTGTGTAATGGCTCTCCTAGACACAGCGCGATCTCACCCCCAATACCGGAAGAGACGAATCCCCTGCCGATCCGCTTACTTGCCTCCATGTGGCTCGGGACTGTACCCAAAAAAGACCTGTTTGCACGACTCCTTTAAGCCGTGGTAGGGTAGAAATCAAAGCACAGTGGGAACTCACACGAGACAAATGATGACCTCAGGTCGATGAACTAACCTGTACACATGTCACCAGGGAACTGCTATCTGACGATATGTATAATACCAACTAGTATGTTCCCGGCGAGTCCTGTCCGGTGTACTCATAACCTAATGAGCACCTGTATACATCTTAGGTGATCCTACTGACACTAGTGGCTTGTGAGACCGACCACCGCCCCTCGTCGGAGTCTCGACTGTATACACTAGTTTACTCTGGAGTATCGATGCCCTGTCTCGAAACTCCCACGACTAGGGACACTTTAAGGATGTGCTTACAGACCCCAGCTCTCACGTATATGATCGCCATCATACTGCTGGTAGTCAAGCAAGAATCCTATGGGCTCTATCAATAAGCAATAGCGAACTAAAGCATGTATACGATGATAAAGACAAACCAGATAGCATACTATCATCTTGAGCAAGACTGTCATATCGGTATAGGTCCTGCTTCAATCATTGCAATCACGTACCTGCGATCCAATAATTGACTTTGAGGGTACTATCTCCAACACCACGCCCTACGGGCGACAACATAAATTAGTCTCCGTATACAATCCACGGGCAACCATAAACAAAACAAACACCCACGACACGAAGTGACCGTCTGGAGAAGGAGAAAGTGATTACCGCGATGCGGTAGCATAATTAACTGCAGGGGCTTGCGCCTGCAGGGAAGAGCGTCCCCACAATCAAAAACCCCTCAAATGAGGGGGAATCTGACGAAGTCTGCTACATCGGTCGCATCCATTTAAACCTTCGATACACGGTGCCATAAATCAACTTGGCATCTTCGGAGAGGTGGACGGATAGCACCAATTAGCATCTGCCCCGAAATTCAGACGACACGTCTCTCCGCGTTTTCGGCGGGGAACATATTCTGGCACGCCCGGTGGGACCTTTTCCTCATTCCACTCCACACTTCGTGTGTCGTGTTCGCGAAGGAATCGTGGTTTGATATGGTTGCCTTTAGATTCGAGGTACTAAGATTTGGTGTCTTGCTCCATGCAGAAAACAGAAGATAAATGGCTTCAACCTGCACTAACTGCAACTGCAACTCTCGCTCCGTCCTGTCCGGAGGAGTGACTTACGGCCCCAAGTGGCCTCCATCTTCGCTATGCCGGTGGAACAGGTCACTCAGGGCACCACTAGATTGTTCTTCGGGACCATGCTCCCCCCAACGAGCTTTAGCGCTCCTGTACCAACACAAGAAGCTCAGAGGAAGTCGGTCTTTGATCGGCTTACAACTACTGCGGCCCCTCTCAATGGGTCGTCCAGCTCCAACGCCTCAGTCTTTGACAGACTAGGCCAAAGCTCAGTTGGGCCCATGAAGAAGCCCGCGATACCATAAAGGGTTATCCCAAAAAGGATAGCCATCCTTGCTCCCGAAGTCGTCAAGACGGCTTCTCCTGCCAAAGGGTTGATCTTCACAAGACTGACTATTTCAGCTCCTGCTCCAGGCGAAGTCCCCAAAGCTGCTTCCCCTGCCCAGAGGTCTGTCTTTGACAGATTGGACGTTGCTTCTCAATGGGCATCGGTCTTTAAGAGGCTGACGCCGGCGACAACCCTTCGCCAACACGGGGAGCATGATGAAGTCACCCCTACAGCTGAGACAATCCTATCCGCACGACATGCTCGATGTCGCCACTGGCGCCAAGTAAGGAAGGCTGGGGGCAGCTCCCCTTTTGGACTAACTCCGCCAGCTACGATGGTGGAAATCAATGCTGCTGTTCCAACTGGGAACAGCTTTGAACCGCTTAGGAGGGTTCGCAAGAACTCTCCGACTGCCGTGCTAAAGAGATCTCCTCCACCTATGGAGATTACCACAGAAAAGAAGCCGGAGCAGCCCCCTCAGCGACTGTCCTCCAAAATTTATAAAGTCTGGCGACAGGTCCAGGAATCAGTGATTAACCAGGACTACTCTCGCCAGCCAAAGAAGCTTAAAGCTCAGCAAGAAAAGAACCATCTCGTGATACCACAGAAGACGTCATCCGTCTGGGTGCCCGCTGCAACGGCCCCCTCGACTTCGACTGCTCACAAGAGAAGGAGGCCAGAGAAAGCCCACATGAATGCGGCAAACCGCAAGGACGTCGAATCTAAATGCCCCAAGTTCGAAGGCATGGTAATACATACCGTTTATATGGCTTCCGGAAAAGAATAAAGCCGTGCTTCCACGGGTCATCAACCACTCACCCGATCGATAACGAAGGCTCAGGAACAACAGCAGCAGAAACTTCAGGAGATACTGACTGCAATAGCCGCACTCACTGGGCCAAAAGAAAATCCAGAGACCTCAGAGCAGCGTCAAGAGCAAGAAACCGATGCTGAATTCCTCCGAAGAATGCTCGAGAGGAAAGAAAAAGAGGCCGCGAAGCAGGCAGCCAATATAAAATGAATGGCTCTTTTGTTCCAAGACATGGCTGGGATGATGTTACAGCCGGAACCTCCAGCTGAAGACCCCCCGATCATCATTGAAGACGACAGAGGGGAGATATCGAACCCTCCTCAGGCTCTTTCAGCAGCCAAAGAGGAGACCATCTCCAAGGCCGCTCTGGATGATTATATAGCTCAACAAATACGAGCTCATCAAGCGAATGAAGCAAACGGACAAGTCGTTAGAACTGGGAGACCATATCCAGGAGGTACGACCAAATAAAGTACCCGCTGGGATACACGATCCCCAAATTCCACGTATATAAGGGGATGGGAAATCCGCATCAGCATGTCGCTCAATTCAGAGCCTTGTGCGGCAACACCGGAGGCGATGATAAGCTACTGCTTCGCCAATTCGTTGGCAGTTTGTCGGAGACAGCATTCGAGTGGTATTCCGAACTCCCAAATGACTCTGTCAAGAAATTCGCAGAGATGGAGTTGCTATTCACCCAGCGTTTCGCGAGTGCTGGTGAACGCACCCCAATCACGGCATTGATCAATTCCAGGGTGAAGCCTGGAGAAACATGGGTTCAGTACGCGATACGGTGGCAGAACCTATGGTCGAAGTGCGAGCAACGCATAGAAGAGGCTCCTGCGGTAGGCATGTTTGTAGGAACCCTCGATCCGCATGCGACCATATCCCAATTCATGATGTTCTTCAAGCCGACCACCTTCCATGCCTTAATTGACAAGCTGGCCCAAATGGACCAAATGGGCCATAAGCCGCACTCGTCGAAAACGGAACTTCGAAACGAAAGGGGTAAAGGGAAAGCTATCTTCGTCGCCAACGCTCAACAACAACCGAGTGGCCCGTGACCGTTTGTTCGCCAAAGCAACAAGCGGCAATCCCTCGATGAGAAGTTGAGACGTCCTTACTCGTTTCTCCAGGATAAAACAAGGAAAATGTTTGAACTGGCAGTGCACAATGGGCTCATCACTCTACCGGAGTCGAGACACCCAACGCGACCGAGTGACATCAACGATCCTAATTACTGCCTCTACCACCAAGTATTGTGCCATCCGATCGAAGACTGCTACGTCTTCAAAAACTGGGTTGAAGACCAATACCAACAAGGCAAGTTCGTGCTATCCGAAAAATGGAAGGTGAATCCGCCACAACAACACACTCCTAAAAGGGTGGACACACCGGGGACATCGTGCTCTTTTATAGAAGAAGCTCCATGGGAGGTTGCTCTTTCAGCCAAGACGAAAACAATGTTGAAGAATCTTCAAACTTGTCCGGGGATCAGTTGGAAAAGTCCGTAAGAACCGGAGATTGTTGAGGGGATGCTGAAACCATGCCCAACATTGGGAGTTAATAGTGATGGTGGACAAAACATTCAGGCCCAGCCGTCAAAGTCTTCGAAGAAAAAGAAGAAGACCAAAAAGCCCGCGCAGTTTGACGAAAAGCGCACGGATCTGCAAAAGCATATTGACGCGCTGGAGGAATATAACCAGAATGCGCGATCCCCGGTCACACTCCAAGAATTTCTCAACAATATCCTTGAGAGCGGAGATAACGACAATAACGACGGGGATGACTCGTCAGAAGAATCTGAGGACTATATGGCAAGTTGCTACATGGTCTCTCAGTCGGCGTTAACTAACAAAGAATCCCACTCAGCGATAGAAGACAGCATAAAAGAGCTGGGGGCGGGATCGAAGCCAAAACCCTTGGAACCGTCTGATGAGATAATCGACTTGCTACTGAACGAAGCCCGTCAGAAAAGCAAAGCCAATCGAGAGCGCGAACTGGCTATATTCGAAAAAGCCAAATGCCAACGACTGAATGAAAAGGTCGAGGTACCCCAACCGGATCGAAGCATCCCTATCGCCATCAAAGCAAGCTTGAAGTAAGGAAACGATTCGCTAGGGCCCTATTTCAGAGGAAATTCTCCTGGTAGTATACATCTTGATGAAGCGGACATATATCCAAACTTTTGCTTATACCAACAGAGGATTACACACCCTACCAAGGAGTGCATAGCCTTTAAAAACTGGTGGCAGGGATATAGTGCCCACCGACAACACTTCAACGAGTGAAGCGTAAGGCTCGTCGGGAACAGGAAAGTACAACAGATGAGCGCAAAAGAGCCGCTGGCAACTGTCACATAATCGACACTAAGGGATCGCATGTTATCACCTTTAGAAGTGACTCTGACGAAGAAATCACCCTCAGCCTTCTCTTCAAGGAATCCACCTCCGACACAAAAGATGCGAAGATTCGCGAGAAAATCTAGCTGCATAATCGTACGTTGCCCGAAAAATCTCGGACCTATGAACGTCTGACCGAAACATCATTAAACTAATACAAACCCGCGGCATCGCCAGGCTGACGTGGTTAAAAAAAATAAAAATAAAAAAAGGTACGTCCACAAGCAAGATAGGCACGGATGAAAACCCGAAAGGGCTCCGTGAGTAAAAACAGCAGGACTATCGGCGAGTTTTGTGAAAACCCGAAAGGGCGCAATCTCGTTAAAAGACACTTACAAGGTCCCCTCGACCTTGTGAGGAGAAAATACCTGCGTGAGATCCTTACGAATCATAAAGAAGAAACACACTTAGGGATCCCCACGATTCCTAAGGAGAAATTACACTTGCGAGATCCTCACGACTCGTAAGGAGAACCCTCTTATGAGACCCTCACGGCTCATAAAATTCAAAAGCCTTAAGCTACAGGGATCTGAACATGTTCTTAAGCAGTCATACCCCCCGATTTTGCCCTACAAGCGGTTCAATATTGACCCTTGTATACAATCCACGGGCACGAATGAACATTTCCCTAACAGAGTCCCATAAGCGACTAGGGATGTGCTCACACGGTGAACAAACACTTGTAGGTCCTCTCGACTTACAAGGAGAAAACACTCTTGTAAGATCCTTACGACTTATAAGAGAACACACACTTAGGAATCCTCACGATTCCTAAGGAGAAAACGCACCTACGAGATCCTCACGACTCGTAGGAAGAAACACCTTTATGAGACCCTTACAGCTCATGAAGTCAAAAGCTTTAGTCAACGGGATCCTAACCCTGTTTGCTAAGCCACCTTTATTCGACGTCGACAGAGGCAAATGACGATTCGCTCCTGACAATATCCCAGTTGTAGCGATGCTGATGCTTAAATCGGTATCAAATTCCAAGTCCTTTCATGGCAAATGATGATTCGCTCCTGGCAATATTCCAGTCGCAGCGATGCTGATGCTGAGATTGGCACCAGATTCCAAGTTCTACACTCGCGATAAAAATCAGCAAGCCAAAAATGCATATGAAATAGCCAAAATGATGGGGCAACTTGCAACGAAATCAGCAAGTAAACATGTATGCATACAAAAACAGCCGAAATGATTGGGCAACTCGCAATAAAAAGCAGCGAGTAAAAAGAAAAATAGCCGAAATGATTGGACAATCGCGATTTTTACGATGTAAAAAGCTGAAATGATAGAGCATCGTGGAAAGAATTAAAAAAAATGAAATGAAATGAAACTTTTTGCCCTGCAGGTGAGGTCACATTGACTCCTGTATACAATCAATGGGCACAAACAAGAAGGGAACCATATCGTCCCACCAGGCTTCGTCGAAGCGAAGCCAAATCTCGATGGTTCATAGACAACCTGAAGACAATCTCGACATTCGTCGCAATATTGCAGACACAATGTCAAAAAATGAAGCGAAGGAAGATCCCTAGCTTCAGGGTCTCGACGTCAATATCGACAACTTAGAGATCAACACCGGCATTCTTCCTCCCTCTAATCGGATGCAGATGTTACACCAACAAACGGAGCCACGGCAAAGTCCCCTAGTTCCAAATCTCGACGGTTCACAGACAGACTAGAGACTACCCCGGAACCATGGCAAAGTCTTCTAGTTCCAAATCTCGACGGTTCACAGACAGCCTAGAGATCACCAACGGCGTTTCTCCTTACTCCAGCAGGATGCAGATACGACGTCAATAAACGACCCCAGGGTCAAAACAACGGAACCATGGTAAAGTCCCCTAGTTCCAAATCTCGACGGTTCACAGACAGCCTAGAGATCACCAACGGCGTTTCTTCTCACTTTAACCAGATGCAGACATGATGTCAACAACCGACCTCAGAGTCGCAACGAAGCGGAGCCATGGCAAAGTCCCTAGTTCCAAATCTTAATGGCCACATCTACGGCCCGAAGACCAACAATGGTGTGCCTCCTCATTCCAGCAGAACACAGATGCTACACCATCAATCGGAGCCACGGCAAAGTCTCCAGTTCCAAGACTCTACGGTTCACAGACAACCTGGAGTCAACCAATAACCTCCCTGCCGGATCAACACTTCGTCTCGGAAACAAGTCAACCAACCCCAGGGAAATCAGTGTCCTTGGCAACCTTCTTAATTCAGGGAAATCAGCGTTCTTGACGAGAGCATCTCGATTCGTATCGACCCGCAAAGAAATCAGTGTCTTTGCAGGAATACCTCGATTCGTTTCAAATCCGAGGAAATCAGTGTCCTTGGCAACCTCCTCGATTCAGGGAAATTAGCGTCCTTGACGAGAGCATCTCGATTCGCGTCGACCCGCAGAGAAATCAGCGTCTTTGCAGGAATACCTCGATCCGTTTCAACTCCGGGGAAATCAGTGTCCTTAGCAACCTCCTCGATTCACGGAAATCAGCGTCATTAACGAGAGCATCTCGATTCGCGTCGACCCACGGAGAAATCATCGTCTTTGCAGAAATACCTCGATTCGTTTCAACTCCGAGGAAATCAACGTCCTTGGCAAAAACCTCGATTCAGGGAAATCAACGTCCTTGATGAGAGCATCTCGATTCGCATCGACCCGCAGAGAAATCAGCGTCTTTGCAGGATTACCTCGATTTGTTTCAACTCCGAGGAATTCAACGTCCTTGGCAAAAACCTCGATTCAGGGAAATCAGCGTCCTTGACGAGAGCATCTCGATTCGCATCGACCCGCAGAGAAATCAGCGTCTTTGCAGGAATACCTCGATTTGTTTCAACTCCAAGGAAATCAGTGTCCTTGGCAAAAACCTCGATTCAAGGAAATCAGCGTCCTTGGCGAGAGCATCTCGATTCGCATCGACCCGGAAGGAAATCAGTGTCTTTGCAGGAATACCTCGATTCCTCTCAACTTCGAGGAAATCAGTGTCCTTAGAAAATACCTCGATTCAGGGAAATCAGCGTCCTTGATGAGAACATCTCGATTCGCGCCGAACCGCAGCGAAATCAGTGTCTCTGCAGAAATATACAACGTCAGCAAAGCGGAGCCGCGGCAAAGTTCCCAGTTCCATGACTCAGCGGTTCACAGACAACCCAAAGTCAACCCTCGACCTCCCTGTTGAAGCAATGCTTTGACTCGGGAGTAGGTCAACTCATCAATCACTTACGAGTCCTCTCGACTTGTAAGGAAGAAAATACTCTTGTGAGATCCTTACGACTCTTAAGAGAAAACAGTTAGGAATCCTCACAATTTCTAAAGAGAAAATACACCTATGAGATCCTCTCGACTCGTATGGAGAAAAAATCTTTATGAGACCCTCACGGCTCATAAAGTTGAAAAGTCTTAGGTGGCAGATCTGAACCTGTTTCTTAAGCCATCGCTTCTTATCTCGATTCAGGGAAATCAGTGTCCTTGACGAGAATCTCTTGATTCGCGTCGACCCGCAAGGAAATCAGTGTCTTTGCAGGAATCTCTCGATTCGTCTCAACTTGTGGGAAATTAGTTTCTCTACGCATAAAGAAAATTCTCTTGTGGGATCCTTACGATTCTCAAGAGAAAACGCATTTAGGAGTCCTCACGACTCCTAAGGAGAAAAGACACCTACGAGATCCTCACGACTCGTAGGGAGAAAAGCCTTTGTGAGACCCTCACAGCTCATAAAGTTGGAAAGTCTTAGGCAACAGATCATAACCCTATTTTCTAAGCCATCGCTACCTTATAAAGAGTTCAAGATGAACTGTTATCTACCATCTATGGGCCACACTTGCCAAAGCTACATGCTACTGAAATGGAGGAGTTACTCATGAGCATATAAACTACTTCGCGCCAGAGTAAAACATAAAGAAATAGAAGGGTGCAGCTTATGGACCTCAGGGTTTGGAACTATATCCATTAAGAGTTAAGATTTGAGTCAATGATAGACGACGACGCTTGTGTCCGCTCGCTATCTTCTCAAACCAAGATTCTAAAGATTATATACCAACCCGAAACTGGTTATACGCTATGAAATACTCTGCACTACTTCACCCACATATATACTTACGTGGGCAAAGTAGTGGGGGGCATTTGTTTCCCCCAATTAGAGCAAAGCTCTATTCAGAATTCAAAATTTGAATTAAAGCTGCGCTTTTATAAAAGCGCTGATGTTCCCCTCCGAATGGCGGCGACGACGTGAGGACGTCTTGCCTGAGATTCGGGGCATATGCTATTTGGTTTTATCTGTCCACCTCTCCGAAGATGCCAAGTTGATTTATGGCATCGTGTATCGGAGGTTTAGACGGATGCGTCCGATATAGCAGACTTCATCAGATTCCCCCTCGCTAGAGGGACTTTTGGTTGTGGGGACGCTCTTCCCTGCAGGCGCAAGCCCCTGCAGTTAATTACGCTACCGCATCGCGGTAACCTCTTTCTCCTTCTCAGGAATTTCACTTCATGTCGTGTGTGTTTGTTTTGTTTGTGGTTGCCCGTGGATTGTATACGGAGACTATTTATTTCGTCGCCCGTAGGACGTGGATTAGTCCAAATCTGTATTTTCTTAGATTTGGGTTTTGGTTTAAGGATACGTTAGCCATTTTTGAGGCTAAGATCAACTTAAACGTTTGTTAAGGATACGTTAGTCTAATTTCCAGACTTAGATCAACTTAACGGGATCGTCTAGATCCATTTCCAGTTTAGGGACATGGTGGTCCATTGCATGTATGGCCGTCGGGACCCATCACCTCTCTGACGACGTTGAAGGATTACAACGACAGATGTCAGAGGAGTTCAGAGATGTACCTCTGAACCAAAGTTGATTGGGGGATCTATAGTCCAATTTGGGACTAAAGTTTGTTTGAAGGTTTAAGGATACGTTAGCCATATTTGAGGCTAAGATCAACTTAAACGGGATCGTTTAGATCCGGAAAAAAAAGAGCATTTGGAGGCTCTATTGTTCCAGTTTAGGGACGTAGTGGTCCATAGGCAGTTTAAGGACATTGCGGTCCATTGCCAGTTTAGGGACATGGGGGTCCATATTCCAGTGTAGGGACATGGTGGTCCATAGGTAGTTTAGGGACGTGGTGGTCCATGTTCCAGTTTAGGGACGTGGTGGTCCATATTCCAGTTTAGGGACGTGGTGGTCCATCGTTAGTTTAAGAACGTTTCGGTCCAACATTAGTTTAAGGACGTTTCGGTCCATAAGTTTAAGGACCCCGCAGTCCATATTGATGTGTGGTCGTCGGGACCCGTCACCTCTCTGACATCGTTGAAGGATTACAACGATAAGTGTCAGAGGAGTTCGGAGATGTACCCTCGAATTGGATATAAATTGATTTAGGGAGCAGCCATGCTCAGTCAATTTTAATTTGAGGACTTATGGCCATGACTGGGCTAAGTTCAGTTTCAAGATTCTTTTGTCTTTGGCCTATTGGACCTGTGCTAGGCCCATGCCCGTTTACTGTATTATTTTTCTTTATTTTGGTTGGGCTCTGCCCCTTTTTTAAAATGCATAGCATTTTTTATTAGGCCTGTTAGGCCTTTTAATTGGGCTCTGTCCCTTTTCTTAATAATGCAGAGCATTAAATACTCTGACAGTGCCCCACGTGGCTTGTCAGGCGCTTCGCGCCAATCAAAGAGCGTAAGCGCTTGTAATGATGACACGTGTCATGCAAGCACAGTGCGCTGCGCCAGTGCGCTGCGCTTGCGCTGCTGACACGTGGCGCGCTATAGTGAGTTGCGCCAGTTTCAGAGAGCAAGGCTCTATTTCAAAGCGCACAGCGCAAATGGGACACGTGGCGCTCTCTGGTGGCTTGCGCCAACCCAAGAGCGCAACAGTGCAGTTTACAAGTGCAAAGCACTATTAATTTAAGAATCTTTTAGATTCCAGAACCAATGGTTCATAACAGAAGTGCAAAGCACTGTTTGTTTTCTTGATCTAATTTAGATTAAAGAAAACAAGTTCCTCTTGTTTTTCTTATTTCAGGGAACCAGGGGTTCATAAAAGTGCAAAGCACTATTTTTATTTGTTTTTTTTTATTGAAGATCATTGATCTTGTTCTTAGATCAATGATCTATTAGAAGAAATCCTTCTATCTTAAAGGTTTTTACCTATTTTCTTCTTGAAATTCCTTCAGAGTTTTCTCTGTTTGAAGTTCTTGATTTTTTTTTTTACCAATGTTCATCCTTTTGAATTGAGTTCTAGGGTCCTTTTTATAGTGTCCATAAATTAGTTAAAGAGATCTTTCTTTGAGTGATTTGGGGAATTTTCCCCACCGTTGGATCTTTGATCCAAGGGCTTCTGTTTTACAGAAGAAAATCTTCTTGTTTTAATAAGAACAGAAAGATTTCTTTAAAATCTTAATTCTGTTTGGCGCAAATACCCAGCGCGTGACGCGTGTCACGCAGCGCACAGCGCAGCGCAACTGCGCTAGCGCATCTGTGCTGACACGTGTCGCGCAGCGCAACTGCACTAGCGCATCTGCGCTGACACGTGTCGCGCGGCGCAAAGCGCAGCGCATCTGCGCTAGCGCATCTGCGCTGATACGTGTCGCGCAGCGCAGTGCTTGCGCAACTGAAGCGTTGCTTCCTCTTGTTTTTTAATAGAGCTTTGCTCTGATTGGGCGCGCTGCCTCGGGCGCTGCGCTGACGTATCAACACCCGACACGTGGAGCGTTGCGCCCAGGATTTGAAGCGTTGCTTCAAAATTTGAATTTTGAATTTCAACAGAGCTTTGCTCTGATTGGGAGAAACAAATGCCTCCTACCGTTGCGCTCACGTGGCGTGCACGTGAGTGCGACGGTGGCAAGATTCCAACCGTTGGATCAAAGGGTGATCTGAAGGGGCGCAGGTGCCTATAAATAGGACCCTTGGTCCTTGGTAATTTTTTACCACTTTCAAGAATTTGAATTTCAGAGCCTTGCTCTTGTTTGAGAATTTTTAGAGCCTTGCTCTCGTTTCTTCCCAAGAATTTCAAATTTCAGAACTTAGGATCACTTTTAGGTAAAATTAAATTAAATTAAATCGAATTTAATTAACAGAGCCTTGCTCTCATAGATCTTTGATCTAAAGAAAACTCTTTTGGGGTTTCATCAACAGAGCCTTGCTCTCAAAAGTTCACAGATCTACAGAGATAAAACCCATGAACAAAGCCTTGCTCATGGATCAAATGCGGATCTCTTTTTTTATCTGAAAATGGAGAACTCCTAAAAGTTTTCATGGATCTTTAAGATCCCAAATTTTTAATCCATAGGAGTTACAGTTTTCATCATTATTATAGAGCTAGGCTCTTTTTAGGAAATTTTATTCCCTTGAGACCAAAATTAGACAAATGTCACTCTAGGGATTTCCCATCAATGAGGGTATTCTCTTGGAGATCCTTTCTTTAATTGACAGTCTCATCCAATGACGGGGCTGTCTTATTAAATGATGCACTGTCATCCAGATTTTGTGGGCCCCCATTTGGTCCCCTACCCACTGTATTGCAGTGTGGTGTAAATTTTAAAATGTTGAGCGTTGGAATATTATAACACTGACGACTAATTTTGTCTCTTCGCAGGAAACATGTCCGCCAACTCGTCTTTTCCGTTTGTTCGCTCGGAGGGAGGGTTTCCCCAGGCACCGGTGGACCGCGTGGTGCTCGCTCTCATCAAGGATCATGACCCCGAGCACAAGAGCCTTCACTTGTGGAGTAAATGGTATAATGAGATCATCCGGGGTCGCCAAAGTTTCGGTTTTGCCATGCCGTCTGAGCCAACGTCTTCACTCCCCTACGTAGATGAACCCCCGGTGAAGTATGCCGTGGAGGTTAAAAATTGGAATTCGGATGACCTCCTCCAGCCTGGGATTGGTGCTATCCCTGTGCAGCCGCCGCCAGCAATAGATATTTTAGGAAGGCGAATTTGTCAGGGTGAAGCACGCCCTTGAAGACAGGCTTATAATATTGGATTGCTCCCACGACCGCCTGCCGGATATTTGCAGTGGGCCCGGTACATCCTATCAGCAAAGAGGACTCATCTGATGAGAATTGGTTTGTACTCGGCCATTTACGTCTCACTCTTTGAGTATCCTTCTCCTCCAATGTGGTGGGTTAAGGCTTTTATCAAGCAATGAAACATCCCCACCCACACCTTCCTGATGACGGACCGGGGAGTCTCTATCTCCTTGGAGGAGTTTGCTGAAATCTCGGGTCTGCCGATGAGGGGAGAGCTTTACGAGGAGCTGCTTCCTCCCGATGAATACGTCTTTGCCACCAAGCCGCTGGTGTTTGACCTGACGCCAGAGAACGCTATTCAGCACCAGTACCTAGGCTTGGTTAAGGTGCTGGAGATCTATGAAGGACTCTATTTGGAATCGGGCGTCCGGGGCATCAGTTTTGCAGTTTTTATTGCCCGCTTCGTTCGACCGGAGTTCCTATCGGAGCGGAGCGAGAAGTTCGCCCAGCTCGACGACCCTTTTGGGTTCGGTTTGGATCCTGGATCCGCGTCGGAGGATGACCACGAAGACTTTTATCTCCCTAGTGCCGCCGTCGTCCCTTTTTCAGAAATTTCCATCGCAGGCATGGATGAGGAGACCTTTTTTGCAGGGTTCCTGGGCTTGTGGCTGTGCAACTTTGCGCTCCCTATGCACCCGCGCCACATGCGGCCATCTGTTTTCTATCCAGTGCATCAGATGGTGGTTGGTTTGCAGTTGTCAGTAGGAATCGCTGGGCTGGCTTACCTTTATAATGGACTTAGCGTAGCGGCGGACGCTAGTGAGCCTGAGGTGTAACCCGCCAACTTCCCGATGCACTATTTTACCTCTTGGATGGAAATGCACGTGCAGGGAGTGTTCGGCGCCCATAAGATTCCTCCCTTCTTTGAGAGATGCAGACTCCCGAGGGTCATACGGTTGGTCGGGGCTTCGATCGTAGTTGCACCTCCGTGGGAGGCTAGGGGACTGCTCCTTCGACCACGCCTGGTTGGAGCGAAGACTTCTTTCTTGGATAAGGTCATAACAATAGGCTCAGAGACCACCAAGTCGGTTGTGTCACTACGCGATGACTTTAAAGACGGGGCTTCCATATTGAAGGCTCGGGAAATCCTCCATCTCTACTCCATTCGGCCGGGCTACTTGGTATTCAAGCAGAATGAGACAGCACTCTTTATGAGGTATAATCCGCACCGGTTTGCTCAGCAATCGAGCTACAACCAAGGGATCCCGATGGAAGCTTTCTTGGAAAAGCCCATGGTTAGCCGAGAGGGGATAAAGAATGCGATGCACCACTTCATGCGGCTTAACACGGGTTCCTATTTCTTCATTAGCGAACCAAGCTGTATCCCCAAGGTCCTCAACGTGTACGTGGCTTGGTATGCGCATGCTATGGGTCCAGTTATCCAAATGGAAAAGCGCATGCTGGTCGACCGCAAGGGTGTGCCTCCTGGCGGTGATCGCAAGGCTCCCCTGAAGCCGAGGACCCCGGTCATTCCTCCATTGAAAGGTGCTGGAATTGGACCTCCGTGCGTGTTGAGCCCTCCGCGCGGATTGTCGCTTCGCGATATTGTGGATGCGCCACCAGCCCCTCGTGCTCCAGCGGAAGTGGTAAAGGTGGTATCGCCGAAGTCCGGCGCAGGCGCGGATATTGGGACTCGCCGCCCCAATGTGCCTGCCAAGCGCAAATCAGCTCCGGGTGCATCCAAAGCCGGCGGGCAAAAGAAGAAGAAGTCGCTCCTCTCACTCGATGCGATCCTCGGTTTAGTGCCTGATGCCCCTCTTACCGAAGGAATAAGCGAATATGACAGCAATAAGGGCTTCTCGGTAGACCCCGCAGACACCGATTTGGCGGCTGCTATTGCAGCTTCTGAGCGATCAGCGAGGCTCGAAGCGATGTTGAGTAAACTTGCTGAGTCAGGTAACCATTCTTTGCTTTCTTCATCATTTTATCACACATTTTTTTTATCATTGTTTTTGACTAATGCTTTCTCCTTTTTTAAACAGGGGTCAATACCGAAGAAGCCATCGCTGCTTCTTTGAGAACCTTCCAGGAGGAAGAGAATAAGCGTGCTTTAATGGGCGTTGGTACGTATCGCCTTATTAGAAATTTTTGTCTTCTTCTCTGATGGCCAATCTAACCTCCTTCCTTTGTTTCTTTGCAGGGGCTGCACCAGCTGATGTGGGGACTATCCCCGGATCCTCTACTGAAGTTCAAGCTTCCTCAGGGCTGCCGTGGGAGCCTCAACTTGACAAAACGACGAGGGATGCCTTGAAAAATTTGGAGGCATCCCTGTTCACGGACGAAGACGCCTCAATGAGAGAGGCTCTGGTGAGGTCCGTCTCAACGGCTCGGGAGGAGAGGAAGCGGCTGAGGCGCGAGGCAAAAGCGCGCAAGGCTGCTTTGGCCATGGGAGCGGGCCCAAGCACCATTATCCTCTCTGCTTCTCCTTCTGAAGAGCTCCCGGACGGTCTATCTACCGCACGCAGACATGTAGCGCGTGCGGTTCGGGAAGCTAATGATAAGTCCACTTCAGGTAATTTTTCTTTCAGAATCTTGTTGTAAGAATTATAAAGCCATCGGTTCTTATATATTCTATCCTGCAAGGCCAAGTCCGACCGAGGGGGAGGCGGAGACCGTCGAACCTAAGGAAACAGAGGAAGAGGCACCGGCCGAACCCGAGCCGACGGTGGGCAACGTCGCCAGGGTTATGGAGCCTGAGTTGGGGGTCGAGGGATCCGCAGCCGAGAAGGTCATTGATGCCGAGCCTGAAGTGGCGGCAGATGAAATGATGGTTATAATTGAGCCTAGGGTAGTGGCGGACGAGGCGCTTGAGGCCGGCGACCTTGTGGTGACGGTGGACGAGGCAACCGTGATTGCTGAGCCTGAGGGAGTAACGGGTGAGGTAGACATGATTCCTGAAGACGAGCCAACCGCTCTTTCTCAGGAATCTGGTAATGCTCCGGTCATAGCCCTCCCCGCCTATGGTCCCCCGCCGTCTCCAGGTCTTACGAGCACAACAACGGTCCCCATTGAGTCGGGTGACGAGGCCACGGGCGGTGGCCTCATGTCGATGGAGGAGGGAGTCGCCTCGGTTTCGGCCGGCAGCTCATCAGGTAAATCCCAAGTTACTATCCTTTTTATCTTACAATCGTTTCTGACAAGTTCATATTTGTTCGTAACGCAGGTGCAGCCAGTGCCGATGCCCCATTGTTCGAGGGAGCGCCTTCAACTACTGCTTTGGCGGTGGTCACTTCTCAACCCTCTCTCATACCGTCAAAGATGTTGGAAGGTATGGGTTTGTAACTTATTAATCTTATCTTTCAGACGTATAATTTGTGTACTAAAGTCGTACTGCTGTGTCTTTTCAGGAGTGTTCTTTGATCATCTATATCAAGTGTTGCTCTCACACTTCTCCTTCCCATCTGAACTCGCTTCTCTCCCTCTGGTGGCGCTGGTGAGTATAGTTTCCGACTGATATCTTTCTTTTTTGGTGATGAAATTATTTCTAACCTTTTCTCATCCTGGCTGCAGTGCTACGAATCGAAAGGGGAGAAGAAAGATCGGTCGCGCCGCCGGCCCTTCCGGCCTTTCCACCTGCTTCAACTGGTATAGTAGACTATCTCATCAATGACTTTTCCATATCTCTTGAATCGTCATCTAATCGCATTTTGTCTTTTCAGCTGTCGTTCCGATCTCAGCGCCTTTTGAGTCTCATATTACAACACCGGAAGGACCTTCCCAAAGACGTCCGTCGTCGAAAGGTGCCGCGAATAGTCTGCGTATGTTGAGCGGCTACATCGAGGAACTCGACGTCGAGACTCCTGCGTCTGCTGCAAATTTCGCTACGAAGGTTAACCCGATGCTGGTGATATTTGCTAATTTCCATGACGAGGGCATCGTCGCATCTTGGGTTAACCACTGCAGGGAGATTGAAGGTCGCCTTCATCAGCTGGAGTCGATGCGTCTCGCTCCCGAGACCTTAGCCGCAGGCGGATTGAGAAAAGCGCTTCTTACGTCCACCACTTGGAACAAGAAGCAGCTTTAAGGCTGAGGGAGTACCAAAAGACTTCAAGCAAGACGGCTCATCTGCGTGCTGAGGTTGAGGCAAATGCTGCCCAAGTGAAGACTATCTTTGAGGGCTTCTTGGAACGCATCTCTCATGGGCTAAACTTGAAGCGGAAGCTTGATATTGCCGAGCGTGACACTCCAGGCTGTGAAGCTGCTCATCAGGCCGTTAGGGAGCAGCTTGCATCCGTCTTGCAACAGCGGGCTCAAGTGGAGGCTGAACTGGCGGTGGTGGCCGATCAAGAAAAGGCGCGGAAGGAAGTGCATGAACAATTAATAGAGCTATGCAAGATGCTTCCTTCCCAATGATTCCCCCTGTATCTCCATACTTGTAATTTTTTTTTAAATAATATGTATCCATTCTTTATTCTTTTGTACGCTTCACTTTGTACTTGATTACATTCAATAAAGATATACATTTTTATTTGCAATGTCTTGTGCTATTTCTTTGCTTTTTCTTTTCTCTTATTATCAGCATACTGTCTTGATAAACACATTTGACCGATAATAGAGTAAGCATCTAGATTTTTCCGAGAGATAGCGATGGCTTAGACCGCAGGTTCAAATCTGCTGCCTAAGACTTTTCAACTCTATGAGCCGTGAGGGTCTCATAGAGACTTTTCTCCCTACGGATCGAGAGGATCTCGTAGGTGGATTTTCTCCTTAGGAATCGTGAGGATTCCTAAGTGTGTTTTCTCTTATAAGTCGTAAGAATCTCATAAGAGAATTTTTCCCTCTTACGAGTCGAGAGGACCCGTAAGCGGTTGCTTCCCTCCTTGTCGAGTTTCGAGTTTGGAGAGTGAGACCCGTGGATAGTGTGCAAGAGACCGTTTTGAGCCAACTTGCAGGGTCCCAGTGCTTAGGAAACGGGCTCCTTTTATGCCTACTGCCTAAAGCTTTATCTCACGAATCGAGCCGCATCGAGAATTTCTCGCAAAGACATCAATTTCTTCATAAGTCGAGACGAATTGAGCATTTCTCGCAAGAATATCCTAACGTCATAGTTAACCTCTGCTATTTATGATAGAAGTCCGTTAGGGTCTGTGGTACTTAGGGTTTTGGTCGTCGTACCGTCGCATAAGCTGATATATTCCTCGATAGGCAATCTTGCTGTTCGAGTAGCCCTGCGACTGCCGTGTCTCTAATCCCTTCGGGGGCTGGACAAGACGTCTTCAAGCAATCTTCCTAGGCAGTTTGACCGTCGGAAGAGCAAGCGTTAGGAATTTACCATGCCGCTTTTTACTTGAGGTTAGGCTCATTTTGGCGAGCCCCGATGAGTCATATCCACTCCGCGCTGGTGTGGGATGATCTCCGATAGTCTTTCAGGTTTTATGTGAGTTGCCGTCAAGACCCTGAAGCTAAGAATTTGGCCTTTGCTTTGTTTGCTGGCATCGCGTCTACTGTATCGAGACGAATGTAGCGGTGGGAACTAGGGATTTTGCCGTGGCTCCATTTGTTTGATTGTCGCGTCTGAACCCTGCTGGAGGAAGAACGCTGGGGTGACATCTCGTCTGCTGTATCGAGACGGACGTCGCGGTTGTCTCTAGCTTGCTGGTGAACCGTTGAGGTTTGGAACTAGCGATTTTGCCATGGCTCCATTTGTTTGATGATGTTGCGTCTGCTGTGCCGAGACGAACGTTGGGGTGACATCTCGTCTGCTGTATCGAGGCGAAAGTCACGGTGGAACTGGGATTTTGCCATTACTCCGCTTGTTTGATTGTCGCGTCTGAACCCTGCTGGAGGAAGAACACTGGAGTGACATCTCGTCTGCTGTATCGAGACGAACGCTGTAGTTGTCTCTAGGCTGCTGACGAACCGTCGAGGTTTGGAACTAGGGATCTTACCGTGGCTCCATTTGTTTGATGATGTTGCGTCTGAACCCTGCTGGAGGAAGAACGCTGGGGTGACATCTCATCTGCTGTATCGAGACAAGCGTCGAGGTTATCTCTCGGCTGCTGGTGAACCGTCGAGGTTTGGAACTAGGGATTTTGCCGTGGCTCCGTTTGTTTGATGATGTTGCGTCTGCTGTGTCGAGAAGAACGTCGAAGTGGTGACCATTTCGCACTGGTGTGAGACGATCTCCAGTTGTCTTTCAGACTTTATATGACTCGCCGTTAAGACCTTGAAGCTAAGAATTTGGCCTTCGCTTCGTTTGCTTTGTCACGTCCGAACCTTATTGGGGGAAGAACGTTGTTGTGACATCTCGTCTGCTGTATCGAGACGAATGCCGAAGTGGAGCTGGGATTTTGTCGTCACTCCGCTTTGTTTCGACCGTGAGGTCTTTTGTTGGCGTTGTATCTGCATCCTGCTAGACTGCGAAGGAACGCCGTTATTGACATTACGTCTGTTGTATCGGGGCGATTGTCGAAATGAAGTTGGTTTCTAGGTTGTCTGTGAACCGTCGAGATTTGGCTTCGCTTTTTTACGGAGCCTGTTGGGAAGGTATGGTTCCTTCTTTGCTTGTGCCCCTGAATTGTATATAGGGATTGATGTGATCTCACCTGTAGGGCAAAAAGTTTCATTCTTTCATCATTTTTTATTCTTTCCGCGATGCTCTATCATTTCAGCTTTTTTATCGCGAAAATCGCAATTGCCCAATCATTTCGGCTATTTTTCGCGGCGCCCAATCATTTCGGCTATTTTTCTTTTTACTCGCTGCTTTTTATTGCGAGTTGCCCAATCATTTCGGCTATTTTTGTATGCATACGTTTTTATTTGCTACTTTTTATTGCAAGTTGCCCCATCATTTCGGCTATTTCGTATGCATGTGTGGCCTACCGACTTTTCACCGTGAACCTGAAATTAGACACCGATTTCGGTATCAGCACCGCTACAACTGGAATATTGCCAGGAGCAAATCATCATTTGCCTCCGTCAATGTCGAACAACGGTAGCTTAGTGAACAGGGTTAAGGTCCTGTCAACTAAGGCTTTTAACTTCATGAGCCGTAAGGGTCTCACAAAGGTGTTTCTCCCTACAAGTCGTGAGGATCTCGTAGGTGTATTTTCTCCTTAGGAATCGTGAGGATTTCTAAGTGTATGTTCCTCTGTAAGTCGTAAGGATCTTACAAAAGGGTTTTCTCCTTATGGGTCGAGAGGACTTATAAGGGTTGTTCATCATGCGTACATATCCCCAGTCACGGATGAGACTTGGTTAGGGAAATATTTATTCGCGCCCGTGGATTGTATACAAGGGTCAACGTTGGGCCACTTGTAGGGCAGAATCGAAGGTTGCGGAGTTTGCTTAAGCACAGGTTTAGGTCTCTGTGACTTAAGACTTTCAAATTTTATGAGCCGTGAGGGTCCTATAGGAGAGTTCTCCTTACGAGTCGTGAGGATCTCGCAAGCGTATTTTCTCCTTAGAAATCGTGAAGATCCCTAAGTGTGTTGCTTCCTTGTGAGTTGTAAGGATCTCACGTGGGTGGTTTCTCCTTACAAGGTCGAGAGGACCTTGTAAGTGTCCTTTAACGAGGTTGCGTCCTTTCGGGTTTTCACAAACACTCGTCGGTAGTCCTGCTATTTTTACTCACGGAGCCCTTTCGGGTTTTCATCCGTGCCCATTTTACTTATGGACGTACCCTTTTTTTATTCTTTTTATTTTTATATATTATTTTTTTTACGAGATTGCGCCCTTTCGGGTTTTCACGAACACTCGCCGGTAGCCCTGCTGTTTTTACTCACGGAGCCCTTTCGGGTTTTCATCCGTGCCCCTTTTGCTTATGGACATACCGTTTATTATATTTTTTTATATTTTTTTTGTGTTAGCCTAAGGATGTTGCGGTAGTAGTTTAAAGACGTTTCGGTCCTTTTCAAGTTTTAGGACATTGCAGTCCATCATTAGTTTAAGGACGTTTCGGTCCGTCGTTAGTTTAAGGACGTTGCGGTCCGATGTCGCCGTATTTGAGGCGAATCTCTAGTTTACTGACTTTTCAGTCGATGAGGCTTACTCTATGACTGAGCATGATGCCCCCGGCGTATCCGTCTTTCTCAGAGCGTGCGGTTGTGGCGGGTTCACCTTCCACTTTTCAGACAGCGCAAACTTGCCCTGTAGGTATTGGTCTTCAACCCAGTTTTTGAAGACGTAGCAATTCTCGATCAGGTGACCTACTGTTTGGTGGTAAGGGCAATAATTAGAACTGTTGACATCGTCCAGTTGTAGTTGGTGTTTCGGCTCCGGTAGAGTGATAAGCTTGTTATGCACTGCCACTTCGAACAGCCTCCTTGTTTCATCCTGGGGAAATGAGTAAGGACGTCTTAGCCTTTCCTCGAGGGATATGCGTGGACGCACATTGTTTTGACGAACAATTGGTCTAGGGCCACTCGACTGTTGTCGAGTGTTGGCGACGAAGGTCATTTTCCCTTTTCCTTTATCCTTTCTGCTCGATCCTTTGCTTGCGGGGCCGAGATTTTTCCCGAGTAGCGGGCGATTGCACGGCTGAATATTCTCGCAACTTCTCAATTCTTTTATTTTTGAAATGGATTCCTTGAGGAGAGGGTTGAGGGCAACTTCTTCGTCAGAGTCGCTTCTAAAGGTGATAATTTGCGATCCCTTGGAGCCGGCTATATGACAGTCATTGGCGGCTCTTGTGCTCATCTATCGCATTTTTCTGATGTCTATGAGCTCCACACTTTGTCCTGTTGAGGTGTTGCTTTTGAGCGACATATCCTTGCCACCAACACTTAAAGGATTCGCAGTCTTCGGTAGGATGTATGATCTTCTGATGATATAAGCAGAAGTTAGGATGCCTCTCTACTCCACCGAGAGTATTCTCTTCAGAGGGCGGTAGCTTCATTCCTGCTGACAGGGCTTTAGCGAACCTTTTCCTCATCTTGAATTTGTTTTTATCCGCAGCGGATGGCTTTTGATTTGATGGAAGTGCTTCGACTCTTTGGTCTAGTATTCGACGTTTAGCTCCTTCCAGTATGGCCATCTCACGCTCTTGATCGGCTTTAACTTTCAGATGAATCTCATTCAGGAAGGCATCGATCAACTCGTCTGATGGCCGCGGAATTTTTGGTTCAGGGTCCGCCCTCGGTTTCTCGGCGCAAGTAGCCTCTTTATTATCCGCCAATGAGTGAGTGATCACATGACAAGTTGCCCCCGGCGTGTCCGTCTTCTTTGGAGTATGCGGCTGTGGTGGGTTTACCTTCCACTTTTCAGACAGCGCAAACTTGCCTTGTAGGTACTGATCCTCGATCCATCCCTTGAAGACGAAACAATCCTCGATCGGGTGACTTACCATTTGGTGGTAAGGGCAGTAATCGGGATTATTGAGATCGTCTGGTTGTAACGGACGTTTTGGATTCGGCAGATTGATGAGTCTGTTGCGTACTGTCAGTTCGAACAATCTTCTCGTTTTATTATGAAGAAACGAATAAGGACGTCCTAGTCTCTCCTCAAGGGACAGGCGTGGATGCATGTTATTTTGGCGGACGACGGCTTTGAGTTGCTCGGCTGTTGTTGAGTATTGGCAACGACAGCCGCTTTCCCTTTTCCTTTCTCATTTCGAGAGTCTGGTTTTGGAGGAGACGGTCCGTGGCCCATCTGGTCCATTTGGGCTAATTTGTCGATCAATGCTTGGAAGGTGGTCGGCCTGAAGAACATCATGAATTGCGAGATGGTCGCTTGCGGATCAAGAGTGCCCACGAACATGCCTACCGCAGGTGCCTCTTCTATCCGTTGTTCGCCTTTCGACCATAGGTTCCTCCATCGTGTTGCGTATTGGACCCACGTTTCGCCTGGCCTTATCCTGGCATTTATCAGTGCTGTTATCGGGGTGCGTCCACTAGCACTCGCGAATCTTTGTGTAAACAGTAGCTCCATCTCCGCAAATGTTTTGACAGAGTCGTTAGGTAGCTCCGAATACCATTCAAAGGCTGTTTCTGCTAAGCTGCCAACGAATTGGTGAAGCAACAATTTGTCATCGCCTCCAGTATTGCCGTACAAGGCCCTGAATTGAGCGACGTGTTGATGCGGATTCCCTGTCCCTTTATATATATAGAATTTAGGGATCGTGTATCCCGGCGGGTAACTGATTTGGTCATACCAGCTTGGATAGGGTCGTCCGGTTCTAATAGTTTGCCCAGCCGCTTCACTCACCTGATGAGCTCGTATTTGCTGAGCTATATAGTCATCAAGCGCGGCCTTGGAAATGGTTTCTTCCTTGGCTGCAGAAAGAGCCGGAGGAGGATCAGATGTTTCCCCTCTGTCATTTCCGACAATGACTGGAGGGTCTTCAGCTGGAGGGTCCGGCTGTTACATCATCCCTACCATGTCTTGGAAGAGGAGTGCCATTTGTTTTATGTTAGCCGCTTGTTCTACGGCTTCTCTGTCCTTCTTCTCGAGGATTCTACGTAAGAAGTCAGCATCAGTTTCTTGTTCGTGACGCTGCTCTGATGATACTTCCGAACTTTCTTTCGGTTCGGTAAGTGCAGCCATCACAGTCATCATTTCCTGAAGCTTCTGTTGCTGCTCCTGGGCTTTCGCCACAGATCGGGTGAGTGGTCGGTGACCCGTCGAAGCACGGCTTTCCTCCTTTCCGGAAGCCATATAAACGGTGTGCACCACCATGCCCCCAGACTTGGGGCGTTTGTGTTCGGTGTCTTTGCGATTTGCCAAAGACACAGGGGCTTTTTGCGGCCTCCTTTTTTGAGTGATTGGAGTTGAGGAGGCCGATGTACTGGGCACCCAAGTAGCTTTTGCTTTTTGTGGTTTGACAGAGTAATCCTTCTCCTGCCGCACCTTCATCTTTTTCTGTCGGCGGAGATAGTTTTTATCAATCACCGACTCTTGGACATGTCGCCAGACTTTGTAAATTTTAGAGGACAGCCGTTGAGGGGGCTGCTCTAGCTTTTTCTCTGGAGCATTCTCCACAGGTGAAGGAGTTCGTTTCAACACCGCAATAGGAGAGTTTCTTCGCACCGTGTTCAGCAATTCAAAGCTGTTCCCGGTTGGAACAGCAGCATCGATCCTCACCGTTGGAGCTGGCGGAGTTACCCCAGAGGGGGAGTTGCCCCCAGCCTTCCTCACTCGGTGCCAGTGGCGTCGTCGAGCGTGTCTTGCGGATGGAGTCACCTCCGTTGTTGGATAAGCTTTTTCATGCCCCCTGCTCTGGGTAGGGGAAGCAGCTTTGAGGACCTCACCTAGAGCAGCAACCGGAATGGCCGGCTTTGTAAAAACTGACTTCTCGGAAGGAGGAGCCTTTCCAATGATTTCGTCCGTTTGAGTCGGGATGCTATCCGCTTTGGGATGGCAGCTTCGGGTATCGCAGGTTTGCGGACGTTCTGGCCCAGTTTGTTGAAAACTGAGGTATTGAAACTGGGCGACCCGTTGAGAGGGGTCGCGGCAGTGGTAAATCGATCAAAGACCGGCTTCTTTGGAGCTTCTTACGATGTCATTGAGGCATTAAAGCTCATCAGTGGGAGCATAGTCCCGAAGAATAATCCAGCGGTGTCCTGAGTTACCTGCTCCACTGGCATCTTGAAAAGGGAGGCCGCTTGGGGCCCATAAGTCACCCCTCCAGCGAGGACGGAGCGAGAGTAGCAGTTGCAGGCAGTGCAGTTTGAAGCCAATTCTCTGCATGAAGCAAGACACCAAATCTTAGTACCTCGAATACACGGGAAACCACAACAAAGCTTGATTCGTTCGCGAACACGAAGTGTCGAGTGGAAAGAGGAAAAGGTCCCACCGGGCGTGCCAGAATCTGTTCCCCTCCGAATGGTGGTGACGACGTGGGGACGTCTTGCCTGAGATTCGGGGCAGATGCTATTTGGTTTTATCCGTCCACCTCTCCGAAGATGCCAAGTTGATTTATGGCACCGTGTATCGGAGGTTTAGACGGATGCGGCCGATGTTGCAGACTTCGTCAGATTCCCCCTCGCTAGAGGGGTTTTTGATTGTGGGGACGCTCTTCCTTGCAGGCGCAAGCCCCTGCAGTTAATTACGCTACCGCATCGCGGTAACCACTTTCTCCTTCTCCAAAATTTCACTTCGTGTCGTGTGTGTTTATTTTGTTTGTGGTTGTCCGTGGATTGTATACAAAGACTATTTATTTCGTCGCCCGTAGGACGTGGATTAGTCCAAATCCGTATATTCTTAGATTTGGGTTTTAGGTTTTGGTTTAAAGATACATTAGCCATTTTTTAGGCTAAGATCAACTTAAACGTTTGTTAAGGATACGTTAGTCTAATTTCCAGACTAAGATCAACTTAACGGGATCGTCTAGATCCATTTCCAGTTTAGGGACATGGTGGTCCATTGCATGTATGGACGTCGGGACCCATCACCTCTCTGACAATGTTGAAGGATTACAACGACAGATGTCAGAGGAGTTCAGAGATGTGCCCTTGAACCAAAGTTGATTGAGGGATCTATAGTCCAATTTGGGACTAAAGTCTGTTTGAAGGTTTAAGGATACGTTAGCCATATTTGAGGCTAAGATCAACTTAAACGGGATCGTTTAGATCCCGAAAAAAAGAGCATTTGGAGGCTCTATTATTCCAGTTTAGGGACGTAGTGGTCCATAGGTAGTTTAAGGACATTGCGGTCCATTGCCAGTTTAGGGACATGTGGGTCCATATTCCAATTTAGGGACATGGTGGTCCATAGGTAGTTTAAGGACATTGCGGTCCATGTTCCAGTTTAAGGACGTGGTGGTCCATGTTACAATTTAGGGACGTGGTGGTCAATCGTTAGTTTAAGGACGTTTCGGTCCAACGTTAGTTTAAGGACGTTTCGGTCCACGAGTTTAAGGACCCCGCAGTCCATATTGATGTGTGGTCATCGGGACCCGTCACCTCTCTGACATCGTTGAAGGATTACAACGATAAGTGTCAAAGGAGTTCGGAGATGTACCCTCGAAACGGATATAAATTGATTTAGGGAGCAGCCGTGCTCAGTCAATTTTAATTTGAGGACTTATGGCCATGACTGGGCTAAGTCCAGTTTCAAGATTCTTTTGTCTTTGGCCTATTGGACCTGTGTTAGGCCCTTTCCCGTTTACTGTATTATTTTTCTTTATTTTGGTTAGGCTCTGCCCCTTTTTTAAAATGCATAGTATTTTTTATTAGGCATGTTAGGCCTTTTAATTGGGCTCTGTCCCTTTTCTTAATAATGCAGAGCATTAAATACTATGACAGTGCCCCACGTGGCTTGTCAGGCGCTTCGCGCCAATCAAAGAGCGCAAGCGCTTATGATGATGACACGTGTCATGCTGACACGTGGCGCGGCGCTTGCGCTGCTGACACGTGGCGCGCTGTAGTGAGTTGCGCCAGTTTCAGAGAGCAAGGCTCTATTTCAAAGCGCACAGCGCAAATGGGACACGTGGCGCTCTCTGGTGGCTTGCGCCAACCCAAGAGCGCAACAGTGCAGTTTACAAGTGCAAAGCACTATTAATTTGAGAATCTTTTAGATTCCAGAACCAATGGTTCATAACAGAAGTGCAAAGCACTGTTTGTTTTCTTGATCTAATTTAGATCAAAGAAAACAAGTTCCTCTTGTTTTTCTTATTTCAGGGTGTAAGGTTAGTATAGCACCCTATGAAGTGTTTTGAAGCATCAAATGACCCAAAGTTATAATTTTTAAGGTGCTAAACTAACATGCAAAGGATAGATCCTAGGAAATTAGGGTTTACAAAACATTAAGCTAACAAAAGTTAGGGTTTGAAGGCTACAACCTTTGTAGCTCCCGTTTTTGCTTCGCTCCTTAGGCTCTTTGGTGTTGAATCGAGGTCCTCTTGAACTCTCCTTGTGTCCACGATGATCCACCGCGGAGATCTCCGTCCAAGCTCGCTACTTTGTAGTATCGAAGTAAACACTCTAATCAAGTTGGCTAGACTTGAGTAGAATGGTGTTGTGGCTTTGGATCTCACTTCAAAAACCTTTCTTTTGTTGTATTTCACTCACTAGAAAAGAACTAGAGAGGAGAAGATGAAGGAGGATGAAAATGGTGACTTTTTCTTTCAAGAGATAAAATGATAACCCTTTTGTTAAGAAGAAAAAGAAATGAATATCACAATATATATTTCTTTTCTTCTTGACTCCAACCATGATTAAATGATGGATGATTAATTTAACTTGGGTTTAGAATGATAAAGGAAAAGATAACCATGGTTTAGTGGTGGGTGAGAATGGTTAGGTTAAAAGAAGCATGTAGAAACTAGCATAATTATCCTTTCCTTTTCATTTTCTTTTAAAACCAAAATTAAATATTTATCCATTGTTTAATCTATGGTGTGAGGCTTATATTGCCACCATTTCCATATATAATCAACCATGATGGTTTGATGTATGTATGTGTACATGTATGCACATCTTCATGTGCATGAAACTAGAAAAGAAAAATAGAAACACATGCATGCATGCATACATCCATCAAACCCTAGAAAGGTTTTGAGTGAGAAAACTAATGGTTAAATGATAAATCAACACTTGATTTATCAATCCGGTCATATCTCATATGACCCCACCAAAAGAAGTTCACCCGATCAATGTTCGGTATCATATACGCACATTTCAATCGGGTGCATGCGCATATCGCATATGCGCACCACAACGTTTCGCCTGGACTGGGTAACTCCTCTGTGGGACTCTAAGACTCGTCAATACGCCGGCAGAGGGTAATGATCATATCAAGTGCCCTCAAGCCGCAAGAGGTCAGCTAAACGTAACGGCCACCCGGGTATTGAACGATCAGAAGACAACAAGCGAACCTGCTACAACTCCCGTCGAGCCATCCGGCAACACTACCGTATAGTCCGGTCTCTTCATCAGATATGCTGCATATCGAGCCTATGGATGGTCACGTCGACCCCAATAACTCAATAAGTCATGTCGGTGAATGGTCTATAACAGATCGAGAAACTACTGATAACACTTATCAGCAAATCTCAGCAGCCCTGGCCAGGGACTTGCTGTTATAACCAGTCGAGCACAGCACAGCATCATCTCCCAATACCGGGAGAGACGAAACCCCTCTTATCGCTCATTGCCTTCGTGTGTCTCGGGACTGTACCCAACGGCCACCTGTTTGCACGACTCAGTAGAGCCGTGGTAGGGTGGCAATCAAAGTACAGTGGGAGAACACACAAGACTCCATGACGATCTCGGGTCTACAGTCTAACCTGTACCAGTGTCACCTGAGAACTGCTATCCGACGATAGATATAATTCCATATAGGAGTTCTCGGCGAGTCCGTCCAGTGTACCCAGTCACCACTGAGCACCCGTATATGATCTTGATGTCAAACATCGATGAATGTGGGAACATCCATCGCCCATCGTATGGGTCTAGTATCATATACGCTAGTCTACTCTGGTATATCGATGCCCCATCTCGATATTCCTACGACTAGGGACGTTCCAGGATATGCTTATAGACTACAGATGTCCCACTAGTATGATCTCCATCATAATCAGAGTAGTCAAGCCGATATCCTCAGGGCTTTATCAGCATGTATGAATGAATAAAAGCATGATCAAATAAACATGTCAGATAAAGTAGAACCAGATAGCATACTATCATGTCGAGCAAGAATGCAAACTGAATATATATATACATGTATAGATACATCCACTATCACATAATGGCCTCTAGGGCATACATATATCCAACAATCTCCCACTTGCACTAAGGCCAGTTATTGGCGTATCTCATACCCAACATCTCAAAAAGTCGCTCATGCTGCGGCTGAGGGAGAGCCTTGGTGAATGGATCCGCGGCGTTGTTCTTTGTGTCTACTCTCTTAATCTCGATCTCGCGGCGATCTACAATCTCCCGGATCAAATGAAAGCGCCTCAGGATATGTCTGGACCGCTGATGGGATCTGGGCTCCTTGGCTAACGCCATTGCCCCATTATTGTCACAATACAAAGGTATTGGATCAATAATGGTTGGAACTACTCCTAGCTCCGAGACGAACTTTTTCATCCAGACAGCTTCCTTGGCGGCATCATTTGCAGCAATGTACTCAGCTTCCATCGTAGAGTCTGCAACGGTATCTTGTTTGGAACTCTTCCAACTTACCGCCCCTCCATTGAGGGTAAATACAAACCCTGAGATAGATTTGCTGTCATCCTTATCGCTCTGGAAGCTCGAATCGGTAAAGGCCTCCATTTGGAGATCTTTATTACCATACACCAAGAACAATTCTTTAGTCCTTCGTAAGTACTTAAGAATGTTCTTCACAGCTGTCCAGTGGTTCTCCCCTGGGTTGGATTGATACCTGCTTACAACACTAAGTACATAAGCTACATCTGGGCGTGTACATAACATCGCATACATTATAGATCCTACTGCCGAAGCATAAGGTATAATGCTCATGCGAGCTCTCTCTTCATCGGTCTTTGGACAAGAATCCTTGGAGAGAGTGACTCCATGGCAAGCGGGTAAGGCACCCCGCTTGGAGTCTTCCATACTAAACCTCTTTAGGATGGTGTTGATGTACCTGGTTTGGGACAGTCCCAATAACTTTTTGGATCTATCCCTATAGATCCTTATGCCCAGGATGTATGTGGCATCACCCAGGTCCTTCATGGAGAACCTTAGTGATAAGAATGATTTGACCGACTGTAGCATAGGAATATCATTTCCTATCAGAAGAATGTCATCCACGTACAATACGAGGAATGTGACAGCTCTTCCTACAGCCTTCTTATAAACACAAGGTTCATCTGGATTTTTGATGAAATCAAACTCTTTGATAACATCATCGAAACAGATGTTCCAACTCCGAGATGCCTGCTTCAACCCATATATGGATTTAAGCAATCTACATGCTTTCTCGCTGCTCCCACTGTCAATGAAGCCCTCTGGCTGATCCATATAAACGCATTCTTCTAAATTTCCATTTAGAAATGCTGTTTTAACGTCCATCTGCCAGATTACATAGTCGTACTGAGCAGCAATAGCAAGTAGGATCTGAATGGACTTAAGCATGGCTACAGGCGAAAAAGTTTCGTCATAGTCCAAACCTGGTCTTTGACGAAAACCTTTCGCTACAAGTCTTGCCTTATAGGTCTCTACCTGCCCATCCACACCAATCTTTCTTTTAAAGATCCATTTGCACCCTACAGGTTTTACCCCAGGGGGTACAACGTCCAAAGTTCATACTTTGTTGGTGTACATAGACTCCATTTCGGATCTCATGGCATCCAGCCACTTCACAAAGTCACCACTCGTGATAGCCTGCTGAAAACTGGTAGGATCATCATCATCCATGATGCAATCTTCTCCGTTACCATCAATGAGGAAACCGTAGTACCTCTCCGGTGGGCGAGAAGTCCTACCAGACCTACGGAGTGGCCGAGGTTCTTCAGTTTCTGTTGCAACAGCCGGTTCAACCAAATCGTCATTTGTAGTTTGTGTCTCCATAACCTCTTCCAGATCTACTACCTTGCCATCATCTTTATCTGTGAAAAACTCTTTTTCCAAGAATGTGGTATACTGAGAAACAAACACCTTTTGTTCCTCTTTATGGTAGAACAGATATCCATAAGAATTCTTTGAATATCCCACAAAGTTACGCATGACTGACCGTGTCTCGAGTTTGTCCGGATTCTGCTTTTTAACATAGGCCGGGCAACCCCAAATCTTAATTCTCTTAAGAGATGGTCTCTTCCCATTCCATATCTCATATGGCGTGGTAGCCACGGCTTTGGTCGGAACCCTGTTTAGCAGAAACGCCGCAGTCTCCAATGCATGCCCCCAAAACGAGACTGGTAACTCAGCATCACTCATCATGGACCGGACCATATCTAATAGGGTCCTATTCAGTCGTTCTGACACACCATTGTGCTGTGGTGTGTAAGGAGGAGTGAGCTGAGAAAGAATCCCATTCTCTTTTAGGAAGTTTGCAAATTCTGTACTGAGATACTCTCCACCTCGATCTGATCGAAGCATCTTAATACTCAAGCCGGTTTGTTTTTCTACTTCTTGTTTATATTCAATGAATTTCTCGAAAGCGTCGGACTTGTGCTTTAATAAAAATACATAACCGAATCTTGAGAAATCATCAGTGAATGTAATGAAGTATGAAAAACCGCCTCTAGCCTGTGTAGACATAGGCCCACATACATCACTATGTATGAGGCCCAGGAGCTGAGTAGCTCTTTCTCCGTGTCCGGTAAACGGAGTTTTGGTCATTTTACCCTTGACACAAGACTGGCAAGTCGCATAAGATTTATATTCAAAAGGATTTAAATATCCATCTTTGTGTAACTTGTTTAGTCTTGTTTCGTTAATATGACCAAGTCTACAGTGCCAAAGAAAAGCTTCATTTAATTCTGAAAGTTTTCTTTTATTAGTGTGTTGTATACTGAAAACTGTGTGTTGATTTAGGACATATATTCCGTTATTAAGTGTACCATACCCAACCAACATTTGATTCAGGTGAATGTTCATAACATTGTTTTGCAATACAAAATTATACCCTTCATTGTCCAACAAAGAAACGGATATTATATTACATAGCATATCAGGTATAAAATAACATGGATTCAAAATCAAAATACATCCAGACGGCAACCCCAAGTGATACTCTCCCACTGCGACTGTATGTACATTGGAACCATTTCCAACGCGGAGAGTATGGTCACCTGTCTTCAAAACCTTGCTATTTCTCAGCCCCTGCATAGAATTGCAAATGTGAGAACCTGAACCGGTATCCAATACCCAGGAAGCAGAGTTTATACAAAAACAGTTTTCAGTCACAAACGCACCTGAAGCAGAAGCATCACCATGCTTCTTCTTAAGACTTAGGTACTCCGTGCAGTTGCGCTTCCAATGTCCTGTCTTGTGGCAATGAAAACACTCGCCTTTCCCTGGGTCTCCAGCCGTGGACTTTCCCTTTCCCTTCACCTTTTTGACTCCGCCCTTAGGATTAGTGGGTTTCTTCTTTTTCTTTCCCTTGGCCTTAGCTTTCGGGCGAGAAGAAGAAGACTGTCCAATCGTCATAACGGGAGTCTTCGCTGACTTCACAGTGCTCTCTGCACTCCTTAACATATTAAGGAGTTCAGGGAGGTCCTTCTCCATGCCATGCATGTTGAAGTTCACTATGAACTGAGCAAAGGTGGAGGGGAGGGACTGCAGAATAATATCTATATATTGTTCATTGTCCATAGTCCATCCGAGGTCCTCAAGCTCTTCTATAAGAGCTATCATCTTCAAAACATGGTCTGCTACTGGTGTGCCAGGGGCCATCCGCATGTGAAACAGTTTCTTTGATGCCTCGTATCGTAATACGCGGGACTGTTCCCCATACAACTCCTTTGTATGGAGCAGTATCCCGTGAATGTCCATGTCCTCGTGCTGCTTTTGATGTGTGTTATCTATCGATGCAAGCGCGAGGCATGTGGCCGTGGCACAGTCAGCGTCCCATGTCTTGTGGACTTCTATGTCCGCAACTGAGGATTTTGGGCCTGGGACGGGCGGGGCTGAAGCCGTGAGGACATATGATACTTTATCATAAGTCAAGGCGATCTTCAGATTCCTTAGCCAGTCTTTATAGTTGGTCCCGTTCAGTTTGTTTTTATCTAGTAGAAGCTTAAGTCCAGTCATTGGTATCTGCCATTAAGAGAGAGAAAAGAATACACTCAGCGAAAGCTCTTGCATAGATTAGATTGGTTTATTATCTTGTCTAATCGATGTTTCCCACTGCTTTTTATCAAGTTTTTCTTTCAAACCTTAAAAAAAAAACTAGCCAGGATTAATTACAGTCTACAACTTCGCTAACCATTCAGCCAGGCCAGTGTCGGTACTTTGAGGGAGGTTCCCCGTGCTTTCGCACGGACCTAATTAGAGTAAACCTCGTTTTCCCAGAGGCGGAGCCCCGTTAACACCTTTCTAGACACCTAATGAGTTAGCTAATTGTAAACTGTAAAACTCTCCTAGAAGCAACTATTGCCCACAGTGGGATCGGGATCCAACCATAATATGGAAGGTATGCAATCTCATTGCAAATTTCAACACTTGAAATTCCCGATGTAATTTTTACCCCTAGCACTTATGACCGTAACTATGGTCAATAAATCATAAGTACCAGTCAAGTTCTACCCGTCATTTCTTGATTAATTAGACCCACCCATATGACCCTTAACTATGGTCAACAAAGTCGCATGAATGTCCTAATTAATCTGCATCATATGCAGTGTAGGAAGACATCACTTAGCTACCGTTCACTACACCTTAACTAAAGTCAACAAACATAGCACGAATACTAAGTACTCTACTTCCTAAAATGACGGAGGGTTGCGAATGATTTTTAAGAAAATCTTTAACGCTTTGAACTTGATATCGTTGTAGAATCAAACACTTTTTCAAAAGGAGTGGCTTAAGCTCCGCAGTTTTGAAATATAGCTTTTTCATAAATAGCCGAGTAGTTTTCAAATCCGATTCTACAACATCTTTTTAGGTTTATTTTCTTTACATTAATCACATTAATGTAATCCCATCATTTAAGTCCTAAAGCCAATCACAGAAAAGAAACGAAAATAACACGTACGCTTATGCTATCCGCATTCGCCGCAATATTCCGTTATGCACCGTTAGGTTACTTAACTAACGGCATACCGGGACGGGACTAGCGCGGGTGTAAAACATAAGCAACGTCTACTATATATCATATATATAATAAGTCATTCGTCTCAGATTTCACAGAACACAGGCAGCAGAAATATAGATATAACGTGGGATATACTAGGACGTCCGTATTTAGTATTTAGCCAGAATAGAAAATACGGATTCCACAGTCGCGATGAATAGCCAAGCCCACACCCTGGACCCCTACGAGAGCGGCAAGTGACCCTACCAATCCTGGAGTTTAGGAGACCCGGTCTCGACTCCTCGAGATGGCCTCCCACTGAACCCCAGAACCCGGTCACTTGTGCTCCCCTCCTTGGGTCCATCCTAATGCGGAAAAGTAAATAATATACAACACTGGTGACACAACCGCAACCTGGAAGTGCCCCAAATAAAAGAATATTACATTACATTTGAATTTACATGAATGAAAATATAAAACTCTCATCTCACAAAAACCCCCCGGCTATTCGATCGCGACAATCCTGCACATCATATCTCAGCAACACATAATATCACATATCATCAACGTAAGTAAGTATGCGTACCCCGATTGTCGTTGATGTATAGCAACGAAACCGGCGATATCTAACATACTACACTTACGGTCACAGAAAAGAAAGTGTAAAACTACAATATTTGGAATCCAGATTCTCTTTAGACATCATAAATGCGAAATATCACATATTTCGTATTTCATGCCTACACTATATGAATTCCACATATTGTATCACATTCCAGATAAACAGACAGTATTAAAGTTTTCGAACGAACTATCAAGCACCCAAGATTCACTAAAGCTCAACACTTGAGCAAGGTTCAAAAATCCGGAGTGTGACACAGTAGCGGCGGTCCAGCCGTAGAAGGGTCAAGCCAACGCCTCACATGTGGCACGCCGTACTGCCCCAAACCCTAGGGTTCAAAGGGCAGTTCGAGACGGTCACATAATCGAGTTAAGGTTTGTTGTCTTCTAGAGGGACCACCGCAAAAAGACTTGCACGCATCTCCAAACTATTTAAACCCCGTGAATATTGAGTAAATGATATTCGTTCAAACACTTCAATACTTCCTAGTTTACCCGGAAAAGAAAGCGAAATGAAAATTCCGATCGAAACCACGAGTCTAAAAATATCTCCAGAATTTTTCAACAGCATATTCAGATTAAATATACTCAAAATATACTGTAGCAGGTAAAGAAAATTACTGTTCAAAAAAATTTTCAATGAGCCCCTCATATAGCCGCGGATGCGCGGCATAAGCTTGCTTATGCCGCTCTTCCGCGGTCAACATTACTGTTCATGGGGTCGTATTTTCCAGATTGTCTTATTTTCACCTGCTCTATTTTTTGAGAATTTTTAATTCTGAAAAAAGTCAGTTTTTAAAAAATTTCCAGAGAGCATCCTTAAAAGTCGTATTTTTGTTTCGATCGGACTTTTTACTTCGCAAAAAGGTCGCCTAATGTTCTAGGTCGGCTCTGATACCAATGTAAGGTTAGTATAGCACCCTATGAAGTGTTTTGAAGCATCAAATGACCCAAAGTTATAATTTTTAAGGTGCTAAACTAACATGCAAAGGATAGATCCTAGAAAATTAGGGTTTACAAAACATTAAGCTAACAAAAGTTAGGGTTTGAAGGCTACAACCTTTGTAGCTCCCGTTTTTGCTTCGCTCCTTAGGCTCTTTGGTGTTGAATCGAGGTCCTCTTGAACTCTCCTTGTGTCCACGATGATCCACCGCGGAGATCTCCGTCCAAGCTCGCTACTTTGTAGTATCGAAGTAAACACTCTAATCAAGTTGGCTAGACTTGAGTAGAATGGTGTTGTGGCTTTGGATCTCACTTCAAAAACCTTTCTTTTGTTGTATTTCACTCACTAGAAAAGAACTAGAGAGGAGAAGATGAAGGAGGATGAAAATGGTGGCTTTTTCTTTCAAGAGATAAAATGATAACCCTTTTGTTAAGAAGAAAAAGAAATGAATATCACAATATATATTTCTTTTCTTCTTGACTCCAACCATGATTAAATGATGGATGATTAATTTAACTTGGGTTTAGAATGATAAAGGAAAAGATAACCATGGTTTAGTGGTGGGTGAGAATGGTTAGGTTAAAAGAAGCATGTAGAAACTAGCATAATTATCCTTTCCTTTTCATTTTCTTTTAAAACCAAAATTAAATATTTATCCATTGTTTAATCTATGGTGTGAGGCTTATATTGCCACCATTTCCATATATAATCAACCATGATGGTTTGATGTATGTATGTGTACATGTATGCACATCTTCATGTGCATGAAACTAGAAAAGAAAAATAAAAACACATGCATGCATGCATACATCCATCAAACCCTAGAAAGGTTTTGAGTGAGAAAACTAATGGTTAAATGATAAATCAACACTTGATTTATCAATCCGGTCATATCTCATATGACCCCACCAAAAGCAGTTCACCCGATCAATGTTCGGTATCATATACACACATTTCAATCGGGTGCATGCGCATATCGCATATGCGCACCACAACGTTTCGCCTGGACTGGGTAACTCCTCTGTGGGACTCTAAGACTCGTCAATACGCCAGCAGAGGGTAATGATCATATCAAGTGCCCTCAAGCCGCAAGAGGTCAGCTAAACGTAACGGCCACCCGGGTATTGAACGATCAGAAGACAACAAGCGAACCTGCTACAACTCCCGTCGAGCCATCCGGCAACACTACCGTACAGTCCGGTCTCTTCATCAGATATGCTGCATATCGAGCCTAGGGATGGTCACGTCGACCCCAATAACTCAATAAGTCATGTCGGTGAATAGTCTATAACAGATCGAGAAACTACTGATAACACTTATCAGCAAATCTCAGCAGCCCTGGCCAGGGACTTGCTGTTATAACCAGTCGAGCACAGCACAGCATCATCTCCCAATACCGGGAGAGACGAAACCCCTCCTATCGCTCATTGCCTTCGTGTGTCTCGGGACTGTACCCAACGGCCACCTGTTTGCACGACTCAGTAGAGCCGTGGTAGGGTGGCAATCAAAGTACAGTGGGAGAACACACAAGACTCCATGACGATCTCGGGTCTAAAGACTAACCTGTACCAGTGTCACCTGAGAACTGCTATCCGACGATAGATATAATTCCATATAGGAGTTCTCGGCGAGTCCGTCCAGTGTACCCAGTCACCACTGAGCACCCGTATATGATCTTGATGTCAAACATCGATGAATGTGGGAACATCCATCGCCCATCGTATGGGTCTAGTATCATATACGCTAGTCTACTCTGGTATATCGATGCCCCATCTCGATATTCCTACGACTAGGGACGTTCCAGGATATGCTTATAGACTACAGATGTCCCACTAGTATGATCTCCATCATAATCAGAGTAGTCAAGCCGATATCCTCAGGGCTTTATCAGCATGTATGAATGAATAAAAGCATGATCAAATAAACATGTCAGATAAAGTAGAACCAGATAGCATACTATCATGTCGAGCAAGAATGCAAACTGAATATATATATACATGTATAGATACATCCACTATCACATAATGGCCTCTAGGGCATACATATATCCAACACAGGGAACTAGGGGTTCATAAAAGTGCAAAGCACTATTTTTATTTGTTTGTTTTTTTATTGAAGATCATTGATCTTGTTCTTAGATCAATGATCTATTAGAAGAAATCCTTCTGTCTTAAAGGTTTTTACCTTTTTTCTTCTTGAAATTCCTTCAGAGTTTTCTCTGTTTGAAGTTCTTGAATTTTTTTACCAATGTTCATCCTTTTGAATTAAGGTCTAGAGTCCTTTTTATAGTGCCTATAAATTAGTTAAAGAGATCTTTCTCTGAGTGATTTGGGGAATTTTCCCCACCGTTGGATCTTTGATCCAAGGGCTTCTGTTTTACAGAAGAAAATCTTCTTGTTTTAACAAGAACAGAAAGATTTCTTTAAAATCTTAATTCTGTTTGGCGCAAATGCCCCAGCGCGTGACGCGTGTCATGCAGCGCACAGCGCAGCGCAACTGCGCTAGCGCATCTGTGCTGACACGTGTCGCGCAGCGCAAAGCGCAGCGCAACTGCGCTAGCGCATCTGCGCTGACACGTGTCGCGCAGCGCAGTGCTTGCGCAACTGAAGCATTGCTTCCTCTTGTTTTTTAATAGAGCTTTGCTCTGATTGGGCGCGCTGCCTCGGGCGCTGCGCTGACGTATCAGCACCCGACACGTGGCGCGTTGCGCCCAGGATTTGAAGCGTTGCTTCAAAATTTGAATTTTGAATTTCAATAGAGCTTTGCTCTGATTGGGGGAAACAGCTGCGCTACAACTAGTGCACCCCGTGTAAAGCGCATAGGCGCTAGCGCTAGATGCGATGCGCTCCAAGTGGCGCACCAAGTGCAAAGCACATGCACGCTAGCGCTAAGCGCCAAGTAGCGCACCATGGGCAGAGCGCATAAGCGCCAGCGCTGGAACTAAAAGCTCCCCACCGTTAGATCAAAAATCTAATAATAACGATAAATCATTAATTAACTAAAATTAAATTCTGTTAAGGAAAGATTTCTCAAAAATTTTCCAAATAACAAAATTGTGCTCTGTAAATCAGAACACCGTTGGATCAATGATCCAATGGTAAATAAAATTACCAAAAAAACATAATAAATTCTGCATGGAAAGATTTTCCAATCTTGGTAAGAAAAAACAAGAAGATTATCTTCTGTAAACTAGAAGCTTTTGGATCAAAGATCCAACGATGGGAAGTTCCCCAAAACAATTGGAGAAAATTTCTCCTTAACTAATTCAACAAATCAGCCTCCCCTATATAAAGGACCCAAGACTTCAACTCTTAGGTAGAGAAACCCCCCCCCCCCTAAATTTTGAGAATCTTTGCCCTAAATTTTGAGAAACTCAAAGATAAAGAGCAAGCTGCTGCAAGAAGATTTTCTTCAATGTAAAAATGATGATGATGAACACAGAGATGAAATCATCTCATGATTAAGAAAGAAGAATTCATTTCTTTAAACAGATCATAGATCTACAAGACAAAAAGACTTTCACAGAGAGATCAAAAGATCTCATCATAAAATAAAAGAAGAACATAATTCTTCTCGCAGATCATGGATCTATAAAGGCAAGGCCTTTTATCAACATAAGAGATTGAAAATATCTCCTGCAAAAATAAGAACTGTTGTTCTTAGATTTTGAGACAAAGTCTCTTTTAAAAGAACATAAATTTGTTTTTCCAAATCATAAAATTGATCAGCTGCGCCTTGCGCTCTTGAACTGCGCTTCTGCGCTCTCTGGACCGGCGCTCAGCGCCAAATGCGCCACTTGTCAACCACATATGCGCCAATTAACAACTTGCGCTTTGCGCTTCTGAAATAGCGCACTGCGCTCATGGGCTGGCACTCAGCGCCAAGCGCACCATGTGTCACCTACGTGTACACCATTAAACTGAAAGCGCAATGTGCTCATGGATTAGCGCTCAGCGCTCATAAACTGGCATCATGCGCTCATCATCTGGTGCATAGCGCTGAGTGCGACACTGTTAGTGTATATGCCCTAGAGGCCATTACTATATCATACTAGATTGTATATTACTTGATGGAAGCTTGGGATATTCACCTTGTATTGACATTCTTGCTCAAAATGGTAGTATGCTACTTGGTTTGTTTCTGCTTTAATGTGTGCATGTGTTTCTTTTAGCATATCGCCTTTACACATTAGTGGAGACCTTAGGATCTTTGCTTGATTACCAGCGTTGTGATGGCAGTCACACTCATGGGGGCTGGGTAATCTACAAGCACATCCTTATGCAGGTCCCTAGTCGTAGGACTATCGAGACAGGACATCGATACTCCGGAGTAGCCTAGCGTATGCGCTTCTTATCCTAGCTTGGGAGACGGTCTGTCCCATAGCCGTCAGTACGTCGTACTTGAGATAGTATGCGGGTGCTCATTGGGTTACGAGTACACTGGACAGGACTCGTCGGGAACTGTTGGTTGGTATTATACCTATCGTCAGTTATCAGTTCCCAGGTGACATGAGTACAGCTTAGTCCGTTGACTTGACACTGTCACTTCGCCTCGAGTGTGTTCCCACTGTACTTTGATTACTACCCTACCACGGCTCAAAAGATTCGTGCAAACAGGTAGTTTTTGGGTGCAGTCCCGAAGCACTTGGAGGCAGTGACGGTTAGACAGGATTCGTCTCTCCCGGTATTGGGGGTTGATATCGCGCTGTGTCTAGGAGAGCCATTACACAAAGTCCCTGGCCAGGGCAAGCGAGATAAACTGGTAGGTTACCAGTGTTATCTCAGGTGTTCTGGGCTACACTCCGGCACGACTTGTACCGCTAGTAGGGGACTGACGTTTACCGCCCCCTAGGCCCGCCATGCGATGTTCTTAGACGAACAGACCGGACTGTACGGAGACTGTCACATTCAGGCTCAGTAGGAGTTCAGATGGGGTTTACCTCGTCAATCTTCTTATCGGCATCTACCTGGGGACCGTTATGTACATCTAGTGCCGCTTTTGGTCTGTGGTTAAACCCACTACCAGCGTAGTGTCGAGTCTTTAGAGTCCCACACAGAGGGTTATTCGCCTTTAGGCAAAATAAGTAGAGGTCGCATGGTTTTTGCGACAGGGTTCGTTCACATCCGCGCACTTGTGCGCGTTTGGTGTCCGGACAGCTTATACTAGCGGGCTTTGGTTTAAGCCGGATCCTAATATATGATTTGGGATTGGTTTTATCTCATTGTATTCGTGTTCCTCGGAACACGAATACGGGTGTGTATGCACAGTTGACTGAGACAGAGGCAGAGGACTTTGATTAGGGTTGATGACCATTGTCATTTTCTTAACCCTAATGTTTATGTGTGAATTATAATTTATTAATAATTAGTTAATTATAATTGTGCATGGTTAGGGTTGTTGATCATTTGACTATACTTAACTTATTGACCTAGGTTGACAAGTTGACCATCATCATTCCATATGAAAGATGCTCTTTGATCCTTGCAAAAGCATTTAATGTGAAATGATAATGGTCATTTCTTGATTAACCATGACAATTATCTTTAGCTAATTATCTAATTTTCATAAATCATATATATGTGAGAAGGTTGCATTATTTCTTCTCACTTGATCATTTTCATTCTCTCTTCTCCTCTTCCTCTCTCTCTAGCTCTCCCCTCTCATGAGTTGAGAACCATTTGAGCTTGAGATAATCCCTTCAAAAACACTATCTACTCTTTCTAAGGTCCTAGGTCTAGGACACCAAGCACCTTAGTTACTTCTAGTTTGAGGTTGGAGCCAAAGGTTGAAGCCCTCGGGTGGATCTTTCTTCGGCAAGAGAAGGCAACAAGGAGAACCCTTTCTTTTGCTCCAAGGAGAAAGGAGAGAAGGACTTGAAAACCTAGGTATAACCCCTTTTCCGAGTAGCTAAACTCTTTTAGCTTTGGTTGTTAGTTTTGTTTAGCAGAGATCCCTCCTTTGGTTAGTCCATGTTGCCTAGTGTTATAAAAATCAGATTTTTCATAACGTTTCTGCCTCCCCGCAAGCACCGGGGTGGGCAACGTGGACTTACAGTGGTATTAGAGCCTAGCTAAACACAAACTAACTAGTTAGCAAAGTATATAGAACTTCGATCGGAAAAAATCGCAAAACATTTTTTCAAAACCCTAAGTTTCTGCCGATTTTTAAATCTGCTCTAAAAATAATAAATCATACTTTAAAAATTGGCTCAGGGTTTTTACAGAACACAGAAGAAAAACGAGCCAGCTAGTCGACCAACTCACCGCGGAACCGCGGCAAGAGCATGCTCTTGCTGCGGATCCACGGCCGAGTTGACTCAGCCGTGGGTCGTTTTTCCTGCAGTGTTCTTCTGTTGCTGTTTTGGGATTTTTGATGTAGTTTGTTTCCACCCAGATTTTCCAGAGAACAAGTTGGTTTTTGGGGTGGTTACAAATCCGTATTTTTTATCGAACTTCTTTACACTTTGGCTAATGGGTTATATCTGTTATGTGATATATGTATTGAACGTCCGCTAATCGCTATACGTCGATTAGTGGGGGTTATACATATCTGTGATCTGTAATATTGATGGTTTGTGTATATGAATCCGTTGGATTGTCGCGGATGAATAGCCAGGGGGTTGTGAGATGAGAGTTTTCTTATTTTTTCAATTCTTGTAATATGTAAATTGATGTAATATTATTTGTATGGCCGCACAACCGGGTCGGGGTTGTAGCCGTCATTGTATAATTTCTTTTTACTGTTTTTGCTCCTAGGATAGACCCAAGGTGGGGTGCACAAACTACCGGGTACCTCAAAGTGCCGAGTGGCCTACTCACGTTGTTGAGGGAGGTTGCTTCACTTCGGATACTTGGCGGGTAGTTTGCCGCACCCGTAGGGGTCTAGGGTGGGGTTTGGCTATTCATCGCGACCGTATAATCCGTTCTTCGTTACGGGCCCGTACGAATTGCGAATTCCTAATATATCCAATGTATTCATCTGTGATCTGGAATGGCTATCATTGCATGTGACGAATGTTTATATATATCTATATGATATCTATTTAGGCGTTGCTTATGTTTTGCATCCGCGCTAGTCCAGCCCCCGCTCTGTCGTTAGTTAAGTAACCTAACGGGTGATGATGGGACCCTGTGGCGAATGCAGATGGCATAAGCGTACGTCATATTTTCGTTGTTTTCTACAATAGTAGGATTAAACGATGGGACGCATTGGAATTAATGCAAGAAAAAAATAAACCAAGTAAAAGTCGTTGGAACACTTTGAAAACCACTCGGTTCTTTTCAAAACCAAACTTTTAAATGCGGAGCTTGAACCACTCCTTTTGAAAGCTATCTCGTTCCTTCGATTATATCAAGTTCACTACGTTCACGGTTTCGCCAAAACCATTCGTAGCCCTCCGTCGTTTCACATGAATGGTCAATAAGTATTCAAGCTATGTATGTTGGCCAAAGTCAAGGCATAGTGATTAATAGCTATTGGGTATTCATGTGCAGCATAGATAGATATGTTGGTTTGGGGCAGTCGTTCTACCATGTTGGCCAAAGTCAAAGGTATGTGCGGGTGGGCTCAAATTAACCTGGAGAATGACGGGTAAAACTTGACATGTGACTTATGACATTTTGGCTAAAGTCAAGGTCATAAGAGCATGGGGCAAAAATCCACATCGGGAGTTTCAAAAGAACTGAAACTTGCTAGCGCTGCATACCATTTGGAGTGTGATGATTCTGGTAGGATTCCTTCAGTTTTTTCACGCGATGATATTTGGATCTCGATCCTACTGTGAGTATATGCTACTCCTCCGGAACTTTCTCACTTAACGATCAATGCTATAAACCAAATAGGTGTCTAGAAAGGTGTTAGCGGGGCTATGCCCACAGGGAAAAGAGGTTACTTAATTAAGGAACTTCGCGAAAGCGTTGGAAAACCTCCCTCGAAGTACCGACACTGGCCTGGCTGAACGGTTAAGCAAGTATTGTACGGTGAGATTGATCCCAACTAGTTCTTCCTTTATGGTTTGAGGAGGGATTCGAGAGACAGTGGGAGCCATCCTATTTAGACAAATTAAAAACCACTCTAAACTTGCAAGAGCATCATGCTAAAGTGTTTCTTCTCTCTCTCCTAATTGCAGCGACCATTTATCATGACTGGACTTAAGTTACTTCTAGATAAAAATATACTGACAGGGCTAAACTACAAAGATTGGCTCAGGAATGTCAAAATGGCAATCACTTATGACAAGTTGGGGTATCTTCTTACCACCAAAGTTCCCTCTGTCCCAGGTCCCAAAACCAGCGTCGCGGATAAGGAAATCCGTAAGACCTGGGAAATCAACTGCGCGAAGGCCAAGTGCCTCGTGCTTGCCTCTATGGACAATGAGCATCAGAGGAGGCACGAGAATATGGACCTCGAATCCATATTTCTTCATACAAAAGAACTGTATGGAGAACAATCCCGTATCGCCAGATACGAAGTGTCGAAAAAGTTGTTTTCGGCGAGATTGGCCGTCGGATCATCGGTAGCGGAAAACGTGCTTAAGATGATTGGCTACATAGAGGAGCCCGCGGACCTTGGGAGCACGTTGGAGAATGAGCTCTATACGGACTTGATTCTTCAGTCCCTTCCTTCCACTTACGCCCAGTTCATCCTGAACTTCAACTTGCAAGAAAAGGAAGTTGAACTTTCAGAGCTCCTCAACATGCTGAGGAGTGCGGAGGGCACCCTACAGAAAGGTAGGGAAACATCCACTTTGTTTGTAGGAGGATCTTTCTCTTCTAGGTCCCGGGCGAAAGCCAAGGGAAAGAAGAAGAAAACCCCCGCCAAACCAAGGGGCGGTGTTAGTAAGGTGGATATGAAGGGAAAGGCAAAAGCAACAAAGATAGCGGGGAAGCTTGTGGATAAGGAAGAATGCTTTTACTGTCACAATAGTGGACACTGGAAGAAAGATTGCAGGGCTTGGAAGGCCAGAACACAAGACCTGAAGTAGGTTGCGGCTTCAGCTTCAGGTGTGTATGTTATTGAAAACTGTCTATCAATAAACTCTACGTCCTGGGTATTGGATACCGGATCAAGATCTCATATCTATAATTCTTTGCAGGCGTTGAGAAAGCGTAGGTTTTTGAAGGCAAGTGACATGACCCTCAAAGTTGCAAACGGAGCTAGCATGGATGCTAAGGCCGTGGGGGACTATCACCTGGGAATGTCAGATGGACATGTTTTGGTTTTACGTAATTGCTTTTTTGTACCCAATGCAACTTGTAATATTATTTCTGTATCTTTGACATCTAAAGAAGGTTATGAATTTGCGTTTGTAAGTAATGTTGTAAACATTCACCTTAATCAAGTTCTGATTGGGTCAGGTACATTAAGCAATGGTATATACGTATTAAACCAACCACAGATTTTCAATGTCCAGAATACACACAAAAGAAAGTCTCCGGAAATAAATCAGACTTTCTTATGGCATTGTAGACTGGGTCACATCAATGAGAGAAGGTTGACGAAGTTGCATACAGAAGGATATTTGGATCCGTTCGAATATCAATCATATGCAACTTGCCAATCCTGTCTCAAAGGAAAGATGACAAAAACTCCATTCACTGGACACGGAGTAAGAGCGAGCGAGCTCTTGGGACTCGTACACAGCGACGTGTGCGGTCCAATGTCTACGCATGCATGAAGCGGTTATTCTTACTTCATTACTTTTACGGATGACTTTTCAAGGTACGGTTATGTCTTCTTAATGAAACATAAATCCGAAGCCTTTGGAAAATTCCAGGAATATAAGAATGAAATAGAAAAACAAACAGGCAAAAGTATCAAGACACTGAGATCTGATCGAGGTGGTGAATACTTGAGTGCCGAGTTCCTGGATTACTTAAAAGAGAATGGAATTCTCTCTTAACTTACTCCTCCATACACTCCGCAATATAACGGTGTATCGGAGAGATGGAACCGAACCCTATTGGATATGGTACGGTCCATGATGAGTAACGCTGAGTTACCGCGATCATTCTGGGGATATGCACTAGAATCAGCTGCATACCTTTTGAACCGAGTTCCAACTAGGACTGTGCCTACCACACCATATCAGATGTGGTGTGGGAAGAAACCCTATCTTAATCACATTAAGACATGAGGATGTCCAGCTTTTGTCAAAAAGCAGCATGCGGACAAGCTCGAGGCACGCTCAGTACAGTGCAAGTTTGTGGGATATCCAAAGAACTCCAAGGGATATATCTTCTATTGCGAAGAGGAACAAAAGGTTTTTGTTTCTCGTCATGCCCACTTCTTGGAAACTCAGTTTTTGGAAAAACAGATAAGTGGGAACGCAATAGAACTGGAAGAAATTCCAGAACCACGAGCTATTACTGAAAGCTTAGTAGAACCAGAGGGTTCGAAAGATCAGGACATTCCTACGCCGCTCCACAGAAGTAGTAGGCAGTCTCATTTGCCCGAGAGATACTACGGTTTTCTCATAGACGGGGATAGAGAGGATTGCATCATTGATAGTGATGAGCCGACTAGCTTCCAGCAGGCCATTCAGAGCGTTGACTCGGTAAAATGGCTGGATGCAATGCGGACCGAAATGGAGTCCATGTACACCAACAAAGTATGGACGTTGGACATCGCTCCAGATGGGGTAAAACCCGTAGGATGCAAGTGGATCTTCAAAAGGAAGATTGGTGTAGATGGACAGGTTGAGACCTATAAAGCTAGACTTGTTGCAAAAGGTTTCCGTCAAAGACCTGGCTTTGACTATGACGAAACCTTTTCTCCAGTGGCTATGCTGAAATCCATTCGGATCCTTCTTGCCATTGATGCCTTCCACGATTATGAGATCTGGCAGATGGACGTAAAGACCGTTTTCTAAATGGAAATTTAGAGGAGTGTGTCTATATGGACCAGCCAGAGGGTTTCATTCAGAGTGGGAGCAGCGGAAAGGTGTGCAAGTTGCTTAAGTCCGTCTATGGACTAAAGCAGGCATCACGGAGTTGGAACATCTGTTTTGATGAGACGGTCAAAGAATTTGGCTTTATCAAAAATCCAGATGAACCATGCATCTATAGTAAATTTATAGCGAGAACTGTAGTATTCCTCGTTTTATGCGTAGATGACATTCTCTTGATAGGAAATGACATTCCTATGCTACAATCTGTCAAAGGATTCTTGTCACACAGGTTCTCCATGAAAGACCTGGGTGATGCCTCATACATTCTAGGGATCCGGATCTATCGTGACAGATCCAAGAGGATATTAGGACTTTCACAGTCCAGGTACATCGACACCATACTGAAAAGATTCAGTATGGAAGATTCCAAGCGCGGTAATCTACCGGCTTGTCACGGGATCACCCTCTCCAAAGAGATGTCTCTCAAGACTGATTTGAAAAGGGATCGCATTTCTATTATACCCTACGCTTCTGCGGTAGGCTCTATAATGTATGCGATGTTGTGTACCAGACCAAATGTAGCTTATGCACTGAGTGTGGTAAGCCGGTATCAGTCAAACCCTGGGGAGAAACACTGGATAGCGGTAAAGAACATTCTCAAGTACCTGAGAAATACTAAGGAGATGTTCTTGGTGTATGGCGGAAAAGACTTCCAGATCGAGGCCTTTGCTGACTCCAGCTTCCAAAGTGACAAGGATGATTCCAAGTCCATGTCGGGTTATGTCTTTACCCTCTATGAAGGGGCGGTGTGTTGGAAGAGTTCCAAACAGGAAACTGTTGCTGACTCGACGATGGAAGCGGAATATATCGCTGCTGCAGATGCCGCAAAAGAAGCCGTCTAGATAAGGAAGTTTCTAACATAACTTCAGGTGGTTCCATCCATTGTTGATCCGGTACCTCTGTATTGCGACAACAACAGGGCTATAGCTTTAGCGAAGGAACCCAGGTCCCATCAGAAGTCCAGGCACATCTTAACGCGGTATCACCTGATCAGGGAGATCGTGGGTCGCCAGGAGATCGAGGTTCAGAGAGTTGCTACGGAAGATAACACTGCTGATCCATTCATGAAGGCCTTACCCAAGACTCAGTTCGAGCGGCTGATCAAGATGATAGGTCTTCGATAAGCCAGTGCATGGCCTTAGTGCAAGTGGGAGATTGTTAGTGTATATGCCCTAGAGGCCATTACTGTATCATACTAGATTGTATATTACTTGATGGAAGCTTGGGATATTCACCTTGTATTGACATTCTTGATCAAAATGGTAGTATGCTACTTGGTTTGTTTCTGCTTTAATGTGTGCATGTGTTTCTTTTAGCATATCGCCTTTACACATTAGTGGAGCCCTTAGGATCTTTGCTTGATTACCAGCGTTGTGATGGCAGTCACACTCGTGGGGGCTGGGTAATCTACAAGCACATCCTTATGCAGGTCCCTAGTCGCAGGACTATCGAGACAGGGTATCGATACTCCGGAGTAGACTAGCGTATGCGCTTCTTATCCTAGCTTGGGAGACGGTCTATCCCACAGCCGTCAGTACGTCATACTTGAGATAGTATGCGGGTGCTCGTTGGGTTACGAGTACACTGGACAGGACTCGTCGGGAACTGTTGGTTGGTATTATACCTATCGTCAGTTATCAGTTCCCAAGTGACATGAGTACAGCTTAGTCCGTTGACTTGACACTGTCGCATCGCCTCGAGTGTGTTCCCACTGTACTTTGATTACTACCCTACCACGGCTCAAAGGAGTCGTGCAAACAGGTAGTTTTTGGGTGCAGTCCCGAAGCACTTGGAGGCAGTGACGGTTAGACAGGATTCGTCTCTCCCGGTATTGGGGGTTGATATCGCGCTGTGTCTAGGAGAGCCATTACACAAAATCCCTGGCCAGGGCAAGCGAGATAGGCTGGTAGGTTTCCAGTGTTATCTCAGGTGTTCTGGGCTACACTCCGGCATGACTTGTACCGCTAGTAGGGGACTGACGTTTACCGCCCTCCTAGGCCTGCCATGCGATATTCTTAGATGAACAGACCGGACTGTACGGAGACTGTCACATTCAGGCTTAGTAGGAGTTCAGATGGGGTTTACCTCGTCAGTCTTCTTATCGGCATCTACCTGGGGACCGTTACGTACAGCTAGTACCGCTTGCGGTCTGTGGTTAAACCCACTGCCAGCGTAGTGTCGAGTCTTTAGAGTCCCACACAGAGGGTTATTCGCCTTTAGGCAAAATGAGTAGAGGTCGCATGGTTTTTGCGACAGGGTTCGTTCACATCCGCGCACTTGTGCTCGTTTGGTGTCCGGACAGCTTATACTAGCGGGGTTTGGTTTAAACCGGATCCTAGTATATGATTTGGGATTGGTTTTATCTCATTGTATTCGTGTTTCTCGGAACACGGATACGGGTGTGTATGCACAGTTGACTGAGACAGAGGCAGAGGACTTTGATTAGGGTTGATGACCATTGTCATTTTCTTAACCCTAATGTTTATGTGTGAATTATGATTTATTAATAATTAGTTAATTATAATTGTGCATGGTTAGGGTTGTTGACCATTTGTCTATACTTGACTTGTTGACCTAGGTTGACAAGTTGACCATCATCATTCCATATGAAAGATGCTCTTTGATCCTTGCAAAAGCATTTAATGTGAAATGATAATGGTCATTTCTTGATTAACCATGACAATTATCTTTAGCTAATTATCTAATTTTCATAAATCACATATATGTGAGAAGGTTGCATTATTTCTTCTCACTTGATCATTTTCATTCTCTCTCCTCCTCTTCCTCTCTCTCTAGCTCTTCCCTCTCATGAGTTGAGAACTATTTGAGCTTGAGATAATCCCTTCAAAAACACTCTCTATTCTTTCTAAGGTCCTAGGTCTAGCACACCAAGCACCTTAGTTACTTCTAGTTTGAGGTTGGAGCCAAAGGTTGAAGCCCTCGGGTGGATCTTTCTTCGGCAAGAGAAGGCGACAAGGAGAACCCTTTCTTTCACTCCAAGGAGCAAGGAGAGAAGGACTTGAAGACCTAGGTATAACCCCTTTTCCGAGCAACTAAACTCTTTTAGCTTTGGTTGTTAGTTTTGTTTAGTAAAGATCCCTCCTTTGGTTAGTCCATGTTGCCTAGTGTTGTAAAAATCAGATTTTTCATAACGTTTCTGCCTCCCCACAAGCACCGGGGTGGGCAACGTGGACTTACAGACACGTGTCCCTTACATGTGCGCTACTTGGCAGAAGCGCACTGCGCTTTTTGATTGGCGCAAAGCGCCCAGCGCGCCACTTGTTGCGCTGACAGAACATAAATTGTTCTCTGATAAGCCGGAGCTCTGATGAATGCTCAGCATTCAATACAAGACAAAAAACATTGTCAAGATATAATGCTCAACATTGTTAAAAGGATCAAACCCATAATAAAGGCTCAACAGCCCAAAATAAAATGTTAAACATTTTAACCTGATTGGACTTAGCCCAATATTGGCCATAAGTCCTCAACCCGTATTAATTGAGCTCATCTGCTCATAAATATTTTAACAGATCTTAACCCCAAATTGGACTACAGATCTTTCAAACAACTCACGTCGGTTCGAGGGTACATCTCTTTACTCCTCTGATATTTGTCGTTGTAATCCTTCAACATCTTCAGAGAGGTGACGGGTCCCGACATTCAAACATTCTACGGACTGTGGGGTCCTTTAAAACCTATTGACTATGATGTCCTTAACCTTGACTATGAGGTCTTTAAACTCACGAACTATGATGTCCTTAACCTTGACTGTGAGGTCTTTAAACTCATAGACTATGATGTCCTTAACCTTGACTGTGATGTCTTTAAACTCACGGACTATGATGTCCTTAACCTTGGACCGTAATGTCCTTAAACTAATTGACCGCAATGTCCCTAAACTAAACAATGGAGCCCAAATGCCCTTTTATTAGATCTAAACGATCCCGTTAAGTTGATCTTAGTCTAAAATTAGACTAACGTATCCTTAACAAACGTTTAAGTTGATCTTAGTCCCAAATGAGACTAACGTATCCTTAAACCCAACCCCCAAACCCAAATCTAAGAAGATACCGATTTTGACTAATCCACGCCCTACGGGCGACAACATAAATTAGTCTCCGTATACAATCCACGGGCAACCAAAATCAAAACAAACACCCACGACACGAAGTGACCATCTGGAGAAGGAGAAAGTGGTTACCGCGATACGGTAGCGTAATTAACTGCAAGGGCTTGAGCCTGCAGGGAAGAGCGTTCCCACAATCAAAAACCCCTCAAATGAGGGGGAGTCTGAAAAAGTCTGCTACATCGGCTGCATCCGTTTAAACTTTTGATACACGGTGCCATAAATCAACTTGGCATCTTCGGAGAGGTGGACGGATAGCATCAATTAGCATCTGCCCCAAAATTCAGACGAGACGTTTATCGCGTCTCTCCGCGTTTTCGGCGGGGAACGGCTGGAATGAGGAGGAACGCTGTTGTGGGTCTCCAGGCTGTAAATGTGGCCGTCGAGACTTGGAACTAGGGACTCTGCCGTAGTTCCGAGATTGATTGTCGCGTCCAAATCCTGCTGGAATGAGGAGGAACGCTGTTGTGGGTCTCCAGGCTGTAGATGTGACCGTCGAGACTTGGAACTAGGGACTCTGCCGTGGTTCCGAGATTGATTGTCGCGTCCGAATTCTGCTGGAATGAGGAGGAATGTTGTTGTGGGTCTCCAGGCTGTAGATGTGGCCGTCGAGACTTGGAACTAGGGACTCTGCCGTGGTTCCGAGATTCATTGTCGCGTCCGAATCCTGCTGGAATGAGGAGGAACGCTGTTGTGGGTCTCCAGGCTGTAGATGTGGCTGTCGAGACTTGGAACTAGGGACTCTGTCGTGGCTCCGAGATTGATTGTCGCGTCTGAATCCTGCTAGAATAAGGTGGAATGCTGTTGTGGGTCTCCAGGCTGTAGATGTGGCCGTCGAGACTTGGAACTAGGGACTCTGCCGTGGTTCCGAGATTGATTGTCACGTCCGAATCCTGCTGGAATGAGAAAGAACGCTGTTGTTGATCTCTTGAGATGCAGATGTTACCATCGAGACTTCGCCCTCTTTCTGATAAAGCCTGGTGGGATGATATGGTTCACTCTTTGTTTGTGCCCCTGGATTGTATACAAGGATCGATGTGATCTTACCTGTAGGGCAAAAAGTTTCATTTCATTTCATCTTTTTATATTTCTTTCAGCGATGCTCTATCATTTCAGCTTTTTATATCGCGAAAGTCGCGACTGCCCAATCATTTCGGCTATTTTTCGCGGTGTCCAATCATTTCAGCTATTTTGTATGCATATATTTTACTTGCTGATTTTGTTGCAAGTTGCCCTATCATTTCGGCTATTTCATATGCAATTTTTTTTGCGAGAATGGAATTCAATATCTGATACCAATCTTAGCATCAGCATCGCTGCGACTGGAATATTGTCAGGAGCGAATCATCATTTGCCTTGAAAGGACTTGGGATTTGATTCCGATTCAGGCATCAGCATCACTACAACTGGGCCATTGCCAGGAGCGAATCATCATTTGCCTTTGTCGATTTAAACAAAGATGGCTTAGCAAACAGGGTTAGAATCCTGTCGACTAAGGCTTTTGACTTCATGAGCCGTAAGGGTCCCATAAAGGTGTTTCTCCCTACGAGTCGTGAGGATCTTGTAAGTGCGCTTTCTCCTTAAAAATCGTAAGGATTCTTAAGTGTATGTTCTCTTATAAGTCGTAAGTATCTTACAAGAGTGTTTTCTCCTTATAAGTCGAAAGGACTTATAAGGGTCATTCACCGTGTGAGCATATCCCTAGTCGCTGGTGGGACTCTATTAGGGAAATGTTTATTCGTGCCCGTGGATTGTATACAAGGGTCGGCATTGAACCGCTTGTAGGGCAAAATCGGGGTGTATGATGGCTTAAGAACAGGTTCAGATCCCTGTAACTTAAAGCTTTTGAATCCTATGAGCCGTGAGGGTCTCATAGGGGAATTCTCCTTACAAGTCGTGAGGATCTCGTGAGTGTGTTTTCTCCTTAGGAATCGTGGGGATTCCTAAGTGTGTTGCTTCCTTGTGAGTCGTAAGGATCTCACGCAGGTATTTTCTCCTTACAGGGTCGAGAGGACCTTGCAAGTGTCTTTTAACGAGGTTGTGTCTTTCAGGTTTTCACAAACTCGCCAATAGTCCTGCTGTTTTTACTCACGGAGCCCTTTCGGGTTTTCATCCGTGCCCATCTCGCTTATGGACTTACCGTTTTTTTTTGTCAGCCTTGGGATGTTGCGGTCCGTAATAGTTTATAGACGTCTCGGTCAGTTGAAAGTTTTAGGACATTGCGGTCCATCGTTAGTTTAGGGACATTTCGGTCCGTCGTTAGTTTAGGGACGTTTCGGTCCGTTGCTACAACGGTTTCGTTGGCTACTACTTATAGAGTTTGGGCTTGGGAAGATAGAGAGCGGACATAGGCGTCGTCATCTATCATTAACTTAGGCCGTAACTCGTTAGGCGTAGTATTTTTTAGGAACCGGCCATTTATTGGCCTGAAGGGTCTTTCGCCATGCATATCTATGAGCAAGTAAGCCCTACCCTGGTAGACTTTGTCTATGATGTACGGGCCTTCATAGTTCGGCTCGAATTTCCCCTATTTGGCATGATTGGGGATCATAGGTCTCTTGACCACTAGCACGAGTTCACCTTGGCGGAATGTTTTCGGCCTAGTCAATCTCTCGTATGAGCGCGTCATCTTTGCTTTGTAAGCCTCCAAGTTTTGCTACGCCACGAGCCGGGTTTCGTCAAGGGCGTCGAGTTCCTCAAGCCGAAGATAAGCATTCTCTTCGTCTGTTAGCTCATAGTGAACTGACACTCGCAGAGAGGGTAACTCTATCTCCAAGGGAAGTACTGCTTCAGTGCCGAATACCAATGCATACAACGTTGTGTTTGTAGCTGTTTTGAACGTAGTTCGATATGCCCAGAGAGCTTCATGCAATCTCTCGTGCCAGTCCTTTTTATTTTTGGACACCGTCTTTTTCATGATCTTCCTCAAGGTCTTGTTGAAAGTCTCAGCCAGACCATTAACTCGGGGATTGTAGACCGAAGAGTATCTCTAGTCTATATTATGTTGTTGTGCGAAGCGGCTGATTTTGTGGTTTCTGTAGGCCGGCCCGTTATCGGAGATAATCCGTTGTGGAGTGCCGAATCGATAGATGACGTGTGTCTTGAAGAAATGGAGGATGTTCTCCGTCTTCACTTCTCTTAGTGGTATCGCTTCTGCCCACTTAGAGAAGTAATCGGTTGTCGCCAATATGAACCGATGTCCTTTGGATGATGCTGGTTCGATGGGCCCGATTATGTCAGTTCCCCATATTTCGAACGGCCATCTAGCCACTGTCGGGTGTAGCGGATTTGGATGCTGGTGGATAAAGTCCCCGTGAATCTAGCACGAGTGGCATTGCTTCGCGTATTTGAGGCAGTCTTGGATCATTGTGGGCCAATAGTAGCCCATCCTTTTGATCTTCAGCTTCATCTTTGGCCCAACTTGATGAGATCCGCAGAGTCCATCGTGAGTTTCTTGGATGACTCTCTTTACTTCTTCATGTCCCAGGCATCTTAGCAATAAAGAATCAAATGATCTCTTATATAGAGTGTCATTGACGAAGATAAAAGACAGAGCTTGTTTCATGAGCTGATGTCTCAAGGATGCATCTTCAGGTGTTCGACGAGATTTGAAGTAGTCTATAAAGACTTCTCTCCAATCTTTGGCATTTTCCTGATCCTCTATTTGTAGGGTCGTCAGCCTGGTCGCTCCCTTTTCTTCAAACGACTCCGGAGATATTTCTGCCGGTGCAAGAACCCGGCGGCTTTGCACAACGATCCTCACATCATCGAGGTTTTCGTCAGCCAGTTCTTTAGAGAGCTTAGCTAACACATCCGTCTTGCTATTCTCCACTCGCGGTGTGCTTTCTAGGGCGTAGGAAGGGATCTGAGTCAGCAATTGTTGTACTCTCTCGCCGTACTTTACCAACTCGGGCTTACACGTTTGATAGTCGCCGTTTACTTGACTAACGACCAACTGGGAGTCTCCATATACGAGGAGGTTTTCTATTCCCATGTCGACAGCGATCTCAAGACCTACTATCAAAGCTTCATATTCGGCTTTATTGTTTGTCTTCGGCTCTGTTAAGGAAAAGGCAAAGTGCATTATCCCTCCTCGTGGAGTCACGAAGATAAGGCCTACCCCAGAGTTGATTATGGGGGAGCTGTGCTTTCGCTTCTTCATGGAAGATGCCCCATCGAAGTAGAGTTCTCATCGGGTATCACTCCCTCCTCTCTCCCTGTCAATCGTGTCAAACACGTGCTCATCCGGTAATACACAATTTAGGGGTGAATCGGCAGGTATCAGAAGCTCAGCGAGGAAGTCAGCGATGGCCTGGCCCTTTACTGCCTTGAGCGGTCGATATGTTATCGAGAATTCCATTAAGAGGAGGGCCCATTTAGCGATCCGTTCCGTTAGCATGGCTCTTGACATCAAATATTTGAGAGGGTCCACTTTTGATATGAGGTGGACCTCATGCGCTTATGCATAGTGTCGAAGCTTCGTTATCGTGAAGATTAGCGCCATGCAGTGTTTTTCGATGGGGGGTAGTTATTTTCTGCCCCCAAGAGAATTCGGCTCAAATAGTAGAGGGCTCTATCTTTCCCTTGGTTGTTTTCTTGTGCCCATAACGCGCCTAAGGAACCTTCAAAGGGCGATCGTGTACAGGATGAGGGGTTTTCCCTTGACTGGAGCGGTCAGTACCGGCGGATTCTGCAGGTATTGCTTGATTTCATACAGTGCGCTTTGGCATTTATGATCCCAGACGGACGGGGTCCCCTTCTTCATTAAATGGTTGTAGGGACGGCATTTGCCGGAAAGATTGTCTATGAACCGCCGGATATATGCGAGCTTTCCTTGGAGAGACCGCAATTGCTTGAGAGTCCTTGGAGAAGGCATTTCCATAATCGCCTTGATCTTCGATGGATCTATCTCGATGCCCCGGTGTCGTACGATGAATCCTAGAAATTTTCCCGAGGAAACTCCGAACGCGCATTTCAGAGGGTTCATCTTCAGGTTGTATTTACGAAGACATTGGAACACTATTTTCAAATGCTCCCAGTGTTCCTCGTGCGATTTGCTTTTCACGACGAGGTCGTCGATGTAACATTCGACAATCTTGTAAGGTTAGTATAGCACCCAATGAAGTGTTTTGAAGCATCACATGGCCCAAAGTTATAATTTTTAAGGTGCTAAACTAACATGCAAAGGGATCGATCCTAGAAAATTAGGGTTATGAAACTTTAAGCTAGTAAAGTTAAGGGTTTGAAGGCTACAACCTTTGTAGCTCCCCTTCGCTAGACTCCTTGGTCTCTAAGGTGTTGAACGAAGGTCCTTTTGATGTCCCCTTGTGTCCACGACGATCCACCACAGAGATATCCGTCCAAGCTCGCAACTTCGACAAACCGAAGAGAACACTCTAAACAAAGCGGCTAAGCTTGTGTAGAATGATGTTGTGGTTAGGTTTCTCACTTCAAAAACCTATCTTTGAATGGTATTTGATCACTAGAAAGAACTAGAGAGCAAAAGAGCAAGAGGAAGAAGATGGTGGCAACTTTTTTGACAAGAGGTAAAAGATAACCATGAGTTAAGCAAGAGAAAGAAATATATATCACTATATATATTTAATTCCTTCTTGACTTCAACCATGATTAAATGATAGATAGTTAATTTAACTTGGGTTTAGAATGATAAAGAGAAGGATAACCATGGGTTAGTGGTAGTTGAGCTAGGTTAGGTTAGAAGAAGAGTGTGGAAACTAACATGATTATCCTTTTCTTTTTCATTTAAATTTAAAACCAAAATTAAATAATTATCCATTATTTAATCCATGGTGTAAGTCTTGCATTGCCACCATTTCCATATGCTAACAACCATGATGGATGGGTGTATGTATGTATGCATGTATGCACATTCACATGTGCATGAAACTAGAATGAAAATAAAGAAACACATGCATGCATGCTTACATCCATCAAACCCTAGAAAGGTTTCAAGTGAGATAACTCATGGTTAGATGATAAATCAACACTTAATTTATCAATCCCGTCATATCTCATACGACCCCACCAAAAGTAGGCCACCCGATCAATGTTCGGTATCATATACGCACATTTCAATCGGGTGCATGCGCATATCGCATACGCGCACCACAACGTTTCGCCTGGACTGAGTAACTCCTTTGTGGGACTCTAATACTCGTCAATACGCCGGCAGAGGGTAATGATCATATCAAGTACCCTCAAGCCGCAAGCGGTCAGCTAAACGTAACGGCCGCCCGGGTATTGAGCGATCAGAAGACAACAAGCGAACCTGCTACAACTCCCGTCGAGCCATCCGGCAACACTACCGTACAGTCCGGTCTCTTCGTCAGATATGCTGCATATCGAGCCTAGGGATGGTCACGTCGACCCCAATAACTCAATAAGTCGTGTCGGTGAATGGTCTATAACAGATTGAGAAACTACTGATAACACTTATCAGCAAATCTCAGCAGCCCTGGCCAGGGACTTGCTGTTATAACCAGTCGAGCACAGCACAGCATCAACTCCCAATACCGGGAGAGACGAAACCCCTCCTATCGCTCATTGCCTTCGTGTGTCTCGGGACTGTACCCAACGGCCACCTGTTTGCACGACTCGGTAGAGCCGTGGTAGGGTGGCAATCAAAGTACAGTGGGAGAACACACAAGACTCCATGACGATCTCGGGTCTACAGACTAACCTGTACCAGTGTCACCTGAGAACTGCTATCGGACGATAGATATAATTCTATATAGGAGTTCTCGGTGAGTCCGTCCAGTGTACCCAGTCACCACTGAGCACCCGTATATGATCTTGATGTCAAACATCGATGAATGTGGGAACATCCATCGCCCATCGTATGGGTCTAGTATCATATACGCTAGTCTACTCTGGTATATCGATGCCCCGTCTCGATATACCTACGACTAGGGACTTTCCAGGATATGCTTATAGACTACAGATGTCCCACTAGTATGATCTCCATCATAATCAGAGTAGTCAAGCCGATATCCTTAGGGCTTCATCAGCATGTATGAATGACTAAAAGCATGATCAAATCAACATGTCAGATAAAGAAGAACCAGATAGCATACTATCATGTCGAGCAAGAATGCAAACTGAATATATATACATGTATAGATACATCGACTATCACATAATGGCCTCTAGGGCATACATATATCCAACAATCTCCCACTTGCACTAAGGCCAGTTATTGGCGTATCTCATACCCAACATCTCAAAAAGTCGCTCATGCTGCGGCTGAGGGAGGGCCTTGGTGAATGGATCCGCGGCGTTGTTCTTTGTGTCTACTCTCTTAATCTCGATCTCGCGGCGATCTATAATCTCCCAGATCAAATGAAAGCGCCTCAGGATGTGTCTGGACCGCTGATGGGATCTGGGCTCCTTGGCTAACGCCATCGCCCCATTATTGTCACAATACAAAGGTATTGGATCAATAATGGTTGGAACTACTCCTAGCTCCGAGACGAACTTCTTCATCCAGACGGCTTCCTTGGCGGCATCATTTGCAGCAATGTACTCAGCTTCCATCGTAGAGTCTGCAACGGTATCTTGTTTGGAACTCTTCCAACTTACCGCCCCTCCATTGAGGGTAAATACAAACCCTGAGATAGATTTGCTGTCATCCTTATCGCTCTGGAAGCTCGAATCGGTAAAGGCCTCCATTTGGAGATCTATATTACCATACACCAAGAACAATTCTTTAGTCCTTCGTAAGTACTTAAGAATGTTCTTCACAGCTGTCCAGTGGTTCTCCCCTGGGTTGGATTGATACCTGCTTACAACACTAAGTGCATAAGCTACATCTGGGCGTATACATAACATCGCATACATTATAGACCCTACTGCCGAAGCATAAGGTATAATGCTCATACGAGCTCTCTCTTCATCGGTCTTTGGACAAGAATCCTTGGAGAGAGTGACTCCATGGCAAGCGGGTAAGGCACCCCGCTTGGAGTCTTCCATACTAAACCTCTTTAGGATGGTGTTGATGTACCTGGTTTGGGACAGTCCCAATAACTTTTTGGATCTATCCCTATAGATCCTTATGCCCAGGATGTATGTGGCATCACCCAGGTCCTTCATGGAGAACCTTAGTGATAAGAATGATTTGACCGACTGTAGCATAGGAATGTCATTTCCTATCAGAAGAATGTCATCCACGTACAATACGAGGAATGTGACAGCTCTTCCTACAGCCTTCTTATAAACACAAGGTTCATCTGGATTTTTGATGAAATCAAACTCTTTGATAACATCATCGAAACAGATGTTCCAACTCCGAGATGCCTGCTTCAACCCATATATGGATTTAAGCAATCTACATGCTTTCTCGCTGCTCCCACTGTCAATGAAGCCCTCTGGCTGATCCATATAAACGCATTCTTCTAAATTTCCATTTAGAAATGCTGTTTTAACGTCCATCTTCCAGATTACATAGTCGTACTGAGCAGCAATAGCAAGTAGGATCTGAATGGACTTAAGCATGGCTACAGGCGAAAAAGTTTCGTCATAGTCCAAACCTGGTCTTTGACGAAAACCTTTCGCTACAAGTCTTGCCTTATAGGTCTCTACCTGCCCATCCACACCAATCTTTCTTTTAAAGATCCATTTGCACCCTACAGGTTTTACCCCAGGGGGTACAACGTCCAAAGTTCATACTTTGTTGGTGTACATAGACTCCATTTCGGATCTCATGGCATCCAGCCACTTCACAAAGTCACCACTCGTGATAGCCTGCTGAAAACTGGTAGGATCATCATCATCCATGATGCAATCTTCTCCGTTACCATCAATGAGGAAACCGTAGTACCTCTCCGGTGGGCGAGAAGTCCTACCAGACCTACGGAGTGGCCGAGGTTCTTCAGTTTCTGTTGCAACAGCCGGTTCAACCAAATCGTCATTTATAGTTTGCGTCTCCAGAACCTCTTCTAGATCCACCACCTTGCCATTATCTTTGTCTGTGAAAAACTCTTTTTCTAAGAATGTGGCATGCTGAGAAACAAATACCTTTTGTTTCTCTTTGTGGTAGAACAGATATCCATAAGAATTCTTTGGATATCCCACAAAGTTACACATGACTGACCGTGTCTCGAGTTTGTCCGGATTCTGCTTTTTAACATAGGCCGGGCAACCCCAAATCTTAATTCTTTTAAGAGATGGTCTCTTCCCATTCCATATCTCATATGGAGTGGTAGACACGGCTTTGGTTGGAACCCTGTTTAGCAGAAACGCTGCAGTCTCCAATGCATGTCCCCAAAACGAGACTGGTAACTCAGCATCACTCATCATGGACCGGACCATATCTAATAGGGTCCTATTCCGTCGTTCTGACACACCGTTGTGCTGTGCTGTGTAAGGAGGAGTGAGCTGAGAGAAAATCCCATTCTCTTTTAGGAATTTTGCAAATTCTGTACTGAGATACTCTCCACCTCGATCTGATCGAAGCATCTTAATACTCAAGCCGGTTTGTTTTTCTACTTCTTGTTTATATTCAACGAATTTCTCGAAAGCGTCGGACTTGTGTTTTAATAAAAATACATGACCAAATCTTGAGAAATCGTCGGTGAATGTAATGAAGTATGAAAAACCGCCTCTAGCCTGTGTAGACATTGGCCCACATACATCACTATGTATGAGGCCAAGGAGCTGAGTAGCTCTTTCTCCGTGTCCTGTAAACGGAGTTTTGGTCATTTTACCCTTGATACAAGACTGGCAAGTCGCATAAGATTTATATTCAAAAGAGTTTAAATATCCATCTTTATGTAACTTGTTTAGTCTTGTTTCGTTAATATAACCAAGTCTACAATGCCAAAGAAAAGCTTCATTCAATTCTGAAAGTTTTCTTTTATTAGTGTGTTGTATACTGAAAAATATGTGTTGATTTAGGACATATATTCCGTTATTAAGCGTACCATACCCAACCAACATTTGATTTAGGTGAATGTTCATAACATTGTTCTGCAACACAAAATTATATCCTTCATTGTCCAACAAAGAAACGGATATTATATTACATAGCATACTTGGTACAAAATAATATAGATTCAAAATTAAAATACATCCAGATGGCAACCCCAAGTGATACTCTCCCACTGCGACTGTATGTACATTGGAACCATTTCCAACGCGGAGAGTATGGTCACCTGTCTTCAAAACCTTGCTATTTCTCAGCCCCTGCATAGAATTGCAAATGTGAGAACCTGAACCGGTATCCAATACCCAGGAAGCAGAGTTTATAGAAAAACAGTTTTCATTCACAAATGCACCTGAAGCGGAAGCATCACCATGCTTCTTCTTGAGACTTAAGTACTCTGTGCAATTGCGCTTCCAATGTCCTGTCTTGTGGCAATGAAAACACTCGCCTTTTCCCGGGTCTCCAGCTGTGGACTTTCCCTTTCCCTTCACATTTTTGACTCCGCCCTTAGGATTAGTGGGTTTCTTCTTCTTCTTTCCCTTGGCCTTAGCTTTTGGGCGAGAAGAAGAAGACTGTCCAATGGTCATAACGGGAGTCTTTGCTGATTTCATAGTGCTCTCTGCACTCCTTAACATATTAAGGAGTTCAGGGAGTTCCTTCTCCATGCCATGCATGTTAAAGTTCACTATGAACTGAGCAAAGGTGGAGGGGAGGGATTGCAGAATAATATCTATATATTGCTCATTGTCCATTGTCCATCCAAGGTCCTCAAGCTCTTCTATAAGAGTTATCATCTTCAAAACATGGTCTGCTACTGGTGTGCCAGGGGCCATCCGCATGTGAAACAGTTTCTTTGATGCTTCGTATCGTAATACGCGGGACTGTTCCCCATACAACTCCTTTGTATGGAGAAATATCCCGTGAATGTCCATGTCCTCGTGCTGCTTTTGATGTGTGTTGTCCATCGATGCAAGCGCGAGGCATTTTGCCGTGGCACAGTCAGCGTCCCATGTCTTGCGGACTTCAATGTCCGCAACTGAGGATTTTGGGCCTGGGACGGGCGGGGCTGAAGCCGTGAGGACATATGATACTTTATCATAAGTCAAGGCGATCTTCAGATTCCTTAGCCAGTCTTTATAGTTGGTCCCATTCAGTTTGTTCTTATCTAGTAGAAGCTTAAGTCCAGTCATTGGTATCTGCCATTAAGAGAGAGAAAAGAATACACTCAGCGAAAACTCTTGCACAGATTAGATTGGTTTATTATCTTGTCTAATCGATGTTTCCCACTGCTTTTTATCAAGTTTTCTTTCAAACCTTAAAAAGAAAAACTAGCCAGGATTAATTACAGTCTACAACTTCGCTAACCGTTCAGCCAGGCCAGTGTCGGTACTTTGAGGGAGGTTCCCCGTGCTTTCGCACGGACCTAATTATAGTAAACCTCGTTTTCCCAGAGGCGGAGCCCCGTTAACACCTTTCTAGACACCTAATGAGTTAGCTAATTGTAAACTGTAAAACTCTCCTAGGAGCAACTATTGCCCACAGTGGGATCGGGATCCAACCATCACATGGAAGGTATGCAATCTCATTGCAAATTTCAACACTTGAAATTCCCGATGTAATTTTTACCCCTAGTACTTATGACCTTAACTATAGTCAACAAATCATAAGTACCAGTCAAGTTCTACCCGTCATTTCTTGATTAATTAGACCGACCCATATGACCCTTAACTATGGTCAACAAAGTCGCATGAATGTCCTAATTAATCTGCATCATATGCAGTGTAGGAAGACATCACTTAGCTACCGTACACTACGCCTTAACTAAAGTCAACAAACGTAGCACGAATACTAAGTACTCTACTTCCTAAAATGACGGAGGGTTGCGAATGATTTTTAAGAAAATCTTTAACGCTTTGAACTTGATATCGTCGTAGAATCAAACAGTTTTCAAAAGGAGTGGCTTAAGCTCCGCAGTTTTGAAATGTAGCTTTTTCACAAATAGCCGAGTAGTTTTTAAATCCGATTCTACAACATCTTTTTAGGTTTATTTTCTTTACATTAATCACATTAATGTAATCCCATCATTTAACTCCTTAAGCCAATCACAGAAAAGAAACGAAAATAACACGTACGCTTATGCCATCCGCATTCGCCGCAATGTTCCGTTATGCACCGTTAGGTTACTTAACTAACGGCATACCGGGACGGGACTAGCGCGGGTGTAAAACATAAGCAACGTCTACTATATATCATATATATAATATGTCATTCGTCTCAGATATCACAGAACACAGGCAGCAGAAACATAGATATAACGTGGGATATCCTAGAACGTCCGTATTTAGTATTTAGCCAGAATAGAAAATATGGATTCCACAGTCGCGATGAATAGCCAAGCCCACACCCTGGACCCCTACGAGAGCGGCAAGTGACCCTACCAATCCTGGAGTTTAGGAGACCCGGTCTCGACTCCTCGAGATGGCCTCCCACTGAACCCCAGAACCCGGTCACCTGTGCTCCCCTCCTTGGGTCCATCCTAATGCGGAAAAGTAAATAATATACAACACTGGTGACACAACCGCAACCTGGAAGTGCCCCAAATAAAAGAATATTACATTACATTTGAATTTACATGAATGAAAATATAAAACTCTCATCTCACAAAAACCCCCGGCTATTCGATCGCGACAATCCTACTCATCATATCTCAGCAACACATAATATCACATATCATCAACGTAAGTAAGTATGCGTACCCCGATTGTCGTTGATGTATAGCAACGAAACCGGCGATATCTAACATACTACACTTACGGTCACAGAAAAGAAAGTGTAAAACTACAATATTTGGAATCCAGATTCTCTTTAGACATCATAAATGCGAAATATCACATATTTCGTATTTCATGCCTAAACCATATGAATTCCACATATTGTATCACATTCCAGACAAACAGACAGTATTAAAGTTTTCGAACGAACAATCAAGCACCCAAGATTCACTAAAGCTCAACACTTGAGCAGGGTTCAAAAAAATCTGGAGTGTGACACAGTAGCGGCGGTCCAGCCGTAGAAGGGTCAAGCCAACGCCTCACATGTGGCACGCCGTACTGCCCCAAACCCTAGGGTTCAAAGGGCAGTTCGAGACGGTCACATAATCGAGTTAAGGTTTGTTGTCTTCTAGAGGGACCACCGCAAAAAGACTTGCACGTATTTCCAAACTATTTAAACCCTGTGAATAGTGAGTAAATGATACTCGTTCAAACACTTCAATACTTTCTAATTTACCCGGAAAAGCTACGAAATGAAAGTCCCGATCGAATCGACGAATCCAAAAACATCTCCAGAATTTTTCAAAACTTTATTCAGTTTAAAAATACCCAAAAAATTATACATGCAGAACCAAGAATTACTGAAGAAAACTTATCCACCAATTCGCATACAAGGCCGCGGAACCGCGGCCTAAGCAAGCTTAGGCCGCGTTTCCGCGGCAAGAAACACTGTTCATGGTATAATTTTTCTGCCGTAATCCTTATTTTTCCCTGCTTTATTTTTTACATATTTTTAATTCTGCAAAATGTCAAAATTTAGAAAATTTCCAGAGAGCATCCCATAATATCGTATTTTTGTCCGATCGGGGTTTTCACTTCGTAAAAACGTCGCCTAATGTTCTAGGTCGGCTCTGATACTAATGTAAGGTTAGTATAGCACCCAATGAAGTGTTTTGAAGCATCACATGGCCCAAAGTTATAATTTTTAAGGTGCTAAACTAACATGCAAAGGGATCGATCCTAGAAAATTAGGGTTATGAAACTTTAAGCTAGTAAAGTTAAGGGTTTGAAGGCTATAACCTTTGTAGCTCCCCTTCGCTGGACTCCTTGGTCTCTAAGGTGTTGAACGAAGGTCCTTTTGATGTCCCCTTGTGTCCACGACGATCCACCACGGAGATATCCGTCCGAGCTCGCAACTTCGACAAACCGAAGAGAACACTCTAAACAAAGCGGCTAAGCTTGTGTAGAATGATGTTGTGGTTAGGTTTCTCACTTCAAAAACCTATCTTCGAATGGTATTTGATCACTAGAAAGAACTAGAGAGCAAAAGAGCAAGAGGAAGAAGATGGTGGCAACTTTTTTGACAAGAGGTAAAAGATAACCATGAGTTAAGCAAGAGAAAGAAATATATATCACTATATATATTTAATTCCTTCTTGACTTCAACCATGATTAAATGATAGATAGTTAATTTAACTTGGGTTTAGAATGATAAAGAGAAGGATAACCATGGGTTAGTGGTAGTTGAGCTAGGTTAGGTTAGAAGAAGAGTGTGGAAACTAACATGATTATCCTTTTCTTTTTCATTTAACTTTAAAACCAAAATTAAATAATTATCCATGGTGTAAGTCTTGCATTGCCACCATTTCCATATGCTAACAACCATGATGGATGGGTGTATGTATGTATGCATGTATGCACATTCACATGTGCATGAAACTAGAATGAAAATAAAGAAACACATGCATGCATGCTTACATCCATCAAACCCTAGAAAGGTTTCAAGTGAGATAACTCATGGTTAGATGATAAATCAACACTTAATTTATCAATCCCGTCATATCTCCTACGACCCCACCAAAAGTAGGCCACCCGATCAATGTTCGGTATCATATACGCACATTTCAATCGGGTGCATGCGCATATCGCATACGCGCACCACAACGTTTCGCCTGGACTGGGTAACTCCTTTGTGGGACTCTAAGACTCGTCAATACGCCGGCAGAGGGTAATGATCATATCAAGTACCCTCAAGCCGCAAGCGGTCAGCTAAACGTAACGGCCGCCCGGGTATTGAGCGATCAGAAGACAACAAGCGAACCTGCTACAACTCCCGTCGAGCCATCCGGCAACACTACCGTACAGTCCGGTCTCTTCGTCAGATATGCTGCATATCGAGCCTAGGGATGGTCACGTCGACCCCAATAACTCAATAAGTCGTGTCGGTGAATGGTCTATAACAGATTGAGAAACTACTGATAACACTTATCAGCAAATCTCAGCAGCCCTGGCCAGGGACTTGCTGTTATAACCAGTCGAGCACAGCACAGCATCAACTCCTAATACCGGGAGAGACGAAACCCCTCCTATCGCTCATTGCCTTCGTGTGTCTCGGGACTGTACCCAACGGCCACCTGTTTGCACGACTCAGTAGAGCCGTGGTAGGATGGCAATCAAAGTACAGTGGGAGAACACACAAGACTCCATGACGATCTCGGGTCTACAGACTAACCTGTACCAGTGTCACCTGAGAACTGCTATCCGACGATAGATATAATTCCATATAGGAGTTCTCGGTGAGTCCGTCCAGTGTACCCAGTCACCACTGAGCACCCGTATATGATCTTGATGTCAAACATCGATGAATGTGGGAACATCCATCGCCCATCGTATGGGTCTAGTATCATATACGCTAGTCTACTCTGGTATATCGATGCCCTGTCTCGATATACCTACGACTAGGGACTTTCCAGGATATGCTTATAGACTACAGATGTCCCACTAGTATGATCTCCATCATAATCAGAGTAGTCAAGCCGATATCCTTAGGGCTTCATCAGCATGTATGAATGAATAAAAGCATGATCAAATCAACATGTCAGATAAAGAAGAACCAGATAGCATACTATCATGTCGAGCAAGAATGCAAACTGAATATATATACATGTATAGATACATCGACTATCACATAATGGCCTCTAGGGCATACATATATCCAACAAATCTCATGTAGGAGGTCATCGAAGATCTTTGTCGTGGCCCTCTGATAGGTAGCGCCGGCGTTCTTCAGACCGAAAGGCATCACTTTGTAGCAGAATATGCCCAGAGGAGTCCGGAAAGCGGTATGCTTCTGGTCTTCAGGATGCATTATTATTTGATTGTACCCTGATGAGCCGTCCATGAAGGAGAAGACTTTGTGAGTGGACGTGTTGTCTATCATCAGCTCGGTAACCGGTACGGGAAAGTCATCCTTCAGACAAGTTTTGTTGAGGTCCCGAAAGTCTACGCAGATGCGCACCGTCCCATTCTTCTTCATCACTGGGATGATATTGTCGATCCAGTCAGGGTATTAAACTTCTTGGATGAAGCCAGAGTCGATTAGCTTCTTGACTTCGGCTTTGATGCTCATTTTAAGTTCGAGCCGCATTCTTCTTGACGCTTGTTTGATTGGCTTGATGTCCGGAGATATCGCCAATTTATGCACAGCTATCTCTGGATCTAGCCCCGGCATCTCGGAGTAGTTCCATGCGAAGCAATCTTTATACTGCATGAGCACGTCTTTGAGCATAGCCACCTTTTCTTCAGACAATAGCTCACTGACGAACGTCGGCCGTGGGTTGTTTGCCGTCCCCAAGTCAATTTTTCTGAGGTTATCTGCAGTAGTATCTACCCCATCTTCCAGCTCTTTTGGCGCCGGTGGAAACTCTGAGATCACTTCGTCATTATCATTTTCGAAACACCAGGAGAGGTCATCCATATCCTCACATATTCCTTCTTCTGACAGCGTTATCACGTGACAGGTACGAGATCATTTCCAAGACCGATGTTGACCAAGTTCTACTCTCGCTATGTGCGTTGCTTTCGGCACATGCCTTTGCGGTGGGGCCACCCTCCAACTGTCGGATAGAGCGAATCTGTCAAGTTGGTATTGGTCTTCAACCCAGTTTTTGAATGTGAAGCAGTCTTCGAGAGGATGTTCTATCACTCGGTGATAGGAGCAATAATTTGGGTGATGGACCTCGTTTGCTTGTTCGGGGTGTCTGGAATCCGGGAGGGTAATCATCTAATGTTTAATGACAAGACTGAAGATCTTCCTCATCTTGTTTTGGGGAAAAGAATATGCTCAACCCATCTTCTTTACAAGAGACGGATCCCGGCTGCTCAATTTTTTATCGCGTAGCTTTTTGAACCCGCTTTGCTGTTGTCGCACGTTTTTTTCCGCTATTCAGTTTGTTTTTGCCTTTGCGTCGAGTCTTCTTTGTGACGCGCTGGCGACGAAGGGCATCGTCATCCTTCGTAGCCTGCTGCGCGGCGTCCTGGCTTTCTCATAGATGACCATTTCGCGGATATGATCATCCCGGACCTTTTGACCCGCTTCTCTTATTAGCTTGTCCATCTGTTCTTCAAATGACGGACTTGGCATTTTCATGGCGGGACCTCGTTTTGGTTCAGGGTTAGCGTCTTTTATCAGAGCATCTCTTTCGTCATCAAAGTCTTGTATAACGTAGCAGCCATGGAATCGCTCCCATTTCTTGGATTGAACATATCCAAGACCGATCGTTTCCATTCTCCCGTTGGGCAATTTTCGCTGAGTTCCGGGGACGTTCCAGATGCTGTTGTAAAACTGAGCTTGTCGACCAGTCTGTTTGACCTTGGCGCCTTAACAGCCTTTTTAATTCTTCCGTGTAGTATCTGGGCAGACGGATGGGCTAGAGTCTTTCAAGTGTAGAATCGGCACCATGCCAGATTTTTTTCTTCACTTTGGTTTCCGTGGATTGATAAAAGAGGATCGCCTTTTCATCTTTTCGCCTGGGAGGGATGTAGAATGTCTTAAGTTCTTGCACACTGTAGGTATCAAGTGCGTCGATCTCTTTGTAATACTCTTGCGGAACCATGGCGATCTGCAAACTCTGATCATCTCCATTGAAGGCTTGCACTGATGGACGAGCCGAGAATACTGCGTTGACCTCGTCTTCAGAGTCTGCCAAAGACTAGAATAGGGGTAGACGGTCCCGGTTTGTTGTATCAGGGAGGCCCTGAATAGACTATCTCTTCTTCCTCCTCGGTATCGCTCCCGAAGCCCGGAATGGTGGTAATAGCTTTTTGCTTACCCTCAGCTTTATGGCATCTTTCCGTGTCTTCAAAGTCTAGAAGGAAGTACTTGGCGTCCTCGTATTTTCAGATTTCATTTACGGAGAATGGGTTCAGCTCCCCTGCCACAATGTATTCAAGCCCATCTTTGAAGTACTTCATACACTGATGTTGTGTAGAAAGGATAATGTTGTACTCGTGTAACCAAGGCCAGCCGAGCAAAGCGTTGTAGCAAGTCTTGGCATCAATGACGTGGAACTTGATATCAGTGACGAGCAGCCCAAAGCGTAACGTCAGTATCACAGACCCGAGTGTCCGTGATGACTGGGAGTCGAACTCGGAGATAGTGATTTTATCCCGAGCGAGGTGTTGAACGCTCATGCGGATTTCTTTTAGCACCCTCACATTTAGGAGATTGACAGAGGACCCATTGTCAACTAGGATTTTCCCTATCTTAATGTCATGGCAATACCCGGAGACATATAGGGGACAGCTATGCTCACACGTTCCGAGAAAGAGATCTTCATTGCCGAAAGTAATGTCAGCTGTGTGCACTTCTTCCAGCTCGTCCTTCATCTTTTCTTTGGCGAGGAAAGATTGAAACTGGTCAGGCTCTTGTAATACCTTGATCAGAGAATCTCTCACCTCTTTGGATAGCAGAAGGGCGTCGAGAATGTTTAGCTGCGAGGGTATTTTCCTCAGGTGTGCCAGAACGTTGTAATCCACCTTGTTTTTCTTGGGTGGGTCCTTGGCTGCCAGCTCTTCGACGACTCGGTCATCGAGGGTGATATCCTCAGGGACCTTTTCCTTCCCCTTATCCTTTTTGTTCGATCCCTTGTTTGTGGGTCCGAGATTCTTTTCAGGTAGCGTGCGATTACGCAGCTGAATGTTCTCACAAGTCTTCATCTCTTCTGTTTCAAAGATGGATTTCTTGAAGAGAGGGTCGGGAGCTATTTCTTCATCAGAATAACTCCCGAAGGTGAGAACTTGCGATCCTCCGGAATTAACCATGTGACATTCACCGGCAGCTCTTTTATGCTCATCTGTCGTGTTTCTTTGTTCCCGACGAGTCTTGCGCTTCATCCGCTTGAAATGCTGCCAGTGAGCAACGTATTCTTGCCACCAATTTTTAAAGGTGTTACACTCTTCAGTAGGGTGTGTGGTCCTCCGATAGTATAAGCAGTAATTTGAATGTGCATCCTCTTCATTAAGGTGTATCCTATCAGGAATGTTTCCTTCGGAGGGTGGCAGCTTCATTCCCATCGATATGGCTTTGGCGAACCTTTTCCTCGTCTTGAACCTTCTTTTATTTGCGGCAGATGTGCTTTGATCGGGTGGGAGTGTTTTAACCCTTTCGTCCAGTCGCCGGCGTTTAACTTTTTCAAATATGGCCATTTCGCATTCTCGATCAGCTTTGCTTTTCAGAAGAGCTTCGTCTAGGAATGCGTCAATCATCCCGTCTGACGGTTCCAGGGATTTTGATTCCATTTTTGGATCTTCCCCCAGTTTCTCTGTATCAGGAGCTTCTTCACCATCTACTGACGAGTGAGAGATCACGTGGCAGCTTGCCACATAATCTTCAGGTTCGTTTGATGAGTCTTCTCCCTCATCTTTGTCGCCATATCCGTATTCAAGGATGTGGTTGAGAAACTCTTGGAGTGTGACCGGGGTTCGCGCTTTCTGGTTATATTCCTCCAGCGCATCAATATGTTTTTGCAGGTCCGTGCGCTTGTCATCAGGCTTCACGGGCTTTTTGGTCTTCTTCTTCTTCTTCGAAGACTTTGACGGCTAAGCCTGAGCGTTTTGATTATCGCTACCAATTCTTGGAGTCAGGCGCGGCTTCAGCATTCCCTCAATGATCTCGGGTTCCAGCGGACTTTTCCACCTGATTGCCGGGCATGTTTAGAGATCCTTCAGCATTCTTTTCGTCTTGGCTGAAAGAGCGACCTCCTATGGAGTTTCTTCTATAACAGAGCATGATGCCTCCGGTGTGTCCCCCCTTTTAAGAGCGTGCGGTTGAGGCGGGCTTACTTTCCAATTCTCGGACAGTGCGAATTTGCCCTGTTGGTATTGGTCCTCAATCCAGCCTTTGAAAATGATGTAATCTTCGATTGGATGGCCTACCACTTGGTGATAGGGGCAATATTTGGAATTGTTGGCCTCACCGGGTTGCAATGGACGTTTTGGATCCGGCAAGGTGATGAGCCTGTTGCGCACCACCAGCTCGAACAGTTTCCTCGTTTTATCCTGGGGAAACGAATAAGGGTGCTTCTGTTTCTCATTGAAGAATCACTGTCTTTCATCTTGGCGATCAGTTGGCTTTGGACCACTGGGCTGCTGCTGAGTATTGGCGACGAAGGTCGCTTTCCCTTTCGATTTTTCGTTTCGAGATTCCAACTTCGAAGAAGAGGGCCTATGATCCATCTGATCCATTTAGGCCAGTTTGTCAATCAAGGCCTGGAAAGTAGTTGGCTTGAAGATCATGAACTGGGATATGGTCACATGCGGATCAAGTGTAGCCACGAACATGCCTACAGCAGGAGCTTCTTCGATGCGTTGTTCGCACTTTGACCATAGATTCCGCCACCGTATCGCGTACTGAACCCATGTTTCGCCTGGTTTCACTCTGGCGTTAATTAATGCGGTGATCGGGGTTTGCTCACTAGCGCTTGCAAAACGTTGGGTGAACAGCAATTCCATCTCCGTAAAAGTTTTGACGGAGTCGTTGGGAAGCTCTGAGTACCATTCAAACGCCATCTCCGCCAAGCTGCCGACGAATTGGCGAATCAGTAGCTTATCATCCCCTCCAGTGTTGCCGTAGAGAGCCCTGAACTGAGCGACATATTGATGGGGATGGTTTGTCCCCTTGTATACATGGAATTTAGAGATCGTCTATCCCAGCGGGTATTTTATTTGGTCGTACCAACCCGGATAGGGTCGTCTAGTCTTAACAATTTGCCCGGCCGCTTCGCTCGCCTGATGAGCTCGTATCTGCTGAGCGATAGAGTCGTCCAAGACGGCTTTGGAGATGGTCACCTCTTTAGCTGCTGAACAAGCTGGAAGAGGGTTTGACGTCTCCCCTCGGTCGTCTTCAAGGATAATCGGAGGGTCTTCAGTTGGAGGATCCGGCTGTAATATCATCCCGACCATATCTTAGAACAAAAGCGCCATTCGTTTAATATTGGCAGCTTGTTCCGCTGCCTTTTTGTCCTTCTTCTCAAGGATTCTGCGGAGAAACTCGGCATCAGTTTCTTGTTCATGACGCTGCTCTGAAGATGTCTCCGGGCCTGCTTTTGGTCCAGTGAGTGCAGCCATGGCTGTCAGCATTTTTTGGAACTTTTGTTGTTGTTGCTCCTAAGCCTTAGTTACAGACCATGTAAGTGGTCGGTGACCCGTAAAGATACGGCTATCCTCTTTTCCGGAAGCCATATAAACAGTATGCACCACCATGCCCCCAGACTTGGGGCGTTTAGATTCAGTGTCCTTTTGATTTGCCAAAGACGCAGGGATCTTCTCCGGCCTCCTTCTTGTGTGGGCGATCGAAGTTGAGGGAGCCGTTGCAGCGGGCACCCAAACAGATGACACCTTCTGTGGTATGACAGAATGGTCCTTCTCTTGCCGAACTTTCATTTTCTTTGGTTAGCGGGAGTGGTCTTAGTTAATCACAGAGTCTTGGACCCTTCGTCAGACCCTATGGATTTTACAGGACAGCCGCTGAGGGGGCTGCTCCGGCTTCGCCTTTGTGATCTTTTCAACAGGCGGAGGAGACTTTTTCAGCATGTCAGTTTGCGAATTCTTGTGTACCCTGTTAAGTGGTTCAAAATTGTTCCCAGTTGGAACAGCAGCATCAACTTCCATCGTTGGAGCTGGTGGGGTAAGTCCAGAAGGGGAACTGCCCCCAGCTTTCCTCACTCGGTGCCAGTGGCGACGTCAAGCATGTCATATAGCCGGGATCACCTTTATCGTCGGAATAGCTTTGTACTGCCCCCTGATTTGAGGAGAGGCTATTATTGGCGCCAGCCTGTCAAAGACTGACATCCGCTGGGAAGGAATAGTCAACCTATCAAAGGCCGACTTTCGAGTAGGGAAAGCAGTTTGGACGACTTCAACTGCAGCAGGAGCTAGGATATCCTTCTCTGGTATTGCGAGCCTCTTCGTAGGCCCCTTTGAGCTTAGGCTCAGCCTGTCGAAGATTGAGATATTAGAATTGGACGACCCGTTGAGAGGGGCCGCGATAGTTGCAAGCCGATCGAAAACCGACTTCTTTGGAGCTTCTTGCGATGGCACTGGGCGTTGAAGCTCATTGGTGGAGCATGGTCCCGAAGAACAGCCCAGTGGTGGCTTGCGTTACATGTTTCACTGGCATCGCGAAAATGGAGGCCGCTTGAGGCCCGTAGGTCACTCCTCCTACGAGGACGGAGCGGGAGTTGTTGCAATTGTTGCAGCTGGAGCAGTTAGAAGCCATTGATCTTCTTTTCTGCACAGAGCAAAACACCAAATCTTAGTACCTCGACTCTATGGGTGTAACACCTGAGTTTGTGTTTAGTGGTAAGTGTGACTTAATGTGGGGTTTCTGGTAAAAAGTTTACCAAAATGGCTTTTAAATATTTTATCTGGTTTTATGGATATTTTATCGGAATTTTATATGGACTGCACACACTTGTGCATGTTAACTTGGGTTAAGTCTAGGGTTGCCATGTTTAGCCAACCATGATGGGTTAACCATTTAGTTAAGTTGATGAGCTTAATTAAGGGTTTTGGTTTTTGTTTAAGGGTAATTAGGTTGGGGGTTGACTAAGGAGAGAGAGAGAGAGGAGGAGGAGGCTATGAGGTTGTGTCACACAAAACTCTCACACTCACATCTCTCATGACTGCACAGCAGCAGCAGCAGCTGCTGAAACATTCCATCAGCCCCAAGCTTGCATCAGCATCAGCCCCATCAAAACAACACACACACCAGCCCCTAACACCATAGCCCAACACCTACACACTCACATCAGCACAACTTCAGCCCCCATATCAACACATCAGCTGCAACAAGCATCAGCAGCAGCAGCATCTGCTGCAACAGCAGCTGATGTAAAAGTTCAGCCCCAATACCAACACTTCAACCACAACTTCATAACCCAACACAACACCACACCCTCCCATAGCCACAAAAACTCCTGCTGCTGCAACAAAACAAATTCCAAGCAGCAGCAGCAGCAGCCAAGACAACAGCAACAACCCACTCAAAAAATATTCATCAGCAGCAACAACAGCCTGAGCAGCAACACCATCAGCCACCAGAGATAACCCAGCCACAAGCTGTAGCTGTAGCACTTCAGCAGCACCAACCCACTCCTCCTTCCCTTCTCCTTCATTCTAGGATTCCCTTGAGGTATAATCTTGCAACCCAACACCTATTTTGCCAAGTTCTGGTTATAGCTAAAATTTAGTGTTTATATCATGATTAGTGCTAGTTTAGGCAAATTTGAGTGAGACTTGACCAAGTGTTGGTTTTGATGGTTGGTATAACCTTATTAGGTGTGTTTGAGACCAGTTCACCCCAGAATTTCCCCAGATTTCCAGCAAAATACCAGATTGTTCGATTTAGTGTCAGTTAATGTTTTGTCGACTTTTTAAGCCTTTCTGGAATCTGCTACAACCCGGGGCCTCCTGAAATAAAATTGACTTGGCAGTGAGACATGCAGGCAGTAGGAACCAACACCCAAAACCCTAGCCCCCACCTCCATTTTCTGGCCGCCATTTTATTCCCTCTGGCCGCAATTTGCGGCCAGACCAGGGAGAAACCTCCTTGTTTTTTGTGAACGGCTCTTTTACCTGTAAACTTGACCCCTGGTATGTCTAGTTTTGTCTAATTTCAGTTAGGGTAGAATCTGGGATGACTTTCCTATGTTGGCGCATGATTTAAGACTTGTTTTAGCATGGGTTTGGTATTCGATGATTCGTTTCTGTCGGTTGGCGTTTGAACGCCAACGGCAGCAGGTTGATTGGCTGTGTTTGCACACAAGGCTACAGGTTTTTACCTATGGGCGTAGCGTACACCATTTTGGCTTCCGACATGTTCTTCATGTGTTTTAGCGTGTGATATTCTTGTAGGTACCCCATGTGGCGTCGAAGCCTTCGAGAGTCAAATGGCGACATCGGCACCGGCACACATAAGAAAGGTGGGTAGATTTATATCTACGAGGAGAAGTCGGGTGGATGGCGTATAGCACCCCCGCGGTCCGATGTCTAGTATACCATATATACTGTACTTATATATATATGATAGCTTATGTGTGACTTGGTTGTTTAGGATGTGTTAGGTGTACTATGCATAGATTAGGGTTAGAAGTAACTAGTGTGGTTCCTAGTCGCGAACCCTAGAATAGGTTTACACCCACACGCACACACGTGCATATTTGTTGTGTTCATACTATGATGAAGAAGATATTGGAGGACATTGGAGGTGAGTCGATGAGATTAGGCATAGTGCCAGGATAACGGTGTTGTGATGTGACTCGTATTTGGGATACGATATGTGATTTTAGCGGGCCTTTGGACGTGTCTTTCACACACGCATTCATACTTATGTAGATAGTATCGATTCGTACTAGACTTAGATCAGTACCCCAGATTATGTGATATGATGATAAGGATACCAGATAATTGATGTGATGATTGTGATATTGACCCGCACCCAGCTATTGGGATGTCGTACGACGATTTACCGTACGAGCTTTCTATTGATGATTGATCCGCACTCATGACTTGAGGATGTCAGATGATATACGGTATCGTATGCGATACTATTGAGGCAGGATCACCGACTACTATCTTTATATTTATAAATATCGACTCAGATTTAGGTGGTTTCCATACCCTTCCATATTGATTTGATAGTTAGATCAGTAGTTAGTATAGTAGATGTTAGACTAGACCCGAGTCATACCTATTTCAAAACTAACGAATCGGGGGTATTTTAAAGACAGGCAAAAAGGGATTCTACGGATAATTTCAAAAGGGGCATCTTTTCTTAAAAGCACCGTTGCCCTTATTTTACAAAAAAAACCCGATTCGTCTTATTTCCAAAAAGGAAAAACTGTATGACACTTACTTATTGATGTAGATTCTTCACTATTGCGTTGATTATTTGATTCCGCATATTCATATTATTTTCATCGCATTACTTGTGTTTATTGAGAGGCTACCATCATGCTGTTAGGACACCAGCACCATTATCGATGATGCGTATGTTCCACGTACACTATTTGCCGGCTCACACACTTCATCATCGATAATTGCCATGCCACTACACTGTAATACTATTACCTTCATGATGTGATTCTTGCATGGCATATTGTACACTTATACCAGTACACATACATAGATGATTCTGGCTTGATTAGAGATTTGGGAACCGCAAGATATTCTTTAAAACTGATCCATTTTAAAAAGAGCGGTTTCCCTCGACATGTGCACATTACTATTCCATGTTGCATGACTTACTGATATGCTTACCTTTCTTTACATATCGCATACATCATATTCTGATTATACGCATTGAGATATGTTGTTTCCGTGATGTTTCTGGATTTGGGGACCGTGGATATTTCGAAAGAAAATATGTAATTGTTTTAAAAACCCGGTTACCCTTGATATGATATTTCAGTGCGTCCACCATGAGTTTTCTCGGTTCCAGAGAGCTTGTGTAGGTATACCCGATTCGAGGAGCGGTAGGCACCGTTTGTGGGTACATGGTGGACCCGGTGAGGTACCCCGGGGCAAGAAGACTCGTATATGCTAGACGGTGAGCCCGGCAGGGAAGTACTACCTACCGGTGATAGTATTTGGGACCCGTCGGTTATCCGGAGGATACCGACTGGAGTCATGAGATGGATATGAGGGCCGACCAGGGTGTGCGACGCCTGAGATATATGAGGATTTCGTGCCGATGCTAGGCACGGGTTTCATAATGTTTTCCATGATTTTGATTATATCCTCACATTTACATGCATGATGCTTATTGTCATTGGATGGCACGTGGACGGGTTCCACCTATTTACAGACATTGATTACCTAGTTGGAAGATATCCACATACTACTAGACTTCATGTTATAGCGACCATTGACTCATATTGATTACATCGATCATACCTCATTTGTATATATATAAAAGTGGATGAGGACGCTGTTATATATATACCCTTACACCAATATTAGTGGAATGGGACGCTAATATATGTGTATTGATATCAATTTAGATACTTCATCATATTACTTCATGCAGACATACCTCATATTTATGACATGTTATTACCTGAGGCACTGGCACGAGTACTTGGCACTACATACATGTATAGATGTTACATTGCTACCTTAGCATGCTTCAGACTCATTCATTTGAGGTTTATACCATACTATGATCGTATGACCTAGGATTGCGTCATACATGCGATTTTCTGTTCGTAGATGTTTTTCTATTCACGAGTTGGCAACTCACCCCCGTTGTGCCCCAGTTCTTGCAGGTTTTGCCGTACAGGTTTCATTACGGCTTGCGGCACTGCTTCCTTCGGGTGAGTTGCTAGTAGGTGGGTTATTTGTATCGTACCCATCGTTATACATTGTATATTATATTTCAGTTGTATCTAGAAGTTCCATCAACCAAACATGTACTTATTTGAGATAGAGACCAGTGATGTTTACTCTTCAACCTTAGAGTCGCACGTTATATTTCTCTGGGTTTCATGCTGTTGGGTTTCCTGTTCTGTTGTGATCCTCGCCTTTAGGCGTTGTATATTATATTGCAAACTGGTTGATTTACATATGGTTTTTCCTTCACTCCACTACTTTTCTTGGTTTGGATTTCTGGGCTAGGCTTACTTAGAGCACGTACGCCTTGAGATGTTCGTAGCCTAAGTACCGGTCATGTTCCATACATTCGGGTCATGACAAAGTTGGTATCAGAGCATTAGGTTTTACCTTCGGAGCGTAGGATGACCCTTGGTTGATGGAATAGGTGACTAAAGTAGAGTGACGTACCGTGGGTATGTCCACGGCATATTTACGACACGCTACTCCACTTAAGAAGCCTTAGGATGTACATTTCTTTGTTCAGTATCATATTCATTCCTGATCTAGCCTCATCAGTACCCGTTATGTTTTACTGCCACGATTACGGGCAGGGAGAGCTACGACTAGAATTGCGGTCAGCATGAGCTCGTCACGAACGAGGACTGACCAGGGCGTGATTCCGACGGCACACGATTGTAAAGATGTGTCTTTTGATTGTGCTTTCTGGTGACATGGAAAGTCTCGAGTTAGTATTGATGATTGTGACCTCTTATGGAGGAGTGTGCTTGGTTTTACACTAGATGATCGGGCCATTGTTAGAGCTGCCAGTTGAGAGCGAACTGTTGATGTACAGCATACCTCAGAGATTGTGATGTCGCCTACCATGCAGACAGATGAGCCAGATATTGCTGAGATTGATAGGATGTCGCTTCCGGAGCTTACGAGCTGAGATCGCCGAAGCGTCCAGGAAGATACGAGACAGTGTAGGGTTACTAGGCACACTCAAGAGGTTTCACAAAGTATCAACCATGCCAAATTCAAATTTTCCGGTGCAGAGAAACCCTAAACTAGATCATTTACTAGAGGTAAGGCGAAATAACATGCAAGCAAACGACTTTGCTACTAAGTGAATAGAAATACAACCTTTGTAGATCCGGTCCTCCACTTCTTTAGCTCCGTGTAGACGTCCCTCCATTACGATCATCGGGATCTCGGACTCTAGCGATGGTTTCGTCGGAGAAATGAGCGGGCTAGGTCGTTGACTTCGAGGCCGAAGATGATCTACGTCGGGGAAACTCAAACTCAAGCTATTCCTTCACTTGGTCAAAAACTTTGTGAAGAGAACACCCTATACTACATGGCAAGTAGTAGAGGATGAAGAAATAGGAAGTGGGTTCACTTTAGAATTGGATTTCTCACTCTTTTTCTCATGGCACCATTGGAGCTAGCAAGCTTTTGTGAGCTTGATAAAGATGAAGAAGAAGAAAAGAATCATATGAATCATTATCCAAAATGAAACTTATCCAATAAATAATGGCACCATGGTTGAGTTAAGCCCTCATGCTTAACTCATGTAGAGAATTAACCAAAGCATTAGGTTAAGGGTTGGGTCAACTAATATCTTGAACAAATGACAAAAGAGTTGACTTTGTCAATGTTTATCAAGCTTCATGAAGCTTGATAACTTTGACCAAAGTCACACTCTTTTGTTATATGCTTAGGAAAATAGTAAACCCTAATCTAACCTTGATTTGGTTCAATCTTATACACACAACTTTTTTGTATCATCAAGCATGATACAAACATGTACACTTGCATATATCACATATAAACAATGTGCACATTCAAGTGAGAAAATCAATCTTAAGTGAACCAATACTAGTTAATGTAAAGTAATATATCAAATATATAATTATACATTAAATCATTAAATCAACACTTGATTTAACGATCCGGTCATATTGTATATAACCGACTAATATCAATAGTAACAACTTATCGAATCAACACTTGATCCGATAACCCGGCTATATCGCATACAACCGATCAATGTCACAAATCGCAAGAATAGAATACAATATCACATACTGGTATTATTCTCGGTCCCGCACATATCTCATATGCGCTCCTATTTCGTTTCGCTAGAGCCAGGAAACCCCTGTGTAGGACTATAAAGACTCGTCAATACGCCGGCAGTAGGTGATGATCATATCAAACACCCACAAGCCGCAAGCGGTCTGCTAAACGTAACGGCCACCCGGGTATTGAGCGATCAGAAGATCAACGAGCAAGCCCGCTCACACTCCTGTGAATCCAACCAGTAACACTACCGTACAGTCCGGTCTCTTCGTCTGATATGTCGCATATCTCGTCTAGGGGTGGTAAACGTCAGACCCCAATAACTCGATAAGTCGTGTCGATGTGAGGCTCATAACGGGTCGAGAAACTACTGGTAACACTTACCAGTAAATCCCTAAAACAGCCTTGGCCAAGGACTTCCTGTTATAGCCAATCGAGCATGCGCAACATCAACTCCCTATACCGGGAGAGACGAAACCCCTCCTATCGCTCATTGCCTCCATGTGATTCGGGACTGTACCCAAAAGCCATATTTTTGCACGCCCTCTTGGACGTGGTATGATAGAAATCAAAGCACAGTGGGAATCACACAAGACTCTATGATGATCTCGGGTCTACAGACTAACATGTACCAGTGTCACCAGAGAACTGCCATCTGACGTAAGGTATAATACCATCTGGGAGTTCTCGGCGAGTCCGTCCAGTGTACCCAGTCTCCACTGAGCACCCATATATCATCTCTGATGTCAAACACCAATGGATATGGGATCATCCATCGCCCATCTATATGGGTCGAGAAGCTACATGCTGGTCTACTCTGGTATATCGATGCCCCGTCTCGATACACCCACGACTAGGGACTTTGAAGGATGTACTTATGGACTACCATATCCCCACTAGTATGATCCGCATCATAGTCCAGGTAGTCAAGTACACATCCTAAGGGCTTTACCAACATGTAACAGAGAGACAATCAGTGTACACGTTAAGGTAAAGAGTAACCAGATAGCATACTATCATATCGAGCAAGAAAGTCATCCCTATATATGTCCAAGCATCCACTACAATATACATCCTATGTATAGTAATGGCCTCTAGGGCATACATATAACTAACAATCTCCCACTTGCACTAGGGCCATCTGATAGCAGTGGTTGTAGTATCTCATACTCAACCATCCCATAAAAGTCTCTCTCTGGGAAAAGACCTTTATGAGTGGATCCGCCGTGTTGTCCTTTGAGTCTACTCTCCTAATCTCGATCCCCTGGAGATCAACCATCTCTACGATCAGGTGATACTGCCTAAGAATATGTCTGGATCATTGATGGGATGGGCGTTCCTTGGCATAAACCACAACTCCATTGTCGCACAATGGTAGGAACAAAGTTCATCTCATGAACTAATATATATACCCAGACTTCCTCTTTGGTAGCATCTTTGGTAACGATATATCTTGCCTTTAATCGTCTAGTATGTCACGGTATCTAGCTTGGAACTCTTCCCTCCATTGAGGGTAAAGACAATGCCTGTGACTGACATTCAGTCATCCTTATCACCCTGGAACCTTTCCAGTGATTCTCCCCAGGATCAACTGATACCATCTCACTACAACTAGTGAGTATCCTAATATCCAATTAGATCTATCTCATAGATCCAAAATCCAGGATTCAGGAGGTATCATTATGATCCTATATGGAGAATCCTTGTGATAAGCGGAGATTGACCAAGCGTAGCATAGGAAACTCCTTCCCTATCATGAGTATGTCATCCACGTACTCTACGAGGATCACCAGCATACTCCCTACTACCTTTTTGTATATACAAGGTTCATCTACTGTTTTGATGATGTCAAACTCTTTGACTAACTCATCAAAACAGATGTTCCAACTCCGCGATACCTGCTTTATCACATAAAACATCTTGCATACGTTTCCGCTGCTCCCACTGTCTACGAAGCCTTCTGGCTGTGTACTTATAGACGCTTTCTTCTAAAACATCATTTAGAAAAGAAGTCATGACACCCAACCGCCAGATATCGTAGTCATAGTATGTAGTCGTGGCAAGTAGGATCTGGATGGACTTAAGCATAGTTACTTAGAAAAAGTTTCATTATAATCCATACCTGGTCAATGATGCAAACCTTTAATAAGTCTAGCTTTGAAAGTCTCAACTTTTCCATGTACACCAAGTAATCTTCTCAAGATATACTTGCTCCTGATGGGGATTTAACCCTTCAAATAAAGCAACCAAAGTCCATACTTTGTTGGTGTATAAGGATTCCATCTCAGATCGATAAGCATCCAGCCATTCTTACAGAGTCCCACTCCTGATGGCTAGCTCGATAAGCATCCAGCCATTCTTACAGAGTCCCACTCCTGATGGCCAGCTCGAAACTAGTTGGGTCATCATCTCATGATGCAATCCTCGCTCCCACTGTCATAGAGAAACCGGAGTATCTTTCAGGTGGGTGAGGAACCCTACTAGATCGGCGGAGAGGCTGAGGTTCGTTGGTTGCTATTGAATCCTTTGGTTCTACCAAATCAGCAGCTGCAGTTTGTATAGCTGGAACTTTTTCCAGTTCTACCTCATGTCCACTTATTTCTTCATAAGAAATTCCCTTTCACAAAGGTGGCATGCTAAGAAACAAAACATTTTTGTTCCTCGGTTAGGTAGAAGATATTCCCTTGCGAATGCTTGGGATATCCAACAAACTTCCACAGAACTGACTTTGCCTCGAGCTTGTCCAGATTATGCTTTTTAGGCATAGTCCGGACAACCCCAAATCTTAACAAACTTAAGATATGGGCTCTTCCCTTTCTATATCTCATATGAAGTGGTAGGCAACTGATTTGATTTGAACCCTATTCAATAGGTATGCAGCTTCTCAAGTGCATAACTCCCAAAAGGAAATAGGAAACTCAGTAGTACTCATCATAGAGCACACCATATCACATAGGGTGCTATTGCTCCACCCCGATATACCATCGTGCTATGGTGTATACGGAGGAGTAATGCAGAAAGAGAATCTCATTTTCCTTTAGAATAATCCAGGAATTCCGTGCTCAAGTATTCTCCTCCTTGATCACATCAAAGGACATAATACTTTTACCCGTATTTTGGTTCTCTACTTCTTATTTATATTCTATGAATATCTCAAAAGGTTCGGACTTGTGTTTCAACAGGAACATATGTCTGAATCTTGAGAGATTATCAGAGAATGTAATGAAGTACAAAGAACCGGTCTTGGCATGTGTAGACAGGGGACCTTCATACATCAACATGTATCATCCCAAGAGTTTACTAACTCTTTCTCTGTTTCCACTAAACGGAGCTATGGTCATCTTATCTTTGTGACATGACTGGCAAGTTTCAGAAGATGTAAATTCAAACTAATTTAAATATGCATCTATGTGTAACTTAGCCAGTCGGGTCGTATTAATATGACCTAGTCTACAATACCTCAAGAAGAATTCGTTCATATCTGAACTCTTCCTCTTGTGTGTATTCTATATACTAAGAACTGTAGTTTGATTTAGAACGCCAATGCTTTTAGATAACGTGCCTGAACCGATCAACTCTTGATATAGGAAATGTTCAAAACATTATCCAACAATACAAAATTATATCCTTCTTTATCTAAATAAAGAGACTGATATGATTTTGTATATCAGGTTCGGTATCTAATAACATCTGTTCAGAATCAATGTATTCTGGTAATACAGGGTGACAGTGACCAACAGACTTGGCTGCAATACTTGCACCGTTTTCTACCTCATGAAACTTATCACCCATTCTCAGTTCTTTACCTTTCTGTAGCCCATGTAATATATTACATATGTGGGATCCTGATCCGGTATCATATACCCAGGACGTAAAGGACATTTGAGAAACAGTTCTCTGTAATGAACACACCCGAAGATGATGCATCAACATGCACTCTCTTCGTTTGGGCGGCACGGGAAATCTGGTATTCCCCAATTTCCTGCTCTGTCTTATAACAATTATAAGTTGGAGCGGGACCAACGTTCCCCAGCTCAGTATAACAAGTGAGTTCGGTCAAAATATCCGTATTATTATCTTGATTAAGGCGTGACATGGTCGCTACCAGGAGAGAGAGAGAAGAAAACACTCTGCGTGCGCTTTTGCAAGATCAGATTGGTTATTATTTTATCTAATCAGGATGGCTCCCACTGTTTTTATCAAATCTTCCTTCAAACCCTAAAAGGAAAGACTAGCCGGGATTAATTACACGCTACAAGTTCGCCAATCTTTCAGCCAGGCCAGTGCCGGTATTTTGAGGGAGGTTCCCCGTGCTTTCGCACGGACCTAATTACAGTAAACCTCGTTTTCCCAGAGGCGTAACCCCGTTGACACCTTTCTAGACACCTACTTGATCGGCTAATTGTAATGTGTAAAACTCTCCCAGGAGTAACAATTACTCGCAGTGGGTATCGAGATCCAACTATCTCATAGAAGGTATGCAATCTCATTGCAAATTTCAACACTTGAAATTCCCAATAATATTTTTGCCCCTAGCGTTCTATGACCTTGACGAATGCCAAACAACCCATAGTCCACTAGTCAAGTTCAACCCGTACATTTCTTGATTGAATTAAACCCACCCGCACGACCCTTGACAAATGCCAAACAACGCCGTATGAATACCCTAATCCAATCTGCATCATATGCATAAGCAGATAAATACTAGGTAGCCACCGTACGCTACGCCTTGACGAATGCCGAACTACCACAGTACGAACACTAAGTAGTACTTATCTGAAATGATGGAGGGCTACGACAGGTTTTTAAGAAAACCTTTTGCGTAATGAACTTGATATCGTTGTAGAATCGGGTGATTTTAAATGGAGTGTTTTTTAGGCTTTTCTAGTTTTGCTAAAGGGGTCACTCCCGGTGAAGGGATCGTCGGCCTTTTCCTCATCGAATAAGGTGCTGGATATATCATATATACCGCTGTGCAAAGCAAGAACTATAGGAGCAATCAAAAGATAAACCGAGGGTTGTAGCATCTGCCAGTTATTGCTAAAGGGGTCACTCCCGGTGAAGGGATCTCGGCCCTTTCCTTATCGAATAAGGTGCAGGATGTTCTACAAGGAACACCGTGATGAAAGCAAGAACTGTAGCTACCTGTTTTTGAAAATTTGATTCTACAACATCTTTTAGGTTTCTTTTTCTTTTATTAATCATATTAATGAAGTCCCATCATTTAAATCACCTAAATATCACAGATAAATACGACGTACACTTATGCCATCCGTATTAGCCTCGATGTCCCCTCGTGCACCGTTAGGTTAAGTAACTAACGACAGAGTGGGGCAGGGCTAGCGCGAGTGCAAAACATAAGTAACGTCTATATAATATATCATATATACTATATACAGTATCTATCTCAACATATCAAATGATCATATCACAGATATTGCAGCAGAAAAAACATATGAAACATTGGATATACTAGGACGTCCGTGTTTTCAATACGAGCCTGTATAAAACACGAATTCCACGGTCGCGATGAATAGCCAAACCCACACCCCTAGACCCCTACGAGAGCGGCAAGCAACCCTACCAATTCTAGAGTTAGGAGACCCGGACTCGACTCCTCGAGCTGGTCTCCCACTGGACTCCAGAACCCGGTTACTTGTGCTCTCCTCCTTAGGTCTATCCTAGTGTGGAAAAGTAAATAATATACAATGGTGACATCTTCCGCAACCTGGAAGTGCCCCAATAAAAGAATATTACATACAAATGAATTTTACATGAATGAAAAAAAAACTCTCATCTCACATAAAACCCCCAGCTATTCAAACGCGACGATCCAATACAACATATCACAACAACACATAATATCTCATATCATCAACGTAAGTAAGTATGCGTATCCCAATTGTCGTTGACATATAGCAACGAAACCGGCGATATCACATATTACACTTACGGTCACAGAAAAGAAAGTGTAAAACTACAACAGTTGGAATCCGCAACCTCCTTAGACATCGCATACCTAACAATTATAAACCCCGCATTTTAGTCTCTATATCGAAAACACTTTTCAATATCAAGTCAGGCAATTCAACAAGATTCCCGGCATCCTGATTGAATGCTCGTCGCAAACTTTAGTAGACGGCTGCACCCCCGGTTGCCGTCGACGAAGTGCACTAAGGCGGAACTCCACTGCCGCGAGCACCCAAACGGATGCTTTTGGCTATGGGGTTCTCCTACAGTCACTTGGTCGGGGCTATGGGGCATGGCTGTCTATTAAGTTTACCCGGCGAGTATCCGCGTACGCTACATGATTGCGACGGACTTTTGATCGCATCAAAATTCCGTGGCAACCGATCAATTGAGACTAAATATGTTTATAACATCCAAATTAGTTATCTCATAACTACTTATGGATTCCAAATATTGTATCACATTCCAGATAAATAGAAAATGTTAAACTTTCCGATCGAACAGTCAAACACCCAAGTTTTCCCGAAACAGCTCAACTCTTGAAATAAGTTCAAAAACATCCATTTCATGCCACAGTACCAACGGTCCAGCCGTAGAAGGGTCAAGCCAACGCCTCACATGTGGCACGCCGTACTGCCCCAAAGCCTAGGGTTCAAAGGGCAGTTCAAGACGGTCACATAATCGAGTTAAGGTTTGTTGTCTTCTAGAGCGTCCATCGCGTTACTTGCACTACTTAGAACGTTCTCAAACTACGGAAAAATCCAACACTTGGAAATTTCCCGGCAGGGGAAAAAGTGGGTATTTATATCCGGTCGAACTTTTTAACATATTCTAAAATTACCCAGAAAAACACATAGACAAAGTTTGAAAATCCGATCGAATCTACGAACTCCCAATACAACCCAGAAAACTAAACTCTTGATCAGTAATTAAAATTACCCAGAAGACACAGGCATTACAGACGGAGATTACTGTGCAAAGCACGTGACAAGAAGCTTCTTTATGGCCACGGAACCGCCGCAAATGCCAGGGTGAGGCCGCAGTTCCGCGGCGCTTTAGTTGATTCAGGGACACGTGCTTCACAGTAACCCCTAGAAAACCCTGCTGGATTTTTTGGATATTTTTAATTCACAAAATTCACAGTTTTGAAAAATTGTACAGAGAAGGTTTTGAATCAGGGTTTCGGGTTCGATCGGACTTCTAACATCGTCTACACTTCGCCTAAAACTCTAGCTAGGCTCTGATACCACTGTAGGGTTACTAGGCACACTCAAGAGGTTTCACAAGGCATCAACCATGCCAAATTCAAATTTTCCGGTGCCGAGAAACCCTAAACTAGATCGTTTACTAGAGGTAAGGCGAAATAACATGCAAGCAAATGATTTTGCTACTAAGTGAATGGAAATACAACCTTTGTAGATCCGGTCATCCACTTCTTTAGCTCCGTGTTGACGTCCCTCCGCTACGATCATCGGGATCCCGGACTCTAGCGATGGTTTCGTCGGAGAAATAAGCGGGCTAGGTCGTTGACTTCGAGGCCGAAAATGATCTACGTCGGGGAGACTCAAACTCAAGCTATTCCTTCACTTGGTCAAAAACATTGTGAAGAGAACACCCTATACTACATGGAAAGTAGTAGAAGATGAAGAAATAGGAAGTGGGTTCACTTTAGAATTAGATTTCTCACTCTTTTTCTCATGGCACCATTGGAGCTAGCAAGCTTTTGTGAGCTTGATGAAGATGAAGAAGAAGAAAAGAATCATATGAATCATTATCCAAAATGAAACTTATCCAATAAATAATGGCACCATGATTGAGTTAAGCCCTCATGCTTAACTCATGTAGAGAATTAACCAAAGCATTAGGTTAAGGGTTGGGTCAACTAATATCTTAAACAAATGATAAAAGAGTTGACTTTGTCAATGTTTATCAAGCTTCATGAAGCTTGATAATTTTGACCAAAGTCACACTCTTTTGTTATATGCTTAGGAAAATAGTAAACCCTAATCTAACCTTGATTTGGTTCAAGTCTCATACACACAACTTGTTTGTATCATCAAGCATGATACAAACATGTACACTTGCATATATCACATATAAACAATGTGCACATTCAAGTGAGAAAATCAATCTTAAGTGAACCAATACTAATTAATGTAAAGTAATATATCAAATATATAATTATACATTAAATCATTAAATCAACACTTGATTTAACGATCCGGTCATATTGTATATAACCGACTAATATCAATAGTAACAACTTATCGAATAACACTTGATCCGATAATCCGGCTATATCGCATACAACCGATCAATGTCACAAATCGCGAGAATAGAATACAGTATCACATACCGGTATTATTCTCAGTCCCGCACATATCTCATATGCGCTCCTATTTCGTTTCGCTTGAGCCAGGAAACCCCTGTGTAGGACTCTAAAGACTCGTCGATACGCCGGCAGTAGGTGATGATCATATCAAACACCCGCAAGCCGCAAGCGGTCTGCTAAACGTAACGGCCACCCGGGTATTGAGCGATAAGAAGATCAACGAGCAAGCCCGCTCACACTCCTGTGAATCCAACTAGTAACACTACCGTACAGTCCGGTCTCTTCGTCTGATATGTCGCATATCTCGTCTAGGGGTGGTAAACGTCAGACCCCAATAACTCGATAAGTCGTGTCGATATGAGGCTCATAACGGGTCGAGAAACTACTGGTAACACTTACCAGTAAATCCCTAAAACAGCATTGGCCAAGGACTTCCTGTTATAGCCAATCGAGCACTGCGCAACATCAACTCCCTATACCGGGAGAGACGAAACCCCTCCTATCGCTCATTGCCTCCATGTGATTCGGGACTGTACCCAAAAGCCATATTTTTGCACGCCCTATTGGACGTGGTATGATGGAAATCAAAGCACAGTGGGAATCACACAAGACTCTATGACGATCTCGGGTCTACAGACTAACCTGTACCAATGTCACCAAAGAACCGCCATCTGACGTAAGGTATAATACCTTCTGGGAGTTCTCGGCGAGTCTGTCCAGTGTACCCAGTCTCCACTGAGCACCCGTATATCATCTCTGATGTCAAACACCAATGGATATGGGATCATCCATCGCCCATCTATATGGATCGAGAAGCTACACGCTAGTCTACTCTGGTATATCGATGCCCCGTCTCGATACACCCACGACTAGGGACTTTGAAGGATGTACTTATGGACTACCATGTCCCCACTAGTATGATCTGCATCATAGTCCAGGTAGTTAAGTACACATCCTAAGAGCTTTACCAACATGTAACAGAGAGACAATCAGTGTACACGTTAAGGTAAAGAGTAACCAGATAGCATACTACCATATCGAGCAAGAAAGCCATCCCTATATATGTCCAAGCATCCATTACAATATACATCCTATGTATAGTAATGGCCTCTAGGGCATACATATAACTAACAGACAGATGACAGCTAGTCTACCCGAATTGAGAGACGAAGGTGGTTCGTCCGATTTATGCGTCGGAGCAGGCCCAGTTGAGTTGAAGATTTCCAGTGTGGGGAGTCTTACTCAGATCTAGAGCAGTTCGATTTAGGGATGACCGCCAATGTATCGCCTTTCCTGGAGGATTGAGGCGCTGATCAGCGTACGGACGAAGGAGCCAGTTGTTACTGTGAACGATGAGATATCGCCCCAGATGTTGGAGCTATTGCAGTATGAGTTGTACTAAGAGATGATAGAAGGCCGCTAGTCACCAAGGATGAATGACTAGGACATGTGGATCGTTTGCTCCCCCAATGCGAGGTCATCAGATAGATTGATTCCAGCTGAGACGACTTCATGCGGAGACGTCGAGAGTCGACAGAGACGATCGAATGTCAGAAACCTGTTATTCCAAGTTTAAAGTATTCGGAAAGACATGCAGGCAATTATATGGACCCTCTAGAAGAATGAAACCCTAACTCGACTTAATGACCGTGTGAAAGCCTTTAAACCTTAGGGTTCGTGGCAGTTCCGCGACGCCATTAGTGAGGCTTGGATTTGCCCTTCCATGGCTGGACCACCGATGCTGTGGTATGTGCTCGATACTATTATATTGTATCCAAGATGTTGAGCTCTTAGGGGATTATGAGGTTTTGACGACTCGATCAAATGGTTCGACTTCATTCGGATGCTAGATGGTGAGCTGCATTTCTTGGGAAACTCCAGATACGAGGATAGCCGTTGGAGCTCAGTCCATGCAGCCACGACGAGACGAGTCCGAAGCAGTCAACATTAGAGAAAAGTGGAGTGAGAGGTACGTGCAAGATCTGGATATGATGACGTTCCACTCCGCCCACATTAGAGATGTGATGCGCATGCCGAGGCATAGTACTGGATATACCTTCCAGAAAGAGTCGCGTTGAGTGTGCAGCCATTCCGAAACAAGAAGCAGATATAGTAAAGGATGAGGACTCCCGGACAATTGGCAGGGATGAGACTTGGAAGAGACCTTAAGCAGTATTCCTTCCAGGGCACTGCTGCAATGATATTTGCACCCAGGATCAGATGTGTCGCTTGCATTCAGAGAGCCAGAGGCCGACGCCAGTGGCATGTTGCTTCACGAGTGGTCGCGATGATTGACCGAGAGATGACCAGAGAAGTGCCAGAACGGATCATCCCCGTTAGCACATCTGACAGGGCCAATGAGCCGATGGATCGTGAGATTGGAAACCCACAGAGAAGACTTGGACCCAGGAGTGGTCATGTTACGCACACCAGCAGGCCAGAGTTCATGATCGTCGACGAGGCATGCTATGAGTGATCACGACAGTTGGCCAGAGATTCTTAGAGGATGTGCTTGAGCGGGACTATTCCACCATACTCGATTTCGATGTTTGGGTTATTTATTCGCATGACTGATTTGATGATCAGGGGATACGGTAATTTTGGACTAGACTGTGCGTACCAGATGCCGAGGAACTGCAGCGTGAGATTCTTGAGGAGGCACATCGATCGGTGTACAGTGTTCATCCGGGTTCCACCAAGATGTACCATGATAGGAGAGATGGTTACTGGTGAGACGGAATGAAGAGGGACATCGCAGATTTCGTGTCGAGATGCCTGACTTGTCTGCAAGTCAAGGCCGAGCACCAGAAACCAGCAGGTGAACTACAGCCGTTACCCATTCCGGAGTGGAGATGGGAACAGATTTCGATGGATTTCGTTGTGGGTCTACCCAAGACTAAGCAAGGGTATGACTCCATTTGGATTATCATGGATCGTTTGACGAAAGCGGCTCACTTCCTGCCAGTGAAGATGACTTTCGGATTGCTTAGTACGCCCAGATTTACATCGACGAGATTATACGACTGCATGGAGTCCCGACGTGTATCGTGTCCGACAGAGGCACCCAGTTACCGGCCGATTATGGCAGAAGGGTTCAGGTGGCGTTAGGCACACGCTTGAGTTTCAGCACAGCATTGCACCCGCAGACCGACGGCCAGTCAGAGCAGACCATTCAGACTCTCGGGGACATGCTCAGAGCGTGCGTTTTAGACTTTGGTGGTAGCCGGGATCATCATTTACCCTTGGTAGAGTTCACCTACAACAACAGCTTCCAGGACACTATTCAGATGGCACCTTTTAAGGCTTGTATGGGAGGAAATGTAGATCGCCCGTCTGTTGGACAGAGCTCAGCGAGAGCAGTATTTTGGGGCCACAGGTCATACAGGAGACGACCGAGAAGATACAGCTGATTCGAGACAGGATGAGGATAACTCAGAGCAAGCAAAGATCGTATGCTGACGGGCGCCGCCGCAGCTTAGAGTTCGCAGTTGGTGATGATGTTTTTCTGAGGGTCCCTCCAATGAAGGGAGTGATGAGGTTTGGATGAAAGGGGGAAGCTTAACCCCAGATTCATAGGTCCCTTCGAGATCCTCGAGCGTGTCAGCTCAGTTGCGTACCGTTTGGCTCTTCCACCCAGCTTTTCAGATGTTCGCCCCATCTTCCACGTGTAGATGCTTCGCAGATACCTACATGACCCTTCGCACATGATTCAACATCAGACCATTCAGCCTGAGCGCAATCTTACATTCACCGAACAGCCAGTCGTGATATTGGACTGACAAGTGAAGAAACTTAGACCGAAGGTCTTGCCATCAGTAAGGATGCTTTGGCGCAGCCCGAATGGTGAAGAGATCACTTGGGAGGCCAAAGGCGATATGCGGGAGAAGTTCCCTCATCTTTGAAGGTATGCGTTGCTTTATATTTTAAAATTCGGGGACGAATTTTCTTAAGGGGGAAGACTGTAACACCTGAGTTTGTGTTTAATGGTAAGTATGACTTAATGTGGGGTTTCTGGTAAAAAGTTTACCAAAATGACTTTTAAATATTTTATCTGGTTTTATGGATATTTTATCGGAATTTTATCTGGACTGCACACACTTGTGCATGTTAACTTGGGTTAAGTTTAGCGTTGCCATGTTTAGCCAACCATGATGGGTTAACCATTTGGTTAAGTTGATGAGCTTAATTAAGGGTTTTGGTTTTTGTTTAAGGGTAATTAGGTTGGGGGTTGACTAAGGGGGGGAGAGAGAGGAGGCTATGAGGTTGTGTCACACAAAACTCTCACACTCACATCTCTCATGACTGCACAGCAGCAGCTGCTGAAACATTCCATCAGCCCCAAGCTTGCATCAGCATCAGCCCCATCAAAACAACACACACACCTGCCCCTAACACCATAGCCCAACACCTACACACTCACATCAGCACAACTTCAGCTCCCATATCAACACATCAGCTGCAACAAGCATCTGCTGCAACAGCGGCTGATGTAAAAGTTCAGCCCCAATACTAACACTTCAACCACAACTTCATAACCCAACACAACACAACACCCTCCCATAGCCACAAAAACTCCTGCTGCTGCAACAAAACAAATTCCAAGCAGCAGCAGCCAAGGCAACAGCAACAACCCACTCAAAAAATATTCATCAGCAGCAGCAACAGCCTGAGCAGCAACACCATCAGCCACCAGAGATAACCCAGCCACAAGCTGTAGCTGTAGCACTTCAGCAGCACCAACCCACTCCTCCTTCTTCCCTTCTCCTTCATTCTAGGATTCCCTTGAGGTATAATCTTGCAACCCAACTCCTATTTTGCCAAGTTCTGGTTATAGCTGAAATTTAGTGTTTATATCGTGATTAGTGCTAGTTTAGGCAAATTTGAGTGAGACTTGACCAAGTGTTGGTTTTGATGGTTGGTATAACCTTATTAGGTGTGTTTGAGACCAGTTCACCCCAGAATTTTCCCAGATTTCCAGCAAAATACCAAATTGTTCGATTTAGTGTCGGTTAACGTTTTGTCGACTTTTTAAGCCTTTCTAGAATCTGCTACAACCCGGGGCCTCCTAAAATAAAATTGACTTGGCAGTGAGACATGCAGGCAGATAGGAACCAACACCCAAAACCCTAGCCCCCACCTCCATTTTCTGGCCGCCATTTTATTCCCTCTGGCCGCAATTTGCGGCCAGACCAGGGAGAAACCTCCTTGTTTTTTGTGTACGGCTCTTTTACCTGTAAACTTGACCCCTGATATGTCTAGTTTTGTCTAATTTCAGTTAGGGTAGAATCTGGGATGACTTTCCTATGTTGGCGCATGATTTACGACTTGTTTTAGCATGGGTTTGGTATTTGATGATTCGTTTCAGTCGGTTGGCGTTTGAACACCAACGGCAGCAGGTTGATTGGCTGTGTTTGCACACAAGGCTACAGGTTTTTACCTATGGACGTAACGTGCACCATTTTGGCTTCCGACATGGTCTTCATGTGTTTTAGCGTGTGATATTCTTGTAGGTACCCCACGTGGCGTCGAAGCATTGGAGAGTCAAATGGCAACATCGGCACCGGCACATATAAGAAAGGTGAGTAGATTTATATCTACGGGGAGAAGTCGGGTGGATGGCGTATAGCACCCCCGCGGTCCGATATCTAGTATACCATATATACTGTACTTATATATATATGATAGCTTATGTGTGACTTGGTTGTTTAGGATGTGTTAGGTGTACTATGCATAGATTAGGGTTAGAAGTAACTAGTGTGGTTCCTAGTCGCGAACCCTAGAATAGGTTTACACCCACACGCACACACGTGCATATTTGTTGTGTTCATACTGTGATGAAGAGGATATAGGAGGACATTGGAGGTGAGTCGATGAGATTGGGCATAGTGCCAGGATAACGGTGTTGTGATGTGACTCGTATTTGGGATACGATATGTGATTTTAGCGGGCCTTTGGACGTGTCTTTCACACACGCATTCATACTTATGTAGATAGTATCGATTCATACTAGACTTAGATCAGTATCCCAGATTATGTGATATGATGATAAGGATACCAGATAATTGATGTGATGATTGTGATATTGACCCGCACCTAGCTATTGGGATGTCGTACGACGATTTACCGTACGAGCTTTATATTGATGATTGATCCACACTCATGACTTGAGGATGTCAGATGATATACGGTATCGTATGCGATACTATTGAGGCGGGATCACCGACTACTATCTTTATATTTATATATATCGACTCAGATTTAGGTGGTTCCATACCCTTCCATATTGATTTGATAGTTAGATCAGTAGTTAGTATAGTAGATGTTAGACTAGACCCGAGTCATACCTATTTCAAAACTAACGAATCGGGGGTATTTTAAAGACAGGCAAAAAGGGATTCTACGGATAATTTCAAAAGGGGCATCTTTTCTTAAAAGTACTGTAGCCCTTATTTTACAGAAAACCCTGATTCGTCTTATTTCCAAAAAGGAAAAACTGCATGACACTTACTTATTGATGTAGTTCTTCACTATTGCGTTGATTATTTGATTCCGCATATTCATATTATTTGCATCGCATTACTTGTGTTTATTCAGATACTGCCATCATGCTGTTAGGACACCAGCACCATTATCGATGATGCGTATGTTCCACGTACACTATTTGCCGGCTCACACACTTCATCATCGATAATTGCCATGCCACTACACTGGAGTACTGTTACCTTCATGATGTGATTCTTGCATGGCATATTGTACACTTATACCTGTATACATACATAGATGATTCTGGCTTGATTAGAGATTTAGGAACCGCAAGATATTCTTTAAAACTGATCCATTTAAAAAGAGCGGTTTCCCTCGACATGTGCACATTACTATTCCATGTTGCATGACTTACTGATATGCTTACCTTTCTTTACATGTCGCATACATCATGTTCTGATTATACGCATTGAGATATGTTGTTTCCGTGATGTTTCTGGATTTGGGGACCGTGGATATTTCGAAAGAAAATATGTAATTGTTTTAAAAACCCGGTTACCCTTGATATGATATTTCAGTGCGTCCACCATGAGTTTTCTCGGTTCCAGAGAGCTTGTGTGGGTATACCCGATTCGAGGAGCGGTAGGCACCGATTGTGGGTACATGGTGGACCCGGTGAGGTACCCCAGGACAATAAGACTCGTATATGCTAGACGGTGAGCCCGGCAGGGGAGTACTACCTAACGGTGATAGTATTTGGGACCCGTCGGTTATCCGGAGGATACCGGCTGGAGTCATGAGATAGATATGAGGGCCGACCAGGGTGTGCGGCGCCTGAGATATATGAGGATTTACGTGCCGATGCTAGGCACGGGTTTCATGATGTTTTCCATGATTTTGATTATATCCTCACATTTACATGCATGATGCTTATTGTCATTGGATGGCACGTGGACGGGTTCCACCTATTTACAGACATTGATTACCTAGTTAGAAGATATCCACATACTACTAGACTTCATGTTATAGCTGCCATTGACTCATATTGATTACATCGATCATACCTCATTTGTATATATATAACAGTGGATGAGGACGCTGTTATATATATACCCTTACACCAATATTAGTGGAATGAGACGCTAATATATGTGTATTGATATCAATTTAGATACTTCATCATATTACTTCATGCAGACATACCTCATACTTATGACATGTTATTACCTGAGGCACTGGCACGAGTACTTGGCACTACATACATGTATAGATGTTACATTGCTACCTTAGCATGCTTCAGACTCATTCATTTGAGGTTTATACCATACTATGATCGTATGACCTAGGATTGCTTCATACATGCGATTTTCTGTTCGTAGATGTTTTTCTATTCACGAGTTGGCAACTCATCCCCGTTGTGCCCCAGTTCTTGCAGGTTTTGCCGTACAGGTTTCATTACGGCTTGCGGCACTGCTTCCTTCGGGTGACTTGCTAGTAGGTAGGTTATTTGTATCGTACCCATCATTATACATTGTATATTATATTTCAGTTGTATCTAGAAGTTTCATCAACCAAACATATACTTATTTGAGAGAGACCAGTGATGTTTACTCTTCGACCTTAGAGTCGCACGTTATATTTCTCTGGGTTTCATGCTGTTGTGTTTCCTGTTCTGTTATGATCCTCGTCTTTAGGCGTTGTATATTATGTTGCAAACTGGTTGATTTACTTATAGTTTTTCCTTCACTCCACTACTTTTCTTGGTTTGGATTTCTGGGCTAGGCTTACTTAGAGCACGTGCGCCTTGAGACGTTCGTAGCCTAAGTGTCGGTCATGTTCCGTACTTTCGGGTCGTGACAATGGGCAACCGTGTTAAACCGCGATTCATTCGCGAATATAACACATGAAGTGTGGAGTGGAAAGAGGAAAAGAGTCCCACCGGGCGTGCCAGAATCTGTTCTCCGCCGAAAGACCGGGAAGACTGACGTCTTGCCTGAATTTGGGGGCAAATGCTATTTGGTTTTATCCGTCCACCTCTCCGAAGATGCCAAGTTGATTTATGGCACCGTGTATCGAAGGTTTAGACGGATGCGGCCGATATAGCAGACTTCATCAGATTCCACCTCGTTTGAGAGGTTTTTGATTGTGGGGACGCTCTTCCTTGCAGGCGCAAGCCCCTGCGGTTAATTACGCTACCGTATCGCGGTAACCACTTTCTCCTTCTTCAGATAGTCACTTCGTGTCGTGTGTATTTGTTTTATTTGTGGTTGCCCGTGGATTGTATATGGAGACTAATTTGTGTTATCTCCCGTAGGGCGTGGATTAGTCCAAATCCGTATTTTTTTAGATTTGGGTTTTGGGTTGGGTTTAAGGATCGTTAGTCTTGTTTTAGACTAAGATCAACTTAAACGTTTGTTAAAGATACGTTAGTCTAATTTTAGACTAAGATCAACTTAACCATTTGTTAAGGATACGTTAGTCTAATTTTAGACTATGATCTACTTAACAGGATCGTTTAGATCCAACAAAAGAGCATTTGAGCTCTATTGTTTTAGTTTAAGGACATTGCGGTCCAGTTTAAAGACGTCATAGTCTGTAAAGTTTAAGGACATCACAGTCCATGAGTTTAAGGACCCCACAGTCCGTGGAATGTCTGGTTGTCGGGACCCGTCACCTCTCTGAAGACGTTGAAAGATTACAACGACAAATATCAGAGGAGTGAAGAGATGTACCCTTGAACCAATGTTGGTTGAAAAGCTCTGGGTTTTTCCTTTAATGGTTTTGCTTTTAATGTCATATGAGATGATCAGTTTTAGAAGACAAGAGTGTATTTGAGATTCAGTCAAAAAAAAGAGGGTCCTGCCTCTGGAAGACTTAGCTAATTTGGGCTAAGATTGGCTCGAATATAGTGTAAAACACTAGAGTACACTCGTCTATCACGTGCTCCCATGTGATACACTTAAAATAGTATTAAACACTAAGGATGAAACGCACAAAATAGTGTTATACACTAAGAAAAGGAGCGCTCACGTGGGATCACGTGAGGCGCTTGAGTGTTGGGCCAAACTTCCTTTATTTTATTCTCAGAATATGCAAGTAAGTGTTAAACACTTAATCTTTAAGACCATCACGTGTGGACACGTGATGGTGCCCATGTATTGGGTATTAATCCTTCAGTTTTACCTTATTTTCTTTTTTTAAAGAAGTATTTGTCAAGGGTCACGTGGGGACACGTGAGGCACCCAAAATCAATTCTGCCCTTTTTAATTTTGAGAAGTCCGTTCAAGGGTCACGTGAGAGCATGTGACCTAATCTTATTCGTTCTCTTTTGATCATTGGAAGGGAGGGTCATGTGTTACCACGTGATCATGTTGGGTATTCGATCGTTTTACGTGTATGAAGAAATAAATCCCTTGTATAAGAATTAAATTCTCTTATAGAGTTAAATCCTAATTTTATTTTAGAGGAATTAAATTCATATATGTTTAAAAGAATTAAATTCTCTTATAGAGTTAAACCCTAATTTTATTTAGAGGAATTAAATTCCTATGTGTTTAAAAGAATTAAATTCTTTAAACCCAATTCTCCTTCTAAGTTTTAAATCTGCATGGCAGAATCTCCCTGATGAGAATTAAATTCTCAACTTATGGGAGATCTGCTTCTGCGGATCTATTACCATGAAAAAGAACTAAGTTTTTGTATTAAGGGTTAAACCCTATCTTTGTTGGAGGAATTAAATTCCTATATGCTTTGTGGGAGAATAGAATTCTCTGAACTTAGGTCCTTCCTCATGTTTTAGATCTGCATGACAGAATCTCCCCGATGAGAATTAAATTCTCAATTTATGGGAAGATCTGCTTTTGCAGATCTTCAACCAGAGGAAGAACTGAGTTCTTATTTAGAAGAGTTAAACTCTTAATTTGGGAATTAAATTCTCTTTTATTTTGTGTGAGCTGATCTCTTTCCTTCTCTTATCTAGGGTTTCTTTCTTTTCTGAAGAGTTCTTTTCTCTCTGGAGAATTAAATTCTCTTTTTTTCTGTATTCTCTCTCTGTTGTTGTTATATCTCCTCTTTTTTCTTGGCTCCTATTTATAAGAGAAAGAAAAGAATCAGTTTGTTCAGTCAATCTCTCATTGGGAGATTTTGATTGATTTTATAACCAACATGATCTTTTAGATCACTCGGTGAATTTTATTCACCATTGGATTTTTAATCCAAAAGATGTTTTATTTGTTGTTCCTGGCAATTTTTAGGAAAATATTTTCTTGTACAGAATTTTTCTATAAATTGATGATTTTTAGTCACCATTGGATTTTTAATCCAATGGTGTTCCACTTTACAGAGTGTAATCTTTTCTGTTTGGAAAGATTTAAGGAAATATTTTTTCAGTTAGGGTTTTTGGTTCTCTTTAATTAGAATTTAATTCTATTGTTCAGAGGGTTTGAGCACGTGTTGGCACGTAACCTTACTGATTAAGCATTTGATTAGAATTTAATTCTATTAGTTCGGAGGGTTCAGGAGCCCATCACGTGTTGGCACGTGACCCCACTGATTAAGATTTTATTCTGTTAGTTCAAAAGGCTCAGAAACCCATCACGTGCTGGCACGTGACCCCATTGGTTAAGCATCTCCAATTATTTATTTCAGCGCCTATAAACCTTGTTCATAAAAGGTCACGTGTACTTACGTGATGCCCGATCACGTGTGGACACGTGATGCCCGATCACGTGTTTCCTCATTGCTTTATTCAATTTTTATTCAGTTCCCATGAGGGAACGCTCTTTTTTTAGGTTAATGAGTTGTTGAGAATGCATGGTGCACTTTTGAATTGCATAAAAGGGGATGAATCTATGCCGAGGCTGAACTCTAGCAAATTCGGCGAAAGCCAGCTTAGCCCGGTCTTGACACCTGATGCCCTGTCAGCATGGCTGGTGGGTCCCAAGCAACAGTGTGGTCCACTGCCTCCACAGGTGGAGTCGGTGCATCATAATGGCGGAGGCCAAGAAAGCAGCTGCACCCACAGAGATCGCCATTTCTGAACCAGCTTGATCAATATATTTGAAGGAAATAAAGGAACTATCTATTCTCAAAAGTCGCTACCCTATAAGATTTGCTTGTAGTCAGTTCTGCTGATTATTGATAAATATCTTTTTTCAACTTGTACACATCTTTTTGATAATGTTTCTAACCTTTGGCGTACTGTTTGGTCATTTTTAACTTGTACTCAATTTTCTGATATTTCGAGAACATTTTTTTCCCTGCAGAAAGTGACTGGTCTTATTTCAATGTATTGGCTAGCCTCTTCTCTCTGCCGCCGAATTTCTGGTTGAGATATCTGACTACAAAAACTAATCAGTCTTGCATGTACACATCGAGGATATTCTTGGTTTAACATAATCATATTAAAAAAAATCCATACTCAGTGGGAACTTCACCCAAGGAGCTGGGTTAAATATATCTTGTAGTTTAGAATATGCATTATGTATCCAAGCACCAAGGACATTAATTTATCAACAGAACCTATCGGAGATCAGATGGCTTTTCACTTTCTGATGCCATGCATGCTGAATGGATTCTCTCTCTCTCATTTTATGCCGGTTTGATTCACTTGAGAGGAATATAATATAGTGATCGAATCGTAAGCATTACATCTGTATAACGAAGCTTATACTTGTGTCATTATATAATTAGTGGAGAGCTGTAAGTAACTTTACCTCAAAATAGAGCTAACACATAATAACCCGAATGTTCACTGAAATTATAAATACCCAATCCTGGTTGCATCCACTGTTCTTATATTTTGAGTAATGAACTTGGGTTTTCAATCATAATTTCTCTCGTACAATAATTAAAAAAAAAAATCTTTGCTGGCACAAAAGAGTCTGATTTTTTACAATTTATTGTTTATATCCTGAGTTTTATATTACAGAGGTACGAGTTCAGACAATAGACCCCTACCTTTTTTCTTGATTTATACCTTGGCTGAATCCTGAACTGACATATCTTTGTCACTGGTTAACCGAATCATTTATTACATTCTCTCTCCATTCTCTCTTGCTTCTTCTTTCTGCAACACCACCCAACCATTTCAGCTCTTTCGCCCTCTGCGTGCACCTGATTCTCTTGCTTACGGCTTACCTCTCTTCCGGAAAAGAAATCGTCAGTTTTCCTTCATTCTTGGATTTCTTGTTGTATATACGCATTCTTTTTCTTCCAAATTTGATGAATGTGAGAAATAACTATCTGTTTCTTGCAGATGGAAGACAAATCATCAGGGGCCCAAGAAATGCATGCATGGCTTCCTGCATTGCTCTGTGAAGAATTCTTTGCTCCCTGTTCTGTTCATGAAGGTTTGAAGAAGAATGAGAAGAACAATCTTTGTCTCGATTGCTGCTCGAGCTACTGCCCACATTGCCTCCCTTTACATGATAGCCACCATGGATTTCTTCGAGTACATAATTCATTTAATCTATTAAAAGCAAATAAGGAAAGAATTTTTTCCATAATTGTTACTCATTTCTTTATTTTATTCTGTTGCGAAGATTCGGAGGTACATGTATAATTCTGTGGTTCAAGTGGAAGATTTGAAGAGTTTTGACGACGGCCTTGCGGACTCCATCCAGGTACAATCGAAAATGATAGTTTTCAAATTTTTTTTAACCATAATAATTTTATTTAACATCTGGCTTTTCTGGAAAAACCTTTATATATGATGAATTACAAGATTTAGATGGTAATGAGATGCACCTATTTCTATAAATTCAGTTTTCTGGTACCAAAGGAATTCTTAAAGTTCCATAATGCAATTTTCTTTACTATCTTGAACTATTACATTTAGATGGTAAAGAAAGGAAAGAAAGCAACACATTTCTTTACTATAAAAGATGACCTTTTATCAATATTTAGAAATATAAATATCTTTAACATTCAATTTCTTAGAAAAATATAATTAAATTCAGAATTTTTAATACAAAGTGTCTAATGCTATTTTTCAAGAAAAAGAAAAGAGATTCATTTTTTTATTTTTTCTGTAGACGTATAAATGTAAGAGCGACATGGTGGTTCACATTAAGAAGCGAACTCGGCCCCCAAAAGGCTCCAACTCCTGCTGCACACATGACCATGGCGTCAGATACTGCTCTATAGAGTGTAAGGTAATTAATTAATTTATTGATTATCATAACCAATGTATAAGTAATAGTATTTAGTGGCACCATCATGATTATTACTCTTGTTTAGGTCGAGGACAAACTGAAAACAGATGATGCACAATCGAACAGCATAAAAGGGGATAAACGTGTGCCGAGGCCAAATACTAGCGAATTTGGTGAAGGCCAACTCAGCACGGATGATGCCACATCAGCTGGGTCCGCCGCCGCCGCCAGAATTGCTGGTGGGCCCGAAGCATCAGTGGGGTCCGCCGCCTCAAATATGAACCAATGGATATCATATCGGACGAGGCCGAGGAAGAACCCGCACCCCAAAAGAGCGCCGTTGTTCTGAACTGTGTCAATTGATTTTTCTGACTATTGAATTTTATTTTTATAACTCGCAGTTGTAGCCCGTTCACTGACTTTTTAGGTCGTAATCTTCTTATTGATTATGGAAATATATTTTCCTTTCTGCAGAAAGAGTATATTGTCATATTTTTTTTATGTATAATATGGGCTAGCCTCTTATCTCAGACGGCAATTTTCTGGTTGAAGATGTTGGCCCAGTTCTATTCAGAATTGGTAATTTAGGGACTACATGTATGGCTTGTTTTGTAATAGAATTTCATGAAAGATGGCATTTTTTTCCTGTGGAAATCTTCAAACTGTTATATATATATAACAGTTTCTTGGAAAGATGACTTATAGAATAACAATGCAAGGACTTAACCAATGTGCTTGGGTCCTTTAATAAGAAATTTCTGAGGTGCATGTCTATGTATTACTTAAGAAAACATTCCAAATAAAAGAAAGCCGGCGTTAGTGTTTTTCAGAGGGGTTCTGAGAAGTAGGCCTGATATGTTGAATCCGTTCGGGCCTTGGAAAGCTGAGCCGAGCCCGTATATTTGAGTTTATGAAAAGGACTGTGGACTTCTGGCAGCCTGAGAGCTGGGCTGATACCAAGGATAGCAAGTACCAGGATAAACATAGACATCCATCTTTTGATTGTTTGTTTTCCTGAAGAAATCCATTCTTTGATTGATAAAATTTCAGTGGATTGCTGTATGACCTTCATTTGGTTTCTTGATCCAATATACATCTTCACTGGCCTTTTCTCTATATATGATCTCCCAACTGGTGGTTTCTTTTCCATAAGGATTTCTACCTAACTATGCCCGACCATTATCTAATATCCCATGTCGATCAAATATTTTTATTGTTCGTCTTAAATGCTCACTGTTTAAACATGTGTCGGTACTTACGATAGATCTCTATCTTAGCGCGTCTTGTTTCTTGGGTTTTATGCTAGTGTCTTAGTTTAGCATCAAGTCATAATGGGTAAAATTTGCTTTGCTGCATGCAAAATTTTACTGTCAGTCAGCAGCACGGGTAGTGGTCCTAGCTAGTGGACTTAGCTTGATTCCATGAATGAATTAAATTGTGCTACACTTGATCCTCTTCTTCGATTTCTGGGAAAATTTAGCAGAGAATGTGTTTTGAATGGTCAGTTTGTTGGTTTTAGTTTCATGATAAAAGAAAATACAGTAATTCACCTGAGATATAAATCAACCTGCAACAGATTGCATTCTGTTAGGGACCATATGACAAGCTGTGTTTTGTCTTTGAGCTTGAGAAACTGAAAGTGTGGGATCCCAGAAGAGTTATTTTGGTTGGTATTATTGTTTTGTCATCTTTGAGATCAGATCAGAGAAACCAACTGACAAGAAAGGAGAAATGGTTGGGTTGTTGGCTTGAATGAATAGTCATGGTCCCAAGCAAAACAGTGCAAGTATGGGTCATAGCATTGGAAATCATGCAAGGGTGGGGTGGGGTGGGGGGGAACCCTGCTTTTGAATTGTGTTGAGGCATGTTCCCTTTCGTGAATTCTGTCACTTTCTAATCTTCAAGCAGAAGGGACATAGACCTCATTCATTACTCATTTACTTGTCTCTTAAATGGTAATTTTGTAATGTAAATATGCTAAGGTTAAGTAAAATTTGCCTGCTTTCAAGTAAATTTTGGCATGCCTATACTTGTAACATTTTTCTATCGTAATCATAGTCGAAATCCTCCTGCTCTAATTGTCTTGGTAGCTTTCATACGTTTCTCTTTGAGAACCGTCTGTCTTGAATAATTTAATATTCTTGATGATGCTCAATATTAGCGATCTTCAAAATCAGGACACGTGGCAGATGACATGTCTCAAGACCCAGAAGAAAGGGCTCACAGAGGCCGACCAGGCCACCCTTGTACCCGACCTGCAACCACAAGTTAGCCCTCCTCGGGGCCCCTGCAAATTGGCCTCCTCGGCCCCCTCAGCTCGTCTCGAGCTGCCACAGGACCGAGACTCCTCGGCCCTCTTGCTCGTCTCCGAGTTCCTCAGCCAAGTCCTTCTTCCTCGGTTCTTCCGACTGACCAACTCCACCACTCACGGGCGTAACCGCCGTTCCGCAAATCTCGCCACGCAGATTCTCCGCCAGTAACATCCCACGTTCCACGCCATCACGATTCCCATTAATGGGCGATCCGCTCTTTACGCGGCGTGACGTTGGGAGCGTAACTGCCGGCGAGATTCTCGCGCCTGCTGCGTGCTGCCGCCGCTATATAAACTCCCATCGCAGAGGGGTCAAGTAAGCCATTTTTTACTCCACTTAGCCGTTACTCTACTCGGATCTAGTATTAACTTGATCGTCGGAGGGTCCTCGGTGGTACCAAACCACCCCGGGACTTCTTTGCAGGTACTCGGCGCTAAACTCTTCAAATCACCAATCTCATCAAAACCCACTGAGATCCACACACCAACAGAAGATCACCACCAATATCCATCGGGAGATCAACGGAAGACAACATCTGAAAGAGACCTGAAAAGGACTTCCATCAGTTGGCACCGTCTGTGGGAACGCAAACCCCACAAAAACAAAGTTGGCCTTCCAACCTCCATCCACATGGCAAGCAATCACCCTGAAGATCCAGGTACTAGCCGCCACCTCCCCCTCATCGGAGGCACGGATGAACCTCCTCCGGCGACCGTCATCAACGCCCTCGCCGGCCGATAGACCGACTAAAGTCCAAACGGCCAGGCCAAGGCCCTAGATCGCCGCTCTCCCGCCTCCAGAAGACTCTGCCCTCGTTGGTGCGGCTGACCACCGGCAGGCTACGTCCCATGGCCACAGATCTCACGGGCCGATACACGTCCGCTGGGCGATCATTGAGCTTCCTCTGGCGGAATCGAAACGATGCAACCCCGGCGCTTCGCCTCCCCGCACAATCGATGCGCGTGCTACGCGCACGTTCACTGCGACCGTTCCTATTCCCCATACCTGCAAATGGATGGTCGGGCGAAACCTCATGAAGAATCAGCCGAGCAGCTACCCTGCTCGGTTATCCCTGGCCGGTAGCTTCCCTATTCGCAACGCCAGGGATCAAAGTCCTCCGTAGAGGCAGCCGAGCAGCTTCTTTGCTCGGTTATCCCTGGCCGGTAGCTTCCCTACTCGCAACGCCAGGGATGAAAGCCCTCGCCAAGAGGCAACCCAGCAGCTATCATGCTCGGTTATCCCTGACGGGTAGCTTCCTTACCGCAACGCCAGAGATCAGAAAGTCCTTCCAGAGACAGTCGAGCCCGACCCTCGCTCGGCTATCCCTGGCGGGTAGCTTCTGTAGGGTTCCTAGGCACCCTAATGAGGTCTCACAAGGCATCAACCATGCCAATTTCAAAAAATACGGTGCCGAGAAACCCTAAACTATGGATCGTTGGCTAGATTTCTAGGCGAAAATATAATCTAGTTAACACTTAACTACAAGATAACGGAAATACAACCTTTGTAGATCCGGTGCTCCACCTCCATAGCTCCGCAACGAAGTCCCCTCGCTGTCCAAATGAATTACCGGGCTCTAGCGTCGGCTTCGTCGGAGAATAGGCGAGCTAGGTCGTCGATGTCCATGCCGAAGATGATCTACGTCGAGGCATCGCTAGATCAAGCTCCAACTTCACCAAGTCAAGAAACTTGTGAAGAAAACACCCTATACTACTTGGCAAGAGGTAGAGGATGAAGAAATAGGAGTTGGGTTCACTTTAGAATTGGATTTCTCACTCAAATACTCAAGTTGCCATTGTTGAAGTAAGGTTTCTTCATGAAGAAGAAGAAGAGGAAGAAGATGATAAGTGTTCAAATTATCCCTTTTTTTAAAAAAATATAATATATGAATACTTATCATAAGCCAACCATAATTTGTTGTAGAGAATAAACCATAGTTAGAAACAAGGGTTAGGGTTAAGCATTAAGACAAAATGGTCACAAGGTCAAAGCTTCATGAAGCTTCAATGTACAAACAAAGAAAGCCACCATTTTCTCTTTATGCATAATATTTTCCAATGAGAATAAATGAATAAATAAATAAATAAGAAAACCATAACCCTAACCTATATACAACCATGGTTTAATCTTCACACAAACCCTAGTGAGTATGTATCATCAAACATGATACAAGCAAGTGCACATCCGAGCGAGAAAATCCATTTAAAGTGAACCAATACTAGTTAATGCAACGTAATATATCAAATATATAATTCTACATTAAATCATTAAATCAACACTTGATTTAACGATCCGGTCATATCGCATATAACCGACTAATATCCAATGTATCGATTTATCGAATCAATCCTTGATTCGATAACTAGATTATATCGCATACAACCATTCGACACATTCATCGCGAGAATAGAATACGGTATCACATACACGCATTATTCTCGGTCCTGCACATATCTCATATGCGCTCCTATTTCGTTTCGCTTGAACCAGGAAACCTCTGTGTAGGACTCTAAAGACTCGTCAATACGCCCGCAGCAGATGATGATCATATCAAACACCCACAAGCCGCAAGCGATCTGCTAAACGTAACGGCCACCCGGGTATTGAGCGATCTGAAGATCGACGAGCAAGCCCGCTCACACTCCAGTGAATCCAACCAGTAACACTACCGTACAGTCCGGTCTGATCGTCTGATATGTCGCATATCTCGCCTAGGGGTGGTAAACGTCAGACCCCAATAGCTCGATAAGTCGTGTCGATATGCTGTTCGAGAAACTACTGGTAACACTTACCAGTAAATCTCAGCAACCCTGGCCAGGGATTTCCTGTTATAGCCAATCGAACACAGCGCAACATCAACCCCCTATACCGGGAGAGACGAATCCCCTCCTATCGCTCATTGCCTCCATGTGACTCGGGACTGTACCCAAAAATCACCGTTTTGCACGCCCTCTTGGACGTGGTAAGATGGAAATCAAAGCACAGTGGGAACTACACAAGACTCTTTGACGATCTCGGGTCAACAGACTACTCTGTACCAGTGTCACCAGAGAACTGCCATCTGACGTGAGGTATAATACCATCTGGGAGTTCTCGGCGAGTCCGTCCAGTGTACCCAGTCTCCACTGAGCACCCGTATATCATCTCTGATGTCAAACACCAATGGATATGGGATCATCCATCGCCCATCTGTATGGGTCGAGAAGGTATACGCTAGTCTACACTGGTATATCGATGCCCTGTCTCGATACACCCACGACTAGGGACTTTGAAGGATGTACTTATAGACTATCTGTTCCCACTAGTATGATCTGCATCATAGTCTAGGTAGTCAAGTACATATCCTAAGGGCTTTACCAACATGTAACAGAGAGACAATCAATGTACACGTTAAGGTAAAGAGTAACCAGATAGCATACTATCATGTCGAGCAAGAAAGTCCTCCCTATATATGTCCCAGCATCCACTACAATATACATCCAATGTACAGTAATGGCCTCTAAGGCATACATATAACTAACAATCTCCCACTTGCATTAGGGCCATCTGCAGCAGTGGTTGCAGTATCTCATACTCAACCATCCCATAAAAGTCTCTCTCTGGGAACAGGCCTTTGTGAGTGGATCCGCTGTGTTGTCCTCTGAGTCTACTCTCCTGACCTCGATCCCCTGGAGATCAACCATCTCCATGATCAGGTGATACTGCCTTAGAATATGTCTGGATCACTGATGGGACCGGCGTTCCTCGGCATAAGCCACAACTCCATTTTCTCACAATGGTAGGAACGTAGTTCATCTCATGAACCAATATACACCCAAACAGCCTCTTCGGTAGCATCTTAAGTAGTGATGTATCCTGCCTTTATCGTCTAGTATGCCACGGTATCTAGCTTGGAACTCTTCCAACATACCGTCCCTTTACTGAGGGTATAGACAATGCCTGTGACTGACATTCAGTCGTCTTTATCACTCTGGAACACTTCCAGTGATTCTCCCCAGGATCGAATGATACCATCTCACTACAGCCAGTGAGTAGCCTAACATCCATTTAGATCTATCTCATAGATCCAAAGTCCAGGATTTAGTAGGTATCACTTTGATCCTATGCGGAGAATCTTTGTGATAAACGGAGATTGATCGAGCGTAGCATAAGAAACTCCTTTCTTAACAAGAGTATGTCATCCACGTACTCTACGAGGATCACCACCATACTCCCTACTACCCTTTTTGCTTATACAAGGTTCATCTACCATTTTGATGATGTCAAACTCTTTGACTAATCCATCAAAACAGATGTTCCAACTCCGCGATACCTGCTTTAATTCTATAAAGCATCTTGCACACGTTTCCGCTGCTCCCACTGTCTACGAAGCCCTCTGGCTGTGTACTTATAGACGCTCTCTTCTAAATCATCGTTTAGAAAAGCAGTCAAGACACCCAACCACCAGATATCGCAGTCATGGTATGTAGCCATGACAAGTAGGATCTGGATGGACTTAAGCATAGCTACTTGAAAAGGTTTCATCATTATCCACACCTGGTCAATGATGCAAACTTTTAACAAGTCTAGCTTTGAAAGTCTCAACTTTTCCATGTACACCAAGTAATCTTCTCAAGATATACCTGCTCTTGATGGGGATTTAACCCTTCAGATATAGCAACCAAAGTCCATACTTTGTTGGTGTATAAGGATTCCATCTCAGATCGATAAACATCAGCCATTCTTACAGAGTCTCACTCTTGATGGCCAGCTCAAAACTAGTTGGGTCATCATCTCATGATGCAATCCTCGCTCCCACTGTCATAGAGAAACCGAAGTAACTCTCAGGTGGGTGAGGAACCCTACTAGATCGGCGGAGAGGCCGAGGTTCGTTGGTAACTATTGAATCCTTTGGTTCTTTCAAATCATCTGCTGTAATTTGTATAGCTGGAACCTTTCCAGTTCTACATTACAGACTTTGCCTCGAGCTTGTCCGGATTTTGCTTTCAGACATAGGCCGGTCAACCCCAAATCTTAACTAGCTTAAGACATGGGTTCTTCCCTTTCCATATCTCATATGGAGTGGTAGACAACTGACTTGATTCGAACCCTATTCAATAAGCATGCAACTTCATAAGTGCATAACTCCCAAAAGGAAATAGGTAACTCAGTAGTACTCATCATAGAGCACACCATATCAAATAGGGTGTATCTGCTCCACCCCGATATACCATCGTGCTATGGTGTATACGGAGGAGTAATTCTGAGAGAGAATCTCATTCTCCTTTAGAATAGTCCAGGATTTTAGTGCTCAAGTATTCTCCTCCTTGATCACATCAAAGGACATAATACTTTTACCCGTATTTTGGTTCTCTACTTCTAACTTATATTCTGTGAATATCTCAAAAGGTTCGGACTTGTGTTTCAACAGGAACATATGTCTGAATCTAAAGAGATTATCAGAGAATGTAATGAAGTATAAAGAACCAGTCCTGGCATGTGTAGACAGGGGACCTACATACATCAACATGTATCATCCCAAGAGTTCACTAACTCTTTCTCTGTTTCCAGTAAACTGAGCTATGGTCATCTTATCTTTGTGACATGACTGGCAAGTTTCACAAGATGTAAATTCAAACTGATTTAAATATGCATCTATATGTAACTTCAGCTAGTCGGGTCGCATTGATATGACCTAGTCTACAATGCCTCAAGAAGGATTCGTTCATTTCTGAACTCTTCCTCTTTTGTGTGTTCCGTATACTAAGAACTGTAGTTTGATTTAGAACATTAATGCTTTTAGATAACGTGCCTGAACCGATCAACTTTTGATATAGGAAATGTTCAAAACATTGTCCAACAATACAAAATTTTATCGTTTCTTTACTAATAAAGAGACAGATATGATTTTGCATAACAGGTTCGGTATCTAATAACATTCGTTCAGAATCAATGTATTGTAATACAGGGTAACAGTGACCAACAGACTTGGCTGCAACATTTGCCCCGTTTTCTGCCTCATGAAACTTATCACCCGTTCTCAGTTCTCTACCTTTCTGTAGCCCCATGTAACATATTACATATCTGGGATCCTGATATGGTATCACATACCCAGGACGTAAAGGATACTGAGAAATAGTTCTGTATAATGAACATACCCGAAGATGATGCATCAGCATGCACTCTCTTCGTTTGGGCGGCATAGGAATTCTGGTAATCCCTAATTTCCTGCTCTGTCTTATAACAATTATAAGTTGGAGCGGGACCAACGTTCCCCAGCTCAGTATAACAACCGGGTTCGGTCAATAATCCGTTTTATTATCTTGATTAAGGCGTGATATGGTCGCTACCTGGAGAGAGAGAGAAGAAAACACTCAGCGTGCGCTCTTGCAAGAATAGATTGGTTATTATTTTATCTAATCAAGATGGCTCCCACTGCTTTTTATCAAATCTTCCTTCAAACCCTAAAAGGAAAGACTAGCCGGGATTAATTACACACTACAAGTTCGCCAATCTTTCAGCCAGGCCAGTGTCGGTACTTTGAGGGAGGTCCCCCGTGCTTTCGCACGAACCTAATTAATGTAAACCTCGTTTTCCCAGAGGCGTAACCCCGTTGACACCTTTCTAGACACTTACTTGATCGGCTAATCGTAATGTATAAAACTCTCCCAGGAGTAACACTTACTCGCAGCGGGTATCGGGATCCAACTATCTCATAGAAGGTATGCAATCTCATTGCAAATTTCAACACTTGAAATTCCCGATAATATTTTGCCCCTAGCTCGCTATGACCTTGACGCATGCCAAACAACCCATAGTCTGCTAGTCAAGTTCAACCCGTACATTTCTTGATTGAATTAAACCCACCCGCACGACCCTTGACGCATGCCAAACAACGCCGTACGAATACCCTAATCCAATCGCATCGTATGCTAGCAGATAAGCACTAGTTAGCTACCATACACTACGCCTTGACGCATGCCAAACAACCGCAGCACGAATACTAACTAGTACTTATCTGAAATGACGGAGGGCTACGACAGATTTTTCTGAAAACCTATTGCGTAATGAACTTGATATCGTTGTAGAATCAAATGAATTTTGAAATGGAGTGTTTTTAAGGCTTTTCTAGTTTTGCTAAAGGAGTCACTCCCGGTGAAGGGATCGTCGGTCCTTTCCTCGTCGAATGAGGTGCGGGATATATCATATATATCACTGTGCAAAGCAAAAACTCTTAAAAGAAATCAAAAGACAAACCGAGTGTGTAGCATCTGCCAGTTATTGCTAAAGGAGTCACTCCCGGTGAAGGGATCTCGGTCCTTTCCTTATCGAATAAGGTGCAGGATATATCACATATACCGCTGTGCAAAGCAAGAACTGTAGCTACCTTTTTTTTTATTTTGAAATTCGATTCTACAACATCTTAGGTTTCTTTTATTTCATTAATCATATTAATGAAGTCTCATCATTTAAGTACCTAAACATCACAGATAGATATGACGTACACTTATGCCATCCGCATTCGCCTCGATGTCCCCTCGTGCACCGTTAGGTTAGGTAACTAACGACAGAGCAGGGCAGGGCTAGCGCGGGTGTAAAACATAAGTAACGTCTATATAATATATCATATATACTATATACTATATCCATCACAGAAACATCACATGATCACATCACAGATATCGCAGCAGAAGAAACATATGAAATATTGGATAACTAGGACGTCCGTGTTTTCAATACGAGCCAGTATAAAACACGGATTCCACGGTCGCGATGAATAGCCAAACCCACACCCCTAGACCCCTACGAGAGCGGCAAGCAACCCTACCAATTCTGGAGTTAGGAGACCCGGACTCGACTCCTCGAGTTGGTCTCCCACTGGACTCCAGAACCCGGTTACTTGTGCCCTCCTCCTTGGGTCTATCCTAGTGCGGAAAAGTAAATAATATACAAACGGTGACATCTTCCGCAACCTGGAAGTGCCCCAATAAAAGAATATTACATACAAGTTTTTACATGAATGAAAATGAAAAACACTCATCTCACATAAAAACCCCCGGCTATTCAAACACGACGATCCAATATAACATATCCAGCAACACATAACATCACATGTCATCAACGTAAGTAAATATGCGCATCCCAATTGTCGTTGACATATAGCAACGAAACCGGCGATATCACACATTACACTTACGGTCGCAGAAAAGAAAGTGTAAAACTACAACAGTTGGAATCCGCAACCACCTCAGACATCGCATGCCTGACCAAATGAATTACTTAGACATCGCATGCCTAACAATTATAAACCCCGCATTTTAGTCTCAAAATCGAAAACACTTTTCAATATCAAGTCGGGCAATTCAACAGGATTCCCGACATCCTGATCGAATGCTCGTCGCAAACTTTAGTAGGCGGCCGCACCCCCGATACCGTCAACGAAGTGCACCAAGACGGAACACCGCTACCGCGAGCACCCGAACGGATGCTTTCGGCGACGGGGTTCTCCTACAGTCACTTGGTCGGGGCTATGGAGTGAGGCTGTCTATTAAGTTTACCCGGCGAGTATCCGCGTACGCTACGTGATTGCTACGGACTTTTGATCACATCAAAATTCCGTGGCAACCGATCAAGTGAGACTAAATTGCTAGATTTACAACATTCATTCAGTTATCTCATAACTTATTGTGAATTCCAATTATTGTATCCCATTCCGGATAAATAGAAAATGTCAAACTTTCCGATCGAACAATCGAACACCCAAGTTTTCCCGATACAGATCAACACATGAAATATGAGTCTAACAACATTCAGTTCGTGCCTCAGTACCAACGGTCCAGCCGTAGAAGGGTCAAGCCAACGCCTCACATGTGGCACGCCGTACTGCCCCAAACCCGAAGGTTCAAAGGGCAGTTCAAGACGGTCACATAATCGAGTTAAGGTTTGTTGTCTTCTAGAGAGTCCATCGCGTTACTTGCACTACTTAGAACGTCGTTAAACTACGGAAAAATCCAACACTTGGAAATTTCCCGACAGGGGAAAAATTGGGTATTTATATCCGATCGAACTTTTTAACATATTCAAGAATTTATCCGGAAAGCCACATAGACAAAATTTGATACCCCGATCGAAACACCGAATCCCCAAAGCAACCCCAGAAAATTCAACTCTTGAATAAATATTAAAAATTCCCAGAAAATCCAACTCCATAAAATAGGAATTACTGTGCAAACAAAAGTCAAAGAGTCAACATTATCACCGCGGAACCGCCGCGCCACGTGGGCTTAGGCCGCGGTTCCACGCCGTCATGACGGAGTTACGGCTCCGTTTTGCACAGTATTTCATAATAAACCCTGCTTTATTTTCTGCATATTTTTAATATTGAAAAATCCCAGATTTTAGAAAATTTCCAGAGAGCAATTTTGATTTGGGGTTTCGGGTTCGTTCGGACTTCAAACGTCGTCTAGACTTCGCCTAAGGCTCTAGCTAGGCTCTGATACCACTGTAGGGTTCCTAGGCACCCTAATGAGGTCTCACAAGGCATCAACCATGCCAATTTCAAAAAATACGGTGCCGAGAAACCCTAGACTATGGATCGTTGGCTAGATTTCTAGGCGAAAATATAATCTAGTTAACACTTAACTATAAGATAACGGAAATACAACCTTTGTAGATCCGGTGCTCCACCTCCATAGCTCCGCAACGAAGTCCCCTCGCTGTCCAAATGAATTACCGGGCTCTAGCGTCGGTTTCGTCGGAGAATAGGCGAGCTAGGTCGTCGATGTCCATGCCGAAAATGATCTACGTCGAGGCATCGCTAGATCAAGCTCCAACTTCACCAAGTCAAGAAACTTGTGAAGAAAACACCCTATACTACTTGGCAAGAGGTAGAGGATGAAGAAATAGGAGTTGGGTTCAATTTAGAATTGGATTTCTCACTCAAATACTCAAGTTGCCATTGTTGAAGTAAGGTTTCTTCATGAAGAAGAAGAAGAAGATGATAAGTGTTCAAATTATCCCTTTTTAAAAAAATATATAATATATGAATACTTATCATAAGCCAACCATAGTTTGTTGTAGAGAATAAACCATAGTTAGAAACAAGGGTTAGGGTTAAGCATCAAGACAAAATGGTCACAAGGTCAAAGCTTCATGAAGCTTCAATGTACAAACAAAGAAAGCCACCATTTTCTCTTTATGCATAATATTTTCCAATGAGAATAAATGAATAAATAAATAAATAAGAAAACCATAACCCTAACTTGTAACACCCTAGCCCAATAATACTATTTATATTACTAGTTGAGGGTTATATATTGCTCCTTTCCAATTATTCTGTTTTTCTGGAATTTATTGCTAAATTTTAACCGGTTAAGTCATTTTGGCACATAACAAATTTTAACTCCTAAAATGAAATTAAAAGTGTCTATGTTGGCCTACTCGTCGCCACTAGTCGCGTGGTAGCGTCCGCGTGTCGAGATTCCGTCCCGTTCGGCTAAACGGGCAAGTTTGGACGACTACGCGCGCGTGCAAGTGTCCGACTTGGGGGCATGCATTTTAATCATTAAACACCTCTTTTCAAAATTTGGAACCCGCTTAAAATCCTATAATTTGAATTTGGAACATTTGGACGCAACCCGGGCGCGATTTGAAAATGTTTCATTTCGCGCCAAAAAGGCCCGTTTTAATTTAATACCTTAAACTAATAATATACGAAAATATATTTCTTTAACTGCTTTCTCTCTTCAACTCCTTCTGAATTTAATCTCAAATCTTTTCCCATCTCGTGATCAAAATCACAGCGTGGGATTTTACCGCGTGGGCCCCTTCCCTGTTCCCTATCTCTCTCTCTCTTCCCTCAATCTCTTTAACAATCTCTCTCTCTCTCTCTTCCTCTATTTATTCTCGCGCATGCAACCGCCTTCACCTCCCCATCGACCACGAGAACACCCACGAAACCCTAACCCTAGCCTCGCGACCTCACCGCCGACCTCCTCACGACCTCGCCGTCGCCGTCACCACCTCGTCGACCTCACCGCATTCTCCCGCGCCTTCCCGCACCTGCACCCAACCCCGACGTCGCCTCCAACCCCGCAGACCTCGCCGTCGACGCGACCTCCCGTCGCCGACGACCCCCGCGGCACCCTCTCACCCTCCTCGTCCCGACCTCGTCGTCGCTGCCCTCCTCCCCTCGCCGGACCACCAACCCGAGCCCTTCACCCATCGCCTACCCTCCGCTGTTCACCGGAGAACGCGCCGGCGACCTCGACGTCGTCACCAGGGCCACCTCCTTCTCCCCCTCGACCACCAGAGCCGACCACCCTTTCCTCTACTCATCGCAGCATCCTCTCCCGCGAACCCCCGAGGCTGTTCAAGCCTTCGCAGCCGCCGTCGCTGCCTCGCCGGCGTTCCAGTGCCGTCGAGCCATCGCGGTTGCACCCTGCTTCTTCTCTGTAAGTTTTCCTTGTCCTCCCTTTTGGTACAATCCCCCCCTCGCTGGTCGTATTTGCGTGTATCATATCGTAATTGCTAACTTCGCTACTTTTGTTGTTGCCGGAATCCGACCGTGCCGTCTTGGCGAACCCGACGCTCCAGCGAAGCCCCCTGGTCCGTGTGACCCCGTTGTTCTCTGTTGGGACTCGATCCGTGGCCCGTGCTATCATATCGTGTTTTGCCGACATCGCATCCGTGTTCCAGATTGCAGAACCGTCGAGGCAAGTATCCGAATACTTGCTCTAACAAGCTAGCTTGCGAGATCTAGTCTCGCCACGCAATTGAACTCATACTATTTAATACCACAACTTAATGATGGCAATTGATATCATATTATTGCAGTTATCTTTATAATGGAATCGTTACAACAGTTCCTCGTAATTAATCAACCCACATCAACCCATATTTCAACTAAATAAAACGACTGAATCATATCTGCTTAAACTGTTGAATCATTCATGAGACAATTATTATATTTAGTTTAATTTCATGTAGTTTCATTAATTTATAATTGTGGATATTGCTTCACCTTGTGGCGATTGCACCCTAAAGGTGCTTGAACCTGTTAATAAGAGAATACAAACATCACTGTGGTTACATAGAATATTGTGGTTAATTACTGTTCCTGCTGCTGTTCATTATTGATTGTATACCTGTTGTGAGCACTTACCCGATTGCACGACATATTGGCCTGACCCTGCTACACCTGACATATACATACATACCAACTCATCCTGTTGTACCATGACATTACTTGTTTCATGATTTCATGCCTAATGCCGACAAACCTGACCATTCCTGCTGTCGATCCAGACAGATCTACTTTTACTATATTTTGTGTTGGCATTAGTCCTTGACTACTGAATACCTGACCTGACATACATAGCTTGGGGGTATGGGGAAATCAAAGGTGAAACCGACTTGTAACTCAACAGTTCGATACTTGTTCTGATCAGTCTTACGGGCTTGGCCAGCTCCGGAGTGGTGATGCTGACACTACTCGTCCATCTTGCTACCTTTTACTGCTTAGCGGCACGTCTCGGATTCAGCCCCGAGGATCTTGACCGTGGTCCCGGGCACGCACGGGATACTATTGAGTTACATCGACGATTCATCAAATTGATTTCAAAGACTATAGAGTAGAAACCTGATAGGACAGTTTAGTCACCACTGCACATTACCCTGTTCTGTCATTTCTTAGTACTGCTTTGTTCATGTTCATATTTGCATTGCTTATTACCATGTTTACATTATATACTTGATGTCATGACGCGCTGACGTCTGGGTTTTGCATGGCCCAGATTCCGTACCACTGTCGTCGACCGAGCAGGAGTACTTCAGCCAGCAGGCTGATTTGTGAGTTCTGTAGTGGTTAGTTCATTTATTGCATTTTATTTCCAGGTGTGATCCCGCATTACGGGACGTACCTTTCTATTATTGCATTGGATCATTTGCTTCCGCACTTATTGTTTATTGATTCTTGTTATTATGGATTTGGACATGTATTAGATTAGCTTATTATCTTGTTCTTGATATCCTTACAACCGTAATGTGACTGTGGATGGATACTTCCTACCCACATGTAGCATGGTTGGCTATGTCACGTGCCCAATCTTGCGTACTCTGGGAAGCGGGGCGTGACATGGTTCTTTCAGTATCAGAGCCATAGGTTAGTTGGGTTGATTCTTTTGTAGTTGGGTATTGTACCCGATACACGAATCAGAATACCCGTGTTTAGGAAACATGTCCTGCCACCTTGACCATTTTACCATTCTTGAATCACATTCTTCCTGATCATATCTTGTATGGCGTGCAAACTTACTTTGCATGGTCAACTCAAAAACCTAATTTCTTGTTATCCCTAGGACTTGGGCGACTTGGGTGGAGTTAAGTAATTGCGGCTATGATACCGCGGCATAGCTACAATACGATACTCTATTTAAGTATCTTGGAGTTCTAGCCTTGATCCACCTTCAGAATTTTATCATCATGCTAATGTTGGGTGTTTTGAGTTCAGGATTATGACAGGTAAGAAGTTGAAGACGTACCGGAGGCGTGTGAACGAAGCCGCCATGCTTGGAGAGATAAAGAGGAATACTGGAAATCAAAGAAACAGACCGAGCTGATCCAGCAGCACGCGGACTTGTTTCAGGAAGGTTTGCAGATCGTTCAGCAGTCTGTAAACGAAGCTGGAACTAGACCAGTCGACCGAGTAAGGACCGTAGCAGATTTCAGACGGTTGGGTCCTACTACTTTCACTGGTCTGGAGGAGCTGTTGCCAGCCGAGAGCAGTGGCTAGTAACACGGAGAATTTGCTGATTGCGAAACAGATCCCAGAAGACAAGAGTGTTGATGTGGTGCGCATTCGGCTGGGGGATTACGCCCGAGAGTGATGGCTTGTGGAGGAGACCCGCTTGTCCAAGCCAATCAGTTGGGCAGATTTCTCTAAAAGTTTCTTGGAAAAGTTCTTCCCGCGAACTGCACGGGAGGAAATGGAGGAGAAATTTTTTGGGCTGAGACAAAATGGAGCAGCTGTGGATGTACATGCAGCGGAATGGACGAGACTCAGCCGTTTCGCTGGACCCTTAGTCGCCAAGGAGGCAGACAGGGCGCGAAGGTTCTTGCGCAGTTTGGATGTGGACATCCAGAGGCAGATTGTCTCCCTGGGTTTGACCACTTTCTCACAGGTTCTTACGGCAGCCAGAGAGCAGCAGAGTTTATCAGGATCGAAAGGGAACCTTCACCAGACAGCAGTTGCGGCCAGGAAGCCTGCATTTGTACCTAACCGAGATCATGGGCGCAGAGGTATTCCAGTGGACCGTCGAGGTGTAGCGCCAATGAAGAAGCCTGTGATCGTTGATCGAAGGAAGAGCGTGATTTGTGATTACTGCCGATTACCTGGGCACGTGCAGAAGGATTGTCGAAGGAGGCTGGGACTTTGTCTGGTTTGTGGAGCAGCCGATCACGCAGTTGGTGCTTGTCCGTCGAAGCTTCGCACGAGAGATGATATACGGAAGACTCCGCAGAGACCGTTCCAAGGGCAGAAGCAGCTGACATAAGGACCCAACCAGGGTCGAGCTTTCACATTGACAGCTGAGGAAGCCAAGGCATCAGGAGAAGTAGTTTCAGATACTGTACTCGTTCGTGGTTTTCCCGCATTGGCATTATTTGATTCCGGAGCATCCCACTGTTTTATGTCATCCAAATTTATAACTACACACTCGATCACCTGCACGACCCTGTCTAGTTTCTGGGACATACACACTGGGAATGGGAAAATCATAGCTAGTAAGGAATGTAAAGATTGTACGGTTGTTGTTTGTGGACGGGAGCTTTTTGCAGATTTCTTGGTGATTGATACGGGCAGTTATGAAGTAGTCTTGGGAATGGATTTTCTTGGCACTTTCCACGCACACATTGATTGTAGGGCAAGGAAAGTAATTTTCCAGATTCCCGGACACCCTGAGTTTACTTTCATCGGAGGAAGCAGTTCTGTCGGGTCAGTCGAGTTTAGGACTAGGCCGACAAACAGTGTTCTTGCAGCTATGGAAGTTAATAGTAATGAAGAGCCGGCAGTTGTTCGCGACTTTATGGATGTATTTGAAGTTATATCCGGCCTACCGCCGAAGCGAGATGTGGAGTTTGCGATTGACCTTATTCCTGGTGCAGCACCAGTATCAAAATCTTATTATCCGATGGCACCGGTGGAATTGGAAGAAGTTAAGAAACAAGTTGGTGAATTACTCGAGAAGGGATGGATTCGAAGCAGCAACTCACCTTGGGGAGCTCCAGTTCTTCTAGTAAGGAAGAAGGATGGCACGAGAAGGATGTGCATTGATTATCGAGAATTGAACCGGGTGACTATTAAGAACAAATACCCGATCCCTCGCATTGGAGAACTTTTTGAGCAGCTTAGTGGCGCGAGGGTATTCTCGAAACTGGACTTGCGATCAGGATATCATCAGGTCCGAGTGAAGGCAGAAGACATTTGCAAGACGGCGTTTCGAACTCGGTATGGGCATTTCGAGTATTTAGTGATGCCCTTCGGAGTGACTAATGCGCCGGCAATATTCATGGATTTGATGAACAGGATCTTTTCACCGTTCTTGGACCAGTTTATTGTGGTATTCATTGACGATATTCTGGTGTACTCGAAGAGTCTGGAGGAGCATGCTGAGCATCTAAGGATCGCACTGAAGACGCTGAGACAGGAGAAATTATTCGCGAAGATGAGTAAGTGCGAATTCTGGCTGGAAGAAGTGAAGTTTCTGGGGCATGTCGTGTCGGGCGATGGAATCGCCGTCGATCCCGAAAAGATTGCAGCAGTTCGAGATTGGCCTATTCCGAAGAATGTTGCGGAGATAAGGAGTTTTCTTGGACTCGCCGGTTACTACAGAAGATTTGTGGAGAACTTCGCTCGGTTAGCTGAGCCGTTAACCAAGCTTACACGTAAGGAGATACCGTTTGTTTGGACGGATGGATGTGCATTGGCCTTCGAGACGTTGAAGCAGAAGTTGATAACCGCCCCTATCCTAACCATACCGGATGATTCAGGAGGACTGGTGATTCACAGCGACGCATCAGGAAAGGGATTGGGATGTGTTCTGATGCAGAATGGGAAAGTCGTTGCGTACGCATCAAGGCAACTGAAGACTCATGAGAAGAATTATCCGACTAATGACTTGGAGCTTGCAGCCGTGATCTTCGCCCTGAAGATTTGGAGACACTACCTTTAGGGCGAGAGAGTCGAAGTCTTTACAGATCACAAGAATTTGAAGTATGTGTTCACTCAAAAGGAGTTGAACATGAGGCAACGCAGATGGTTGGAGCTGATGGCCGACTACGACCTTGATCTTAAGTACCATCCGGGAATGGTTAACGTCGTGCCGGATGCGTTTAGTCGGTTACCAGCGATTCAGGTATTGACTGCACAGAGGGAGATCATCGCGGATTTCGGAGATTTGACTTGGAGGTTGTGCTACCACATGCTATGGGACAGTTGATGCAATTGCAAGTACAGTCGTTCTTAGTTGAGAAGATTAAAGCGGCACAATCGTAGGATCCTAGACTACAAAGGTTTCGAGAGCAGGTTGAAGCCGGACTACGAACCGATTTACTGGTCCACGGAGACTTTGGCAGAGCGATACATGCAGGAGATTGTCAGATTGCATGGAGTGCCGGTAAGCATCGTGTCCGATCGGGACACTCGGTTCTTGTCGCACTTTTGGAGGAGTTTACAAGAAAGTTTGGGGACTCGATTGAAGTTTAGCACAGCTTATCATCCTCAGACTGATGGACAATCAGAGAGAACGATCTAGACCCTTGAAGATATGTTGAGGGCTTGCTGTTGGACTTCAAAGGTTCTTGGGAGGATCATCTACACCTGGTGGAGTTTACGTACAACAATAGCTTCCAAGCGACAATTCAGATGGCTCCGTTTGAAGCGTTGTATGGTCGTAAGTGCCGTTCGCCTGTTTGTTGGGATGATGTTGGTGAACGAAGGTTACTAGGACCAGATTTGGTGGTACAGACAGTCGAGAAGGTGAATACAATCAGGAAGCATATGAAGGCAGCTCAAGACAGACAGAAAAGTTGGGCCGACACGTCAAGAAGACCTCTCGAGTTCGCCGTGGGTGATTTGGTATTCCTGAAGGTATCACCGACTAGAGGGGTGATTCGCTTTGGAAGTCGGGGAAAGCTTAGTCCCCGATTCGTCGGACCCTTCGAGATATTGGAGCGTGTTGGAGAGGTAGCGTACCGTTTGGCGTTACCACAGTCATTAGTAGGAGTTCACGATGTGTTTCATGTGTCTCAACTACGGAGGTATGTTCGTGATGAGACTCATGTCTTGGATCATTCGGAGTTGACTGTACGGGAGGACCTGACTTTTGAGGAGCGACCAGTTGAAATCAAGGATCGAAGAGAAAAGGTTCTTAAGAACAAGGTTATCCCTCTTGTGCTAGTTTCTTGGGGTAACCGATCGCATGGAGAATCCACTTGGGAGCGAGAAGACGAGATCCGACAGAAATTCCCTCACCTTTTCCAGTAGTTAGCTATCTTGTATTCTTGGAATTTCGAGGACGAAATTCTTTTTGTAGTTGGGTATGGTGTAACACCCTAGCCCAATAATACTATTTATATTACTAGTTGAGGGTTATATATTGCTCCTTTCCAATTATTCTGTTTTTCTGGGATTTATTGCTAAATTTTAACCGGTTAAGTCATTTTGGCACGTAACAAATTTTAACTCCTAAAATGAAATTAAAAGTGTCCATGTTGGCCTACTCGTCGCCACTAGTCGCGTGGTAGCGTCCGCGTGTCGAGATTCCGTCCCGTTCGGCTAAACGGGCAAGCTTGGACGACTACGCGCGCGTGCAAGTGTCCGACTTGGGGCATGCATTTTAATCATTAAACACCTCTTTTCAAAATTTGGAACCCGCTTAAAATCTTATAATTTGAATTTGGAACATTTGGGCGCAATCCGGGCGCGATTTGGAAATGTTTCATTTCGCGCCAAAAAGGCCCGTTTTAATTTAATACCTTAAACTAATAATATACGAAAATTCCATGGTTTAATCTTCACACAAACCCTAGTGAGTATGTATCATCAAACATGATACAAGCAAGTGCACATCCGAGCGAGAAAATCCATTTAAAGTGAACCAATACTAGTTAATTCAAAGTAATATATCAAATATATAATTCTACATTAAATCATTAAATCAACACTTGATTTAACGATCCGGTCATATCGCATATAACCGACTAATATCCAATGTATCGATTTATCGAATCAATCCTTGATTCGATAACTAGGTTATATCGCATACAACCATTCGACACATTCATCGCGAGAATAGAATACGGTATCACATACACGCATTATTCTCGGTCCTGCACATATCTCATATGCGCTCCTATTTCGTTTCGCTTGAACCAGGAAACCTCTGTGTAGGACTCTAAAGACTCGTCAATACGCCGGCAGCAGATGATAATCATATCAAACACCCACAAGCCGCAAGCGGTCTGCTAAACGTAACGGCCACCCGAGTATTGAGCGATCTGAAAATCGACGAGCAAGCCCGCTCACACTCCAGTGAATCCAACCAGTAACACTACCGTACAGTCCGGTCTGATCGTTTGATATGTCGCATATCTCGCCTAGGGGTGGTAAACGTCAGACCCCAATAGCTCGATAAGTCGTGTCGATATGAGATCTATAACTGTTCGAGAAACTACTGGTAACACTTACCAGTAAATCTCAGCAACCCTGGCCAGGGATTTCCTGTTATAGCCAATCGAACACAGCGCAACATCAACCCCCTATACCGGGAGAGACGAATCCCCTCCTATCGCTCATTGCCTCCATGTGACTCGGGACTGTACCCAAAAACCACCGTTTTGCACGGCCTCTTGGATGTGGTAAGATGGAAATCAAAGCACAGTGGGAACTACACAAGACTCTATGACGATCTCGGGTCAACAGACTACTCTGTACCAGTGTCACCAGAGAACTGCCATCTGACGTGAGGTATAATACCATCTGGGAGTTCTCGGCGAGTCCGTCCAGTGTACCCAGTCTCCACTGAGCACCCGTATATCATCTCTGATGTCAAACACCAATGGATATGGGATCATCCATCGCCCATCTGTATGGGTCGAGAAGGTATACGCTAGTCTACACTGGTATATCGATGCCCTGTCTCGATACACCCACGACTAGGGACTTTGAAGGATGTACTTATAGACTATCTGTCCCCACTAGTATGATCTGCATCATAGTCTAGGTAGTCAAGTACACATCCTAAGGGCTTTACCAACATGTAACAGAGAGACAATCAATGTACACGTTAAGGTAAAGAGTAACCAGATAGCATACTATCATGTCGAGCAAGAAAGTCCTCCCTATATATGTCCCAGCATCCACTACAATATACATCCAATGTACAGTAATGGCCTCTAGGGCATACATATAACTAACAGCTTCCCTACCGCAACGCTAGGGATTAGAAAGCCCTCCCAGAGGCAGTCGAGCCCGAGGATCCCTCGCTCGGCTATCTTTCAGGACAAAAGCCCTCGCCAAGAGGCACCGGGCGGTAACCCCGCCCGGCCAAGGATCCTTGGTAGGCTTCTTACAGCCCTTCCCGCGCTAAGGACCAAAGTCCTCCCAGAGACAGTCGAGTCCTTGCTCGGCTATGTTAGTTGTATGTATGCCCTAGAGGCCAGTATTGTACAGATGATGTATATTATATTGGATGCTTGGACATATATAGAGATGACTTTCTTGCTCGATATGATAGTATGCTATCTGGTTGCTCTTTATCTTAACATGTACACTTGTCTCTTTAAACTGTCTTATAGTTACATGTTGGTAAAGCCCTTAGGATGTGTACTTGACTACCTGGACTATGATGCAGATCATACTAGTGGGGACATGGTAGTCCAAAGGTACATCCTTCAAGGTCCCTAGTCGTGGGTGTATCGAGACGGGGCATCGATATACCAGTGTAGACTAGCGTATACGCTTCTCGACCCATGAGATGGGCGATGGATGATCCCATATCCATTGGTGTTTGACATCAGAGATGGTATACGGGTGCTCAGTGGAGACTGGGTACACTGGACGGACTCGCCGAGAACTCCCAGATGGTATTATACCTCACGTCAGATGGCAGTTCTCAGGTGACACTTGTACAGGTTAGTCTGTAGACCCGAGATCGTCATAGAGTCTTGTGTGATTCCCACTGTGCTTTGATCTCCACCTTACCACGTCCATGAGGGCGTGCAAAACGGTGGTCTTTGGGTACAGTCCCGAGTCACATGGAGGCAATGAGCGATAGGAGGGGGGTTTCGTCTCTCCCGGTATTGGGGGTTGATGTTGCGCTGTGCTCGATTGGCCGTAACAGGGAAGTCCCTGGCCAGGGCTGATCAGAAATTTGCTGGTAAGTGTTACCAGTAGTTTCTCGACCCGTTATGAGCCTCATATCGGCACGACTTATCGGTTATTGGGGTCTGACGTTTACCACCCCTAGACTTGATATGCGACATATCAGACGAACAGACCGGACTGTACGGTAAGTGTTACTGGTTGGATTCACAGGAGTGTGAGCGGGCTAGCTCGTCGATCTTCTGATCGCTCAATACCCGGATGGCCGTTACGTTTAGCAGACCGCTTGCGGCTTGTGGGTGCTTGATATGATCATCATCTGCTACCGGCGTATTGACGGGTTTTTAGAGTCCTACACAGAGGTTTCCTGGCTCAAGCGAAACGAAATAGGAGCGCATATGAGATGTGTGCGGGACCGAGAATAATGCGTGTATGTGATACCGTATTTCATTCTCGCGATTAATGTTTCGATTGGTTGTATGCGATATAACCTAGTTATCGAATCGAAGGTCGATTCGATAAGTCGATACATTGGATACTAGTCGGTTATATACGACATGACCGGATCATTGAATCAAGTGTTGATTTAATGATTTAATGTATAATTATATATTTGATATATTAATTTACATTAACTAGTATTGGTTCACTTTAAAGGGATTTTCTCACTTGAAAAACACATTGTATATGTGATATATTTTGTGTGCACTTGATTGTATCATGTTTGATGATACTTGCTCATTTGGTTAAGTGTAAAGAATTAAACCTTGGTTAAGTAAATGATTAGGGTTTTTATTTATTCATTCATTTATCTTTTTAATTTGGATTAAAAAAATGGCAGAAGAAAACAAAAGGGGTTGCTTTCATTCTTGAAGCTTGTTGAAGCTTCATGAAGCTTTGACCAAAGTGACCATTTTGTCTTCATGCTTAACCCTAACCATTCATCTAACCTTAGTCAATTCTCTACACCTAACCATGGTTTACATTATGATAAGTATTCATTTTCTTTTTCATTTTAAAAGACTTATCATAATCATCTTCATCTTCTTCTTCTTCATGAGATAAAGAAAAAGCTTGCCACCATTAATGGCATCTTGAGCAAAAGTGTGAGAAATCCAATTCTAAAGTGAACCCACCTCCTATTTCTTCACCCTCTACCTCTTACCAAGTAGTATAGGGTGTTTTCTTCACAGGTTTCACAACTTGGTGAAGTTGGAGCTTGATCTTGTGTAACCTCGACGTAGATCATCTTCGGCATCGTAGCCGACGACTAGTCCGTTCATTTCTCCGATGAAGCCGATGCTAGAGTCCGAGATCCGACTAGGACAGCGAGAGGACGTCTACGTGGAGCTAGGGAAGTGGAGAACCGGATCTACAAAGGTTGTAGCTTCTCACTTTTAGTTAAGTTGTTAACTAGCTTTACTTTTTGCCTAAAATTCTAGTTAACGATCCGTATTAGGGTTTCTCGGCACCGGAAAAATTTGAAATTGGCATGGTTGATGCCTTGTGAGACCTCTTGAGAGTGCCTAGGAACCATACAGGGCTATCCCCGGCTGGTAGCTTCCTACCACAACCATCAGGGATCAAAGTCCTCGCCAAGAGGCACTGGGCAGTAACCCTACTCGGTCCCCGTCCTGAAGGATCAAAGCCCTCGCAAGAGGCAACCGAGCGGCTGCCCTGCTCGGTCAACTCCGGCTGGTAGCTCCCTACCCATGACGCCAGGGATCGAAGCCTCGCAAGAGGCATCCGAGCGGCTACCCCGCTCGGTCGTCCCGGGCTGGTAGTTGCCCTACCCACGACGCCAGGGATCCAAGCCCTCGCCAAGAGGCACCGAGCACCTACCCTGTTCGGCCATCCTCAGCAGGATTCTCACGGCCCCTCTCACACTGAGGATCGAAGCCCTCACCTGAGGTCGTCGAGATCCTTCTTGCTCGGCGCATCCTAGCGGGCATCCTCCTGCCCATTAGACGCTGAAGATCTCAAGCCCTCACTACGAGACCGCCGAGTTCATTCTGCTCGGCGCATCCCCGGCGGGCGTCCTCCTGCCCATCAGACGCTGAGGATCTGAAGCCCTCTTCGCGAGACCGCCGAGCCTCTTTTTGCTCGGCGCATCCCAGCGGGTAGCTTCCTACCCAACAAAGACGAGGATCTTAAGCCCTCACCGCGAGGCCGCCGAGTTCCTTCCTGCTCGGCGCATCCCCATAGGGCATCCTCCTGCCCATCAGACGCTGAGGATCTTAAACCATCACCACGAGGCCGCCGAGATCCTTCCTACTCGGCACATCCCCAACGAGCATCCTCCTGCCCATCAAACGCTGAGGGTCTGAAGCCCTCACCGCGAGGCCGCCGAGTCCCTTCTGCTCGGCGCATCTCCGGCGGGCGTCCTATTGCCCACCAGACGCTGAGGATCTCAAGCTCTCACCACGAGGCCGCCGAGATCCCTCCTGCTCGGCGCATTCCCAGCGGGCATCCTCCTGCCCATCAGACGCTGAGGATCTGAAGCCCTCATCGCGAGGCCGTCGAGATCCTTCTTGCTCGGCGCATCCCAGCGGGCATCCTCCTGCCCATCAGACGCTGAAGATCTCAAGCCCTCACCGCGAGGCCGTCGAGTTCCTTCTGCTCGACGCATCCCCGGCGGGCGTCCTCCTGCCCATCAGACGCTGAGGATCTGAAGCCCTCTTCGCGAGGCCGCCGAGCCTCTTTCTGCTCGGCGCATCCCAGCGGGTAGCTTCCTATCCAACAAAGACAAGGATCAAAGTCCTCCTTAGAGGCAGCCGAGCGGCTTCCCTGCTCGGCTATCCCTGACCGGTAGCTTCCCTATTCGCAACGCCAGGGATCAAGGCCCTCGCCAAGATCAACCGAGCAGCTTCCCTGCTCGGTCATCCTTAGCAGGCATCCTCCTGCCCAACAGATGCTGCAGATTTATAGCTCTCATAACGAGGCCGCTGAGCCCATCACATGCAGCAGACCCGAAGCCCCAACAAAAGATATCAGGTGATCGAAGTCAACTCGACGACCGATTGCTCCACTTGTCGTTCCCGCACTGGACCGCGTCCCATCAGACGCCACAGGTCTGCACACGTCGCGCCGGCCAACCGACGCCTGACACATGGACCGTCGCTTCAGTGGCAGGATGTACGAACCGGTGTACCTTCCTTAAATGCAGAGATCTCGCCCTAATTCGCTGGCAGAAAAGACAGCTGACAGCCCGGGGACACGTCCGAACAAAACCTTAGGAGGGAGCTTACCCCGGGCGGCCCGGCAATCCACTCCTGACCCGACCCACTAGCTAGTCGAGACAAGAGTGAGGGGATAAAGATGATGCTCAATATTGGCGATCTTCAAGATCAGGACACGTGGTAGATGACATGTCCCAAGACCCAGAAGAAAGGGCCCACAGAGGCCGACCAAGCCACCCTTGTACCCGACCTGCAAGCACAAGCTGGCCCTCCTCGGGGCCCTCTGTAAATTGGCCTCCTCAGCCCCCTCAGCTCGCCCTGAGCTGCCACAGGACCGAGACTCCTCGGCCCTCTTGCTCGTCTCCGAGCTCCTCAGTCGAGGTCGTCTTCCTCGGTTCTTCCGACCGACCAACTCCACCACTCACAGGCATAACCGCCGCTCCGCAAATCTCGCCACGCAGATTCTCCGCCAGTAACATCCCACGTTCCACGCCATCACGATTCCCATTAATGGGCGATCCGCTCTTTACGCGGCGTGACCGTTGGGAGCGTAACTGCCGGCGAGATTCTCGCGCCTGCTGCGTGCTGCCGCCGCTATATAAACCCCCATCGCAGAGAGGTCAAGTAAACCATTTTTTACTCCACTTAGCCGTTACTCTGCTCGGATCTAGTATTAACTTGATCGTCGGAGGGTCCTCGGTGGTACCAAACCACCCCGGGACTTCTTTGCAGGTACTCGACGCTAAACTCTTCAAATCACCAATCTCATCAAAACCCACTGAGATCCACACACCAACAGAAGATCGCCACCAATATCCACCGGGAGATCAACGGAAGACAACATCTGAAGGAGAACCGAAAAGGATCCCCATCAATTCTATTATTCAATAGAGAGGCAACAAGTGTTTAGGTTAATGTCTCCATATCAGAAGAACTGTTGAAAAAATTGTAAGTTTTTATAGTTGTTCATATATGATTGGCTTCACCGATGCAATGTGTGAAATGTTCATGGGGGGCCCAACAAGGTCACTGACCGGTTCAATAATTATGATTTTGTCTGTTGGCAGGTTATGTTTGCTTTGTTTTAAAGCTGATGATATTTCTTGGATCCTTGGTAAATCACTGGAGGATGCTTGGAATTTGCAAAGCCGCTGGAAATTTCACTGTGAGTCTACATCTGCACCACAAGAACCTTGTTACTATTATGATGGTGATGGTGTATCAGTTATTACTATTTGCATTCTATTGTTCATTTTTATTGATGTTAGAACAGAATAATATAAAGATATCTAAATCCTTATTGAGATAAATATATATATATATATGGATTGAAACGTAAATGTTGAATTATCAAAGTTCCGTAGAAGACTTTTATATCTTCTTCTTAAAAATAACACGTCGGAATCTGGAAAAGGTTAGGAGAAAATTAAAATCACGAGGGCAATATCAATAATCGACATTTGCGCAAGTTCGAACTTAATTAGGAAGACAAGTCATAAATAAATAAAATATTTATAATCCCAACCCAAAACCATACAAATTCATATGACCCCTCAAAACTCACAATACTTGAAGATTCTAGCATGTCAGAATTGAAATCTACATGAAAGTTAGCATTTGGGCAATAAGTCAAAAGTGCTTTTAAAAAAAAAGGGCATTCAAGGGGTTGGTTGCATGGAAACATATAGTTGGTCGGTGCTCATGATTCCTCCTGTAACTGCAAAAAATGTATTGATTATTGCCACATGAAAGAGAGAAACTGAATATATATACTATATAGTAATTTGCATTAAGTAAAGTGGGCTCTTTGATGATCTGGATCTCTATTTTCCTTTCAATCTTTCTTCAGTTTGGAGTTGGGAGAGAAACAGAGAGCATGCACTTTGTAATTGGCCATGGGAGCCGAATCTAGTTTAATTTTGTGCATGTGACCATTACTGTTGTGTTTTTTTTTTTGGTGGGGGGTCTCGTGTTTCCTGGGACCATCATACGTGGATTCAGATCCTCTCCGGTAATAAATTTCCGCTGAATCGATGGGAAGATTCAGCTCGAAGATGGTCCAATGAAACAACAACAGCTTAAATCCACAGCTTCATGTCAGTAAATTGTTTAGCTGTACCCCCGTGTTCTTTTTATAGGCATCGAGATAATTACAGCGACCGAATATGGTAATTTTGACCTAATAGAACCACTTATTTGCACAACATGACATTATTTAAGGAATTAGAGCAAATGACTAATTGCTCCTTAACCAGCTACAAATGATGTTTTGTAATGTAGTTAAAACACTAAACTAATTACAGGCAGCCTACAGGGTGGCGTACAGGTATAACATTGTTTTTGTATGTATAATGCGATTAATTATGCAAATCATGTATGCAAGCCTTGTGCAGTTCCTATTTAGGGCCTGCCTCTTGGATTCAACTTTTCCTTTTATGACCAAACAATGAACTGCCTGTTAAACAAATCTTTGATCTCTCATTGGACTTGAAACCGTAAGGCTGTTAGTATTTATATGCAAGTGGCATATAATAACAGCAGAAGATTATTAATCTACAGCAAAATTTATACAAGCGTCACACATTGTTAACAAACTGATACGCGTATTCAATTAAAGCTCAGTGTATGTCGTAAATATCGAGATTGTCTTTACCTTTGTCTGCCTTTGTCTCTATTTTAGATGAAATGAAATAGACTTCGGATGAGTAGAAAACAAGCTCGACAGAATCTATTGTCTATTACACCTTTTTCGAGTAAAATATTGTATACAATATTCTATTATACATTTTTGAACTTCAGGTGTGCATGCATGCATGCATATGTTTCTGTATTTTATTCTTAGATAGATGTGGATTTTATATACATTTTCCAAGTAAAATGTGGCAACCGCTATGTACATATGTATATGTATACAGCTGTTGATATAATCCTTTTCTGTAATCAAAGATAAGGTTTCATGTTAGCAACTATGATAATACTAGATTATATAAGTTAAATCATATATCCACTGTCTCTAAATTAAATAGTTAATCGTATTAACAAAATAATAAAACATCTCTTGTTGTTTTTGTTCTGATGATTCATAATTTGGTTTATCTTAGAAACATAATGCATGTCTGTTTTATATGATTCTTATCTTTATATCTGGATTAATAATCAATATTATATTTGCTATATTTTTTAGTTAAGATGGGGTTTATCTTAGAAACATAAGCGGTATATATTCATATACCCTAATGGCCAACAAATTTTAATTGCCAAAAAGCAAAGCAAGATGTCCTATTTAATAAAAATAAATTAAAGAACAAAATATTTACAAGAAACGGAATTTGTGTATCAAGATAAACAATTCTCGATGCGTTATTAAAAGAAAAGACAAAACAAAAAATGCTTCTACGGTTTATTTTAAATGCGTTCGTGGCCGACGTTAAATTGAATGCATTGCAAATCTTGATTTTAAAAGGCAAAATATGTAACCTGTGCTGAAGCTCCAAAACATACAGAACTAACCTGCTGCCTACAAATTTTGTGTAATTAAGTGGTTAATTACAATATCAATCAGTTAGTTATAAACTCGATATATTTAAATATTTCTAGTCCAAGTACAATAATTAGCATGTAATATCCCTCCATAGTTGCACATTTGTCATTATACCATCTGCAATCCTTTTGCATCTTCATGAAAAAAGTCAAGTTATCTACATGAACCTCCATTGGCCTTATATTGCCAAAGAACTATTTGTTACTTTCTATGAAAACAAAAACTATTTCTTTCAAGGGTTGGTACATCAATTATTTATAAATAGTGCATGTTTAATGCAATATATATATATATATATATATATATATATATATATATATATATATATATATATATAATGGAGGAAAGACGGCATAGGAGTGAATTTCCTCCTATGGCGTCGCAAAAATACCCCCTCCATTTTTTATAATGATCAGAATCCATTATCTTCATCGTTATCATCTCAGATGTGGGTACACCAAATTTCATGTGATTCTACAACTTTTTCACCGTTGATTTAGCAATATAAAAAGTTCTATTGTCGGTAAACCGTTAATTTTGAACATACTAATTCAACGGTGAATAAGTAGTAGGATCATATGAAATTTGGTGTTCCCACATCTTAGATGATAATGATGAAGATGGTGGGTGCCGATCGTCGGAAAAAATGAGGGGGGATGTATTTTTTCGACGCCATAGGAGGAAATTCCTTCCTATGGCATCTTTCCTCCATTATTCTCATATATATATATATATATATATATATATATATAACACTTAAGTATATACATTTTTCATTTTTCATTTCATCTTATCTTTTGAAGCCATATGACCCGGTTTTTAATCCTAGCTTTATTGGTTATAAAGAGGAGTGACAAACAAGAATGATCGTACATAAACACTTGATGCAAAAGTTGGCCAAAGAGCTCTATTTACTAAAATGATTTTCCTTGAGGATTTGGCGAATTCCATAGCATCACAAAGAAAACAGTCAATACATATACTGGTGCGCTTTTAAGCGAGACTACTGAAAATAATCTTTCAACGACACTGACAAACATAAAAGATGTAAATATCAAGATAGAGAGCTTTGTGTGTGTGAAGAAGGTAACGCCCCTCTTATTCACAATTCTGAGCAAACAATATAATTTATATTCTTAAATCATCGCTATATTATTTGATATTATTATATGCAAAGTCACTGTCTGTGTACATGACTCGAGTCAAACTGTCCGTTTATTTATCGGTCGGATAGAGATGGTCATATAGAATCCAGATGTGTAAAGAGAAAAAAATACAGATAGTGTATTTATTTCAGAACAAGCTTGATTGACCGATCAATTTATCTTGCATAATGTTTAGAAGATAAATGTTCTCTGCGATAGCTTGGATTAAAAAAAAAAGAATCTATAGAAGGTATTCCTCTCTACCATAAGGCTCTTAAAAAAAACAAATATTGATTTTGTTATCATCATAGTTGGTTGGCCTTGGCGTATGTGCAGGGAGCTAGGGAGCTGACTCTATGAGATCAAACCTCATTTTTTTTAATTTTGAGGGTAACTTATTAAACACACAGCCAGTCATGTATTTCTTCGATCCGTACCGGTCATTGTTATCTACATGTTACAGAAATATTATGTGTCAAATTTCACTAGATTTGGAACCTCGAAAACATCAATCGGGTGGACTAAAAAATCAATGGTCTTTTGGTGAATGATATCCAAATCTCGTGAAATTTAATACATAAGCTATCTAAAATGTGTAGATAATAATGACAAATGTGTGTGTGTGTGTTTATCTCCATGTGCAATGTGACTCCTCGATGGGTTGGCATTGAGAGTGGAAAGGGTTGGCAGGCAACCACTCCATCAAAACAAAAGAGACACACAAGCAATGAAGAGATGCTCAAGACAAAACATCAAATGCCTTCGCAACGTGCGCCCTAACCTAGGCTATTTTAAAATTAGGCGCACCTACCAAACTTCAAGACTTTGAGTCTAGTTCACATCCACTTGCTTACACTAAGCATGCCTGTTGTAAAAAAATGTACGGCATTTTTGGGATTGGATGCCTTTTGCTTTCATTTGTCCTCATGTTAATTACTACTCGCTTTCACTTTGGGCATGAGCATGCTCTCAATTTAGACAAGATTTATGCTAAAGTTTTGACAAGGGATGTATTTTGCTGAGACTTGAGAGTTGTAGAGGTCAAGATAATTGTTTTTTTAGATGGGCCAAAAAATCAGTTGTCCTCGATTTCTTTAAATGGTGGATATTGTCTATCTGGATCGCCGCGGTCTAAATCATATATAATACAATTGATTCTCTTTGATTCGGTTAATATGATTATGGAAAGGGTTTTTACTTAAAGTCCCTTCAAAACTGAGCTAATTATTTAACAACCCTCTTCCTCCTAAAAGAAAATAAAAATTGATAATTTCTTATTACTCAAAACGTTAAAGTTGCTTCCTTTTAACCCCCGTAGTCCTTCACTTTATTCCGTTAATTAATTAACGAAGGAAATCAGGCCAGTGCTATCAAACTCTCCCAACCACCCACTCGTATTCACTCTTCTTTATCTAAAATTTCAAATTAGAGCCCATATTCGAAATTAGGGCTTCAAATCTCCAATTGGCACTGGACTATGGGTTCTCTTCCACAACCCGAGTTCTGATTTGCAATTTTAATTGAAGAAGAGTGAATACGAGTGGGTTGGGGGAGTTTGATAATTCTAACCCGACTTTTTTGATTAATTGACCAACGGAGTGAAGTGAAAGTGTTAATGGGGATAAAATGACGCAATTTTAACGTTTTGGGTAATAAATAATTATCAAGTTTTGGTTTTTTTTAGTAATTAGCTCAATTTTAGAGGGCTTTAATCTTATCGAAAATATTATACTATCAGAATTCATAAGGCTATTAAATCAAGATGAACAGTACCAATCATCAAATAATTTAATGAATTGTTAGCGTTTTGATCGACCGGGAAAGAATCCACTAACCCCACATTGTCTATTTTTAATAATTGAAATGTCTGGACATGGTTTTGTATTTCTTTCTGTGGTCTTGGGTGTGTGCATAAACTCTCGAGAAACTTTAGTTTCCAAAACTTGGTGCTCCATCAAACTATGGGCCTATGATGAACTTATGTTGTAGCTATGGGTGTCCAATTTTACTGCGATCAAGCTTTCATCTAACTTTATTATCTTCTATCTTCTTATCTTCTTCTTCTACCATGGGGCAAAAAGATTGGGTCTTTCGATTTTGAAATTGATTGATGACGCGGCTTTTTATTTTTTCAAATAAATCAGAAAAATATATATCATTGTTTTTATGTGCGATACATGTAATTAAATTTCACTTCATTATTATTTACAAGTGCAATGCACGTAATTAAATTGCCGTGCTATTATTATTTTACAAACGCGACGCACGTAGTTAAATTAACGAAGAAATGCATGGTAAAAAATTCACGTGCCAAAAATTCTAATTATTATAATGCAAAAGGAAGGGAGATCATTTAATTTGAAATTAATTAAAGACGGGCTTTCTATTTTTATAAGAGAAATTAAAATAGAAACACCGTTTTTGTATGTACAATGCACGTAATTAAATGAGACGCCGTTATTATTTTACAACTGCGATGCATGTAACCAAATTGCAATGTTATTATTATTTTACAAGTGTGATTATGGCTGTTAAAAAAGCTCAATGCTCGGAGCTCGGCTCAAAACCGACTTGTTAAAAGCTCAGTTTGGGCTCGTTTCACAACTAAATGAGTCGAGTTTGAACAAAAATCTAAGCTCAGTAGAATAAAGGAACAAAAAATGCGAACACGGCAGGCTTAAGCCCGGCTCGTGTTCAAGCCCGACCTGTTTAAGGCTCTTGTAAATTTGGATAATTTGTACTTTATTTGGTGTTCACTGAGAATACATATATGCATACTTATTCTTAAATTTAGATTATAATTATTAGCTCGTTGATATTAACCGATCAACCGGCACCTGCATCATGATAATTATTGTATCAAACATTGTTATGTTAAAACATTGAAGAATTTAAATGATTAATAACTTTAACTTTTATTGACAAAGTTTAAAACAAGTTTTAAACTCGTTTATTTAATTATAATAACTGCATTCCTCACCGTCCACTTTATTAGATACAATATTGAACATTGATATGATATTTATATATATTGACATGATTATTTATCGCTTTTTTTCCCCCTAGATTTTAGATAGACTCGATAAAGCTCGAGACTCGCTCGGGCTCGTTTGATAAACAAACGAGCCAGGCTTGAATAAATCTTTAAGCTCGTTTAAATAATTGATCCAAGCCAAACAACCTAAATCTCGGTTCGTTTGGCTCGTTTAACAGCCCTAAGTACGATGCACATGGTTAAATCAATAAATAAATTTTATAAGTTTAAATAGGTTTTCTGATTCGATGTGCCGAGCAATTTGTTACACCGGTTTAGTCTAGGCCTACTTTTCTATTGAAAGTGTCTATCAGAGATGGTTTGACCGGCAGCTGCAGAGCCAACAAATTCCTTGTTTTGGAGGGTGGGAGGTATAATAATAAATGCAATTTAAAGATTTAAACAGAGAGAAACTAATTGTTTTTAATTTAACTTGTTATAAATAAATGATTTCCTGTGACTTAGTTGGATACAAATTATACACCAACTTGAATTAATATATTGTTATATTATCTAATACGCGGACTAAAATACTAATTAATATCTATCTTGTGTGCGGCAGCAATGGCCGGTGGGCAGACGGCACGTGGGGGGTCGACCCATTTTCCGACAGTCATGACAATAGTTGCGTTAAGCAGGAATATTTGACATTATCAGTATCAAAACAAACACGCTAGAGGTTTTCGTGTCCTCATGACCAGCCTCAGGACGAAGTCTTGATTCTAGAGCCAAGTCGATGCTTTTGACCAGCAAAATCCCAAGGTTTTTGCATCAAAAAAGAAAACGTAAAAGAAGAAGATTCCACAATAAGCGGAACTATTGAGGAATCTTCGCCGCTGACGTGTCCACAGCGTGGGCCTGTTTCTCAAACTAGGATCCTTGGAATCTCCCATCTGTCCTCGTCAGCACTGACTCCGCTGGAAGGGCCCCACCTGTCGTGTCACCCACAGCTCACGGTTTCGCAGCTGTCCGGGGAGGCGGGGCCCATCGGTAGCTGCCACGTCAGAGGGGAGGAAAGGGATGGTGGGGGCCCATGGGCCGTGTCGGTTGTGCGATCCACGACAAGGAGGCCTCGTGGATCCGAGGTGGATCCCGTAACCGATTCCAAACCTACGGCTCTCCCTCAAAGTCGATATGTCTGTCTTCTTCCTTAATTGCGGATACACCCCCATTTGCTGGGGCCCAAGGATGGAGCGTTTATACGGTTATACTCCATGAACCATCATAATAATAAGTATTTTTACCTCCTCTGATTCAAAGATATTTTTCACATCACCACTGTATCCCTTTCCCCTTTATCTTCTTCAAGCATAAATAATCCATAACCCAAATAATCCAAAGGAAAAAAATTCTCGGCAAAATCAAATAAAGAAAACAATAATAAATTGCAATCTGGATTTCTTTTTTCCCTATTGAAATCAATGGAGAGAACATGTAAACATCAAGCTTTTAGATTAGGGATATGTGAAAAGGTTTGGAGGCGTAATGGAAAAAAAGACAATATCAAGATTTTAGATTAGGGCTATAATATCGGGTAAATATTTCTATTCAGGATTAAAGGTTGGTTTTTTAGAATAGAAGAGAAGATGAAAGGGATGCCATGGGTATCAGGAACATGGGAGGTATGAATGCTTATTAAAATAGTTTAAAGGGTTTAAATGCTCGATCTTAAATAATTCAGGGGTGTATATGCAATTAACACTTATTTTATATATAACTTGCTAATTAAGCCCCCTATGTTTATTAGGAGGGATAATTTGAAAGTTGATTTTATCAACTGCTGTTTTCGGTTGTTATTAGTTTTCCTCTCCCATTAGCTGCTATTAGATCCGACGGTAAGAGTCGGGATAAAACTGAGAGGCTTTTATTGTTTTGATATATGACGTTGGGCTAGAATTTTATAACAACATGGAAATAGCAATTGAGAAACATCGGCGGTGTCTATTTTCGAACGTTTTTGGGTTTTTGTCCATCGTGTGTTGCGATTTGTTGCAATTGAAGAAGATGAATGAAATGAGTCTACTAATTGAAAATAGAGGGTTGTGATTTGAAGCGATGGTTAAAGGTACGAAAAAAATAAAAGAAGATGAAGGGTTTGAAATACGGCAAAGTCAAGGGAATCAATACATGACAGGGTTTGTTTGTATATGGAAATGCAGGGGTGTTTTTGTGTTTTATTGTTTCAAAAACGTATAAGGTACGATTCAACAAAGTCAAGGGAGTTGGAAGAAGAAAAGAAAGATAGGGCGCTGGAAGCAAGTAGAGAATATGTGGAGGCTACGAAGACAATCTTCTCTAAAAATTAATAACAAAAGTCTAGAAAACTTATTAACCTAGATTACATAAGAAAAGGTGCTCAAGAAATAATGGTGAAAATCAAAGAATGCATCAAAGTAAAGTTAAAAAGTGAACTATTAATCAGTTTTATCATCCATTTATTCAACTCCTGTTTCTGCAGGTCGAAAACGATAAAAAGGGGACCCCGTGAAATGCCATTTATAATTTTTTTATCGGTAAAAGCTTAATGGTTTTGTTTATTTAATTAATTATCATAAGCTTTTCATGTAGTTGTCTATTATTTAAATTAGTTATTAGTTGTTAAGCAACTCAAAATCCACAAAGCACACGTTTATATATGCCTAGAATTACGCTAGGTTCAATTTAACAGGTAGGCATGTCTTTCCAAATTATAATATAAAAAGGTCTACGTCTCCTCTCCTAAAAATATGCACACGTCTACTTTATTGTGGGAGATTACTTATGAATGAGAATGAGGCACTACGTCCACCTTGACTATTTCAATTTATCATGTTCTAATTATATTGCCACCTCTCTTAATGAATCGAAAAGCGGTAACTTGTTCTTTTTCTCAAATCTAAATCGAATTCAAATGAGGAAAATAGTTATGCGGAGATAAAATAAAAAACTGGAGTTATGGTTGCCGTCGGCTAATAAATTAGCTTTAGATGACAAATTCCGCCAATGAGCCGCCGCTTAGCTCTATTAAAAATATACCAACATTAATTCTTCAGAGGGCCGTCGTTCCTATTTCGGCTTCGCTGAGCAAACCGCAACAATCATAAATTTATTGGTTTCTGCTGCTTAACGAAGATTGATTAAGAATAACACCTTCTCTCTAGTTTTCTGTCCATCCAGAAGAATTGGCTTTTCCAAATTAATGGCTTTGACAAAGAATAGAATATGTTGTTTCATACCATTCTCTTCAAAGCAAATTAATGACACATAATAAGTTACCATTTCATCTTCAAAACGAGTCATCCTTCAACTTCTTTTGTCATTGCTTATCTAATGTTAAAGTAGAAGAGGTAACTCATTTACATTGCATCGTGTATATATGAAATGGCATACGATGGGATATAAGATAAGATAATATAACATCAATTAATTAGAGAAGTTACCCATATATTGCCACCTCTTTCATTTCCAGTAGCTATATATACTTAATTTAGTTAATTAGCTATTATGTCGTCACTGCTGCGCTAAGACTCATGCACAACAACAGGTGACTCGTTACATTGCATCACCCACCAAAATTAGCACAAATTTTTAATGCCCGACGTGACCTGGATCACGCCAAAATGTTACCTTCCCTTGATTTGCTGATGGCGGCGATGAACGGCTGATGTTTGATCTGGAGGCAGGCTCCTGAAGCGTGTGGATCTCAATGGGTTTGAGGCTGTTGGCGCCGAGCTACCTGCAAGGAAGTCCCGGGGTGGTTGTACCACCGAGGACTCTCCGAAGGTCAAGTTAGAGAGGGAATCCGAGCAGAGTAACGGTTTAGTGGAGTAAAAATGGCTCACTTGAACCGTTTGGAAGAAGGGTTTATATAGCGGTGGCAGCAGGCAGGGCAGGCGCGAGAATCATGTCGGCCGTTACGCTCCCGACGTCACGCCCGCGTGATGAGCGGGATCCCCATTAATGGCAAGACAGGCTCGTTAATGGGGGATCGTGATGGCGTGGAACGTGGGATGTAGCCGGCGGATATCTCGCGCATGACGAGATTCGCGAGATGGCGGTTGCGCCTGTGAGCGGTGCCGTTGGTCGGTCGATGAGACCGAGGAAGATGACCTCGGCGGGAGAGCTCGCGGACGAGCGGGAGAGCTGTCACGCCCAGCTTCCCAAAATACGGAAAACGAGGGATGACTAGACCAGCCATGCTCCTACGGTCAAGAAATAATCCCGCCGTAGTCACATTTCGGCTTCTAGCATTACATGGTAATCAGTAAACACATTACAGAAGTAAAGAAAATACATCACCAGATATTACATCAACTTTCATTGTTCACAATTTGCAACAAAACAAAAAAAAAGAACTACCAACCAAGTGCGAATACAAGGTTTCTTTAGGGAAAACAGTGAAGGTACTGGAGGCACGACCGTCTAAATCTCTACAAGCTCGAAGGGCAGGTATGACTCCTGAACTGGTTCTTTCTCGAGGTCTGAGCATGCATACTCAGGTCGTTACAACGACATAATAGAAATTTTATAATAACAACAAAAGATAAGAAAATGAAAGTAATACGGTGGAGGTAAAATGCAGGTAACCAATATATCACTAACTGATGCACTGTATGATCTGTGTCCCTATCAGTCTCTAAGTCACTTCTGAAATCGAGTTGTGGAAAGAATGATCATGTTTAACGAGGGTCTCGTACATTCTCGAGACTACGGCCTGCTATCGTCCGGGATATAACCCTGTCAGCCGGACCGTTAGGTCCAACCTAATATATATAAGAGTCGCTGTTCGAATGATCAACCTCTAAATCACTGTCCTCGCTAAATACGATTTCCTTTTCACTTCGATTTCCCCTTTTCCTCAGGTTTTCACTATTTATGAGTATGGTCTAATCGTGTACAAGTACGCACCAATAACACGGTTTTAGTCACTGTTCACTGTATTGTTCACTGTCACGAATCATTCACTTTTCACTAGCGTACTTGAAACTCCTAAACCGATACCATTCATGCACGAAAATGCACTGTACACTGAATAATAACGCGCACTATCACTAGAAGTGTGGCAGTCGGGTAAAATATGTGCATTTATACGGTTAAACAAATCATGTGTAACACGAGCTATCATGCATCTTATGAACTTATAAAAATTGCCTTAAATCATACATTCAAAATTCAGTAAAATGATACAAAAGCGGTAGTAAGTAAACTTAATCGGAAATACAATGAAATTAATTTCAAGCCAAACGTGTGTCGGGTTCACAAGTTATAGACGTTTTAAATTAAGTATTCGCTGCTGGAATTTCAGTTCCTGAACTGAAAGTCCGTTTCGCAACACCGTTTTCACCCTGTTGGGATTAGAATTAGGCGACATTATAGTTGAGCAATATTTAGGTTTTACAGTTAGGTTTCCAACGCAATTGGAGGATCAGTGATATCCCATATCAACAGTGAATTATGGTCATGTTATGTTCGATGCGTAAAATCTGTCACTGCAGAATTCAGCAGAACATATCGACATTATAAAATATGTTAAAAATACCATACAGTTAAGGAATTTAGTGAAACTAGTGGGATAAGGAATCTAACTCGATTCCCTACGTAACGATATAGGGTTCCTCACATTACCGCATTTGTACAAGGATATTCAGTGAATTAAAAACAGGGGTTACCTAGAATTACCACTCTGGACTGCAGTCCAGAATCGTAATTCCCCACAGTTTTCTCTATCGTAACTAGTTAAAATTTAGGTATAAAAATAGGGTTCTGTAGATTATTCAGTTGGATTCGATACAAGCCAGGGAACGCCAAAAACCGATTCGTAAAAGATTTAATGTGAATTTAACGGTCTAGCATGTTCAGGAAATTCAGGTTTCGTAATGATTATTGGGATTAACATTTCATAGGTGAAACGACCGTGCTTTCCAACTAAATTTCTACAGCACATCGGTAAATAGTAGACGGGTATAATGATCACAAGTTCCATCATTTAAATTTAATTTTTCATTTAAAGTTTCATATCGAACACTCATATTCATTGGCGCGCACGAAACTATATATATACGATATTAACTCTAAACTGGATTAAATACGAGCTAATAGCATGAAGCAAGTAATATATTTGCCTGATGGCGTGTCGACGACGGCACGGCAGCGGCAACGGCACGAACACGACACGGCAACGACTAGGCTCGAGCCTCAGCTGCGACTGCGTCGAGGAGGTGTCGATGGTGGCGGGGTTGCTTGCTGTGTGGTGGCCGGAAGAGGAGGCGAAGGTGAGGTGAACGGTGATGGCTGTGGAGGTCGCCGTTGAGGGTGCAGCAAGGGGGTCGAGGCTCGAAGCTTGGGTGTAGGGTGCAGTGAAGGGAGTGAAGTAGTGGAGGGGGCTCGGGGTAGTAGGAGGTGATGGTGATGATGCTGAGGGATCGACGAGGTGGCCGGCGGCGAGAGGAGGGAAGAGGTTCGTCGGTTGTCGTTGAGGGGAGATCAGCGGGGTGCATGGAGGTGGTGGGTTGAGGTGTCTTGAAGTTGTAGGGGGTGTGAGTAGTGGCGATGATAGGAGGTGAAGGAGGCGAGGCTGTTGGGGAGAGTGGTCGGCGTGCGGTGAAGGGTCGAGGAGGAGGCAGGGGTGCAGGGGAAAAAAAGGTAGTGAGGGTGGGGGGTTCGGTTTTGTATGGGAGAGAGAGGGAGACGAGGTCGAGAGGGGTGAGTGCGTGAGCACGCGCGCGTGGGATTGTGAGTAGATGCGCGGGGTCGTGGTCACGAACGGGCGGTGGGGACGTGGGGTGACGAGGCGAGAAGGAAAAGAGGCGGGAAAATTCTGATGGAGTGGGGAAGAGGAAGAGGAAGAGGCGGGTCGGGTATGGGCACGGGCCGGGTCGGGCATGGATAAGGGATTGGGCTGGGCTTGGGTTATTTTTTTAGGAAAATTTTAAAATTCAAAACATATGCATTCTAAATTCCTCCAAAAAATAACGGGAAAAAAGAAAATATTCAGGGGACTTGGAAAAAATTTGGAAAAATTATAGAAAATTTTATTAACGGAACCGGGAATTTACAAGAGCCGAGGTATCTTCATTCCGTGGTAGCCCGGAGACGGGCTGTGAGGCCGAGGAGGCCGATTGTGCTGGGGGCTCAGAGATGAGCCAGCGCTTGTTTGTGGGACGGGTACAGGAGTGGTCTGGTCGGCCACTGTATGTCCTTTCTTGTGAGCTTTGGGACACGCCATCTGGCACGTGTCATGATCTGGGAGATCACCGATATTGAGCATCATCACTAGCCCTCCACTCTTGTCCCGACCAGCTGACGGGTCGGGTCGAGAGTGGTCTGCCGGGTCACCCGAGGTGAGCTCCTTTTGAAGATATCGTCGGGCGTGTCCCCGGGTAACCTGCTGTATTTTCTGGATGACGCTAGCGGATCAGGGGAGAGATCTCTGCATTAAAGAGGGTGCGCCGGATCGTGTGTACGCTTACTGAAGTGACACTCCACATGTCGGGCGCTGGCTGGCTGACGCGACGGGCCGCAGATCTCTGGCGTCTGAGGGGATATGTCAATGTGCATGCGACAGGTGGAGCGATCGTGGCCATCGAGTGTACAGAACCGTTTCGGCGGGAGATGACTGTGCCGTTGGATGAGAACGCCGGTGGCAATAAGTAGAGGCGGGGTCTACGTGAGGGCCCATTTCTCTTCATAATCTTCCCGTCTTTGGTCTTGTTAACTCGGCGTTTTCCTCTTTAGGTCGGGATTTCCGCGTTTGCTTTTCCGAGGACTCCTCTTCATCAGGTTAGATGTCTTTCTCTAAGAAGTCTGTAGATGTAGTTGGTGTAGAGTCTGGGTAGCCCTCTATAGAGTCTTCATCTTCTTCCCCTTTTGAATCGAGTCTGCCTCTCCCTTTGGCAGGGCAAATGGATCAATCTAGGACTTTCGGCGCTCTCGGCGCTCAGTCCTGGATGGGGGCCGGCGGTGCGGCCGTGCCTTCGGCTGACCCGAGCCTAGTACCAAATGTGTAACACCCTAGTTCATTTATACCATTTCTAGTTCAAGTATTTCTTTATTTATGGTATTTTCCTGATTTACTGTGTTTTAGGTGCGAATAGTATATTTGACATCTATATTTGCATCCGACCCGACCCGCTTGCTTGAAACCTGTCTTGATTCATATTTATGATTTATCCTGACTTGTTACGTAGACTGGTGCACTTTCATGTATACTGCATACGGGCATTTTATCTGGCATTTGCATTTTTCAATATAACATTTTAAGTCACATAAAATATTTTAAAAATACATTGCATGGCCTGCATGATACCCCTAATCCCGTGGTAGCATCCGCGCATCTTGTTCTCGTCCCGTTCAGTGAAACGGAATTGTTTGGATGGCTACGCGCACGTACATGCATCCGTTCTTGGGGGTATGTATTTTAGTTACCCGGACATTCATTTTTAATTTTGGTCGTCGCATATATTTTTCATATTTTGAAACTGAAATTTTAGTCCCGACCTGAGCGTGTTTTGAAATATTTTTGTATCCCGCTAAAATTCAAATTTATTTAATTTATTATCTTTATTTAAATCAACCGATTAAAAATTTAGTAAAACCAACTAAATTATTTTATCAATTAAAATCCTAACCTTTAACTAACCCCAGCTCTCTCTCTCTCTCTCTGACTTGTGACCCCACCGAGCTCTCTCTCAGCCTCTCTCTCTCTCTCTCTCTCGAGTTATCTCTCATCTTTTCTCTCTCTTCTTTTCTCTCTCTCCCTCTCTCTCTTCTTCTTCTTTCACTAACAGACAACTTTATCTCTCTTCCCCCCTCTCTCTCCCCTCTCGCTTCTTTCTCTCTCCTCTCGCGGTGAGGATGGATCCCGTCACCTCCCCGAGGCTTAGCCTCACCTCCCTTATTAAACCCCATATTTCTCATCGCCGTCTCCATTATATAACTCGGCGATCTCATCCTTCAACCCATCATCACCACTCTCAAACCCTAACCCTCAAGAATCCCCTCGGCCTCACCGAGCTCCTCCTCCTCGCCAACTCCTTCCTCCTTCCTTCTTCCCGAGCTCACCCTGCACCCAACACAACACCGAGAACCCACCTGCACCACCACCTCACCTCGTCGCCGCCGGTCACCTCCACCTCTCGTCGCCATCTTCTTCCTCTCCTCTCCCCCTCTCCTCTGTTCTCCCTCTCCTCTCCCCCTCTCCTCTGTTCTCCCTCCTACACCAACCCCTGCACACCCCAGCAAACAAAACCGAGCCTAAACCCTAACCTAACCTTAACAGCAAACCCTAGCTTCACCGGAGTTCAGTCGATCTCATCGTCACCTTCACTCCTCTCCTGACCCTTGTGCACCTTAAACCACAGTAAGCAATCCCTTCCCTCTCTTCTTCTTCTTCCTCTTTCTTTCTTTCTTTTCTTTTCTTTTCTTTAGATTCTTGATTTCTGTATTTCATAGTTCGCCGGAGCCGGGCTTCACGCCGACGATCCAGACGACCCAGAGGACGTACCTTACCCGCTTGATCACCCTCTTGAGTTGCTTGGACCCGTCCCGTGTGCCGTGCGTGCGTTGCGACGTTTTGCCGACGTCGAACGTGCCGTACATATCCGTTTCGTGATCCGTTGAAGCAAGTTAATCTTGCTACATGCTATACTACTATATTCTATATCCTTTTGCATAATAATACCCCATAATGATTAATTAGGCATCCCACATTATTTCATATCTAGTGCATGCAAATTTATCTTGATACATGCTAGGGTACAATATACTGCACCCAATTGAATATTTACATTTCATATTATTTAGTTGTACATCCCGCATTTACCAGTTTATCATTTTACTGTTATACGACGTCCGTACACATCAATATCATTATTTACATGTCTAGTCGCATGCTAAATCATCTTGCTACGTGCTAGGTATAGTATTATGCATCCATATGAGTAAAATGTTACCCGTTTATCATATTGTACATCCATACTGAAGTTTTACTGTTTTCGGATGCCCGTTTGCATCCATATCATTTAAAATATATATAAATGCATCTATAGATCACATTAATTCATATTATTATTATAGTAACACCCCATGCTTAATAAAGTGCATCCTATTTAGTCTTGGAACTGTAAATATAACCCTAATAGTTAATTATGCATCCATATTTTATTATGCATCCATACCATTAATTCTGTAACTATTCGCATACCATGTCACATTATTACATATTTTTGTTATATTGATACCCTATGCTTGATTTGTGCACCCTACATAGTCATGATGTAACCCCTGATCGATATTTGTGCATCCATGCTTTTATTATACATCCGTACTTTCACCCTGATTCAATACTTGCTACAGTTTGATTATGAGCACCCGTTTGATACCTGTGCCTACTTGACATGACCTGATACACCACTACTTGACATGACTTGATACATGTACACTACTTGATATGACCTGATATATCACAACTTGACGTGTTACCTGATCCTGTTTCTAATGCCGACAATCCTGACATTTTGTCCCGATGGACATATCATGTTGTCTGTATAGACAAACCTGTTCCTGCTTGATCCTGTGTTGGCATTAGCTTCAGATTTATCAATACCTGACTTAAACACATAACTTGGGGGTATGGGGAAATCAATGATGAAACCTGAGTTGTAACTCGACAGTTCGATACTTATACTGATTAGTTTTACGGGCTAGGCCAGCCCCGGGATGATGCTGCTCATATCATTCATTTATACATGTTACCTGTTTACTGCCTAGCGGCACGTCTCGAATTCAGCCCGAGAATCTTGACCGTGGTCCCGGGCATGCACGGGATACTATTGAGTTATATCGACGATTCATTAAATTGATTTCAAAGACTTGAGAGTAGTTAACCCAGTATTTAGTTCAGATTACTCACCACACGTCACATGTGTTTATACTCTTTACTGTTCCTTATTCGTGTTACTGTTATACTTTTATTACTGTTCATACTCATGCCTGCATATCCTGTTATCTCCTGATTATATTATTGTTTGATATTATGACACACTGACGTCTGGGTTTTGCATGGCCTAGATCCTCTACCTTTGCAGCTGACCGATCAGAAGTATTTAGTGAACAGGCCGAGCAGTGAGGACCTGTTAGTATTTTAGTTTCATTCTCATTTCTGATGTGAGCCCGCATTTGGGACGTACATTCCAGATTATTATTGTTTATTAGATTTATTGCTTCCGCATATTATTTCTTGACTCGTTTATTCCGGCTCATGGACATGTACTAGATAGTTTATTTTATTTCTATTATTCTTGATATCTTTAGACAGTCGTAATGTGACTGTGGAGGGATATTTCCTATCCACAAGTAACATGGTTGGCTCTGTCACGTGCCTATCTTAGCGCACTATGGGAAGCGGGGCGTGACAAAATGTGCCGCCGCGGGCGGGGCCATCTGCCTCGTCACGAGCTCCCGATGATTGTCCCGGCGGAGGCCAAAGGCATCCACGGGTTCCCGAGCCCCAGACGAGGGATGCAGGAGAGGGCGAAGACGGGGTTCCTCTTAAAAGAAAGAGGACGGTCACTCGTGTGCCACCGTCGGAGAACCCTGGGGGGATTCCTGTGCAGGAGGGGGCGTCTATTTCGTTGTCCCATCTAAGCTTTTCATTGCTGCCAGGCTGCTTGCTGGTATGGAAGAGTCGGCCAGGTGCAAGGTTCCGTGGGGGACCCTGAGGGCCCAAATGGCGGCTATAGCTCAGGAGGTGGTGCAGGTACGTACTCCTTCATGTGTAGTTTTGAGCGCCCTTTCTTTAGTTCGAGGGTCTTTAGGTCTCTTTGATGTTTTTCGTCAGGTCCTTCAGCGCTGCACCCTCGTCACTCGCATGGAGGCCGAGGGGGCCCTCCCTGCTTCAAGGCCAGCGGGAGAGTCTTCTTCGGAGGCCGAGGACCTGCGAGACTTGAGCTGCGTCTGGAGAGGAAGAGGGTGGCTGTCTTGGAAGCCCGATCGGCCGCCGCGAAACTCGCCGTCTCAAAGTGCCGGGAGTCCTATCACCGCCTAAGTGAGTCCCACCGAGTTGTCGAGGCGAAGTTGATGGAACTGGCCGATCGCTTTGCAGCTATGAAGAGGGCGAGGGATGCTAGCAGGCGGGATGCCGAGGCGGCGCTTTAGGTGGTGGAGGTTGCCAAGATTCGAGATAGGAAGGCGGTGACCGATTACAAGGGGTCGGACCAGTTTTACGTCGACCTCGGCGAGGCCTCCGTTATTGCGTGGAACAAAGCTCTTGATGCCGTCAAGGATCAGTTTCCAGAGTTTTCCGATGGTGAGCTCCGTGCTCGAGTCCCACTTTCGGTGGTCATGCCTCCGACCGATGGTGATGAGGGAGGCGCGGTCTACGCGGGGCTTGCGACTCGAACTTTTTGGCCTTTCTTCCTCTCCCTTTGTAAGCCTCCTGGTAATTTGATAAGGCTGGGGAGCCCACAATACCCTTGTAAAGACTTTTGGCTTTGTGAATAAAGAATTTTTGTAGTAGTATTTGCGCGCATATTTTCCTTTGTCGGTAAACACTTGTAGTTGCATAGTACTGCCTTTGTGTTATGTCGGTTCTTCGTTTAGCGATTACGCGTCGAGTTGAATCTGTTCATTTGACCAGTGTGCCCAGTGTGCAAAGTCGGTATCTCCATGGCCCCGAAGTCAAGGCGGAGATCGCTCAGACGTAGATAGATCGGATGCCCTCGTGTTGAGGTCACGTTCCTTAGCGTGGGAGGCTCGGAGAGGCATGCAAAGGACGAGGCCGAGCAGCATAGCTGCTTGGTGCCCCTTGGTGCCCCTTGGTGAGGGCTTTGATCCTTAACATGGGAGGGGCCGTGAGAGGCCTACCAAGGACTGGCCGAGCAGGGTATCTTCCCGGTGCCTCATGGTGAGGGCTTTGATCCCTGGCGTGTTGGGGTAAGAAGCTACCAGCCAGGGATAACCACGCAAGGGCGGGCCCGGTTGCCTTTCTCGAAGGCTTTTGATCCTTAGCGCAGGAGGGGTTGTAAGTAGCCTACTAAGGATGGCCGAGCAGGGTTGCTGCCCGGTGCCTCTTGGCGAGGGTTTTGATCCTTAAGGATGGCCGAGCAGGGTTGCTGCCCGGTGCCTCTTGGCAAGGGCTTTGATCCCTGGTGTGTTGGGGTAGGGAGCTACCAGCTAGGTGTTCCCCTCCGAATGACGGCGCGACTGGGCGTCTTGCCTGTGATTCGGGGGCAAATGCTAATTGGTGCTATCCGTCCACCTCTCCGAAGATGCCAAGTTGATTTATGGCACCGTGTATCGAAGATTTAAACGGATGCGTCCGATGTAGCAGACTTCGTCAGATTCCCCCACGCTTAAAGGGTTTTTAATTGTGGGGACGCTCTTCCCTGCAGGCGCAAGCCCCTGCAGTTAATTACGCTACCGCATCGCGGTAACCACTTTCTCCTTCTCCAGATGGTCACTTCGTGTCGCATGTGTTTATTTTGTGTTTAGTTGCCCGTGGATTGTATACGGAGACTGAGTTATGTCGTCACCCGTAGGGCGTGGACTAGTCCAAATCCGTATTATCTTAGATTTGGGTTTGGGGGTTTTGGGTTAAAGGATACATTAGCCTCATTCAAGACTAAGATCGACTTAAACGTTTGTTAAGGATACGTTAGTCTAGTTTTCAGACTAAGATCAACTTAACGGGATCGTTTAGATCCAACAATAGAGCAATTAAGGGAGCCCTGTTGTTTAGTTTAGTGATATTGCGGTCAATAAGCAGTTTAAGGACATTGCGGTCCAGTGTTAGTTTTAAGACGTTGCGGTCAAGGTTAAGGACATCGTAGTCCATGGATTTAAGGACTCCACAGTCCGATGTTAGTTTTAAGACATCACGGTCAAGGTTAAGGACCTCATAGTCCATGAGTTTAAGGACTCCACAGCCCGTCGTTAGTTTTAAGACATCCCGGTTAAGGTTAAGGACCTCATAGTCCATGAGTTTAAGGACCCCACAGTCCGTATTAATATGTGGTCATCGGGACCCGTCACCTCTTTGAAGACGTTGAGGAATTACAACGCCAAGTATCAAAGGAGTGAAGAGATGTACCCTTAAACTGAGGTAGATTAAATAATCTTTGGCCCAATTTGGAACCAAGACCAATTAATTATATTATGAGCCCATTGGCTCAGTTGAATTTGAATTGAGGACTTATGGCCAGCTTGGGCTAAGTCCAATCATGTTTAGGATATTGGCCCTCTGTTGGTCCATTAGAGGAGAGGCTTTGCCTCTAGACACTTAGCCAATGGGGCTAAAGTTAGTGTTAAACGCTAAAGATCAATCAGTGTCGAACATTGAGAATGAGATTGACAAGTTAGTGTTTAACACTAAAAGATAGTTAGTGTTAAACACCAGCAACAGGGCTTTCAAATTAGTGTTTATACACTAAGGCAGATCAATGTTAAATACTGGAAACAGGGTTTTCCAGGTTGGTGTTCAACACTAAGAAAGTCAGTGTTAAACACTGTAAATAGATGTTTTCCAAATTAGTGTTTAAACACTAAGAAAATCAGTGTTGAATACTGGATATAGAGGTTTCAATTTTAGTGTTAAACACTAAGGCAAGAGGGGTCACATGGTAGCACGTGAGAGCGCCCTCAATTCATTTTATTCTGCCAAAAGTATTGAATACTTTGGAGCATCACGTTCTGTCATGTGATGGGAATTCTGGTGTTTGTCCGTTAAAGCTTCAGCCAAGGGGTCACGTGGTAGCACGTGATAGCGTCCTGTTTCCCTTTATTTTGTTCTACAGATAAGTGTTTAACACTTTTAATTCTGAAAGCCATCACGTGTGGGCACGTGATGGGGGCCTGCGCTTTGATCTGTTAGAATGTTCATTAGGGGTCACGTGTCGACACATGAGGGCGCCCTAAAGCTCTTTTCTGTTTCTTTTCAGGGGTCACGTGGTAGCACGTGACCCTATTCCTTTGCCTGTTTGAAGATGTGTTTATCTTTTTAAGAATTGAATTCTTCATAGGGTTAAACCCTAGTAATAACTTTAGAGGAATTAAATTCCTACTTTCTTTTGAAGAATTATATTCTTAAATAGGGTTAAACCCTCATTTCTTCTTTCTTGAGGGAATTAAATTCCTGTTATTTTAACAGAACTAAGTTCTTAACTAGGGTTAAACCCTGATTCTGTTCATTCTGAAGGAATTAAATTCCCATAACATAGGGTCAAACCCTAATTTTATTTTAAAGGAATTAAATTCCTATAGTTCTGTTAGAATTAAATTCTCAAGCTTCCATTCCCTCTCTATGCTTTGGATCTGCATGGCAGGATCTCAACCCATTGAGAATTAAATTCTCAACTCAAGGGGAGATGTGCACTTTACAGATCCTCCACCAAAGAGAGAAATATGTTCTTCTGTTTTATATCAGAGTTAAACTCTGTTGAGAATTGAATTCTCTTTTCCTTTCAAAAAGCCTTCCCTTTCTTACCTAGGGTTTTCTTTTGCAGAAAATCCAAATTCCTCCAAAGTATCAAGGCTATCCTCTTTTTTTATGTATCGATTCCTTTCTGCATGTCTGTCTCTCTGTGTCTCCTGGCTCCTATTTATAGGAGATGCAGCCGAATCAATTAGTTTTGGTGAATCTTTCATTGAGAGATTTAATTTGTATTCACCATTCGTTTTGGACCTTTGGATTATTATGTGAATTTTAATCACCATTGGATTTTAAATCCAGAGATTCTCCTTTGTTATTTCGGTTAGATTTTAAGGGGAAATTTTTCCAAGTTCAGGCTTTTTCCATAGATAGGTGATATTTAAGAATCTTTAAATCTTTAATTCAATCGGTTCCTTTGGAAAGATTTGAGAGGCCTTTTCTCAGAATTTAATTCTGTTAACAGATAGGCTTTGAAAGCCGGTCACGTGTGGCCACGTGACCCCCTTGGAACGAGACCTCTTCTTCCTTTTTGCGCTCTGCCTTCTGGCTGCCGCTTAGCCGTCACGTGCCACCACGTGACCCTCGCCTGGAGCCTTTTTCTTGATTTGATCAAGGAATTGAGTCTGCTGCTTTTGAGTGTCACGTGCTAACACGTGACCCTGGTCACGTGGGAGCACGTGACCTCTTCTGAAGCCTTTTCCTTGATTTGATCAGGGAACCGATGTGCCTTTGAAGCCGCTTTTAAATGTCACGTGCCAACACGTGACTCTGGTCGCGTAGGAGCACGTGACCCTTTCTGAACCCCTTTTCTTTGATGTAGTCGGGAAGCTGAATCTGCCTTTCCAATGCTTTTAGGTGTCACGTGCCAACACGTGACTGCTGGTCACGTGCTAGCACGTGATGCCTCCTTCGTAACTTTTCCTGATTTTAAATCAGGAAACAAATGCCCCCACAGTGTTGTTCTCATGTGTTTGCACGTGAGTGCAACGCTGTCACTTTTTGTGACCGTTGGATTCCTCTAGGGATTTGGGGAGATGAAGCGTCTCCATCACATCCTATAAATACCCATGTCTCTTCAGAAGAGCCTTCACTTTGCTCATCTTCTTCCTTTGAGAACTTTTTCCCTTGAGAATTTAATTCTCGTTTCCAGAGCTTAGTTCTCTGTCTCAAACATTTTCCAGAGTTTAACTTTGTTGAAGGATCCTTTTTCCTCAGGTAATGATATTGAACGGTCGAAGCACCTTTATTTTAAAAGAACTCTCTGGATTTTAAATCCACATTAGGGGTTTTACTTCTTTTAATATGAACCCATTTTTTTGAATTTATCAGCGAAAATAGAGAACCATTTAATCTTCGAACAATGGATCTTCTAGGGTTCACTTGATGCTTTTAGGGAGATGATGAGATCCGTTACCTCCTTTTTAAGGAATTTAATTCCGTTTGAAGAAAATGTTTCTGGGAATTTAATTCCCTTCTCTTAATAAGGAGTTTAATTCCTATGAAGAACTCAGTTTCTTCACATGGAGGCTTCTTAGGGTTTCCTTGCTCTAGGTTGTCCTTCTGTACTCAATGCAACAGAAGCTTTGTAACAATTCTCATGACCTTTATTTCAGGTATTATGGATGCACATATGTATGGCCTTGACGAAATCATTTCCTACGGGAACATTCGCGCACTGGGCCGCAGTCAGAACCAGGAGTTCACCAATGCTCAGTGTGCTGAGATTATGAGCCGCTTTGACGAGTACAACCATCGGCTACTCCCCCGCCGCTCTCCTCTTTTGAGACTCATCGTGCTGGCAATTTAGGAGGCGCTTCCTCTCTTCTGCGCCTGTGTACCGCTCAGGGAATTGGACGCTGCCGAGGACAAGATACATTCGGTGTATCTGATGAGTCTAATCTCGAAGAGAAGGCGCGACAACCTCATTGATCTCTTGCACCAGGCATTTCAGCAGTCGGCCGTACTTGCCGCCTATCGGAGGGTGGAGGACATTCGCGAGGACCCCGACGCTTGTGATCGTGAGAGAAAACATACTCGGGAGGTTCGAAATGCTTGGAGAATCTTGGATAAAGTTAAGCTTGAGTTTCTGAATCCGTGCCCCGCGTCTGAAGTCTTACCATTGTAAACGTGTTCTCTTTATTTTGTATGACCTTCTTGAAGTATGACTGCTAAGTTCTATTATGTCTTTGTATGTTTGCATGCCTTTCTGTGGGATTTTATTATTTCACTATTGTTGTTGCTGATGCTTTTAATATGCATGGTGCTGTTCCATTTCTAGTGCACATCAAGTTTGGGGCTCACGTGTTCTGCACGTGGGATCCTTTGATGGGACTGTTCAAAATTTTTCCATGCCATATTTTTAGTGCACAATATCAGATGCAGAAAAGGAGCCTTGGAAATAGTTCCATCCCCTTGATTTTCGATGCCTTTCCTTTTTTGGGCCTTGGAAATAGCTTCATCATGCAAGATTTTCCGCGCTCAACACTTAATGCACTTCTTTATATCTGAGGCTATAGCCTTCTTTTCCCTTCACAGAGATTTATATTTTTTCTTTCTTATTTTGGTGTAATTTGTCTTGAGAAACAAACGAGCGCCATGGCCTGCAATCGCCCTCATGCTTGTCGACAGCCATGAGAAGTTCCTATCAAGGAGATGATCCCCCGCTTTGCTGCTCGGTTGGTGGATCCACTCCTTACCGACGACGAATGTGACTCGGCAATGTATGAACTCTCGATCCGTAGGGGTCCCCCCTCCCGATAGGGTCCCTCTGGCTCCGGATGATTCTCGCGGCCGTGCTTGCCGACATCCCTCCTCACCCGGCGGAGATGACCCTGGCAATGCTTGACGCGGCTGAAGAAAAGCTCGAGGGCTTTCACGAAGCGTGCCTGATTACTCAGGCTTTGAGGGATTGCTCAATTCATCTGCTGAGCCAGATAAAGGCCCGGCGAGCTATTATGTCTGCTTTCGCGGACGAACACGGCGCCAATCGATGGGGAGCGACTCCTCGCGAGAACCGTCGCTTTGATGTGCTGGAAAAAGCAGAGAGAGAGATGGAGAATTTTGTCCTCTGCTTTGTTAACCCTTGTGCCATTGATCCTATGTTTGGTGACCTTTTCCCGTTAGCGTAGCATTTTTAAATTAGTCCTTCTTTTTGTATGCTTTATGTTGAACTTCCATGTAGGCTCGGTACTCGTATGTATGTTTTCGCTTGCATGAATAAACTTTGTGTTCTTTTTATGAAAACTTCCTTTAATTATCAACACTGTCATCATGTCACATGCACATTAAAGCTTCGAATTTTATTTCTTTTTCGGATGTTCATATGATTGCGAACACATGCTCGATAGGATAAACATCGGAAATTTTCTCGTTGCTTTTCATACCAGGTGATGTGAGCGCATTTTAGATCGATTATTGCTGTCGATCGGAAGCCCATTTATATGGTCTAGAGCGTTCCTATCCTGTTTCAGAGGCTGCGGTCGTGACAGTGGGCTTAAATGGCCTGACAAGGCGACACGTGGCGAACGTATTGTTGTGCGGGGAAAGGGTTCGGTCGTAAATTCTCGGAGAAAGAGTTGGCTTCTAAGGCGCTGAGCGAGGTTCAAGCCAATCTTACCGCCGAGGCCAACAAGGCGTATGAACTCTGGCGGGTGCTTCAAGAGTCTATCAAAGAGGTGGTGGCTCTCGATAAAGCTGCCACGTTCACTCATGAAAGGGTCGAGGCTCATAAAGCCACCGAGAAAGAGCTTGAAGCTCGGCTTGCTTCATATCAGGCCCAGCAGGCTCAGGCGGAGGCCCATCTTCTGGCGATCTTAACTCATGATGCCGTGGCCCAACAAAAGCAGGATGAGTTGACCAAGCTGCTAAATCGCCCGCCGGCTTGAGGACTTGTATCTTTCCCCCCCTTTTTTTTTTGTACATACTCATGAATGAGAGTATCTTCTTTTTGTTTCTTTCATGAACTGTACGTTGTATCCATTTTGGTTTATGGAATAAAAGATACATTTTTCTTCTCAACGGCGTGTCTCTTTTCATTGAATGCGTTTGCGGACAATTCATCTTGGCCTACTTGCAGGGCAGCGATGGCTTAGGATTCAGGGTTAAGATCTGCTTCCTAAGACTTTCGCATTTTATGAGCCACGAGGGTCTTATAAAGAGTTTTTCTCCCCATGGGTCGAGAGGATCCCATAAGTGTAAGTTCTTCTTAAGAATCATAAGGATTCTTAAGCGGGTTTTCCCTTGAGAGTCATAAGGATCTCAAAAGAGAGTTTCTTCCTTACAGGTCGTGAGGGCCTACAAGTGCTGGATGTGGTCGCCCTTGTCCGTGTTTCACGGAGTCAGGGGTTTCTCAAGGCATTGTAGTTTAAATACATCGCGGTCAAGGTTAAGGACCTCATAGTCCGTGGATTTAAGGACTCCACAGTCCGATGTTAGTTTTAAGACATCACGGTCAAGGTTAAGGACCTCATAGTCCGTGGATTTAGGGACTCCACAGTCCGTTGTTAGTTTTAAGACATCACGGTCAAGGTTAAGGACCTCATAGTCCGTGGGTTTAGGGACTCCACAGTCCGATGTTAGTTTTAATACATCACGGTCAAGGTTAAGGACCTCATAGTCCGTGGATTTAGGGACTCCACAGTCCGATGTTTGGTTGCAGGGACCCGTCACCTCTTTGAAGACGTTGAGGAATTACAACGTCAGGCATCAAAGGAGTGAAGAGATGTACCCTTAAACCAAAGTAGAATCAGTACAGAATCAGGGTGGTTGATTGTTAGTTTTAAGACATTACGGTCGAGGTTAAGGACATCATAGTCCGTGGATTTTAAGGACTCCACAGTCCGGTATTTGCTCTGGATGCTTCACACGGGTTCACTGCCGTGCTTGGCGAGGACCAGGCTCCGCTCTGGGCATTTTCCGCGGGGTCAAAGAGTGACATTATCCGCGTTCCACGTGACCAGGAATTTTGCACTAGATGCTTCACACGGGTTCACTGCCGTGCTCGGCGAGGACTAAGCTCCGCTTTGGATGCTTCACACGGGTTCACTACCGTGCTCTGCGAGGACCAGGATCCGCTCTGGACGTTTTCCACGGGGTCAAAGAGTGACGTTATCCGCGTTCCACGTAACCAGGAATTTTGCACTAGATGCTTCACACGGGTTCACTGTCGTGCTCGGCGAGGACTAGGCTCTGCTCTGGATGCTTCACACGGGTTCACTGCTTGCTCTGCGAGGACCAGGATCCGCTCTGGATGTTTTCCACGGGGTCAAAGAGTGACGTTATCCGCGTTCCACGTAACCAGGAATTTTGCACTAGATGTTTCACACGGGTCCACTGCCGTGTTCGGCGAGGACTAGGCTCCGCTCTGGATGCTTCACACGGGTTCACTGCCGTGCTCTGCGAGGACCAGGATCCACTCTGGACGTTTTCCACGGGGTCAAAGAGTGACGTTATCCACGTTCCATGTAACCAGGAATTTTGCACTAGATACTTCACACGGGTTCACTGCCGTTCTCGGCGAGGACTAGGCTCCGCTCTGGATGCTTCACACGGGTTCACTGCCGTGCTCTGCGAGGACCAGGATCCGCTCTGGACGTTTTCCATGGGGTCAAAGAGTGACGTTATCTGCGTTCTACGTAACCAGGAATTTTGCTGATTGTATTCGTATTTCACGGAATTGGGATTTGACTTTTCGGTGATCAGAATATCGCCGAGCCATGGAACTGGGAGTTGCCGCTGTTCCGTTTCGCTTGAAGTCGTGTTCGTTGTCACGAGACGAGTGTTGAAACGATCTCCAGGTCTCCTTTGGCCCGTCGAGACTTGACTTCCTCTTCTGATGAAACCTGGGGGAGAAGTATGATCCCTTTTTTGTTTACGCCCTTGGATTGTGTACAGGGTGTGATGGAATATCACCTGTAGGGCATAAATTGAAACCCCTTTTTTTATATTTTATTTCTTTTTCCGCGATGCTCTATCATTTCAGCTTTTATATCGTGGAGGTCGCGATTGCCCTATCATTTCGGCGATTTTTCGCGGTGCCCAATCATTTCGGCTATTTTTTTCATTTTCACTCGTTGTTTTTTATTGCGAGTTGCCCGATCATTTCGGCTATTTTTCATGCATACATTTTTACTTGCTGCTTTTTATTGCAAGTTGCCCCATCATTTCGGCTATTTCGTATGCATGTGTGGCTTGCTAGCTTTTTCGCCGCAAGCTTGGATTTTAGACACCGATTTCGGCATCAGCACCGCTGCAACTGGGATGTTGCCAGGAGCGAATCATCATTTGCCTCTGTCGATATCGAACAAAGGTGGCTTAGTAAACAGGGTTAAGGGTCCTGTCGACCAAGGCTTTTGACTTCATGAGCCGTAAGGGTCTCACAAAGGTATTTCTCCCTACAAGTCATGAGGATCTTGCAGGTGTATTTTCTCCTTAGGGATCGTAAGGATTCCTAAGTGTATGTTCCTCTGTAAGTCGTAAGGATCCTACAAGAGGGTTTTCTCCTTATAAGTCGAGAGGAAGTATAAGGGTTGTTCACCATATGGACATGTCCCTAGTCACGGGTGTGACTTTGCTGGGGAAATGTTTATTCGCGCCCGTGGATTGTATACAAGGGTCAGTATTGAGCCGCTTGTAGGGCAATATCGAAGGTTGTGGGGGATCTGCTTAAGAACAGGTTTAGGTTTCTGTAACTTAAGACTTTCAAATCTCATGAGCCGTGAGGGTCCCATAAAAGAATTCTCCTTACGAGTCGTGAGGATCTCGCAAGTGTATTTTCTCCTTAGGAATCGTGAGGATTCCTAAGTGTGTTGCTCCTTTGTGAGTCGTAAGGATCTCACGCGGGTGGTTTCTCCTTACAAGGTCGAGAGGACCTTATAAGTGTCTTTTAACGAGGTTGCGCCCTTTCGGGTTTTCATAAACACTCGCCGGTAGTCCTGCTGTTTTTACTCACGGAGCCCTTTCGGGTTTTCATCCGTGCCCATTTTGCTTATGGACATACCGTTTTTTTTTTATTCTTTTCATTTTCTTTTCTCTTTTTTTTTACGAGGCCGCGCCCTTTCGGATTTTCACGAACACTCGCCGGTAGTCCTGTTGTTTTTACTCACGGAGCCCTTTCGGGTTTTCATCCGTGCCCTTTTTGCTTATGGACATACCGTTTTTATTTATTATATTTTTTTTTTATCTTGTCAGCCTAAGGATGCTGCGGTATTAGTTTAAAAACGTTTCGGTCCGCTATTAGTTTAAGGACGTTTCGGTCCGTCGTTAGTTTAAGGACGTTTCGGTCCATCGTTAGTTTAAGGATGTTTCGGTCCGTCGTTAAGAGGCTGGCTACCGTTTATAAAACTTGAGCTTAGTAAGATAGCAAGCGGGCATGGTTGTCGTCACCTATCATTGACCTAGGCTGTGGCTCATTAAGCGTAGTATTTCTTCAGGAAGCGACCGTTTATCGGCCTGAAAGGCCTTTCACCGTGCACGTCCATGAGTAGATAGGCCCCACCCTGATAGACCTTATCTATGATGTACGGGCCTTTATAGTTTGGCTCGAATTTTCCCCGCTTGGCGCGATTAGGGATCATAGGTCTTTCGACCACTAGTACGAGTTCGCCTTGGTGGAACGTCCTCGGCCTGGTCAATTTTTCGTACGAGCGCGTCATCTTTGCTTTGTAGGCCTCTAGATTTTGTTGTGCTATGAGCCGGGTTTCATCGAGGGCATCAAGCTCCTCAAGCCGAAGGTGAGCATTTTCTTCGTCCGTCAGCTCGTAGTGGACTGCCACTCGTAGAGAGGGTAACTCTACCTCGAGGGGGAGCACTGCTTCCGTCCCAAATACCAACGTGTATGGTGTTGTGTTCGTGGCCGTCTTGAACGTAGTTTGATAGGCCCAGAGAGCTTCTTGCAGTCTTTCGTGCCAGTCTTTCTTATTTCGTGACACCGTTTTCTTCATGATCTTCGTCAAGGTTTGTTGAAGGCCTCGGCCAGACCGTTAGCTCGTGGATTGTAAACTGAAGAATATCTCCAGTCTATATTGTGCTGCTGCGCGAAGCGGCTAATCTTATGGCTTCTGTAGGCCGGCCCGTTATCGGAGATAATCCGCCGTGGAGTTCCAAACCGATAGATGACGTGCGTCTTGAAGAAGTAGAGGATATTCTCTGTCTTCACTTCCCTCAGCAGTACTGCTTCTGTCCATTTGGAGAAGTAATCAGTTGTCGCCAGGATGAAACGATGTCCCCGGGACGATGCTGGTTCGATGGGGCTGACTATGTCAGTCCCCCACATTTCGAATGGCCAGCTAGCCACCGTTGGATGTAGTGGATTCGGGTGCTGGTGGATGAAATCCCCGTGGATTTGGCACGAGTGACATTACTTCGCATACTCGAGGCAGTCTTGGATCATCATGGGCCAGTAGTAACCCATCCGTTTAATTTTTAACTTCATCTTCGGGCCTGCTTGATGAGAACCACAGATTCCGTCATGAACCTCTCGAACGACTCTTTCTGCTTCGTCCGGTCCTAAGCATCTCAGCCACAGAGAATCAAACGACCTCTTATACAGAGTATCATTGACGAAAGCGAAAGATAGAGCTCGTTTCACGAGCTGATGTCTTGAGGATGCTTCTTCGGGGATTCGGTGGGACTTAAAGTAGTCTATGAAGACCTCCCTCCAGTCCTCAGCCTTCTCACGGTCTTTTATTTGTAGGGTTGTTTGCTCAGTCATGCCCTTTTCTTCGTATGACTCGGGAGATATTTCTGCTGGGGCGAGCACTCGACGGCTTTGTACCATGATTTTGACGTCATCGAGGTTCTCGTCAGCCAATTCTTTAGCGAGCTTGGCTAGCGCGTCTGCTTTGCTATTTTCCACCCGTGGTATGCTTTCCAAAGTGTAGGAGGGAATTTGGGTCAATAGTTGTTGCACCTTTTCGCCGTACTTCACCAACTCCGGTTTGCACGTTTGGTAGTCACCATTTACTTGACTAACGACCAGTTGAGAATCCCCGTATATAAGGAGGTCTTCAATTCCCATGTCGATGGCGATCTCGAGACCCGCTATTAAAGCTTCGTATTCGGCTTCATTGTTCGTCCTCGATTCCGTTAAGGAGAAAGCAAAGCGCATTATCCCTCCTTGTGGGGTTACAAAGATAAGGCCTACTCCCGATTTGACTATAGGGGTACTTTGTTTGCGCTTCTTTACGGAGGACGCTCCATCGAAATAGAGTTCCCATCGGGTACCACCGCTGTCGATCGCGTCAAACGCATGTTTGTCTGGCAAATCGCAATTCAGAGGAGAATCAGCCGGTATCGGATGTTTGGCGAGAAAATCGGCGATGGCCTGGCCTTTCACTGCCTTGAGAGGTCGATACGTTATCGAGAACTCCATCAGGAGTAGAGCCCATTTAGCGAGTCGACCCGTCAATATAGCCTTTGACATCAAATATTTAAGAGTGTCCACCTTCGAGATGAGACGGACTTCGTACGCCAACGCATAGTGCCTGAGCTTTGTTATCGCGAAGATCAATGCCAAGCAGTGTTTTTCAATGGGAGAGTAGTTGCTTTCTGCCCCCAGCAGAACTCGACTTAAGTAGTAGAGTGCTCTCTCTTTTCCTTGATCGTTCTCTTGTACCCATAATGCGCCTAAGGAGCCTTCGAGGGCGGTTGTATAAAGAATGAGGGGTTTTCCCTTGACCGGCGCAGCCAACACCGGAGGGTTTTGCAGGTACTGCTTGATCTCGTCTAGTGCACCTTGGCATTTGTGATCCCAAACGAATAGAGTTCCCTTCTTCATTAGGTGGCTGTAAGGGCGGCACTTGCCTGAAAGATTAGCAATAAATCGCCAGATGTATGCGAGCTTCCCTTGGAGAGACCGCAACTGTTTGAGGGTTCTTGGCGGAGGCATTTCCATGATTGCCTTGATCTTAGATGGATCTACTTCGATACCTCGGTGTCGGATGATGAATCCCAGGAATTTACCCGAGGAGACCCCGAACGCGCATTTGAGGGGATTCATCTTCAAATTATATTGCCGAAGGCGTTGAAATACAGTCTCAAGATGCTTTAAATGCTCTTCGTATGACATGCTCTTCACTACGAGGTCATCGATATAGCACTCGACGATGTCATGTATGAGATCGTCGAAGATCTTTGTCATGGCCCTTTGATAGGTAGCGCCGGCGTTCTTTAGACCAAAGGGCATAACCCTGTAGCAGAATATACCCAAAGGGGTCCGGAAAGCGGCGTGCTTCTGGTCTTCGGGATGCATCTTTATCTGATTATACCCTGATGAACCGTCCATAAAGGAGAAAACCTCGTGAGTGGACGTGTTATCTATCATTAGCTCGGTTACCGGTACTGGGAAATAGTCCTTCGGGCAAGCTTTATTGAGATCCCTGAAATCCACGCATATGCGTACCGTCCCATTTTTCTTCATTACCGGGACGATGTTGGCGATCCAGTCGAGATATTGGACTTCTTGGATAAATCTAGAATCGACCAGCTTCTTGACTTCGGCGTTGATGCTCATCTCAAGCTTGAGTCGCATCCTTCTCGGCGCCTGCTTGACTGGCTTGATATTCGGGGATATCGCTAATTTATGTACAGCAATCTCCGGATCTAATCCTGGCATCTCGGAATAGTTCCACGCGAAGCAGTCTTTATGCTGTAGGAGCACGTTCTTTAACGCAGCCACCCTTTCTTCAGATAGCAGCTCGCTGACAAATGTCGGTCGCGGATCATCTGCCGATCCCAACTCAATCTTCTTGAGGTTACCTGCAGTAGTATGTATGCCATCTTCCAGTTCTTTCGGAGCTGGCGGAAATTCTGAGATCACCTCATCATTGCTGTTCTCAAAGCACCAGGGAAGGTCATCCATGTCCTTGGGCACTTCTTTTAATATCGTAATCATGTAACATGTGCGAATCCGCTTCCAGGACTGAGGTGGACCCGGTTCTGCTCTTGTGGCTTTGGGTTCGTGCTTTTGTGGCGGCGTTACCCTCCAGCCGTTGGATAAAGCGAATCTGCCCTGTTGGTACTGGTCCTCGACCCAGTTCTTGAAGGTGAAGCAGTCTTCGGTAGGATGTCCTATGGCTCGGTGATAAGAGCAATAGCTCAGATGAGAAGCCTTGTTAGCTTGCTCAGGGTGTCTAGACTCTGGAAGCGCGATCATTTGATGTTTTATAGCGAGCTCGAGTAACCTCTCCGTCTTGTCTCGAGGGAAGGAATACGCTCGACTCATCTTCTTCATGAGGGACAAATCCGGACCACGCAACGCCAGATCACACGACTCTCTAATCCTGCGTCATTGTTGTCGGCTCCTCTTTCCGCTTCTTGATTTATTTCTGCCTCTGCGTCGGGCCTTTTGTATAACGGGTTGACAGGGATGAGCATCTTCGTCTTTTGCAGCCTGTTGAAACAGACGTTGCGTCCTGGCTTTCTCGTAGATGGCCATCTCGCGGTTGTGGTCTTCCCGAGCTTTTTGACCCGCTTTCCTGATAAGCTTGTCCATTCGTTCTTCAAATGACGGACTCGGCCTTTCAATCGCCGGGATCTAGTTTTGATGAGGGGTTGGCATTTTCTGACAGGGCGTCCTCTTCTTCATCAAAGGTATATATAGCGTGGCTACCGTAGGCCCGTTCCCGTTTTCCGGCTCTCACGTATCCAAGCCTAAGTGTTTCCATTTTCCCGTTGGGCAATTTGCGTTGAGTCCCAGGGACATCCCAAATCCTTGTTTCCCCAATCAAAGCAAGGCTCTGTTTAAATTTCAAAAAAATTCAAATTTTGAAGCAACGTTTCAAATACCGTGCGCTGCGCGCAACGCGCCATGTGTCAGAAGTTGATACGACAGCACAACGCCCAAGGCGGTGCGTCCAATCAGAGCAGGGCTCTTTTAAAAAAAACTAAAAGTAAAAGAAACAACTTTCAGTTGCGCAAGCGCTGCGCTGCACGATACGTGTCTGCGCAGCTACGCAAGCACTCAGCTGTGCGACACGCGTCACGCGCTAAGGGAGTTGCGCAAAACAGAATAAATCTTTTCTGTTCTTGTTAAAAACAAGAAGATTTTCTTCTGTAAAGCAGAGACCTTTGGATCAAAGATCCAACGGTGGGGAAAATTCCCCAAATCACTCAGAAAAAGATCTCTTTAACAAATTTAACTAATTTATGGACACTATAAAAAGGACCCCAGACCTCAATTCAAAAGCATCAACATCTTGCTAAAAAAAAAGAGAGAAGAGAACTCTGGAGAACTCCTTGAGAATAAAAAAAAAGGTAAAAACCTTTAAAAGAAGGGAAAATTCTCTTATGAACAGATCGTTGATCTAAGAACAAGATCGTTGATCTTCAACAATAAATAAATAAATAAATAAAAATAGTGCCTTGCACTTGTTATGAACCTTTGGTTCCTTGCAATAAGGAAAAATAAGGAAAAACTTGTTTTGGATCAAGAAATCAAATAGTGCTTTGCACTTCTGTTCCTGAATCTAAAAGATTCTTAGTGCTTTGCACTTGCAAACTGCGCTGTTGCACCCTTGGTTGCGCTTGCGCTCACCAGAGCATACACGTGTCTTCACCATAATCGCTTGCGCTCAGTGAGTGGCGCAAAGCGCCTAACAAATGCAATGCAGGGCTAAGCCCAATTAAAAGACCAAACAGGCCTAATTAAATTGATGCTCTGCATCATTTATAAATGGGTAAAGCCCAAATAAAAATAATAAAATGCTATGCAGATGCCTTGCAGTGCCCAAAATAAATTGATGCTCTGCATCTTTTATAGGCAGAGCCCAAACAAGAAAATAGAAGTAATGCAATGCATTATTTAAGTGTGGGTAAAGCCCTAGCACAGGTCTAATGGACTAAAAATAAATAAAATGTTGAACATTTTCAACTGGACTTAGCCCAATTCTGGCCGTAAGTTCTTAAATTAAATTGAACTGAGCACAAATGCTCTCTCAAATCAATTTATATCCGGTTCGAGGGTACATCTCCGAACTCCTTTGACATCCATCGTTGTAATTCCTCAACGACGTCAAAGAGGTGACGGGTCCCAACGACCACACATCAATATGGACTGCAGGGTCCTTAAAATCATGGACCGAAACGTTATTAAACTAATATTGGACCGAAACGTCCTTAAACTAATATCGGACCGAAACGTCCCTAAGCTAATGCTGGACCGGAACGTCCTTAAACTAATGTTGGACCACCACGTCCCTAAACTGGAACATGGACCACCACGTCCCTAAACTGGAGCATGGACCGCAATGTCCCTAAACTACCTATGGACCACTACGTCCCTAAACTGGAACAATAGAGCCTCCAAATGCTCTTTTGCTGGATCTAAACGATCCCGTTTAAGTTGATCTTAGTCCCCAAACACGGCTAACGTATCCTTAAACATTCAAACGGACTATAAAACTCAAAATCAACTTTGGTTCAAGGGTACATCTCTGAACTCCTCTGACATCTGCCGTTGTAATCCTTCAACGACGTTAGAGAGGTGACGAGTCCCGATGGCCAGATATTAAATGGATTATCACGTTAAGTTGATCTTAGTCTCAAACAGGACTATCGTATCCTTAACGAACGTTTAAGTTGATCTTAGTCGCAACGCGACTAATGCATCCTTAAACTAAAAACACCAAACCCAAATCTAAGTAAATCCGGATTTGGACTAATCCACGTCCTACGGGCGACGGCATTACTCAGTCTTCGTATACAATCTACAGGCAACCACAAACAAAACAAACATACACGACACGAAGTGAAATTCTGGAGAAGGAGAAAATTGTTACCGCGATGCGGTAGCGTAATTAACTGCAGGGGCTTGCGTCTGCAGGGAAGAGCGTCCCCACAATCAAAAACCCCTCAAGCGAGGGGGAATCTGACGAAGTCTGCTACATCGGCCGCATCCGTCTAAACCTCCGATACACGGTGCCATAAATCAACTTGGCATTTTCGGAGAGGTGGACGGATAAAACCAAATAGCATCTGCCCTGAATCTCAGAGTCAGGACATCGCAGTCTTGTGCGCCGTCCTTCGGAGGGGAACAGATTCTGGCACGCCCGGTGGGACCTTTTCCTCTTTCCACTCCACGCTTCGTGTGTCGTCTTCGCGAACCAATCGCGGTTTGTTAATGGTTGCCTTCGGATTTCAAGTTACTAAGATTTGGTCTTTTGCCTGGCGCAGAACTCAAGATTCAATGGCATTTAACTGCACCAACTGCTCGAAATGCCACTGCAACGGACACTCCACCTCACCGGGAGGTGTAGCATATGGGCCCCAAGCGGCTTCCTTCCTCACTCTGCCGGTAGATCAGGTGACCCAAGCCACCACTGGTCTGTTCTTCGGGACCATGATCCCACCTACAAGCTTCCCTATGCCAATACCTGCACCGGAAGTGAACAAGAAGTCGGTCTTCGACCGGCTCACTGCTACGACGACCCCTGTCAACGGGTCGCCCACTACCAAACCAACAGCTTCTGTTTTCACCAGGCTAAATCAGAACTCTAAATTGGCTGTCCCGAGGAAGGCAACAGCTGCTGCTTCAAAAGTTGTAAAGGCGACTTCCCCTGTCAAAGAGTCAGTCTTTTCAAGACTGACGATTCCTGCTCCTGCCCCCGCTCAAGGATCCGTCTTCGACAGGTTGAATATCACCCCTCAAAAGACCACCTCAGTCTTTAAGAGGTTAACACCGGTGGCGCCTCATTCAGATAGGGGGCAGAAAGAAACTATCTCAATCTCTGAGCCAATCCCAACGGCTCGCCGTGCTCGACGTCACCATTGGCAACGAGTGAGGAAAGCAGGGGGCAACTCCCCCTCAGGGCTAACTCCACCGGCTCCAGTGGTGGAAGTCGACGCTTCTGTTCCAACCAAGAACAGCTTTGAACTACTGAGAAGGGTACGGAAGAACTCTACAACCGCTACACTGAAGAGATCTCCTCCACCTGCAGAGAGAGCTCCAGAAACGAAGCAAGAACAGCCCCCTCAACGACTGTCCTCAAGAATTTATAAGGTTTGGCGAAGGGTTCAAGACTCAGTGATCGACCCAGATCACTCTCGTCGGCAAAAGAAGGCAAAAGTGCAAAAAGAAAAAGACCATCCTATTAAACAGCAGGGGACAGCAGCTGCAAGGCCGCCCCCTTCAACGGTTCCTTCAACTTCAACGGCCCACAAAAGAAGGAGGCCAGAGAAAACTCCCGCGTCAGCGGCAAAAGTTAAAAATGGTGAACCTAAACGCCCCAAGTCAGGGGGCATGACAGTTCATACGGTTTATATGGCATCGGGAAAAGAAGATAGCCGCATATCAACAGGTCATAGACCGCACACGAGGTCAGTGACCAAAGCTCAGGAGCAGCAGCAGAAGCTCCAAGAGATGATGAATGCTATGGCCGCGCTTACAGGGCCAAAAGAAACCCCTGAAACATCCTCGGACGAGCGTCAAGAATAAGAAACGGACGCAGAATTCCTTCGTCGCGTACTAGAGAAGAAGGATAAAGAAGCTGCGGAGCAGGCAGCCAACATAAAGAAAATGGCCCTCCTGTTCCAGGATATGGTGGGTATGATGATTCAACAAGATCCACCTGCTGAAGACCCCCCGATCATCCTTGAAGACGATAGGGGAGAGACGTCGAATCCTCCACCAGTTCTGTCCACAGCTAAAGAGGATACAATCTCCAAAGCTGATTTGGATGAATACATTGCCCAGCAAATACGGGTTCATCATGCAACCGAAACAGCCGGCCAGGTCGTGAAAACGGGGAGACCAAATCCGAGTTGGTACGATCAAATCAAGTACCCACCCGGTTACACAATTCCCAAGTTCCATGTCTACAAAGGGACGGGCAATCCTCACCAGCATGTTGCCCAGTTCAGGGCACTCTGCGGCAACACCGGTGGTGACGACAAGTTGTTGCTTCGCCAGTTTGTTGGGAGCTTATCAGATACGGCATTCGAATGGTACTCGGAGCTCCCCAACGACTCTATTAATACCTTCGCGGAGATGGAGCTGCTGTTTACTCAACGTTTTGCAAGCGCCAGTGAACGTACCCCGATGACGGCACTGATTAACGCCAGGGTAAAACCCGGCGAGACATGGGTTCAGTACGCTATACGATGGCGGAATCTATGGTCGAAGTGCGAGCAGCGCATTGAAGAAGCTCCCGCAGTGGGTATGTTTGTGGGAACCCTCGATCCACAAGCAACCATCTCGCAATTCATGATGTTTTTCAAGCCAACTACTTTCCAGGCCTTGATTGACAAACTAGCGCAAATGGATCAAATGGGCCATAAACCTCCTCTCCCAAGGCTGGACTCCCGGAATGACAAAGTGAAGGGAAAAGCGATCGTTGTCGCTAATGCTCAACAACAACCGAGCGACTCGAAGCCGGTTGCTCGTCAAAATAATATGCGACCGTACGTGCCCCTTGAGGATAGAATGGGGCGTTCTTATTCCTTTCCCCGTGATAAAATGAGGAGGTTATTCGAGCTGGCTTTGCGCAACAGACTCATAAATCTGCCGGATCCAAAACATCCATTGCAACCAAGTGACGTCAACGAGCCCAACTACTGTCCTTACCATCGAGTACTAGGCCATCCGATTGAAGATTGCTACGTTTTCAAGAATTGGCTTGAAAACCAGTACCGACAGGGTAAGTTCGCGTTATCTGACAAATGGAAGGTGTATCCCCCGCAGCCCCACACCTCTAAGGGGATGAATACGCCGGGGGCAACATGCTCCGTCATTGAAGAAGCTCCTTGGGAGGTTGTATTATCAGCCAAGACAAAGAGGATGCTAAACGATCTTCAGACATGTCCAGTGATCAAGTGGAAGAACCCGTTGGAACCGCAGGTTATTGAAGGGATGTTGAAGCCACGTCCAACTCCAAAGATCGATGGTGGTGGCTCAAACACTTGCAGCCAACCGTCAAAATCTTCAAAAAAGAAGAAGAAGAAATCTAAGAAGTCCGTGAAGCCTGACGATAGACGCACGGACTTACAAAGGCAAATTGACGCGTTGGAGGAATATAATCAAAAGGCACGGACTCCTATTACGCTCCAATAATTCCTCAATCACGTTTTTCAAGAAGAAGATGAGGAAGGAAGTTCATCGGATGAATCCGAGGGATATGTGGCGAGTTGTCATATGATTTCCCATTCGATCACAAATGAGGAGGAGACTCCTTGCACTGAAAAGCCGGGGGCAGATCCTGAACCAAAAGTTCTGGGGCCACCGGAGGAAATAATCGACGCATTCCTTAATGAAGCTCGGTTGAAAAGTAAAGCTAATCGGGAGCGCGAGGCGGCTATATTTGGAAGGGCTAAGTGCCAGCGACTTGATGAAGGAGCTGAGACGATCCCGGTGGAGCTAAACACCTCCGCTACCGACAAAAGCCAATTCAAGATGAGAAAGAAGTTTGCTAAGGCCATATCAATGGGCATGAAGCTGCCATCCTCTAAAGAAGAAATTACCAGTGAAGCGAAAATGCACCCGTCTTATTGCTTATATCATCAAAAGATTTCGCATCCCACTCAAGAGTGCAAAGCTTTCGATAGATGGTGGCAAGGATACGTTGCTCACCGACAACACTTTAAGCGGGAAAAGCGTAAAGCTCGTCGAGAGCAAAGAAATATGACCGAAAGGCTTAAAAGAACCGCTGGCGGTTGTTGCATGGTTAACGCCGGTGGATCACAAGTGCCTACATTCGGGAGTGATTCTGATGAAGAACTAGAACTTGCCCCTCTCTTTAAAGAGTCCGCTTCGAGAACAGAAGAAGAACCAAAGGTTTGCGAAAATATCCGGCTACGTAATCGCACGCTGCCCGAAAAGAACCTCGGACCCTCGAACAGGAAAGATAGAGGGAAAGAAAAGGTCTCTGAAGATATCATCTTAGATGACCAAGTGGTGGAAGAGCTAGCTGCCAAAGACCCACCAAAGAAGAATAAGGTGGATTACAACGTCTTGGCACATCTGAGGAAGCTGCCCTCACAGCTCAGCATTCTTGACGCCCTTTTGCTATCAAAGGAGGCGAGAGATTCGTTGATTAAGGCGCTCCAAGACCCAGAACAATTCCAAGCATACCTGGCCGAGGAAAAGATGAAGGATGAATTGGAGGAGGTGCACACGGCCGATGTTACTTTTGGCGATGAAAACCTTCTACTTGGGATGTGCGAACACAATCGCCCTCTCTATGTCTCGGGATACTGCCATGATATAAAGATAGGCAAAATCCTGATCGATAACGGGTCGTCTGTTAACCTACTCAACGTGCGGGTGTTGAAGGAAATCTGCATGAGCGTCCAGCACCTTGCTCGGGACAAGATCACCATCTCCGGGTTCGACTCCCAATTGTCAAAAGACTCTTGGATCTGTGATACTGATACTACGCTTTGGGCTACTCGTCACGGACATTAAGTTCCACGTCATAGACGCCAAGACATGCTACAACGCTTTGCTCGGCCGACCATGGTTACACGAGTACAACATCATCTCTTCTACACAACATCAGTGTATGAAGTATTTTAAGGATGGTTTCGAGTATACCGTGACGGGAGAACTGAACCCTTTCTCTGTGAACGAGGTCCGCAAATTTGAAGATGCCAAATACTTCTTACCGGATTTCGAAGACACGGAGAAGTGTCACAAGCCGGAGAATAAAACTAACGCTACCATCCCTGTTTTCGGCAGTGATACTGAGGAAGAAGAGGAGATGGTTTATTCGGATCCGCCCCAACACAACAAGCCGGGACCATCAGCTCCTACATTGATCTTTGGCAGCGACTCGGAAGATGAAATCCATGCCGTATTCTCTGCTCGACCTTTAATACAAATGTCCGCTGACGAAGAGCAACGCCTGCAAGTCGCCATGGTGCCGCCTGAGCATCATAAAGAACTGGATACACTTAATATCTACAGTGTAGAAGAGCTGCGGACATTCTATATCCCTCCCAAACGAGAAAGTGAAAAAGCAATTCTATTTTACCGCTCTGAAGAAACCAAAGTGAAAAAAGAAATCTGGCATGGCGCGGATCCTGCGCTCGACAGGCTTCAGCCTATCCGTCTTCCCAGATATTATACAGAGGGTTTGAAGAAGCTGCTGAAACGCCAGGGGATATCCTTCAAACAGACCGTTAGAGAGGCCAAATTCTATGACGGGGTATGGAACGTTCCCGGGACTCAACGCAAACTGCCTAGTGGGAGAATGGAAACAAAAGGGCTTGGCTACGTCCGGTCAAAGAAACTAGAGTTACTACCCGGCTGCTACGTCGTGTATGACCTTGATAAAGAAGCGGATACTCAATGGGAGGACGCTAATCCTAAGCTAGTGAAAGTTCCAGATGCAAAGGAACCCAGTCCGTCGTTCGAGGAACAAATGGACAAACTTATAAAGAAAGCTGGTCAAAAAGTCCGAGATGATCACAACCGTGAGACGGCCATCTACGAGAAAGCCAAGACGCAACGCTTTCTCCAACAGGCCGTAAAGGATGAAAATGCCGCTCTTTGTCGACCTGTTATAAAGAAGGCTCAGCTCAAAAGCAGAAATAAGTCGAAAGGCCAAAAAGGCGCTCAACAACAACAAAGCAGGGCTAAGAAGCCACGCAAATGGGAGTCGAGCGTTATTGATCTATCCCTCATGAAGAAAATGGGTCGAGCGTACTCGTTCCCTCGGGAAAAGACGAAGAAGATACTTGATCTTGCCCTAAAGCATCAAATACTTACACTGCCGGAGTCCAAAGACCCCGAACAGGCAGGCGAAGTCTATGACCCAAACTATTGCTCTTACCATCGAGTAATAGGGCACCCGCTCGAAGACTGCTTCACCTTTAAGAATTGGGTCAAAGATCAGTACCAACTCGGCAAGTTCGCTCTGTCTGACAACTGGAAGGTAACGCCGCCTCAGAAGCACGAGCCCAAGGCCACGAAAGAAGAACCAGTTCCACATTGGGATTGGAAGCGAATTCGCACCTGTCACATGATTACAATATTAAAAGAAGAGCCCGAGGACATAGATGAGCTCCCTTGGTGCTTCGAAAACAGCAGCGACGAGATAATCTCAGGATTCCCACCAGCGCCAAAAGAACTGGAAGATGGGATCCATACCACTGCGGATAACCTCAAGAAAATTGAATTGGGAACGCTAGACGACCCGCGACCGACATTCATCAGCGAGCTGCTATCTGAAGAAAGGGTGACCGCGTTGAAAGACGTGCTCCTACAGCATGGAGATTGCTTCGCGTGGAACTATTCCGAAATGTCGGGACTAGATCCAGAAATTGCTGTACACAGATTGGCAATATCCCCAAACATCAAGCCAGTCAAACAGGCGCCGAGAAGAATGCGACTCGAGCTTGAAATGAGCATCAACGCCGAGGTCAAAAAGCTAATCGACTCTGGCTTCATCCAGGAAGTTCAATACCCTGAATGGATCGCTAATATCGTCCCGGTGATGAAGAAAAATGGGACGGTGCGCATATGTGTGGACTTTCGGGATCTTAATAAAGCTTGTCCGAAAGACGATTTCCCAGTCCAGTCACCGAACTGATGATAGACAATACGTCCACGCATGAGATTTTCTCCTTCATGGACGGCTCATCGGGGTATAACCAGATAAAGATGCATCCCAAAGACCAGAAGCACACAGCCTTCAGGACCCCTCTAGGTATATTCTGCTACAAGGTGATGCCCTTCGGTTTAAAGAACGCCGGTGCCACCTACCAAAGGGCCATGATGAAGATCTTCGATGACCTTATACACGAGATCGTCGAATGTTATATCGACGACCTCGTTGTTAAAAGCAAATCATATGAGGAACATCTCGAGCATCTGAAGACCGTATTTCAATGCCTTCGACAATACAACTTGAAGATGAACCCTCTTAAGTGTGCATTCGGAGTTTCCTCGGGCAAATTCCTGGGATTCATTGTTCGACACCGAGGTATTGAAATAGATCCGTCAAAGATCAAAGCGATCATGGAAATGCCTCCGCCAAGAACCCTTAAACAGTTGCGATCTCTCCAAGGGAAACTCGCATACATACGGCGATTCATAGCCAATCTTTCAGGCAAGTGCCGTCCTTACAGCCACCTGATGAAGGAAGGAACCCCGTTCATCTGGGATCAAAAGTGCCAAAGCGCACTAGACGAGATCAAACAGTACCTGCAAAACCCTCCAGTGTTGGCTGCTCCGGTTAAGGGAAAGCCTCTCATTCTTTATACAACCGCCCTCGAAGGTTCCTTAGGCGCATTATGGGCACAAGAGAACGATCAAGGGAAAGAAAGAGCACTCTACTACTTAAGTCGAGTTCTGCTGGGGGCAGAAAGTAACTACTCCCCCATTGAAAAACACTGCCTAGCGTTGATCTTCGCGATAACAAAGCTCAGGCACTATGCGTTGGCGCATGAGGTCCGTCTCATTTCGAAGGTGGACCCTCTTAAGTACTTAATTTCAAAGGCCATATTGACGGGACGACTCGCTAAATGGGCCCTACTCTTGATGGAGTTTTCGATCACATATCAACCTCTCAAAGCAGTGAAAGGCCAGGCCATCGCCGACTTCCTCGCTGAACATCCCATACCCGCCGATTCTCCTCTAAATTGCGATCTTCCAGACGAACATGCGTTTGATGCAATCGACGGTGGTGATACCCAATGGGAACTCTATTTTGATGGCGCATCTTCCATGAAGAAGCGCAAACAAAACACCCCTATAATCAAATCGGGGGTAGGCCTCATCTTTGTAACTCCACAAGGAGGGATAATGCGCTTCGCATTCTCCTTAACAGAGCCGAGGACAAATAATGAAGCTGAATATGAAGCCTTGATAGCAGGTCTTGAGATCGCCATTGACATGGGAATTGAAAACCTCCTCATATACGGGGATTCTCAACTGGTCGTTAGTCAAGTAAACGGTGACTACCAAACATGCAAACCAGAATTGGTGAAGTATGGTGAAAAGGTGCAACAGCTGTTGACCCAAATCTCCTCTTATACTTTAGAGAACATACCGCGCGCGGAAAACAGCAAAGCAGACGCATTGGCCAAACTTGCTAAAGAACTGGCTGACGAGAATCTCGATGACGTTAGAATCGTGGTACAAAGCCGTCGGGTGCTTGCCCCAGCAGAAATATCTCCGGAATCATCCGAAGAAAAAGGAGCGAGCGAGCAGACGACCCTGCAAGTAAAAGACTGGGAAAATACCGAGGATTGGAGAGGAATCTTCATAGACTACTTCAAGTCCCACCGAATGCCTGAAGAAGCTTCCACAAGACATCAGCTTATGAAACGAGCCCTGTCTTTCGCCTTCGTCAACGATACTCTGTACAAGAGATCGTTTGATTCTCTGTGGTTGAGATGCTTGGGACCTGACGAAGCAAAAAGGGTCGTCCAGGAAGTTCACGACGGACTCTGCGGTTCTCATCAAGCGGGCCCAAAGATGGAGTTGAAGATAAAACGGATGGGCTACTACTGGCCCACGATGATTCAAGACTGTCTCGAATATGCGAAGCAGTGTCACTCGTGTCAAATTCATGGGGATTTCATCCACCAGCACCCAAATCCATTACATCCAACGGTGGCTAGCTGGCCATTCGAAATGTGGGGGACTGACATAGTTGGCCCTATCGAACCAACATCGTCTAGGGAACATCGTTTCATCCTGGCGACGACTGACTACTTCTCTAAATAGGCAGAAGCAGTACCGTTAAGAGAGGTGAAGACGGAAAATATCCTCCACTTCTTCAAGACGCATGTCATATATCGATTTGGAACTCCGCAACGGATCATCTTCGATAACGGGCCAGCTTACAGAAGCCACAAGATCAGTCGCTTCGCACAACAGCATAATATAGACTGGAAATATTCCTCGGTTTATAACCCGCGAGCCAATGGACTAGCTGAAGCCTTCAACAAGACATTGACAAAAATCATAAAGAAAACGGTGTCCCGTAATAAAAAAGATTGGCACGAAAGACTGCAAGAAGCTCTTTGGGCATATCGAACTACATTCAAGACGGCCACGAACACAACGCCGTACGCGTTGGTGTTCGGTACGGAAGCAGTACTCCCCCTTGAGATAGAGTTACCCTTTCTACGAGTGGCAGTTCACCACGAGCTAACGGACGAAGAAAATGTTCACCTTCGGCTTGAGGAGCTTGACGCCCTTGACGAAATCCGGCTCATAGCACAGCAAAATCTGGAAGCTTATAAAGCAAAGATGACACGCTCATATGAAAGATTGACCCGACCAAGGACATTCCGCCAAGGCGAACTCGTGCTAGTGGTCAAAAGGCCTATGATCCCCAATCGCGCCAAGCGGGGAAAATTCGAACCAAACTATGAAGGCCCGTACATCATAGATAAAGTTTACCAGGGTGGGGCCTATCTACTCATGGACATGCACGGTGAAAGGCCTTTCAGGCCAATAAACGGTCGCTTCCTAAAGAGATACTACGCTTAATGAGCCATGGCCTAGGTCAATGATAGATGACGACGACTATGTCCACTCGCTATCTTCCTAAGCTCAAGCTTTATAAGCAGTAGCCGACCTTCTCAATGACGGACCGAAATGTCCTTAAACTAATAACAGACCGAAACGTCTCTAAACTAATACCGCGGCATCCTTAGGCTGACGAGATGAATAAAAAATATATAAATAAATAAAAAATATAATAAATAAAGACGGTATGTCTATAAGGAAAAAGGGCACGGATGAAAACCCGAAAGGGCTCCGTGAGTAAAAACAGCAGGGCTACCGGCGAGTGTTCGTGAAAACCCGAAAGGGCGCGATCTCGTAAAAAAAAAATATATAAAAATAAAAAGAATAAAAAAGCGGTACGTCTATGAGCAAAATGGGCACGGATGAAAACCCGAAAGGGCTCCGTGAGTAAAAACAGCAGGGCTACCGGCGAGTGTTTGTGAAAACCCGAAAGGGCGCAACCTCGTTAAAAGACACTTATAGGGTCCTCTCGACCTTGTAAGGAGAAACCACCCGCGTGAGATCCTTATGACTCACAAGAGAGCAACACACTTAGGGATCCCCACGATCCCTAAGGAGAAAATACACTTGCGAGATCCTCACGACTCGTAAGGAGAACTCTCTTATGGGACCCTCACGGCTCATAAGATTTGAAAGTCTTAAGTTACAGAGACCTAAACCTGTGCTTAAGCAATCCCCACAATTTCCGATATTGCCCTACAAGCGGCCCAATACTGACCCTTGTATACAATCCACGGGCGCGAATAAACATTTCCCTAATCAAGTCTCATCCAAGACTGGGGATATGTTCGCATGATGAACAACCCTTATAAGTCCTCTCGACTTACAAGGAGAAAACCCTCCTGTAGGATCCCTACGACTTACAGAGGAACATGCACTTAGAAATCCTTACGATTCCTAAAGAGAAAATACGCCTACAAGATCCTCACGACTTGTAGGGAGAAATACCTTTGTGAGACCCTTACGGCTCATGAAGTTAAAAGCCTTAGTCGACAGCGCCTTAACCCTGTTCGCTAAGCCACCTTTGTTCGATATCGACGGAGGCAAATGATGATTCGCTCCTGGCAATATCCCAGTTGTAGCGGTGCTGATGCCGAAATCGGTGTCTAATTCCAGGTTTACGGCGGAAAGCCAGTAGGCCGCACATGCATACGGAATAGCCGAAATGATTGGGCAACTTGCAAGAAAAAGCAGCAAGTAAAAATGTATGCATGCAAAATAGCCGAAATGATTGGGCAACTCGTAATAAAAAAAAACAGTGAATAAAAATAAATTAAATAGCCGAAATGCTTGGGCACCGCGAAAAATAGCCGAAATGATTGGGCAATCGCGACCTTCGCAATATAAAAGCTGAAATGATAGAGTATCGCGGAGATAAAACAAAAAAAAATGATGATAGAACTTTGGCCCTACAGTTAAGATCACATCGATCCCTGTATACAATCTAAGGGCGTAAACAAAGAGGGAACCATACTTTCCCAGCAGGCTCCGCCAGAAGGCGAAGCTAAATCTCGACGGTTCAGTCCAACTCCAAAGAAACCAGTATCTTCAGCAAACTCCTTGACTCACGGATACAAACACTCCTTGACGAGAGCCTCCTGATCCGCGTCGACTCGCAGAGCCACCAGCGTCTCCGTGGGAATCCTCGACTCATTTCAAACCCCAAGGAAACAAATAATCCTTGGCGCTTGGGAAACAAATAATCCCTAGCAAACTCCTCGACTCACGGATACAAACACTCCTTGACGAGAGCCTCCTGATCCGCGTCGACTCGCAGAGCCACCAGCGTCTCCGTGGGAATCCTCGACTCGTTTCAAACCCCAAGGAAACAAATAATCCTTGGCGCTCGGGAAACAAATAATCCCTAGCAAACTCCTCGACTCACGGATACAAACACTCCTTGACGAGAGCCTCTTGATCCGCGTCGACTCGCAGAGCCACCAGCGTCTCCTTGGGAATCCTCGACTCGTTTCAAACCCCAAGGAAACAAATAATCCTTGGCGCTTGGGAAACAAATAATCCCTAGCAAACTCCTCGACTCACGGATACAAACACTCCTTGACAAGAGCCTCCTGATCCGCGTCGACTCGCAGAGCCACCAGCGTCTCCGTGGGAATCCTCGACTCGTTTCAAACCCCAAGGAAACAAATAATCCTTGGCGCTTGGGAAACAAATAATCCCTAGCAAACTCCTCGACTCACGGATACAAACACTCCTTGACAAGAGCCTCCTGATCCGCGTCGACTCGCAGAGCCACCAGCGTCTCCGTGGGAATTCTTGACTCGTTTCAAACCCCAAGGAAACAAATAATCCTTGGCGCTTGGGAAAAAAATAATCCCTAACAAACTCCTCGACTCACGGATACAAACACTCCGTGACGAGAGCCTCTTGACCCACGCAGAGCCACCACTGTCTCTGCGGGAGAATTCCCGGTTCGTCTCAACTTGCAAGATGAAGTCTCAGGCAGCAAGGATTGAAAAGCTTACTCCCTGAACAATGGGGCCCTGCAAGTCAATCCAAAATGGTCTCTTGCATACTATTCACGGGTTTCACTCTCCAAAGTCGATTTTCGACAAGGAGGGAAACAACTGCTTACGAATCCTCTCGACTCGTAAGAGGGAAAATTCTCTTATAGGATCCTTACGACTTATAAGAGAAAATCACACTTAGGAATCCTCATGATTCCTAAGGAGAAAACCCACCTACGAGATCCTCTCGATCCGTAGGGAGAAAAGTCTCCATGAGACCCTCACGGCTTATAGAGTTGAAAAGTCTTAGGCAGCAGATCTGAACCTGCGGCCTAAGCCATCGCTATTTCTTAAGAAAGTCAGGATACTCGTTCTAATCATCCGTCAAACATGGTTACTAAGGTGGCATGCTGATAATGAAAGAAAGAAAAGACGGAGAAAATGACACATTACAAAAAAGGTGTATCTTTTATTCATAAACTTGGTTGGATACAGGATACATTATGTAAAAAAAAAATAGGTATATACATCATTTTATCTACAAGCACAAACGATACAAGGATGGATAGCTACTGAAGAGGAAGTGTCTTTAATAAATTCACAAGCTGCTCTCGCACTTCCTTCAGCGCTTCCTCCTGAGTGACAGCCGCAGCCACCTCCGCCTCCACCTGGGCCCGCTGCTGCATGAAGGATGCAAGCTGTTCCTCAACGACCTGCTGAGCTGCTTCACGGCCTTGGGCATCACGCTCGGCGGCATCAAGCTTCCGCTTCAGTGCTAGCCCATTAGAAATACGCTCCAGAAGTCCTTCAAAGACGACTTTCACTTCAGCAGCATTCGCCCTAACTTCAGCGCGTAGGCGAGCAGTTGCGCTTGAATATTCCTGACGTTCCTTCAACCGTAAAGCTGCTTCTTGCTCCAAATGACGGAAATAAGAAGTGCTTTGTTCGAGCCAAGCTGTCCGTTGGGTGCTTATGGCCAAAACTTCAGGAGAAGGACGCGTCGACTCCTGCCGATGTAGGCAGGCCTCGACCTCCCTGCAGTGGTTAACCCAAGATTCGACAACGCCTTCGTTGTGAAAGTTTACGAGCGCCGCCAACATTGGGTTAACTTCCACAGTGAAATCTGCGGCAGAAGGGAGAGCGTCCGCGTTAAGCTCTTCGATATACCCGCTCAGCATGCCCAAACTCATCACGGCACCCTTTGAAGATGGACGTTTCAAGAAAGGGCCTGTCGGTGAAAGGACACGAGACTCAAAAGGGACCGGAGCCGGAACGATAGCTGCAAAACAAAACATGGTTAGACGATGGTTCAAGAGATGTTAAAGAATCGTCAAAAAGGAAATTTATTATACCAGCTGCAACAAATGGTAAAGCTGGAAGGGCCGGTGGCGTGGCAGGTCTTGCGTCCCCTCTTTCAATTCGTGGCACTACAATAAGGAAGAGGAAAGGTCAGAAATCACCCCATTGCTAAAAAGGGGGGGAAATAAAGTCATCAAAGTGAAAGTATACTCACCGGCACCACTAGAGGGAGAAGCGAGTTCGGATAGGAGGGAGAAGCGAGTTCGGATAGGAAGGAGAAGTGTGGAAGCAACACTTGATATAGATGATCAAAGAGCGCTCCTGAAAAGACACAGTGGTACGGCGTTAGTACATAAGTTATGCGGTTAAAAGATAAACTAATGAATCGCAAATCCATACCTTCCAACATCCGTGATGGCACAAGGGAAGGCTGGGAGGTGACCACCGCCAAGGCAGTAATTGACGGTGCTCCTTCGAGCAATGGAGCAACGGCGTTGGCCGCGCCTGCGTTAAAAACAAAGACAGAACTGTTAGAAAAGATCGCAAGATATTGAAAAAAAGGGAATGATGGTAACTCGAAGTTTACCCGACGAGCTGCCAGCCGAAACTGAGGCAATTCCCTCCTCCATCGACATGAGGCCACCACCCGTAACCTCATCACCCGACTCAATAGGGACCGTCGTCGTGCTCGCGCGACCAGGAGACGGCAGAAGATCGTAGACGGGGATGGCAATGATGGGAGCGTTGCCGGACTCTTGGAAGGAAGCGGCTGACTCTTTCCCAAGAGTCGTACCCATCTCACCCGCTACTTCCTCGGGCTCCGCTATCCCCATCGGCTCATCTACCGTCACCACGAGGTCGCCAGCCTCAAGTGCCTCGTCCGCCATCACCCCGGACTCAGTTGTAATGATCATTTCATCTGCCGCCACTTCAGGCTCGGCATCAACGACCTTCTCAGCTATAGGCCCCTCAACCTCCGCACCAGGCTCCATGGCCTCAACGATGTTGCCCGCTGTCGGCTCGAGTTCGGCGGGAGCCGCCTCCTCTATTCCTCTAGGTTCAACGGTCTCCGCCTCATCCTCGGTCGGACTTGGCCCTGTAAAATAATAGATATAAGAACCGTTGACATTATAACTCTCACAATAAGAATTCTGAAAGAAATGTTACCTGAAGTGGACTTATCATTTGCGCTTCGAACGGCGCGCACCACTTGTCGGCGAGCAGTGGATAGGGCGACAGGGGCCTCTCCGGAAGGGGTACCTGCCCGAGGGACGGTGCTTGGGCCCGCTCCCATAGCCAAAGCAGTCCGACGCGCCTTCGCCTCGCGCCTCAGCCGTTTTCTCTCCTCCTGGGCCATTGAGACGGACCTCACCAGAGCCTCTCTCATTGAGGCGTCTTCGTCCATGAGTAGGGATGCCTCCAAATTTTTCAAGGCATCCCTTGTCGTTTTGTCAAGTCGAGGCTCTTGCAGCAGCCCCGACGAGACCGGGACGTTAATAATAGACTTGGGAAGGATCCCCGCATTAACTGAGATAGCCCCTACAAAGAAACAAAGGAAGAAGGTTAAGTTGACCATTAGAAGAGATAACAAATTTTTCTGATGAAAGAAAAGGGGGTGGAACGTACCAACGCCTGCTAGAGCATGTTTCTCCTCCTCCTCTTGGAAGGTTTTCAAAGTGGCAGCAATAGCTTCTTCGGTAGAGACACCTGTTGAAAATGGGAAAAGTATTAGTCAAGAATAATGATAAAAAAATGCGATGAAATGATGAGGAAAGCGGCTAAGGATCACCTGACTCCGTGAGTTTGCTTAACATCGCTTCGAGCCTTGCTGATCGCTCAGAAGCTGCAATAGCGGCCGCCAAATTGGTGTCTGCAGGGTCTACCAAGAAGCCCTTATTGCTGCCATATTCACTTATTCTTTTGGTAAGAGGGGCCTCAGGCTCTAAATTCAGGATCGCGTCGAGAGAAAGGATTGACTTCTTCTTCTTTTGCCCGCCAGCTCTAGATGCACCTGGAATTGATTTGTGCTTGGCAGTCACCTTGGGGCGGCGGGTCCCGATATCCGCTCCTACGCCGGAATCTGGCGATATTACACTAACCGTCTTCGTAGGAACACGGGGCGCCTGTGGAGCATTCACGGTAGCAGACAGCGGCAATCCACGTGGGGGGCTCAACACGCGTGGTCGGTCGACTCCGGCATCTTTCAACGGAGGAATGACCGGGATTCTTGGTTGCAAGGGGGCCTTGCGATCACCGCCAGGAGGCGCACCCCTACGGTCAACCAGTATACGCTTCTCCGTTAAGATAATTGGGCCCATCGCATACGCATACCAAGCCACGTACGTGTTAAGCATCTTAGGGACACAGCTGGGTTCACTAATGAAGAAATAGAAACCCGTGTTAAGCCGTGTGAAATGGTGCATTGCATTCTTCATCCCTCTTGGCTGACCACAAGCTTTTCCAAGAAAGCTTCCAGCGGGATCCCTTGGTTGTAGCTCGATTGCTGAGCAAACCGGTGCGGGTTGTACCTCATGAAAAGTGCGGTCTCGTTCTGCCTAAACACTAGATAGCCCGGCCGAATGGAGTAGAGGTGGAGGATTTCCCGAGCCTTCAATACGGAAGCCCCGTCCTTGAAATCATCGCGCAGTGGCACTACTGACTTAGCAGTCTCTGAGCCTATGGTTATAACCTTATCCACAAAGGAAATCTTCGCTCCGACCAGATGTGGATGAAGGAGCAGCCCCCTAGACTCCCGTGGGGGTGCAAACACAATTGAAGTGCCGACCAACCGCATGACTCTCGGGAGTCTGCATTTCTCAAAGAACGGAGGGATCTTATGGACACCGAACACCCCTTGCACGTGCATTTCCATCCAGGAGGTGAAATAATGCGTCGGAAAGTTAGCGGGCTGCACCCCCGGCTCACTAGCGTCCGCCGCTACGCTAAGTCCTTTATAAAGGTAGGCCAGCCCGGCGATCCCTACCGATAACTGTAAACCAGCCACCATCCGATGCGCTGGGTAAAAGACGGAGGGCCGCATGTGACGCGGGTGCATGGGGAGCGCAAAGCTGCACAGCCACAAACCCAAGAACCCAATAAAAAAGGTCTCCTCATCCATGCCCGGGACGGCGATTTCTGAGAAAGGGACGACGGCGGCGCCGGGGAGATAAAAGTCCTTGTGGTCATCCTCCAATATGGGTTGGCGGTCTAAGCCGAAGCCGAAAGGGTCATCGAGCTGGGCAAACTTCTCACTCCGCTCTGATAGGAGCTCCGGGCGAATGAAGCGGGCAATAAAATCTGCGAAACTGACGCCCCGGTCACCCAATTCCAGATGGAGTCCTTCGTAGATCTCCAGCATCTTCACCAGGCCCGGATACTGATGCTGGACGGCGTTTTCCGGAGTTAGGTCAAACACCAGCGGCTTGATGACGAAAACGTATTCGTCAGGAGGTAGCAACTCCTCGTAATGTTCCCCCCTCATCGGTAAACCCGAAAGCTTGGCAAACTCCTCCAAGGAAATTGAGACCTCTCTATCTGCCATCAAGAAGTGTGGGTGGGGATATTCCATTGTTCGATAAAGGCTTTGATCCACCACGTTGGAGGAGAAGGATACTCGAAGAGCGAGACGTATATGGCCGAATACAACCCAATCTTCATTAGATGAGTCCTTTTCGCCGATAAGATGTATCGGGCCCACTGCAAGTATCCGGCGGGCGGTCGCGGCACTAACCCAATATTATAGGCCTGTCCCCAAGGGCGTGCTTCACCCTGACAGATTCACCTTCCTAAAATATCTATTGCTGGCGGCGGTTGCACGGGAATAGCACCAATTGCGTGTTGGAGGAGGTCATCCGAATTCCAATTTTTAACCTCCACGGCATACTTCGCTGGAGGTTCGTCGGCATAGGGGATTGGAGTTATGGGTTAAGACGGCGTGGCAAAACTGAAACTGCGGCGACCCTGGATGATCTGGCTGTACCACCTCCCCCACAGGTAGAGTTTTTTGCACTCGGGATCATGATCCTTAATAAGAGCGAGCGCCACCCGGTCCACTGGCGAATGAGGGAACCCTCCTTCCGAGCGAACAAAGGGGAAAGACAAGTCGTCAGACATGTTTCCTGTGGAAAGACAAAAATAACCGTTTAGTGTTCTAACGCTTGGCATTTTAAAATCTTACTCCACACTGTGATACAGTGGGTAGGGGACCAAAGGGGGACCCACAAAATCTAGATGACGGTGCATCATTTAATAAGACAATCCCATCATTAGATGAGACTATCAATTCATGGAAAAAGATCCATAAAGAATATCCTCATTGATGGGAAATCCCTAGAGATAAGGAGAAAATCTCCTCTTTTAGAGCAAAGCTCTGTCACAGAGTGACATTTTTCAAACTCTGGTCTCAGGGGAACAAGATTCCTCAAAAGAGCATAGCTCTTTGGTAATAATGGAAAGGTCCATCAAATTTTGTTAACGCACTTAAAAGAATTAAAATTTTGGAATATTGAAGAATCCATGGAAACTTATGAAAAATTCTTCATTTTTTCAGATCTAAAAAGATCTACATTTGATCCAAGAGCAAAGCTCTGTTCATGGGTTAAAACCCATGGACAAAATCTTTGTAGATCTGTAAGTTTTTGAGAGCAGGGCTCTGGTGATGAAACTCTAAAGGGGTTTTCCTTTAGATCAAAGGTCTATAAGAGCAGGGCTCTGTTAATTAAATTTAATTTAATTTAAATTATCTAGAGTGATTCTAAGTTCTGAACTTTGAAGTTCTTGGGGAAAGAACAAGAGCAAGGCTCTGAAAATTCTTAGGTAGGAGCAAGGCTCTGAGAATCAAGATTCTTAAAAGTTGCAAGAATTTTCTAAGGACCAAGGGTCCTATTTATAGGCGCTTGCGCCCCTTCAACTTATCAGTTGATCCAAAGGCTGAGGTTTTGCCACCGCTACACTCACGTGCACGCCACGTGAGCGCAACGGTGGGGGGGCATTTGTTTCCCCAATCAGAGCAAGGCTCTGTTTAAATTTCAAAAAAATTCAAATTTTGAAGCAACGCTTCAAATACCGTGCGCTGCGCGCAACGCACCATGTGTCAAAAGTTGATACGACAGCACAACGCCCAAGGCGGTGCGTCCAATCAGAGCAGGGCTCTTTTAAAAAAAACTAAAAATAAAAGAAATAACTTTCAGTTGCGCAAGCGCCGCGCTGCGCGACGCGTGTCTGCGCTAAGGGAGTTGCGCTGCGCGACATGCGTCACGCGCTATGGGAGTTGCGCAAAACAGAATAAATCTTTTCTGTTCTTGTTAAAAACAAGAAGATTTTCTTCTGTAAAGCAGAGACCTTTGGATCAAAGATCCAACGGTGGGGAAAATTCCCCAAATCACTCAGAAAAAGATCTCTTTAACAAATTTAACTAATTTATGGGCACTATAAAAAGGACCCCAGACCTCAATTCAAAGGCATCAATATCTTGCTAAAAAAAAAAGAGAAGAGAACTCCTTGAGAATACAAAAAAAGGTAAAAACCTTTAAAAGAAGGGAAAATTCTCTTATGAACAGATCATTGATCTAAGAACAAGATCATTGATCTTCAACAATAAATAAATAAATAAAAAATAAATAAAAATAGTGCATTGCACTTGTTATGAACCTTTGGTTCTCTGCAATAAGGAAAAACAAGGAAAAACTTGTTTTGGATCAAGAAATCAAATAGTGCTTTGCACTTTTGTTCCTGAATCTAAAAGATTCTTAGTGTTTTGCACTTGCAAACTGCGCTGTTGCGCTCTTGGGAGCGCGCCACGTGTCAGCAGCGCAACAGCGCAGCGCACTGCACTGTTGCGCTTGCGCTCACCAGAGCGCGCCACGTGTCAGCAGCGCAACAGCGCAGCGCACTGCACTGTTGCGCTTGAGCTCACCAGAGCATGACACGTGTCTTCACCACAATCGCTTACGCTCAGTGAGTAGCGCAAAGCGCCTAACAAATGCAATGCAGGGCCAAGCCCAATTAAAAGACCAAACATGCCTAATTAAATTGATGCTCTGCATCATTTATAAATGGGCAAAGCCCAAATAAAAATAATAAAATGCTATGCAGATGCCTTGCAGTGCCCAAAATAAATTGATGCTCTGCATCTTTTATAGGCAGAGCCCAAACAAGAAAATAGAAGTAATGCAATGCATTATTTAAGTGTAGGCAAAGCCCTAGCACAGGTCTAATGGACTAAAAATAAATAAAATGTTGAACATTTTCAACTGGACTTAGCCCAATTCTGGCCGTAAGTCCTTAAATTAAATTGAACTGAGTACAAATGCTCTCTCAAATCAATTTATATCCGGTTCGAGGGTACATCTCCGAACTCCTTTGACATCCATCGTTGTAATTCCTCAATGACGTCAAAGAGGTGACGGGTCCCAACGACCACACATCAATATGGACTGCGGGGTCCTTAAACTCATGGACCGAAACGTTATTAAACTAATATTGGACCGAAACGTCCCTAAACTAATATCGGACCGAAACGTCCCTAAACTAATGTTGGACCACCACGTCCCTAAACTGGAACATGGACCACCACGTCCCTAAACTGGAACATGGACCACCACGTCCCTAAACTGGAGCATGGACTGCAACGTCCCTAAACTACCTATGGACCACTACGTCCCTAAACTGGAACAATAGAGCCTCCAAATGCTCTTTTGCCGGATCTAAACGATCCCGTTTAAGTTGATCTTAGCCCCCAAACACGGCTAACGTATCCTTAAACATTCAAACGGACTATAAAACTCCAAATCAACCTTGGTTCAAGGGTACATCTTTGAACTCCTCTGACATCTGTCGTTGTAATCCTTCAACGACGTTAGAGAGGTGACGAGTCCCGATGGCCAGATATTAAATGGATTATCACGTTAAGTTGATCTTAGTCTCAAACAGGACTATCGTATCCTTAACGAACGTTTAAGTTGATCTTAGTCGCAACGCGACTAATGCATCCTTAAACTAAAAACACCAAACCCAAATCTAAGTAAATACGGATTTGGACTAATCCAAGTCCTACGGGCGACGGCATTACTCAGTCTCCGTATACAATCCACGGGCAACCACAAACAAAACAAACACACACGACACGAAGTGAAATTCTGGAGAAGGAGAAAGTTGTTACCGCGATGCGGTAGCGTAATTAACTGCAGGGGTTTGCGCCTGCAGGGAAGAGCGTCCCCACAATCAAAAACCCCTCAAGCGAGGGGGAATCTGACGAAGTCTGCTACATCGGCCGCATCCGTCTAAACCTCCGATACACGGTGCCATAAATCAACTTGGCATTTTCGGAGAGGTGGACGGATAAAACCAAATAGCATCTGCCCCGAATCTCAGCGTCAGGACATCGCAGTCTTGTGCGCCGTCCTTCGGAGGGGAACAATCCTGTTGTAGAACCGAGCTTGTCGAACAGTCTGTTTTAAGGGTACTCCTTGGCACTTCAATAGCCTCTTTAGTCCATTTGTATAGTATCTGGGCAAACGGATGGGTTGGAGCCTGTCAAGTGTAGCATCCGCGCCATGCCAGATCTCCTTCTTTACTTTCGTCTCTGAGGATCGGTAGAATAGGATTGCCTTCTCACCCCTTTGCCTGGGAGGGACGTAAAACATTTGCAGGTCCTGCACATTGTAAGCTTGAAGTGTGTCGAGATCCTTATAGTGTTCTTACGGCACCATTGCTAGGGGGTGCTTGTATTGACGGCCGATTGGAGAACACGGCATTAACCTCATCTTCCGAGTCACTTCCGAAGACCAACATGGGGGCGGGCGTCCCCGGGTTGTTGCGTTGAGATGGCCGAGCATAAACCATCTCTTCTTCTTCTTCGGTATCGCTCCCGAAAACAGGGATGGCGGCGGCGGCTTTGTTCTCCGGCTTGCGGCACCTTTCTGTATCCTCGAAATCTGGCGAAAAGTACTTCGCATCTTCGTATTTGCGGACTTCGTTCACGGAAAATGGGTTTAGCTCACCTGTTACGGTATGCTCGAAACCATCTTTAAAGTACTTCATACACTGATGTTGTGTAGAAGGGATGATGTTGTACTCGTATAACCAAGGGCGACTGAGCAAGGCGTTGTAGCAGGTCTTGGCGTCAATGACATGGAATTTGATGTCTGTGACCAGTAGTCCGAAGCGTAATATTAGTATCACGGATCCGAGAGTCCGTGACGATTGTGAATCGAAACCGGAGATGGTAATTTTGTCACGAGCGAGGTGTTGCACACTCATGCAGATTTCCTTTAACACCCGAACGTTAAGGAGATTGACGGAGGATCCATTATCCACTAGGATCTTGCTTATCTTGATATCATGGTAGTATCCAGAGACGTATAGGGGACGGTTGTGGTCGCACGTCCCAAGAAGGAGGTCTTTGTCCCCGAAAGTGATGTCGGCCGTATGCACTTCCTCCAGTTCATCCTTCATCCTTTCCGTGGCGAGGAAGGCTTGGAATTGTTCGGGTTCTTGTAACGCCTTAATTAGTGAATCTCGCGCTTCTTTTGATAATAGGAGGGCATCGAGAATGCTAAGTTGAGAAGGTAGCTTCCTTAGGTGCGCCAGGATGTTGTAGTCCACCTTACCCTTCCTGGGAGGGTCTTTGGTAGTCAGCTCTTTCATGACTTGGTCATCTAAAGTGATATCCTCAGTGACCTTTTCCTTTCCCTTATCTTTTCTACTTGCGGGCCCGAGATTCTTTTCCGGGAGCGTGCGATTGCGCAGCTAAATGTTTTCGCAGGCCTCCGGTTCCTCCTCTTTCCCTAAAACGGATTCTTTAAAGAGAGGGCCCAGAGCCATTTCTTTATCAGAGTCGCTCCCAAAGGTGAGAACTTGTGACCCTCCGGCGTTAACCATGTAACAGTTGCCAGTGGTTCTGTTGTGCCCGTGGGCAGTACTTCTTCGTCCCCGACGGGTCTTGCGTTTCATGCGCTTAAAATGTTGTCGATGAGCAACATATCCCTACCACCATATCCTAAAGGCGTCGCACTCCTCTGTAGGGTGTGAAATTTTCCGATGATATGCGCAATAATCAGGGTGCCTCTCCGCCCCATTGAGCGTGTTTTTTTCCGAGGGTGGTAGCTTCATTCCCATTGACATGGCTTTGGCAAACCTTTTCCTCGTCTTGAATATCTTCTTGTCTGCCTCGGGTGCCTTTCGATCTGGCAGGAGTACTTCAACTCTTTCGTTCAGTCACCTGCATTTAGCTCCTTCCGATGCGGCCATCTCACGCTCCTGATCCGCTTTACTCTTTAGACGAATCTCGTCTAGAAAGGCGTCGATCATTTCATCTGTTGGCCACACAAGCTCTGGTTCAGGCTCTGTCCGCAGTTTCTTAGTGCCAGGAGTTTTTTCATCGTCGGTAAACGAGTGGGAGATTACGTTACAACTCGCCACATATCCCTCGGATTCATCCGACGAGCTTTCTCCATCATCTTCCACCTGAAAGATGTGGTTGAGGAACTCTTGCAGCGTGACAGGAGTTCGCGCCTTTTGATTGTACTCTTCCAGCGCGTCGATTTGCTTCTGCAAGTTCGTGTGCTTGTCTCCAGGCTTCACGGGCTTCTTAGATTTCTTCTTCTTTTTCTTCGAAGATTTTGACGGTAGGGCATGAGTACTTGGGCCATCACCACCGCTCTTTGTAGTTGGGCGCGGCCTCAGCATTCCTTCAATGATCTGGGGTCCCAGCGGGTCCTTCCATTCGACCGCCGGGCATGCATGAAGGTCCTTCAGCATTCTTTTGGTTTTAGTTGACAGCACGACCTCCCATGGAGCTTCCTCAATAAAGGAACAGGTTGCCCCCGGTGTATCTGCTTTCTTGGGAGTATGCGGCTGTGGCGGGTTCACCTTCCACTTTTCGAACAGCGCAAACTTCCCCTGGAGGTATTGATCTTCAATCCATCCTTTGAAGACGAAGCAATCCTCAATCGGATGACTTACCGTTTAATGGTAAGGGCAATAGTTAGGGTTATTCACCTCAGTGGGTTGTGGCGGTCGCCTTGGATTTGGCAAGTTTATAAATCTGTTGCGTACTGCCAACTCGAATAACCGTTTTGTCTTGTCCCGTGGGAATGAGTAGGGACGCTTCATTTTCTCATTATAATACTGACGTCTTTCTTCCAGTTAATCTGTCAGCTTTGGGGCATTGGGTTGCTGCTGGGCATTCGTGACGAAGGTTGCTTTTCCTTTACCCTTGTCACTCTGAGGCTCGGGCTTCGGGGGAGACGGTCTATGACCCATTTGGTCCATCTGGGCCAGCTTGTCAATTAGAGCCTGGAATGTGGTTGGCTTAAAGAACATCATGAACTGGGAGATAGTTGTGTGAGGGTCTAGGGTTCCTACGAACATGCCCACCGCGGGCGCTTCCTCAATGCGCTGCTCGCATTTCGACCACAAATTCCGCCAGCGTATAGCATACTGAACCCAAGTTTCGCCTGGTTTTACCCTGGCGTTAATCAATGTCGTTATTGGAGTGCGTTCGCTGGCGCTCGCGAATCGTTGAGTGAATAGCAACTCCATTTTAGCGAACGTCTTGATAGAATCGTTCGGGAGTTCTGAATACCATTCGAACGCTGTTTCTGATAAGCTACCCACGAATTGGCGAAGCAACAGTTTATCATCACCGCCGGTGTTACCGCAAAGGGCCCTGAACTGGGCGACATGTTGGTGGGGATTGCCGGTCCCCTTATACACGTGAAATTTTGGTATTGTATAACCCGACGGATATTTGATTTGGTCGTACCAGCTTGGATACGGCCGCCCCGTTTTTACGACTTGACCAGCTGCCTCAGTCGCATGATGAACCCGGATTTGCTGGGCTATATAGTCGACCAAATCAGCCTTAGAGATTGTCTCCTCCTTGGCCGTTGAGAGGGCCGGCGGTGGATTTGACGTTTCTCCCCGGTCGTCTTCAAGAACGATTGGGGGATCCTCAGCGGGTGGGTCCTGTTGGATCATCATTCCTATCATATCTTGGAAGAGAAGGCCCATACGCTGTATGTTGGCTGCTTGTTCAGCACCCTCTTTGTCCTTCTTCTCCAATATTCGGCGAAGGAACTCAGCGTCGGTTTCTTCCTCCTGGCGTTCGTCCGAGGACGTTTCTGGGTTTTCTTTTGGCCCGGTAAGTGTGGCCATAGCATTCATCATTTCCTGGAGCTTTTGCTGTTGCTTCTGAGCTTTGGTCACTGACCGTGTAAGCGGTTTATGACCTGTAGACGCACGGCCGTCTTCCTTTCCTGACGCCATGTATACGGTATGGACCATCATGCCCCCAGACTTAGGGCGTCTGGGCTTAGTTCCTTTAGCTGTCGTTGCAGGCTGGGGGATCTTCTCTGGCTTCCTCCTTTTATGAGCAGTGGAGGTTGAGGGGGCCGTTGAAGTGGGCACCCAAACAGCCTTTCGTGGTTTAGCCTGGTGACTGGCTTCCTGTTGGATTTTCAGCTTCTTGTGTTGGCGGGAGAAGTTTGGATCGATCATCGAGTCTCGGGCCTGCCTCCAAACCTTATAGATCTTGGAAGACAGCCGTTGAGGGGATCGGGGCTGTTCTGGTTTTATTTCCGCAACTTTTTTTAGTGGAGGAGGAGACCTCTTTAGCACCGCAGTAGGAGAATTCCTTCGCACCTTATTTAGCATCTCGAAGCTGTTCCCAGTTGGAACGGCAGCATTAACTTCCACCGTTGAGGCTGATGGAGTTAGCCCAGAGGGGGAGTTGCCCCCAGCCTTCCTTACTTGGCGCCAGTGGCGACGTCGAGCGTGTCGAGCGGACGGCGCTGGTTCAGCGGTGAGGATGGCTTCATCTTGTCCCCTGTGTAGGTGGGGGGTCGTTGCTGGTGTTAGCCTGTTAAAGACCGATGTCCTTTGGGTAGCAGGAGCGGGAGCTGAAGCCGTCAATCTTGTAAAGACTGACTTTTTGGCCGGGGAAGCCGCCTTGGCGACTTCAGGAGCAGGACCGGTCACTTTCTTAGAAGCAGCCTTCTCTGGGATTGTCGGCCCCATTGTAGGTCCACAGGAGTCTTGGTCCAATCTAGAGAAGACCGAGGCGCTGGTGTTGGGCGACCCATTGAGAGGGGCCGCGGAAGGGGTAAGACGATCAAAGACCGACTTCTTGGGAGCTTCCTTTGTCAGCACCGGAGCGGTGAAGTTTGTCGGCGGGAGCATGGTCCCAAAAAACAATCCCGTGGTGGCTCGAGTGACCTGTTCCACAGGCATTATGAATAATGAAGCAGCTTGGGGTCCGTAGGCTATACCTCCTGGCGAGGCAGAGCGTTGGTTGCAATTGCAGTCCGAGCAGTTGGAGCATTTCGCAGAAGTAGAAGCCATCAATTCTTTGCTTTCTGCAATAAGCAAGACGCCAAGTCTTAGTATCTTGAAACCCAAGGGCAACCATTAGCGAACCGCGATTGGTTCGCGAATCACGACACACGAAGTGTGGAGTGGAAAGAGGAAAAGGTCCCACCGGGAGTGCCAGAATCTGTTCCCCTCCGAATGACGGCGCGACTGGACGTCTTGCCTGTGATTCGGGGGCAGATGCTAATTGGTGCTATCCGTCCACCTCTCCGAAGATGCCAAGTTGATTTATGGCACCGTGTATCGAAGGTTTAAATGGATGCGTCCGATGTAGCAGATTTCGTCAGATTCCCCCTCGCTTAAGGAGTTTTTGATTGTGGGGACGCTCTTCCCTGTAGGCGTAAGCCCCTGCAGTTAATTACGCTACCGCATCGCGGTAACCACTTTCTCCTTCTCCAGATGGTCACTTCGTGTCGCATGTGTTTATTTTGTGTTTAGTTGCCCGTGGATTGTATACGGAGACTGAGTTATGTCGTCGCCCGTAGGGCGTAGACTAGTCCAAATCCGTATTATCTTAGATTTGGGTTTGGGGGTTTTGGGTTTAAGGATACGTTAGCCTCATTCGAGACTAAGATCGACTTAAAATTTTGTTAAGGATACGTTAGTCTAGTTTTCAGACTAAGATCAACTTAACGGGATCGTTTAGATGTAACAATAGAGCAATTAAGGGAGCCATGTTGTTTAGTTTAGTGACATTGCGGTCAATAAGTAGTTTAAGGACATTGCGGTCCAGTGTTAGTTTTAAGACGTTGCGGTCAAGGTTAAGGACGTCGTAGTCCGTGGATTTAAGGACTCCACAGTCCGATGTTAGTTTTAAGACATCACGGTTAAGGTTAAGGACCTCATAGTCCATGAGTTTAAGGATCCCACAGTCCGTCGTTAGTTTTAAGACATCCCGGTCAAGGTTAAGGATCTCATAGTCTATGAGTTTAAGGACCCCACAGTCCGTATTAATATGTGGTCATCGGTACCCGTTACCTCTTTGAAGACGTTGAGGAATTACAACGCCAAGTATCAAAGGAGTGAAGAGATGTACCCTTAAACCGAGGTAGATTAAATAATCTTTGGCCCAATTTGGAACCAAGACCAATTAATTATATTATGAGCCCATTGGCTCAGTTGAATTTGAATTGAGGACTTATGGCCAGCTTGGGCTAAGTCCAATCATGTTTAGGATATTGGCCCTCTGTTGGTCCATTAGAGGAGAGGCTTTGCCTCTAGACACTTAGCCAATGGGGCTAAAGTTAGTGTTAAACACTAAAGATCAATCAGTGTCGAACACTGAGAATGAGATTGACAAGTTAGTGTTAAACACCAGCAACAGGGCTTTCAAATTAGTGTTTATACACTAAGGCAGATCAATGTTAAATACTGGAAACAGGGTTTTCCAGGTTGGTGTTCAACACTAAGAAAGTCAGTGTTAAACACTATAAATAGATGTTTTCCAAATTAGTGTTTAAACACTAAGAAAATCAGTGTTGAACACTGGATATAGAGGTTTCAATTTTAGTGTTAAACACTAAGGCAAGAGGGGTCACATGGTAGCACGTGAGAGCGCCCTCAATTCATTTTATTCTGCCAAAAGTATTGAATACTTTGGAGCATCACGTTCTGTCATGTGATGGGAATTCTGGTGTTTGTCCGTTAAAGCTTCAGCCAAGGGGTCACGTGGTAGCACGTGATAGCGCCCTGTTTCCTTTTATTTTGTTCTACAGATAAGTGTTTAACACTTTTAATTCTGAAAGCCATCACGCGTGGGCACGTGATGGGGGCCTGCGCTTTGATCTGTTAGAATGTTCATTAGGGGTCACGTGTCGACACGTGAGGGCGCCCTAAAGCTCTTTTCTGTTTCTTTTCAGGGGTCACGTGGTAGCACGTGACCCTATTCCTTTGCCTGTTTGAAGATGTGTTTATCTTTTTAAGAATTGAATTCTTCATAGGGTTAAACCCTAGCAATAACTTTAGAGGAATTAAATTCCTACTTTCTTTTGAAGAATTATATTCTTAAATAGGGTTAAACCCTCATTTCTTCTTTCTTGAGGGAATTAAATTCCTGTTATTTTAACAGAACTAAGTTCTTAACTAGGGTTAAATCCTGATTCTGTTCATTCTGAAGGAATTAAATTCCCATAACATAGGGTCAAACCCTAATTTTATTTTAAAGGAATTAAATTCCTATAGTTCTGTGAGAATTAAATTCTCAAGCTTCCATTCCCTCTCTATGCTTTGGATCTGCATGGCAGGATCTCAACCCATTGAGAATTAAATTCTCAACTCAAGGGGAGATGTGCACTTTACAGATTCTCCACCAAAAAGAGAACTATGTTCTTCTGTTTTATATCAGAGTTAAACTCTGTTGAGAATTGAATTCTCTTTTCCTTTCAAAAAGCCTTCCCTTTCTTACCTAGGGTTTTCTTTTGCAGAAGATCTAAATTCCTCCAAAATATCAAGGCTCTTCTCTTTTTTTATGTATCGATTCCTTTCTGCATGTCTGTCTCTCTGTGTCTCTTGGCTCCTATTTATAGGAAAAGCAGCCGAATCAATTAGTTTTGGTGAATCTTTCATTGAGAGATTTAATTTGTATTCACCATTCGTTTTGGACCTTTGGATTATTATGTGAATTTTAATCACCATTGGATTTTAAATCCAGAGTTCTCCTTTGTTATTTCGGTTAGATTTTAAGGGGAAATCTTTCCAAGTTCAGGATTTTTCCATAGATAGGTGATATTTAAGAATCTTTAAATCTTTAATTCAATCGGTTCTTTTGGAAAGATTTGAGAGGCCTTTTCTCAGAATTTAATTCTGTTAACAGATAGGCTTTGAAAGCCGGTCACGTGTGGCCACGTGACCTTGGTCACGTGTGGGCACGTGACCCCCTTGGAACGAGACCTCTTCTTCCTTTTTGTGCTCTGCCTTCTGGCTGCCGCTTAGCCGTCACGTGCCACCACGTGACCCCTGGTCACGTGTGACCACGTGACCCTCGCCTGGAGCCTTTTTCTTGATTTAATCAAGGAATTGAGTCTGCTGCTTTTGAGTGTCACGTGCCAACACGTGACCCTGGTCACGTGGGAGCACGTGACCTCTTCTGAAGCCTTTTCCTTGATTTGATCAGGGAACCGATGTGCCTTTGAAGCCGCTTTTAAATGTCACATGCCAACACGTGACTCTGGTCACGTGGGAGCACGTGACCCTTTCTGAACCCCTTTTCCTTGATGTAGTCGGGAAGCAGAATCTGCCTTGCCGATGCTTTTAGGTGTCACGTGCCAACACGTGACTGCTGGTTACGTGCTAGCACGTGATGCCTCTTTCGTAACTTTTCCTGATTTTAAATCAGGAAACACCAGGGATAACCGAGCAAGGGCGGGCCCGATTGCCTCTTTCGAGGGCTTTTTATCCTTAACGCGGGAGGGGCCGTAAGAGGTCTACTAAGGATGGCCGAGCAGGGTTGCTGCCCGGTGCTTCTTGGTGAGGGCTTTGATTCTTAAGGATGGCCGAGCAGGGTTGCTGCCCAGTGCCTCTTGGCGAGGGCTTTGATCCCTGGTGTGTTGGGGTAGGGAGCTACCAGCCAGGGATAGCCGAGCAGGGTAGACGCTCGGCTGTCTCTTGGTGAGGGCTTAGATCCCTGGCGTTGTGGGGTAGGGAGCTACCAGCCAGGGATAGTCGAGCAGCGTAGCCGCTCAGCTGCCTCTTCGTGAGGGCTTAGATCCTTAGCGCTGGAGGGGACATGGAAGTCCTGCTAAGGATTGACCGAGCAGTGAAGTACTCAGTTGCCTCTTGGCAAGGGCTTTGATCCCTGGCGTTGTGGGGTAGGGAGCTACCAACCAGGGATAGCCGAGCAGGTTAGCCGCTCGGCTGCCTCTTGGTGAGGGCTTAGATCCCTGGCGTTGTGGGGTAGGAAGCTACCAGCCAGGGATAGCCGAGCAGGGTAGCCGCTCGGCTGCCTCTTCGTAAGGGCTTAGATCCTTAGCGCTGGAGGGGCCATGGGAGGCCTGCTAAGGATTGACCGAGCAGTGAAGCTTCTCAGTTGCCTCTTGGCGAAGGCTTTGATCCCTGGCGTTGTGGGGTAGGGAGCTATCAGCCAGGGATAGCCGAGCAGGGTAGCCGCTCGGCTGCCTCTTGGTGAGGGCTTAGATCTCTGGCGTTGTGGGGTAGGGAGCTACCAGCCAGGGATAGCCGAGCAGGGTAGCCACTCGGCTGCCTCTTCGTGAGGGGTTAGATCCTTAGCGCTGGAGGGGACATGGGAGGCCTGCTAAGAATTGACCGAGCAGTGAAGCTGCTCAGTTGCCTCTTGGCAAGGGCTTTGATCCCTGGCGTTGTGGGGTAAGGAGCTACCAGCCAGGGATAGCCGAGTAGGGTAGCCGCTCGGCTGCCTCTTGGTGAGGGCATAGATCCTTGGCGTTGTGGGGTAGGGAGCTACCAGCCAGGGATGGCCGAGCAGGGTAGCCGCTCGGCTACCTCTTCGTGAGGGCTTAGATCCTTAGCACTGGATGGGCCGTGGGAGGCCCGCTAAGGATGGATCGAGCGGTTAAGCTGCTCAGTTGCCTCTTGGCGAGGGCTTTGATCCCCGGCGTTGTGGGGTCGGGAGCTACCGGCTAGGGATAGCCGAGCAGGATAGTCGCTCGGCTGCCTCTTCATGAGGGCTTAGATCCTTAGCGCTGGAGGGGCCATAGGAGGCCTGCTAAGGATTGACCGAGCAGTGAAGCTGCTCGATTACCTCTTGACGAGGGTTTTGATCACAAAGACAACGCTCCTCTTTTTTTAATGCTTTAACGTTCCCTTCTTGTTATTTGAATGGAAAGGAATTTTTAGAAAAATTTACATTGTCTTTGTGAAAGGAGAGGTACACACTCATAGGTATTAATTTCACTGGTACAACTTGAGCTTCTCGGCTTTGTAAGGCCGCGGAAACTTATGCCCGTCCGCATCCTGTAAGCGGTAGGCTCAGCCGGGAAGTACCTCGGAGACGAGGAAAGGACCGTCCCACATCGGGGAAATCTTATGCAGCCTGCCTTGATCAACGAGCTCATTTAGCCGTAGGACCAGATCTCCGGTCTTGAAGAAGCGACGCTTGACCCGCGCGTTGTAGTATCGGGCAGTTTGCTGCTGATAGGCGGCAGCCCTGATTTGAGCCCGGTCTCGTTTCTCCAGCAAGATATCCAAGTTGGTCTGTAGGGACGTGGTGTTTGCTTCGTCGTCGAAGTGTTTGACCCGATGAATGGGTAGCCCGATCTCCGCTGGGACTATTGCCTCGGTCCCGTAGCAGAGGCTGAAAGGGGTTTCCCTGGTGGGGGTCTTCTTTGACGTGCGCAGGGCCCCTAGGACCCGGGGCAATTCCTCGACCCAATTGCCTTGGCGTCCTTCTAAGCGGTTTTGGAGGCCTCGAAGGACGTCCCGGTTGGCAACTTCGGCCTGTCCGTTGCATTGTGGATGTGCGACCGCGGCAAACTTCATGAGGATATGGTACTCGTTGCAGAACTCCTTCACTTTCTCGTTTTCGAAGTTTGTCCCGTGGTCGGTGATGATACACCTCGGGATGCCGAGTCGGAGTATCAGGTTGTTCCGCAGGAACTTGATGGTCATAGCGGCATCCAGTTTCCTGATGAGGACGGCCTCAATCCACTTTGTGAAGTAATCCACTGCGACGAGGACATATTTGTGCCCGCCCGCACCGTTAGGGAACTGGCCTATCATGTCCAATCCCCACTGGGCAAACGACCACGGGGAGGTTAGGGCGGTCAGCTCGGTATCCAGAAGGCGAGGTATGCTTCCGTGGAGTTGGCAGCTTTTGCATCTCCTGACGATCTTCTGGGCGTCTTGGTGGATATTTGGCCAGTCGTACCCCTGGAGCAAGGCCTTCTGGATCAAGGTGCGGGCCCTTTGGTGTGCGCCGCCAACCCCTTCATGAATTTCCCGGAGGATGTAGTCGGCTTCGTGGGGGTCGACGCACCGAAGGAGGGGCTGAGTGAAGGACTTCTTGTAAAGGTTCCCATTGCTCCAGACGAAGTGACGGGCTTTGGCTCGGAGATGGAGGGCTGCTTCCCGATCTTCTGAGAGCGTACCATCCCTTAGGAATTCCACGAGGGGCTTGCTCCAGTCTTGGTCATCTTCCTGCGCCGTATATATATGAAGTATTGTCGCCCCGTCTTCCACGTTGGGCCACGGCAAGGTCTCGAAGAGGATAGATCGCTTGTTGTTGGCCGAGTAGGATGAAGCTAGCTTGCTCAGGGCGCCGGCTTGGGCATTGAGCTGCCTGGGTATCTGCTCTACCTGGACTTCATCAAAGTTCTTTCGAAGTTTTCTTACCTCGGCTATATACTTTACCATTAGAGGTTCCCGAGCCTCGAAGTGGCCGGTCACTTGGCCGACGACTAGGGCCGAGTCATTGCGGATTCGAATTGTTTTCAGCCCCAGCCTGGAGGCCATGCGCAGTCCAGCCAGCAGGGCCTCATACTCTGCCGCGTTGTTTAAGGTCTTGAACCCGAGTTTTAGAGAGTACTCCATTTCTGCCTCGTTCGGGCCCGGAATGATGAGGCCGGCACCACAGCCTTCCTCGGTTGAAGACCTGTCAACGTAGATGACCCACTCAGGGACCGAGTCGGGTCTCCCCACGATCGGGTGTTGATCCGCAAGGGTCGGCATGGGCTCCGGTTCCTTACTGGGGATGGTGCGTTCGACGATAAAATCAACCAGGGCTTGTGCTTTGATGACCTGCCTCGGGCGATATTTTATGTCAAATTGGGACAGCTCCCACCTTCACTTCTCTAAGCAACCCGAGGATTCGGGTGAGGCGAGGATAGCCCCCAGCGGGCGCTCGGTGAGAACGAGGATAGTGTGCGCTTGGAAGTAGTGCCACAGCTTCCTTGAGGCCATAACGAGTGCCAAGACAATCTTCTCTATGGCTGGGTACCTCGTTTCTGCGTCTTTGAAGACGTGGCTCACGTAGTACACTGGCTTCTGCGCTCCGTCGACCCCTCGAGTGAGCACTGAGCCCGCTGCTTGGTCGGATACCACCAGATATAGTGATAGCTCATCTCCTTCAACTGGTCGGGTGAGCAGCGGCGGCGTCGCAAGGTTCCTTTTTAATTGGTCAAAGGCGGTTTGGCACTCTTCTGACCACTCGAACCTCGGGATTTTCCTTAGGGCTTTGAAGAATGGGAGGCACTTTTCCCCAGACCTCGACATGAAGCGGCTCAGAGCGGCTACCCGCCCCGTCAGCTGCATGATCTTGACGTTGGTCTTGGGCACAGTCATGTTGAGGATAGCATCAATTTTTTCCGGGTTAACCTCGATCCCACGGTGGGTGACCATGAAACCGAGGAACTTTCCCCCGGTGACCTCGAATGTGCATTTGGTGGGGTTCAGCTTCATCTTGAACTTGCGGAGTACCTCGAAGGCCTCGCCCAGGTCCTTGGCATGGTCGGTTGACGAGACTGATTTGACGAGCATATCGTCGACGTAAACTTTCATGTTTCTGCCGATCTGTGGCTTGAACATGTGGTTGACCAATCGTTGGTATGTAGCCCCGGCGTTCTTGAGGCCGAAGGGTATCACCTTGTAGCAGTATACCCCCCGGTCCGTTGTGAATGCGGTGAGATCTTCGTCTGCTGGATTCATACGGATCTGATTGTAGCTAGAGAAGGCATCCATGAAGCTCAATAGTTCGTGGCCCGCCGAGATGTCAACGAGCTGATCTATCCGAGGTAGGGGTAGTTGTCTTTGGGGCAGGCCTTGTTGAGGTCGGTGAAGTCGACGCACATGCGCCACTTCCCGCTTGACTTCTTGACCAGGACTACGTTTGCTAACCACTCCGAATAGGGCACATTCCGAATGAAGTTGGCGGCGAGGAGCCGATCTACCTTGTCCTCGATAGCCTTCTGTTTGACCGGGGCGAAACTTCGCTTCTTCTGTCTGACGGGTCGGGACGTAGGATCTACCCCGAGCTTCTGAGATATAACTTTGGGGTCGATCCCGGGTATGTCAGCAGGCGTCCAGGCAAAAACGTCGGAGTTGTTTCTTAGGAAATGAACCAGGTCATCTCGCTGAGTTCTTGTCAGAAGAGACCCGATCTGAACGAGTTTTTTCTCGTCCCCTTCTACGAAGGGGACCTCTGTCAGAGGCTCCACCGGGGTACCTCGGACCTCTTTTTGCTCATCTCGAGTGTCTAGAGAGCCCTTGATGTCACCCTCACCTTCGACACCGTCGACCATTCTCTCCGATGAAGATGTTCCGGTTAAGCAAACCTTTGCAATTCGCTGGTCTCCATAGACCCGACCTATCCTGCTCTAGTCGAGAGGGAACTTCATCGCTAGGTGGTAGGTCGATATCTGGGCCCGGTGGGAGTTCAGCGTAGGGCGGCCGAGGAGGATGTTGTAGGTCGATGGGATTTTCGCTACGATGAACTCCACCGGCACTGTCCGCGTAAGACCGGGCTCCCTGACGTTGAACTGCAGGGTGATCACCCCTTCCTCCGGGATGGAGTGGTTGGTGAATCCTGAAAGGACGTGGGAGGTCGGCCTCAGGTCTGCTGCGGTGAGCCCCATGCGCAAAAAGCAGTCGTGGAAGAGAATGTCTGCCGAGCTTCCCGAGTCGACCAGGATCCTGTGCACCTCGTATTGATGGACCCGAGCCGTAATCACCAGGGGGTCATTGTGGGGCAGGGATATGTCGTGAAAGTCCCCGTCGTCAAAAGTGATTGGCTCGGTCTCCCTGACCTTCTTCTTCGGACGGCTGTCGGCCTCCGGGGCTGGCGTGGGGTGCTGAGTCTCGTAGGTACTTGACGTACCCCCCGCCGCCACGACCATGATTCTTGACGAGCCTCGGTTCTTTTCGGTAAGGTTCCTCATGCCCCCCGGTTGGGTTGTTTTTGAGCTGCCGGGAAGAGTCTCGCGTTCGCGACCCCGTCGAGGGAGGGGGTGCAGGTCATGCCTGCGAACATACGAGCTGACTGCTACCGCCTCGGGTGGGACAGAGGTGCGACGAGACTCGGGGTGAAACTCTCTGGCGTAAGACCTCGGGGCAAAACGATGCGGTGCCTACCGGGTTATTGAACACGTCGGCCCGGGGGCCTGCGGCTGTTGGAAACGGTGAGGCGGCGATCGGCCGTGCCTGCACGAGCGGAGCTTTCTCTTCCTCGGTAGGGGTCCTGGTCTCGAGGCGGAGGAGAGGCGACCTGGGGAACTTGCCCTGCCGTTTGGACACGGATGAGCACCTCCACGACAGACGCGAGTCGGTCTATCCGGACGGCGAGGGCGTTGACGGCATTCGGCGGCGGAGGTTCTTCGGCGCCTCCGTTGAGGGGGAGGCGGCGGCTGGTGCTGGGATCGTCGTGATGATCGCTCGCCATTAGAGTAAGATTGGAAGATAAACTTTTGTTTTTGTGGAATCAAGATTTCCCACAGACGGCGCCAGCTGACGTGATCTGGATCACGCCAAGATGTTACCTTCCGTTGATCTGCTGATGGCGGCGATGGACGGCTGATGTTTGATCTGGAGGCAGGCTCCTGAATCGTGTGGATCTCAATGGGTTTGAGGCTGTTGGCGCCGAGCTACCTGCAAGGAAGTCTTGAGGTGGTTTTACCACCGAGGACCCTCCGACGGTCAAGTTAGAAAGGGAATCCGAGCAGAGTAACGGCTTAGTGGAGTAAAAATGGCTTACTTGAACTGTCTGGAAGAGGGGTTTATATAGCGGTAGCAGCAGGCAGGGCAGGCGCGAGAATCACGCCGGCCGTTACGCTCCCGACGTCACGCCGCGTGATGAGCGGGATCCCCATTAATGGCAAGACATGCTCGTTAATGGGGGATCGTGATGGCGTGGAACGTGGGATGTGGCCGGCGGATATCTCGTGCATGGCGAGATTCGCGGGATGGCGGTTGCACCTGTGAGCGGTGCTGTTGGTCGGTCGATGAGACCGAGGAAGATGACCTCGGCGGGAGAGCTCGCGGACGAGCGGGAGAGTCGAGGTATCTTCGTTCCGTGGTAGCCCGGAGACGAGCTGTGAGGCCGAGGATGCCGATTGTGCTGGCGGCCCAGAGGTGAGCCAACGCTTGTTTGTGGGACGGGCACAGGAGTGGTCTGGTCGGCCACTGTAGGTCCTTTCTTATGAGCTTTGGGACACGCCATCTGCCAGGTGTCATGATCTGGAAGATCACCGATATCGAACATCATCAATGCCAATGTATTGAGACCTAATTAATGCAAATGGTTCAATTTCTCCCACGTGAAAGTTCCTCAAAGTTAATTTTATAATTCTTTTATTCGCCCAATTGACACATTTTATTTTATTTTTTATTTTTAAAGTAGATTTTGGTTCTTGTGGCTTTCACTCTCCTTCTCGTGTCCTCACGAGAAATCCTCCCCCTTAATTAATTAGTATTCATCTTTTTCATTAGCTCTAAAGGTTATTTGGTTTGATTATATGGAAATTACTCCAACATGATGTTGAATGCAAATAGAAAATAAATTCATCTTTTGGTTATCTGGTTTACTTGATCAAGTAGTTGCCGCATTCATATACATAAGAACTATAGTGCCAGTAATGATGATATGCATAATTTCTTTAGACGTGATATTATTTGAGCAGAAATGATAGTTGTATTCCTACTACAACTAGCATCCTAATTTACTTTAAGTAATCTGGATGCAAATTAGTATATATGATTTTCTATGTCTAGTCAATTTAGTTACTAGTTTTATCGACTATATTGGCATTGTTCATAAAACAAAACAAAATTAAGAAGAAAAAAATGTAGAAAAGATAAAACTTCAGCAACTCCAGTCCTACGACATCAACATGCATATGAAAATTTATTATGATCTGGTATAGGATCCTACCAAATTTTGTTCATTAAATCCTTATCAAGATAAATGCAGACAACTATATATGTCAGCGTTAAAATAAATATAGACATCTGTTCATACTTGTCTGCACAAATCTTAGTACAGATTTTATTAACTCTTCTTCCATCTCCAATTAAGAAAGTTCTTGACATAAATAAAACATACTTTAGGAAAAAAGATTTAATTTAGAATAGAATCCAAAAGTCCAAAAGAGACAAAGGTTGGTATCAAAAAAGGGCAAGTTAAAAGTTTAAAAGGCCCCTTGGAAATCTTGTGTTCTCAAACACCTCCCCACCCCTCCTTTTTCCAAGAAACTACCACCAACTGCCACTGGGCCCCACCCTTCTCTTTCTCTAGAACCTCGATACCCAAAACGGCCCAAGCCCCAACCGTTTCACCCACCGCTTTCCTTTCACCCGTTTTGACCCGCGTCCAGCTCGACGCCAGCTCGGACTGGGCCCCATCTCGGCGACCTATTCCGCACGTGACCCCCACCTCTTATGCCCGCCACGACAGCTATGCGCAGAAACCTGCACCCGGTACCTTTCGCACCCAGAAATACACCTCGATGATGGCCATGGCCGTAGGCCCCGCTTCAGTAATACAACCTAGGCTAGAGATACTCGGGCAAAAACCCCTGCCTATTCTCCGGCTGTCGAAGATCCCTGCCTGCAAAATCTGTATAGTTTCCTACGATATCTTGTTAGCTGTATACATAACTATACAGATATGTAGGTTAACAAGATATTATAGCCATAGAGATTTTTGATAGCGTAAGTATGAGACTGGTTTTTTTTTGACTGTCGGGTGGGGGAGGCAGGAATTTTTTCACAACCAAGCTGACAAGTACGATGGTCAAAGACTCAAAGTCCATGGTCCATTTTTTGAAGGTGAATAATTTGTTATTAATTAGTTTATTAATTAATTTAATTTACAACCTCTCGTCAAAACCGAGGCCACATTTTTCTAAAATTAATTTTAAACCTTGGAAACTCTATAAATAGAGATGAGCAAGCATCTCCTCTCTCTTCCTTCTTTCGATTTCTCCCCTATTTTTGCGCTAAAGCCCCCCATTTTTTCCTAGGGTTCGTTGCCAACAATTTCTAGGGCTTTTCTCGCCCTCCCCCCTCTCGTGCTGCTGCATTTCGAGGATTACTTCTTCGATTCTCGCGTTAAGGCAACTATGATCGATTCTAGATGGAAAGAAAGTTGAATATTTGGTAAAGATCCAGTTTTTTCCCCCTTTCCTTTTTTTTGGGGTTTGGATTTTGTTTCTTTATTGAATCTGATAGATTCCAAAAGGAAAAGCAGATTATTGCATAATGATTGCTTTTTTCTTTGGATTTGTTATTCGTTTCCGTTTCTAGGTTTGTATAAACATCCGCAATGCCATCTGATTTTGATGGGCGAAGAAGGGAAAAGAAAAGATATTGGATTCAAATTAGGTTTTTTTTGTTTCTTTTGTTTTGATGCTTGAATCTTTTATTAAATCGATCCAATTGGTTATTTATTCATTTTTATTGTTGAAATTGTTTGGTTTGATTCCTTGGATTCGATTTCCGAGGGGACCCGTGTCCTTTTAATGTGAATCAGCGTCGAGTCTGCGACGAATTTTTTTGATTTTTTTTTGGGTAAAAAGGACGTTTTTTTTTGGTAACAAGGGTTTGTGTAGCCTTTTTTGTTGGTGCCCATGGTTTCTCTCTTCTTTATTGGTTGTTTTTCATTTATGAAAGAAAAGATAAAAAAAAGAGTAGGAATTATTGTGAGCCCAAAATTGGGAAGACCCACCACCATCCTTTGATGCTACCCTTGTTATGAATAAGACAAGGTTGGCGAATCAAATAATGGTAACTCATAATTTTTTTTTGTTTTGGGTACTGTTCCATTAACGTGAGCCTCTTTCTTGTTTTTATTGTAATTTTGGCAAGTTTCAGCTGCGGTAGTTGTTTGTGATTTCCTTTTGAAGTAATTTCATTTCTTTATATGTCATTCTTGGCTCTTGATGATGCAGATGATATCTTTTTGTGATTTGATTTCTCATATTGCATGTGCTTTTTATAATTAAACGTGTTACAAACTAGGAGTAGTTGCAAGTTGTATATCTTCGTCATCATTATGAAGATATTAAGCAGTTAGAAATTAAGATGGTTCCAAAATTAGCTGTTGGTATGAATTTTCTAAGATTTATGTTCTGGTTTTCTATTGTTATCTACAGCTTAAAGAGACTGATACTGATAAGCCAATTGCGCTATTGTTTAAGTCAGCAGGCGTATAGCACTGTACTGTTTTACGTTGAGCTCGGAAGAGAGCGATCGGTTTTTCCATACAGTAAGCACAAACCTAAAATTATGTCTAACAAGCATTTTGATTTTTCAGTCGCGTTGCTTTAGTTTTTGTGATTTGAGCCCTTTTAGGAAGGACCCTGTACTGTTAATGTATTCTGTTCATTGATAGTATTTGTATACAATAATAACGGTAGCTAGGTGGAAATTTATATATCTACTTGTGTTAGATTTGAAGCATATATTCCTGGCTTAGATCTGTATACGGTGTCGTTACTTCCGCACTCCCCTCTAAACAAGGGGATGATCTTTATAAACATGGTTATAGTCTGTCACAACTCACGACATCTCCAAGCACGAAACTTGTGCTCTCTACAATAGCTTAAGTTCTTCATAAATTTATTGGCTTGAATGTACAACAAGGAAACCAATTTTATCTCTTTATTTAGTGGCCCTTCACATGTGTAGTCAAAGGGATAGATGATCCTGTTTTGTAAGGATTTTTTTTATTTCTAAAGCTTGCTTCACTTGCACACTATTATTTCTTTTTTGTGATTTTGTTCAAGAATGTTTTGATGATTGCAATCATGTCTTTGTTTTGTTCTTGTATTTTATAGTTCGGTATTTTCGACATCGTTATAGAGGTGATAGGCTGATGACTTACATAAAGAAGCCTAAAACAACCAGTCCAAAATACTTTATTGAATTCAAAAGATTCTATTTGTTCAATTTCAAAACCATAGTCCAAAAAACCGATCGCTCTCTTCCGAGCTCAACGTAAAACAGTACTTTAGTTTTTGTGATTTGAGCCCTTTTAGGAAGGACCCTGTACTGTTAATGTATTCTGTTCATTGATAGTATTTGTATACAATAATAACGGTAGCTAGGTGGAAATTTATATATCTACCTGTGTTAGATTTGAAGCATATATTCCTGGCTTAGATCTGTATACGGTGTCGTTACTTCCGCACTCCCCTCTAAACAAGGGGATGATCTTTATAAACATGGTTATAGTCTGTCACAACTCACGACATCTCCAAGCACGAAACTTGTGCTCTCTACAATAGCTCAAGTTCTTCATAAATTTATTGGCTTGAATGTACAACAAGGAAACCAATTTTATTTCTTTATTTAGTGGCCCTTCACATGTGTAGTCAAAGGGATAGATGCTCCTGTTTTGTAACGATTTTTTTTATTTCTAAAGCTTGCTTCACTTGCACACTATTATTTCTTTTTTGTGATTTTGTTCAAGAATGTTTTGATGATTGCAATCATGTCTTTGTTTTGTTCTTGTATTTTATAGTTCGGTATTTTCGACATCGTTATAGAGGTGATGGGCTGATGACTTACATAAAGAAGCCTAAAGCAACCAGTCCAAAATACTTTATTGAATTCAAAAGATTCTATTTGTTCAATTTCAAAACCATACTCCACTATCAACGATGCTTATGTTAATTTTAATTTGTCTCAGTTATTTTGAGCGTATGAACTAAAATCATTCGGGTAGAGTACATAATATGCATGATGTCTATCCACGACTTTTAGTTATGTTCTATACTGAATGTTATTATGTGATAGGGAGGTAACAAGTTTGAGGGATGGCTCGAATTAGCATAAGAAGGGCCATGGATTGTCAGTTATTGATCTTATATGATTAAAAAATTATTTAATAGTCATGCAGTGCTTAACAAGGGTCATCATACACAGTGAATAACCAAATTCTAATGTAGAAATTAAATATTTTTTCCTTTTCATCAGTGACCTGATTTCTTTCATTTTTATATCATGTCCTATTTTTCATTTTACATGGATGGCAGTAAAATTTAGTTTTGCATATTCTCATAGAGTTCAGAGATGTTTCCATATGTTAACTGTGAAACTAGTGTTACTACGTTAATCAACCATTGCTGGTTGTAAAACAAAATTGACAGGCGTAACTTGACACATGTTGTTTACATATTTGGTTTCTAGTTATAAATCAGTAGCAATAGTAAAGGGTAACGGCATTTATGTTAAATCTTTTCTTCTTATTTTGAATTATGCAGTGGAGTAACTATCTGCCTGAAGTGTTGGGCAGCTTTATCAACTGTTTCAGTAAAAGCTCTTGGGACCAAATGTTTGACTGCCTTCTATAAATGCTTTTTAGTTCTAGCAATGAGAAGGTACATACTAAATCAATCTTAGAATGTTATGGATTTCCCTTTTGTTTTCTTTACTCATTTGTCTCATAGACAATGTTTGTTATCAGTTTTCAGGAAGCCTTCGCTTAATGGACAGTGTGCACAACTGCACTGACAAAAAAACATTAAAGAGGTGGTTCTTCATTGACAAGAGAGTTGGGTAGATAATCCGAGTCCACAAAACGTTGAACTGAACTTTCTTTAAGATTGTGCTAGAAACTGCTAATCTCCATTAACTTGATTCTATAAGAATTCTGGAGCCAATGGATTTAAAACCAAACCATAATTCCCCTGTTCTTGCCGATCCTGTTCCCATGAACAAGTCTAGATTGGGGTTGTCCTCTAATTTGGTGCCATTCTCAGCATCATCAGCTGCAGGGTATTCTTCTTCTGGCCAGTATTTGACAATTCCCAGAAGAAAACCTTTGCCCAGCAAACTTGATGATGTCCGTAGTAGTGGCTGGCTGGACGCAATGCAGTCCTCATCGCCTCCTCGCAAAAAGTTCAACAAGGATTTTAGCTTCGAATCCGAATCGGATGAAATCGACCCTGCATACCGCACTTGGATGGTAAGCACGTATAATGTTTGGAATATATGTGTGTACAAGAATCTCTCTCTCTCTTTTTATAACTGGATTAAGGTTTGATGCAGGTAAAGTATCCATCTGCGATAACATCATTTGAACAGATCACCAATTTTGCCAAGGGAAAGAAGATAGCATTGTTTCTTGATTATGATGGAACACTTTCACCTATTGTGAGCAATCCGGATAGAGCTTTTATGTCCAGTGCGGTAAGAGGATTTTAAGCCATATTGATTCTCTTGTGTGTTCAACGACTATGGTTTTAAATCTCAATATCGGTTTTACCTGTATCAGATGCCATTTTTGGATTGGGCTATATTGGCCATCTTGGATCAGAATTCTGGATGCCTCGGTTTTACTAAACGAATTTCTAAAAGTTAGTAAGCATTTGAGTAAATGGTAAAAGCAACTGTATATAATTAGACATATCTTTTGATAATGTTTAGAGTAGTTTTTAGAATATGTTTTGAAGATAACTACAAACTTTTGGCCTTCTTTTGTAATTATTGATGTCAAATAAAGCAATAATTAATAAATCCACTAAATCATTAATAGACTCACTACTAAAATCACATGTATCAATTGGTGAACCTACTATCAAAGTCTAAAATCCAGAGGCCATTTTTTGGGTACGTTTTGGCCATCATCAGGTTCTGCTGAGATAACCATGGTTCTGAATTCTGACTTTATTAATCTTGTTGGTAATTATTGGTTGGTGTTTTAATAATTTTTTTCATTTTTGCCAGATGCGTACAGCTGTGAGGAATGTTGCCAAGCATTTTCCAACAGCTATTATCAGTGGAAGAAGTCGCAATAAGGTAAGAAAATCTGATGATTAATTTCAATATATTTGGCTTCTGATCTCATTCTGAACTTTTGTTCATCTTCTTCCTGCATCTCAGGTGTGTGAGTTCGTAGGTCTAAAAGAACTCTATTATGCTGGTAGTCATGGAATGGACATAATGGGGCCAGTACGAGAATCCGGGCCCTCTGCTGACCATCCGAATTCCATTAGGTCTACTGACAAGCAGGTAACCATGGGAAAAGCATTTTGATTGCTTTGGAGTTCAAATTGATTGTATAGTCTCTTTTCTTATGTGTGTTTTTGTTTACACTATAGGGTAAGGAGGTATTTCTGTTCCAACCTGCAAGTGAGTATTTACCAATGATCGATGAGGTATGCCATTATTTATTATCGTCGTCTGCATTTACAAACCTTTTTTTTTCACCCTCGGTTACTTAAAATTCTTGTATTTATTATGATCAGGTTTTTAGATCCCTTGTCGAAACCACTAACGATATTAAAGGTGCGAAACTGGAGGACAATAAATTCTGTGTTTCTGTACATTACCGTCTAGTAGATGAAGAGGTAAATGCAAATTGATTATTAATTTATGTTGTTAAATTTTAACAGCACAAATACTTACTGAACCTGTTCAAAATTTCCTTTTGCAACTTGCAGCTATGGCCAGTGGTTGCTGAAATTGTTCATGATACTCTTAAGGGCTATCCAAAGTTGAAACTGACACATGGGCGAAAGGTAACATAATGATAAGCTGTCTGCTTTAGTGATTGAACGGATATGATTATTTTAAAGCATGAACCAGTAGTACTCTCTGTCTGACAGGTTTTAGAGATTCGTCCAGATATCCCTTGGAACAAAGGGAAGGCTGTTGAGTTCTTGCTGGAATCCCTTTGTCTGAGCAATCGCGATGATGTTCTCCCTATATACGTCGGAGACGACAAAACTGACGAGGATGCTTTTAAGGTTACAAATAATTAGTATCCTGCGATTATTTGATGGCTATAACTTATTGCGATGCAGTTTTTATTTATTATTATATCATCTGATTGAAACAGTATCTGAGAGAGAGTGGGCGAGGCTATGGTATTCTAGTTTCTTCGGTCCCAAAAGAAACCAACGCATTCTACTCTCTGAGAGACCCATCTGAGGTAAACAAGTCTATATTCTGTGTTTGGGTTCCATGTCTGTTGCTCGCTTGTTTGGCGCATTTGTGCTATATCAATTGGTATTTTACAGGTTAAAGACTTCCTAAAAACCTTGGCGAAATGGAATAGTAGTGCTGCGCTTTAGGGATGCGGGATGTCCGTCGATCTCCATATATATAAATAAACAATGAGTCCTTTTATATTAAGTTCTCAAAGTTCTAACAAAGAAGTCATTTGTATCGTCATTTTGGGGTCAGATTTTGGAGTGTTGGCCTTTGGAGATTTACAAACTCTCAAAAGGTCTTTCAGCTTGTAACTTTTCATTTTCTGGTAAATATGTTGCTTATATTTCTATTAAATTTGTTGGTTCAGATTAATCATTAAATCTTTTACTTCAGTTATTGATTTCTTTCCCCCTTTGGTTTCTTCAGTTGGTTTGTATTGATCATTTAGTGTAAATATCTGTTGAGACTGTAGCATTATGTCTTTGTAGAAACAACAATGGTGTGTTGCGTTCTTTGCGTTTCTTGTAGGATTCTTTTACTTGGTTAAATAAGGGTAAATTACACCAAAATTCCTTCATCTGTCACAATATTTCGCTAAAATACCTTAAACTAAGGTTTGGAAGGGATCTATAATTGTTGTATATCAAAGCTCAACATATATACAATGTCCAAATCATGCACACTATTTGGGCCAACTGCAAATTATTCAGTAAAAGTAGTTCAATACTGGAGTTGAAAAACTACCAAAAATTTGGCTCCAGTTGATATTAATACAGTGCCTAACAAACCTGATGTTTAGCGTTCGCTTGCTTGCAATCGATATATCTTGACATCAATCACACCTTATGAATCAGAATAGCAATCATACAAAGAAGAAAGAAAAAGGAGCCTTATGAATCAGAATAGCAATCATACAAAGAAGAAAGAAAAAGGAACTCGCAGGTTATGAATCAGAATAGCAATCATACAAAAAAGAATGAAAAAGGAGCCATCACCATCCCTCTTATTTGCCTGCCGAGTTAATTTACCAAGCGAATAAAAAATTTCTGGACTCATGCATCACTACCAAAACGTGACAAATTTAGTAGCATGCAATCGTTTTCGACACACTTCAGTTTCCCACTCTGATTCAAACACAATCTAACTCTTCCTATCTATTTTATCTATCTCTATAAATATAGGAATGATTTCCTTCTGATTCTACACTTGATTACCGAAATGTCTACGGCTACAGGAGTAGTGTTTTCTCCGATAACGGTCGGCTTTTTGAGCTCAGTAGTCAATGGAGCTCAGGTCCCAGCCATGTTCGGCTTTGGAGACTCGTTAATTGATCCTGGGAATACCAACAACCTTTCGACATTCGCGAAGACGAATACAAACCTAATGGGATCGATTTCCCTGCTAGAGTTACGGGCAGGTTCTGTAACTGCAGTACGGTCGTGGACCACTTGGGTAAGAACATGATTCAATACATTAACTAGTAGATTCTCTATTTTGCAAGTTGTATCACAAGTTATAATTATCCACGGATTGCGTTTTCATCATTAAATATCATGTTCGAGCATGGTCTCTCGCACCATTCTCATTTATCAATGTTCGTTGGTGATGATGCACCGAACTGATGAAGTTTGAGTCGAAGGATGTCTTTCTGTAAGACAGTTACCCCTCTATTGCTAAGCTTTTCCAGTAAAATTGCCTTTCAAGGAGTCGATCATCCATATACGGATATAATAAATGAGAGATCAATCATGTATATCGGTACAGATGATATCAAACACACAACGCAATGACATCCAAAGTGATCTACTACAAAAGAATTTGATGCAACATACCTTAACCCTTCGGTCGATCAGTGCAACGCTACGTATCTCACAAATCTATCCAATGATCGGAAAGCAACCATATGATCTTGAGCCTCTCTTGGATCTTCACCTTTTTCCGGAGTCATCAAATCGGTAGGCACAACAGCACTCGTTGTTAGGGGCAAGAAGCTAACACAATTTCACCGTGCTACTAGCTCTAAACGAAGAAACTACAACACGAGTGAGAATAAAAAATTTGGAACGATTTATGAGTGATCTGTGTTGTCATTTATAGAGTTTAGGAACCCTTGCACCGCAATCCTTTAGCACCAAGAATCGCTCGCTTTTAGGGGGCAAAAACACCGCCTTTCCTAAAGAAAATGAATTCATAGAGTCGGTACTATTTTAATGGTTTACCACTAGCAACTAAATTTCCATAAAGCAGCGGCCAAAGAGTATCAAAATCATAGGAAAATTGGTGTACATATATATGCTTTAGATCATGACAATCAAAATGGACAGTGGCTAATAATTAAAAAGAAATTTGTGTTTAGTTGACTTGTTTTATGAACACAGGAGAGAGATTATCCCTATTCCATTGACCCCCACGTTTTCTCTTTTGTATACCGCACTTTTCAATCATATGATTTGAAATCGCAATGCTCATGAATTGAGTGAAAGATATTGAGGCTGAACAGGTAACTGCCCGGAAATAGATGCATGGCGACTTCAAATGAGAAGCTCATCTTAATTTGGAAGCCGTTAACGACATTAATTTGTAGGTTCATGGTACCCTCTTCGGCCGCATTCATCAACTCGCAATCCCTTTTGCCCTTAATTATCTATTGATAAAATGTATATTGGGGATGAGGGATTTATACGTGAGAAACCAACGAGAGGAGGCTAGCTCTTTTGCCCTTATCAGAATAGATTTCAACATCTTATCTAACAACCCACAAATCCTATAAAAATAAAAACCCATAAAGATGTATGAATTTTGTTGCGGATAAGACAATCACAGAGCACAAACCAAATGACGACGAGAAGTAATCAAAGCCATAGACAAGATAGAAATAAGAGAACTTACTAATTGGCGAGAAGAAGTTTTTTTAATATCAAATTCGGATAATACAAATGGATGGAGTAATACAAACCCCTCTTAAATAAACCCTAACTCTCTCAAAACAATGTGTTCTCTCAAATATTCAGAAACAATGGGTTCTCTCATATATTCAGAAGCCATCATCAATTGGGTTAAAACAAGCTATTATATATATAGCATACAAATGATTTACCAAAATAACAAATTTCCTAACTAAGCGAATTTCGCCTGGCCCAGAGCGGTAGACGTCTGCACAAGGAGTGGGCAGACGTCTGCACAAAGTGTCACGAAACTCCAGAACGCCACCAAATGTCTGAACAAGGATTGTGCAGACGTCTAGGCTCCAAAATTGCCAGAGCATTCACAGACGTCTGGATCTATACAAGTCAGACGTATAAGTCCAGACGTCTGCCCTACGATAGACGTCTGAAGCTCTCAGCTCCAGACGTCTGTTTGCAGATAATATCGAGACTTCAAATAGTTTCGTGATAACGCCGGATCGTAGGAAATTTTCAGGGATCGAATGTGAGGCACACATAACAAATCTCTATCTTGTCTTGCATTCCGTAAACTCCTCCATCAAAGTAATAACAGCTCTGCCTTTATCACAAAACCCCTAAAGGGCTCAATGAGTATGACACACTCCAATTAAATTTAAGCAATGTTCAAACTTAACAACTGAAAGAGACTTCGTCAACATGTCAGCCGGATTATTCGTTGTGCCAAACTTCTTCACAATAATCTCTTCTTTCTCGATGAATTTTTGCATGAACCAATACCTCACATCAATGTGCTTCGTCCTCTCATGATGCATCTGATCTTTCGTCAAGTGAATAGCGTTTTAGCTATCACAATAAACTATTATGGTATCTTTTAGAATACAGAGTTCTGAAAATAGTCGCTTCAACCAGATTGCCTCCTTAACGGCCGCAACTACGGCCGTATACTCCGTCTCCGTCATAGACAACGCTGCAGTAGGCTGTAATGAAGCACGCCAACTAATGGCACATCCTCTCAAGGAGAACACATAATCGGTGATCGATCCGAGTCTGCCAAGATCACCCGCATAATCGAAATCACTGAATCCAACCAAATTGTTGTTGTTCCTCCCAAACACCAACCCCAAGTCAGACATATCTCGCATGTATCGTAAAATCCACTTCACAGTTTACCAATGGCCTTTACCTGGAGATGTCATGTAGCGACTAATAACATTAACAACATGTGAAATGTCGGGTCGTGTATAAACCATGACATACATAATGCTATCCACCGCATTCGCATATGGAACATTCGACATATATTTAATCACATCCTCTATTTGCGGTGATGAACGAGCTGAAAGTTTAAAATAAGCTGCTAACGGAGTACTTACAGATTTAGCGTCTGCCATGCCGAAACGCTCCAAAACTTTCTCAGCATATCGCTGTTGAGACAAGTAAAGCTTTCCTCCTTTACGATCGCGCCTTATCTCCGTACCAAGTTTTTTCTTGTCCGCTCCTAAATCCTTGGTGTCATGCCCTGCTTCCCAATAGACGGAAACGGTGACGTGCGAAGCCCGCAGCATATTTATACAAAGAAGGTCATTCCCTACATAAATATACTAAGTGTATTGAAACAATAATACACAATGCAAGAATAAATGGAGACTGTAAAATTTTTCAACAAATATCTTTATTTATATTCAACTTCCAATATTTACAACTACATGAGTTTCAATTGGAAAGTAAATACAATAAAGAAAAATGCTTAAACATGTGGCATACATAAACTGAATAAAAAGTGAAGCTAAGCTAATCCCGAGGAGCAATCCGGTTGTAGTCTTCCTATGTGGCCTCCACTTCCTCCGTCTCGACCGTATCTGACGAACATTCCAAAAAAGCAAGGGTGGATGGAATGCCCGTCAGCGAATCAGCGCTTAGTAAGTCTCAAGGATAAAGTAGGAGTAAAAGAATGACAAGTATAATATATATATATATATATATATATATATATATATATATATATATATATAACGAGTACAAGTATATGATCATGGGTAAATATGTACTATAGGTCTCTATATGGTCACTATGTTAACGTTAAGTTCCAAGTGTGAATGTCAACGCAGCCGTAGAAGTATTCATGAGCTCAAGAGTGAGGCCCTAGGAGTAAGGAAACACGGGCCCATTTCATATGTTAGCATCGGGGTTTTAGGCTGAGAATGAGTCGACTCGACCGATATTCGAGTAAAATAAAAAAGAGCTTAATACGGGACACCTGAAACTCCGTTGGATTCACACAAGAAACTATCCAAAGTACCCCGAGTATAATATATATTATAATTGTAAGATAGTCTTAGTTGATTTTATTGGTTGATTATAATATGACTTGATCGAATCCATAGATTGCACAAGGTGAAATAATGAAGTCGGGTGAGTCGAGTGAGGTGCGAGTCATGTCCATTGCAATCTTGGATCGAGTCAAGTTAGTTCGAGGAGAATGGATTCGAGTTCATGTTTAAGTTTAGATTCGAGTTGGGTTAGAGTTCGAGTTTGTGTTCGAGTTCAAATTTAGATTCGAGTTTAGGTCTTTTTCATATAAATTGATTTAAACTGTTAAAAAAATCTTATGTTCGGGAGAAATCGACAACTGCTGCACATGGACGGCAGAATTTGTGTCTTTTTTCAAGATAATTGCCATTGATAACTCCGTTAAGTTGTCTAATCTGAATAGACAAGCACTCACATTCTTCGGCTCCCTAGGGCTCAAGAGAAATGATACCGCTTAAACCTATATTAATCTAGAGTCCTTAAATATTGTTTGCATATCTCGAGGGGGTTTTATGAAAAATACTTTAATATAGTTTAAAAATAAATCTCTTGAGGGTGATTTATAATATTTAGGATTTTCATGAACATGTATTTTAATTGTTGTGGTGTTTTAGTGATAAAATCTAGTTTTTTGAAAGTTTATGGTAGTTTTATGAAAACTACTATTTTTGGAAATTTGTTGGTATTTTATTAAAAAATTCTAATTTTTCATTTTAAAGATATAGTTTTATAATTTGTTTTTATGAAAAATACGGATTCATAACTTTATATAATTTTTTTCAAAGTTTGTTTTGTTTAGAATAGTCATATTTCTTAAAAACTGTATTTCTAATTTCTTTCGAGACCAAATACTCCGTGATGAGTTCTGCAACTCATTTTACTATCCTCAGGATGTGCGATAATCCGCACCATCCATTAGCGAGTCCTCTAACGAGAGTTGTAAAGGCGTAATTGCCAAGAATTTAAAAATATCGATTAAAAGAAAACCGTTTTGAAAAAATGTGGTATTTTAATGTAAAAATTATTTTTTAAATAAACTATATATTTAGAACCTTGTGCTATGAAACCATAGTGTGCATGTGGGGTAGGTCGTTACCCCGTGAATGATCTAAAGGTATATACTCTAGTTATTAAAAATATGGTTATATTAAAGTTCATGGTATTTTTTGAAAACTTCGTTTTATGATTATTTCACATGGAAAATTTTGTTAAACTAAAAGCTAAATGACATACATAAGGTTAAGAGTGGTGTTAGAATTGTTAATTTGACATATTTTACTTATAAACTGGAGTACAAATGTTAAAAATAACATTATATCGGAGTTAATTCCACTTTGTCGATGTAATTTTAGAAGACGATTTGAGATGAATGAAATAAAGAGAGAAGGGAAACTTACTAGCTTAAATCGTTAACAAGAATGAGGGGAAGCCTTCGGGTGTCGTGGTGTCGTCGGGAAGGCTTCGGTCGTCGAGCTTGGCTTGCTACTCCACTTAGGTGCTTAACTCCACTTGGTATTTAGAGAGTTTGAGAGAATTTTTGATAGAAATTTCAGAATAGGGGAGAAATAGGGGATGGGGTACAATTTATAGCGAAAATTTTAGGGTTTGTGAATTAAAAATCAGATTAAAAGAATTAAATTTAATGTTAAATAGTGAAATGAATAGTCACTGTTTAATTGCAGGAAAATCAAATAGTGCAGGGGATTAGAGGGGAGCCGAAAGGACTTGCGTGCAGAGCATGGAGCGATTTGGAGGCATGTAGACCATTGGCGGCGGCCATAAGGGAGAAATGGGTGATCGGATTTCAATGGCTTGCCTCGAGGTTCGTGCCATGTGTCTAGATTGGTGTTTACTCCTCTTTGCGTCTGTTTGATTTTTCTGAAACTTTTCGTTTCTCCGTGTATTGCACGTGCAACTCTTGGGCTTCTAAAAAATTAAAAAGAAAAATCTTTAAAAAATTTGGGATTGATGGGATTCGAACACACAAGCTATGTCACAGTAGTGTAGAGGCTTTACCAGTGAGCTGCAAGTTACCTTTTGTTTTTATTGAAAAAAATAACTTACAACTCCTACACAGGCTGAAATACACTTTTCTATACATTTAAACAAATAATTCTGTACAAAGATTTCAGAGTCGTTACATTCTACCCTCCTTATAATAATTTCGTCCTCGAAATTTACATAAAGGACTAATTTTCGAATATCTGAGGGTATCGTGCACGCATACCGTCTTCTCGCTCCCATGTCGGTTCTTTTGGCCAGTCTTTTCTCCATATCACCCGGACCAAGTTCACTTCCTTATTCCGTAACGTCTTCACCTTTCGATCCAAGATCTCGACTGGCTGCTGCTCACAAGTAAGATCGGTCTGTATAGTGATCTCTGAGTGATCAAGTATGTGGCTGGGGGCGCTCACATATCGTCATAGTTGGGATATGTGGAACACATTGTGCACTCCTTCCAATAAGGGTGGTAATGCCAAACGGTACGCTACTTCTCCAACTCGTTCAAGTATGTCGAACGGTCCGATATACCTTGGACTGAGTTTGCTCTTCTTACCAAAATGTATCACTCCTCTGTTTGGAGAGATCTTCAGGAATACACACTCTCCGGGTTGAAAGTTGTCATTTTGTATTTTCCCAATACTTCTATCGGTCTTGGGCTATGCGCATTTTTTTCCTGATCGTGCGAAGCACATCTACATTTGCCACGATCATCTCTAGTCCAACGAGTTCACGATCTCCTACGTCATCCCAGTTTAGTGGGGAACGACACTTCCATTCGTAGAGTGCTACGAATGGTGCTATCCCAATGTTTTCTTGGTAGCTGTTGTTATATGAAAACTTCACAAGGTGTAGGTGATCTTCCCACAAACCTCCGAAGTCTAATATACAGGCTCTCAGCATATCTTCTAATATCTGAGTTGTTCGCTTGGACTGTCTGTCTGTTTATGGATGATACACAGTGCTGAAATTCAGACTCGTTCCTAGGCTAGCTTACAGGCTCTGCCAAAACTGTGATCGGAATCTTGTATCACGATCGGAGACGATGCAGATAGGTACTCCATGTAATCTTCCGCATGAGATTATGGATATCAAGAAAAGTATTGTACACCTTGAAGGATAAATCTTACTTTAGAGTTTTACTCACCTCCATGTACTTTCTTGCCAACGTGTCAGTTGCCTGACCAACTCTGAATGGAATAAAGTGAGCCGAATTAGTGAGTCAATTCACAATTACCCAAATTGCGTCGTTACCCTTCGTGTTGTGAGGGAGAGCAGTCACGAAGTCCATGATAATGTGCTGCTATTTCCATTTTAGGATTGGTAACGGCTGAAATAGACTAACAGTTCTGTAATGTTCAGCCTTCACTTGCTGACATACTAGACACTTTGCTACGCTCCTTGCTACTTTTCGCTTCATTCCATACCACTAGTAGTGTTGCCATAGATCCTTGTACATCTTCGTACCGCCGGCGTGTATCGAATATGGAGAGCTGTGAGATTTTTTTATCAACTCTTCTCGAACAGAGCCGAATGGTACACATAAACGGCTTCCATATCGCAAGGATCCATTTTCGTGGATGATGAAGTTAGTTCGAAGTTCACTTTCTACTTGTTCTCGGATCTTTTGTAGCTTGACATCATTTACTTGAGCTGCCTTGATCTGATTTACAAGAGTGGACTGAACATGTAAGTTCATTAAATATGAAGTGTTACCTGACATAATTACTTCGATCCCCAATCCGTGCAATTCTTGCTGTAGCTTCCACTGAACGGTGAGATTCATTGCTAATGGCTGGCGACTAAGTGCATCAGGAACTACGTTCCCCTTCCCAGGATGATACTGTAGGTTGATATCGAAGTCCGCCATGAGTTCTAACCATCTTCTCTTCCGCATGTTGAGTTTCTTATGAGTAAATACATACTTAAGACTTTTATGGTCATTGTATATATCCACTTGTTCTCCCAAAAGACAGTGGTGCTAAATCTTGAGTGCGAAGACCGCTGCTGCCAGTTACAGATCATGTGTTGGATAGTTGCGTTCATGAATTTTTAATTACCTTGATGCAAATATCACAACTTTTTCATGCTGGTGTAGAATACATCCTAATCATTTACCGGACGCATCACAACACACATCGAATCCACCAGATTGATCCAGTATTACGAGGATAGGAGCAGAGGTTAATCTTAACTTGAGTTCTACAAAAGCCTTCTCAGATGCTTCTGACCATATGAATGCTTCGTCTTTACGTGTGAGCTTGGTCAGGGGTGTTGAAATCTTTGATAATCCTTCAATGAATCGTCTGTAGTATCTTGCTAAGCCCAAGAAATTTCTTATATCTCTCACCGTCTTTGGTGTCGGCTACTCGCTGACAGCTGACACCTTAACTGGATCCACAGAGATTCCTTCGCCCTAAACGATATGTCTGAGAAATCCGACTTGATCTAGTCAAAATTCACACTTACTGTACTTGGCGAAAAGCTGATGTTGTCGTAATGTCTACAGGATGACCCGTAAATGCTCGGTGTGCTCTTTTCGATTCTTTGAATACACCAGGATGTTGTCGATGAAGATAACAACAAATCTGTTTAAGTACTTTCGGAAAACTTGGTTCATCAAGTTCATAAAGATGGCAGTGCATTGATTGGTCGAGTTTTTGCGCTTGTGTGCGTTTTGAAATCAAAGAATTAACCGCAATCAAGAACGGTGTCGCTTAGTATCTAGCCGGTTGAATCCGGGTCGGTCCACAGGGAAAACGTGTATTTTCTAGTTGTTCTAACGAGTCAATTCCTATTTGTGGTAGGTTTTGATTTTCAATAAAAACTGAAGTTGAATTTGATTTGGATTCAAATCTTGCTAGGGTTAGAATTAGGTTAGTTTGGAAAGTCAATTCTTCTCACCGCTTTTTTTGCCCTAATTAAGAACTTTTAGGTGTTAAGGTAATAGTTAACAAAGGGGATTAGCACGACTGGGAAGAAACTAGGTTTCTTCCCTTTGGTCCTTGTCCGTACTTTCTTAACTCTTAGCCCTAAGCTCTATGGAAATCAAACACAACCGGTCTTAACTATGGAATTACCGCTACCTCGTGGGATAAGGTGCCGTAGTGAGCGATGTGTGTATGTTTGCATAGAGTCCCACTTTAAAATGTTGAACGGGCAAGAAAGGGGTGAGAGATTTTCATCTCTCAAACCTTCCCCAAACCTAACCCTAACAAGTGAGGAATTACTCACACATTAGGGAATTAATAAAGGAATTCATTTTTATGGTTTTTATTTAATAGCCTAATTAACTTGCGGAAAATAACTACGGCAGAGATATAAAATTGCTAGATAAAAAATTCAAGATAAAAAAAACTTACTTTTTTATTGATGCACTGTTTGACAATTACAAGGAATGAAAATTTTTAAACTAGAGAAATAAAAAGAGCAATGCTCCAAAAAGAGCTGTAGGCTTCCTATTTATAGATAATAGAAACCCTAGGCTTTACTTCTGATCCATATCTAGAATTACAAAAATACCCTAAGAAAACCGGGTCAATGCACCGACTCCACCGACACGCACCGACACGCGCCGACACGTGTACAGCATGGCCGTGGAACCGCGGCCATAAGCCATGTTTGGCCGTGGATCCGCGGCCGTTTGAGGGGCTTGTGGGCTGAGTTTTTGAGGGGTTCTTCATGTTGCTTTTTTTTATTGAATTTTCTTCTCTTGGTTCTTCAGAATCCCTTCTAGTTTCTTCCAGATTTCCACAGTGCAGAATGTTGTGAACTTTTACCGTTTGCTTCGTGTTGAAGTCTTGAATCTTGTGCTGCCGTCATACTTTGTGCAATCGAACTGTTCATTGATCTTCATTTGTTCCTTAAACTGTAGGCGGCATCATATAGATTCTTCTATTTGTTGGTCGTAGTCTCACTTTTGTAGCGTTTTTTCATTATTTTCACTGTATTGTTCCGAGAACCTGTAACCTGCAGCTATGTAACAGACATGGATCAAAAGCACTTATTTATTTGAAATATGATTAAGAATGGGGAATATAATAATGCAAAATTCTGATATGAGCAAATACCCCCAAATTTATTTTTTGCTCGTTCCGAGCAAAACTAGTTTTATTCTCGAAAAAGCCTAACCTCACTTTCGCAGGGAAACACGATTGCACCGAGCTCATGCAACAAGCTGTTAAATCTCTAGGTGTCCCTAGTAGGAGGAGTGTTGTCTCCTGAGGGTTTTCCGCGGATACTACCCACAAAATCCGATCATTTTGGCCTATTGACTTTCATTCTTCAATTCGGTGTTCTATTAAGAAATTCTATTATCCACAACTCAGAAATTATCAATCCATATTTTTCACACTCACTTATCATTCAACTTAAGATTGTATATGTTCTGTAAATTTATTTAGCTTTTAGCATCTTTTGAATTTTCCTTCTAAGGTTCCATCTCAACTTAGGAATTTTTATCATCTTTACTGAAGATATAAGTCCTATTTTTCATCCAAACCCCAATCATGTACCCCTACGTGTGTGTATGTATCACCCCTACATTTGGAAATTCAATTCAAGCTATTATACTCTTGTCCATCATCCAAAGTACTTTTAGTTGGTGAATTTTTTAGATGAAATTGCTCACACATCTTTCATGCGACCGTTAATACTTCTTGAGATACTAACGACCGATTACAAAATATGTTTGCGCATTAAGGCGTAATTCCTTATCTTGTAATACCTAAGGCTTTATCAGTGACTCCCAAACCAGTTGGTCTAAGGCACTAGGTGATAAAGCACCCTCGCTATATATTTTTTTATTATACGCAGCGTTAAGTAATTACAAAATCAGTGTTCATTTTTTTTATATCTCTTAATTCACACTTTAATATTTGTTTAATTCAAGCTATTATACTCTTGTCCATCATCCAAAGTACTTTTAATTGGTGAATTTTTTAGATGAAATTGCTCACATATCCTTCATGCGACCGTTAATACTTCTTGAGATACTAACGACCGATTACAAAATGTGTTTGCGGATTAAGGCGTAATTTCTTGTCTTGTAATACCTAAGGCTTTAGCAGTGACTCCCAAACCAGTTGATCTAAGACACTAGGTGATAAAGCACCCTCGCTATATATATTTTTATTTTACGCAGCCTTAAGTAATTTCAAAACCAGTGTTCATTTTTTTTATATCTCTTAATTCGCACTTATAATTTTATTTTCCTTCATACTAAGGATTTTAGACAAGAGCATTTCAAGGTATCTTCTACTATTCCATATTTCAAGGTGCGTGTTTGTGCGAGTTGTAGGGTATATATTTTCAGAATTTAGACTAAAGGTTCAGAATTATTTTTTAGAGTTACACTTCAATAAAAATTTCAATACTCTTCCTTTATTTTAACTTAGCTGAAGAAGTAAACTCAAAATTTGCCTATTTCTAAGTAAACCACAAGGACATATATTTTCTACCGTTAAATTTTAAAGAAAGGTTATTTTTAGGGTTTCTAATTTACTAAGTTTTGGGATCTAGTTTTTTCCTAGCTAGTTAACCGTCTTGTTAAATTTAAGTCAATTATGGCCAAAATTGAATTTTTCAATTTTTATAATTTTTATAATTTTTCAGTTTTTATTTGATTTTTTTAATATTTTTTTATTTTCATTATTTTCAATTTTTATAATTTTTTATAAAGATGCAATACAGAATTAAACATGCAAAAGAAAAAGAAAAAATATATACAAAAATATGCAATGCAATGATAACTATTTACAACCACCTCCTCCCCCAAACTTATCAAAAGCAGCGCCCTCACTATTCGGCCCCTCGCCGTGCCCTTGAGCGTGAACGGGAACGCTCTTCCCTAGCTAGCAGGGTTCTGACCCCCTGTTCTACTTCTATCAAACGCCGATCATGTTCCCTCATCATCCCCCTCAAATCGTCAATCCCCCTAATGGTTCTTCTCATTAAACGTGCATGTTCTAAGGGGGTGAGCTCTCCCTCGCTCGCGGTCGAGTTAGAGCTAGGTGTTCTGGCGGGCACGTGTTCCTCCGGTTCGGTTCGTGACCAAACATCTGTCAAGCGTGTATAGAACGTAGATACGCCCTCAATGAGAGGCCTGATGGATATTCCTCCATGCATGTAAAATTCAAATTCCTCCACAGGGAGGAAATAGTGACACAGTTGTGTCACTAACATGGGGCATGGGTAGTTCACGGCCCTTTTGCCCGCACCAATTGAGTTAAGCAGAACCGTGCACATGTCGAATCTAGGGTTCCTAGTCATTAGTGCGTGCACGATATGAAGTGACGTGGTGAAAAATGTGGTGTTATGGGAGCTCCCAAAATTTTTTTTTTGTGCCCACCGGCACACGGTTAAAACATTAGCGAAAAGGGTTCTGGCTTGTATTCCTTTCCTTGGTTCTCTCAAGCAATCATTACCCATTAAGGGCATGTAATCTTCAAACTGAAGGGGTTGATCATGAACAGGTAATTTAGGGATTAAATTGACTTCATGTATGAAGTCTCTATCAATAATTATCTCTCTATCGCCCCACAGTAACTTGATAAATCCATATTGTGCAAGACAGCAGACTTCCATGCACTCGTGAAAACGAGTGACTAGATCTTGAAGGGCGTAAGCGTTTGGGTGATTATAGATTAAAAATTCCAGCCCCTTCATGTGATTTCATCAGCAAAATAACTCCCATATAACGTGTGTGAAAAGATCTGTGAGAAATCATGTTCTAACTGCATATTTGGTGCCATTACAGATAATCTACAGATCTAAAAAAATTTAAACAGAGAGGAGTTTAGAGATCGAACCGCTTCTGAAAATTTCAGAGGGTGACGCAGCAGGGGCGCGGCGGTTGCGCGGTGGGAAGGGAGTTCCTGCGGCGGTTGGGCGGTAGGAAGGGGGTTCCTCTCTGCAGAAATCGAGGCGGTGGCTAGGGTTTGAGGAGAGCTGATAAAATTAGGGTTAAGAAATAGAGAGGGTCGGGGTCTTATTTATAGGGGGAGTGTTTGGGTTATTTGTAAACAAACCCTCTTAAAAAGAGGAATTTTTTTTTTTGCAAATAAAAATTTTATTTTTATTTTATTAAATATGGAAATTTACAAAAATACCCAATTTTTTTTTTATTTTCAAAATTTTATTTTTTATGTTATTTTGTTTTTATATAATTACAAATGATACATACCCCAAAACTTATTTGAAACAGTGTTTTGGCTTGATAATCGAAAATTTGGGGGTAGATGGAGGAAGATCAGTCAATGTAGATCGGCTCCCGTAAAAACAAGAGCTCCTCCGAAAGGTCCGCAGTGAGGAACGGTTTAAGTCGATGTCCGTTTACTTTAAATAGTGTACCGTCCTCCGGGTTTTCTAGATCTACCGCACCGTGCGGATATACGGTGCGTACCAAAAATGGCCATTTCTATCGAGATTTGAGCTTGCCGGGATGGAAATGCAACCGAGTATCGTAAAGCAAAACCTGTTGACCAGATTTGAAAGTCTTGCGCATAAGGTGTTTATCGTGGAACACCTTCGTTCGGTTTTTAACAACACCGCGTTCTCATAGGCCTCATCCCACAGCTCGTCTAATTCATTCAATTGCAGCTTTCTATTGCTGTCCGCATCTCCCAAAGATGGTTCAACTCTTTAATTGCCCAAAATGCCCTGTGCTCTATTTCAACAGGAAGGTGGCAAGCCTTTCCATAAACAAGCCTGTATGGAGACATGCCAAGATCAGTCTTATAGGCAGTACGGAATGCCCATAGTGCATCAATCAGTTTTGATGACCAATCTTTACGGTTTTTGGAAACCGTTTTCTCCAATATTTGTTTAATCTGCCGATTCAAAATCTCGGCTTGCCCACAAGTTTGGGGATGATATGGCATTGCCAGTTTGTGAGTAATGGAGTATTTGCGCATTAAGAACTCAAAAGTCCTATTATAAAAGTGAGATCCATTATCACTGATAATCGCGCGAGGATGCCCAAACCGCGAAAAAATGTTTCCTTTGAGAAATCTAACGACAACCTTGTTGTCATTAGTTCGGCTGGGCACAGCCTCGACCCATTTTGAAACATAGTTAACAGCAAGTAGAATATACATGTTCCCAAAAGAGTTGGAAAATGGTCCCATGAAGTCTATTCCCCAAACATCAAAAATTTCAACAACCAAAATTGGTTGAAGCGGCATTTCATTTCTCCGAGATATCCGGCCCAAGTGTTAGCACCGGGAGCATGTCTTGCAATATTCGTATGCATCTTTAAAAAGTTGTGGCCAGTAGAAGCCATACTGTAAGATTTTTTCTGCAGTCTTTTTGGGGCCAAAATGCCCTCCACACGCTTAATCGTAGCAGAATGACAGCACACTCTTAAGCTTGTTGTCGGGGACATGATTAAGAGAGGTTTTGTCGATCAAAAATATTTACCGCAATCAAGAACGGCGTCGCTTGAAGCTAGCCGGTGAATACGGGTCGGTCCACAGGGATGTGTAAATCTCCTTTAAGTTCTTACGAGTTAATTCCAAAGGTGTTTGGATTTATAATTAAACCTAAAAATTGAAGTTGTATGAGACTAGGATTAGAAACTTGCTAGGATTAGGTCTAGGAAAAATTGGTAAACAAAAATCTTCATCTCTTTCCATTGCCATTTATTAAAGATATCATATTAGTGTTATGGTAAATATTTATAAAGAGGATTAGGATGATTGGGATGATTGATTCTTCCTCTAGATCCTTGTCCTTCCTTTATTAATCTTTACCCTAACCTCCATGGAAAACCTTAAAATCCGGGCCTTTAGGCTACGGAATTCACCGTTACCTTGAGGGTAAAAGTGCCGTAGGGAGCGGAGTAAAAAGGTATGCATGGAGTTCTAATGTTCATAAAAGTTGGCAATGAAAAGAGATGAGAGACCTTCGTCTCTCAAATCCTTCCCTATTCCTAACCCTAACAAGCGAGGAAACTACTCGCTCATTGAGGGGATGAAAGAAGACATGAGTTTATTAAAAAGAGAAAACATCGATTGCAAATTAATAAAAGCTAAAATAAATTAAACTAAGGCGAGAAAAATAAGAGCAGATATGAAAAACTACAACTACTGCAAGGAAAATAACCTACTTACTTTTGATGCGCTCTAACTTCAAGAAAACAGAATTTTATTCATGAGTAGAGACATAAGAAAATACAAGGTCTTGGGTTCTATTTATAGGACATAGAAACCCTAGGTTTACAATTGCACCGCATGTCTACAATTACAAATATACCCCCAGAAAATCTTTCCATAGCCGCCACAGAATTTTGGAAAAATTTCCTGCGCACTAGGGCTTCAAACGGCCGCGGATCCACGGCATGGGCGCGCTTGGGCCGCGGATCCGCGGCCCAATGATGGGATCATCATTTGATTTTTCTTAGGCTTGGTTTGGTTCTTCTGGGCTTCTTGTTTCTTTATTCTTTTTATCAGCTGGGCTTCTGTATTAATTCCAGATTTTCAGTGAACACTTTGCAATGGATCTTTTAACCGTCTTTCTTGCAAATTTGGATCTTGAGTTGCCTTGTTGATGGTGAACCGTTCTTCTGCTGGGTTTTACTAAGATCCTCCTAATTGTTGGTCAAAAGTCCTTCTTTTGTGTCGTCTTTTGTGTTTTTCACTGTTTTTGCTCCAATAACCTGTAACCTGTAATATGTAGCAGACATGGGTCAAAAGCACCTGTTTTTATTCTTAAAAGCATAAGAATGGGGCATACAAAATGCAATATTATGTTATGAACAAATACCCCCAAACTTATCTTTTGCTCGCCCTCGAGCAAACTTATTATTTTATTTATTCTCGATAAAAATCTAACCTAGCCGCACTTTCGCAGGGAAACACGATTGCACTGAGCTCGTTCAACAAGCCGTTAAACCTCTAGGTGTCCCTAGTAGGAGGAGTGTTGTCTCCTGAGGGTTTTCAGCGGATACTACCCACAAAATCCTATCAATTTGGTTTTTCGACTTTTGTTTTCTAATTAGGTTTTCTAACAAGGAATTCTATTATCGTCAACCCGCAAATTATCCACCCATATTCTTCACACTTTCTCATTATTTAACTTAAGATTATATATGTTCTATAGAATTACCTAGCTTTCGGCATTTCTTAAGTTTTCCTTCTAGGGTTCCATCTCTACTTAGGAATTTCTATCAACTCTATTAAAGATACAAGTTTTATTCTTCACTCCTTTCTCTCATCTAAACTCTAATCACATATCCCCACGTGTGTGTAAATATCACCCCTACACTTGGAAATTCAAATCAAGCAATCGTACTCTCGTCCATTGTCAAAAGCACTTATTAATTGGTGATCTTTCGCTTTCACATCCTTCATGCGACTGTTAATACTTCTTGAGGTACCAACAACCGATTACAAGATGCGTTAGCACTTTAAAGCGTACTTCCTAGCTTTGCAATACCCAAGGCTTTTAGCAGTGACTCCCAAACCAGTTGGTCTAAGGCACTAGGTGATGAAGCACCCTCGCTAAATATTTTTTATTTTTACAGCCTTAAGTAATCACAAAAACCAGTGTCCATTTTTTTCTTTATTCACTTTTTTTTTTTTTTTGCTAAGGACTTTAGACAAGAGTATTTCAAGGTCTCTTCTACTAATCCAAGTTTCAAGGTGCGTGTTTGTGCGTTTTGTAGGGTATATGTTTTCAGAATCTAGACTTAAGTTAGGAACTATTTTTCAAACTTATTCTCTAATAAAAGTTTTAATACTTTTCCTTCGTTTTGACTTAGCCCAAGAACTAAACCCAAAATTTGCCTATTTCTAAATAATCTACAAAGACAAATACTTTTTACCGTTAAACTCTAAGAAAGGTTATTTTTAGGGTTTTTAATTTGCTAAGTCTAAGATTTAGTTTTTCCTAGCTAGTTAACCTATTTATCAAACTCAAGTCAATTAACCAGAATTGAATACATTAATTTTTATAATTTTTGAATTTTTTCAATTTTTTATGGGTTTTTCTGTTTTCTAATTTTTTTCTATTTTTCAAATTTTCAAATTTTCATGATTTTTTATATAAAGATGCAATGCAGAAATATACATATGAATGCAAAAGGAAAAACTTACCGAACATACCCCCAAACTTACAATGGACAGTGTCCTCACTGTCATGCTGCACCAAGTGGGTTGATAATATCGGCGAGTTCCTGCTTATTATTATATTTACATATTATATACACACCCCCAAACTTATTTGAAATAATGTTTTGGAAGAAAAGAAATCTGGGGGTGAAAGTGGAGGAATATTACTCAGTGTAGATCGGCTCCTGCAAGAACAGGAGCTCCTCCGAAGGGTCCGCTGTGAGGAACGGTTTCAAACGATGCCCATTTACTTTGAAAAGCGTACCGTCCTCCGGGTTTTCCAGATCAACCGCACCGTGCGGATAAACGGTGCGGACTACAAAAGATCCCCTCCACCTAGAACGGAGCTTGCCGGGATGAAAATGTAACCGAGTATCATATAATAAAACCTGTTGCCCTGGTTTAAATGTCTTGCGCAAAAGGTTTTTATCATGAAATACCTTAACTCGGTTTTTAGCAATCACGGCATTATCATATGCCTCATCCCGCAGCTCTTCTAGTTCATTTAACTGCAGCTTTCGGTTGCTGCCCGTATCTCCTAAGGATAGATTCAGCTCTTTAATGGCCCAAAATGCCTTATGCTCAATTTCTACTGGAAGGTGGCAGGCCTTCCCGTAAACAAGCCGGTATGGAGACATGCCAAGATCGGTCTTGTATGCAGTACGGAAAGCCCATAGTGCATCGATTAATTTTAGTGACCAATCTTTACGGTTTTTAGAAACCGTTTTCTCCAAGATTTGCTTAATTTGTCGATTCGAGACCTCGGCTTGCCCACATGTTTGGGGATGGTATGGCGTTGACAGCTTATGGGTGATAGAGTATTTGCGCATTAAGGACTCAAAAGTCCTATTACAAAAGTGAGAACCATTATCACTTATTATCGCGCGAGGGTGCCCAAATCGAGAAAATATGTGATCTTTAAGAAATCGAACGACAACCTTGTTATCATTCGTTCGACTAGGCATCGCCTCGACCCATTTTGAAACATAGTCAACAGCCAAAAGAATATACACATTTCCAAAAGAGTTGGGAAATGGTCCCATGAAGTCTATACCCCAAACATCAAAAATGTCTACAACCAAAATAGGTCGGAGCGGCATTTCGTTTCTTCGCGATATCCGGCCCAAGTGTTGGCACCGGGAGCAAGTTTTGCAGTATTCGAAAGCATCTTTGAAGAGTCGTGGCCAATAGAAACCACATTGCAAAACTTTCTCGGCTGTCTTCTTTGGGCCAAAGTGCCCGCCACATGCTTGATCGTGGCAAAAAGACAGCACACTCTTGACCTCATTTTCTGGCACACACCGACGAATGATTTGGTCGGGACAATATTTAAAAAGATAAGGTTCATCCCAGTAAAAATGCTTTACTTGGGACAAAAATCGAAGTTTATCTTGTTTCGACAAATCTTTAGGTATCAGGCCGGTGGCTAAGTAGTTTACAATATCGGCGACCCATGGTTCGCAAGAAACAGTCAAGAGTTGCTCATCGGGGAAAGCATCAGTGATAGGCAGTTCAAGTGTAGGCGACGAAGGAAGTCGTGAAAGGTGATCGGCCACTACGTTTTCACATCCCTTTTTGTCCCGTATGATAAGGTCAAATTCTTGTAGCAAGAGGATCCAACATATGAGCCTAGACTTAGCATCCTTCTTCGCAAAAAGGTGGCGAAGAGCTGAGTGATCCGTGTACACTATAACTGGAGAGCCGATTAAATAAGGCCGAAATTTCTCAAGTGCAAACACAACTGCTAAAAACTCTTTTTCTGTTGTTGTGTAGTTTAATTGGGCCTCATTTAATGTTCGGCTAGCGTAGTAAATTACATGCGGCATCTTGTTAATGTGCTGTCCGAGAACAACACCAATTGCAAAATCTGATGCGTCGCACATAATTTCGAAGGGATGCGTCCAGTCTGGAGATGAAAGGATGGGCGCAGAAATGAGTGAGTGTTTCAAAGAGTCGAACGCTTTCATGCAAGTTGAGTCGAAAACAAAAGTAGTGTCCTTGGCCAACAAGAGAGTCAAGGGTCTAGCAATCTTGCTAAAGTCCTTGATGAACCGTCTATAAAAACCGGCATGGCCAAGGAAGGCTCGGATATCCTTGACGCATTTAGGAGGAGGAAGATTAGAAATGACTTCTATTTTAGCTCTATCAACCTCTATGCCGTTTTGCGAGATGACATGTCCTAAGACAATGCCTTCTCGTACCATAAAGTGGCACTTCTCCCAATTCAAAGTCAGGTTCTTTTCCCTACAGCGGGTGAGAACTGCGTCAAGATGTCGTAAACACTCATCAAAGGAGTCACCAAAAATGGAGAAATCATCCACAAAGATTTCCAAAAACTTCTCCACCATGTCCGAAAAGATCCCTATCATACACCGCTGAAATGTAGCGGGTACATTGCATAACCCAAAGGGCATGCGACGATAAGCAAAAGTGCCAAAGGGACAAGTAAATGTAGTCTTGTCTTGATCCTCTTTGGCTATGGGGACTTGATTATAACCGGAATAGCCATCTAAAAAGCAGTAGAATTCGTGCCCCGCTAATCGTTCTAGCATTTGGTCAATGAATGGTAAAGGAAAGTGGTCCTTCCTTGTTGCGGCATTGAGTTTCCGGTAGTCGATGCAAACTCGCCACCCAGTTTGGGTGCGAGTGGGAATTAACTCATTTTCCTCATTGGTGATGACCGTGATGCCCGATTTCTTTGGCACGACATGAATGGGGCTAACCCATTGGCTATCCGAGATAGGGTAAATGATACAGCTATCAAGACACTTAACAATCTCTTTCTTGACCGCCTCTTTCATGATGGGGTTGAGGCGTCTTTGTGGATCCCTTGCCGGCTTGGCATCATCCATCAAGTGTATATGATGTTTGACTATGAGGGGACTAATCCCCTTGATGTCCGCCATAGACCAGCCGAAAGCTTGCCGATTATTGTATAAGACCGTTAAAAGAGCCTTCTCTTGCTCAAGAGCTAGAGAGGCCGAGATGATAACGGGTAAGGTCTCATTTTCACCTAGATAAGCATATTTTAGGTGCGACGGCAAAAGCTTTAGTTCGAGTTTAGGTGGTGAAACAATAGATGGTAACAATGGAGTAACTGTTTCAAACTCGAAGGATTCCATCAAAGGTTTAAATTGAGTGTACGCTACTGAGTCGGATGGTTCAACTAACTCATCCGAAAAAGCAAAAGACTCAAACTCGGGTGGAGAGTCTTCAAGATCATCAACAAAGGTGAAACACTCATAATCTTTGTCCGTCGTGAAAGCTGTGTCGGATTCTAGAAGGAACGCACTAGTGGCGTCAATATTACTGTGATCAAATATGAAATTTTCGAACTCACAGTCCTCCTTCGCGATCTCATCGATCGAGCACACATCAAGTACGCTAGAATTAGGCTCGCAAGGCTGACTTCCTAACTTGAAAATGTTGAGTTCAACTGTCATCTTGCCAAAAGATAAATTCATTGAACCGTTACGACAGTTGATTACCGCGTTAGAAGTCGCGAGGAATGGTCGACCAAGTATCACCGGAATTTGATTATGGGGGTTAGCGACAGGCTGTGTATCCATAACAATAAAGTCCACGGGGAAAATGAAATCCCCTACTCTAATTAACACATCCTCCAACTCTCCCCTAGGGTGGGTGATTGATCGGTCGGCCATTTGGAGAGTACAATGAGTAGGCTTGAGCTCTCCAACGCCTAATTGTTCGTACACCGAATAGGGTAGCAAATTGACACTAGCACCAAGATCTAATAGTGCTCTATTGATGGTCTTGTTCCCAATTGTGATCGAAATAGTAGGACAACCGGGGTCCTTGTGCTTTGGGGGTAAAGAATTGACAAGAGCATCACTAACAGCACTAGCCACGAAAACTTTCTTTGGTACTTGTGACTTCCTCTTTTTGGTGCATAAGTCCTTTAGGATTTTTGCATATGAAGGAACTTGTTAGATTGCATCCAAAAGAGGGATATTTATGCTAACCTGCTTGAACAACTCTACAATCTTCTCCATCTGTGGAGTTGGTTTATTGGATCTCAACCGATTTGGAAAAGGAACATTTTGAAAAGTAGTTGAGTCCAATTTTTGCGGATCAGATTGTTGAGTTGGAACGGAACCCCGTGTAGATGTGTTCGTGTTGTGAGAAGAGGGTCCGTTCGAGCTAGAAGAAGTAGAGCCATGTGAAGGATGGAGAATAGGCTCTAACGAAGAAGAAGAGGAAGATGAAGAACCACCGGCAGAGGTGTCATGGTTAATACCCATATTGTTTTGCAGCACTTTTCCGGATCTCAACGTAGTCACAGCATTCACGTTATGATTCTGCTGTTCATGTGCAACATGTGCGTGACCGGGATTTGGGAGTGGTTGAGACGGAAGCTTTCCTTTCTCTCGCTCTTTCAATGCTGCGTTGAGTTGTGCAATTTGTGCCTCAATAGCTTTGATGCTTTGATCGTGTGAGGCACTGTTTTGCACCAAAGATTGAACAGAAGTCTCTATCCTAGCTGTGGACTGTGCAGATTGCTTTAGGAATGCTTCTAGACTTCTTTCGAGCGAGCTAACAGCATTTTGAGGGGGAACAAAATTGTTGGGCACAAAATTGTTCATCTGATTAGGGTAAGGCTGCTGTTGGAGAGGCTGCTGAAATTGAGTTTGTGGAGGTGCTTGTTGTTGAGGAGGAGGAGCTCTTTGAAAATTGTTGTTTCCTTGGGATTGTTGATTTTGGTTCCAAGCGAAATTAGGGTGGCTCTTCCAACCCGGATTGTATGTCGAAGAGTATGGATCATTTCTTTGTCGTTGCTGAAAGGCAGCATTGACTTGATCTTGTCCTTGAGTAGAAGCAGTGTAAGGACACTCTTCGGTGAGATGTGATGGATCCGAACAACAAGCACAAACAGTTCGTGGAGGCACAATGGGGGCAGGAGAAGGTGCTGAGATTTTGGTCTCAAGCGCTTCTAGCTTTTTCGTAAGAGCGGCCATCTCGGCCTTCATAGCAATTGACATCTCTACTTGATGTATGCCTGCCGTAGGTTGACCAATAGAAGAAGATGATGTGGTCTTGGTGCTCTCCCATTGAATTGTTTGCTCACTAAGATCCTCAAGAAACTGCCACGCTTCCTCACTAGACTTGGACAGAAAGTGACCTTGACTAATGGTTTCTAGCAACTGCTTCGTTGCCGGGTTCAATCCCTCGTATAGTGTTTGGCAAAGTTGCCATCTTTCGATCCCATGGTGAGGGCATTGAACGAGTAGGTCTTTGAATCTTTCAAAACATTTCCAAAATGGTTCGGCAGGAAGCTGTGAAAATTGTATAATTTCATTACGGATTTTTGCAGTTTTGTGATGAGGATAGAACTTTTTAAGAAAAGCTTTCACAAACTCGTCCCAATTTCTAATTGAGTGTGATGCGGTGCTGTATAGCCACTTCTCGGCTAGGTCACATAAGGTGAAAGGAATGACCCTTAGCCTTATAGCGTCATCACTTAATTGGGTAGTTTTCATCATGGCGCAAACGTTTTGGAATTTGTTGATAAAGATATATGCATCTTCGGATTCCAAACCATGAAACTTAGGCAGCATGTTGATGAAGTGGGGTTTGATCTCAAAATTGTCCCCATTAACCGGTGGGAGGGAAAGACAAGTAGGAAGGGCGGTGCGGACGGGGTAGAAAAGATCCTGGAGCGCGACTCGTGCGGGCGCTTCGACATGCGGAAGATTCGGGTTATTCGCACCTAACGGAGGTGGAATCCTTCCCGTCGGTAAGGTATTGTTAGGATCGTATCCCGACATACCTTCGGAAGAATATGATGGTGAAAGTGAAGAAGTGGACAAGATTTCGACTTCGGAGTCGAAAGGTTCGTCGGTCGGTACCAACGAAACACGGACTAATCGGGCGCTAGGGTCCCTAGTCCAACCGGACATACACTAAAAGGGTTAGTGTAGTCGAAAGATGAAAGACAGAAGGTAAGAAAACGTCAATGAGAAGAAGTGGTGTAAGTGAGTGCAAAGATTCTTTAGCGACAAGTTGCAAGTTTTGAAACGATTTTCCTTTTTCTTTTTAAGTGAGCTTTTGCAAAAAGATTTTGAAAAAGAGACTAGTGACACAAATGCAATTAACCATACATGCACAATCAGGCCTAAGTCTAGGGTCACCTAGGTCAGCTAGACAGCTCCTAACTGTTCCAAAGGGCTAGAGATAGGACCTCAAACCGCCTCTTCACGGACAAGTACGGCCAGGTAAGTGGGAAGGAACCACCACGACAGTGGGCCTAATTAAAAACCACTAGTCTAGACACCGCAATATCGGTTAGGATAAACGGCCGATGCCTATACTAGTCCTCTGTCCTATTGAGCTCGAGGTCCTTAGGGCTGAGTCTAATATTTTTTAAATTAAAAGTGGTCAATGCAAATGCTTTAAGTGATTTCTGAGGTCCTGGGAAGGGTGATGAAATCCCCACCCAATCTGAATTGGTCAATAGCCCCTTAAAGTCAGATTAAAGTATGCAAAGCAGTAAATCACTTGCAATCAATTTGCTTTTTAGCGCGGCGCAAAGAATCCTGCAGAAAATCAATTATTGGAAGGGGGAAGAAGATTTTTAGCGCAAAGAATCCTGCAGAAGATTTGACAGAAAATATATGGGGATTTGCAGAGGGGAGAATAAGGAAACAAACAGTGCAATTTTTGCGCAGAGATCTCCACAGGGAGCCGCGGATCCGCGGTCTTGGATGGGTATATGCCGCGGAATCGCGGTCGGGTAGCAGCTTCAGGTTGCCAAAAAATTTCTGCTGTTCTGTAATCTCAATCCCTCTCTGTTTTGATGTATCTTTTTCTGTTTTGCCTTCTGTGTTGTTTCAGATCCGTCAATCCTGCAAAAATCCACAAAGAAAACCCTTCAAACAATAAAAGATGATAATTTTTTTTTTATTTTTGGAATTTTTCAGATTTTTATGATTTTTTTTGATTTTATATTAACCCGAAATTACAAAAAGAAGATTTTACGCCATCCCCGGCAATGGCGCCATTTGATTAAGAGAGGTTTTGTCTATCAAAAATATTTACCGCAATCAAGAACGGCGTCGCTTGAAGCTAGCCGGTGAATACGGGTCGGTCCACAGGGATGTGTAAATCTCCTTTAAGTTCTTACGAGTTAATTCCAAATGGTGTTTGGATTTATAATTAAACCTAAAAATTGAAGTTGTATGAGACTAGGATTAGAAACTTGCTAGGATTAGGTCTAGGGAAAATTTGGTAAACAAAAATCTTCATCTCTTTCCATTGCCATTTATTAAAGATATCATATTAGTGTTATGGTAAATATTTATAAAGGGGATTAGGATGATTGGGATGATTGATTCTTCCTCTAGATCCTTGTTCTTCCTTTATTAATCTTTACCCTAACCTCCATGGAAAACCTTAAAATCCGGGCCTTTAGGCTACGGAATTCACCGTTACCTTGAGGGTAAAAGTGCCGTAGGGAGCGGAGTAAAAAGGTATGCATGGAGTTCTAATGTTCATAAAAGTTGGCAATGAAAAGAGATGAGAGACCTTCGTCTCTCAAATCCTTCCCTATTCCTAACCCTAACAAGCGAGGAAACTACTCGCTCATTGAGGGGATGAAAGAAGACATGAGTTTATTAAAAAGAGAAAACATCGATTGCAAATTAATAAAAGCTAAAATAAATTAAACTAAGGCGAGAAAAATAAGAGCAGATATGAAAAACTACAACTACTGCAAGGAAAATAACCTACTTACTTTTGATGCGCTCTAACTTCAAGAAAACAGAATTTTATTCATGAGTAGAGGCATAAGAAAATACAAGGTCTTGGGTTCTATTTATAGGACATAGAAACCCTAGGTTTACAATTGCACCACATGTCTACAATTACAAATATACCCCCAGAAAATCTTTCCATAGCCGCCACAGAATTTTGGAAAAATTTCCTGCGCACTAGGGCTTCAAACGGCCGCGGATCCGCGGCATGGGCGCGCTTGGGCCGCGGATCCGCGGCCCAATGATGGGATCATCATTTGATTTTTCTTGGGCTTGGTTTGGTTCTTCTGGGCTTCTTGTTTCTTCATTCTTTTTATCAGTTGGGCTTCTGTATTAATTCCAGATTTTCAGTGAACACTTTGCAATGGATCTTTTAACCGTCTTTCTTGCAAATTTGGATCTTGAGTTGCCTTGTTGATGGTGAACCGTTCTTCTGCTGGGTTTTACTAAGATCCTCCTAATTGTTGGTCAAAAGTCCTTCTTTTGTGTCGTCTTTTGTGTTTTTCACTGTTTTTGCTCCAACAACCTGTAACCTGTAATATGTAGCAGACATGGGTCAAAAGCACCTGTTTTTATTCTTAAAAGCATAAGAATGGGGCATACAAAATGCAATATTATGTTATGAACAGGACACACCGACGAATGATTTGGTCGGAACAGTATTTAAAGAGATACGGTTCATCCCAGTAAAAATGTTTTACTTGGGACAGGAATCAGAGTCTGTCCTGATTCGACCAATCATTTGGTATTAGTCCGGTGGCCAAATAATTTACGATATCAGCGAACCAAGGTTCGCATGACACGGTTAAGAGCTGCTCATCGGTAAAAACGTCTCTAATAGGAGTTTGAAGTGTAGGTGAAGAAGGGAGTCGTGAAAGATGGTCGGCGACTACGTTTTCGCATCCTCTCTTGTCTCTTATGACAAGGTCAAACTCTTGTAGCAAGAGGATCCAACGTATTAGCTGAGATTTAGCATCCTTCTTCGCGAAAAGATGGCGAAGAGCTGAGTGGTCCATGTAAACAATGGCTGGAGTGCCGATTAAATAAGGCCTGAATTTTTCTAGTGCAAATACAACGGCTAAGAATTCTTTTTCAGTTGTTGTGTAATTCAATTGGGCCTCGTTTAATATTCGGCTAGCGTAATAAATTACGTGCGGCATCTTATTTATGTGCTGTCCAAGGATAACACCAATGGCGAAATCTGATGCATCGCACATAATTTCAAATGGATGCGTCCAGTCGGGAGATGAAAGAATGGGCGCGGAAATAAGTGAGTGTTTCAATGACTCGAATGCTTTCATGCAGCTTGAGTCAAAATCAAAAGTTGTGTCTTTGGCCAACAAAAGAGTCAAGGGTCTAGCTATCTTACTAAAATCCTTGATGAACCGTTTATAGAAACCGGCATGGCCAAGGAAGGCTCGGATGTCTTTGATGCACTTGGAAGGAGGAAGATTGGAAATGACTTCAATCTTAGCTTTATCAACCTCAATACCGTTTTGCGAGATGATATGTCCTAAGACAATACCTTCTCGTACCATAAAGTGGCACTTCTCCCAATTTAAGGTGAGGTTCTTATCCCTACAGCGGGTAAGAACTGTGTCCAAATATAACAAACACTCATCAAAAGAGTCGCCGAAAATGGAGAAATCATCCATAAAAATCTCCAAAAAATTTTCCACCATGTCTGAAAAGATACCCATCATATATCGCTGGAAAGTAGCGGGTGCATTGCATAACCCAAAGGGCATGCGACAATAAGCGAATGTACCGAAAGGACAAGTAAATGTGGTCTTGTCTTGATCCTTTTCGGCGATGTGAACTTGATTATAGCCGGAGTAGCCATCCAAAAAGCAGTAAAATTCATGCCCAGCCAATCGTTCTAGCATTTGGTCAATAAAAGGTAACGGAAAGTGGTCTTTCCGTGTCGCAGCGTTGAGTTTTCTATAATCGATGCAAACTCGCCACCCAGTTTGGGTGCAAGTAGGTATTAACTCATTCGCCTCATTAGTTGTGACCGTTATGCCCGATTTCTTTGGGAAAACGTGAATGGGGCTAACCCACTGGCTATTAGAGATATGGTAAATGATACCACTATGTAGACATTTTACAATCTCCTTTTTAACAGCCTCCGGTGTCTCTGTGGATCCCTTACTGGCTTGGCATCATCCATCATATGTATATGATGTTCAACTATTAGGGGACTAATCCCCTTGATATCCGCCATAGTCCAGCCAAAAGCTTGCCGATTATTTTGTAAGACCATTAAAAAAGTTTTCTCTTGCTCGAGGGTTAGAGATGCCGATATGATAACAGGAAGGGTCTCATTCTCACTTAAGTAAGCGTATTTAAGGTGAGACGACAAAATCTTGAGTTCGAGTTTTGGAGGTGAAACAATTGAAGGTAAAATTAGTGAAACTGTCTCGAACTCGAAAGATTCCAACAATGGTTCAAAGCGAGTGTAAGCAGCCAAGTCGGATGGTTCGGCTAACTCATCCGAAAATTCAAAGTACTCAAACTCGAGTGGTGAGTCTTCAAAATCGTCCAAAAAAGTGAAACACTCGTAATCGTTATCGGGTGTAAAAGCTGTGTCAGATTCAAGGAGGAACGCACTAGTGGCGTCAAAACTGCTGTGATCGAACAGAAATTTTTCAAGCTCACAGTCCTCCTGCGTGATCTCTTGGATCGAGTAAACATTAAGTATATTGGTATTAGGCTCGGAGGGCTAATTCCCCAACTTAAAAATGTTGAGTTCAATTGTCATATTTCCAAAAGATAGGTTCATCGAACCATTTCGATAATTGATCACCGCATTAGAAGTCGCAAGGAATGGTCAACCGAGTATCACCAGAATTTGACTCCGGGGGTTAGCTACAGGCTGTGTGTCCATAACAATGAAATCAACGGGGAAAATGAAGTCCCCTATTTTAATTAACACATCCTCTAACTCACCCCTAGGATGGGTGATGGATCGGTTGGCCATTTGGAGAGTACAATGTGTGGGTTTCAGCTCTCCAACGCCTAATTGTTCATACACTGAATAGGGAAGCAAATTAACACTGGCACCAAGATCTAAAAGTGCGCGATTGATGTTCTTATCCCAATTGTTATTGAAATTGTAGGACAGCCAGGGTCCTTATGTTTTTGCGGTAAAGGTTGTATAAGAGCATCACTTACCGCACTAGCCAAGAAAACTTTCTTTGGTACCTGCGATTTCCACTTCTTGGTGCATAAGTCCTTTAAGATTTTAGCGTAAGAGGGGACTTGTTGGATTGCATCCAAGAGGGGTATGTTAATGCTAACCTGTTTGAATAACTCCACAATCTTTTCCATTTAGGGAGTAGGTTTATTGGATCTCAACCTGTTTGGAAATGGAATATTTTGAAAATTTGTTGAGTCCAATGTTTGTGGAGTAGATTGCGGAGTTGGAATGGATCCCAGTGTTGGTGTTTTCGTGGAGTGAGATGTGGGTCCGTTCGAATTAGAAGAAGTAGAGCCTTGTGAAGAATGAAGAATAGGCTCTGAAGAAGATGAAGAAGATGAAGAAGAAGAAGCGGCGGCCGGGGTGCCATCATTATTACTAACATTGTTGTGCAATACCTTTCCAGATCTCAATGTAGTCACGGCATTCACATTATGATTTTGTTGTTCATGAGCAACATATGTATTTTGTGTGTGACCGGGATTTGGCAGTGGTTGAGATGGAAGTTTACCCTTTTCTCGCTCGCTTAACGCAGCATTCAGTTATGTAATTTGGGCTTCAATTGTTTTGATGCTCTGATCATGTGAAGCAGTGTGTTGCACCAAAGACTGAATGGACGATTGGATGCTGGCTGAGGATTGCGTAGATTGTTTTAAAAACGCATCCAAACTTCGTTCTAGCGAGGAAACCTTATCGTTATTCGGCTGAACAAAATTGTTTTAAGGATAAGAGTTGTTTGGTATAAAATTGTTCATTTGGTTTTGGTAAGGTTGGGGTTGGAAAGGTTACTGATATTTCGTTTATTGAGGGGCTTGTTGTTGTGGAGGAGGCATTTGAAAGTTGTTATTGCCTTGGAATTGTTGTTGATTTTGATTCTAAGCAAAATTGGGGTGGCTCCTCCAACCAGGATTGTAAGTTGAAGAGTATGGATTATTTCTTTGTCTTTGCTGAAAGACAGCATTGACTTGATCTTGTCCTTGAACAGGTGGGTTATAAGGACACTCTTCGGTTAGATGGGACGGATCCGAACAACAAGCGCAAACAGTGCGTGGGGGTAAAGCTGGGGCAGGAGAAGGCGATGAGAATTTGCTCTCAATTGCTTCTAGTTTTTTCGTGAGTGTAGCCATTTCAGCCTTCATTGCAATCGACATATCAAGTTGATGTATGCCTGCCCTAGACTGACCTGATGAAGTAGATGAAGTGGTCTTAGTGCTTTCCCACTGAAGTGTTTGTTCAGCAAGATCGTCAAGAAATTGCCAAGCTTCCTTGCTTGATTTTGTAAGAAAGTGAGCTTGACAAATGGTTTCCAACAACTGCTTAGTTGCTGGGTTCAGTCCTTCGTATAAAGTTTAGCAAAGTTGCCAATTTTCGATACCGTGGTGAGGGCACTAAACAAGTAGGTCCTTAAATCTTTTAAAACACTTCCAAAAAGGTTCGGAAGGAAGCTAGGAAAATTGAATAATTTCGTTGTGAATTCTCGCGGTCTTGTGGTGTGGGTAAAATTTTTTTAGAAAAGTCTTAACAAACTCTTCCCAATTTTTTATGGAGTGTGATGTTGTGCTATATAACCATTTTTCAGCTAGGTCACATAAGGTGAATGGAATGACACGTAGCCTTATAGCATCATCAGAAAGTTGTGTGGTCTTCATCATTGCACAAACATTCTGGAATTTGTTAATGAAGATGTAGGCATCTTCGGATTCTAGCCCGTGAAATTTGGGCAACATATTGATGAAGTGGGGTTTAATCTCAAAGTTATCCCCATTAGCCGGTGGAAGTGAAAGACAAGTGGGAAGTGCGGTGTGGATGGGATAGAAAAGATCCTGGAGCGCGATTCGTTGGGGCGCTTCGACAGGAGGGTGTGGTGGGTTATTCGCACCCAGTGGAGGTGGAATCGGTCCCGTAGGTAAGGGGTTGTTAGGATTGAATCCCGACATCTCCTTAGAAGATGATGAATTTGAAGATGAAGGTAAAGAAGTGGAGGGAATTTCGACTTCGGAGTCGAACGTGTCGTCAGCCGGCACTAACGAGACACGGACTAAACAGGCGCTAGTGTCCCTAGTCTTACTGGACATACACTAAAGAGGTGTAGTGTAGTCAAAAGGAAAAAACAGAAGGTGGGGGTAAGAAAACGTCAATGAGAGAAAGTGGGGTGCAATGGATTTCTAACGACAAAATGACAAGTTTTTGTAAAAATTTTGTTTTGTGGTTTTTTTTATGGAGTTTTTGCAAAAGATTTTTATAAGGAGCTTAGACACACTTTAAAGCAAGCACAATATGCACAATCAAGCCTAAAGCTAGGGTCTCTTAAGTCAACCAGACTGCTCCTAACCGTTCCAAAGGGCAAGTTGTGAGATCCTCAAATCGCCTCTTCACTGCCAATTGTGGCCAGGTAAGCACAAGTAAAGAAAGGAGAGATCCGCTCACGAATCACCGCGAGACGAGCCTTTTAAAATTACCTTTCCCACTTGTCTAGCCTAGGCACCACAAAATCTGGTTTAGATAAACGACCGATGCCTACAACTTTTCCTTTATCCTAACGAGCACGACAGTCCTTATTGGCTGAGTCTAATATTTTTAATTAATTCGAAGGTTGATGCAAAATGTTTTTTTGTGATTTTTGGGGTCCTAGGAAGGGTAATGAAATCCCCACCCAATCTGGATTGTTGTTATAGCCCCTTAAAAGTCCGTTTTAAAAATGCAAAGCAGTAAACACACAAAAATCCAAAACACTTGTCAAAATTTTTTTTATTTGCGGCGCAAAGAATCCTGCACAAGATCAAGTTATTGGAGAAGGGGGAGAAGTTGCGCAAAGAAATCTGTAGAAATTTTTTTCAGAGGACTACAGAGGGCAGAAGAGAGCAAAAGAATGCTTACAGAGACTTTTTGAAATGCTGACGTCACCAATGCGCGGCGGATCCGCGGCCAAAAGCTTGCAAACGCGGCGATTTCGCGGTCAGTCTGTTGGATCAGGCCTCCAAATTCTTTCTGTTATCTGCTATGGTTCTCCTCTGTTTGTTCAGATCTGCTGTTTGCTGTTTTGTGCACTGGATTTTCCAGATCTGAATCTGTTCGTCTTTCCGATCCTGCGCAATTCGAATGAAAACCCTTCAAAATATAACAAGATGATAGTTTTTTTTATTTATATTTTTCAGTTTTTATGATTTTTTTAATTGTTAACTAACCCGAAATTACAAAAAGAAAATAACTACCGTTATCCCCGGCAACGACGCCATTTGATTGGTCGAGTTTTTGTGCTTGTGTGCGTTTTGAAATCAAAGAATTAACCGCAATCAAGAACGGTGTCGCTTGGTAGCTAGCCGATTGAATACGGGTCGATCCACAGGGAAAACGTGTATTTTCTAGTTGTTCTAACGAGTCAATTCCTATTTGTGGTAGATTTTGATTTTTAATAAAAACTGAAGTTGAATTTGATTTGGATTAAAATCTTGCTAGGGTTAGGATTAGGTTAGTTTGGAAAGTCAATTCTTCTCACCGCTTTCTTTACCCTAATTAAGAACTTTTAGGTGTTAAGGTAATAGTTAACAAAGGGGATTAGCACGACTGGGAAGAAACTAGGTTTCTTCCCTTTGGTCCTTGTTCGTCCTTTCTTAACTCTTAGCCCTAAGCTCTATGGAAATCAAACACAACCGGTCTTAACTATGGAATCACCGCTACCTCATGGGATAGGGTGCTGTAGTGAGCGGTGTGTGTATGTTTGTATAGAGTCTTACTTTAAAATATTGAACGGGCAAGAAAGGGGTGAGAGATTTTCATCTCTCAAATCTTCCCCAAACCTAACCCTAACAAGGGAGGAACTACTCACTCATTAAGGAATTAATAAAGGAATTCATTTTTATGGTTTTTATTTAATAGCCTAATTAACTTGTGGAAAATAACTACGGCAGAGAAATAAAATTGCTAGATAAAAAATTCAAGATAAAAAAAACTTACTTTTTTATTGATGCACTCTTTGAAATTACAAGGAATGAAAATTTTTAAACTAGAGAAATAAAAAGAGGAATGAGGCATGCTCCAAAAAGAGCTGTAGGCTTCCTATTTATACATAATAGAAACCATAGGGTTTACATCTGATCCATATCTAGAATTACAAAAATACCCTAAGAAAACTGGGTCAATGCACCGACTCCACCGACACGTACCGACACGCGGCGACACGTGTACAACACGGCCGCGGAACCGCGGCCATAAGCCATGTTTGGTCGCGGATCCGCGGCCGTTTGAGGGGCTTGTGGGCTGAGTTTCTGAGGGCTTCTTCATGTTGCTTTTTTTATTGTATTTTCTTCTCTTGGTTATTCAGAATCCCTTCTAGTTTCTTCCAGATTTCCACAGTGCAGAATGTTGTGGACTTTTACCGTTTGCTTCGTGTTGAAGTCTTGAATCTTGTGCTGCCGTCATACTTTATGCAATCGAACTGTTCATTGATCTTCATTTGTTCCTTAAACTGTAGGCGACATCATATAGATTCTTCTATTTGTTGGTCGTAGTCTCACTTTTATAGCGTTTTTTCATCATTTTCACTGTATTGTTCCGAGAACCTGTAACCTGCAACTATGTAACAGACATGGATCAAAAGCACCTATTTATTTACAATATGATTAAGAATGGAGAATATAATAATGCAAAATTCTGATATGAACATGCATTGGTCACTCTAAATGACATTACGAGATATTCATAATGACCATAACAAGTCCTAAATGCCGTCTTCGGAATGTCGGACTCCTTGACCTTCACCTGATGATATTCTGAACGGCATAGTGAATGCTTAGCATCGGCCTGACCCGTAGCTTCGGCCTCTTCGTCCGACACAGTGAATGCTTAGCATTGCCGCACTTTCCTCTGTGCCTGGTTAAACACTCAGCGTTGGGGTTGAGCGGTCTGGGTGCGAGGAGCTAGAGCTGGTAGAGCTAACTGGGTTAGAGGAGCTTGGATCGCCGATCTAGCTGGAGGGTTGTTGGGTCCTCGGTTCTAGGGGCATGCTCCAATGGCGTGAGTATAAGACCCACAAATTAGGCACAAGTTGTTCTCCCTATGACAGTTCTTCACAAGGTGCCCTGTTCTTTTGCAGTAGATGCAAAAGTCTGGCCTATTGTTGGCGAACGAACCTACTGGCCTCCGAGGTGGTTTATGGAAAGTTGGCCTGGAAGAGGCCTTTCCCATGATCTAGTGCATAGGACATTTCACACAGGTAGTTTGCGGCCTGCCCTTCTTATTTACAACTGCCTCATTGCGTTGGAGAGCCTTCAAAGCAAGCTCATGGGTTGGGAAATCCCCTGTAGCGAGCGTAGCTTGGATTTCAGGGTCTAACCCTTGCTGGAATCGTCGTGTTCGGATCTCAGCAGTGGGAATAAAGTGTACGACAAACCTGTTACGACCTCGTGTTAGCAGTGTTGTAAGTGAGATAAGAAAATTGAATTTGAGACTATATCTTACCTGCCGAGCATGGTAAACTCAGCATCATATTCATCCACTGACTTGATCCACATCGAGCCTTATTCTAAATGGATGAATTGCTGCTCCATATCAAAGCGGGTAGTCTTTGGGAAGTACTTGATATCGAAGAGGTCTCGGAATGTTCTTCATTCTATCAGTTGTGTGAGACGGTTCTCCTCAGCCTACCACCAAATTCTGGCGTTATCAGTCAGTTACAACTTAGCAACTCTCATCCAGGCTATATCTGGCACTTGAGCCGCTGCCAAATCATCCTCGACTGCTTGAGCCCATTTTTCTGCCTCAAGCGGGCTCTCCTTACCCGAGAAGTTCTTTGGATGCAGTGCCTGAAACTGCTTATCTCCGGATGTTTCAGCTTCGGGGCGGTTCATAAGGATAGCAGTCTGCTGCTGCTGACCCTCCAATAGGCTCTTAATAGCCTCAAGAAATACCGTTTGCTCATTGATAGGAGCTGCAACGGTAGATGGTGGTGGAAGCGTAGGCGATGGAGTATTTCTATTGACATTTGTGCTGGTATTGTTCGGAGAGTCCATCACCTTGATTATAAAAGATAGGTTAGGATAGATTCAAGAAATTTGAAATGCAAGGAATGTAAATATTTGTTGAATTCATTAATTCTTGTGGTATATTGTTTACAACTTCATGCAGAACTGACTTGCATGGGCCACCAATAAAACCTTTCACGCCCCGGTCCCCAGTAGACAGAAACGGTGATGTGGCAAGCCCGTGGTATATTTATCCAGAGAATGCCATCCTCTAAATAAATATACTAAGCGTATTGAAATAATAATACACAATGCAAGAATAAAAGGAGACTGTAAATTTTTTTAACAAACATCTTTATTTACATTCAACCTCCAATATTTACAAGTATATGAGTTTCAACTGGAAAGCAAATACAATAAAGGAAAATGCCTAAACATGTGGCATACATAAGCTGAATAAAAAGTGAAGCTAAGCCAATCTTGAGAAGCAATCCGGTTGTAGTCTTCCGCTGTGACCTCCACTTCCTCCGTCTCGATCGTATCTGACTAATATTCCAAGAAAACAAGGATGGATTGAATGCACGTCAGCGAAATAGCGCTCGGTAAGTCCCAAAGATAAAGTAGAAGTAAAAGAATGACAAGTATAGAATATATATATGACGAGTAAAAGTATATGATCATGGGTAAATAAGTACTATAGGTCTCTATATGGTCACTATGTTAACGTTAAGTTCCAAATGTGAATGTCAACGCAGCCATAGAAGTATTCACGAGCTCAAGAGCGGGGCCCCAAAAGCAAGGAAACACGGGATATTCGAGTAAAATAAAAAAGAGCTTAATACGGGACTCCTGAAGCTCCATTGGATTCACACAAGAAACAATCCTAAGCACCCCGAGTATAATATATTATAATTGTAAGATAGCCTTAGTTGATTTTATTGGTTGATTATAATATGACATGATCGAAACCATAGATTGCATAAGGTGAAATAATGATGTCGAGTGAGTCGAGTAAGGTGCGATTCATGTCTATTGCAATCTTGGGTTGAGTCAAGTTAGTTCGAGAAGACTGGATTTGAGTTTATGTTCAAGTTTAGATTCGAGTTGGGTTAGAGTTCGAGTTTGTGTTCAAGTTCAAGTTCGAATTCAAGTTTAGATTCGAGTTTAGGTCTTTTTCATATGAATTGATTTAAACTATTAAAAAAATCTTATGTTCGGGAGAAATCGACAACTACTGCACATCGACGGCAGGATTTGTGTATTTTTCCAAGACAATTGCCATTGATAACTCCGTTGAGTTGTCTAACCTGAATAGGCTAGCACTCACTTTCTCCGGCTCCATGGGGCTCAAGAGAAATGATACCATTTAAACCTACATTAATCTAGAGTCCTTAAATATTATTTGCATATCTCGAGGGGTTTTTATGAAAAATACTTTAATATAATTTAAAAATAAATCTCGAGGGTGATTTATAATATTTAGGGTTTTTATGAACATGTATTTTAATTGTTGTGGTGTTTTAGTAATAAAACCTAGCTTTTTGAAAGTGTATGGTAGTTTTATGAAAACTACTACTTTTGGAAACTTGTTGGTATTTTATTATAAAATTCTAATCTTTCATTTTAAAGATATAGTTTCATAATTTGTTTTTATGAAAAATACGGATTCATAACTTTATATAATTTTTTTCAAAGTTTGTCTTGTTTAGAAAAGTCGTATTTCTTAAAAACCGTATTTCTAATTCCTTTCGAGCTCGAATACTCCGTGAGGAGTTCTGCATCCCGCTCTACTGTCCCCAAGATGTGTGATAATCCATACCATTCATTAGCAGGTCCCCTAACGAGGGTTGTAGATGCGTAATTGCCAAGAATTTAAAAATATCGATTAAAAGAAACCCGTTTTGAAAAAATATGGTATTTTAATGTAAAACTTATTCTTTAAATAAACCATATATTTAGAACCTCGTGCTATGAAACCATAGTGTGCATGTGGGGTAGGTCATTACCCTGTGAATGATCTAAAGGTATATACTTTAGTTATTGAAAATACGGTTATATTAAAGTTCATGGTATTTTTATGAAAACTTCGTTTGATAATTATTTCACATGGAAAATTTTGTTAAACTAAAAGCTAAATGACATACATAAGGTTAAGAGTGATGTTAGGATTGTTAGTTTGACCTATTTTACTTATAAAGTGGAGTTCAAATGTTAAAAATAATATTATATCGGAGTTAATTCCACTTTGTTGATGTGTTTTTAGAAGACGATTTGAGATGAATGAAATAAAGAGAGAAGGGAAACTTACTAACTTAGATTGTTAACAAGAATGAGGGGAAGCCTTCGGGTGTCGTGATGTCGTCAGAAAGGCTTTGGTCGTTGAGCTTGGCTTGCTATTCAACTTGGATGCTTAACTCCACTTGGCACTTAGAGAGTTTGAGAGAATTTTTGATAGAAATTTCAGAATGGGGGAGAGCTAAGGGATGGGGTGCTATTTATAGTGAAAATTTTAGGGGTTGGGAATTAAAAATTTGATTAAAAGAATTAAATTTGATATTCAATGGTGAAATGAACAGTCACTGTTTAATTGCAGGGAAATCAAACAGTGCAGGGGAGTAAAGGGTAGCTGAAGGGACTTGTGTGCAAAGCATGGAGTGATTTGGAGGCATCTGGACCATTGGTGGTGGCCATAAGGGAGAAATGGGCGGTCAGATTTCGATGGCTTGCCTAGAGATTCATGCCATGTGTCTAAATTGGTGTTTACTCCTTTTTGTGCATGTTTGATTTTTCTGAAACTTTTCGTTTCTTCGTGTATTGCACGTGCAACTCTTGGGCTTCCAAAAAATTAAAAAGAAAAATCTCTAAAAAATTTAGGATTGATGGGATTCGAACACACATGCTATGTCATAGCAGTGTAGAGCTATTTCTTGTGAGCTACAAGTTACTTCTTATTTTTTTGAACAAAAATAACTTATAACTCCTACACATGCTGAAATACCCTTTTCTATACATTTAAACAAATAATTCTATATAGAGATTTCAGAGTCATTACACTTGGTCTCAAACTTTCCTTCCAACCGTTCCTTCAAATTCTGAATATCAGTCATATACCTTGCTGTTACCAACATATCATCAACATAAACTAGCAAGTATATGAAAGAACCATCGATGAGCTTCGTACAATAACACAACTGTCGCTCCTTACTTCTCGTAAACCCAATATCTATCATGAAGGAGTCAAACTTTTTATACCAACGTCTAGGTGACTGCTTCAAACCGTAGAGATACTTCTCTATCAAACAAACGTGGTCTTCTTTGCCTTCAACTTCAAAACCCTCAGCTGTTGTTGTAGATTTTCTCCAATAAATCACCATGCAAGAATGTGGTCTTCACATCGAGCTGCTCAAGTTCCAAATCTTACATAGCTACCAAACCGAGAAAGATATGTATAGAGGTGTGTTTAACAACCGGAGAAAATACCTCACTGAATTCAACTCCCTGCACCTACAAATAGCCTTTAGCTACCAGCCGCGTCTTATATCTCGTATTAAACGCCCCTTAGTCACTTTCTTTCTTCTTGAAAACCCACTTGCAGCCAACTATCTTCTTTCCTACTTCAGGCTTCACGAGCTTCCAAGTTTGGTTCTTGTGAAGAGACTTAATCTCTTCATTCATAGAGACTAGCCAACGAGCTGCTTTATTGGATGAGATGGCTTCTTTATAGCTTGTTGGCTCGCTACTATCAACTGTCTCTGCAATGGACAATGCATACGCCATTAGATCATCGTAACTATATCTATGTGGCGGTCTAATGTCCCTTCTTTGTTGGTCACGAGCAATGTCACGACCCGAAAGTACGGAATGTGACTGACATTTAAATTACGAAACGTCTCAAGGCGTAACATAATCTAAGTAAGCCAAAGCCCAGAATTCTAAACCAATTAAAGAAATAGAGTGAAGGAAAACCTTAATTTATAAGATAATTTTTGTAAAGTAAGAGTCACCTTAAAACGTTTAAATACATCAAATTTTCCTGAAATTTCGGCAGAGTCTCCTTTGTAAATACTGGCCCCCAAACAAGTACAACACAAGAAAAATACATATAATCAAGAATAAAGATATCCCCAAGCGGGAGCTAGCTCTTCGCCAAAGGTGGAATCACTAATATATATCATTGAGTGCGGAAAAAGCAAATAAAAGCATAAAAGCATCACGCCGGCTCAAGTGAGCATCGACACCAAACCACAAATACAAGTCTCACCGTCTAGTCCAATATACAAGGGTAGATGGAGTATACTAGATACAAATAAAATATACGGTGGGAGCAAAAGAAAATCCTCCAAGACCCACCTATGAGTAAGCTGCAAGCCGAAACAATCGAGCGGAAAAGAAGGTACACCCGCCGCTACTCTGCTGATGGATCAGACCTGCAAGATACTGTGGCACAACGCAGGTGAGTTGTCAACTCGTGAGTAGTGAATAACATCTAATAAGACTATCGTAAGTATGCACGCAAATGCGTCACACCATACATATACCGATATGATACAATGCACTAGCATGAATGCAATATGAATGCATAATCAATACCCGAAACCTGAACATATCTGGTATGAGAAAATCTTTATTTTTAACTTAGAAACACTCCTGTGAAATAACTGAAGTAATATCAATGAAATCAATAGAAATTTGTGTCAAGCATCGACACAAAATACGTATATCTCAATGCCTCAATATCTCAATGTCTCGACATCTCAATGTCATGATATCTCAATATCTCTGTATCTCAAATCTCAATATCTTGGGCTCCGTCAGTCCGGATCGGCCCAAATCATCAAATTTCATGATTACGGTCGGTATCCTCCAGATATCCGCCGCGCCAGACATCACCGGTAGGTAGTCTGTCTCTGCCAGGCTCATCGTCTACAACTCGAGCTTCTTGCCTCAGGGGACCGTACCGGGCCCACCATGTACCCGAGACGGTTCATGTTACGCCCTGCTTCCCAGGGTACGGGCAGAGGACGCGACTAAACGCTACATATTTACTGTGAAGTAAATATGCTAAGCGTATCTAAGCAATATAAATAAAAATGCACAAGAGGCAAAATACATAATTGAACAACTTTAATTATTCACATTCTCTTTTTTTTACAATACATGGAAAAGTAAATACATGAAATAAAGCGATGCCTAAACAATGGCATAACAGAAATGGAAAGTACTGAAATGAAATAGGTACAAGTGGCTACTACTTTGGGTCTTCGGTGTACTGCTCAAGGGCCTGCTCCGAATGCTCCTGAATGATCTCGTGCTCTAGTACTTCCGATCCATCTAACAACATTCCAAAGAAGAAAGAGAAGGAATGTCGTCAGCGAACAATCGCTCGGTAAGTCCTAAAAATAAGGGAGAAATAGAATAGGCATAGAGAGAGAGTATAGTTTTAAAGTTTTATTATTTTGTATGATGTTGTTAACGTAAGTTCAAGGATGAATGTCAACCAATTTCAAGAGTGATCTCAAACCCAACATGCTGTAATCCAGGGGTAGGGAATCACGGACCCGAATCAAATGTTAGTAACAGGACTTCGACCGTCGTTGAAGTATTCCAAACTCAACAGGCTGTAATCCAGGATCATGGAAACACGGGCCATCATGATAGATTGCTTGTGTTAGTAGACATGGATTCATGATCTAGGGGGACTCTTGAGATTCCGTTGGATTCACGCATGAACTACCCCAATACCCCGTGTATTTATTGTATTGATAGTAATGATTGTATTGTTGGTATTGTATTGTATTATCTTGAAAATTGAATTGTATAGATGACTTGCCGAAACCATGATATCAGTAAATGGGTGTAACTGGAGAATCATGGATGTAGCTGGAGAATCATGTAAATGGAAGTATATCCATGGTTTGGTTCAGTCAATATAGATTGAATAGATTGAATAGTTTGAATATATGGACTCATGGATTCATGTTAAATTGTAGTTGGTAGATTGTACTTGAATCATATTCAAGTCAGATTGATTATAATGAGATTCAGTCTGAGTCAAAACAATTAGAAAGGAAATTGAAGTCCTGTATTAGGTTTTGATGTTATCAGCAACCGCTGTATATGGACGGCAGAATTTGTGTCTTTTTCAAAGACGATTACCATGTTGATAACACCGTTTGTTAAGTTGTCTACCTTAAATAGGCAAGCACCCACTTCTCCGGCTTCCTAAGGCTCAAGAGATTGGTCCCGCTTAAACCTATATTTACTAGAGTCCTTAGGGTAAATTATAGAACTTGAGAGCGTTTTATGTAAAAATAATTTTGTGTAATTTTCAAAATACATCCCAAGTATTTAATTATCGTCTTTAGAGTTTTCTTAGATGTAGATTTTATCATTGTGACATTTCTAGTGATTAAAGCCTATTTTTCATAATACATGGTATTTATCTGTAATATTGAACTTGTATGGAATTACATGGTATTTTCATGTAAAGTGATTCTTTTAACTTAGAAAAGTTGGAATATTGATATTATGAAAAAATAGATATTTTGATAATACATATATATTTATATATTTATAAAAATAATTTTAATTTATTATTTTCTAGAAATCTCATTTTCTTAAGATATTTGTATTTTAAATCTCTCGAGACCGAATGCTCCTTGCGGAGGTATGCATCTCGCACTACTAAGCCCGAGGATGTGCGATAATCCACACCATCCCGAACGGGTTCCCCAAATGGGTTGTAGTGGCGCTTTGCAAAGATTTGTAAAAATACGTAATCTTGTAGAAAACGGTTTTTATAAGTTAAAGGTGGTTTTGTGTAAAACGGTATTTCCCCAATCTATATTTCCCAAAAGGTATTGTGCTATATTGCATATGAGTGTTGTGAGGAGGTAGGTCATTATCACGTGATCTATTTAAAGGTATAGTAAGATTAATGATGTTTTAAAGTCGAAACTATACCACATGGTATTTTACTGAAAAAGAGCGGTAAAAGTTACTAAATGAAATATTTTTCTATAAAACGTGTTCAACATATTTTGTTAATGATTAATAGTCAAGATGTAAGAGTTTTGTATGGTTGTGTTAAGGAAAATTGAACTTTACAAAGAAAACCGAATCGAAAGTCGGATTTAACTCCTCTTCCGTCGGGTTTTAGTTTTACAAAGTTTTAGTATGGAATAGAGAAGGGGGAGGAGGGACTTACTGGTTTAGAGTCAAGAGAAGAGGGAGAGGAAGCTGTAGGAGGCGCCGGTGCGTCGTTTCGTCACCGGGAGCTCCTAGGGTCGTCGTCGGAATTTCGCCGGAGCTTCGCCCTTTGCTAACGCCAATTGCACACCAAAATTCTAGAAAGTTTTCTTGAGAGTTTTGGACAGCATTGTGAGTGAGGGGGTGTGTTTAGGGATGGTATTTATAGGGTAATGCCAGGGTTTAGGGTAGATGAAAAGTTGTACTGAAAATATAATAAAAATTGTATTAAAAATATGGTTTAATGGGGTTTTAATTGGATTTTAAAGGCTTTGGAAATGTGCAGGTGTTTTAAACTATGCAGGAGTTACCAGAAGGCAAAAAGACAGAGGGTCAAAGAAGAGACTCGGCCGATCCGACTCAGCTCGGCCGGTGGCAGCGGGCCGAGTCGGCCGAGTGGCCGACCGAGTCACGGCGAGTCAAGCCGGGGCTCGTTGCCGTGGGTCGCCCGTCGGTTGGTCTACTCCCTGGGACAGTTTGTTTTAGTGTGACGTGGGGTTTTTACGAGTTATGCACGTGTAGACCCTTAGACTTCTAAAAATTTAAAAGAAAACAATATTAAAAAAATAATGTGGGTGATGGGATTTGAACTCTGGTGTTTTGGTTCAGCAGTGAAAGGTCTTACCAATGAGCTACAAGCTTCTTCTTGCTATTAAAAAGCAAAACAAATTTATAACTTGTGCTTAGGCAAAAGTACCATTTTCTGTATTTTTGAAAAAAATTTGTACAGAAAGTTGTACAGGAAATTTAGGGTTGTTACATTCTACCCTCCTTATAAAAATTTCGTCCTCGAAATTTTTAAGAGGAAAGTGTAATGGATTCAAGAAAAGTTTGGTGACTGATAGTGTATGAATAATAACAAAGTGATACAATGGTTTGAATGTAGGGTTACTACGCACTAGAACAAGGTTTTACAAGGCATCAACCATGCCAAAATCAAAATTTTCATGTGCCGAACAACCCTAACCAAGATCTTAGACTAGAGATTAGGCGAAACATAGCAAGTAAACAACTTTACTTCTAAGAGTTTGGGATTACAACCTTTGTAGTCCGTTCCTTCACTTCTGAAGCTCCGTGTTGAAGTCCCTTCACGGCGATCATCGAGTATCCGGACTCTAGAGAGACTCCATGAAGAGAAAGATGCAATCTTGCTTCCGATCTTCAATAACAAAGATGATCTACTTTGATGAAACTCAAACCCAAGCTCTTGCTTTGCTAATTAAGTATTAGCAAAGCAAACGCACTAATCTAAGTGGCAAGAATAGATGAGAATGATGAAGTAGGAATTTAGCTCTCATTTATTTTCAATTTCTCACTCATTATCATCACATGTCAGAAAGCTAGAAAGCTTTTTTCAAGAGGAAGAAGAAGAACAATTTCATTTGTGATGAATAATGAAAACTTGTATGAGCTTAGAAATGCAACCATGGGTTAAGAATGAAGACTTAACCCATGTAGAGAATTTACTATGGTGAAGGGTTTGGGTTTGGTTAAGAAATATCAACAAAATATCTTTACAAAATATCTTTGCTTAAAAACAAAACCAAAGCTTCTAGAAGATTCAAGAAAGCTTAAACCTAATCCAAACCCTAACCATGTTTAAACTCCACAAAACATGTTGCATTTACAACCTTAACTTGCTACAATATTATATATCACATATATAATATATTTTGTAATAAAATAAAATAATACAATTAACATATATCACATATATATCAATGTATTACCCGAGTGAGAAAAAGAATCTTTAAGTGAGCTTATATTAGTTAATGTAATTTAATATATCAAATATATAATTATACATTAAATTATCGAATCAACACTTGATTCGATAATCCGGCTACTTCACAATTAACCGACTAATATAATCTGTATCAGTTCATCGAATCAACACTTGATCCGATGACCCGGCTATATCATATATACCCGGCCGATATCTCATATCGCAAGAATCTAATACAGTATCGCATACACGTATTATTCTTGGTCCCGCACATATCACATATGTGCTCCTACTCTGTTTTGCCTGAGCCAGGAAACCTCTGTGTAGGACTCTAAAGAATCGTCAATACGCCGGCATTAGGTGATGATCATATCAAATACCCACAAGCTGCAAGCGGTCAGCTAAACGTAACAGCCACCCAGGTATTGAGCGATCAGAAGATCAACAAGCAAGCCTGTACATTCTCCTGCGAATCCAATCAGTAACACTCCCGTACAGTCCGGTCTCTTCGTCTGATATGTCGCATATCTCGCCTAGGGATGGTAAACGTCAGACCCTAGTAGCTTGATAAGTCGTGTCGATATGAGGTCCATAACAGTTCGAGAAACTACTGATAACACTTACCAGTAAATCTCAATAACCCTGGCCAGGGATTTCCAGTTATAGCCAATCGAACACAGCGCAATATCAACTCCCTATACCGGGAGAGACGAAACCCCTCCTATCGCTCATTGCCTCCATGTGATTCGGGACTGTACCCAAAAGCTACCTTTTTGCACGCCCTCTTGGACGTGGTATGATGGAAATCAAAGCACAGTGGGAATCACACAAGACTCTATGACGATCTCGGGTCTACAGACTAACATGTACCAGTGTCACCAGAGAACTGCCATCTGACGTGAGGTATAGTACCATCTGGGAGTTCTCGACGAGTCCGTCCAGTATACCCAGTCTCCACTGAGCACCCGTATACCTTCTCTGATGTCAAACACCAATTGATATGGGATCATCCATCGCCCATCATATGGGTCAAGAAGCGCATACGCTAGTCTACTCTGGAGTATCGATGCCCTGTCTCGGCACTCCCACGACTAGGAACATTTGAAGGATGTACTTGGCGACTACACCGTCCCCACTAGTATGATCTGCATCATAGTCCTGGTAGTCAAGTACTCATCCTGAGGGCTTTATCAACATGTAACATAGAGACACTTAGAGTACATGTTTAGATAAAGTATAACCAGATAGCATACTATCATGTCGAGCAAGAAAGTCTTCCCCATATATGTCCAAGCATCCACTACAATATACATCATATGTACAGTAATGGCCTCTAGGGCATACATATAACCAACAATCTCCCACTTGCACTAGGGCCATCTGTTGTGGTATCGTATACCCAACAATCAGCTGTGGTTGAAGTATCTTATACTCAACCATCCCATAAAAGTCTCTACTGGGAAATAGGCCTTTGTGAGTGGATCCACGCTGTTGTCCTCTGTGTTTACTCTCCTAACCTTGATCTCCCTGGAGATCAACCACCTCCATGATCAGGTGATACTGCCTAAGAATATGTCTGGATCTCTGATGGGACGGGGGTTCCTAGGCATAAGCCACAACTCTATTGTCACACAATGGTAGGAACGAAATTCATCTCATGAACTCATATATATCCAGACTGCCTCTTTGGTAGCATCCTTGGAAACGATGTATCTTACCTTTAATTGTCTAGTAAGTCACGGTATGTAGCTTGGAACTCTTCCAACATACCGTCCCTTCACTGAGGGTAAAGACAATGCCTGCGACTGACATTCAGTCGTCCTTATCACCCTGGAACCTTTCCAGTGATTCTCCACAGGATCGATTAATACCATCTCACTATAACTAGTGAGAATCCTAATATCCAATTAGATCTATCTCATAGATCCATAACCCAGGATTTAGGAGGTATCACCTTGATCCTATATGGAGAATCTTTGTGATAAGAGGAGATTAACCAAGCGTAGCATAGGAAACTCCTTCCCTATCATGAGTATGTCATCCACATACTATACGAGGATCACCACCATACTCCCTACTACCTTTTTGTATATACTAGGTTCATCTACCATTTTGATGAAGTCAAACTCTTTGACTACTACATCAAAACAGACGTTCCAACTCCGCGATGCCTGATTTATCCCATAAAACATCATGCTCATGTTTCCGCTGCTCCTACTGTCTACGAAGCCCTCTGGCTGTGTACTTATAGACGCTCTCTTCCAAATCAATATATAGAAAAGCAGTCATGACACCCAACCGCCAGATATCGTAGTCATGGTATGTAGCCGTGGCAAGTAGGATCTGGATGGACTTAAGCATAGCTTTGAAAGTCTCAACTTTTCCATGTACACCAAGTAATCTTCTCAAGATATTCTTGCTCCTGATGGGGATTTAACCCTTCAGATAAAGCAACCAAAGTACATACTTTGTTGGTGTATAAGGATTCCATCTCAGATCGCTAAGCATCCAGCCATTCTCACAGAGTCCTCACTCCTGATGGCCTGCTCGAAACTAGTTGGGTTATCATCTTATGATGCAATCCTTGCTCCCACTGTCATAGAGAAATCGAAGAATCTCTCAGGTGGATGAGGAACCCTACCAGATCGGCGAAGAGGCAGAGGTTCGTTGGAAACTATTGAATCCTCCGGGTTTACCAAATCATCAGCTGCAGTTTGTATAGCTGGAACTCCTTCCAGTTCTACCTCATAACCACTAATTTCTTCACAAGAAATTCCCTTTTTCTCAAAAAGTGGTGTGCCGATAAATAAAACATCTTTTGTTCATTGGTGTGGTAGAAGATATTCCCCTGCGAATGCTTGGGATATTCAACAGACTTCCACAGAACTGACCTTGCCTTGAGCTTGTCCGGATTTTCCTTTTGACATAGGCCGGACAACCATAAATCTTAACATCTTTAAGAGATAGGCTCTTCCCATACCATATCACATATGGAGTGGTAGGCATCTGATTTGGTTAGAACCCTATTCAATAGGTATGCAACTTCTCAAGTGCATAACCCCAAAAGAAAATAGGCTACTCAGTAGTACTCATCATAGAGCACACCATATCACATAGGAGTAATTGCTCCGCCCGATACATCGACGTGCTGTGGTGTATACGGAGGAGTATTGTTGAGAGAGAATCTCATTCTCCTTTAGAATAGTCCAGGAATTCTGTGCTCAAGTATTCTCCTCCTTGATCAAATCAAAGGACATAATACTTATACCCATTTTTGTTTCTCTACTTCTAACTTATATTCTGTGATTATCTCAAAAGTTTTGGACTTGTGTTTCAACAGGAACATATGTCTGAATCTTGAGAGATCATCAGTAAATGTAATGAAGTACAAAGAACCTGTCCTGGCATATGTAGACATAGGACTATCATACATCAGCATGTATCAATCTGAAGAGTTCACTAACTCTTTCTCTGTTTCCAATAAACGGAGCTGTGGTCATCTTATCTTTGTGATATGACCGGCAAGTTTTACAAGATGTAAATCCAAACTAATTTAAATATGCATCTTTATGTAACTTCAGCTAGTCGGGTCGCATTGATATGACCTAGTCTATAATGCCTCAAGAAGGATTCGTTCATTTTTGAACTCTTTCTCTTGTGTGTGTTCTGTACGTTAAGAACTATGGTTTGATTTAGAACGACTTATGCTTTTAGATAACGTGCCTGAACCGATCAACTCTTGATATAGGAAATGTTCAAAACATTATCCAACAATACAAAATTATATCCTTCTTTACTAATAAAGAGACTGATATGATGTTGTATATCAGGTTCGGTATCTAATAACATTCGTTCAGAATCAATGTATTCTTGTAATACAGGGTGATAACTGCCAACAGACTTGGCTGCAACACTTGCATCATTTCCAACTCTTGAAACTTATCACCCATTCTCAGTTCTCTACTTATCTGTAGCCCATGTAACAAATTACATTTGCGGGATCCTGATCCGGTATCTCATACCCAGGACGTAAAGAATACTGAGAAACAGTTCTCGGTAATGAACACACCCGAAGAAGATGCATCGGCATGCACTTTCTTCGTTTGGGTAGCACGGGAATTCTGATAATCCCCTATTTCCTGCTCTATCTTATAACAATTATAAGTTGGAGCGGGACCAACGTTCCTTAGCGCAGTATAACAAGCGGATTCGATCAATACATCCATATTATTATCTTGATTAAAGCGTGACATGGTCACTACCTGGAGAGAGATAGAAGAAAACACTCAGCGTATGCTCTTGCAAGATTATATTGGTTATTAATATATCTAATCAGGATATCTCCCACTGTTTTAGTCAAATCTTCCTTCAAACCCTAAAAGGAAAGACTAGCCGGGATTAATTACACCCTATAAGTTCGCCAATCTTTCAGCCAGGCCAGTGCCGGTACTTTGAGGGAGGTTCCCCGTGCTTTCGCACGGACCTAATTAAAGTAAACCTCGTTTTCCTAGAGGCATAACCCCGTTGACACCTTTCTAGACACCTACTTGATCGGCTAATTGTAATGTGTAAAACTCTCCCAGGAGTAACTCTTACTCGCAGTGGGTATCGGGATCCAACTATCTCATAGAAGGTATTCAATCTCATTGCAAATTTCAACTCTTGAAATTCCCAATAATATTTTGCCCCTAGCATCCTATGACCTTGACAGAGGTCAACAAACCATAGGCTGCTAGTCAAGTTCAACCCGTCATTTCCTGATTGAAGTAAACCTACCCGCACGACCCTTGACAGAGGTCAACAAGGTCGCACGACTACCCTAAATCAATCACATCATATGTTTATGCAGATAAGCACTAATCAGCTACCGCACACTACGCCTTGACAGAGGTCAACAAACGCAACACGAATACTAACTATTACTTATCTGAAATGACGGAGGGCTACGACAGGTCTTTAAGAAAACCCTTTGCGTAATGAACTTGATATCGTTATAGAATCGAGTGATTTTAAATGGAATGTTTTTGAGGCCTTTTCTAGTTTTGCTAAAGAGGTCACTCCCGGTGAAGGGATCTCGGCTCTTTCCTCATCGAATAAGGTGCAGGATATTTCACAAATATCACTATGCAAAGCAAAAACTATAAAAACAACCAAAGACAAACCGAGTTCGTAGTATCTGCTAGTTTCGCTAAAGAGGTCACTCCTGGTGAAGGGATCTCAGCTCTTTCCTCATCGAATAAGGTGCTGGATATTCTACAAGGAATACCGCTATGTAAAGCAAGAACTAGAGCTGCCAGTTTTTGAGACAAGTTTCTACAACATCTTTAGGTTTCTTTTAGTTTCATTAATCTCATTAATGAAGTCCCATTTTATTATGCTTCACAAGCATCACATTTGAAACGAAATCAACAATATAACATATATCTCATATATATAATATAAACATTCATCTCATGCAGTAATATGATCTCATCACAGAACATTGCAGCAGAATATAACATATGAAATATTGGATATACTAGGATTTCCGTGTTTTATGCGAGCCTGTATAAAACGCGGATTCCACGGTCACGATGAATAGCCAAACCCATATTCCTAGACCCCTACGAGAGCGGCAAGCAACATTGCCAATTCTAGGGTTAGGAGACCCGGTCTCGACTCCTCGAGATGGCCTCCTACTGGACCTTAGAACCATGTTACTTGTGCTCCCCTCCTTGGGTCTATCTAATGCGGAAAAGTAAATAATATATAATGATGACATCATTCTCAACCCGGAAGTGCCCCAATAAAAGAATATTACATACAATGAATTTTACATGAATGAAAATAAAAACCCTCATCTCACATAAAACCCCCGGCTATTCAGAACACGACGATCCAATATAATATATCACAGCAACACATAATATCTCATATCATCAACGTAAGTAAATATGCGTATCCCAATTGTCGTTGATGTATAGCAACGAAACCGGCGATACACTACATATTACACTTACAGTCACAGAAAAGAAAGTGTAAAACTACAACAGTTGGAATCCGCAACCTCCTTAGACATCGCATGCCTAACCAAATGAATTCCTTAGACATCTCATGCCTAACAATTATAAACCCCGTATTTTAGTCTCAATCTCGAAAACACTTTTCAATATCAAGTCGGGCAATTCAACAAGATTCCTGACATCCTGATTGAATGCTCGTTGCAAACTTTAGTAGACGGCTGCATCCCCGGATGCCGTCGACGAAGTGCACTAAGGCGGAACACCGCTGCCGCGAGCACCCGAACGGATGCTTTTGGCGACAGGGTTCTCCTACAGTCACTTGGTCGGGGCTATGGGGCGTGGCTATCTATTAAGTTTATCCGGCGAGTATCCGCGTACGCTACGTGATTGCGACGGACTTTTGATCACATCAAAATCCCATGGTAACCGATTAAATGAGACTAAACTGCTAGATTTATAACATTCAAATTTAGTTATTTCATAACTACTTGTGGATTCCAAATATTGTATCACATTGCAGATAAATAGACAATGTTAAACTTTCCAATCGAATAAACAAACACCCAAGATTTTCCAAACAGTTCTCAACACTTGAAATTAGTTAAAAGCATCCATCACATGCCACAGTACCAATGGTCCAGCCGTAGAAGGGTCAAACCAACGCCTCACATGTGGCAACGCCATACTGCCCCAAACCCTAAGGTTTAGAGGCGGTTCAGACGGTCACATAATCGAGTTAAGGTTTGTGTTCTTCTAGAGGGTCCACCGCATTACTTGCATGACTGTGAATGTTCTTTAACTAAGGAAAAAATCCAACACTTGGAAATTTTCCGGCAGGGGAAAAAGTGAGTTATTGATATCCGTTCGAACTTTTTAACACGTTCTTAATTACCCGGACAAACTTAAACTAAGTTAAACTTTCCGATCGAATCAACGAATACAAAAGATCTCCAGAAAACTCAACACTTGAGTAATATTAAAAATTCCCAGAAGTATGTAGAAATACCTACGGATGTTACTGTGAAAAATCTAACCCTAATACCTAAGTTCGGCCGCGGAACCGCCGCGCAAGGCATGGTATTGCCACGGTTCCGCGGCGACTTGAGGGGATTAGTGGTTCGTTTTTCACAGTAATCCTTAGAATTCCCTGCTTAATTTTCTGAGTATTTTTAATACAGAAAAAATCAACATTTTAAAAAATTTCTAGAGAGGGGGTGTATATCGACGTTTCGGAGTTCGATCGGACTTTAAATTTCATCTAGACAACGCCTAAAGCTCTAACTTGGCTCTGATACCATTTTATGGTTACTAGGCACTAGAACAAGGTTCTACAAGGCATCAACCATGCCAAAATCAATTTTTTCATGTGCCGAACAACCCTAACCAAGATCTTAGACTAGAGATTAGGCGAAACATAGCAAGTAAACAACTTTACTTCTAAGAGTTTGGGATTACAACCTTTGTAGTCCGTTCCTTCACTTCTAAAGCTCCGTGTTGAGGTCCCTTCACTGAGATCATCGAGTACCCGGACTCTAGAGAGGCTCCATGAAGAGAAAGATGCAATCTTGCTTCCGATCTTCAATAACAAAATGATCTACCTTGAAGAAACTCAAACCCAAACTCTTGCTTTGCTAATCAAGTATTAGCAAAGCAAATACACTAATCTAAGTGACAAGAATAGATGAGGATGATAAAGTAGGAATTTAGCTCTCATTTGTTTCCAATTTCTCACTCATTATCATCACATGTCAAAAAGCTAGAAAGCTTTTTTCAAGAGGAAGAAGAAGAACAATTTCATTTGTGATGAAGAATGAAGACTTAACCCATGTAGAGAATTTACTATGGTGAAGGGTTTGGGTTTGGTTAAGAAATATCAACAAAATATCTTTACAAAATATCTTTGCTTAAAAACAAAAACAAAGCTTCTAGAAGCTTCAAGAAAGCTTAACCCTAATCCAAACCCTAACTATGTTTAAACTCCACAAAACATATTGCATTTGTAACCTTAACTTGTTACAATATTATATATCACATATATAATATATTTTGTAACAAAATAAAATAATACAATTAACATATATCATATATATATCAATGTATTACCCGAGTGAGAAAAAGAATCTTTAAGTGAGCTTATATTAGTTAATGTAATTTAATATATCAAATGTATAATTATACATTAAATTATCGAATCAACACTTGATTCGATAATCCGGCTATTTCACAAATAACCGACTAATATAATCTGTATCAGTTCATCGAATCAACACTTGATCCGATGACCCGGCTATATCACATATACCCGGCCGATATCTCATATCGCGAGAATCTAATACGGTATCGCATACACGTATTATTCTCGGTCCCGCACATATCACATATGTGCTCCTACTCTGTTTTGCCTGAACCAGGAAACCTCTGTGTAGGACTCTAAAGAATCGTCAATACGCCGGCATTAGGTGATGTCATATCAAACACCCACAAGCTGCAAGCGGTCAGCTAAACGTAACAGCCACCCAGGTATTGAGCGATCAGAAGATCAACAAGCAAGCCTGTACATTCTCCTGCGAATCCAATCAATAACACTCCTGTACAGTCCGGTCTCTTCGTCTGATATGTCGCATATCTCGCCTAGGGGTGGTAAACGTTAGACCCCAGTAGCTTGATAAGTCGTGTCAATATGAGATCCATAACAGTTTGAGAAACTACTGATAACACTTACCAGTAAATCTCAACAACCCTGACTAGGGATTTCCAGTTATAGCCAATCGAACACAGTGTAACATCAACTCCCTATACCGGGAGAGACAAAATCCTTCCTATCGCTCATTGCCTCCATGTGATTCGGGACTGTACCCAAAAGCCACCTTTTTGCACGCCCTCTTGGACGTGGTATGATGGAAATTAAAGCACAGTGGGAATCACACAAGACTCTATGACGATCTCGGGTCTACAGACTAACCTATACCAGTGTCACCAGAGAACTGCCATCTGACGTGAGGTATAATACCATCTGGGAGTTCTCGGCGAGTCCGTCCAGTGTACCCAGTCTCCATTGAGCACCCGTATACCTTCTCTGATGTCAAACACCAATGGATATGGGATCATCCATCGCCCATCATATAGGTCAAGAAGCGCATACGCTAGTCTACTCTGGAGTATCGATGCCCTGTCTCGGCACTCCCACGACTAGGAACATTTGAAGGATGTACTTAGCGACTACACTATCCCCACTAGTATGATCTGCATCATAGTCCTGGTAGTCAAGTACTCATCCTGAGGGCTTTATCAACATGTAACATAGAGACAATCAGAGTACATGTTTAGATAAAGTGTAACCAGATAGCATACTATCATGTCGAGCAAGAAAGTCTTCCCTATATATGTCCAAGCATTCACTACAATATACATCGTATGTACAGTAATGACCTCTAGGGCATACATATAACTAACATTGAAAAGGTTGAAGAGAATTACCAGGGTTATCCTGGCCAACTGTCTCAGCTTCTACGGCCGCCGAATTGTAAGCCTGGCGTCTCAGCATGTTTCTTCGTGCATGCTGGTACATCGCTGGTTGTTGAGTTAAAGGTGGTCCACGTGGAGGTGTTGCAGGAAGAGCTAACCGAGTAGGTGGAGCTTGGATAGCTGGTTTAGCTACAGAATTAGGATTAGTTCGGTTGTGTGGGCAAGTTATTATGGTATGTGAGGATGATCCACATATCAGGCAAAGACCGTTTGCTCATCAGCAATCTTCTATCAGATGTCCAGCTCTCTTGCAGTAGGTACAAAAAGCTGGGCTGGGCCTGTTGTTTGGTACTCCCGGTCTCCTTAGTACAAATGGTGGTCCTGATGCGGCTTCTCCTTCCATCTGGTTGGCAGGGCGCTTCACCCCGTCAGCTTGAGGTCTGCCTTTCTTCTTCACCACTGCTTCATACCTTCGGGCAGCTTTCAAAGTCATATCATGGGTTGGGAAATCCCCTGTAGCTAATGCATCTTGAATTTCCGAGTCCGACCTTTGCTGAAATCTTCTAGCTCTGATGTCAGCAGTCGGTATGAGATGGGCCAAACCGACTGAGCATGGTGAACTCAGCGTCATACTTATCTACTGACTTGGTCTACATCAAACCTTGTTGCAGATGGATGAACTGCTATTCTATGTCGAACCTGGCAGTCTCAGGGAAGTACTTTACGTTGAACATGTCTCGGAAAGTCTTCCATTCGATAGGTTGGTCAAGACGGCTTTCTTCCGCCTTCTACCAGACCCGTGCATTGTCCGTGAGCTGTAATTTTGCAACACGAACCCAAGCTATCTCTGGCACTTGTGCCACTGCCAGATCATCTTCGATGCTCTGAGCCCATTCCTCATAAACTGTTTGGGGTGCAAAGCCCTGAATTGCTTCACCCCAGGTGCTTCTGCTTCTGGACGGTTCAAGAGAATAGCAGTCTGCTGCTGCTGTCCTTCCAGGAGGCTATGGATCATTTCAAGCAGAACCGTCTACTCGTTGATCAGAGCAGCTACAGCAGGTGTGATCGGTAGTGGAGGTGGAGTGTTGTTGAAGTTGGTGCTGGTATTGTTTGGGAAATCCATAACCTTGAATGAAAAATTTAGGTTAGGACAGATTCAAAGTATATGATTTAAAGAATATGAAATTGTAAGATTCAAGGAATATGAATTGTAAAGAATGTTTTAGTTGCTGGTTTTTGTGTTATATTGCTTAGTTTGTCCACGCAGCGCTGAACTGCATGGTAGGGTTCCATACAGCTCTAACCTGCATTGGCCACCAACAAAACCTGTCACGCCCCGCTTCCCAGTGTACGGGCAGAGGACGCGACTGGCCGCTACATATTTATTCTGAAGTAAATACGCTAAACGTATCTAAGCAATATAAATAAAAATGCACAAGAGACAAAAGATATAATTGAACAGCAACTTTATTTATTCACAATTTTTTTTACAATACATGGAAAAGTAAATACATGGAATATAGCGATGCCTAAACAATTGCATAACAGAAATGGAAAGTACTGATATGAAATAGGTACAAGTGGCTATAGCTCTGGGTCTTCGGTATACTGCTTAAGTGCCTGCTCCTAATGCTCCTGAATGATCTTGTGCTCTAGTGCTTCCGATCCACCTGACAACATTTCAAAGAAGAAAGAGAAGGAATGTCGTCAGCGAACAATCACTCGGTAAGTCCTAAAAATAAGGAAGAAGTAGAATAGGCGGAGAGAGAGAGAGAGTATAGTTTTTAAAGTTGTATTATTTTGTATGATGCTGTTAACGTAAGTTCAAGGATGAATGTCAACCAATCTCAAGAGTGTTCTCAAACCCAACATGCTGTAATTCAGGGGTAGGGAACCATGGGCCCGAATCAAATATTAGTAACGGGACTTCGACCGTCGTCGAAGTATTCCAAACTCAACAGGCTGTAATCCAGGAGCATGGAAACACGGGCCCTCATGATAGATTGCTTATGTTAGTAGACATGGATTCATGATCTAGGGGGACTCTTGAGATTCCGTTGGATTCACGCATGAACTACCCCAATACCCCGTGTATTTATTGTATTGATAGTAATAATTGTACTGTTGGTATTGTATTGTATTGTATTGTCTTGAAAATTGAATTGTATAGATGACTTGCCAAAACCATGATATCAGTAAATGGGTGTAACTGGAGAATCATGGATGTAGCTGGAGAATCATGTAAATGAAAGTATATCCATGGTTCGGTTCAGTCAATATAGATTGAATAGTTTGAATATATGGATTCATGGATTCATATTGAATTGTAGTTTGTAGATTGTACTTGAATCATATTCAAGTCAGATTGATTATAATGAGACTCAGTCTGAGTCAGAACAATTAGAAATGAAATTGAAGTCCTGAATTAGGTTTTGATATTATCGATAACCGCTGCACATGGACGGCAAGATTTGTGTCTTTTTCAAAGACGATTACCGTGTTGATGACACCGTTTGTTAAGTTGTCTACCTTAAATAGGCAAGCACCCACTTCTCCGGCTCCCTGAGGCTCAAGAGATTGATCCCGCTTAAACCTATATTTACTAGGATCCTCAGGGTAATTTACAGAACTTGGGGGGGGGGTTATGTAAAAATAATTTTGTGTAATTTTCAAAATATACCCTAAGTATTTAATTATCGTCTTTAGAGTTTTTTTAGATGTAGATTTTATCATTTTGATATTTCTAGTGATTAAAGCCTATTTTTCATAATACATGGTATTTATCTGTAATATTGAACTTGTATGGAATTGCATGGTATTTTCATGTAAAGTGATTTTTTTGACTTAGAAAAGTTGGAATATTGATATTATGAAAAAAAATAGATATTTTGATAATACATATATATTTATATTCTTATAAAAATAATTTTAATATATTATTTTCTAGAAATCTCATTTTCTTAAGATATTTGTATTTTAAATCTCTCAAAGACCGAATGCTCCTTGCGGAGGTATGCATCTCACACTACTAAGACCGAGGATGTGCGATAATCAGCACCATTGCGAACAGGTTCCCCAAATGGGTTGTAGCGGCGCTTTGCAAAGATTTGTAAAAATACGTAATCTTGTAGAAAACGGTTTTTATAAATTAAAGGTGGTTTTGTAAACGGTATTTCCCCAATCTATATATCCCAAAAGGTATTGTGCTGAGTGTTGTGACGAGGTAGGTCATTATCTTGTGATCTACTTAAAGGTATAACAAGATTAATGATATTTTAAAGTCGAAACTATACTACATGGTATTTTACTGAAAAAGAGCGGTAAAAGTTACTAAATGAAATATTTTGCTATGAAACTTGTTCAACATGTTTTGTTAATGATTAATAGTCAAGATGTAAGAGTTTTGTATGGTTGTGTTAAGGAAAATTGAACTTTACAAAGAAAACCGAATCGGAAGTCGGATTTAACTCCGCTTCCGTCGGGTTTTAGTTTTACAAAGTTTTAGTATGGAATAGAGAAGGGGGAGGAGGTACTTACTGGTTTAAAGTCAAGAGAAGAGGGAGAGGAAGCGGTAGGAGGTGCCGGTGCGTCGTTTCGTCACCGGGAGCTCCTTCGGTCGTCGTCGGAATTTCGCCGGAGGTTTGCCCTTTGCTAACTCCAATTGCACACTAAAATTATAGAGAGTTTTCTTGAGAGTTTTGGATAGAATTGTAAGTGAGGGAGTGTGTTTAGGGGTGGTATTTATAGGGTAATGCTAGGATTTAGGTTAGATGAAAAGTTGTATTAAAAATGTAATAAAAATTGTATTAAAAATATGGTTTAATGGGGTTTTAATTGGATTTTAAAGGCTCTGGAAATGTGCAGGTGTTTTAAACTATGCAGGAGTTACCAGAAAGCAAAAAGACAGAGGGTCAAAGAAGAGACTCGGCCGATCCGACTCAGCTTGGCCGGCGGCGGCGGGCCGAGTCGGCCGAGTCGCCGGCCGAGTCATGGAGAGTCAGGCCGGGGACAGTTTGTTTTAGTGTGACGTGGGGTTTTTACGAGTTATGCATGTGTAGACCCTTGGACTTCTAAAAATTTAAAATAAAACAATATTAAAAAAATAATGTGGGTGATGGGGGGTTTGAACTCTGGTGTTTTGGTTCAGCAGTGCAAGGTCTTACCAATGAGCTACAAGTTTCTTCTTGCTATTAAAAAGCAAAACAAATTTATAACTTGTGCTTAGGCAAAAGTACCCCTTTCTGTATTTTTGAAAAAAAATTGTACAGAAAGTTGTACAGAAGTTTATGGTTGTTACATTCTACCCTCCTTATAAAAATTTCGTCCTCGAAATTTTTAAGAGGAAATTGTAACGGATTCAAGGAAAGTTTGGTGACTGATAGTGTATGAGTAATAACAAAGTGATACAATGGTTTGAAAAGGTTGAAGAGAATTACCAGGGTTATCCTGGCCAACCGTCTCAGCTACACACTTTACATATAGCCCTTTGGGCTTTGCCAAACGGCACTTGTGCCACCCCATACCTTATGTGCTTTTTTTTTTTGCACATAAGCCACGGGGTTTACAAAATTTTGGATTTCTGCCTATTTTACATACATTTATTTCTAAAAATTACATTTAGACTAATTTATCGCCTCCTTTTGGCATGGAGCTGGCCCCTTCCATGCTTGGTCTTGACTTAGGCTTGGGCTCACTTAGCTTAGGCTCAGGCCCACTTGACTTGGGGTTGACCTTGGTTTTGACTTGGTTAACTGCGGTGTAATTTTTGACCCCAACATGCGCTTTCTCCAAAAAACTCCGGTTTATCCACTCCGCGATTCCATTTTGCTGTGGTGTATAGACAACGGTATGATGCCAAACTATCTCTTCGTTTTTGCAGAAATCATTGAAATTTCCACCGCAAAACTCTAACCCGTTTTTCGTTCTCAGTCTCTTAATTTGCTTCCCTGTATGCTTCTCAAGCAATGTCTTCCATGGCTTAAACATAATAAATACATCGATTTTATGCTTCAAGAAGTAGACCCAAACCTTTCTTGAAAATCCATCAATGAAGGTAAGTAGATACTTGGCACCACTTCCTTTAGAAGCAACAGGACGGGGTTCTTAAAGATCCAAATGGATATAATACAGAGTACCTTTCGTGTTGTGTACCGCCGAACTGAAGCTAACGCGCTTTTACTTCCCGAAGACGCACTGTTCACAAAACTCCAGTTTCGTTGTACTCTTATCACCAAGTAAACATACTTCAATAACTCGGCTAAACCTCTCTCACTCATATGCCCGAGACTCATGTGTCATAATCTGGTAGTTTCCGAATCTATCATAGATTTGGATGATAAAATAGCCGTAAACCCGGAAGTCGTCAAACCCTGCAATGAATAATCTTTCTTCAAGCCCTTCATCACAATGAGAGCACCTTTGACTACCTTAAAACCTCCACCTTCAGCAGAAAATTTATAACCCTTGTTGTCGAGTGCACATACAGAGATGAGATCTTCTTCAAGTTAGGTACGTGCCTGACTTCCGCCAACGTTTTCACAACGTCATCGAACATCTTGATTTGGATTGTCCCTTTGCTAATAGCTCAGCACGAGCTATTGTTGCCCATCAAAACCACTCCACCATCAACGGACTCGTACATGGTGAACAAATCCCTATTGGGACATATATGGCAACAACAACCCAAAACTATGATCCACTCATCCTTGGATTGCTGTGTGTTGTCAAGGACCACAAGAAGATCTCCTTCTTTTTCCGCTATACTTGCTTCAGCTGAAAACCCCTTCTTCGATTTGTCTTCCTAGTTCAGCTTGTTCTGCAACTTAAAGCAATCGACCTTGAAGTGTCCCTTCTTCTTACAATAATTGCAGGTTACGTTCTTAGCCTTGGATTTCAACCGCGATTTCTTCCTATTTGCTTCTGGATCTATCTTTTCTGCTTGCCTTCGAACAAATAAGCCAGATGATGAACCATCCGCTTCGGTGGAAGTCAACCCCTTGTCGATTTTCTCTTTGTTCATCAAATTCTCCTTGACATCCATGATTGAGATCATGTCTCGTTCATAAGCCATGGTGTCACAGAAGTGTTTATAAGAGGGTGGCAACGAACACAACAAAAGCAGAGCCTGATCTTCATCATCTATCTTAATGTCGATCTTACCCAAATCCGTAATGATCGCATTAAACTCATTGACGTGAGATTTTATTGGAGAACTCTCTGACATGCGAAGTATGTAGAGACGCTACTTGAACATGAGTCGATTTATGAAAGACTTCCTTAAATATAACTTCTCCAATTTATTCCATAAATCAGTCGCCGTCTTCTCCACCAAAACTTATTGTAGAACTTTGTTAGTCAGACAGAAGTGGATAGCCGTAAGGGCCTCCTCATCCATCTCCTCCCAAGTTTCCTCCATAATAGTGGAAGACTTTTTATCCTTTCCGAGAATCGCCTTCTTCAGATTGTTTTGAGTCAAAAGGGCAACCATACGGACTTGGCACAAACTAAAACTCGTATTTCCATCAAACTTCTCAATATCGAACTTCATGATTGTCGGAGACATGATGTGTGTGAAAGTTCTTAGTGCCCTCGCCGCTAACCCACGGCCAATGCGGAATCCAAAAACAAAATTTTTGATGGCACTAGAAACTTAACACTCAAGAATTTACACCAAACACCTAAACTAGCAAGCACAAAAGGTAGAAATCACAATCTTTATAGAGTCTTCATTTGCTCCAATTGGGCTGGACTCTAACATCTCTCAAGAGCTCCAAATCGTGCTTGCAAGCTGGTCTTTCTTCGCTGAAGATGATCCACCTGATAAAATCAAGTTCAAGCATTAATTTCATCAATGAAGTAAATAAGGATCCTAGGTTGCTAATCTAGGATGCTTAGTGATGTGTGTGAGTGTTCTAGCATTTTTCTTTCTCTTTTATCTTCATAATTCTCAACTTATGAGAGGGTTGAAGATAATGAAAAAGAAGAAGGAAGAGCCATGGAAGAGAGAGAGAGAGAGGCTAAAATGGTAGAATGAATAAACTTCTTCTCAAATTCAAGCATGCTTCATTTCTTTTGTTAAAAGAATTTTCTCCATTTTAAAATTACACCCATGCTGGAATAGTATATGCAAATGAATTAACAATTCATTTACCCATACCCTCTACCATTTCTCTTTTCTACCTCATTTAATAATTTCTTTATAAAAAAACCTAGAAATGAGGTGTCCTCCTTCCAGAAGTATTCTTATATAAGTACAAGAATAAGTTCCCGCAAAAACATGCCTGTATTCGTATCAAAATACGAATACCCATGAGATAGAAAAAATACAGTGAACATAATACTAGAATATAATGTTTACCGCCAAAAACCGGAGACGAACCACATTGGTCGTCTTGCCTGAATTTGGGGGCAGATGCTATTTGGTTTTATCCGTCCACCTCTCCGAAGATGCCAAGTTGATTTATGGCACCGTGTATCGGAGGTCTGGACGGATGCGGCCGTTGTAGCAGACTTCGTCAGATTCCCCCTCATTTTTGAGGGGTTTTTGATTGTGGGGACGCTCTTCCCTGCAGGCGGTAGCCCCTGCAGTTAATTAAGTTACCGCATAGCGATAACCACTTTCTCCTGCTCCAGATGTTCACTTCGTGTCGTGTGTGTTTGTTTTATTTTTGGTTGCCCGTGGATTGTATACGGAGACTAATTTATGTTGTCGCCCGTAGGGCGTGGATTAGTCCAAATCCGTATTTTCTTAGATTTGGGTTTGGTTTGATTTAAGAATCGTTAATCTCGTTTGGGATTAAAATCAACTTAAATGTTTGTTGAGGATACATTAGTCTAGTTTTAGACTAAGATCTACTCAGCAGGATTTTTGGGATCGTTCACACCCAACAAAAGAGCATTTGGACTCTATTGCTTTAGTTTAAGGACGTTACGGTCCGTTGTTAGTTTAAGGACGTTTCGGTCAATAGCTAGTTTAAGGACGTTGCGGTCCATAAGTCACCATTTTTGGGATGATAGTTTAGTTTAAGGACATTGCGGTCCATAGCTAGTTTAAGGACATTACGGTCCATAGCTAGTTTAAGGACATTGCGGTCCATTGTGATATGCTCATGGGTTTGGGAATGCATCCAAGAACTGTTGGCTGTCGGGACCCTCCACCTCTCTGAAGATTATGAAGAATTATAACGACATGTATCAGAGGTATGGAGAGATATACCCTTGATCCGAATTCCAGATTGAAGGGAAAGATCATGCTGGAATGAACACCATGAACACCATTTTAGATACCATCTGTTAGGAGATCATTAGTCATCTTTGGAACTAAGATCGATTTGGGGAGACCTGAGTATAGGAGGGCTTGGTTGATTGATGATCAAAGGGGTTTTGGCCTTGGGAGACTTGACTAATTTGGGCTAAGGTTGGCCTATCATAGTGTTAAACACTAATATCTGTTCGACGCTCACGTACTTCCACGAGAGGCTCTAAAGTAATGTTAACCACAAGAATTTGGAGCACTCACGTGTGGCACGTGAGGCGCCTGAGAATTGGGCACCGATTCTTTGGGTTTATTACATTTTTCTTTTATAAGCGGTAAGCACTGTTGGGGGTCACGTGGGATCACGTGAGGCGCCCCAAAATGGGAGTTGTCTTTGGATTTATTCCCTTTTTCCTTTTGAAAGTGTTAAGCACTATTAGGGGGTCATGTGGGATCACGTGAGGCGCCCCAAAATGGGAGTTTTCTTTGGATTTATTCCCCTTTTTCTTTTGAAAGTGCGAAGCACTATTAGGAGGTCACGTGGGATCACGTGAGGCGCCCCAAAATGGGAAATGTCTTTGGATTTATTCCCTTTTTCCTTTTGAAAGTGCTAAGCACTATTAGGGGGTCACGTGGGATCACGTGAGGCGCTCCAAAATGGGAACTGTCTTTGATTTATTCCCTTTTTCTTTTATAAGTGCTAAGCATTTGTTTTAAGAGGTCACGTGGGAACACGTGAGTCGCTCTCAGTTGTTTTTTTTATGTAGAGTTAAACCGTAGTTTTATCAGAGGAATTAAATTTCTATATCTTTTGGAAGAATTAAATTCTTCAAACTTAGTTCTTTCCTCTAAGTTTTGGGACTGCATGATAGAATCTCCCCGATGAGACTTAAATTCTCAACTTGTGGGGAGATCTGCTTCTGCAGACCTCAACCAGAGAAAGAGCTAAGTTCTTTTTTGGAAGAGTTAAACTCTTGTAATGGCGAAGAAAAATGATCTCTAGGTCTTTTTTTTTACTTGGGGTTTCTTTTCTTAAAAGAGAACTCCTCTCTTTTTTCCTCAAATCTTATGGGGGGTCTCCTCCTTCTTCTCCTTTCAGTCTCAGGTCCTTTATATAGTAGAGGCAAATTTGTTGATTTAGTTAAGGAAATCTCTCATTGAGAGATTTTTTAATTGATTCAGCAATTTTATCCACCGTTGGCTTTTTGATCCAGGGACTTCTGTTTTATAGAAGTTATTTTTCTTGTTTTTAACAAGATTGGGAAAATATTTTCCCATACAGAGCTTATTTTGTAGCTTGGTGATTTTTAATCACCATTGGATCTTTATTCCAACGGTGCTCTGTTTTACAGAGCGTAATCTTTCTTATTTAGAAAGATTGGGGAAATATTTTCCCATACAGAGCTGATGCTGTGGCTTGGTGATTTTTAATCACCATTGGATTTTTAATCCAACGGTGCTCTATTTTACAGAGCGTAATCTTTCTTGTTTAGAAAGATCTAAGGAAATATTTCCCAAATAGGGTTTTGATCCCTATTATTTAGAATTTAATTCTATCGGCTCAGAAGGCATTAGGAACTCTCATGTGTAGCACGTGACCCCATAGCATTAAACCGGTTTACTTATATGCAGCAGTCCCAGAGAAAAACATCACGTGTTGGCACGTGAGTTGATGTTCAGGAATGTCACGTGTAGCACGTGACCCCCACGAAGTTAAGCCCAACAACGAGCATCACATGCTAACACGTGAGCTTCTATGGCCTGTTATTTGTTTTAGGAAGGCGCCTATATACTTTGTATATAGATGCTCACATGCCTGCACGTGAGGCTCAATTTCAGCCTTAATTGTTAAGCGCAATGCCTATAATCTTTTCTCCAAGGCGCATCACGTGTGGGCACGTGATACTCCATTTGGGGAATTTTTCCTATCGATTTTTATTTATTATTTTTTTATAAGGGAACAAATGCCCCTACAACGTTGTTCTCACGTGGCTTGCACGTAAGTGCAACGCTGTCACCTTTACAGCCGTTGGATTGCCTAGGGGAATGGGGAGGTGAACCGACCTTGTCACGTCTTATAAATGCAAGGGTTTTGTCTCTGGAAAACCACTGCTCTTTCATCTTCTTCCTTCCTTGTCTTCTTCGAGAATTCAATTCTCTTCTTCAGAGCTTAGTTCTCTGCCCATTGCAATTCCAGAGTTGAACTCTATCAGAAAAAGAAACCCTTTTTAGGTAAAGATCTTGAACAACAAAGAAACCCTTTTCTTAAAAAAACATTTCCTGGATTTTAAATCCACCATAAGAGCTTTTCTTTCTTCTGAAACCCATCTCTTAGAGATCCAAAGACGCGATCTTTGAGTAGTAAACTTCAATGTCTTGGGCATTCCCCTTCTGATCTTTAAGGATTCATGGTATTTTTATTTTTCGTTTCCTCATCATGGGGGTTTTTAGAATTTAATTCCACCGCATAAAAGGAATTTAATTCCTCACCGAAGAGCTTAGCTCTGAAAGATCAAAAGGGCCCTTCAGGAATTTTATTCCCTGGTGTTCTTGAGAACATTTTCATAGGTTTTTTTTGCACGAACGTTGGGTATTTTATCAGAACTTGTTTTCTCTATGAGAATGTCAAGAGTTGTTTAAATTCCCGTGTCTGTTTAATGAGAATCCTTTTTTAATTTTCACAATGATTGTCCTGTCTCATCATTGGTGAGCCACCAAATTGATTTTGTTGGGTCCGTTAGTTTTGCAATCAGTGGTCCCATGGAACAAACTCTCTGTCGTTTCCCTCTGTTGTTATATATATATGTGTGTGTGTGTGTGTGTGTGTCTGTGTATATGTATATATAGGTTTCATTAACGGTTTTTTTATTTCAGGAACAATGACTTCTCTTCCCTACTTTCCTTTTACTCGCTCGGACGCCGCTTTCCCGCAATCGCCGTCGGATGAGGAGGCTATGGCAATGATCAGGGCCCATGACAGGGATTGTACTAGTTTTCTCCTATGGGGAGTTTGGTATGGGCACATCATCCGAGGCCGCCGCAGCTTTACTTGTGAGATGCCAACAGAGCCTCTCTGCCCGATATCGCTGATGGAGCGTCCACAAACCGCTTATGCGGTGGAGGTGGCTAATTGGACTCCTGCAGGACGGCTTGAGCCGTCAACAACTGGGATACCCAACCAGTCCTTGCCGGCCATAGATATTTTGGGGCGCCGCATTTGTCAAGGTGAAGCCCAACTTTAGGGACAGGTCTATAAAGTAGGACTTACCCCTCGCCACCCAGTAGGCTATCTTCCCTGGGCTCGGTATGTTCTTTCCGCCCACCATGCATGGTTGTAGAAGGTTGGGTTATATCAAGCAGTGTACGCGTCTCTTTTTCATTACCCGGCTCCTCACGTCTGGTGGGTTAAAGCTTTCCTTAACCAATGAAATCTTCCCACCAACACCTTCTTGCTAGGGGACCGTGAGGTCTCGATTTTGCTGGAAGAGTTCCGCGAGATCTCTGGATTGCCGATCAGGGGAGAGCATTATGAAGAGTTGCCGTCTCCCGATGAGTATGTGTTCACGACCGTGCCTGCTACGCTTGACGACTTGACGATTGAAAACGCCGTCCGTCATAAGTACCGCAGTCTAATCAAAACTCTAGGTATTTTCGAGAAGCTGTTCGCGGAGTCAGAATAACAGGGCGTCACCTTTAAGAGCTTTATCGCCTGTTTTCTCCATGAAGATGTTTTATCAAAAGAGGCTCCGAAATTTATGAACATTAATGACCCTTTTAGGTTTGGGCTGAATACGCTGCCAGCCAAAGAAGAGGACTTGCCGCAGTTTTACATTCCGGCCTCATCGGCCGTGCCCTTCGATGCAATTGCGGCCCCTGGCATGGACGAAGAGGTCTTCTTCATCGGCTTCATCAGTTTTTGGCTCAGTTGGTTCGCCATGCCAACGCATCGACGCTTCATGAGAGCTTCCGTCTTCTACCCTACTCATTGCGTAGCCGAAGGGGCATGGTTGGCCGTTGGCATCGTGGGACTGTTGCATCTTTATCATGGATTAAGTGTTGCGGCCAACACATCAACCCCTGGTACAGACGTCGTGAATTCCTCCCTCCACTACTTTACGTCGTGGATCGAGATGCATGTACTAAGAGAGTTCGCAGCGCATCGGCGGCCAAATTTCTATGACTCCTACATCTTCCCATGGGTTATGAGGTTAGTTAATGCTTCCGCTCCTGATCCGACCCAGCTATGAGCCCTCCGCATGCTGCATAACCCGTACTCCAACGAGGGCAGGATGGTTTTTAACGACCAAGTCCTCTCTGCTCCCACGGGGCCTAACCAGCAGCTGTTTGATCCGTCGAAAGGTGGAGCGTCGTCTTTAAAGCCTAAGGAGATCATGCACCTGTACTCGATTAGGCCGGGCTACTTGGTGTTTCGTCAGAATAACGCGGCCCTTTTTATGCGGTACAATCCGCACCGTTTCGCCCAGCAGTTGGGCTATAACCAGGGTGTCCCTTTTGAGGCATTCTTAGTTGAGCCTACTCCGTCTCTAGAAGTCACGCATGACGTGGCCCATCACTTCATGCGGCTGAACACCGGCTCCCGTTTCATGATCCACGAGGCTGACCATATTCCAAGGTGTGTGGGGGTCTTTTACGGGTTGGTATCATCATCGAGTCGGTGCCGTCATTGTCTAGGAGAGGCGGGTACTCTTTGAATGTCGATCTTCAGCTCCGGCCCAGGCCATCGGTGTTTCGTTGCGGCCGTGAACAGTGGTTCGTTCTCCTTTGAGGGATAGTGGTGTGGTACTTATCCTTAAAACCGCAGAAACAGAATCGACTCCCCCCACTGCTGGTATGCCAGCGCATACTAGAGCCCAAGCAAACGCTTCTAATGAGGTGCCAACGGCAGTGCCATCATTGGCGGTGTCATCAGCGGTGGCGCCATCAATGGCGGTGTCATCAGCTGTGGTATCGCCAAAAGGGGATACCGGAAGCGAGGTTGGCTAACGTCACGCCAAAGCACCGAGGGGAAGGAAGCGATCCTCTTCTTGCGTTAGCCCTATCTCGAAAAGGAGGAAGAGATCGGTCGCCAGCTTTCTGGACCCCTTGCTTGAGTCTGAGCCGTTCATTCAGGACGAACCGATAGCCATGGAGGAGTCGGACGCCGGTCTTATTTACCCTGGCTCGTCCGCTGAGGAAGCCGCGCAATTGGCTGAAGCTTTAAGGCGGTCGCAGGATGAGACTGAGAATGTGCACATCTCGAAAAAGCCCTACCCTCTGGTTATCTTTTATGAAGATCCTCCATCGCTACGGAGAGTACATATGGGTCCTCTGCGAAGGGAAGACGAAAGAGCCTTCAAGCAGCCCATCTCGGCTGCTTCTGAAGATGAGCTGCCACTGAAGACCGGTGGGCATGTATCCACATTTGAAGCCCGGCGAGCACATTTCCTCAGGAAGGAACGACGACTCGAAAAAGCCATACTAGAAGCATCCTGGCGTATCGGTATACATGTTTTCCGTATTTTTCCTTTGGCAAGTAATTTGTATCGCTCTTTATATCTTCTTATCTTTGCGAAAACTTTGCAGGGACTTCAGCAATGAAAGAGAATTTGAGCCCAGGTCATGCCATGACCGTAGATTCTATAGATGTCTCCCATGACGCATCGGCAGGTGTAGAAGAGATCACTACAGCCGCCGTTCCTGTTGTGGAACTTCCGGTGGTGACTCTTGTTCCTTCGGTGTCCATTCCTCGAGCGGAGGTGACCCCATTGGCCGTGGACCCTATGGATGTCTCTAGTGACGCACCAAAGGGTATAGAAGAGATTGTCGAAGCCGTTAGTTCTATCTTGGAGCTCCCGGTGATGACCTCCATCTCTTCGGCATCTGTACTTTCTACAGAGGCGACCTTGGCGGTCGTAGACCCAATGGATCTTTCTGGTGGCATCTTGAAGATTGTAGGAAGGACCGCCAAGGCCACCGTTCTCTCTTTGGAGCCTGAAGTGGCGGCTGTTGTTCCGCAACTGGAAGCTGCTATGCTAGCAAATATCCCCGGTGATGTGACTAAGGGAGCAGAGGAGGCTGCCGAAGCTACTATCCCTCCAGTTCAAGGCGAGCAGAGCATCGAAGGTAATCTTTTACATTTCATTTTAATGATCCCCTCGTTATCTAAACTCTTCATTACTTCAGAATTGTGGGAATTGGCGGCTTCTATAGTGGACCTATCTCCCAGAAAGTCCTTCCAACGCCTACTTGATATGGCTGCCCTACAGGCGATATCCTCGCTAAGTATCGTCCTTTCTTCTGGGCAAGGTCGGTATACTTTGACCCCTTTGCTTTATTATCATTTTTTATAACGATGCTAATATGCCCTCTGCAGTTCTGGAAGCTGATGACGAAGTAGAGATCCTTGATGGGCCTGGGGATCTTTCAAACCCTCCTTGCATGACTGTGGATGAGTAAAGCTTTACCCTTGGCATTGTTTTGCTTATTCCATGTTTACCAGTCTCGCTGACTATTCATAAATTTTAACAGTTTTGCCAGCTCTGGCTCCGTTAGAGTTCCGAATCTCTATGCCACCGGGCCCATATCCCGATGTGCGTCTGAAAGGATGGCAAGACAGAGCATTCACTCCTTGTCGGCCCTCATTGAAGATCTTCATGCTGGTAGTTCTGTTATAACCAAACAATTTGCTGCCGAAGCCAATACTTCTTTGCCTTTCCTTGCCACTTATCATGACAAAACTTTGGTGCATGTTTGGGTTGAGTATTGTCGTCGAGTGGAGGCTTGCTTACATGATCTTGAGTGTATACACCTTGCTTCCGAGCTCCTAACTGCAAAGGCGAGCCTGCTGGGGTAGATTGAACGGTGTGCGCTAATCTACAGTCTTGCGAGAAGAGGCTCAACTGGAAATTTTCGGAGAGGGAGCTAGCTTCAAATGCTTTGGGGGAACTCCAGGCTCAACTCACTACTAAGACCACCCGTGCGTATGAAATTTGGCGGGTGCTTCAAGAAGCTATCACAGAGGTGGTAGCTCTTGATAAAGCCGTTATCTTTACCCGCGAGATGGTTGAAACTTATAAAGTTGCTGAAAAGGAGCTTGAGAGTCGGTTCGCTTCATATCAGACTCAACAGTCTCAGGCGGATACCCGTATTGTGGTAATAACAAAGCTTGAAGCTGAGGCCCTGCGGAAGAACGATGAACCGATGAACTTATTGCACCATCCGCCGGCTTGAAGATTTATTTTTATTCACTTTTTTTTGTATTTACTCCTGAATGAGAGTATCTTGTATTCATTTTGATTCTTTTATGAAATGTACCTTGTATTCATTTGGATTCATGAATAAAAGACATATTTTATTTCATACTGGCTTGTCCCTTTTAGCAAATGCGTCTTGTAAATAGTCTATCTTGATCTCCTTGCAGGGCAGCGATGGCTTAGAAAACAGATTTAGATCTGCCGCCTAAGACTTTTCAACTTTATGAGCCGTGAGAGTCTCATAAAGACTTTTATCCCTATGAGTCGAGAGGATCCTGTAGGTGTATTTTCTCCTTAGGAGTCGTGAGGACTCCTAAGTGCGTTTTCTCTTGAGAGTCGTAATGATCTCACAAGAGAATTTTCTCCCTTACAAGTCGAGAGGACTCGTAAGTGGTTGTTTCCCTCCTTGTCGATATTCGACTTTGGAGAGTGTGGCCCATGAATAGTATGCAATAGTCCATCTTGGACCGACTTGCAGGGCCCCAGTGCTTAGGAAATAGGTCCTTATCCCCATTGCCTAAGGCTTTTCCCTACGAGTCAAGTCGAGTCGAGAAGTTCTCGCAGGAACATTATTTTCCCCACAAGTCGAGACGAATCGAGAAGTTCTCGCAAGGATGTCTTAACGTCACAGTTAACTCCTTCTAATAGAAGTTCATTAGGGTCTGTGGTACTAGGGTTTTTTACCCGTCGTACCGCCGCGTTGGCCGGTGTATTCCTCGATACACAATCTTGCTATTCGAGTAGCCCCGTGACTGTCGTGTCTCTGATCCCTTCGGGGGCTGAACAAGACGTCTTCAAGTAATCTTCCAGGTGATGTTACCATCGAAAGAGCAAGCGTTAGGGATATTCCATGTCGCTTTTTACTTGAGGTTAGGCTCAGTTTGGGAGCCCCGATGAGTCATGACCACTCCGCGCTGGAGTGGGATGATCTCCGATAGTCTTTCAGGTCTCATTTGAGGTGCCATCAAGACCCTGAAGTTAGGGATCTTCTTTTGCTTCGTTTGTTGACATTGTGTCTGCAATATTGCGATGAATGTCGAGGTTGTCTTTGGGTTGTCTGTGAACCGTCGAGATTTGGAACTAGGGGACTTTGCCATAGCTCCGTTTGTTGATGTCGTGTCTGCATCCTGCTGGGGGGGGGGGAGGAAGAACGCTGTTGTTGATCTTTAGGCTGTGGATACCGCTGTCGAGACTTAGAACTAGGGACTTTGCCATGGCTCCGAGGTAGTCTCTAGGCTGTCTGTGAACCATCGAGATTTGGAACTAGGTGACTTTGCCGTGGCTCCGAGGTAGTCTCTAGGCTGTCTATGAACTATCGAGATTTAGAATTAGGGGACTTTGCCGTGGCTCCGTTTTGCTGACATCGTATCTGCTTCTGGTTGGAACGAGAAGGAACGCCGTTGTTGATTTCTGGGCTGTAGATGTAGCCATCAAGATCTAGCTTTCCTTTGACGAAGCATGGTGGGACAATGTGGTTCCCTTTTCGTTTGTTATTTTATTTTATTTTATTTTTTTTCCGCGATACTCTATCATTTCAGCTTTTTATATCGCGAAAGTCGCGATTGCCCAATCATTTCGGCTATTTTTCTCTTCTTTACTCGCTGCTTTTTATTGCGGGTTGCCCAATCATTTCGGCTATTTTTATATGCATATATTTTACTTGCTGATTTTTGTTGCGAGTTGCCCTATCATTTCGGCTCTTTCATATGCATTTTTGGCTCGCTGATTTTTTGCTGCGAGTATGGAACTTGAGATCTGACACCAATTTTAGCATCAGCATCGCTGCGATTGGAATATTGTCAGGAGCGAATCATCATTTGCCATGAAAGGACATGGAATTTAATACCAATTTAGGCATCAGCATCGCTACGACTGAGATATTGCCAGGAGCGAATCATCATTTGTCTTTGTCGATTCAAACAAAGGTGTCTTAGAAAACAGGGTTAGAATCCTGTCGACTAAGACTTTTGACTTTATGAGCCGTAAAGGTCTCATAAAGGCGTTTATCCCTATGAGCCGTGAGGATCTCGTAGGTGTGTTTTCTTCTTAAGAGTCGTGAGGATTTCTAAGTGTGTGTTCCCTTATAAGTCGTAAGGATCTTACAAGAGTGTTTTCTCCTTATAAATCAAGAGGACTTACAAGTGTCTTTCACCCCATGAGGACATTCCTCGTTGTTGGTGGGACTTGGTAGGTGAAACGTTTATGTATGCCCGTGGATTGTATACAAGGGTCAATATTGAACTGCTTGTAGGGCAACTTAGGGAGTGTGATGGCTTAAGAACATGTTCAGATCCCTGTAGGTTAAGGCTTTTAAATCCTACAAACTATGAGGGTCTCATTAGGGGAATTCTACTTACGAGTCGTGAGAATCTTGTAAGTGTAATTTCTCCTAAGAAATCATGGGGACCCCTAAGTGTGTTGCTCTCTTATGAGTCGTAAGCATCTCACGCAGGTATTTTCTCCCTACAAGGTCGAGAGGTCCTTGCAAGTGTGCATGAATTTTTTTATGAGTCTGCGCCCTTTCGGGTTTTCACGAACTCGCCGACAGTCCTGCTATTTTTACTCACGGAGCCCTTTTGGGTTTTCATCCGCACTTATTTCGCTTGTGGACGTACCGTTTTTTTGGCGATGAAACTCTCGAGAATAGTTTCGCCGCATGTGACCTATTTGTTTGTCGATGGGATTTGAATTGCAGTCCTCACCACTGGGACTTGTGGACTTGCATTCTACTATCGCCGTGTTTGAGGCGACGTTGTTAGTTTAGGGACATCTCGGTCCGTTGTTAGTTTAAATACATCTCGGTCCAATATTAGTTTAAGGACATCTCGGTTCATTATTAGTTTAAGAACATCTCGGTCCATAGCTAGTTTATGGACATTGCGGTCCGTTGTTAGTTTAGGGATATTTCGGTCCGCAGCTAGTTTAAGGACGTTGCGGTCCGTTGGGATTTTTAGGCGAGGTTTCGCCGGATACTACTTATAGAGTTTGGACTCAGGAAGATAGCGAGCGGACATGAGCGTCGTCATCCATCATTAACCTGAGTCATGGCTTGTCAAGCATAGTATTTCTTAAGGAACCGGCCGTTTATTGGCCGTAAAGGTCTTTCGCCATGCATATCTATGAACAAGTAGGCCCCGCCTTGGTAGACATTGTCTATGATGTATGGGCCCTTATAGTTCGGCTCGAATTTCCCCCGTTTGGTACGGTTGGGGATCATAGGTCTCTTTATGACTAGCACGAGTTCCCTTGGCGGAATGTTCTCGGTCTAGTCAGTCTTTCATATGAGCATGTCATCCTTGCTTTGTGAGCTTCTAGGTTTTGTTGCGCCATGAGACGAGTTTCATCGAGGGCATTAATCTCCTCAAGCTGAAGGTGGGCATTTTCTTGATTTGTCAGCTCATGTCGGACCGCCACTCGTAAAGAGGGTAGTTCTATCTCCAAGGGGAGAACCGCTTCCGTTTCGAATACCAACGCGAATGGCGTTGTATTCATGGCCGTCTTGAACATAGTCCGATAGGCCCAGAGAGATTTATGCAATCTCTCGTGCCAATCTTTTCTGTTTCTGGACACCGTCTTCTTTATGATCTTCGTCAAGGTCTTGTTGAAAGCCTCAGTTAGACTGTTAGCTCAGGGGTTATAGACCGAAGAATATCTCCAATCTATTTTATGCTGCTATACGAAGCGGTTGATCTTGTGGTTTCTGTAGGCCGGCCCATTATCCGAGATGATTTGTCGCGGAGTGCCGAACCTGTAGATGACATGTGTCTTGAAGAAATGGAGGTTGTTCTCCATCTTCACCTCTCTTAATGGTATTGCTTTTGCCCACTTAGAGATGTAATTGGTTATTGCTAGTATGAAACGATGTCCCTTGGATGATACTGGTTCGATGGGCTCGATTATATCGGTTCCCAACATTTGGAATGGCCAGCTAGCCAATGTTGGGTGTAGAGGATTCTGATGCTGGTGGATGAAATCCCTTTGAATTTGGCACGAGTGACACTGCTTTACATATTCAAGGCAGTCCTGAATCATTGTAGGCCAATAGTAACCCATTCTCTAGGTTTTTAACTTCATCTTTGGCCCAGCTTGATGGGAACCACAGAATCCGTCGTGAGTTTCTTGGATGACTCTCCTTGCTTCTTCTGGTACCAGGCATCTCAACGACAGACAGTCGAATGATCTCTTATATAAACTATCATTGACGAAGGTGAAAGACAGAGCCCGTTTCATGAGCTGATGTCTTGAAGATGCATTTTCGGGCATTCGATAGGATTTGAAGTAGTCTATGAAGACTTCTCTCCAATCCTCAGGCTTTTCTTCGTCCTCTACTTCGAATACCGCTTGTTCGGCCGCTTCCTTTTCTTCAGATGACTCAGGAGACATTTATGCTGGCGCGAGAATCCGGCGGCTTTACACGATGATCCTTACATCATCGAGATTTTCGTCAGCCAGTTCTTTAGCGAGTTTGGCTAACGCATCTGCCTTGCTATTTTCCACTTATGGTATGCTTTCCAGGACATAAGAGGGGATTTGAGATAGCAATTGCTGCACTCTTTTGCCATATTCTACCAGCTCTGGCTTACATGTCTGATAGTCGCCATTTACTTGGCTAACGACCAGCTGGGAGTCTCCATATATAAGGAGGTTCTCGATTCCCATGTCAATGGCGATCTCGAGACCTGCTATCAAAGCTTCATATTCCGCTTCGTTATTTGTTCTTGGCTCTGTTAAGAAAAGGGCAAATCGCATTATCGCTCCTTGTGGAGTCACAAAGATAAGGCCTACTCCGGCTTTGATTATAGGGGTGCTTTGCTTCCGCCTTTTCATAGACGATGCCTCATCGAAATAAAGTTCCCATCGGGTATCACACCCTTCTTTCTCCCCGTCAATTGTTTCAAACGCGTGTTCATCTGGCAATTCACAGTTTAAGGGAGAGTCGGCGGTTATCGGATGCTCAGCGAGAAAGTCGTCGATGGCCTGGCCTTTTATTGCTTTGAGGGGTCGATATACTATCGAGAACTCTATCAAGAGGAGGGCCCATTTGGCAAGCCTTCCTATTAATATGGCTCTTAACATTAAATACATGAGAGGATCCACCTTTGATATGAGATGAATCTCATGTGCCAAGGCATAATGTCGGAGCTTCATTACCGCGAAGATCGGTGCCAGGCAATGCTTTTCGATGGGGGAGTAATTGTTTTCTGCCTCCAGGAGAACTCGAATCAAATAGTAGAGAGCTCTCTCCTTCCTCTGGTCATTCTCTTGTGCCCATAGCGCGCCTAACGAACCTTCAAGGGCTGTTGTATAGAGGATGAGGGGCTTTCCCATGACCGGAGTGGTCAGTACTGGTGGGTTTTGCAGATATTTCTTGATTTCGTCCAGTGCGTTTTGACATTTACGTTCCCAAATGAACAGGGTCCCCTTCTTCATTAGATGACTGTAGGGGCGGCATTTACCGGAGAGGTTAGCTATGAACCGTCGGATATACGCGAGCTTTCCTTGGAGAGACCACGGTTGCTTGAGAGTTCTTAGCGAAGGCATTTCCATAATCGCCTTGATCTTTGACGGGTCTATTTCGATGCCTCGGTGTCGTACGGTGAATCCTAGGAATTTTCCTGAGGAAACTCCAAACGAGCATTTCAGAGGGTTCATCTTTAGGTTGTACTTCCGAAGGCGCTGAAACACTATCATCAGATGCTCCCAGTGCTCCTTGTACGATTTGCTTTTCACCACGAGGTCGTCAATATAACATTCGACAATCTCATGTATGAGGTCATCAAAGATCTATGTCATGGCCCTCTGGTAGGTGGCGCCAGCGTTCTTCAGACCGAAGGGCATCACTTTGTAGCAAAATATGCCCAGCGGAGTCCGGAAAGCAGTATGCTTTTGGTCTTCAGGATGCATCTTGATTTGGTTTTACCCTGAGGATCCGTCCATGAAGGAGAAGACTTCATGGGTAGATGTGTTATCGATCATCAGCTCGGTAATAGGCACTGGGAAGTCATCTTTCGGACAAACTTTATTGAGATCCCGAAAATCTACGCAGATGCGTACTGTCCCATTTTTCTTCATTACCGAAACAATATTGGCGATCCAGTCAGGGTATTGTACTTCTTGGATGAAGCCAGAGTCGATTAGCTTCTTAACTTCAGCATTGATACTTATCTCAAGCTCGAGCCGCATTCTTCTTGGCGCCTGTTTGGCTTGCTTGACGTCCGGCGATATCGCCAGTTTATGCACAGCTATCTCTGAATCTAATCCCGGCATCTCGGAATAGTTCCATGCGAAACAGTCTTTATAATGTATAAGCACGTCTTTTAACGTCGCCACCTGTTTCTCAGACAGCAGCTTACTGACGAACGTTGGCCTTGGGTCGTCTGCCGCCCCCAAGTCGATTTTTCTCAGGTTGTCTGCTGTGGTGTGTATCCTATCATCCAGCTCTTTTGGCGCCGGTGGAAATTATGAGATCACCTCATTCTCATCTTCATTTGCGAAGCACTGGGAGTGGTCGTCCATATTCTCGTGCTCTCCCTCCTTTGAGAATGTTATCATATGGCAGGTACGAGCTCGTTTCCAAGCTTGATACTGATCTAGACTTTCCTTCGTAGTGTAGGTTGCTCTCGGCTCATGCTTTCGTGGCGGGGCAACCCTCTAACTGTCGGATAGAGCAAACTTGCCTTGCTGATACTGATCTTCAACCCAGTCTTTAAAGGTGAAGCAGTCTTGTCACGCCCCGCTTCCCGGTGTACGGCGAAGAGAACGCGACGAGGTCCGCTACGTATATACTTAGCAGTACATACGCTAAGCGTATCTAAGCAATATAAAGTAAATCATAAGAGACAAGAGATATAGAAATAACAGCAACTTTATTAATAACATTCTTTTGTACAATGCATGAAAAGTAAATACAACTGGAATGAAAAGCGATGCCTAAACAATGGCATAACAGGAAATGAAAATACTGAATAGAACAAGGTACAATGTCTAGAGCTCAGGGTCTTCGTGAAACTGATCCAAGTCTTCACCGGTGGGCTCGATTTCTGACGGATCCAAAACACCTGACGACATTCAAAGAAGAAAGAAATAGAATGTCGTCAGTGAACAGGTCGCTCGGTAAGTCCCAAAGATAAAGAAGAATCAGAAAAGACAGAATAAGAGGTATCTTCTAAAGAAGTTGTATAATATTGTAGAATATTGTGTTAACGTTGTTGTTTGTAGCTTGATACAGAAGGATGCCAGTGTATACGAGAGGGGTCTCTATATGCTAGAGACCAGGGCAAACGGAATGTACATAGAACTGTTAAGCCACGGTACAACAGCAACGGAATATAGGTTAGGTGTCTTAATCTGACCACCTCGTGCCACCTTTAACACCTTCCGTACCAATCTACCCCTTAAACCCCGTAGTGTTTTGATAGTATTGTTGTATTGTATTGTGTAAGTTGGATGACTGCCCAAAACCATAATATCAGTAAACAGATTGTAACCGCATAATCAGGTAAATGGTATAACGGAATAATGGATGTATATCCATGGTTTGATTCAGTCAAGTTGTATAGATTGTTAACTGGATTCTGGGATTCATGTATTCATATTAAGTTGGAATATTAAAAAATATAGATTGACTTGAATCATATTCAAGTCAGAAATAATCAGACTCAAACCCGAGTCAGACTAAAAGAAATGTAAGTCGAAGTTCTATAATTGTTAGGGTCCTTATTGTAATTTATAAAACTTGAGGGGGTTTTATGTAAAAATACTTTTGTATAGTTTTAAAGATACACCTCAAGTATTTATTATTCGTATTTATAGTTATAATGAGTATAAATTTTATTTTGTGTTATTTCTAGTGAAAATATCCTAATTACATAAATAAAGGTATTCATTTGTAATATTGATTTATTTGAAATTCATGGTATTTTAATGTAACTTTTAATCTTGTAATTTTTAGGAAAATGTGGAAACTTTATCTTATAATAAAATAGGTGTTTAAATGATAAATATACAAATGTTTATACAAAAATAATTTTTAATAAATATTTTATTTTCCAAAAATCTCATTTTTCTTAAATGTCGTATTTAAAACCTTTCGAGACCGAATGCTCCTTGCGGAGGTCTGAATCTCGCACTACTAAGACCGAGGGTGTACGATAAACCGTATTATCCCTAACGAATTTCCCAAAAGTGGGTTGTAGTGGCGCTTTGCAAAGATTTAATAAATACTAATCATTTAGAAAACAGTTTTATAAAGATAAGGTATTTATTTGTAAAAGGGTATAAATTTCCGTATTTTAGATTCTAGGGTTTCCTAAGCCAACCAGCCTATTTCTAAATAGTCTAAACGACAAGTCATTAGAAGCCTCAAATCGCCTCTTCACCACCAATTGCGGCCAGGTAAGTGCCAGGTGAGTGGGAGGCTCTCCACTATAAGTAGTGGCCCTAATTAAGTAACCACTCGCCTTAGACACACTTGCCTAGACACCACAAACTCAGGTTTAGATAAACGATCGATATCCATAACTTATCGTATTTCCTATTAAAAGATATTGCATTAAAATTGTATTCCACTTAGAACTTTTAGAAAAGATTTATAAAGAAAATGGTATTTTAATGTAAAATCTTGTTTTATCGTATTCTAAGTTTTCAAGGTAGCGTGTTATGATTACATATGAGTGTGTGTGGAGGTAGATCATTACCTCGTGATCTACTTTAAGGTATAACAAAGTTTAGGGGTTAAATATGATAAACTAAACATGGTGGTATTTAAGTGAAAGAATACGATATATTGCAAAAGCTATCATTTCATGTGTGAAAACTTGTTCAAATTGATTTTTAAGTGATTAGTAGTCAACATGAAGATATTTAAGCATTATGGAATTAGTGATAAGTGAGATTTGATAGAAAACCGAATCGGAAATCGGTTTGTTCCGATTTCCGTCGGGTTTGAAAAGTCGTATTTTAATGGAAGAAAAGAAATGTAGAAATGAGGGACTTACGGGTTTGGACAACGTTAGAGAGTAAGGGAGAAGTAGAGGGTTTGCCGGTACGTCGAATCGTCGTTGAGAGGTCCTAGCACGATCGTCGGAATTTCGCCATCGATTTCGTCAGCGCTTCGCCTTTCGCTCGTTTTCTAACGTACCAAGTTCTCTTGAAATTTTTGGAGAGTGGACTTAGGAATGTAGGGTGAGAGGGTAGAGGGTATGGGGGTTTATATAGGGTTAGGCTAGGGTTAGGGTTTTTTATAAAAAATATATAAAATATATAAAATCATTAAAAATTCATTAAACATAGGAGTAAAAGGGATTTATTGGGCAATTTAAAACCGATCCAGGTATAATAAATGTGCAGGAGGGTTGACCAAGTCAAGGAGCATCTTTTCTCTGTTGGTGACTAGGCCGTCCGGCCAAGTCTGGCCGGCGGCGCCGGACCGAGTCGGCCGAGTCGCCGGCCGGCGGCGGCGAGTCGGGCCGAGTCACACCACCAGAGGCCAGGGACACTTCAGGGGTACAATTTGGTATATTTACTTTTTGTTGTCCAGTATATATTTTGGGAGTTATGGCCTTTTTACGGTTGACTTCCAAAAGAAATTAAAATAAAATAAATACAAAAATAATGTGGGGCATGAGATTTGAACTTTGGTGGCTTGGTTCAGCAGTGCAAGGTATTACCAATGAGCTACAAGCTCCTTGTAATTATGGAGAGAAATAAATACTTAAAGAGATATCAGCTGCAATAAATACTCCAAGTATACATTGAATTTAAATCAATTCTTTGTACATTAAAATGGAGTTGTTACAGTCTACCCTCCTTACAAAAATTTCGTCCTCGAAATTTACAACTTTTATTTGAGGACTAGTTTACAAAAAGGTGTGGATATCTAGTACGCATTTCATCCTCCCTTTCCCAAGTGGACTCTCCTGGAGTGTCTTTCCTCCACATTACTCGAACCAAGTTAACTTCCTTGTTCCGAAGTGTCTTCACTTTCCTGTCCAGGATCTCCACGGGCTGTTGCTCACAAGACAAATTGGGCTGTATAGTGAGCTCGGAATGATTGAGAACATGGCTGGGGTCACTCACATACTTTCTGGGTTGGGATATGTAGAACACATTATGCACTCCTTCCAATGAGGGTGGAAGCGCTAAGCGGTATGCCACTTCACCGACTCGTTCGAGTATGTCGAACGGTCCAATGTATCTCGGACTCAACTTACCCCGTCTTCCAAATCGGATCACTCCGCGGTTCGGAGATATTTTCAAGAATACGTGATCTCCTGGCTGGAACTCCAAGTGTCGCCTCTTTGCATCAGCTCAGTGTTTCTGTTGATCTTGGGCTATGCGCATCCTTTCTCTGATAGTACGGACCACATCAACAATCGCTACTATCATCTTCGGTCCAAGAAGTTTCCTATCTCCGATGTCGTCCCAACTTAATGGCGAACGACACTTCCTTCCATACAATGCTGCAAAAGGTGCCATTCCTATGCTTGCTTGGTAGCTGTTGTTGTACGAAAACTCCACAAGATGTAGGTGATCTTCCCATGATCCTTTGAAGTCTAGCATACACGCTCTGAGCATATCCTCCAAGATCTGAATAGTTCATTCTGACTGACCATCTGTTTGTGGATGATAAGCCGTGCTGAAGTTCAGACTTGTTCCCAAGCTTGCGTACAGAATCTGCTAAAATTGCGATCAGAACCTGGTGTCACGATCGGAGAAAATGCAGACCGGTACTCCATGAAGTCTCATAATTTCCTGTATGAGTTCATGGGTATCAGAGATAGTACATTATAATGAGTTTAAATCTTAATTAGATTATTACCTCCATGTACTTCTTCGCTAGTGTCTCGGTAGATTGGCCAACTCGAAATGGGATGAAGTGAGCCGACTTTGTGAGTCGATCAACAATGACCCATATGGCATCGTTACCTTTTGTGCTGCGAGGAAGAGCAGTCACAAAGTCCATCGTGATGTGTTGCCACTTCCATTTTGGGATTGGTAACGGTTGAAGTAATCCAGCAGTCCTGTGTTGTTCAGCCTTTACTTGCTGACACACCAAGCATTTTGCGACGCTTCTGGCTACTTCACGCTTCATTCCATGCCACCAATAATTCTGACGTAGATCTTTGTACATTTGGTACCTCCAGGATGTACTGAGTAGGGAGAGTTGTGAGCTTCTTTCATTAACTCTTCCCGAACAGGACCTTTTGGTACACACAATTCGCTGTCGTATCTCAAAGATCCGTCTTCATGGATGGTGAAGCCTGTTCTGAGTCCATTCTCCACTTTTTCTTTGATCTTTTGCAACTTAGCATCACTTGCTTAAGCTGCTTTGATCTGATTGACAATGGTTGATTGAACTTGTAAATTCATCAAACTTGAAACATTACTTGGCATGGCTACTTCAATCTCCATCCGATGCAAGTCTTGTTGAAGCTTCCACTGAGAGGTGAGATTCATTGGTAATGGTTGGCGACTAAGAGCATCAGGTACTATATTCACCTTCCCTGGGTGATATTGCAAGTTGATGTCAAAGTCCGCCATGAGTTCTAACCATCTTCTCTGCCGCATATTCAACTCCTTCTGAGTACACACGTACTTTAGGCTCTTATGATCTGTGTAGATGTTCACCCGTTCACCAAGTAGGTAATGGCGCCAAATCTTGAGAGCAAAGATGACGGCTGCCAACTCCAGATCATGCGTCGGATAATTGCGCTCATGAATCTTCAGCTGTCTTGAAGCATAAGACACAACCTTACCGTGCTGATGTAGAACACATCCTAATCCTTTACCAGATGGATCGCAATGCACTTCGAATCCTCCAGATTGATCCGGTATGACGAGAATAGGTGCTGATGTCAACCTTGACTTGAGTTCTACGAAAGCTTGTTCGCATGCTTCTGACCACACAAATTCTTCATCTTTACGTGTGAGCTTGGTCAGGGGCGTTGCTATCCTCGAAAAGCCTTCAATAAATCTTCTGTAATATCCAGCTAAACCCAAGAAACTTAGAATATCCTTCACTGACTTTTGGTGTAGACCATTCGCTAACTGCCGAAACTTTTACTGGATCCACAGAGATTCCTTCTCCTGATACGATATGTCTAAGAAAACCAACTTGATTTAGCCAAAACTCGCACTTGCTGTACTTGGCATAAAGCTGATGTTGACGAAGAGTTTCCAGGACAATTCGTAAATGTTCTGCATGTTCTTTCCGATTCTTAGAATACACCAGGATGTCGTCGATGAAGATGGCAACAAACCTGTCTAAGTACTCTCGGAAAACTTGATTCATAAGGTTCATGAATATTGCGGGTGCGTTGGTCACTCCAAATGGCATCACTAGAAATTCGTAATGTCCATAGCAAGTTCTGAAAGCTGTTTTGTGAATATTAGCTTCCTTGACCTTTACTTGATGATAACCTGAACGAAGATCTAATTTAGAGAAAACACAAGATCCACTTAGCTGATCGAATAAATCATCGATGCGCGGGAGTGGATACTTGTTCTTTATAGTGATTTCGTTCAAGGCTCTGTAATCGATGCACATTCTGTATGAACCTTCCTTCTTCTTCACAAGTAATACAGGTGATCCCCAACTTGAAGTGCTGGGACGAATCCATCCTTTCGCCAGTAATTCGTCCAACTGTGTTCGGACTTCCTTCAAACCTTCCAGACTTAAACGATATGGCGCTTTGATCACCGGTTGTGCTCCTAGTACTAAATCAATACTGAATTCAAGAGCTCGATCGGGAGGCAAACCTGATATATAGTCAGGAAATACATTGTCGAACTCTCGAACCACATCTGGTCTTGATTCTTCCTCTGCTTGAGCTGCTGCAACTACTGCTTCTCTTAGCTTCGCTTTGTAGGTACTTGGCTCCAGTGTACGGTCTCCGCTTTTAAAATAGAAGACCGGATGGTCTGGGATCTCGAATACTACCCTCCTTTGACGACAGTCGATGGTAGTATAAAAAGTTCCAAGCCAATCCATTCCTAGAACCACATCGAAGTTCGGTATGTCCAGCACTTTGAAGTCAGCATAAAACTCTTGACTGCAGACGACGACTGGACACAAGCTGTATCCCATAGTTGCCTTTAGAACGCTATTTCCTGAACTGACATTCCAGCTGGATACAAGCGGTAAGACTGGAATCGCATGGGTTCGGACAACCGTTGCGACATAAAGCAGTGTGATGCTCCAGTATCAAACAGTGCAAGTGCAGGGATTGAGGATACTAAGATTGTACCTAAGGTATGTGGGATTTGTTTTAGGTATAGAAAATATGCAACTAAGTAGTAGAATAGAAAAGCAAACTTTGAAAAGAAAAGTTTACCAGTGATGACTTGGCCAGTGGCTTCAGCTTCTTCCACGGACATCATGAAAGCCTGGCCGCCTTGGTACATTCCTCCTGGTCTGAGGAGCATTCCTCGGAGCGTTCCTTTGAGCTTGATGGAACTGACGAGGAGGTGGTGCAGCTTGTGGTCCTCTGGGTGGTGCAGGGAGTGCAGGTCTGGGAGCAGGTGTCTGAAGAGCTGGTCGCTGCGGATAAGTAATTGCTGGCCTGGGTGCAGTAACTGGGTTCTGTCTTTGGGGACAAGACCCAATATCGTGAGTAGCTGAGCCGCAGACTAAGCAAAGGCGGTTGGCTCGACGGCAGTCCTTCATCATATGTCCAGTTCTCTTGCAGTAGGTGCAAAAGGCTGGGCCGGGACGATGGGTTGGTACTCCGGGTCGCCTTGGCATGAAAGGTGGCCTGGATGAGGCTCCACCTGCCATCCGGTTGGCAGGGCGTTTGACTCCTGCAGATTGAGGTCTGCCCCTTGCTTTTATCACTGCTTTATAACTGCAGGAAGCTTCTAGAGCATCCTCATGAGTCAGAAATTTTCCCGTGGCTAAAGCAGCCTGAATCTCCGTATCCAGTCCTTGTTGAAGGCGACAGGCTCTGATCTCGTCCGTCGGTATCAAGTGTGCCGCGAATCTGTTTAAAGATTATGTTAGCTGTGTAGTATGTGACATTTAAAAATTGAACTATTTTGACATATCTTACCGGCTTAACATGGTGAATTCAGCGTCGTATTCATCTACTGATTTGTCCCACCTTGAACCCTATTGTAGATGAATGAACTGCTGCTCCATTGCAAACTTGGCAGTCACAGGGAAGTATTTCGCGTCAAACTTCTTGCGAAAAGTCTTCCATTCAATAGGCTATACCAGACGGCTTTCTTCCGCCTTCCACCAGTTGCGAGCATTATCCGTGAGCTGTAGTTTTGCTACACGGACCCAAGTGATGTCTGGCACTTGAGCTGCTGCCAGATCGTCTTCGATGCTTTGTGCCCATTCTTCCGCTTCAAGAGGGCTTCCTTTTCCAAAGAACTGCTTGGGGTGTAAAACCCTGAATTGCTTTACTCCCGGTGCGTCGGTATCGGGACGGTTCAGAAGTTGTTGCTGTCCCTCAAGAAGGCTGCGAATCGCTTCAAGTAGCACTGTTTGCTCGGTGGGTGGTTCAGGAACAGCTGGTGCAAGAGGTAGTGCTGGAGGTGTGTTGTTGACGTTAGTGCTGGTGTTGTTCGGGGAATCCATAATCTTGAAGAAAAATTTAGGTTAGGACAGATTCAAATACATGAAATGATAAGATTCAAGAAATAGAAATTTGTAAGATTCAAGAAACATGAATTGTAAAGAATGTTTTAGTTGCTGGTTCTTGTGTTATATTGCTTAGGTTGTTCACGCAGACCAGTACTGCATGATAGAGATTCATACAGCTCGGACCTGCATGGGCCACCAACAAAACCTGTCACGCCCCGCTTCCCGGTATACGGCGAAGAGGACGCGACGAGGTCCGCTACGTATATACTTAGAAGTATATACGCTAAACGTATCTAAGCAATATAAAGTAAATCACAAGAGACAAGAGATATAGAAATAACAGCAACTTTATTAATAACATTCTTTTGTACAATGCATGAAAAGTAAATACAACTGGAATGAAAAGCGATGCCTAAACAATAACATAACAGGAAATGAAAATACTGAATAGAACAAGGTACAATGTCTAGAGCTCGGGGTCTTCGTGAAACTGATCCAAGTCTTCACCGGTGGGCTCAATTTCTGACGGATCCAAAACACCTGACGACATTCAAAGAAGAAAGAAATAGAATGTCTTCAGCGAACAGGTCGCTCGGTAAGTCCCAAAGATAAAGAAGAATCAGAAAAGACAGAATAAGAGGTATCTTCTAAAGAAGTTGTATAATATTGTAGAATATTGTGTTAACGCTGTTGTTTGTAGCTTGGTACAGAAGGATGCCAGTATATACGAGAGGGGTCTCTATATGCTAGAGACCACGGCAAACGGAATGTACAAGGAACCGTTAAGCCACGGTACGACAGCAACGGAATATAGGTTAGGTGTCTTAATCTGACCACCTCGTGTCACCTTTAACACCTTCCGTACCAATCTACCCCTTAAACCCCGTAGTATTTTGATAGTATTGTTGTATTGTATTGTGTAAGTTGGATGACTGCCCAAAACCATGATATCAGTAAACAGATTGTAACTGCATAATCAGGTAAATGGTATAACGGAATAATGGATGTATATCCATGGTTTGATTCAGTCAAGTTGTATAGATTGTTAACTGGATTCTGGGATTCATGTATTCATATTGAGTTGGAATATTAAAGAATATAGATTGACTTGAATCATATTAAAGTCAGAAATAATCAGACTCAAATCCGAGTCAGACTAAAAGAAATGTAAGTCGAAGTTCTATAATTGTTAGGGTCCTTGTTGTAATTTATAAAACTTGAGGGGTTTTTATGTAAAAATACTTTTGTATAGTTTTCAAGATCCACTTCAAATATTTATTATTCGTCTTTATAGTTATAATGAGTGTAAATTTTATTTTGTGTTATTTCTAGTGAAAATATCCTAATTACATAAATAAAGGTATTCATTTGTAATATTGATTTATTTGAAATTCATGGTATTTTAATGTAACTTTTAATCTTGTAATTTTTAGGAAAATGTGGAAACTTTATCTTATAATAAAATAGGTGTTTAAATGATAAATATACATATGTTTATACAAAAATAATTTTTAATAAATATTTTATTTTCCAAAAATCTCATTTTTCTTAAATGTCGTATTTTAAACCTTTCGAGACCGAATCCTCCTTGCGGAGGTCTGAATCTCACACTACTAAGCCCGAGGGTGCACGATAAACCGTACTATCCCTAACGAGTTCCCCTAAGGTGGGTTGTAGTGGCGCTTTACAAAGATTTAATAAATACTAATCATTTAGAAAACGGTTTTTATAAAGATAAGGTATTTATTTGTAAAAGGGTGTAAATTTCCGTATTTTAGATCTTAGGGTTTCCTAAGCCAACTAGCCTATTTCTAAATGGTTTAAACGACAAGTCATTAGAAGCCTCAAATCGCCTCTTCACCGCCAATTGCGGCCAGGTAAGTGCCAGGTGAGTGGGAGGCTCTCCACTACAAGTAGTGGCCCTAATTAAGTAACCACTCGCCTTAGACACACTTGCATAGACACCACAAAGTCAGGTTTAGATAAACGATCGATGTCCATAACTTATCGTATTTCCTATTAAAAGATATTGTATTAAAATTGTATACCACTTAGAACTTTTAGAAAAGGTTTATAAAGAAAATGGTATTTTAATGTAAAATCTCGTTTTATCGTATTCTAAGTTTTCAAGGTAGCGTGTTATGATTACATATGAGTGTGTGTGGAGGTAGGTCATTACCTCGTGATTTACTTTAAGGTATAGCAAAGCTTAGGGGTTAAATATGATAAACTAAACATGGTGGTATTTAAGTGAAAGAATACGATATATTGCAAAAGCTATCATTTCATGTGTGAAAACTTGTTCAAATTGATTTTTAAGTGATTAGTAGTCAACATGAAGATGTTTAAGTATTATGGAATTAGTGATAAGTGAGATTTGATAGAAAATCGAATCGGAAATCGGTTTGTTCCGATTTCCGTCGGGTTTGAAAAGTCGTATTTTAATAGAAGAAAAGAAAGGTAGAAATGAGAGACTTATGGGTTTGGACAACGTTAAGAGTAAGGGGGAGGTAGAGGGTTTGCCGGTACGTCGAATCGTCGTTGAGAGGTCCTAGCACGATCGTCGGAATTTCGCTGTCGATTTCGTCAGCGCTTCGCCTTTCGCTCGTTTTCTAACGTACCAAGTTCTTTTGAAATTTTTAGAGAGTGGACTTAGGAATGTAGGGTGAGAGGGTAGAGGGTATGGGGGTTTATATAGGGTTAGGCTAGGGTTAGGGTTTTTAATAAAAAATATAAAAAATATATAAAATCATTAAAAATTCATTAAACATAGGAGTAAAAGGGATTTATTGGGCAATTTAAAACCGATCCAGGTATAATAAATGTGCAGGAGGGTTGACCAAGTCAAGGAGCATCTTTTCTCTGTTGGTGACTAGGCCGTCCGGCCAAGTCTGGCCGGCGGCGCCGGACCGAGTCGGCCGAGTCACCGGCCGGCGGCGCCGAGTCGGGCCGAGTCACACCACCCGAGGCCGGGGACACTTCGGGGGTACAATTTGGTATATTTACTTTTTGTTGTCCAGTACATATTTTGGGAGTTATGGCCTTTTTACTGTTGACTTCCAAAATAAATTAAAATAAAATAAATACAAAAATAATGTGGGGCATGGGATTTGAACTCTGGTGGCTTGGTTCAGCAGTGCAAGGTATTACCAATGAGCTACAAGCTCCTTCTTGTAATTATGGAGTGAAATAAATACTTAAAGAGATATCAGCAGCAATAAATACTCCAAGTATACATTGAATTTAAATCAATTCTTTGTATATTGAAATGGAGTTGTTACAAGTCTTCCAGAGGATGTCCTTTTGCTCGGTGATATGAGCAATAAGCCGGGTGATGTTCATATCAAAATATTGCATTTTATATTCCCCATTCTTATGCGTTTTATAAATAAACAGGTGCTTTTGACCCATGTCTGTTACATATTACAGGTTACAGGTTCTTGGAGAGAAAACAGTAAAAAAGACAAAAGATGACACAAAAGCGGGACTTTTGACCAACAAGTAGAAAGATCCTAGTCAAGCCTAGACGTAGAACAGTTCACAAAGGTACAAGGCAACGCAAGGTCCAAAATGTCAAAATGAACGGTTAAAAGACCATTACTAGTTTTCACTGAAGATCTGAAGAAGACCCAGAAGCCAAAAGGAGAAAAGAACTAAAGAAATAAAAAGCCCAAGAGTCATAGAAGCAAACCAAAAAATTACAGAGCTCAATTCCCTATTTTGGCCGCGGAACCGCGGCCAGACCTAGGCTGGCGCCGCGGTTTTGCGGCCATTTATTGCACGTGTCGGCGCAGATTTTTGGTGGCGGTGCGTCGGTGCGTATGTTGGGATTTTTCGTGCGTATATCTGTAATAGCACATGCGCGAGAATTTGTAACCTTAGTTTTCCTATTTTCTTATAAATATGTAATCAAAATATTGTAATAGGGAGGCCACTTTTCAATAAAGAAAATTCAGATTCTTTAGAAGATTAAGAGCATCATTCTTGTAAGTATCTTTTATTTTCTGCAGTAGTATTCTAAATTAATTCTTTCCTCAGATAAATCCTTCCATTGCCCTAGTTTAATGTAGTGTAGTATTTCTTAAACTACAGTAGGTAAGTAAGTTTAAAATGTTGTTTTTAATAGATCCCCTAATGAGCGAGTAATTTCCTCGCTTGTTAGGGTTAGGAATAAGGGAGGGATTGAGAGATGAATATCTCTCATCTCTTTCAAGCCCAATAATTTGTAATAACTAGAACTTCATGCACGCATGCATGATCCGCTCCCTACGGCACCCTACCCACGAGGTAACGGTGAAACCGTAGTATAAAGGACCGGACATGCATGACTTCCATGAAGGTTAGAGCAATTAGTAGGAAAGGACAGACAAGGATCTAGAGGAAGAAACTTTGTTTCTTCCCAATCATCCTAATCCCCTTTACTAATAATTGTTATAACTTCTAAAAAGATTTAATTGAGGGCATTGAAAGAGGTGTGAATATTAATCTTTTCAAACTCACCTTAGACCTAATCCTAGCAAGTTTCTTGATCATCGTACAACTTAGATTTTAGATTCAATTAAAAGACCAAACAACCATTGGAATCAGCTCGTAAGAACACTTAGGAAAATTACACATCCCTGTGGACCTACCCGTATTCACCGGCTAGCTTCATGCGACACCGTTCTTGATTGCGGTAAATATTTTTGATCGTTAAAATCTTACACTAATCAAATGGCGCCGTTGCCGGGGATGGCGTAAAAATTTCCTTTTTGTAATTTCGGGTTGATATAAATTTTAAAAATCATAAAAATATGAAAATATAAAAAGTTCAATTTTTTTTTTTATCAATCTTTATCTGTTTGAAGGGTTTATCTTTTGAATTTTGCAGGAACAGCAAAGAATCTCGGATCTGGAAATTTACAGAGGGCAAAACAGAAGAAGTCACATCAGAACAGAGGGGAAAGTTCACAACAGAGCCGTACAAATTTTCTGAGGACCTGATCTCCTCTTCCCACCGCGAAACCGCGGCATAGCTGCACTCCAAACCGCGGAACCGCGGTCGTCTGTGGTCTTCTCTGCACGAAATTTGCTCGGTTTGTCTTCTCCTTCTCCCCTCTGCAACCTACAATATATCCTTTTGCGAAATTTTCTGCAGGACTTCTTTGCGCTAAAAATCTTCTTCCTCCTTCGCAATAACAAATTTTCTACAGGTTTCTTTGTGCCGCGCTTAAAAAAAAATTGATTGCAAGTGAATTTAATGTTTTGCATAATTTAATCGGACTTTAAGGGGCTATTGACCAAGCTCTGATTGGGTGGGGATTTCATCACCCTTCCCAGGACCCCAGAAAGCACTTAAAGCATTTGCATTGACCACAATTAATTAAAAAATACTAGACTCAACCCTAAGAACTTCAAGCTCAATAGGACAAAGGACTAGACATAGGCATCGACCGTTTATCCTAACTGACTTTGCGGTGTCTAGGCAAGTGTGTCAAGGCAAGTGGTTATTTAATTAGGACCGCTACTTGTAGTGGGGAGCCTCCCACTTACCTGGCACTTATATGGCCGCAATTGACGGTGAAGAGACGGTTTGAGGTCCTATTTCTAATCCTAGTTAGCAGCTGTCTAGCTGACCTACGTGACCCTAGATCTAGGCCTGATTGTGCATGTGTGGTTGATCGCATTTGCGTCACAAGTCTCTTTTCAAAAATCTCTTTGCAAAACTCTCACATACATAAATAAAAAAAAAGAAAAATCTTTTCAAAACTTGCAACTTGTCGCTAAGGAAAACTTGCACCTCACTTACACCACTTCCTCTCATTGACGTTATCTTACCTCCACATTCTGTCTTTCATTTTTTTTTTCTGACTACACTACCCCTTTAGTGTATGTCACTTTGGACTAGGGACACTAGCGCCCGATTAGTCCGTGTTTCGTTGGTACCGACCGACGAACCCTTCGACTCCGAAGTCAAAATTCCGTCCACTTTCTTACCTCCACCTTCAAATTCTTCTTCCGAAGGTATGTCGGGATTCAACCCCAACAATACCCTACCGACGGGAATGATTCCACCTCCGTTAGGTGCGAATAACCCGAATCAACCGCCTGTTGAAGCGCCCGCACGAGTCGCGCTCCAGGATCTCTTCTACCCTGTCCACACTTCTTTACCAACCTGTCTTTCACCCCCACTGGCAAATGGGGACAATTTTGAAATAAAACCACATTTCATCAATATGCTGCCAAAATTTCACGGTTTGGAATCAGAAGATGCGTATATTTTTATTAATAAATTCCAAAACGTTTACGCTATGATGAAAACGACCTAATTAAGTGATGACGCTATAAGGCTAAGGGTCATTCCTTTCACCTTATGTGACCTAGCCGAGAAGTGGCTATACAGCACAGCATCACATTCCATTAGAAATTGGGACGAGTTTGTGAAAACTTTTCTTAAGAAGTTCTATCCTCATCACAAAACTGCTAGAATCCGCAATGAGATTATACAATTTTCACAGCTTCCTTCCGAACCATTTTGGAAGTGTTTTGAGAGATTTAAAGACCTACTCGTTCAATGCCCTCATCATGGGATCGAAAGTTGGCAACTTTGCCAAACATTATACGAGGGATTGAACTCAGCAACGAAGCAGTTGCTAGAAACCATCTGTCATGGTCACTTTCTCTCCAAATCTAGTGAGGAAGCGTGGCAGTTTCTTGAGGATCTTAGTGAACAAACAATTCAGTGGGAGAGCTCCAAGACCACATCATCTTCTTCTAGTGGTCAATCTAGGGCAGGCATACATCAAGTAGAGATGTCAATTTCTATGAAGGCCGAGATGACCGCTCTTACGAAAAAGCTAGAAGCGATTGAGACCAAAATCTCATCGCCTTCTCCTGGCCCTGTTATGCCTCCACGAATTGTGTGTGCTTGTTGTTCGGCTCCATCACACTTAACCGAAGAGTGTCCTTATAATACATCTACTCAAAGACATGATCAAGTCAATGCTGCCTTTCAGCAACGACAAAGAAACGATCCATACTCTTCTACATATAATCCGGGTTGGAGGAGTCACCCAAATTTCGCTTGGAACCAAAATCAACAATTCCAAGGAAATAACAATTTTCAAGGGCCTCCTCCACAACAACAAGCACCTCCACAAACTCAATTTCAACAGCAATCTTACCCTAATCAGGTGAACAATTTTGTGCCTAACACTTCTTACCCGCCAAAAATTTTTGTTCAACCTAATAATGACAAGGTTAGCTCGCTCGAAAGAAGTCTAGATGCGTTCCTAAAGCAATCTACACAGTCTACAGCAAGACTAGAGACTTCTATTCAATCTTTGGTGCAAAACAGTGCCTCACACGATCAAAGCATCAAATCTATTGAGGCACAAATTGCACAACTCAATGCAGTATTGAGCGAGCGAGAAAAAGGAAAGCTCCCATCTCAACCACTGCCCAATCCCGGTCACGCACATGCTGCAGATCAACAGCAGAATTATAACGTAAATGCTGTGACCACGTTGAGATCAGGAAAAGTGTTGCAAAACTATGTGGGTATTCACAATGACACCCCTGCCGGTGGCCCTTCTTCATCTTCTTCACCTTCTTCTTCTTCGTTAGAGCCTATTCTCCATCCTTCACACGGCTCTACCTCTTCTAGCTTGAACGGACCTACTTCTCACAACACGAACACATTTACACGGGGTTCCGTTCCAACTCAACAATCTGATCCGCAAAAATTGGACTCAACAACCTTTCAAAATGTTCCTTTTCCAAATCGGTTGAGATCCAATAAACCAACTCCACAGATGGAAAAGATTGTAGAGTTGTTCAAGCAGGTCAGCATAAATATCCCTCTTTTGGATGCAATCTAACAAGTTCCTTCATATGCAAAAATCTTAAAGGACTTATGCACCAAAAAGAGGAAGACACAAGTACCAAAGAAAGTTTTTGTGGCTAGTGCTATTAGTGATGCTATTGTAAACTCTTTACCCCCAAAGCAAAAGGACCCCGGTTGTCCTACTATTTCGATAACAATTGGGGACAAAAACATCAATAGAGCACTATTAGATCTTGGTGCTAGTGTCAATTTGCTGCCTTATTCTGTGTACGAGCAATTAGGCGTTGGAGAGCTTAAGCCCACTCACTGCACTCTCCAAATGGCTGATCGATCAATCATCCATCCTAGGGGAGAGTTGGAGGATGTGTTAATTAGAGTTGGGGATTTCATTTTTCCCGTAGACTTTATTGTTATGGATACACAACCTGTCGCTAACCCCCGGAGTCAAATTCCGGTGATACTTGGTCGACCATTCCTGGCGACTTCTAACGCTGTGATCAATTGTTGTAACGGTTCAATGAATCTATCTTTTGGCAATATGACAATTGAACTCAACATCTTTAAGTTGGGAAATCAGCCTGCCGAGCCTAATGCTAGCGTACTTGATGTTTGCTCGATCAATGAGATCGCGGAGGAGGACTGTGAGTTCGAAAATTTCATGTTCGATCACAGCAATGTTGACGCCACTAGTGCGTTCCTCCTAGAATCCGACACAGCTTTCACTGCGGAAAATGATTATGAGTGTTTCACCTTTGTAGACGAATTTGAAGACTCACCACCCGAGCTTGAGTCTTTTGCCTTTTCGGATGAGTTAGTTGAACCATCCGACTCGGTTGCGTACACTCGATTTGAACCTTTGATGGAATCATTCGAGTTTGAAACAGTTACTCCATTGTTACCATCTATTGTTTCACCTCCTAAACTCGAACTAAAGCTTTTGCCATCACACCTAAAATATGCTTATCTAGGTGATAATGAGACCTTACCCGTTATCATATCGGCCTCTCTAGCTCTTGAGCAAGAGAAGTCCCTTTTAATGGTCTTAGAAAATAATCGGCAAGCTTTTGGCTGGTCTATGGCGGACATCAGGGGGATTAGTCCCCTCATTGTTGAACATCATATACACTTGATGGATGATGCCAAGCCGGCAAGGGATCTACAAAGACGCCTCAACCCCATTATGAAAGAGGCCGTTAAGAAGGAGATTGTTAAATGTCTCGATAGTGGTATCATTTACCCTATCTCGGATAGCCAATGGGTCAGCCCCATTCATGTCGTGCCAAAGAAATCGGGCATCACGGTCATTACCAATGAGGCAAATGAGTTAATTCCCACTCGCACCCAAACGGGGTGGCGAGTTTGTATCGACTATAGAAAACTCAATGCCGCGACAAGAAAGGACCACTTTTCTTTACCTTTCATTGACCAAATGCTCGAACGATTGGCGGGGCATGAGTTCAATTGTTTTTTAGATAGATATTCCGATTATAACCAAGTCCCCATAACCAAAGAGGATCAAGACAAGACCACATTTACTTGTCCCTTTGGCACTTTTGCTTATCGTCGCATGCCCTTTGGGTTATGCAATGCTCCCGCTACATTTCAGCGGTGTATGATGGGGATCTTTTCAGACATGGTTGAAAAGTTCTTGGAGATCTTTATGGATGATTTCTCCATTTTTGGTGACTCCTTCGACGAGTGTTTACGACATCTTGACGCTGTTCTTACCCGCTGTAGGGATAAGAACCTGACTTTGAATTGGGAGAAGTGCCATTTTATGGTACGAGAGGGCATTGTCTTAGGACATGTCATCTCGCAAACGGCATAGAGGTTGATAGAGCCCAACTTGAAGTCATCTCTAATCTTCCTCCTCCTAAATGCGTTAAAGACATCTGAGCTTTCCTTGGCCACGCCGGATTTTATAAACAGTTCATCAAGGATTTTAGCAAGATTGCTAGACCCTTGACTCTCTTATTGGCCAAGGACACAACATTTGACTTCGACTTAACTTGCATGGAAGCATTCGAGTCTTTGAAACACTCTCTCATTTCTGCGCCCATTCTTTCATCTCCAGACTGGACGCAACCTTTCGAAATTATGTGCGACACATCAAATTTTGCCATAGGTGCTGTTCTTGGACAGCACATTAATAAGATGCCGCACGTGATTTATTATGCTAGCCGTACATTAAATAAGGCCCAACTAAACTACACAACAACAGAAAAAGAGTTTTTAGCAGTTGTGTTTGCACTTGAAAAATTTCGGCCTTATTTAATCGGCTCTCCAGTCATTGTATATACAGATCATTCAGCTCTTCGCCACCTTTTTGCGAAGAAGGATGCTAAGTCGAGGCTAATACATTGGATCCTCCTGCTACAAGAGTTTGACCTTGTCATAAGGGACAAAAAAGGATGTGAAAACGTAGTGGCCGATCACCTTTCACGACTTCCTTCTTCGCCCACACTTGAACTTCCTATCACTGATGCTTTTCCCGATGAGCAACTCTTGACCGTTTCTTGCGAACCATGGTTCGCTGATATAGTAAACTACTTGGCCACCGGCTTGATACCTAACGATTGGTCGAAACAGGATAAACTTCGATTCTTGTCCCAAGTAAAGCATTTTTACTGGGATGAACCTTATCTTTTTAAATACTGTTCCGACCAAATCATTCGTCGGTGTGTACCAGAAAATGAGGTTAAGAGTGTGCTGTCTTTTTGCCACGATCAAGCATGTGGCGGGCACTTTGGCCCAAAGAAGACAGCCGAAAAAGTCTTGCAGTGTGGTTTCTATTGGCCACGACTCTTCAAGGATGCTTATGAATACTGCAAGATTTGCTCCCGGTGCCAACACTTGGGCCGGATATCGCGGAGAAACGAAATGCCGCTCCAACCAATTTTGGTTGTCGATGTTTTTGATGTTTGGGGTATAGACTTCATGGGACCATTTCCCAATTCTTTTGGGAATGTTTATATTCTGTTGGCTGTTGACTACGTTTCAAAGTGGGTCGAGGCTGTGCCTAGCCGAACGAATGACAATAAGGTTGTCGTTCGATTTCTTAAAGAACACATCTTTTCTCGATTTGGGCACCCTCGAGCGATCATAAGTGATAATGGTTCTCACTTTTGCAATAGGACTTTTGAGTCCTTAATGCGCAAATATTCTATAACCCATAAGCTGTCAACGCCATACTATCCCCAAACATGTGGGCAAGCCGAGGTTTCAAATCGGCAAATAAAGCAAATCTTGGAGAAAACGGTTTCAAAGAACCATAAGGATTGGTCCCTTAAACTGATCGATGCACCATGGGCTTTCCGTACTGCATACAAGACCGATCTTGGTATGTCTCCATACTGGCTTGTTTACGGGAAGGCTTGCCACCTCCCAGTAGAGATTGAGCACAAGGCTTTTTGGGCTATTAAAGAGCTGAATTTATCTTTAGGAGATGCGGGCAGCAACCGAAAGCTGCAGTAGAATGAACTAGAAGAGCTGCGGGATAAGGCATATGATAATGCCGTAATTATGAAAAACCGAACTAAGGTGTTCCACGATAAACACCTTTTGCGAAAAACTTTTGAACCTGGTCAACAGGTTTTACTCTATGATACTCGGTTACATTATCACCCCGGCAAGCTCCGTTCTAGATGGAGAGGACCTTTTGTAGTCCGCACCGTTTATCCGCACGGTGCGGTTGATCTTGAAAATCCAGAATATGGTACTTTATTCAAAGTGAATGGGCATCGATTGAAACCGTTCTTCACAGCGGACCCATCGGAGGAGCTCCTGTTGTTGCAGGAGCCGATTTCCTCCACTTTCACCCCCGAATTTCCATTCAATTTTTCTAAAACTTTATTTCAAATAAGTTTGGGGGGGTGTATCATTTGTAAATATGTTAATAAACAGGGGAGTGCCGACATTATCGACCCACTTGGTGTAGCATGACAGTGAGGACATTGTCCAGTTTAAGTTTGGGGGTATGCTCGGTACGTTTTCTTCCTTCGCATTCATATGTACATTTTGCATTGGCATACTTATTTTGAAAACCCATAAAAAATTGAAAATTTCAAAAATTATAAAAATAAATGTATTCAATTTTGACCATATTTAACTTGAGTTTGACAAATAGGTTAACTGGCTTCGAACAACTAGATCTTAGACTGAGTAAATTGAAAACCCTAAAAATAACCTTTTTTAAAGATTAACGGTAGAAAGTATATGTCTTTGTAGTTTATTTAGAAATAGGCAAATTTTGAGTTCATTTTTTGGGCTAAGTTGAAATAAAGGAAAAATATTGATATTCTTATTAGAGTATAAGTTTGAAAAATAATTCCTAGCTTAAGTCTAGATTCTGGAAATGTATACCCTACAATTTGCACAATCACGCACCTTGAAACTTGGAATAGTAGAGGAGACCTTGAAATGCTCTTGTCTGAAGTCCTTAGTACGAAGAAAATAAAAAAAATGTGAATAAAGAAAAACAAATGAACACTGGTCTTTGTGATTACTTAAGGCTGCAAAATAAAAAAAAAAAAATTTAGCGAGGGTGTTTCATCACCTAGTGCCTTAGACCAACTGGTTTGGGAGTCAATACTAAAAGCCTTGGGTGTTGCAAGACTAGGAAGTACGCTTTAAAGTGCAAACATATCTTGTAATCGGTTGTTGGTACCTCAAGAAGTATTAACAGTCGCATGAAGGATGTGTAAGCAAAGATTCATTTAAATATTCACCAATTAATAAGTGCTTTGGACAACGGACAAGGGTATGATTGCTTGATTTGAATTTCCAAGTGTAGGGATGATTGATACACACACGTGGGGAATAAATGATTAGAGTTGAGATAAGAGAAAGGAATGAAGAATAGAACTTGTATCTTTAGTAAAGTTGATAGAAAAATTCCTAAGTGGAGATGGAACCTTAGAAGGAAAACTTGGGAAATGCTGAAAGCTAAGTAAGTCTATAGGAAGTATATATTCTTAAGTTAAATAATGAGGAAGTGTGAAGAATATGGGTGGATAGTTTACAAGTTGACGATAATAGAATTTCTTGTTAGAAAACCTAATTGGAGAATTAAAGTTAATGGGCCGAGTTGATAGGATTTTGTGGGTAGTATCCGCTGAAAACCCTCAGGAGACAACACTCCTCCTACTAGGGACACCTAGAGGTTTAACGGCTTATTGCACGAGCTCAGTGCACTCGCGTTTCCCTGCGAAAGTGCGGTTAGGTTTTATCGAGAATAAAATAATAAGTTTGCTCGAGGACGAGCAAAAGATAAGTTTGGGGGTATTTGTTCATATCATAATATTGCATTTTATATTCCTCATTCTTATGCGTTTTATAAATAAACAGGTGCTTTTGACGCATGTCTGCTACATATTACAGGTTACAGGTTCTTGGAGCGAAAACAGTGAAAAAGACAAAAGATAACACAAAAGCGGGACTTTTGACCAACAAGTAGAAGGATCCTAGTCAAGCCTAGACGTAGAACAGTTCACAAAGGTACAAGGCAACGCAAGGTCCAAAACGTCAAAGTAAACGGTTAAAAGACCATTACTAGTTTTCACTGAAGATCTGGAGAAGACCCAGAAGCCAAAAGGAGAAAAGAACTAAAGAAATAAAAAGCCCAAGAGTCATAGAAGCAAACCACAAAATTACAGAGCTCAATTCCCTATTTTGGCCGCGGAACCGCGGCCAAACCTAGGCTGGAGCCGAGGTTTCGCGGCCATTTATTGCACGTGTCGGCGCAGATTTTTGGTGGCGGTGCGTCGGTGCGTATGTTGGGAATTTTTGTGGGTATATCTGTAATAGCACATGCGCGAGAATTTGTAACCCTAGTTTTCCTATTTTCTTATAAATATGTAATCAAAATATTGTAATAGGGAGGCCTCTTTTCAATAAAGAAAATTCAGATTCTTTGGAAGATTAAGAGCATCATTCTTGTAAGTATCTTTTATTTTCTGCAGTAGTATTCTAAATTAATTCTTTCCTTAGATAAATCCTTCCATTGCCCTAGTTTAATCTAGTGTAGCATTTCTTAAACTGTAGTAGGTAAGTAAGTTTAAAATGTTGTTTTTAATAGATCCCCTAATGAGCGAGTAATTTCCTCGCTTGTTAGGGTTAGGAATAAGGGAGGGATTGAGAGATGAATATCTCTCATCTCTTTCAAGCCCAATAATTTGTAATAACTAGAACTTCATGCACGCATGCATGATCCGCTCCCTACGGCACCCTACCCACGAGGTAACGGTGAAACCGTAGTATAAAGGACTGGACATGCATGACTTCCATGAAGGTTAGAGCAATTAGTAGGAAAGGACGGACAAAGATCTAGAGGAAGAAACTTTGTTTCTTCCCAATCATCCTAATCCCCTTTACTAATAATTGTTATAACTTCTAAAAAGATTTAATTGAGGGCATTGAAAGAGGTGTGAATATTAATCTTTTCAAACTCACCTTAGACCTAATCCTAGCAAGTTTCTTGATCATCGTACAACTTAGATTTTAGATTCAATTAAAAGACCAAACAACCATTGGAATCAGCACATAAGAACACTTAGGAAAATTACTCATCCCTGTGGACCGACCCGTATTCACCGGCTAGCTTCATGCGACGCCGTTCTTGATTGCGGTAAATATTTTTGATCGTTAAAATCCTACACTAATCAGGTGATGGACCTCGTTCATCTGTTCGGGGTATCGAGACTCTGGGAGCGTCATTATTTGATACTTTATGACAAGGTTGAATATTTTTCTTGTCTTGTCTTGAGGGAAAGAGTACTCCCGACCCATCTTCTTCATAAAAGACGGGTTCCAGCTGACTTTTTCTCGCTCGCGTGGTTTTTTGGATTCGCTTCGCTGTCTTTGAACGCCGTCCCCGTTCTTGATCTTGTCATTGCTTCTGCATCGGACCTTTTCCTTGCCACGAGAGCGCACAGCAGGCTGAGGGTGAAGAGCATCGTCGTCTTCTCCTTCCATAGCCTGCTGAATGATATGCTGCGTCCTGGCCTTCTCGTAAATGGCCATTTCGTGGCTATAGTCATCCTGAACTTTTTGACCCGCTTCTCTTATCAGCTTGTCAATTTGTTCTTCGAATGACGGGCTTGGTATTCTTACGGCGGGATCTCACTCTGGTTCGACATCAACGCTATCTGGAAATACATTCGCTTCTCGACCGGAGTTATTTATGACATGGCAGCAATGGAACCTCTCCCTTTTCTTGGACCGAACGTATCCAAGGCCAGTCATCTCCATTCTCCCGTTGGGCATCTTTTGCTGAGTCCCCGGAACATCCCAAATCTTGTTATAGAACTGGGCTTGTCGAGCAGTCTGTTTGAAGGGTACGTCTTGGCATCTTAATAGCCTTTTCAGTCCCTCTGTGTAGTATCTGGGAAGACGGATTGGTTGAAGTCTATCGAGCGTAGGTTCAGCACCGTGCCATACTTCTTTCTCCACCTTGGTCTCCGTGGATTGATAGAAAAGGATCGCCTTCTCAGCCTTTTGCTTAGGAGGGACGTAGAAGGTTTGAAGCTCTTGCACGCTGTACGTATCAAGTGCATCAAGTTCTTTGTAATGCCGCTGCAGAACCATAGTAATTTGTAAACTATGGTCAGCTCCAGCAAAGGTCTGTATTGACGGACAGACAGAGAACACTGTGTTGGCCTTGTCTTCAGAGTCACTGCCAAAGACCAGAATAGGAGTAGATGGTCCTGGCCTGTTTCCTTGGGGTTGTCTCGAGTAGACCATCTCTTCATCCTCCCCGGTATCGCTCCCAAATATCGAGATAGTGGCGATGGCTTTTTTTATTCTCCGGTTTGCGACATCTTTCCATGTCTTCGAAGTCTGGTAAGAAGTACTTAGTGTCTTCATATTTGCGGACTTCATTCATAGAGAATGGGTTCAGCTCCCCTGTAACTGTGTACTCGAGGCCGTCTTTGAAGTACTTCATATACTGATGTTGTGTAAAAGGGATGATGTTGTACTCATATAACTAAGGCTTGCCGAGCAAAGCGTTATAGCAAGTCTTGGCATCAATAACATGGAACTAGATGTCAGTGACGAGCAGCCCGAAGCGTAATGTTAGTATTATAGACCCGAGCATTTTTGATGATTGGGAGTCAAAACTGGAGATGGTAATTTTATCCCGAGCTAGGTGCTGCACGTTCATGCAAATCTCCTTCAACACCTTTACGTTGAGAAGGTTGACGGAGGACCCGTTGTCGACCAAAATCTTCCCTATCTTAATATCGTGACAATATCCGGTTACATTCAGCGGATGGTTGTGCTCGCACGTTCCGAGAAGGAGTCTTCATCGTTGAAGGTGATATCAGCCGTGTGGACTTCTTCCAGCTTGTCCTTCATCTTTTCTTCCACCAGGAAGGTTTGAAACTGGTCGGGCTCTTATAACGCCTTGATCAGGGAATCTCGTGCCTTTTTAGACAGGAGAAGGGCATCCAAGATACTCAATTGTGAGGGTATCTTTCTTAGATGTGCCAGGACATTGTAATCCACCTTATTCTTTTTGAGCGGGTCCTTGGCTATGAGCTCCTCGACGACTCTATCATCGAAAGTAATTGATTTATGTAGATTTATGTGTAGTTTAACTGCAATCAGAATGGTGTCGCGTGTAGCTAGACCAAGATGAGTACGGGTCGTCTTCTGGGAAACGTTGAATATTTTATTCTTACTTTAGACGTGTTGAGAAAGAAAGGAGGAAGAATAAAGAAATGTGAAGAATGATTGTAGGATATAGATCTACGTTAAACACGGATGCAAAATATAGATCTAGATTAACTACGGATGTAAGTTTAATATTAAAAGAGGGCTTTTAGGGTTCATTGGGATTTAGTAGTTATGGATGATTAATTAAAGATTACTCTTTTTATCCTTTAATAGATTTAAAACTAGAACGACAGTGATGCATGTAGATTAGGGTTTCTGGAGGGAAAAGGGTTCCCACTCTTAACCCCTATCTCGACATGGAACTCCGTTCATATCTAGCCTTTACCAAAACAATTGTTAATCTAATCTCTAATCATGGTCGCGATTATCAATGAATTGATAGCGCGCCCAATTAGGATGTTAACTATTCTTTTGATAAAGTTTATAAACTTTATAGGACTTAAAAAGAGTTTAAGGATCTTCATCATCCATTAACCTACCCTAAACCTACGAACCCTAACAAGCGGAGAATTACTCGCGCATGTTGGGAGAAGAAGAGATGGAGAGAGAAATCATATTAAAAACTATAAAGAGATAGAATAAGAAAACAACTACGTTTATTAATCAACAAAATTCATTTACACTTTGTTCCCTTAGAAAATGATTACAAAATGCTAGTTTTTCTTCTCGATCTCTTCTAAGGAGGTAGATGAACCGTTGATGATCAGCTTGGATGCGTGAGCCTATCGTGGACTTCATGATCTCTTCAGCTTGATGATTTTTCCAAGAGGCTCTCGGTCCTTATTTATAGTCCCAGAGCCAGAACCCTAGCTTCCTAATTTGGAAACCAGTAGTTACGATCTCAACAACAAAATCCCAACTCCCAATACATCTAGACCGCGACGGATCCGCGGCCAATAGGTGGGTTTGGCCGTGGATCCGTGGCCTTATGTGTGATCATTGCTTTGTTTCTCTGGGTCTTTATCGTTATGACACGTTGTGATCTTTTTAATCTCTGGAAACTGAAAATCTTTTCTACGTCACTGCCAGACTTGATTTCTTTAGTTTACTTTCTTAATTAGGTAAGTTTGTTCCAACAACTTTGATTTCCTTGATTTCAGCCCTGAAAATTCTGCACAACAACTCAACAAATAATATTAGTAGAGATATTAACTTAACCATTAAGAATTTATCAAAGGTATTTAATAAGGTAAGCATATTTAAATGGGCCAAATATTACATGGATATTATATGCTTACTTTTTCCTATCAAATGTTAATTATAATATATAAACATAAGAAAATAGTATTTTTACAGATAAACCCTCATATGTATCATATATTATAATAAACACCTTTTTATTATATAGAAATAGTAGGAAAAATGGCATATTAAATGTGCAGTTTTATCAACTGAACAAATACCCCCAAACCTATCTTTGATCGTCCCGAGCAAACTAGTTTATTCAAGAGAAGGAGAAAAAGAAAGGAGAAAGCTAAGCACACTTTCGTAGACAACACGATTGCACTGAGCACGTGCAACAAGCCGTTAAACCCTAGGTGTTCCTAGTAGGAGGAGTGTTGTCTCCTGAGGGTTTTCAGCGGATTACACCCAAAAAATCCTATAATAAAAGAGAGATGGTGAAAGTTATATATAAAGATAAGAACTATAAAAGAAAGACTTTGAAAATTTAGAGTTTCCAACTACACTAGTTTTTCAGTTGTCATGAGCCCTATCTTAATAGTTTAGAAATCACATCATCCCTCAATAAAACATCGTCTTTATTCTTCATTCCTTCCTTTCATCCAAATATCGATCATATACCCCTACGTGTGTGTAAAAGACATCCTTACACTTGGAGAATTCAATTCAAGCTATCATACTCTTGTCCATCAGCCTTAGTACTTTTTAATCGATATTCATATGGAATATGCTCACACATTTTTCATGCGACCGTTAATATTTCTTGAGGTACGAACCGAACGATTATTCATGTGCTTGCTAATTAGGTGCTTTTCCTCGTCTTGCAACACCTAAGGCTTAGCAGTAGCTCCCAAACCAGTTGGTCTAAGGCGCTAGGTGATAAAGCACCCTCGCTATATTTTTTTATTGCTGCCTTGGTGATAACAAATCCAGTGTTTATTTTTCTTCACTATTTTATATTTTATTCATTTATAATTTCCTTCATACTTTGGCTTTTAGACAAGAGCATTTCAAGGTATTCTCTACTATCCCGAGCTTCAAGACATGTGTAAGTGCGTATAGTAGAGTATCAACATTCAAATATTTGGTTTCCAGAATAAGAACTATTTTTCAGGCTTATTTTTATCCTCAGATTAGTAAGTTCCTTCATCTTACTAACCCTTGGGACAACAGCTCATAACTACTTATTACTAGTTTTGTTTAAGAAAACCTCTAACTTTCTTGTTTTTCTCAAACTATTTCTATCTTTCATATGTAAATTTTCACTTTCAAACTTTCATTATCAAATTTTTTTTGTGCTTATATATAGTATAATGCAAAGTATCGCGTAAATAAGCACAAACCTCCCCCAAACCTGTTTTCAGCAGTGTCCTCACTGATGTCATCCGTTAAGCTCAAAAACCTGTAGACTTAGGAGGAAAAAGGGGACAAGAAATAATGAAAGTGAAATCCTCCCCCAAACTTATTTTTGGCTCACAATCTTATAAAAAATTTCTTTCAAGAGCTAAAATATCCCCCCCAAACTTAAGTAAAATCGTATTAAGCATTTAAAATTATTGGGGGGGTTAAAATTATTGATCAAAGTAAAGCCTTGCAAAGACCAAAAGTCAACACCAACCATTCAAAAAATTTATCGATGAAGCACCAAGGTTGGTGGAAGAACATGTCGCCTATTGATATGAAGAAGTGGGGAGGAGATAAGAGGTGTAATGGAAAAGGTTTACGTCTCAGTTTGTAGAGACGAAATAATGATGATGTATTACTCGCATTCTTGTTATAGATAAGAAGAAGTGGTGATGATTCAATTTCTTTGTGTTGAGGTTGATTCATCATACCACCCGTATTTTTTAAGAATGCGAGTTCTTCAGCAAAAATTTCTTCAAAGCTTTCATCGATATCCCGAATAATAATCTCATCGGAAAGAACAGGATGATACTCGGACTCCATAAAAGGGTCATATTCCGCGTTGGATGTTGACCCAAACAACAACGTAATAGTGGAGTTGAGATCAGTATCGTGAAGCTCTCCAATTTCGCTGCTATCGGAATCTATTGTTTCAACAGAACACACATGAGCATAGGGTTCGGAGGGTTCACTTCCCAACTTGTAAATATTAAGCTCAATTGACATCTTCCCGAAGGATAGGTTTATAGAGCCATTACGGCAATTGATTACAGCGTTGGAAGTCGCAAGAAAAGTGTTCCCGCCAAAAATTTCTGCGCAAAAGAGCCCAAGGTATCAAATGACAGCGATATGCTTAAGGAAATGCGAACCAGTATCTTCCGGCTTATATTTTGATAAACTCACCAAGGAGGAACAGCTAAATTCTAATAATATTGGAAGCATCTCGAAAAACCCTTCGATTTGATATATTATGGGCTTCATAATTCATCCGGGATCAAAAGTTATGAGCAAATATGCTGTGCACTGTTCCCTGATTAAAAATCAGGAATTATCTCAATGAGGTGTCACGTGCTCACACGTGACCAATGGTCACGTGTTGACACGTGATAATTAAAACAGAAATAAAAAACAAAAGGCAGAAGAAGGACCCAATTGGGGGTCACGTGCTCACACGTGACCAATGGTCACGTGTTGACACGTGATAGTTAAAACAGAAATAAAAACAAATGGCTGAAGGAAATGCCTCAATGAGGTATCACGTGCTCACACGTGACCAATGGTCACGTGTTGACACGTGATGGTTAAAACTGAAGCATAAATAAATGCTGAGTAAAGGAACCAATTTGGGGGTCATGTGCTCACACGTGACCAAGGGTCACGTGCCAGCACTTGACAGGCTTTGAAAGCCATACAGTTTAATAGAATTAAAATTCTAAATTTCTCTAAAATCTTTCGAAATAGAATTAAAATTCTAAATTTCTCTAAATCTTTCCAAATGGAAAAAGATTATGGGGACCGCTGGATTAAGGATCCAAGGGTGATTAAATATCAGCAATTTATGGAAAATCTTAGACAAGGAAAGATTTCCCCTAAAATCTCACCGAAAATAACAAACAGAATATCTTTTGGATTTAAAATCCAACGGTGAATAAAATTCACTGAATGATATAAAGGCTCATATTAAATATGAAAACAAATCAAATTTATCAATGAAAGATTCACAAAACAATTTGATTCTTTTCTTTCTCCTATAAATAGGAGCCAAGAAGAAAAGAGAAAGGGACCTTTTTGGAGAGAAAAACAGAGAGAGGAGAATTTAATTCTCAAGAGGGAAACATAGAAAGGAGAATTTAATTCTCAACAAAGAAAACCCAAGGTGAGTAAAGAAAGGGAATCAAAACTTTAAAAAGAGAATTTAATTCTCAATCCAAGAGTTTAACTCTTATACAAAAAAGAACTTAGTTCTTCTTCTGGTTGAAGATCTGCACAGAGCACATCTCCCCATAAGTTGAGAATTTAATTCTCATCGGATTGAGATCCTGCCATGCAGATCCTAAACTTAGAAGGGGAATTGAGTTTTGAGAATTTAATTCTCCCAAACTAATTGGAATTTAATTCCTACAGAATCATAATCGGGGTTTAACCCTACTTAAGAATTTAATTCTTTCACAATAGGAATTTAATTCCTCCAAAACAAAATTAGGGTTTAACCCTACAGAGAATTTAATTCTTAAAAAAGAGACTCGAAAGATCTCCATGCATGCAAAAGAACCAAGGTCACGTATCCCCACGTGACCCCTGAAAAGATCCCCAAAAAAAAAACAAGAAGGAAAAGGCTTTGAGGCAATGCCTCACGTGCTCTCACGTGACTCCCAAAACGCAGAAAGAAAAAGCAAAGGGAAATCTAAGCTTTGGGCGCTCTCACGTGTTACCACGTGATCCCTTAGCAAATATTTTAACAGTCAGCGCATGAATCCCCATCACGTGTCAACACGTGATGCTCAAAATAAAAATGAAAAGTGTTTAACATTTATTCGCAGATTCGAGGATAAAACAAAGGAGATCTGGCTCCACATTTAGGGCGCTCTCACGTGTCCCCACGTGACCCCTAACAAATCTCTTTAATATCTAATGGATGGATGCCTATCACGTGCCTACACGTGATGGCCAGGAAATGAAAAGTGTTTAACACTTAATTGCAGAACGAAGAAAAGGGATCTGGTCCCCCTTTTGGGCGCTCTCACGTGTCCACACGTGATCCCTCTGTCTTTAGTGTTTAACACTAATTTGGGGATTATATTTCCAGTGTTTATCACTGATTGTTTCTAGTGTTTAACACTAAATTGAAGATTATATTTCCAGTGTTTAACACTGATTGTCTTTTAGTGTTAAACACTAATTTGAGAGTTCTACCTCCAGTGTTTAACACCGTTGTTCTCTAGTGTTTAACACTACTTTTAGCCAAATTGGCTAATTTTCCAGAGGCAAAAGTCCCTCCTCCAAATGAATCTCAAAATTGAGGAAATCAAAGACAAGATGTTGTCAGAGCCCCCAAACCTCTGTTTAGCACTGCTGAATGATGAGAGGCTGAACCCAGACAAATGTCTAATGGCCCAAAGGGCCAATATTTCAAACATAATTGGACTTAGCCCAAACTGGCCATAAGTCCTCAAATTATCTTGAACTGAGCACATCTGCTCTTTCAACCAACTCATTGGTTCAAGGGTACATCTCTGAACTCCTCTGACACCAATCGTTGTAATCCTTTAACGTCGTCAGAGAGGTGACGGGTCCCGACGGCCATACATTTTATGGACCACCATATCCTTAAACTGGCAATGGACCACCACGTCCCTAAACTGGCAATGGACCACTATGTCCTTAAACTGGCGATGGACCACTATGTCCCTAAACTGGAACAATGGAGCCCAAATGCTTTTTTGTCGGATCTAAACGATCCCGTTAAGTCGATCTTAGTCCCAAACTGGACTAACGTATCCTTAACAACCGTTTAAGTTGATCTTAGCCTCAAAAATGGCTAACGTATCCTTAAACTTTCAAACAGACTTTAATCCCAAATCGGACTATAAATCCCCTAATCAACTTTTGTTCAAGGGTACATCTCTGAACTCCTCTGACACCTATCGTTGTAATCCCTCAACGACGTCAGAGAGGTGACGGGTCTCGACAGCCATACATGCTATGGACCACTATGTCCCTAAACTGGAACAATAGAGCCCAAATGCTCTTTTGTTGGATCTAAATGATCCAGTTAAGTCGATCTTAGTCTCAAATCGGACTAACGTATCCTTAACAAACGTTTAAGTCGATCTTAGCCTCAAATATGGCTAACGTATCCTTAAACTAAAACACCAAACCCAAATCTAAGTAAATACGGATTTGGACTAATCCGCGTCCTACGGGCGACAACATAAATTAGTCTCCGTATACAATCCACGGGCAACCACAAACAAAACAAACACCCACGACACGAAGTGAAATTCTGGAGAAGGTGAAAGTTGTTACCGCGATGCGGTAGCGTAATTAACTGCAGGGGCTTGCGCCTGCAGGGAAAAGCGTCCCCACAATCCAAAAACCCCTCAAGCGAGGGGGAATCTGACGAAGTCTGCTACATCGGCCGCATCCGTTTAAACCTTCGATACATGTTGCCATAAATCAACTTAGCATTTTCGGAGAGGTGGACGGATAGCACCTATTAGCATCTGCCCCGAACCTCAGGCAAGACGTCCCTGTCTTGGCCGCCGTTCGGAGAGGAACAGATTCTGGCATGCCCGGTGGGACCTTTTCCTTTTTCCACTCCACACTTCGTGTGTCGTGATTCGCGAACCAATCGTGGTTTGCTAATGGTTGCCCTTGGGTTTCGAAGTACTAAGATTTGGCATTTCGTTTGCTGCAGAAAGCAAAAGGATCAATGGCTGGCAACTGCTCGAACTGCTCCAACTGCAAATGCAACCGACGCTCCGCCTCACCTGGAGGTGTGGCCTATGGACCGCAGGCTGCTTCCCTATTCACTATGCCTGTGGAACAAGTGACTCAAGCTACCACCGGTCTGTTCTTCGGGACCATGCTCCCGCCGGTGAACGTTAACATCCCAGTGCCCGTACTGGAAGCTTCAAAGAAGTCGGTCTTTGATCGACTTGCTACTCCCACGGCCCCTCTCAACGGGTCGTCCAACTCCTCGGTCTTCACCAGACTGAGCCTGAACTCTAAAGGGCCCGCCAAGAAGCCCATAATACCTGAGGTGGCCATCCCAAAGAAGATAGCTGCTCCCGAAGTCGTCAAGGCGGCTTCTCCTCTCAGAGGGTCTGTCTTCGCGAGACTGACTACCCCCGTTCCCGCTCTCGCTCAGAAATCTATTTTCGACCGGATGGACGTAGCTTCTCAACGAATGTCAGTCTTCAAGAGGCGGACACCGGTAGCAGCCCCTCCCCAGACCAGGGAACAAGGCGAAGCCGTCGCTGAATCAATCCCAACAACCCGTCATGCCCGACGTCGCCACTGGCGCCGAGTATGGAAGGCTGAGGGCAGCTCTCCCTCTGGATTTACTCCGCCAGCTCCGATGGTGGAAATCAACGCTGCTGTTCCGACCGAGAACAGCTTTGAACTGCTCAACAGGGTGCGCAAAAACTCGCCAACTGCAGTATTGAAAAGATCTCCTACACCTGTGAATAATGCCCCAAAGGTGAAGCTGGAGCAGCCTCCTCAGCGGCTGACCTCGAAAATTTACAAGGTCTGGCGTCATGTCCAAAGGTGAAGCTGGAGGCGACGACAAACTGCTGCTTCGCCATTTCGTCGGCAGCTTAGCAGAAACAGCCTTTGAATGGTATTCGGAGCTACCTAACGACTCTGTCAAAACATTTGAAGAGATGGAGCTACTGTTTACACAAAGATTCGCGAGTGCTAGCGGACGCACCCCGATCACGGCATTGATCAACGCCAGGGTAAGGCCAGGCGAAACTTGGGTCCAGTATGCGATACGGTGGCGTAATCTATGATCAAAGTGCGAGCAGTGCATCGAAGAAGCTCCTGCCGTGGGCATGTTCGTGGGTACTCTCGACCCTCAAGCGACTATATCCCAATTCATGATGTTCTTCAAGCCGACCACTTTTCAGGCTTTGATTGACAAGCTGGCCCAAATGGACCAGATGGGCCATGGACCGTCTCCTCCAAAACCAGACTCTCGAAATGAGAAAGGAAAAGGGAAAGTGACCGTCGTCGCCTATGCTCAACAACAGCCGAGCAACTCAAAGCCGGTCGTTCGCCAAAATAACGTGCGTCCACGCCCATCCCTCGAGGAGAGACTGGGACGTCCTTACTCGTTTCCTCATAATAAAACGAGAAGACTGTTCGAGCTGGCAGTGCGCAACAGACTCATCAATCTGCTGAGTCCAAAACGTCTGTCGCAGCCAGGCGATCTCAATAATCCCAATTATTGCCCTTACTACCAAACGGTAAGTCACCCGATCGAGGATTGTTTCGTCTTTAAGGGATGGATCGAGGATCAGTACCTACAAGACAAGTTCGCGCTGTCTGAAAACTGGAAGGTAAACCCACCACAGCCGCACACTCCAAAGAAAACGGACACGATGGGGGCAGCTTGTTCTTTTGTCGAGGCCAAAAATGATGGAGAAGACTCATCAGATGAATCCGAAGACTATGTAGCGACTTGTCATGTGATCTCTCACTCATTGGCGGATGATGAAGAGGCTCCTTGCGCCGAGAAATCGAGGGCGAACCCTGAACCAGAAATTCTGCGGCCGTCAGATGAGTTGATCGATGCCTTCCTGAATGAGATTCGTATGAAAGTTAAAGCCAATCAAGAGCGTGAGATGGCCATACTGGAAGGAGCCAAGCACCGACTACTAGACCAAAGAGTCGAGGCACTTCCGTCAAATCAAAAGTCCTCCGCTGCGGATAAAAAAAATTCAAGACGAGGAAAAGGTTCGCCAAAGCCCTATCAGTAGGAATGAAGCTACCGCCCTCTGAAAAAAATACTCTCGGTGGAGTAGAGATACATCCTAACTTCTGCTTATATCATCAGAAGATCATACTTCCTACTGAAGACTGCGACTCCTTTAAGTGTTGGTGGCAAGGATATGTCGCTCAAAAGCAACACTTCAACAGGACAAAGTGTGAAGCTCGGAGACATTGGAAAAATGCGATAGATGAGCGCAAAAGAGCCGCCGCCGACTGTCATATAGCCGACTCCAAGGGATCGTAAATTATCACTTTTGGAACCGACTCTGACGAAGAAGTTACCCTCAACCCTCTACTCAAGGAATCCATTTCAAAAATGAAAGAATTGAGGAGTTGCGAGAACATTCAGTCGTGCAATCGCCCGCAACTCGAAAAAAATCTCGGACCCGCAAGCAACGGTTCGAACAAAAAGGATAAAGGAAAGGGAAAAACGGCCTTCGTCGCCAACACTCAACAATAGTCGAGTGGCCCTAGAACGGTTGTTTGCCGAAACAACAAGCGACAACCCCTCCAGGAAAAGTTGAAACGTCCTTACTCGTTTCCTCCAGATAAAACAAGGAAACTGTTCAAGCAGGCAGTGCGCGACAGACTCATCAATCTGCCGAGTCAAAAACGTCCGTTGCGGCCAGGCAATGCTAATGATCTCGATTATTGCCCTTACCACCAAACGGGAGGTCACCTGATCAAGGATTGCTACGTCTTCAAAAACTGGGTTGAAGATCAATACCAACAAGGCAAGTTCGTCATCTCCGAAAACTGGAAGGTGAGCCCGCTACAACCGCACATGCCGGAAAAGATGGAGACGCCGGGGCATCATGCTCATTCATAGAGAAAGCCCAACGGACCACTACATCCTAAAACTTGCAATAGACCGAAACGTCGTTAAATTAACAATGGACCACTATGTCCTAAAACTGGATAATAGACCGAAACGTCGTTAAACTAACAATGGACCGCAATGTCCTAAAACTTGCAAATGACCGAAACGTTTTTAAACTACTACCGCAGCATCATCAGGCTGACGTGGTAAAAAAAAACGGTATGTTCATAAGCAAAATGGGCACGGATGAAAACCCGAAAGGGCTCCGTGAGTAAAAACAGCAGGGCTACCGGCGAGTGTTCGTGAAAACCCGAAAGGGCGCGACCTCGTTAGAAAAAAGAATAAAGAATGAAAAAATATAATGAAAAAGAACGGTATGTCCATAAGCAAAAGGGGCACGGATTAAAACCCGAAAGGGCACCGTGAGTAAAAACAGCAGGACTACCAGCGAGTGTTGTGAAAACCCGAAAGGGTGCAACCTTGTTAAAAGACATTTACGAGGTCCTCTCGACCTTGTAAGGAGAAACCACCCGCGTGAGATCCTTACGACTCACAGGGAAGCAACACACTTAGGGGTCCTCACGATTCCTAAGGAAAAATTACACTTGCGAGATCCTCACGACTCGTAAGGAGAACTCTCTTATGGGACCCTCACGGCTCATAAGATTTGAAGGTATTAAGTTACAGAGACCTCAACCTGTTCTTAAGCAACTCCCACAACCTTCGATATTGCCCTACAAACGGCGCAACACTAACCCTTGTATACAATCCACGGACGCGAATAAACATTTCCCTAACCAAGTCCCATCCGTGACTAAGGATATGTCCGCATGGTGAACAAACACTTGTAGGTCCTTTCGACTTGCAAGGAGAAAACACTCTTGTAAGATCCTTACGACTTACAAGAAGCCATACACTTAGGAGTCCCCACGATTTCTAAGGAGAAAACACACTTACGAGATCCTCACGACTTGTAGAGAGAAACACCTTTATGAGACCCTTATGGCTCATGAAGTAAAAAGCCTTAGTCGACGGGATCCTAATCCTGTTTGCTAAGCCACCTTTGTTCGACATCGACAAAGGCAAATGATGATTCGCTCTTGGCAATATCCCAGTTGTAGCGATGCTGATGCCTAAACCGGTATCAAATTCCAAGTCCTTTCACGGCAAATGATGATTTGCTCCTGGCAATATTCCAGTCGTAGCGATGCTGATGCCAAGATTGGTATCAGATCCCAAATCCCCTACTCGCGAGAAAAAATCAGCGAGCCAAAAATAAATGCATATGAAATAGCCGAAATGATGGGGCAACTTGCAACAAAATCAGCAAGTAAAAATGTATGCATACAAAAACAGCCGAAATGATTGGGCAACTCGCAATAAAAAGCAGCGAGTAAAAAGAAAAATAGCCGAAATGATTGGGCACCGCGAAAAATAGCCGAAATGATTGGGCAATCGTGATTTTCGCTATATAAAAAGCTGAAATGATAGAGCATTGCGGAAAGAATAAAAAAATGATGAAAGAATGAAACTTTTTGCACTGCAGGTGAGATCACATCGATCCCTGTATATAATTCAGGGGCACAAACAAAGAGGGAACCATACCTTCCCAACAGGCTCCATCAGAAAGCGAAGCCAAATATCGACGGTTCATAGACAACCTAGAGACAATCTCGACATTTGTCGCAATATTGTAGACACAATGTCAACAAACGAAGCAAAAGAAGATCCCTAACTTCAGGGTCTCGACGTCGATATCGACAACTTAGAGATCACCAACGGCGTTTCTCCTCATTCTAACCAGTCGCAGACGTGACGTCAACAATCGACCTCAGAGTCGCAACGAAACGGAGCCATGGCAAAGTCCCTAGTTCCAAATCTCAATGGCCACATCTACAACCTAGAGACCAACAACGGTGTGCCTCCTCATTCCAGCAGGACACAGATGTTACACCATCAAACGGAGCCACGGCATAGTCCTTAGTTCCAAATCTCGATGGTTCACAGACAATCTAGATACCATCTCAGCATTCGTCTCGTTACAGCAGACGAGATGTCAACGACGGCGTTCCTCCGCAGTCCAGCAGGATGCAGATGCAACGTCAACGAAAGACCCCATGGTCGAAACAAAGCGGAGTGACGGCAAAATCCCAGCTCCACCTCAGCATTCGTCTCGATACAGCAGACGGAATGTCAACAACGGCGTTCCTTCGCAGGCCAGCAGGATGCAGATGCAACGTCAACAAAAGATCTCACGGTCAAAGTAAATGAAGCAAAGGCCAAATTCCTAGCTTCAGGGTCTTAACGGCAAGTCATATAAAGCCTGAAATACAATCGGAGATCATCTTGCACCAGTGCGGAGTGGTCACCACCTCGACGTTCGTCTCGATACAGCAGACGAGATGTCACCCCAGCGTTCTTCCCCCAGCAGGATTCGGACGCGCCAAAGCAAATGAAGCAAAAGGCCAAATTCCTAGCTTCAGGGTCTTGACGGCAAGTCATATAAAGCCTGAAAGACAATCGGAGGTCATCCCACTTGGAGTGGTCACCACCACGACATTCGTCTCGATACAACAGACGAGATGTCACTACGGCATCCTTCCTCCAACAGGATCCGGCCACGCCAAAGCAAACGAAGCAAAGGCCAAATTCCTAGCTTCAGGGTCTTGACGGCAAGTCATATAAAGCCTGAAAGACTGTCGGAGATTATCTCGCACCAGTGCGGAGTGGTCACCACCTCGACGTTCATCTCGACACAGCAGATGCGCCATCACCAAAAGGAGTCACGGCAAAATCCCTGGTTCCAAATCTCGACGGTTCACCAGCAACCTAGAGACAACCGCGATATTCGTCTCGATACAGCAGACGCGATGCCAGCAAACGAAGCAAATGCCAAATTCCTAGCTTCAGGGTCTTAACGGCAAGTCATATAAAGCCTGAAAGACAATTGGAGATCATCTCGCCACAGTGCAGAGCGGTCACCACCTAGACATTCGTCTCGACACAGCAGACGCAATATCACCAAAAGGAGTCACGGCAAAATCCCTGGTTCCAAACCTCGACGGTTCACCAGCAACCTAGAGACAACCGCGACATTCGTCTCGATACAGCAGACGCGATGCCAGCAAACGAAGCAAAGGCTAAATTCCTAGCTTCAGGGTCTTAACGGCAAGTCATATAAAGCCTGAAAGACTGTCGGAGATCATCCCACACCAGCGCGGAGTGGTTATGACTCATTGGGGCTCTCCAAAATGAGTCTAACCTTAAGTAAAAAGCGGCATGGCAAAATTCCTAATGCTTGCTCTTCCGACGGTCAAACTGCGAAGGAGGATTGCTTGGAGACGTCTTGTCCAGCCCCCGAAGGGATCAGAGACACGGCAGTCGCAGGGCTACTCGAACAGCACGATTGCCTATCGAGGAATATATCAGCTGATGCGACGGTACGACGGCCAAAACCCTAAGTACCACAGACCCTAACGGACTTCTGTCGTAAAGAGCAGAGGTTAACTGTGACGTTAGGATATGCTTGCGAGAACTGCTCGATTCGTTTCGACTCGTGAGGAAATTGATGTCTTTGCGAGAACTGCTCGATTCGTCTCGACTCGCGAGGAAAACCCTTAGGCAGCGGGGATTAAAAAACCTGTTTCCTAAGCACTGGGATCCTGCAAGTCGGCCCAAAACGGTCTCTTGCATACTATCCATGGGTCTCACTCTCCAAAGTCGAATCTCGACAAGGAGGGAAACAACCGCTTACGGGTCCTCTCGACTCGCAAGAGGGAAAATTCTCTTATAAGATCCTTATGACTTATGAGAGAAAACACAGTTAGGGGTCCTCACGACCCCTAAGGAGAAAATACACCTACGAGATCCTCTCGATCCATAGGAAGAAAAGTCTTTGTGAGACCCTCACGGCTCATAAAGTTGAAAAGTCTTAGGCTACAAGGACCCTAAACTTGTCTCCTAAGCCCTCAATTTGGTGACCATTCATAACTTTGCACTACTCCACCCACGTACATACTTACGTGGGCAAAGTAGTGGGGGGCATTTGTTCCCGCCAAAAATTTCTGCGCAAAAGAGCCCAAGGTATCAAATGGCAGCGATACGCTTAAGAAAATGCGAACCAGTATCTTCCGGCCTGTATTTTGATAAACTAACGAAGGAGAAACAACTAAATTTTGATGATATTGGAAGCATCTCAAAAAACCCTTCGATTTGATATATTATGGGCTTCATAATTCATCCGGGATCGTTATGAGCAAATATGCTGTGCACTGTTCCCTGATTAAAAATCAGGAATTACCTCAATGAGGTGTCACGTGCTCACACGTGACCAATGGTCACGTGTTGACACGTGATAATTAAAACAGAAATAAAAAACAAAAGGCGGAAGAAGGACCCAATTAGGGGTCACGTGCTCACACGTGACCAATGGTCACGTGTTGACACGTGATAGTTAAAACAGAAATAAAAACAAATGGCTGAAGGAAATGCCTCAATGAGGTATCACGTGCTCACACGTGACCAATGGTCACGTGTTGACACGTGATGGTTAAAACTGAAGCATAAATAAACGCTGAGTAAAGGAACCAATTTGGGGGTCACGTGCTCACACGTGACCAAGGGTCACGTGCCAGCACGTGACAGGCTTTGAAAGCCTTACAGTTTAATAGAATTAAAATTCTAAATTTCTCTAAAATCTTTCGAAATAGAATTAAAATTCTAAATTTCTCTAAATCTTTCCAAATGGAAAAATATTATGGGGACCGCTGGATTAAAGATCCAAGGGTGATTAAATATCAGCAATTTATGGAAAATCTTAGACAAGGAAAGATTTCCCCTAAAATCTCACCGAAAATAACAAACAGAATATCTTTTGGATTTAAAATCCAACGGTGAATAAAATTCACTGAATGATATAAAGGCTCATATTAAATATGAAAACAAATCAAATCTTTCAATGAAAGATTCACAAAACAATTTGATTCTTTTCTTTCTCCTATAAATAGGAGCCAAGAAGAAAAGAGAAAGGGACCTTTTTGGAGAGAAAAACAGAGAGAGGAGAATTTAATTCTCAAGAGGGAAACGGAGAAAGGAGAATTTAATTCTCAACAAAGAAAACCCTAGGTGAGAAAAGAAAGTGAATCAAAACTTTAAAAAGAGAATTTAATTCTCAATCCAAGAGTTTAACTCTTATACAAAAAAGAACTTAGTTCTTCTTCTGGTTGAAGATCTGCACAGAGCACATCTCCCCATAAGTTGAGAATTTAATTCTCATCGGGTCGAGATCCTGCCATACAGATCCTAAACTTAGAAGGGGAATTGAGTTTTGAGAATTTAATTCTCCCAAACTAATTGGAATTTAATTCCTACAGAATCATAATCGGGGTTTAACCCTACTTAAGAATTTAATTCTTTCACAATAGGAATTTAATTCTTCCAAAACAAAATTAGGGTTTAACCCTACAGAGAATTTAATTCTTAAAAAAGAGACTCGAAAGATCTCCATGCATGCAAAAGAACCAAGGTCACGTATCCCCACGTGACCCCTGAAAAGATCCCAAAAAAAAAACAAGAAGGAAAAGGCTTTGAGGCAATGCCTCACGTGCTCTCACGTGACTCCCAAAACATAGAATGAAAAAGCAAAGGGAAATCTAAGCTTTGGGCGCTCTCACGTGTTACCACGTGACCCATCAGCAAACATTTTAATTGTCAGTGCATGAATCCCCATCACGTGTCAACACGTGATGCTCAAAATAAAAATGAAAAGTGTTTAAAACTTATTCGCAGATTCGAGGATAAAACAAAGGAGATCTGGCTCCACATTTAGGGCGCTCTCACGTGTCCCCACGTGACCCCTAACAAATCTCTTTAATATCTAATGGATGGATGCCTATCACGTGCCTACACGTGATGGCCAGGAAATGAAAAGTGTTTAACACTTAATTGCAGAACGAAGAAAAGTGATCTGGTCCCCCTTTTGGGCGCTCTCACGTGTCCACACGTGGCCCCTCTGTCTTTAGTGTTTAACACTAATTTGGGGATTATATTTCCAGTGTTTAACACTGATTGTTTCTAGTGTTTAACACTAAATTGAAGATTATATTTCCAGTGTTTAACACTGATTGTCTTTTAGTGTTAAACACTAATTTGAGAGTTCTACCTCCAGTGTTTAACACTGTTGTTCTCTAGTGTTTAACACTACTTTTAGCCAAATTGACTAATTTTCCAGAGGCAAAAGCCCCTCCTCCAAATGAATCTCAAAATTGAGGAAATCAAAGACAAGATGTTGTCAGAGCCCCCAAACCTATGTTTAGCACTGCTGAATGATGAGGGGCTGAACCCAGACAAATGTCTAATGGCCCAAAGGGCCAATATTTCAAACATAATTGGACTTAGCCCAAACTGGCCATAAGTCCTCAAATCATCTTGAACTGAGCACATCTGCTCTTTCAACCAACTCATTGGTTCAAGGGTACATCTCTGAACTCCTCTGACACTTATCGTTGTAATCCTTCAACGTCGTCAGAGAGGTGACGGGTCCCGACGGCCATACATTTTATGGACCACCATGTCCTTAAACTGGCAATGGACCACCACGTCCCTAAACTGGAAATGGACCACTATGTCCTTAAACTGGCAATGGACCACCATGTCCCTAAACTGGAACAATGGAACCCAGATGCTCTTTTGTCGGATCTAAACGATCCCGTTAAGTCGATCTTAGTCCCAAACTGGACTAACGTATCCTTAACAACCGTTTAAGTTGATCTTAGCCTCAAAAATGGCTAACGTATCCTTAAACTTTCAAACAGATTTTAGTCCCAAATCGGACTATAAATCCCCTAATCAACTTTGGTTCAAGGGTACATCTCTGAACTCCTCTGACACCTATCGTTGTAATCCTTCAACGACGTCAGAGAAGTGACGGGTCTCGATGGCCATACATGCTATGGACCACTATGTCCCTAAACTGGAACAATAGAGCCCAAATGCTCTTTTGTCGGATCTAAACGATCCAGTTAAGTCGATCTTAGTCTCAAATCGGACTAACGTATCCTTAACAAACGTTTAAGTCGATCTTAGCCTCAAATATGGCTAACGTATCCTTAAACTAAAACACCAAACCCAAATCTAAGTAAATACGGATTTGGACTAATCCGCGTCCTACGGGCGACAACATAAATTAGTCTCCGTATACAATCCACGGGCAACCACAAACAAAATAAACACCCACGACACGAAGTGAAATTCTGGAGAAGGAGAAAGTTGTTACCGCGATGCGGTAGTGTAATTAACTGCAGGGGCTTGCGCCTGCAGGGAAAAGCGTCCCCACAATCAAAAAACCCTCAAGCGAGGGGGAATCTGACGAAGTCTGCTATATCGGCCGCATCCATTTAAACCTTCGTTACATGTTGCCATAAATCAACTTGGCATCTTCGGAGAGGTGGACGGATAGCACCTATTAGCATCTGCCCCGAACCTCAGGCAAGACGTCCCTGTCTTGGCCGCCGTTCGGAGGGGAACAAAAAGGTCGACCAAAAATCACCAGAATTTGGTTTCGTGGGTTCGCTACAGGTTCTGTATCTATAACGATAAAGTCCACAGGAAATATAAATTCCCCGACTTTGATTAACACATGCTCTAGCTCTCCCCTAGGTTGGGTGATAGATCGATCGGCCATCTGAAGAGTGCAATGTGCCGGTTTTAACTCTCCAATCCCTAATTGCTCATAAACAGAATACGGAAGTAAGTTAACACTAGCACCTAAATCGAGTAGAGCACGATTGATATTTTTACCCCCAATAGAAATAGAAATTGTAGGACTTCCGGGGTCTTTTCGTTTCTTGGGTAGTTGTGTAAAAGCAGTACTCACATTATTCGCAAGGAAAACTTTTTTAGGTACTTGAACTTTTCTCTTCCTAGTGCACAAGTCCTTTAGGATTTTCGCATAAGACGGAACTTGTTGAATAGCATCTAGGAGAGGAATGTTTATGTTAACTTGCTTAAAAATTTCCACAATCTTCTCCATTTGTGGACTTGGTCTGTTGCCCCTTAACCTGTTTGGATAAGGTACTTTATCAATAAGGGTTGGATACAACATTGGAGAGGATTGTGGGGATGGAATAGATCCCAGAATTGGAGTGGGGATCGTTTTAGATAGATCTGTGGAAGTGGGTTGAGTGTTCGAGCCTTGGGGAAAATGGAGAATAGGCTCGGAAGAAGGTGGGAGACTATACGAATTAGGGAAGAAGTAGAAGTTGGGGTTTCATTGGTATCACTAACATCATCAAATTGCTTACCCACTCGGTTATTCAGCACTTTTCCCGACCTCAACGTAGTAACGGCACTCACGTTATGATTTTGTGAGTGGCCAGGATTCGGTAGGGGTTGAGATGGGAGCTTCCCTTTTTCTCTCGCACTCATTGCGGCGTTCAAATGTGCAATTTGGTTTTCTATTGATTTAATACTCTCACCGTGGGAGGCGAAGTCTTTCTTTATGGTATCAATAGAAGACTTCATATCAGCCGACATTTGAATGGTATGTTTCATAAACAAATCCAAAGTTTGTGCGAGTGAAGAGTTATCAGTACCGGCCAGTTGCGGTGCAGAAGTGTTGGCCGAATTTTGAAAATTTTATGACTGAAAGGGGTGCTGACATTGTGTTGTGGTTGCTGTTGCTGTGGAGGAGGTCTTTGATAATCGCTTTGGAACTGATTTTGATTTTGGGGTTGGTTTTGGTTCCAAGCAAAGTTAGGATGATTCCTCCATCCCTGATTGTACGTGGAAGAATAATGATCATTTCTAGGTCACTGCTAAAAAGCAGCATTAGTTTGCTCATGACCTTGAAACGGTGCATTCATAGGACATTCTTCCGTCAAGTGTGAAGGATCTGAACAGCAACCACACACTGTCTTAGGAAGCGTTACCTGATTTAGGGAGACTAATGAGAATTTGTTCTCAATAGCGTCGAGTTTCTTCTGCATCGCTGCCATTTCGGCTTTTACTGCGATGGAAATATCGAGCTGATGAATATCTCCCCTAGATAAAGGTGGTCTTACACTTTCCCACTGCAAAGTGTTTTCAGCGAGGTCTTCCAGATATTTCCAAGCTTCACAATCATCTTTAAACATGAAATTGCATTGACAATTTGTTTCAAGCATCTGCTTTGTCGCTGGATTAATGCCCTTATATATAATTCGGCACAAATCCCATCTTTGTATTCTATGATGAGGACATTGGACAAGCAGATCCTTAAAACGTTCAAAACACTTCCAAAATGGTTCATTGGGAAGCTGGGTGAACTGGTTGATCTCGCTCCTAACACGGGAGGTCTTATGATTTGGGTAAAATTTCTTGAGGAATGCTATCACGAATTCATCCCAATTGGCAATAGAGTGTGCTGCAGTATTATAAAGCCATTTTTCTGCTAAGTCGCACAAAGTGAATGGGAGAAGACGCAAGCGCATAGCATCCACAGACAGTTGTGACGTACCCATCATTGCGCATATGTTTTCGAATTTAGTGATGAAAATGTACGCGTCTTAAGACTCGAGCCCGTGAAATTTGGGCAACAGGTTGATGTAGTGGGGTTTAATTTAAAAATTATTCCCGTTGGCTGGTGGAATGGATAGACAAGTAGGAAGTGGACCACAGATAGGATAGCATCTCTCTTGGAGAGAAATGCGCGGTTGATTCTGCTCACCTACGGTCGGTGGCAGGGTGGTATTATAATTTGATGGAGTACCGTCCATCTCGGTCGTTGTGGTGGGTGGTGGGGGAAAAGAAGATGAAGAAGTACCGATTTCGGAGTCGATAGCAGGAACGCGGACAAAACAGGTACTAGAATCCCGTGTCCAGCCGAGCATGCACTAAGCGGGTTTAGCACAAGTGGCAGCGTGTGTGTGATTTAAAATCGGTTTGTTTTTTTTGAAAAAGTGTGTCGGACTTAAACAAATCACACAAAAATGCACAAACAACCCTGAAACTAAGGTTACCTAGGTCAAGTCTCTAGACCGCTCCTAGACTTCCAAAAGGCAAGCCGTAGGATCAATCCTCTACCACCTCTGTACTACTCTTGTGGCCAGGTAAGTGCCAGGTAAGTGGGAGGTATCCGTTATTCGAATCATCGAAAATAGCGGGCCTAATTAAGTAACCACTTGCCTTAGACACGCTTGCCTAGACACCACAAAAGTAATGCGGATAAGCGATAAATTACCCACGACTTTCCTCTGTCCTTATTGAGCGCGACAGTCCTTAGAGTCTTGTCTAGATATTTTTTAAATTAATGTAGGGTTGATGCAGATGCTCGGTTTGTGATTTGTGGGGCTTAGGAAGGGTGATGAAATCCCCACCTAATCTGAATTTGGTTTTGGCCCTTAAAATCCGTATTAAAATATGAAATAACAAACCAATAATAAAACTTTGCAAAAAGATTTTTAAGCGGCGATAATTTGCAAAGAATCCTGCAGAAAAGATATTTTATTGGATTTCAGAGGAGAGAGAAAGATATATAAATGATACCAGAGAATTTGGAAACCCCAATGCGCCGCGGTTCCGCCGCCAATATGCTCTTTGTGTCGCGGTTCCGCCGCCGACCAGGAAGATCTAAAGAAGATTTTTGCTACGTGGCCTCCCTTCCTTCTCTGGATCTTGATGAATGTCTCTGGATCTCTTTTTCCTCAAGTCTGTGACTCCAGATTCCCTCGCAAAAATCGCACACTTATCGTTAAATATGCAAGATGCAGTTTGTTTTGTTTTTATGACATAAATCGAATAAGAATTCAACACAAATAATAAGAATAAAAAATTACGCACGTATCCCCGGCAACAGCGCCATTTGATTTATGTAGATTTATATGTAGTTTAACCGCAATCAGAACGGTGTCGCGTGTAGCTAGACCGAGATGAGTACGGGTCGTCCTCTGGGAAACGTTGAATATTTTATTTTTACTTTAGACGTGTTGAGAAAGAAAGGAGGAAGAATAAAGAAATGTGAAGAATGATTGTAGGATCTAGATCTACGTTAAATATGGATGCAAAATATAGATCTAGATTAACTACGGATGTAAGTTTAATATTAAAAGAGGGCTTGTAGGGTTCATTGGGATTTAGTAGTTATGGATGATTAATTAAAGATTACTCTTTTTATCCTTTAATAGATTTAAAACTAGAACGACAGTGATGCATGTAGATTAGGCTTTCTGGAGGGAAAAGGCTTCCCACTCTTAACCCCTATCTCGACATGGAACTCCGTTCATATCTAGCCTTTACCAAAACAATTGTTAATCTAATCTCCAATCGTGGTCGCGATTATCAATGAATTGATAGCGCGCCCAATTAGGATGTTAACTATTCTTTTGACAAAATTTATAAATTTTATAGGACTTAAAAAGAGTTTAAGGATCTTCATCATCCATTAACCTACCCTAATCCTACGAACCCTAACAAGCGGAAAACTACTCGTGCATGTTGGGAGAAGAAGAGATGGAGAGAGAAATCATATTAAAAACTACAAAGAGATAGAATAAGAAAACAACTACCTTTATTAATCAACAAAATTCATTTACACTTTGTTCCCTTAGAAAATGATTACAAAATGCTAGTTTTGCTTCTCGATCTCTTCTAAGGAGGTAGATGAACCGTTGATGATCAGCCTGGATGCATGAGCCTGTCGTGCACTTCGTGATCTCTTCAGCTTGATGATTTTTCCAAGAGGCACTCGGTCCTTATTTATAGTCCCAGAGCCAGAACCCTAGCTTCCTAATTTGGAAACCAGTAGTTACGATCTCAACAACAAAATTCCAACTCCCAATACATCTAGACCGCGGCGGATCCGCGGCCAATAGGTGGGTTTGGCCGCGGATCCGCGGCCTTATGATGTGATCATTGCTTTGTTTCTCTGGGTCTTTATCGTTATGACACGTGGCGATCTTTTTAATCTCTGGAAACTGAAAATCTTTTCTACGTCACTGCCAGACTTGATTTTTTTAGTTTACTTTCTTAATTAGGTAAGTTTGTTCCAACAACTTTGATTTCCTTGATTTCAGCCCAGAAAATTCTGTACAACAACTCAACAAATATTATTAGTAGAGATATTAACTTAACCATTAAGAATTCGTCAAAGGTATTTAATAAGGTAAGCATATTTAAATGGGCCAAATGTTACATGGATATTATATGCTTATTTTTTCCTACCAAATGTTAATTATAATATATAAACACATGAAAAAAGTATTTTTTTACAGATAAACCCTCATATATATCATATATTATAATAAACACCTTTTTATTATATAGAAATAGTAGGAAAAATGTCATATTAAATGTGCAGTTTTATCAACTGAACAGTAATCTCCTCAGGGACTTTTTCTTTCCCTTTGTCTCTTTTGCCCGAACCTTTGTTTGAGGGTCCGAGATTCTTTTCAGGCAACGTACGGTTACGCAGCTGAATGTTCTCACAGTTCCTCATCTCTTCTTTTTTTCCAGAGGTGGATTCCTTGAAGAGAGGGCCGAGGGCCATTTCCTCGTCCGAATCACTCCCGAAGGTAAGAACTTGAGACTTCCCTTTTGTTGGGATGGTATCAACCATATGACAGTTACCGGCTGTTCCTTTATACTCATCTGTCGTGCTTCTCTGCTCCCGATGGCCATTGCGCTTCATTCGCTTGAATTGTTGTCGATGGGCAACGTATCCCTGCCACCACTTCTTGAAGGCATTGCACTCTTCGGTATGGTGCGTGACCTTCCGATGGTATAAGCAGCAGTTCGGATGTACATCCGGTTCGTCGGGATATGTACTCCCGGAAGTATTTTCTTTGAAAAGTGGTAGCTTCATTCCCATTGACAGAGCATTGGCGAATTGCTTCCTTATCTTGATTCTGATCTTGCTGATGGCGAGGGCACTTTGATCCGGTTGAGGTATTTTATGGCTTCTCATCACTGGAGCTTTTTCAGCTTGACGCTGACGCTTGGCCTTTTCGTAAATGGCTGTTTCACATTCTCGATCAGCTTTTCTCTTTTGAAGAGCTTCGTTCAGCAGCTTGTCGATGAGGTCATCTGAAGGTTCCATGGATTTTGGTTATGGATCTGCCCCCAGTTTCTCTACGTCCGGATCTTCTTTGCCATTTATCGACGAGTGAGAAATCATGTGGCAACTCGCTACATAATCCTCGGGTTCTTCCAAAGAATCTTCTCCTTCATCAATGTCACTATTTCCGTTCTCAAGAACATGCTTGAAGAACTCTTCCAATGTGACCGGGGTCCGTGCCTCTTGGTTGTATTCCTCTAGTGCGTCGATGTATTTTTGCAGACCCGTATGATTGCCGTCGAGCTTCACGGGCTTCTTGGCCTTCTTCTTTTTCTTTAAAGTCTTCGGCGGTTTGGCCTGGAGGTTTTGCTCGTCGTTACCAACTTTCAGCATTGGGCGCGGTTTCAGCATTCCGTCAATAATCTCAGGCTCCAACGGGCTTTTCCACCTAATTGCCAGGCATGCTTGAAGATCCTTCAGCCTTCTTTTAGTTTTAGCCGAAAGAACGACTTCCCATGGAGCTTCTTCTATAAATGAGCATGATGCCCCCGGCGTATCCACCTTTTTAGGAGCGTGCTGCTATGGCGGGTTTACCTTCCAGTTTTCGGGCAACGCGAACTTGCTCTATTGGTACTTGTCTTCAACCCAGTTTTTGAAGACATAGCAATTTTCGATTGGGTGGCCCACTATTCGGTAGCAGGGGCAGTAATTGGGATTGTTGACGTCGCCCAATTGCAGCGGGCGTCTTGGATCCGGTAGAGTGATGAGTCTATTGCACACTGCCAGCTCGAACAATCTCCTCGTTTTATCCTGGGGAAATAAGTAAGGACGTCTCAACTTCTTTTCGAGGGCTCGCGGTTTGTTGTTTTGGCGAGCCACCGGTTTCGGGTCACTCGGTTGTTGTTGAGCGTTGGCGACGAAGGTTGCTTTCCCGTTACCCTTTTCATTCCGAAGATCTGTATTTGAAGAGGACGGTCTATGGCCCATCTGGTCCATTTGGGCCAGTTTGTCAATCAATGCCTGGAAGGTTGTCGGCTTGAAGAACATTATAAACTGGGATATAGTTGCCTGAGGACATGCCCACAGCAGGAGCTTCTTTTATGCGCTGTTCACACTTTGACCATAGGTTACGCCACCGAATTGCGTATTGAACCCAGGTCTCACCTTGGAGTTGATTAATGCCGTGATTGCGGTGCGCTCGCTTGCGCTTGTGAACCACTGTATGAACACTAGTTCCATCTCCGTAAATGTCTTGACAGTGTCATTTGGGAGCTCGGAGTACCATTCAAATGCCGTCTCCGACAAGCAGCCAACAAACTGGCAAAGCAACAGTTTGTCATCGCCCCCGGTATTACCGCACAAAGCTCTGAATTGAGCAATGTGTTGATGCGGATTGCCCGTCCCCTTATACACATGGAATTTGGGGATTGTATATCCTGGCGGGTACTAAATTTGGTCGTACCAGCATGGATAAGTTCGTCCAGTTCTGACGACCTGGCTTGTCGCTTCGTTCGCTTGATGAGCTCGTATTTATTGAGCTATATAATCATCAAGGGTAGCTTTGGAGATCGTCTCTTCCTGGCTGCTGATAAGAGGAGGGTTTGATGTTTTCCCTCTGTTGTCTTCAATGATTATTGGAGGGTCTTCGGCTGGAGGATCCAGCTGGATCATCATCCCCACCATGTCTTGGAACAGAGCCCCATTTGTTTTATATTAGCCGCTTGTTCTGCGGCCTCTTTGTCTTTCTTTTCAAGCACCCTCCATAGGAATTCGGTGTCGGTCTCCTGCTCCTGGCGTTGCTCCGACGATGCTTACGGGCTTTCTTTCTGCCCGGTGAGTGCGATCATCTTTGTTAACATCTCCTGGAGCTTTTTTTGTTGTTCCTGAACTTTCATCACAGATCGCTTGAGCAAGGAAACCTCTGTGTAGAACTCTAAAGACTCGTCAATACGCCGGCAATAGGTGGTGATCATATCAGTCACCCATAAGCCGCAAGCGGTCTGCTAAACGTAACGGCCACCCGGGTATTGAGCGATCAGAAGATCAACAAGCAAGCCTGCTCATACTTCTGCGAATCCAATAAGTAACACTACCGTAAGGTCCGGTCTCTTCGTTTGATATGTCACATATTACAGCATAGGGGTGGTAAAACGTCAAACCCGAATAGCCTGATAAGTCATTCCGATGTGAGGCTCATAACGGTTTGAGAAACTACTAATAACACTTACCAGTAGATCTCAGCAACCCTGGCCAGGGATTTCCTGTTATGGACAATCGAGCATAGCGCAACATCAACCCCCAATACCGAGAGAGACGAAATCCCTCCTATCGCTCATTGCCTCTATATGACTCGGGGCTGTACCAAAAAACCACCATTTTGCACGATCTTTTGAACGTGGTAAGGTGGAAATCAAAGCACAGTGAGAATCACACAAGACTCTATGACGATCTTGGGTCGACAGACTAACCTGTACCAGTGTCACCAGAGAACCGCTATCTGACGATAGGTATAATACCATCTAGGAGTTCTCGGCGTGTCCATTCAGTGTACCCAATCTCCACTGAGCACCCGTATACCTTCTCTGATGTCAAACACCAATGGATATGAGATCATCCATCGCCCATTATATGGGTCGAGAAGCGTATACGCTAGTCTACTCTGGAATATCGATGCCCCGTCTCGATACTCCTATGACTAGGAACAATTGAAGGATGTACTTACCGACTACCTCTGCCCCACTAGTATGATCTGCATCATAATCCTGGTATCAAGTACTCATCCTAAGGGCTTTATCAACCTGTAATATAGAGACAATAAGTGTACATGTTAAAATAAAGAGCAACCAGATAGTATACTATCATGTCGAGCAAGAAAGTTCTCCCTATATATGTCCAAGCATCCACTATAATATACATCATATGTATAATAATGGCCTCTAGGGCATACATATAACTAACAGGCCTAGCCTATAAAGACTGGTCAGTATAAGTATCGAACTGTCGAGTTACCAGTTAGATTTCATTATTGATTTCCCCTTACCCCCAAGGTTATGTGTTCAAGTTAGGTATTGATAATATAGAACTAATACCAACATAGGATCAAGCAAGTACAGGTTTGTCTATGTAGACAACAGGTTCCGTCCGTCAGAACAACAAGTCAGGATTGTCGGAATTAGTAACAAGATCAAGTAACAAGTCAAGTAGTGTATCAGTGAATGTTATGTGGTGCATATGTATCAAATGGATACCAAAAGTAAAACTGTAAATGATATCGGGATCACGGTAAATAGTGCTGACGTCAGGATGTATATGTGTCTATCTGTAATAACCTATATACATCCATGACTACTTATGATGCAATCTAGATAACCTGTCAAGATAATATAATAGTGAAATGATATCAGGGTGTTCAGGCATGTAATTAGATATGCAATTGTCAGTACGGATACGTATTGGTATCGTAAAACGGTAAAACTATAACATGGGATGCATAATTAAACTACATGTAATATTTTTATTCATATGGATATAAATATAGCAGCATAGCATGTAGCAAGATAAACTTGCCTGATCGGATCTCACGACGGGGTACGTACGTCGCGTTCGACGTCAGTAAACGTCGCGATGTGAACCACGTGCATATAGAACTGAACCAGGCTACTCAAGGACGTGACCATGCTGGATGATGACGAGGGCGTGGAGACGAGGGGGTCGGCGATGGTGGTGATGGTGAGGGTGAGGTATGGATTAAGGTTCTCGTGGCGTGAGGGAAAAGAAGAAGAGAGGTGAAGAAGAGAGAGAGAGAGAGAGGCTGCTGGGTTTTTTAAAATTTAGGTTAAAAATATTATATATATATATATAAAGGAGAGAGAGTGACAGAGAGAGGGATATGGATAGAGAGAGAGTGAGACATAAAGTGAGGATTTGTTTAGTTAGGATTATATATATATAAATATAAATAAATAAATATATATATATATATATATATATATAATATTTAAAAGTGTGTATATATATAAAGGTATTAACTGTTTATATATTTAAAATATTATAATATATAATCTAGGGTTTATAGCTAATATAAAAAATACTCCAAAAAATACCCCAGTCCTGTCTAAAAATCTAGTTTGAAAATGCGGATAATATACGTATCAACCAAAACCATAATGCGATGTCCCGTTAAAGAAAATGCATACCCCCAAGAACGGATACACGTAAATGCACATAGCGATCCAAACGAGTCCGTTACAATAAACAGGAAGTGAACACGATGTACAGATGCAACTATAGGGTATGGGGTATGATGCAGGCCATGCTAGGTATTTGAAATATATTATTTGACTATAATTTGTAGTATTGAAAATATATGCAATACTAGATATAAGATACATGTATACAGAACATATGTGTGCACGGATTCTTAGTATTAGCAAGAATATGTCGTAATCAAGAATCAAGATGGGTTTCAAGCATGCGGGTCGGGTCGGATACTAAACGCAGATACCAAAACACTATCTGCAACCAAAGCAAGTAATAATCAAGAAATAGCCACAAGATTAGAAATACTCAAATAGAATACGGTATAAATGAACTATGGTGTTACATTATACCCAGGTACAAAAGAATTTTGTCATCGAAATTCCCGGAACAAGAAAAGACAAGCAAACATGAATCTAAGAGAATAAGTGTAGAAAATCCTGTCGAATCTCGTCTTCTCATTCCCAATCTGAATCTCCGTGCGAACGATTCCCCCATGAAACAAGTACTAGAGGGATAATCTTGTTCTTGAGGACCTTTTCTCTTCGATCTACAATCGCCATCGTTCGTTCTTCGTATATCAAGTCCTCTCTTACTGTCAGTTCCAAATGATCTAGGACGTGCGTCTCATCTCGAATATACTTGCGGAGTTGAGATACGTGAAATACGTCATGAACACTCGTCAAGGATGGTGGTAATACCAATCGATAGGCTACTTTTCTAACACGCTCGATAATACCGAAAGGCCCCACAAATCGAGAACTAAGCTTGCCTCGACTACCAAAACGGATCATTCCTCTGTTCGGTGATATCTTCAAGAATACAAGATCACCGACTACGAACTCCCGAGGTCTTCGTCCTGTATCGACCTAACTTTTCTACTGATCTTGCGCTGCCTTCATATGATTTCGGATCGTATTAACTTTCTCTATGGTTTGCACGATAAGATCCGGTCTCAATAATTTTCGTTCTCCAACATCATTCCAACAGATGGGTGAGCGACACTTATGACCATATAATGCCTCGAATGGAGCCATCTGAATAGTCGTCTGAAAACTGTTATTATAAGAAAACTCTACCAAGTGTTGATGATCCTCGCATGAACCCTTAAAGTCCAACGTACAAGCTCTCAAAATATCTTCAAGAGTTTGGATCATTCTGTCTGACTGGCCATCTGTCTGAGGATGATAAGAGATGCTAAATTTCAATCGAGTCCCCAAACTTTCCTATAAACTCCTCCAAAAGTGCGATAGGAATCGGATATCACGATCGAAAACGAAGCTCATAGGTACTCCATGAAATGTCACAATCTCCTACATGTACCGCTCTGCTAACGCTTCCGTCGACTGACCAACTTAAAACGGTATGAAATGAGCTGCCTTGGTAAACTTAGACACCAGACTATGTATATTCTTTCAGACTTAGAGCAAGATGTGTGTATTATCCTTTATATTGAGTTTGATGATGTCTTGATCTTCTTTATTTTTTTCTGTGATTGATCTTCGCCTTGGGACTTTATATTGCGTGGATGTGATCTGCCAATTGGCGAAGAGCTTGCTCCCGCTTAGGGATGCCATATTATTCTTGTTGTACTAATTTTGGATTGAAATTTACAAAGGAGGTGATGCCTAAATATCAAATGACGAAAACGTTTTCAAATTATAGCATATAATTCACTTGCATTTCAAACGAGTTTTACATATGCTTTTAAAAGAAAACTTGATTTCAATTATACCCCCTTTTCAAAACTCCACCTCTGCTATTTTACTAAAAAGTTTTAGATTTCTGGGCTTTCGGCTTACTTGGGTTACGATGGGGTCTCATAGACTTCACGTGATTCAAGTGCCGGTTACGTGCCAATTCCGGGTCGTGACAGCCATACCGGGTGCATCATGTATCCGTAATCGGTTTCTGCCCTTGTCTCGATTCGAATATCATACTATGAAAACTATGTTGGATATAGCTACCCTCAAGACAATTATCGTAATTATAGAAATGCAATTACTGAATTCATAAGGACCCATAAAGAGAACAATCTTACTCAAGATGATAGTATGCTATCCGATTTGCTTTTATCTGTTATGTGTATACGTTTTACTAGTTATCACATATCGCTAATACATGAGATAAAGCTCATAGGATCTTTGCTTGACTACCAGAATTAACGATAGGGATCATACTGGCCTGGTAGTTTATGAGCACATCCTTAAATGTCCTTAGTCATAGAGTATCGAGACTGGGCATCGGTATTCCAGTTTAGACTAATGAATACATTTCATAACCCTATACGGGGCGATGGCTGATCCTATAGCCATTGGTGTTTGACACCAATGATTGTATACAGCTGCTCATTGGATGAGTTACACTGGACGGACTCGCCGAGAACTCCTAGTTGGTATTATACCAATACCAGATAGCAGTTCTCTGATGTCGTATGTACAGGGTAGTCCCTAGACCTCAAATCACCATAGTGTCTTGTGTGTTTTCGCACTGTAGTTAGATTACTACCTTACCACGGCTCTATTGAGGCGTGTAAACAGGTTTTAGTTGGGTACAGTTCCGAAGCACATGGAGATAGTGAGCGGTCGAGAGAATTCGTCACTCCCGGTATTGGGAATCGATAACGCGTTGTGGTGGACACGACTATAACCATAAGTCCATGGTCACGGCAGTAGAGATAAACTGGTAAGTGTTACCGGTTTTATCTCTTTTGTTATGAGTTCTTTGTCGGTATGACTTATTGGGTTATTGGGGGTCTGACAGAATCCACCCCCAAAACCGGTATGCGATACCATTTGACAAAGAGAATGGACAGTACGGTGACTATCACTTAAAGACTTTATCGGGTCCGGATGAGTTCGCTCGTCAACCTGCCTTTATCTTGCTCATACCTAGGTAGCCGTTACGTATAGCTAGTGCCACTGATGAGCTTTTGGGTTAACCTGTGAGGGGGTTGAATCTTAAAGTATTTCAGATTCAAGATGTGATCCACTATAACCTACTGCCAGTATATTGACAGGTCTTTAGAGTCCCGTAACGAAAGTGCCTGCCCGGGAAAAACAAGATGTAACGTGCGTATAGGGATATATGCTTGAGTTCGATTAAACATGTATATTTGATATACACATTTAATCGGACGACTGTTATGCTAGCCGGTTTAAAAGCCAGAATATCAAATCAAGTGTTGACTTGATAACCGTATTTATGATAGTTTCTAGTATAGTGTATATGATACACGCACTCTCTACAGTATATGATACTGAGAAAATATTGATGGCATTTCGTGTATATGATACATGATGTGTTTATGTATGGGATACATATACTAATACTTATTATACACACACACACACACACACACACACTAATACTTATTTTATATATATATATATATATATATATATATATATATATATATATCCCACTCTTTTATATTATGTATAAATAAATACACACATACACACATATATATAATTTATTATATTAAACATAATAGGTGGGGCTCACCCTCTCTCTTGAGCATGTGACACGCACATGAGAAAGAGATTGTGGGAGAGTTAGGTGTCAAGCTATATATGACATGGTTGGTAAATGAAAAGAATAATTATTCATTTTAGCCATCATAACATTTTCTTCTTCTTCCTCCTCAAACTTGAGAGCTCAAGCTCTCTACTCCAATGACAAAAGTTTCCATGGTGAGGGAATGAGAAAAAGAGAGTATCCAGATACCGCATCACCTTCAACTACGCGTAGCATGTCTCTGGAGGAAGTTTCTCCACCCGGTGACGGAGTTGGAATTCGGACAGCCCGCTTTCAACGCGGATCATCTACGATGAGGCAGTTGGCGTTCTTTCTCGTCCGGAAGATCGAGGAGTCTAGCAAGGGTCCCTATTCTCTATTGGAGCATATGAATATGCTACAAAGGTTGTACCTCTCTTGACTTTGCTCTCTTGATATTTCTAGTTTATCTATTGCTATTCTTGGTGATGGATTGGGGTTATATGTTGTAAAATTATTGTTTTTCAAATTCTGCCGCATCCGTGATCATCACGACCCTAATCCCCGTCCACCGACATGGTATCAGAGCAAAATCAAATACTTGTAATTGTTCGTGGTGGCACATTGCTTCATAAAACCCAATGTCAAAACCAAATGCTCACTGTTTTTAAATTTCAGCCATGTATTCATTCACATTTGCGTAATTACAAGCCCTAAGAGTCTTCGGTTCGGATCAAGACTCATGCGGGCTCAAGTGGCACAAAACCATGCATCATTGGCCCGGTTCAGCCCCAAATTCGGGGCTGAACCGAGACCAATTCAGCCCCGAGTCGGGGGTTGAATAAGCCCAGATTCAGCCCCGAACAAGGGGTTATTCAGCCCCGAACAAGGGGTTGTATCGGTGCCGAGTCATCTCTAATTTGGGGCTGAATCGAACTAAGATGCGGCGTGGGTTTGAGGTCATTTGTGGGTCTTTCAGGATTCAAAACTATGCAAATTAAATAAATTTTGGACTGCTGGAATGGATTTGAAATTCAATTTTTTGGAATTTCAAGTTTACGATTCTTTGGGTTATGAATTAGTTTGTCATTTCTCAAATTGGCTCGACGAAGTGTTCATTGAGTTGGTTGGAGCGGCATATGTTGATATACGGTGTTTAACGTTGACGAATTGATGTGATCAATTCGACGGGGTTGCACAAGTGAGTATGACATATTGGTTTGCTTGATTTGGTTTGAATTGTTGCAAAATGAATAGTCCTGTGCATATTTGAGTGATGTGTTTCTTTTCCATTCATGTTGTAACCAAACGTATTTTCTTTTATTCGGGATGACCGATCGACATGTGGCCTTCATTTCCATTTTTTGTATTATTATTTGTCGGGACTCGATCAGGTTGCGATTGATGTTACTGTTGTATTAATACAGGGTTTAGGATTACTCCACGGAGAAGTGCACAGGCAGCCGAATTCTAGATTGCAGCAGGTGGTCATCTCAAGGAGTTGAGACCGGATCACTCGATTCTAAGATTAGCATGCTGCTTGCCGCGCTTGTAGGGGGTTTGGATAGACCCACGGAGGAGTGCTTAACTCATCGAATTCGAGAAATTGCCGGGTTGCCCTCTCATGGTGATGATGCTAGGTCGTCTCATTTCTGGGATTGGTGGATGACTTTTCGCACTCATATGGGTCTGATTTTGGCTACGCACGGGCTATTCACGCGACCGGGGAACATCGCGCTTCGTTTGTGGCTCGAATGAAATGCAGAATTCATAAGTGATCCGACCATTCCATCTCTTTGATATTGTTTTCCAGCATGTCGTAATGTGATTATTTGTGTATGATGACACACACACACGCGTTTTGAATCCGCGCTAACCTTGCCCCCGCCCTACCATAAGTTAAGTAACCTTACGGTGAAGTCCTAGGGCACCGTGGCTAATGTGGATGGCGTATATGAGCATTCTATTTTCTTTTCATACTTTTTGTGATTGTGTGAGAAGGAAAAATGCTAGATAATGTGATTATCTAAATTATGGGATTGCATTAATAGGATAATGCAAGGTAAAACTAAGTTATAAACCAATTTTTCTAAAAAAGAAATTTTAGTCAATTCTTTTACTTTGTATAAAGGCATTCAGTTAAGACTGTCCTGCACCTCATTCGATGAAGAAAGAGCCTTGATCTCTTCACTGGGAATTCGTTCTTGATCAAAAGTTTGTGTCACTAAAATTGTTTTTATAGCCTTATTCTTTTGCTTTATATCGTGGTATTCGATTAGGAATATCCTGCACCCCATTCGATGAGGAAATAGTCTAGATCCCTTCACATGGAATTCACTCTTAAGCAAAAGTCTACACGAATATAAATTTTCAAATCACCCGGTTCTTACGATGATGTCAAGTTCATTACGTTGATGGTTTTCTTCAATACCAGACGTAGCCCTCTGTCATTTCAGGAAGTAGAGTACTTAGTATTCATGCTACATTTTTTGACTTCATTGAGGCATAGTGTACGGTAGCTAAATGATGTCTTCCTGCAAGCATATGATGAGATTAGTTAGAATAGTCGTACGACTTTGTTGACCTCGTTAAGGGTCGTGCGGGTGGGTCTAAATTAATCAAGAAATGATGGGTTGAACTTAACTAGCAACTTATGATTTGTTGACCTCGTTATGGTCATAAACCGTTGGGGGTAAAAACCAATATCGGGAGTTTCAAGTGTTGAAACTTGCAATGAGATTGCATACATTTTATGGTGTGGGGTGACTTATTGACCCGTCAAGGTTACCACTCCATGATATTTTAGACCCCGATTCCTACTGTGAGTAATTGTTACTCCCGAGAGATTTTCTATATGAAATCCCAGTTAATTCTCCTTTTAGAGTTTGAAAGAGAATTCGAAGGAATAGTGGGAGCCATCCTGATTAGAAGAATTAATCAACTAATCTAATCAAGGTTAGATTGCATGCTAAGTGTTTTTTTCTCTTTCCGGCAGTGACCCTTGACTGACCTTAAACTAAGACTCGTTAACCACGTTGACCGACATTTTTACAAACTTATATCTTTGGAATGTCTGAATTACCCTAATCTACGACATAGTCGCATATATCCTTACCTATCCTACTTCCCCTTCTGCTAACTCCAGAACCCTCTGTATTCGGTATAGAGATCCATATTGCTCGTAAGGCCATTGTATGGTTAGATACGAACTTGAAGAAATTATTTCAGTAGGAGAATGGCCACTGGTTCTGGAGTAGATGAATTGTTCGTTTGTCTCTCCCTTATACCTTATCTCAAGTTCAAGAGCTCCTTATATATAAGGAGAGTTTACCAGTTACGCTTATTGGATAGTCTTCTTCCAATCCTGAAGATGGCGTTCATAAGAAGAAAACCAATTAGCATAAGTTCGGTATATAGAAAGGTAAGATAGAGAGACATAAAAAGGGGTTGAATTGTAAGAAAAGGAAATTGCGACTACTGTCATGAGCCTAGGCAATGGAAAAGGAAATAATATGAATACCCGACCAACCCTCCCTGAAACATTTTGATGTTTCGGATCTCCTGTGTGAAAGTTGATGTTGCACACCACCACATAGTTTGTGAGGAGGCGGAATTAGCAAACAACAATTTTGAAGCAAGCAACATCGACTTGAACACCCGGATCTTATCTTAAACCCTAACTAGCTTAATAAACTAGGAGATTTAACTACTCTGATAGATGTTATACCTCCTTGATCTTGTCCTTCGGGTCTTCTTTCCGCTTCCTTGCTCATCTTTTTGGCTCCTTGGTAGCTTGGATAGAACTCTATCTCCGATCTTCTCTATGCCAAAGATGATCCCCCCGAAAGCCTATGGATCAAGCTTCAACCTCAACTATGGGGTTACTAAGAAGTCTAGTTTGCTAAAAAAGACTACTTAGAGAATGTAGAGAATGATTAAAGAATTATTTAATCTCAAAAGCTCTAGGGTTCACAACTCATGTGAGGGATAGAGCTTGAGGAAGAAGAAGGAGAAAACATGGAGAGAGAATAGGAATGAGAAAATGAGCTAGGTGTGTGATGATAATAGAATGGCTAAGGCTTTCAATTATTGAAACATGGATTATTTTTTCACAAAAATAATCAACCATGCTTCAATAGTGAAGCCAAAATGAATAAAATATAAATCTTGCAATGCTTTTATCCATACCACAAATATCTCCAAATTCCACCTCATTTAATCTTATTTTGATAAAAAATCCATTAATGAGGTGTCTCCTTCTAGAAGCATGTCTTGTACAATTACAAGAATGCCTCTCACCGTATATACATACCCATATTCGTATTCCGAAAAATATGAATACAATGAGATAACAATAATCCAATAATATAATACTAGCATCCGGCTTAAACCAAAGCCAACCAGTATTATCCGTCCGAACATCATCCGTGTAGACAGTACACGTATATGATCAAAACCCTGCCGTAAGACCATACGACCTCTACATCGTTTCGCCTGATCCAGGAAAACCCTCTGTGTGGGACTCTAAAGACTCGACAGTATGCTGGCAGTGGGTCTAACCACAAGTCCGTCAGCGACACTAACTGTACGTAACGGCTACCTAAGTACATGTCGAAAATAAGACCGACGAACGAACTCATCTGAACCCCATTGAGCCTATAAGTAACACTTCCTATACAGTCCGCTCTTTTCGCCTGATATGTCGCACATCAAGTCTGGAGGTGGAATCGTCAGACCCCAATCACATGATAATTCATGCCGATGTGTGGCCTATAACCTTTTGAGAAACTACTGATAATACTTACCAGTAAATCTCATCAGCCCTGCCCAAGGACTTGTTGTTATAGCCAATCGAGCATAGCGCAACATCAACTCCCAATACCGGGAGAGACGAAACCCCTCCTATCGCTCACTGCCTCCATGTGACTCCGGACAGTACCCAAAATCCACCTGTTTGCATGACTCTGATGAGCCGTGGTAGGGAGGAAATCAAAACACAATGGGAACCACACAAGGCGCTATGACGATCTCGGATCTACAGACTAACCTGTACAAGTGTCACCAAAGAACTGCAATCTGACGATAGGTATGGTACCATCTACGAGTTCTCGGCGAGTCCTGTTCAGTGTACCCATTCTCTAATGAGCACATGTGTACAATCTTTGATGTCAAACACCAATAGTTATGGGATCAACCATCGCCCCCATACAGGGTCAAGAAACGTATACACTAGTCTACTCTGGAATATCGATGCCCTGTCTCGATACTCCTTCGACTAGGAACTGTTAAAAGAAGTGCTTGCGGACTACATAAACCCCATTAGTATGATATGCATCATAGTCCTGGTAGTCAAGAAAAAATCCTAAGGGCTTTATCAATATGTATACAAGATATGAAATACTAAGTAAAACACATCACATGTTAAGATAAAGACAAACCAAATAGCGTACTATTATATTGAGTAAGATTGTCCTGTACATATATATCCCTAGCATCCTATACAATGAAGGTCTTTAGGGCATACATATCCAACAATCTTTTACTTGCACTAAGGTTTGTAATTGGCGTAATAAGTACCCACTGTCTACACTAGAGCCAGCTGCTGGCGTACTGCATGCCCAACATCTTGAACAGTCTTTCGAATTGGACTTGAGGGATGACCTTGGTGAATAGATCTGCCATGTTGTCTTTTGTGTCCACTCTCCGCACATCGATCTCCTGGAGATCCACGATCTCTCTGATCAGATGATACCACCTCAAGATATGTATGGATTTCTGATAGGACCATGGTTCCTTTGCCAAAGCCATGGCTCCGTTGTTATCGCAATACAAAAGTATTGGATTAGCAATGTATGGAACCACCTGAAGTTCAGAAACGAACTTCCTCATCCAGACTGCCTCTTTTGCGGCATCATTAGCAGCTATATACTTAGCTTCCATCGTTGAGTCAGCGACAGTGTCTTGTTTGGAACTCTTTCAGCACACCGCCCCTCCATCGAGGATAAATATAAAACCCGAGATGGACTTGCTCTCATCCTTATTGCTCAGGAAACTGGAATCGGTAAAGGCCTCCATTTGGAGATCTCCGTTACCATACACCAAGAACATTTCTTTAGTCCTTCGTAAGTACTTAAGAATGTTCTTTACAGCTGTCCAGTGTTTTTCCCATAGATTTGTTTGATACCTGCTTACTACACTTAGCGCGTAAGCTACATCTGGACGAGTACATAACATCGTATACATTATAGATCCTACCGTCGAAGCGTAATGTATAATGCTCATGCAAGCACTCTCTTCATTAGTCTTTGGAGATATCTCTTTGGAGTTGGTGATCCCGTGACAAGCGGGTAAATTACCTTGCTTGGAATCTCCCACACTAAATTTCTTTAATACGGTGTCTATGTATCTTGATTGGGACAATCCCAACAATCTCTCAGACTTATCTATAGATCTTAATGCCTAGAATGCACGAGGCATCACCCAGGTCCTTCATGGAGAATCTTTACGATAAGAATAATTTGACCGATTGTAGCATAGGAACATCATTTCCTATCAAGAGAATGTCATCCACGTACAATACGAGGAATGTGATTGTACTCCCTACAATCTTTTTATAAATGCAAGGTTCATCTACATTTTTGATAAAATCAAACTCTTTGATTGTATCATAAAAGCAGATGTTCCAAATCTGTGATGCCTGCTTTAATCCATAGATGAATTTAAGCAACCTGCATGCCTTTTCGTTGCTCCCACTGTTAATGAAGCCTTCTGGATGATCCATAAAAACGCATTCATCCAAATCACCATTTAGAAATGCTGTTTTAACGTCCATCTACCAGATTTCATATCCGTAGTAAGCAGCAAGAGCAAGTAGGATTCGAATGGATTTAAGCATTACAACTGAAGAAAAAGTCTCATCATAGTCCAATCCTGGTCTTTGACGAAATCCTTTTGCTACAAGTCTAGCTTTATAGGTCTCTACCTGTCCATCCACACCAATTTTTTTCTTAAAGATCCTTTTACACCCTATGGGTTTTACTCCAGAAGGTGCAACCTCCAAATTCCATACTTTGTTGGTGTGCTTGGATTCCATTTCGGATCGCATGGCATCCAGCCATTTCACTGAGTCACTACTCGTGATAGCTTGCTGAAAACTAATAGGGTCATCATCATCATCATCATCATCATCAATGATGCAATCTTCTCTTTAAATATCAATTAGAAAACCATAGTATCTATCTGGTGGGCAAGAAGTTCTACTAGATCTACAGAGTGACTGAGGCTCGTTGGGTTCTATTGAAACTTCAGGTTCAACCAAATCGTCAGTAGTTGTTTGTGGCTTTGAAATTTCTTCCATTTCTACCGTATTTCTAATAGTATCATTTGTAAAAAAAATTATTTTCTAAAAATGTGGCATATTAAGAAAAAAACACTTTTTGTTCCTTCTTGTGGTAGAAAAGACATTCATATGAATGTTTGGAATATCCCACAAATTTACACAAAACCGATCGTGTCTCGAGTTTGTCTGGATTCTTCTTTTTAATATAAGCAGGACAACCCCATATCCTAACTCGTTTAAGAGATAGTCTTTTCCTATACCATATCTCATATGGAGTGGTAGGCACGGATTTGATCGAAATCTTGTTTAATAGATAACTGCAGTCTCCAATGCATGCCCCTAAAAAGAAAGTGGCAACTCAGCATCACTCATCATTGAGCGTACCATATCTAATAGGGTACGATTTCTCCGTTCTAAGACACCGTTGTGTTGTAGTGTGTACAGAGGAGTGAGCTGAGAGAGAATTTCATTCTCTTTTAGGAAATCTAGAAACTCTGTACTTAAGTACACTCCTCCTCGATCTGATCGAAGTTCCTTGATACTCAATCCAGTTTGTTTTTCTACTTCAAATTTATACTCCTGGAATTTTTCGAAAGCTTCAGACTTATATTTCAACAAAAACACGTGTCCAAATCTTGAGAAATTATCAGTAAAAGTTATGAAATATGAATAACTGCTTCTTGCATATTTATACATTGGTCCATATACATCACTATGTATGAGGCCTAAGAGTTCAGTAGCTCTCTCTCCGTGTCCAATAAACGGATTTTTGGTCATTTTACCCTTGATGCAAGACTGATGATTGTTGAGATTTTCTGTGTTCTTAATTTTTAATTACCGCAATCAGGACGGTTTCGCTTGGTAGCTAGCCGGTTGAGTACGGGTCGATCCACAGGGAGATGAAATCTTTTTCTTTATGTTTTAACGAGTTAAGTCCAAAAAATTGGTAGTTTGTTTTAAGATCTACGAATGAAATAAATGATGATAAAATACTTGCTAGGGTGAAGATTAGATTGGTTCGAGTTTTAGGAATTTCTCACTTCTTTCAATGCCTTAGTTATTAATATTGGTGTTAAGCTAATCGGCAACAACGGGGATTAGCACGTTTAGGAAGAGACTTACAAGTATAAGCTAGGCTTTCCATGCTTAGTTTCTTCCTTTTGGTCCTTGTCCGTCCGTTCTTGGCTATTAGCCCTAACTTCCGGTTAATTCAACCACAAACAGTCTAACTAGAGAATCACCGCTATCATGTAGGATAGGGTGCCGTAGTGAGTGGATTGTGGGTCAATTAAAGGGAGTCCAAATTTAAAGTGTTGGGCAAAGAAAGGAGTGAGAGAGATTTCCTTCTTTCAAACCTTCCTTCTCCTGCCCTGTTTCCCCCAATCAGAGCAAAACTCTGTTTCAATTTAAAAATTTAAAAATAGAAGCAACGCTTCAGATCCCTTGCGCTCTGCGCTGCGCGCCACGTGTTAAACACAGGTGCGCTAATGCAGTTGCGCTGCACTCTGCGCTGCATGCCACGTGTCAAACACAGGCGTGCTAGCGCAGTTGCGCTGCGCGCCACATGTCAAACGCAGGTGCGCCAGCGCCAATTGTTCCAGCGCTGGAATTTAAAGAATTCCCCACCGTTAGATCAAAAGATCTAATAATAATAATAAATTATTAATTAATCAGAATTAAAATTCTGTTCTGGAAAGATCTTTCCAATCTTATTAAAATAAGAAGATTATCTTCTGTAAAACAGAAGCCTTAAGATCAAAAATCCAACGGTGGGAAATATTCCCAAATCAATCAGAGAAAGATCTCTTCAACTAATTTAACAAATCAATTGGACTTAGCCCAATTTTGGCCATAAGTCCTAAATATAAATTGAACTGAGCACAACTGCTCTTCCAATCAATTTACACCCGGTTCGAGGGTACATCTCTTTACTCCTCTGACATCCGTCGTTGTAATCCTTCAACATCGTCAGAGAGGTGATGGGTCCCGACGACCACACATTGCTACGGACTGTGGGGTCCTTAAACTCATGGACTATGACGTCCTTAACCTCGACCGTGATGTCTTAAAACTAATACCGGACTGTGGGGTCCTTAAACTCATGGACTATGACGTCTTTAACCTCGACCGCGATGTCTTAAAACTAACACCGGATTGTGAGGTCCTTAAGCTCACGGACTATGAGGTCCTTAACCTCAACCGCAATGTCTTAAAACTAAAAATGGACCGTAATGTCCTCAAACTAATTATCGACCGTAATGTCACAAAACTAAACAACAGAGCCCAATCGCTCTCTTGTCGGATCTAAACGATCCCGTTAAGTTGATCTTAGTCTAGAATTAGACTAACGTGTCCTTAACAAACGTTTAAGTTGATCTTAGTCTCAAATAAGGCTAACGTATCCTTAAACACAACCCCCCCAAACCCAAATCTAAGAAAGATACGGATTTAGACTAGTCCACGCCCTACGGGCGACGACATAACTTAGTCTCCGTATACAATCCACGGGCAACCGAACATAAAACAAGCACCCACGACATGAAGTGACCATATGGAGAAGGAGAAAGTTGTTACCGCGATGCGGTAGCATAATTAACTGCACGGGCTTGCCCCTGCAGGGAAGAGCTTCCCCACAATCAAAAACCCCTCAAACGAGGGGGAATCTGACGAAGTCTGCTACATCGGCCGCATCCGTTTAAACCTTCGATACATAGTGCCATAAATCAACTTGGCATTTTCGGAGAGGTGGATGGATAGCACCAATTAACATCTGCCCTGAATTTCAAGTAAGACGTTTATCGCATCTCTGTGATTCGGAGGGGAACAGATTCTGGCACGCCCGGTAGGACCTTTTCCTCTTTCCACTCCACACTTCGTGTGTCGTGTTCGCAAACCAATCGCGGTTTGCTAATGGTTGCCCTTGGGTTTCAAGGTACTAAGATTTGGCGTTTTGCTTGCCGCAGAAAGAAAAATATCAACGGCGCCCACTTGTGCAAGATGTTCCAACTGCAACTGCAACCTACGCTCCATCTCACCTGGAGGTGTAGCTTATGGACCTCAAGCGGCGTCCCTGTACACGATGCCGGTAGAACAGGTCACCCAGGCTACTACTGGATTGTTTTTCGGGACCATGCTCCCACCAACGAGCTTCACTGTACCTCCTAAGAAGTTGGTCTTCGATCGACTTACAGCTACCGTGGCCCCTCTTAACAGGTCGTCCAGCACCAGCGCCTCGGTCTTCTCCAGATTGGGCCAAAATTCCTGTGGGCCCGCAATGAAGCTTGCAATTTCAGAGAAGGTTATTCCGAAGAGAGTAACCAACCCTGCTCGCGAAGTCGTCAAGGCGGCTTCTCCTACCAAGGGGTCGGTCTTTACAAGACTGGCCGTCCTAACTCCCGCTCCTGCTACTCAAAGAACATCAGTCTTTAACAGGCTGACACTAGCAACATCCCCTCATCTGAACAGGGGGTAAGACAAGGCCATCCCCGTCACCGAGCCAACTCCATCAGCTCGACATGCTCGACGCCGCCACTGGCGCCGGGTGAGGAAGGCCGGAGGCAACTCCCCTTCTGGGCTAACTCCACCAGCCCCGACGGCGGAAATTAATGCTGCTGTTCCAACTGGGAACAGCTTTGAGCTGCTAAATAAGGTGCGTAGGAATTCTCCTACCGCCGTACTGAAAAGATCTCCTCCTTCAGTGGAGAATGTTGCGGAAACAAAGCCAGAACAGTCCCCTCAGCGGATGTCCTCTAAGATCTACAAAGTCTTGCGGCAGGTCCGGAACTCAGTGGTTGATCAAGACTACCCTCGTCGACAGAAAAGGGCGAAGGTTCAACAAGAAGAAAGCTATCTTGCCAAGCCACGAAAATCTATATGGGTGCCCACCGCGACGGCCCCCTCAACTCCGACCACTCATAAGAAGAGAAGGCCGGAGAAGATCCCCGTGCCTGTGACAAATGTCAAAGGCACTGAACCCAAACGCCCTAAGTATGGGTGCATGGTGGTCCATACTATTTACATGGCGTCCGGAAAGGAAGATAGCCGCGCTTCTACCGGCCACCGACCACTCACTCGATCCATTACAAGAGCCCAGGAACAGCAGCAGCAGAAGCTCTAGGAGATGCTGACTGCAATGGCCGGACTCACCGGGCCAAAAGAAAGCCCGGAAGCGCCATCGGAACAACGTCGCGAACACGAGACTGATGCTGAATTCCTTCGGAGAATGCTCGAAAAGAAAGACAGGGAGGCTGCGGAACAAGCAGACAATATAAAGAAAATGGCCTTTCTATTCCAGGATATGGTGGGCATGATGATCCAGCAGGATCCTCCAGCTGAAGATCCTCCGATTATCCTCGAAGATGACAGAGGAGAGACATCGAATCCTCTACCGGTTCTGTCAACAGCCAAAGAGGAAACAATCTCTAAAACTGCCCTGGATGACTATATTGCTCAGCAAATAAGAGTTCACCAGGCAAATGAGGCAGCCAGCCAAGTTGTCAAAACAGGGCGACCGTATCCAGGATGGTATGATCAGATAAAGTACCCGCCGGGCTACACCATCCCGAAATTCCATGTCTATAAGGGGACAGGCAATCCCCATAAACATGTCGCCCAGTTCAGGGCTCTTTGTGGCAACACCGGCGGCGATGATAAGCTCTTGCTTCGCCAATTCGTCGGCAGCTTATCGGAGACGACGTTTGAGTGGTACTCCGAACTTCCAAACGACCCCATCAAAACTTTTGCGGAAATGGAGTTGCTATTCACCCAGCGATCCGCGAGCGCCAGCGAACGCACCCCAATAACGGCGTTGATCAATGCAAGGGTGAAGCCGGGCGAAACTTGGGTTCAATAGCAATCCGATGGTGGAACCTGTGGTCGAAGTGCGAACAGCGCATCGAAGAAGCACCAGCGATGGGCATGTTTGTGGGCACCCTAGACCCTCATGCAACAATTTCACAGTTCATGATGTTCTTTAAACTGACCACGTTCCAGTCTTTAATTGATAAGCTAGCCCAGATGGATCAAATGGGTCACAGACCGTCTCCCCCGAAGCCAGAACCGCGGAACGACAAGGGTAAAGGGAAGGCAACCTTCGTCGCGAACACCCAACAGCAGCCCAGTGCCCCAAAGCTAGCAGATCAACTGGAGGAGAGACGGCGCTATTACAATGAGAAAATGAAGCGTCCTTACTCATTCCCGCGGGACAAAACGAAGAGGCTGTTCGAGCTGGCTATGCGCAACAGGCTTATCAATTTGCCGAATCCAAGGCGACCACCACAACCCAACGAAGTGAATAATCCCAATTATTGCCTTTACCACCAAACGGTAAGCCATCCAATCGAGGATTGCTTCGTCTTTAAGGGATGGATCGAGGATCAGTACCTATAAGGCAAGTTCGCGTTGTCTGAGAAATGGAAAGTAAACCCACCACAACCGCACACTCTTAAGAAGACGGACACACCGAGGGCAACGTGTTCTTTTGTTGAAGAAGCTCCATAGGAAGTCGTGCTTTCAGCCAAAACCAAAAAGATGCTGAATGATCTTCAGACATGCCTGGCGATTGGGTGGAAGAACCCGCTGGAACCCCAGATTATTGAAGGGATGCTGAAGCCGCGTCCAACTCCAAAGATTGGTGGTGATAGCCAAAGTGTTCACACCCAGCCGTCAAAATCTTCGAAAAAGAAGAAGAAATCCAAGAAGCCCGTGAAGCTTGGCGACAAGCGCACGGACCTGCAGAAACAGATCGATGCGATGGAAGAGTATAATCAGAAGGCGCGGACTCCAATCACGCTCCAAGAGTTTCTCAGCCACGTCTTTGAGGACGAAGATGATGGAGAAGGCTCGTCGGATAGATCTGAGGATTACGTGGCAAGCTGCCATGTGATCTCTCATTCATCGCTAGACAATGAAGAAGCTCCTTGCACAGAGAGACTGGAGGCAGGTCCTGAGCCGGAACTTCTATAGCCGTCAGATGAAATGATCGACGCCTTCCTGAATGAGATTCATCTGAAAAGTAAAGCCAATCGGGAGCGTGAGATGGCTATATTTGAAAAAGCCCAACGCCGGCGACTGGACGAAAGAGTCGAGGCACTCCCGCCGAATCAAGGAACATCCGTCGCGGATAAAAACAAGTTCAAGATAAGGAAAAGGTTCTCTAAAGCCATATCAATGGGAATGAAGCTACCACCCTCTGAAGGAAACACTCCCGGTGAAGCAAAGATTCATCCTAGCTACTGCTCATATCATCGAAAGATTTCGCACCCCACCGAAGAATGCGACGCTTTTAAAAGATGGTGGCAGGGATATGTTGCTCACCGGCAACATTTTAAGCGGATGAAACACAAAACTCGTCGGGAGCAGAGAAGTGCGACCGAAGAGCATGAAAGAACTACCAGTAACTGTCGCATGGTCAACACCGGAGGATCACAGGTTCTCACTTTCGGAAGCGACTCTGACAAAGAGATGGCTCTTGGCCCTCTCTTTAAAGAATCCACCTTGGGGAAGGAGGAAGAACCGAAGGCCTGTGAAAACATTCAGCTGCGCAATCGCACGCTTCCAGTAGAGAATCTCAGACCCACGAGTAGAAAAGATAAGGGAAAAGAAAAGGTCTTTGAGGATATCGCCCTAGATGACCAAGTCATCAAAGAGCTGACTGACAAGGACCCGCCAAAGAAGAACAAGGTGAACTACAACGTTCTGGCACACTTGAGGAAGCTACCATCGCAGCTCAGTATTCTCGACGCCCTTTTACTATCCAAAGAAGCGAGAGATTCATTGATCAAGGCATTACAAGAGCCAGAGCAATTCCAAGCTTTTCTTGCCGAAGAAAAGATGAAGGACGAGCTAGAGGAAGTACACACAGCCGATATCACCTTCGGCGACGAAGACCTCCTCCTTGGGATGTGCGAGCACAACCGTCCCCTCTATGTCTCAAGATACTGCTATGATATAAAGATAGACAAAATCCTGGTCGACAATGCGTCTTCCGTCAATCTTCTCAACATGCGAGTGTTGAAGGAAATCTGCATGAGCGTCCAACATCTTGCTCGTGATAAAATCACCATCTCTGGTTTTGACTCCCAGTCATCGCGGACTCTCGGGTCTGTGATATTGACATTACGATTCGGGCTACTTGTCACGGATATTAAATTTCATGTCATTGACGCCAAGACATGCTATAACGCTTTGCTCGGCCGACCTTGATTACACGAGTACAACATCATCCCTTCTACACAACATCAGTGTATGAAATACTTTCAGAATGGTCTCGAGTCTACCGTAATAGGAGAGTTGAACCCGTTCTCCGTAAACGAAGAAATACGAAGATGCAAAATACTTCTTGCCAGATTTCGAAGACACAGAGAGATGTCACAAGCCGGAGAACAAAGCTATCGCCACCATTCCTGTCTTCGGGAGTGATACTGAGGAAGTGGAAGAGATAGTTCATCCAGACCCGCCCCAGTACAGCAAGCCAGGACTGTCCGCTCCTATGTTGATCTTTGGCAGCGACTCGGAAGATGAGGTCCATTCTATATTCTCCGCTCGGCCTTCAATACAAACATTCGCTGATGAAGAGCAAAGTTTGCAAGTTGCCATGGTTCCGCCCAAACATCATAAAGAACTAGACGCGCTTGATACCTACAGTGTGGAAGAGCTACAGACGTTCTATGTCCCTCCCAGGAGAGAAGGCGAACAGGCAATCCTATTCTACCGATCCACGGAAACAAGAGTGGAGAAAGAAGTTTGGCATGGCACGGATTCTACACTTGACAGGGTCCAGCCCATCCGTCTGCCCAGATGTTACACAGAAGGCTTGAAAAGGCTATTGAAACGCCAAGGGATACCCTTCAAACAGACCGCTCGAAAAGCTAAGTTCTATGACAGGATCTGGAACGTTCCTGGAACTCAGCGCAAGTTGCCCAACGGGAGAATGGAAGCGATCGGGCTTGGATATGTTCGGTCCAAGAAACGGGAGCTACTCTACGACTGCTATGTCGTACATGACTTTGATGAAGAAGGAGATGCTCAATAGGAGAATGCTAATCCTGAACCAGAAAGAGCCCTCGACGTGAAAATGCCCAGTACGTCGTTCGAAGAACAAATGGACAAACTTATAAGGGAAGCAGGTCAGAAAGTTCGAGACGACCATAATCGCGAAATGGCCATCTATGAAAAAGCTAGGATGCAACGCCTTCTTCAACAGGCCGCGAAAGATGAAAATGCCCCTCCCTGTCAACCTATTGTAAAAAAGGCCCAACGCAGAGGCAGAAACAAGTCAAAAAGCGGAAAGGGCATTCAACAACGACAAAGCGGGACTAAGAAGTCACGCGAGCGGGAATCGAGTGGTCCGGATTTGTCCCTTATGAAGAAAATGAGTTGAGCATACTCTTTTCCTCAAGACAAGACAAAGAAGATACTTGATCTTACCATAAGACATCAAATGCTTATACTCCCGGAGTCCAAGCACCCCGAGCAAGCTAACGAGATCTATCATCCAGACTATTGCTCTTATCACCGAGCAATATGACACCCTCTCGAAGACTGCTTCACCTTGAAGAACTGGGTTGAAGACCAATATCATCTTGGCAAGTTCGCTCTATCCGACAGTTGGAGGATAACACCACGGCAGAAGTATGAACCTAAATCCGCGAGAGTAGAACCAGATCCACATCGGTCTTGGAAGCAAGCTCGTACCTCTCATGTGATAACGCTGCCAGAAGAAGAACCCGAGAATAGGGGTGACCTCCCCTGGTGCTTCTAAAACAATGATGATGAGGTGATCTCAAAGTTTCCACTGGCGCCAAAAGACCTGGAAGATGGAATACATACTACTGTAGATAACCTCAAGAAGATTGATTTAGGGACGACAAGTGACCCGCGCCCGATATTCGTCAGTGAGCTGCTATCTGAAGAAAGGGTGGCTGCGCTAAAAGACGTGCTTATGCAGCATAGAGATTGCTTCGCATTGAACTATTCCGAAATGCCAGGATTAGATCCAGAGATTGCTATGCACAAGTTGGCAATATCTCCGGACGTTAAGCCGATCAAACAAGCGCCTAGAAGAATGCGGCTCGAGCTTGAGATGAGCATCAACGCCGAGGTCAAGAAGTTGATCGACTCTGGCTTCATCCAAGAGGTTCAGTACCCTGATTGGATCGCCAACATCGTCCCGGTGATGAAGAAAAATGGGACAGTGCGCATCTGCGTAGACTTTCGGGATCTCAATAAAGCCTGTCCAAAGGACGACTTCCCAGTACCGGTCACTGAGCTGATGATAGATAACACGTCCATTCACGAAGTTTTCTCCTTCATGGACGGCTCGTCAGGATATGATCAGATAAAGATGCATCCTGAAGACATACTGCTTTCCGAACCCCTCTGGGAATATTCTGCTACAGGGTGATGCCCTTCGGTCTAAAGAACGCCGGTGCCACCTATCAGAGGGACACGACGAAGATTTTCGATGACCTCATACATGAAATCGTCGAATGCTATATCGACGACCTCGTGGTGAAAAGCAAATCATATGAGGAACATCTCGAACATCTGAAGATCGTATTTCAACGCCTTCGGCAATACAACTTGAAGATGAACCCTCTCAAATGCGCATTCGGAGTATCCTCAGGCAAATTCCTAGGATTCATTGTCCGACACCGAGGCATCGAGATAGATCCGTCAAAGATCAAGGCGATTATGGAAATGCCTCCGCCAAGGACTCTCAAGCAGCTGCGGTCTCTCCAAGGAAAGCTCGCATATATCCGGCGATTTATAGCCAATCTCTCAGGCAAGTACCGTCCTTACAGTCAACTGATGAAAAAAAGGACCCTGTTCATCTGGGATCACAAATGCCAAGGCGCGCTGGACGAAATCAAGCAATACTTGCAGAATCCGCCAGTACTAGTCGCTCCGGTCAAGGGAAAGCCCCTTATTCTTTATACAACAACCCTCGAAGGTTCCTTAGGCGCATTATGTGCACAAGAGAATGACCAAGGGAAAGAAAGAGCTCTCTATTACTTGAGTCGAGTTCTCCCGGGGGCAGAAAGTAATTATTCTCCCATCAAAAAACACTGCCTGGCGTTGATCTTCGCGATAACGAAACTCCGGCACTATGCATTAGCGCATGAAGTCCGTCTCATATCGAAGGTGGACCCTCTCAAATATTTGATGTCAAAGGCCATACTGACAGGTCGGCTCGCTAAATGGGCCATGCTCCTGATGGAGTTCTCAATAACTTACCAGGCTCTTAAGGCAGTGAAAAGCCAAGCCATCGCCGACTTCCTCGCTGAACATCCGATACCGGCCGATTCCCCTTTGAATTGCGAACTGCCAGACGAACATGCGTTTGATGCGATCGACGGTGGTGGTATCCGATGGGAACTTTATTTTGATGGAGCGTCTTCCATGAAGAAGCGCAAGCAGAATGCGCCTATAATCAAATCAGGGGTAGGCCTTATCTTCGTGACCCCACAAGGAGGGATAATACGCTTCGTCTTCTCCTTGAAAGAGCCGAGGATGAACAATGAAGCCGAATACGAAGCTTTGATAGCAGGCCTCGAGATCGCCATCGACATGGGAATTGAAAACCTCCTCATATATGGAGATTCCCAACTGGTCGTCAGTCAAGTAAATGGCGACTACCAGATGTGCAAACCAGAACTGGTAAAGTACGGCGAGAGGGTACAGCAACTGCTGACCCGAATACCTTCCTACATTTTGGAAGCATACCGCATGCAGAAAATAGCAAAGCGGATGCACTAGCTAAGCTCGCTAAAGAACTGGCCGACGAGAACCTCGATGATGTGAGAATCTTTATGCAAAGCCGTCAGGTTCTTGCGCCGGTGGAGATATCTCCGGAGTCGTCCGAAGAAAAAGGAGTGACTAAGCAAATGGCCCTGCAAATAGAGGACCAAGGAAAAGCTAAGGATTGGAGAGAAGTCTTTATAGAATACTTCAAATCCCGTCGAACACCTGAAGATGCATCCTCAAAACATCAGCTCATGAAGCGAGCCATATCTTTTGCCTTCGTCAATGATACTCTGTACAAGAGGTCATTTGATTTCCTGTGGTTGAGATGCCTGGGACCTGAAGAGGCAAAGAAAGTCGTTCAGGAAGTTCACGACGGACTCTGCGGTTCTCACCAAGCCGGGCTGAAGATGAAGCTGAAGATCAAGCGGATGGGTTATTATTGGCCCACGATGATCCAGGACTGCCTCGAGTATGCGAAGCAATGCCACTCATGCCAGATCCATGGGGACTTTATCCATCAGCACCCAAATCCATTACATCCAATGGTGGGTAGCTGGCCATTCGAAATGTGGGGAACTGACATAATCGGCCCCATCGAACCGGCATCGTCCAGAGGACATCGTTTCATTTTGGCGACAACTGATTACTTCTCCAAATGGGCAGAAGCAGTACCGCTGAGGGAAGTGAAGAGGGAGAATATCCTCTATTTCTTCAAGGCACACGTTATTTATCGGTTTAGAACTCCGCGACGGATCATCTCTGATAATGGGCCAGCCTACAGAAGCCACAAGATCAGCCGCTTCGCACAACAGCACAACATAGACTGGAGATACTCCTCAGTTTATAATCCCCGAGCTAACGGTCTAGCTGAGGCTTTCAACAAGACCTTGACGAAGATCGTGAAGAAAATGGTGTCCCAAAATAAGAAGGACTGGCATGAGAGACTGCATGAAGCTCTCTGGGCATATCGAACTACGTTCAAGACGGCCACGAACACAACGCCGTACGCGTTGGTATTCGGTACAGAGGCGGTACTCCCTCTCGAGATAGAGTTACCCTCTCTACGAGTGGCAGTCCATTATGAGCTAACGGACGAAGAGAATGCTCACCTTCGGCTTGAGGAGCTTGATGCCCTTGATGAAACCCGGCTCGTAGCGCAAAAAAATATGGAAGCTTATAAAGAAAAGATGATGCACTCTTACGAAAGATTGACCAGGCCGAGGACATTTCGCCAAGGCGAACTCATGCTAGTGGTCAAAAGACCTATGATCCCCAATCGCGCCAAGCGGTAAAAATTCGAGCCGAACTATGAAGGCCCGTACATCATAGACAGGGTCTACCACGGTGGAGCCTATCTACTCATGGACATGCATGGTGAAAGAACTTTCAGGCCAATAAACGGTCGCTTCCTGAAGAAATACTACGCCTAACGAGTCACGGCCTAGGTCAATAATAGACGACGACGACTATGTCCGCTCGCTATCTTCCTAAGCCCAAACTCTATAAGTAGTGACAGGCCTTCTTCAACAACGGACCGAAACGTCCTTAAACTAACAACGGACCGAAACGTCCTTAAACTAATAATGGACCGAAACGTTCTTAAACTATCAATGGACCACTATGTCCTAAAACTAGCTGTTGGCCGAGATGTCGATAAACTACGCTGGATTGCAGCATCCCAAAGCTGATACAAAAAAAGAAAGAATAAAAAAAAGAGAGGGAAACGGTATGTCCATAAGCAAAATGGGCACAAATGAAAACCCGAAAAGGTTTCGTGAGTAAAAACAGCAGGGCTACCGGCGAGTCTTGTGAAAACCCGAAAAGACGCAATCTCGTTAGAATAAAAAAAAAAGAAAAGAAGGAAAACGGTATGTCCATAAGCAAGATGGGCACGGATGAAAACCCAAAAGGGCTCCGTGAGTAAAAACAGCAGGGCTACTGGCAAGTGTTTGTGAAAACACGAAAGGGCGCAACCTCGTTAAAAGATACATATAGGGTCCCCTCGACCTTGTAAGGAGAAACCACACGTGTGAGATCCTTACGACTCACAAGGGAACAACACACTTAGGAATCCCCATGATTCCTAAGAAGAAATTACACTTGCGAGATCTTCACGACTCGTAAGGAGAATCCTCTTATGAGACCCTCACGGCTCATAAGATTTGAAAGTCTTAAGCTACAGAGACCTGAACCTGTTCTTAAGCAACCCCCACAACCTTCGATACTGCCCTACAAGTGGCTCAATGCTGACCCTTGTATACAATCCACGGGCGCGAATAAACATTTCCCTAACAAAGTCCCACCCGTGACTAGGGATATGTTCGCACGGTGAACAACCCTTGTAAGTCCTCTCGACTTATAAGGAGAAAACACTCTTATAAGATCCTTACGACTTATAAGAGAACATACACTTAGGAATCCCCACGATTCGTAAAGAGAAAACACACCTATGAGATCCTCATGACTCGCAGGGAGAAATACCTTTGTGAGACCCTTACGGCTCATGAAGTCAAAAGCCTTAGTCGACAGGATCCTAACCCTGTTCGCTAATCCACCTTTGTTTGATAGCAACAGAGGCAAATGATGATTCGTTCCTGGCCATATCCCAGTTATAGCGATGCTGATGCCGAAATCGGTGTCTAATTCCAAGCTTGCAGCAAAAAGCCAGCAAGCCACACATCCATACGAAATAGCCGAAATGATGGGGCAACTTGCAGCAAAATTAGCAAGTAAAAATGTATGCATGCAAAATAGCCGAAATGATTGGGCAACTCGCAATAAAAAGTAGCGAGTAAAAATAAAACAAATAGCCGAAATGATTGGGCAACTCGCAATAAAAAGCAGCGAGTAAAAATAAAATAAATAGCCGAAATGATTGGGCACCGCGAAAAATAGCCGAAATGATTGGGCAATCGCGACCTTCGTGATATAAAAGCTGAAATGATAGAGGATCGCGGAAAGAAATAAAATAAAAATAAAAATGAAATTTTATACCCTACAGGTGATATCATGCCAATCCCTGTATACAATCCATGGGTGCAAACGAAGAAGGAATCACACCTTTCCTCCCCGGGTTTCATCGGAAGAAGAATCCAAATCTCGACGGCTCATAGATAGCCTAAAGATCATCTCGACGTTCGTCTCATTGCAGAAGACACAACATCAAGTAAAGCGGAACAGCGGCAACTCCCAGTTCCATGACTCGGCGGTGTACAGATGATCGAGAGTCAAATCCCAACTCCGTGAAATGCTGATATAATCAACAAGATTCCTGGTCACGTGGAACGCAGATAACGTCACTTCTGATCCCGTGGAAAACGTCCAGAGCGGATCCTGGTCCTCGCAGAGCACGGCAGTGAACCCGTGTGAAGCATCTAGAGTGGAGCCTAGTCCTCGCCGAACACGGCAGTGAACCCGTGGGAAGCATCTAGATTAAAATTCCTGGTCACGTGGAACGCGGATAATGTCACTTCTGACCCCGTGGAAAACTTCCAAAGCGGATCCTGGTCCTCACAGAGCACGGCAGTGAATCCGTGTGAAGCATCCAGAGCGGAGCCTAGTCCTCGCCGAACACGGCAGTGAACCCTTGGGAAGCATCTAGAGAAAAATTCCTGGTCACATGGAACGCGGATAATGTTACTTCTGACCCCATGGAAAACATCCAGAGCGGATCCTGGTCCTCGCAGAGCACGGCAGTGAACCCGTGTGAAGCATTCAGAGTGGAGCCTAGTCCTCGCCGAACACGGCAGTGAACCCGTGGGAGGCATCTAGAGCAAAATTCCTGGTCACGTGGAACGCGGATAACGTCACTTCTGACCCCGTGGAAAACGTCCAGAGCGGATCCTCGTCCTCGTAGAGCACGGCAGTGAACCCGTGTGAAGCATCCAGAGCGGAGCCTGGTCCTCGCCGAGCACGGCAGTGAACCCGTGTAAAGCATCCAGAGCAAAATTCCTGGCTACGTGGAACGCGGATTATGTCACTTCTGACCCCGTGGAAAACGTCCAGAGCGGATCCTGGTCCTCGCGGAGTACGGCAGTGAACCCGTGTGAAGCATCCAGAGCGGAGCCTAGTCCTCTCCGAACACGGCAGTGAACCCGTGAGAAGCATCTAGAGCAAAATTCTTGGTTACGTGGAACACGGATAACGTCACTTCTGACCCCGTGTGAAGCATCCAGAGCAGAGCCTAGTCCTCGCCAAACACGGCAGTGAACCCGTGGGAAGCATCCAGAGCAAACATCGGACTGTGGAGTCCTTAAATCCACGGACTATGATGTCCTTAACCTTGACCGCGATGTCTTAAAACTAACGTCGGACTGTGAGGTCCTTAAACTCATGGACTATGATGTCCTTAACCTTGATCGTGATTTCTTAAAACTAACAATCAACCCCAATGATTTTACACTAATTTTACCTTGGTTCAAGGGTGCATCTCTTCACTCCTTCGATATTTTTCGTTGTAATTCCTCAACGTCTTCAAAAAGGTGACGGGTCCCAACAACCACACGTTTCACAAACTGTGGAGTTCTTAAATCCACGGACTATGATGTCCTTAACCTCGACCGTGATGTCTTAAAACTAACATCGGACTGTGAAGTCCTTAAATCCACAGATTATGATGTCCTTAACCTCGACCGTGATGTATTAAAACTAACATCGGACTGTGGAGTCCTTAAATCCACGGACTATGATGTCCTTAACCTCAACCGTGATGTCTTAAAACTAACATTGGACTGTGGAGTCCTTAAATCCATGGACTATGATGTCGTTAACCTCGACCGTGATGTCTTAAAACTAACATTGGACTGTGGAGTCCTTAAACTCATGGACTATGATGTCGTTAACCTCGACCGTGATGTCTTAAAACTAACATTGGACTGTGAGGTCCTTAAACTCATGGACTATGATGTCCTTAACCTCGACCGTAATGTCTTAAAACTAACAACGGACTGTGGAGTCCTTAAATCCACGGACTATGATGTCCTTAACCTCGACCGTGATGTCTTAAAACTAACAACGGACTGTGGAGTTCTTAAATCCACAGACTATGATGTCCTTAACCTCGACCGTGATGTCTTTAAACTACGGTATCCTGAAAAACATCCAGAGCGGAGCCTGGTCCTTGCTAAACACAGCAGCGAACCCGCGGGAAGCGTCCAGAGCGACCCCTGACTCCGTAAAATGCGGATAAGGACAACTTCACCCATCACTTGCGGGTCCTCATGACTCGTAAGGGAGTAAATTCTCTTGTGAGATCCTTACAACTCTCAAGGGAAAACACACTTAGGAATCCTCACGATTCTTAAGGGGAAAGTTACACCTACGGGATCCTCTCGACCGGTAGGGAGAAAATTCTTTATGAGACCCTCACGGCTCATAAAGTTGAAAAGTCTTAGGTGACAGATCCTAACCCTGTTTTCTAAGCCATCACTACCTTACAAGAAGCAAAAGATTGACAGTTATATACTATCTACAGACCGCACTTGCTAAAATCACATGGCAAATAACACAGCAAGAAAGGAGAAAGCAGAGAAATGACACAAGACATTATGGAGAACATGTATCTTTTATTCATAAATTCGATCGGGTACAAAATACATTGTATTAAAGAATAAAAGAACAAATACATTTTATTCAAAATTACAAATGGTACAAAATTTTCATTGAGAGGAAAGCGCTTTCAGTAGTCCAATCAGCCGATCGCGCACTTCCCTCAGCCCCTCTTCCTGATCGGCTACCGCGGCCAACTCCGCTTCGACCTGGGCTCGCTGCTGCAAGTAAGATGAGAGTTGTTTCTCGACGGCTCGCTGAGCTGCTTCACGATCTTGTGCATCACGCTCAACGACATCAAGCTTCTGCTTCGATGATAACCCATCAGAGATACACTGCAGAAGGACCTCGAAGATAACTTTCACCTGGGCAGCATTCGCGTCGACCTCAGCACGCAGTCGAGCAGACTCGCTTGAAGTTTCTTTGCATTCCCTTCGCTTTAAAGCCACTTCTTGTTCGAGATGGCGGAAGTAAGAAGCGCTCTGCTCGATCCATGCCGCCCGTTGAGTGCTCGTGGCCAGAATCTCAGGTGCCGGATGCTTAAACTCAAGCTCATGCAAGCAAGCCTCGACCTCTCGGCAGCTATTAACCCAAGACTCAACGACGACCTCACCGTGAAAGTTCATGAGCGTCGCTAGCATAAGGTTAATCTCTGCGGCGAAATCCGCGGCAGATGTGGGAGCCTCTGCGTCGAACTCCTCGATATACTCGCTTAACATGCGTAGGCTAGTCACGGCACCTTTGGATGATGGACGCCTTAAAAAGGGCCCGGCCGGCATTATAATACGAGACTCGAATGGGGTTGGAGTTGATGTGATTGCTGCAAAATAGATCATAATCAGATGTCGGCTCAAGAAATAAAGAAAAACAAGCAAAAAAGTAGAGTCTACTATACCGGCTGCAGCAGGGGGCAGAGCTAGGAGTACTGGTGGCGCAATGACAGCCTCGTCCCCTCCTTCGATTCGTAAGGCTACAAGCAATATAAAGAAGAGATTAGCAATAATGTGACTGCCCGTTAAAGAAGAGGACATCGTTTAGAGAAAACACTCACCGACACCAGCAGGCGGACTCGTCTCGGATAAGAAGGAGAAGTGTGGGTGCAACACCTGGTACAGGTGGTCAAGAAGAACTCCTGCAGAAACGCGATGACTCGACGTCAATACATGAATTATATGCCCGAGGGATAAGACTAATGGGTTAGAAATCCATACCTTCCAGCATTTGCGACGGTGCGAAAGAAGGCAGAGGGGTGGTCACCGTCAAGGCGGCAACTGGCGGCGCTGTCTCGAGCAGCTCGATTTCAACACTAGCCACATCTGCATTAGAAACAAGATAAACTTTATTAGGAAAGATTCCAGAATAAAGAAAGAAAGGCGGTGACCCAAGATTTACCTGAAGAGTCGCCGGCCGGAGCCCTAACTAGGGCATTACTTAATGCAACGGTGGCGTCTCCTTCCTCCATTGGGACGGTCTCACCTCCCGTTGCCTCATCGCCCGACTCTACAGGAGCCGTCGTCATGCTCGCGACGCCGGGAGACAAAAAGGAACCATAAGCAGGGAGAGCGATGATCGGAGCGGTACCCGACTCTTGAGAAAGAGCGGCCATCTCATGCTCAGCGATCATGCCCGTTTCGCCCATTACCACCTCGGGCTCAATGGTCGCAGCCGCTTCATCCACTGCTACCTCAGGCTCGACCATAGCATCTTTCTTACCCACCGCCACCTCGGGCTCGGCGTTGGTAGCCTTCTTGGGCATAGCAGTCATGACTGTCTCATCAACCACTAGCTCGGCCCCGGCTACATCGCCTACCGTCGCCTCGGGTTTAGCCGCTACCTCCCCTACCATCCCCTTAGGCTCGACGGTCACCGCCACTCCTTCAGTAAGACTCGGCCCTGCAGGAAGAGATATATAAGAACTAATAGTTTAAAACTTTGACGACAAAGCCTCAAAAACACATTACCTGATGTGGATTTACCGTTGGCTTCCCGAGCTGCACGTGCCGCCCGTCTGTGAGCAGTAGACAAGGCGATCGGGAGCTCGTTTGAAGGAGTAGCAGCGGGAGTAATGGCACTTGAACCTGCTCCCACAGCCAAAGCAGCGCTACGCTCCCTTGCCGCGCGCCTCAAGCATTTCCTCTCCTCCCGGGCCGCCACGACAGACCTTTTGGAAGCCTCCTTCAGCAAGGCGTCATCATCCGCATTCAGGGTTGCCTCCAGAGCCGTCAAGACTTCCATCATCGGCTTTTTAAGTTGGGACTCTTACGGCAATCCCGAAGAGGCCGAGACTTCGGTAGCTGGCCCGGGGAGAATCTCCACGTCAGCTTGTGGGATAGGCCTCGTGGTACCTGCGATAAAAAAAAAGAGGGTCAGATTACTCATAAGAGATGGAAGCAGAGACATAGTAAACCGGAATATACCAAGGCTTAAGGATGCTCTGAGTCGTTCCTCCTCCTCGAAAGTCTTGAGAGAAGCAGCGAGGGCTTCTTCGGTAGAAATGCCTGTTAAAGAAAGAAAAGCGTTAGTCAAAAACAACGGTAGAGGTACGATGCAATGACGAAAAATTCAACTAGTGATGACCTGATTGCGCGAGTTTAGCCAACCACTCGTCGCGCCGTGCCAATCGCTTAGAAGCTGCGATGGCGGCCGCCGGATCAGTGTCATCTGGCGGCATAAATAGGCCCTCGTTGGTCCCTTACTCACTCAAGCCCTTGCTATAAGGAGCATGAGGTTCCTGACCAAACGCAACGTCAGCAGAGAGGATTGACTTCTTCTTCCTTTTCTGCGCACGAACCCCAGTCACACCCAAAATCAGCTTACGCTTCGTGGGCACCTTGGGACGGCGGGTCCCGATGTCCGAGCCCACACCGGATTCGGGCGAAACCACGTTTACCGTCTCCACGGGAGCACGGGGCGCTAAGGGCACGTCCACAGGATCACGGGGCAGTCCACGCGTGGGGCTTAGCACACGTGGAGGCTCATCTCCAGCATCTCCTCTTAAGGGAGGAGGGACAGGGGTCCTTCGCTTTAGGGGGACGTTGCGATCGCTGGCGGGGGGAGCAACCTTGCGATCAAGCAGCAGCCGCTTCTCTTCCCTGATAACAGCGCCCATCGCGTGCTGATACCAGGCCTCGTATACGTTGAGGGCCCTTGGAATGCAAGTCGGCTCGCTAATGAAGAAGTGGGAGCCCGTGTTTAGCCGCATAAAGTGATGTAGTGCACTCCGTATCCCTCTCTGGTGGCCGCAGGCTCTTCCAAAAACGCCTCCAGTGGGACCCCCTGGTTATAACTTAGTTGTTGGGCGAAACGATGGGGGTTGTACCTCATAAAAAGTGCCGTCTCGTTCTGCCTGAACACGAGGAAGCACGACCGGATGGAGTATAGATATAGAATCTCCCGGGCTTTCAATACGAAGGCCCCGTCCTTAAAATTATCGCGCAATGCCAACACAGTCTTGGAGGTCTCCGGGCCGATTGTCAGGACCTTGTCCGTGAAAGAAATACCCGCTCCGACCGTGCGCGGACGAAGAAGCAACCCCCTAGCCTCCCGCAGAGGCGGATTCACGATAGAAGCACCGATCAGCCGCATAACTCTCGGGAATCTGTACTTCTCGTAAAACGAGGGTCTTTTATGAATACCAAACACCTCGAGCACGTGCATTTCAATCCATGAAGTAAAGTAGTGCATCGGAAAGTTAGCGGGTTGCAACCCGGTTCAGTTGCGTCCGCCGCCATGCTAAGACCATAGTACAGGTGGGCCAACCCAGCAATTCCGATGGCCAATTGTATGCCAGCCACTATTCGATGTGCTGGGTAGAAGATGGACGGCCTCATATAGCGAGGGTGTATGGGGAGCGCGAACCAGCACAGCCATAGCCCCAGAAATGCGAGAAAGAAAGTCTCCTCGTCGATGCCCGGAGCAGCGATTTCCGACAAAGGGATGATTGCAGCATCGGGGAGGTAAAAACCTTTTTGATCGGCTTCCAGTGCTGGTCGACGATCTAAGCCAAGGCCGAAGGGGTCGTCAAGCTTGGCAAATTTTTTGCCCCGTTGCGATAGAATCTCCGGCCGAAGAAAGCGGGCGATGAAGTCTGCGAAACTAACTCCCCGGCCTCCCGATTCCAAGAAAAGACTTTCATACATATTCAGCACCTTTACCAGACTTGGAAACTGGTGCTGAATAGCGTTCTCTGGCGTTAAGTCCATCACCAACGGTTTGGTGGCAAAAATGTATTCGTCCGGAGGAAGTAGCTCCTCATAGTGCTCTTCCCTCACCGGCAGACCAGAAATCTCAGTAAATTCTTCTAGAGGGATGGAAACTTCCCTGTCTATTAGAAGAAAGGTATGGGTAGGGATGTTCCATTGCTCCACGAACGCCTTAATCCACCATGTCGGAGGAGAAGAATACTCGAAAAGCGAGGCGTAAACTGCAGGGTACATACCGATCTTCAGCAGATGCACCTTCTTCGCTGACAAAATGTACCTGGCCCACTGCAGATACCCTGCCGAGTGTCGAGGGGTCAACCCGATGTTGTAGGGTTATCCCTAAGGGCGCGACTCGCCCTGGCATATACGCCGTCCCAGAATATCCAAGACTGCCGGCAGCTGCATGGGTATGGCAGCAATCAAAGGTTGAATAAGACCCTCCGAATTCCAATTTACAACCTCCATAGCATAGTTCACCGGAGGTATATCTGCGTATGAGATCGATGAGATCGGCTCTGACGGCGTCGCACAAGAGAAGCTTCGGCGACCATTGATAATTTGGTTGTACCACCTACCCCACAGGTGAAGGTTTTTGTATTCCGGGTCGTAGTCTTTAATGAGTGCAAGAACCTCCCGGTCCACCGGCGCCTCAGGGAATCCTCCCTCTGAACGGGAAAGAAAGATCGGAAGACATGTCGCCTGCGAAAAAGAAAAGAATTCAATTATCAGTACTATAATTTAATCTTAAAATTCTGAGCGACACTTTAAAATTTGTACCACACTGCAATGCAGTGGAAAGGGGACCAAAGGTGGACCCACAAAATCCAGATGACAATGCATCAGTTAATAAGACAGCCTCATTATTGGATGAGACTGTCAATTAATGAGGAAATCCTCAAAGAATATTCTCATTGAATGATAAATCCCTCGAGACAAGGAGAAAATCTTCTTTTCAGAGCAAAACTCTATAATAGAGTGACACTTGTTAAACTCTGGTCACGAGGGAATAAAATTCCTTAAAGAGCCTAGCTCTGTAGTGATGATGGAAAATCCATCAAAAGTTAATTAAAATGAAAATTAATTCCTAAGAATTAAAATTCTAGGACCTTAAAGATCCATGAAAAACTCTTAAGAGTTCTTCATCAAAAGATCTATACTCAGAGCTCTAACCCATGGGCTAAGAAACCCTAAGGAAAGATCTATTTAGATCTATGGGTTCATAAGAGCAAGGCTCTGTTTATGAAACCCTAAAGGTTTCCTTTCTTTAGATCAAAAGATCTCTGAGAGCAAAGCCCTGATTAATGGGTTAGAATTAATTTAATTTAATTTAATTTTTACCTAAATCTAGTAAGTTCTAACTCTTGAAAGTTCTTGGAAAGAAGAGCAAGGCTCTGAAATAAAATTCTTGAAGAGAAGATGATAATCATCTGAGGACCAAGGGTCCTATTTATAGGCGCTGAAGCGCCTCCTCAACTTCTGAGTTGATCCAAGGGCTCAGATGTTGCCACCGCTGCACTCACGTGAGCGCAACGGTAGGGGGGCATTTGTTTCCCCCAATCAGAGTAAAGATCTGTTTGAATTTCAAAATTTAAAAATAGAAGCAACGCTTCAGATCTTTTGCGCTCGGCGCTGCGCGCCACGTGTCAAACACAGGCGCGCTAGCGCAGTTGCGCTGCGCTCGGCGCTGCGCGCCACGTGTCAAACACAGGCGCGCTAGCGCCAGTTGCGCTGTGCTGGAATTTAAAGAATTCCCCACCGTTAGATCAAAAGATCTAATAATAATAATAAATTATTAATTAATCAGAATTAAAAATCTGTTCTGGAAAGATCTTTCCAATCTTATTAAAATAAGAAAATTATATTCTGTAAAGCAGAAGCTTTAGGATCAAAGATCCAACGGTGGGAAATATTCTCAAATCAATCAGAGAAAGATCTCTTCAACTAATTTAACAAATCAATTGGCCCCATATAAAGGCCCCAAGACTTCAAGTCTCATATAGAGAGAACCCTCTGCAAACTTTGAGAGAAGAACTCAAAGAGAAAGAAAGGCAAGCCTTTGAAGAAAGAAGATCATTTTCTTCATCTTTAAAGGTAAAGAATTATATTCTTGAAGAACAGAGATGAAATCTTCTCATTAAAAAGAAGATCCCTCTTCTAAAAAGATCAGAGATCTAAGAACAAGATCAAGATCTTCAATAGAAAAGAAAAAGATCAAAAGATCTAATCATAAAAAAATAAAAGAAGTAATTTACTTCATTAACAGATCTTTTGATCTATAAAGGCACAGCCTTTTGATAAGAACAAGAACTTTGATTCTTGGATCTTGAGGCAAGGCCTCTTTTGAAGAACAAAAAACTTGTTTTTTGATCTTAAATTGATCAAAATGCGCTCTGCGCTATTGGACAGTGCCTTGCACTTTTGAATTGCCCCTTTGCACTTATTGTACTGGCGCACAGCGTCAAAACACGCCACGTGTCAACCATAGAACCGTTTGCACTTTGCGCTTCTAAAAATAGCGCACTGCGCTCTTGGACTGGCGCACTGCGCCAGAGCGCGCCACGTGTCACTCACTGGCGCACCCATAAATTGGCGCAGCGCACTTATAAAGCACAGTGCGCTAACAGACTTGCGCTTAGCGCTAAGCGTGACACGTGTCACCTTTGCATGCGCTAGCGCAATGCGCTCTTTGATTGGCGCAAAGCGCCTGAGAAGCCACGTGGCGCACTATCAGACCACTATTTTGCCCCTGATAAATGCTATGCATTTAATTACATCCAATGTCAGAGCCCAATGCTATGCATTATTAAAAGGACAGAGCCCAAATAAAGGCCTAACAGGCCAAACATGAATAAAATGTTAAACATTTTTAACTGGACTTAGCCCAATTTTGGCCATAAGTCCTAAATATAAATTGAACAGAGCACAACTACTCTTCCAATAAATTTACACCCGGTTCGAGGGTACATCTCTTTACTCCTCTGACATCCGTCGTTGTAATCCTTCAACGTCGTCAGAGAGGTGACGGGTCCCGATGACCACACATTGCTACGGACTGTGGGGTCCTTAAACTCATAGACTATGATGTCCTTAACCTCGACCTTGATGTCTTAAAACTAATACCGGACGTGGGGTCCTTAAACTCATGGACTATGACGTCCTTAATCTCGACCGCGATGTCTTAAAACTAACACCGGACTGTGAGGTCCTTAAGCTCACGGACTATGAGGTCCTTGACCTCGACCGCAATGTCTTAAAACTAACAATGGACCGTAATGTCCTTAAACTAATTATCGACCGTAATGCCACTAAACTAAATAACAGAGCCCAATCTCTCTCTTGTCGGATCTAAACGATCCCGCTAAATTGATCTTAGTCTAGAATTAGACTAACGTGTCCTTAAAAAACGTTTAAGTTGATCTTAGCCTCAAATAAGGCTAACGTATCTTTAAACACAACCCCCCCAAACCCAAATCTAAGAAAGATACGGATTTAGATTAGTCCACGCCCTACGGGCGACGACATAACTTAGTCTCTGTATACAATCCATGGGCAACCGAATACAAAACAAACACCCACGACACGAAGTGACCATATGGAGAAGGAGAAAGTTGTTACCGCGATGCAGTAGCGTAATTAACTGCAGGGGCTTGCGCCTGCAGGGAAGAGCTTCCCCACAATCAAAAACCCTCAAACGAGGGGGGATCTGACGAAGTCTGCTATATTGGCCGCATCCGTTTAAACCTTCGATACATGGTGCCATAAATCAACTTTGCATTTTCGGAGAGGTGGATGGATAGCACCAATTAGCATCTGCCCCGAATTTCAAGCAAGACGTTTATCGCATCTCCGTGATTCGGAGGGGAACATGCCCTAACAAGTGAGAAATTACTCACCCATTAAAATGATAAAAATAATACAAAACGGGAAGGTAGAAAGAATTTTAGGTTAAGAGGAATTATAACTAGCTATTTTAAACCTCACCAAGTAAGGATCTTACTCAAGTATCATCGTTGTTAATGATAGAAAGAAAATAGAAGAAAGAACAAAACAAAAGAAAAACAATAAATAAATTATACTGCTAGAATAACAAATAAATATTGAAGATAATAAAATGCGATAAACAATTGCGATATAAATAAAAGAACTTACTTTTATTGATAACCTCTCAAAAACTCACTACAATTTTTCATAGAGAATTTAAAATTCTAAATCTAAAAATAAAAAGAGGCGTACTAATTTGTCTTTGAGCTTTCCTATTTATAGATAGAAAAACCCTAGGTTTACATTCTGATATATACACGAAATTACAAAACTACCCCCAGAGAGCCGAGTCAAAGCACCTACACCGCCACCGACATGTGCAGAACGCGGCCGCAGAACCGCGGCAGAAGTGCCTGTTTGGCCGCGGTTCCGCGGCCATTTGGTGGATTTGTTGGATTTTTTTTTAGGGCTTCTTTCTATTGCTTTTATCTTCTGTTAGGTACATTTGGTTTCTCAAAAGCTCTTCTGTTCTCTTCCAGATATTCAGCAGTGGACTTTTGCCTTGAACTCCGCATTGAAGTCTTGGATCTTGTGCTGCCCTTGTGCTTTGTGCATTGAAGTGATCAACGATTTTCCATTTTATCTCTTGAACTAGTAGGCGGTATCATGCGAATGGTTAGCGGAGATCAGTATTCATCTGTTGTTGATCGTAGTCCCACATTTGTTGCGACTTTTTATGAATTTCACTGTAAAGAGCTGAGAACCTGTAACCTGCAACTATTTAGCAGATATGGATCAAAAGTACCTACTTATATACAATGTGATTAAGCATGGTCGATATAAAAATGCAAAAATCTGATATGAACAAATACCCCAAAACTTATCTTTTGCTCGTCCCGAGCAAAACCAATTTTATTCTCGAAAAATTCTAGCCTCACTTTCGTAGGGAACACGATTGCACTGAGCTCGTGCAACAAGCCGTTAAATCTCTAGGTGTCCCTAGTAGGAGGAGTGTTGTCTCCTGAGGGTTTTCAACGGATACTACCCACAAAATCCGATCAATTTGGCCGTTGACTCTAATTCTTCAATTCAGTACTCTAGCAAGAAATTCTATTGTCTTCAACTTAGAAATCATCAACCCATATTTTTCACACTTCCTTTTCATTTATCTTAAGATCATATACGTTTTGCCAGTTTATAAAGCTTTCAGCATCTCTTAAGTTTTCCTTCTAAGGTGCAATTTTAACTCAGGAATTTTTATCATCTCTACTGAAAATATAAGCCCTATCTTTTATTCCTATCTCTCCTCCAAACTCCAATTATATACCCCTACGTGTGTGTAATTATCACCCCTACACTTGGAAATTCAATTCAAGCTATTATACTCTTGTCCATCTTCCAAAATACTTTTAGTTGGTGAATTTTAGATGAAATTGCTCACACATCCTTCATGCGACCGTTAATACTTCTTGAGGTACTAAACGACCGATTACAAAATGTGCTTGCGTATTTAGGCATAATTGCTCGTCTTGCAATACCTAAGGCTTAGCAGTGACTCCCAAACCAGTTGGTCTAAGGCACTAGGTGATAAAGCGCCCTCGCTATATTTTTTTATTTATGCTGCCTTAAGTAATTACAAAACCAATGTTCATTTTTTTTATCTCTTTATCCACCACTTATACTTTTATTTTATTTTCTTTCATACTAAGAATTTTAGACAAGAGCATTTCAAGGTATCCTCTACTATCCCAACTTTCAAGATGTGTGTGAGTGTGTAAAGTAGGGTATATATTTTCAGAATTTGAACTTAAGATTTAGAATTATTTTTCAGACTTATACTTCAAATACAGCTTTCAATACTCTTGCCTTATTTCGATTTAGCCCAAGAACTGAATTCAAAATTTGCCTATTTCTAAATAAACTATAAGAACGTATATTTTCTACAGTTAAACTTTAAGAAAGATTATTTTTAGGGTTTTTAATTTACTAAGTTTAAGATCTAGTTTTTCCTAACTAGTCAACCGTCATGTTGAACTTGAGTTAAATATGACCAAAATTGAACTTTTCAATTTTTATAATTTTTAAAAATTTTCAATTTTTATTGATTTTATTTTTATATTTTTATTTTAAATTTTTTAAATTTTTTAATAAAGATGCAATGCGGAATTAAATATGCAAAGAAAAAAACAAATATGTATAAAAAATAAAAATATGCAGATGCAATACAAAGATAACTATTTACAATACCCTCACCCCCAAACTTATTAATAGCAGCGTCCTCACTACTCCCTGTGGCATCGACTAGACACGGCTTCACTAGCCTCAGCCTCTCCCCTATCAGCTCCCCGTCCCCTCGATCATGAGCGGGATTGTTCCTCTCTGGGCAGTAGGGTGGTCATTCCCTGTTCCAGACCCGTTACTCATTAATTCAAGTTGGTCATCATCCCTATCAATCGTTCTACCCCCCTATGGGTTTGTCGCATCAAGCGCGCTTGCGCGGCGAGGGTAAGCTCTTCATCGCTCGCTGTGGAGCTCGAGCTAGGGGTCTTAGCCATCACGTCCTCGGCCGGCTCGGTGCGCGACCAAACATCATGTAATCGTGTGTACGACGTGGAGACACCATCCAGAAGAGGTCAAATTGGAATCCCACTATGCATATAAAATTCAAATTCCTCAACAGGGAGGAAATGGCGACACAGTTGTGTTACCAAAATAGGGCATGGATAATTGGCCGCCCGTTTTCCGGCGCCAATCGAGTGAAGCAAAATAGTGCACATATCATAGCTTAGGTTTCGAGTCATCAATGTGTGCACTATATGTATGGATGGTGTGAAAAATGTTGTGTTGTGCGAACTACCAAAAATATTGTTTTGTGCCCAATGGCACACAATTAAGACATTCGCAAAGAGTGTTCGAGCTTGGATGCCTTTTCATGGCTCCCTAGAACAGTCGTTTCCTATTAAGGGTAGGTAGTCTTCAAAATGGAAGGGTTGGTCATGGATGGGGAGTCGTGGTATTAAGGTGACTTCGTGAATGAAATCCCTATCAATTAAAATTTTCCTATCCCCCCCCCCCACATTAATCTAATGTACCCGTGTTGTGCAAGACAACCCTCCTCCATGCATTCATAAAAACAGGCAACAAGATCTGGAAGTGCGAAGGCATTCGGATGGTTAAATAAGAGAAAGTTCCATCCGCGCCTTCGGATCCATCACCGAAGTAACTACCGTAAACCGTGTGTGCGCACAATTGAGAAAAATCACTTTCAAATTGCAGGGTAGAGGCCATTACAGAGAGTGCAGATATTTGTAAAAATTTTAACAGAGAGGATCAGAGAAATGCAAACCTCCTCTGAAAAATTCAAAGGGTAAAGAGTCCAAGAGGCGGCGGTTGCGCGGCAGAAGAAGACTTGTGCGGCGGAAGCGCGGCGGTGGAAGGAGATCTCTTTGCGGAACTTGGAGCGGCGGCTAGGGTTTTGAGAGAGGGAAATTTAGGGTTCTGTAGATGCAGAGGAGGGGTCGGGATGTTTCTATAGGGGTTATGTTGGTTATTTGCACAAAGGACCCCTTACAAAAAAGAATTTATTTTGTAAAGAAAAAATTGTATTATTTATTTATTCATTTAATAGAACTGAATATTTACAAAAAAAGATCCCCGAAAATTTGAAAATTTTGTTATTTTGTTATTTTTTTATATATAATTACAAGTGTAACATACCCCCAAACTTATTTGAAACAGTGTTTCCACTGTTTATGGCTGGATAACCAAAGTTTGGTGGTAAGCAGGGGAAGATTATTCGATATAAATCGGCTCCTGCAAAATCAGGATCTCCTCCGAAGGGTCGACGATGAGGAATGGTTTTAACCTATGTCCGTTCACTTTGAAGAGTGAACCATCCCAAGGATTTTCTAATTCGACCGCACCGTGTGGATATACAGTCCGCACAAAATATGGTCCTTTCCAGCGAGATCTGAGCTTCCCGGGATGGAAATGTAACCGGGTGTCGTAAAGAAGCACCTGTTGTCCAGGTGTGAAGTTTTTCGCGTAAGGTGTTTATCGTGAAACACCTTAGTTCGGTTTTTAACGACAACCGCATTTTCGTAAGCTTCATCCCGAAGCTCGTTCAATTCGTTTAACTGCAGCTTCCGATGGCTGCCCGCATTATCAAGAGAAAAATTCAACTCCTTGATCGCCCAAAATGCTCTATGCTCAATTTCCACTGGAAGGTGGCAAGCCTTTCCGTAAATAAGCCGATAAGGAGACATGTCAAGATCAGTTTTATAAGCAGTTCGAAATGCCCAAAGTGCATAGTAAGTTTTAAAGACCAAGCCTTACGGTTTTTGGAAACCATTTTCTCCAAAATATGTTTGATTTGCCGATTTGAAACCTCGGCTTGCCCGCATGTTTGGGGGTGGCAGGGCGTTGACAGCTTATGATTAATGGATTATTTCCGCATCAAGGACTCGAAAGTCCTATTACAGAAATGAGTTCCATTGTCGCTAATGATTGCGCGGGGGTGTCCAAATCGGGAGAAAATATTTTCCTTAAGGAACCTAACAACAACCTTGTTGTCGTTAGTCCGGCTGGGCACAGCTTCGACCCACTTAGAAACATAATCAACAGCGAGAAGAATATACAAGTTCCCAAAAGAGCTGGGAAACGGCCCCATAAAATCAATCTCCCAAACATCAAAAATCTCCACAACCAAGATTGGTTGGAGCGGCATCTCGTTTCACCTGGATATCCGGCCTAAGTGTTGGCATTGGGAGCATGTCTTGCAGTAATTATATGCATTTTTAAAGAGTTGTGGCCAGTAGAAACCACACTGCAAGATCTTCTCGGCTGTCTTTCTGGGGCCAAAATGCCCGCCACACGCTTGATTGTGGCAAAATGACAGCACACTCTTGAATTCATTGTCAGGCACACACCGACAAATAATCTAGTCAGGACAGTATTTGAACAGATAAGGTTCGTCCCAGTAAAAGTGTTTTACCTGGGATAAGAATCGGAGTCTGTCCTGATTTGACCATTCGTTCGGTAGTAATCCTGTTGTTAAATAATTCACAATATCTGTGAACCAGGGTTCTCATGATACTGTCAAGAGCTGTTCATCCGGAAAAACGTCGTTTATTGGAAGTGAAAGCGTCGGCGAAGAAGGAAGTCATGAAAGATGGTCGGCTACTACGTTTTCATATCCTCTTTTGTCTTTGATGACAAGATCAAACTCTTGGAGTAAGAGGATCCAATGTATCAGCTGAGATTTTGCGTCCTACTTTGCAAAAAGATGGCGAAGAGCAGAATGGTCTGTGTAGACAATGACTGGAGAGCCGATTAAGTAAGGCCTGAATTTTTCTAATGCAAACACAACAGCCAAGAATTCCTTCTCGATTGTTGTGTAATTTAGCCAGGCATTGTTCAGGGTTAGGCTAGCATAATAGATTACATGCGGCATCTTGTCGATATGCTGCCCTAGGACAGCACCGATGGCGAAGTCGGATGCATCGCACATAATCTTAAATGGATACGTCCAGTCAGGAGAAGAAAGTACAGGAGCAGAAGTGAGTGAGCTTTTAAGTGATTCAAATGCAGTCACACTGCTCGATTTGAAATCGAATGTGGTGTCCTTGGCCAACAAAAGAGTCAAGGGTCTAGCAATTTTGCTAAAATCCTAAATAAACCGTCTATAGAAACCGACGTGGCCAAGGAAAGCTCGGATGTCTCTAACACACTTGGGAGGAGGAAGATTGGAAATGACCTCAATCTTAGCTTTATCCACTTCAATGCCATTTTGTGAGATGATATGTCCTAAGACAATACCTTCGCGCACCATGAAATGGCACTTCTCCCAGTTCAAAGTTAAGTTTTTATCCTTACACCGGGTAAGGACAGCGTCGAGATGCTGTAAACACTCATCAAAGGAATCGCCGAAAATGGAGAAATCATCCATGAATATCTCCAAGAATTTTTCCATCATGTCTGAAAAAATTTCCATCATGCACCGCTGAAAGGTAGCGGGTGCATTCCATAACCCAAAGGGCATGCGGCGATATGCAAAAGTACCGAAAGGACAGGTGAACGTTGTTTTGTCTTGGTCCTTTTCGGCGATGGGAATTTGATTATAGCCGGAGTAGCCATCCAAAAAGCAGTAGTATTCATGCCCAGCCAATCGTTCAAGCATTTGGTCAATAAAAGGTAGCGGAAAGTGGTCTTTTCACGTTGCGGCATTGAGTTTTCTATAATCGATGCATACTGTTATGACCGTTATGCACGTCTTTTTAGGGACAATATGTATCGGGCTGACCCACTGGCTATCAGAGATAGGGTAAATGATACCACTATTAAGACATTTTATGATCTCTTTTTTAACAGCCTCCTTCATAACTGGGTTGAGTCGTCTTTGTGGATCTCTAGCTGGCTTGGCATCATCCATCATATGAATGTGATGTTCAACGATCAAGGGACTAATCCCCTTGATGTCTGCCATAGTCCTGCCAAAAGCTTGCCGATTGCTCTGCAAGACCGTCAGAAGGGCATTCTCTTGCTCTGAAGCTAGAGAAACCGAGATGATGATAGGTAGGGTCTCATTCTCATCTAAGTAAGCATACTTGAGGTGAGACGGCAACGGCCTGAGTTCGAGCGTTGGAGGTGAAACGATTGAAGGCAAAATCGGCGAAAATGTCTAGAACTCGAAGGATTCTAACAAAGGCTCAAAATGAGTGTACGCGACTGAGTCGGATGGTTCAGCTAACTCATCCAAAAATTCAAAGGATTCAAGTTCGGGTGGTGACAAGTCAAGATCATTCAAGAAAGTAAAACACTCATAATCACTGTCGAGAGCAGTATTAGATTCAATGAGGAACGCACTAGTGGCGTCAAGATTGCTGTGATCGAACAAAATTTTTTCGAACTCACGGTCCTCAGGGACGATCTCCTAGATTGAACAAATGTCTAGTATATGAGTATTAGGTTTAGAGGGCTGATTCCCCAACCTAAAAATGTTGAGTTCAATTTTCATTTTTCCAAAAGATAGGTTCATCAAACCATTTCGACAATTGATCACAGCATTCGAGGTCGCTAGGAATGGACGACCGAGTATCACCGGAATTTGATTCCGGAGGTTAGCTACAGATTGTGTGTCTAAAACAATGAAATCAACGGAGAATATGAAGTCCCCAACCTTTATTAACACATTCTCTAGCTCACCCTTAGGATGGGTGATAGATCGGTCGGCTATTTGGAGAGTACAGTGTGTGGGTTTTAGCTCTCCTATACCTAGTTGTTCATACACTAAATACGGCAGCAGGTTAACACTGGCACCAAGATCCAAGAGTGCGCGATTAATGTTCTTATCCCCAATAGTTATTGAAATCGTAGGACAGCCAGGATCTTTTCATTTTTGAGATAAAGTTTGGGTAAGAGCATCACTCACGGCACTATCTAAGAAAACTTTCTTGGGTACCTGAGATTTTCTCTTCTTAGCGCACAAGTCCTTCAAGATTTTTGCGTAAGAAGGGACTTGTTGGATTGCATCCAAGAGGGGAATGTTAATGCTAACCTGTTTAAACAACTCCACAATATTCTCCATTTGTGGATTTTGTTTATTAGCCCTCAACCGGTTTGGAAATGGAATGTTTTAGAAATTGATTGAGTCCAATGCTTATGGAGGAGATTGTGGAGTTGGAACGGATCCCGGTGCTGGTGTTTTCGTGGAGTGAGATGTGGTTCCGTTCGGAGTAGCAAAAGAAGAAGAGCCTTTCGAAGAATGGAGAACATGCTCAGAAGATGAAGAAGAAGAAGAAACGGCCGGGGTGTCATCATCTGTGCCAACATTTTTATGCAGCATCCTTTCAGATCTCAACGTAGTCACGGCACTTACATTATGGTTTTGTTGTTCAAGAGCAACATGTGCATTATATGGGTGACCAGGATTTGGGAGTGGTTGAGATGGAAGCTTCCCCTTCTCTCGCTCTTTTAAAGCTCCATTCAGTTGTGCAATCTGGGCTTCAATGGTTTTGATGCTTTGCCCTTGCACAGCAGTGTGTTGCACCAAAGACTGAATGGAAGATTGGATGTTGGCGTTTGATTGTGTCGATTGCTTTACAAATGCCTCCAGACTTCGTTCTAGCGAGGAAACCTTATCATTGTTTGACGGAACAAAATTGTTTTGAGAAAAAGAATTGTTGGGCGCAAAATTGTTCGTCGGATTTTGAAAAGGTTGGGGGTGGAAAGGTTGCTGCTTTATCTATCTTTGGTTTCATCGCTTGTTGTTTCATCTGGTTCTACCGCTTATCCCAGTGAGTTTTACGGATTTAAGAGGAGCCCAAAGGCGCTCTCTATGAAATCCTATGGTCATGTCTTTATCTGGTAGGATTTTGAGCTTGTTATTGAGGAGGGGGAGGCCTTTGGAAGTTGTTGTGGCCTTGGAATTGTTGCTGATTTTGATTCCAGACGAAATTGGGGTGGTTCCTCCAACCAGGATTGTAAGTGGAAGAGTATGGATCATTTCTTTGTCTTTGCTGAAATGCAGCATTGACCTGATCCTGTCCTTGAGCGGGTGGGTTGTAAGGACACACTTCGGTTAGATGGGATGGGTCTGAACAACAAGCGCAGTGGTACGAGGGGGAAGAGCAGGGACAGGAGAAGGCGATGAAAATTTACTCTCAATTGCTTCTAGTTTCCGTGTAATCGTAGCCATTTCGGCTTTCATTGCAATTGAGATATCAAGTTGATGAACACCTCCCTTAGACAGACCAGAAGAAGTAGTAGATGAAGTGTTAGGTCTGGTGCTTTCCCACTGAAGTGTTCGCTCTGCGAGATCGTCGAAAAATTGCCAAGCTTCCTCGTCAGATTTGGATAGGAAGTGGCCTTGACAAATGGTTTCCAGCAACTGCTTAGTTGCTGGGTTCAGTCCTTTGTATAAGGTCTGGCAAAGTTGCCATCTCTCAATACCGTGATGAGGGCACTGAACAAGAAGGTCTTTGTAACGGTCAAAGCACTTCCAAAAAGGTTCAGCAGAAAGCTGGGAAAATTGGTTTATTTTGTTCTTTATTCTCGCGGTTTTATGATTTGGGTAAAACTTTTTAAAAAACGCTTTTACAAACTCATCCCAACAGGTTATGGAATGTGATGCGGTGCTATACAGCCACTTTTCAGCTAGGTCATATAGAGTGAAAGGAATGAATCGTAGCCGTATAGCATCGTCGGACAGTTGGGTAGTTTTCATCATTGCACAGGCGTTCTGGAACTTGTTGATGAAGATATAGGCATCTTCGGATTCCAGTCCGTGAAATTTAGGCAACATGTTGATGAAGTGGGGCTTAATTTCGAAATTATCCCCATTCGCAGGCGGAAGTGAAAGACAGGTAGGAAGTGTTGAGCGAGTAGGATAGAAATGATCCTGGAGCGCGATTCGCTGAGGCGCTTCAACAGGAGGTGGTTGCGGATTATTCGCACCCAGTTGAGGTGGAATCAGTCCCGAGGTAGGTAAAGGGTTGTTAGGATTGAATCCTAACATCTCAGAAGATGAAGGTGAAGGTGAAGATGTATGAACAGAATTCCGGTCAACATCGGAGTTGGTCGGCAAGGGTAAAGATGAAAGAGGTGTGGAGGGAGTTTCGATGTCGAAATCGATCGCGTAGTCGGTAGCGACTAACGAAACACGGACTAGACGGGCACTAGTGTCCCGAATCCAACCGGACATACACTAAACGAGTTTAGTATAGTCAAAACGTAGAATGTGAGGGTAAGAAAACGTCAATGAAGAAGTGCGGATGAAAGGTGAGTGAAGTGGATTCTAGCGAAAAAGGGCAAGTTTTTTTTTTAAAGGCTTTTTTGTGTTTTGTGTTTTTTTTGTTTTTTTAGAAAGAGTTTTACAAGAATGTGTACGGACTTACTTCAAACAATCACAGTTAAAACATGCACAATCAAACCTAGAGCTATGGTCTTCTAAGTCCACTAGACTGCTCTAACTGTTCCAAAGTGACAAGTTGTGAGATAACCCTCAAATCGTCTCTGTACTGCCAATTGTGGCCATGTAAGCACAAATGCAGAAAGGAGAGTTCTGCTCACGAATCACCGTGAGACGGGCCTTTTAAAGTTATCTTTCTCACTTGTCTAGCCTAGGCACCACAAAGTCAAGTTTAGATAAACGATTGAATGCCCACAACCTTCCTCTGTCCTAATGACCACGACAGTCCTTAGTTGGCTGAGTCAAGATATTTTTTAATTAAACTCAAGGGTGATGCATATGCTTTTAGTGATTTTTGGGGTCTTAGGAAGGGTGATGCAATCCCCACCCAATCTGAGTTGGTGTTATAGCCTCTTAAATTCCGTATTAATTATGCAAAGCAGGAACACACCAAAAATCTAAAACACTTGCAAATTTTTTCTTATTTGACAGGGCAAAGAATCCTGCACAAAAACAATTTATTGGAGAGGAGAAAGAGAATCTGTGCAAAGAAATTTGCAGGAAAAATATTTCAGTGGAGTTCAAAGGAGAGGAAAGGAGAAAGGAGATACTTACAGAGAAAATTGGGTGCTGACGTCACCAGTTGACCGCGGTTCCGCGGTCAAACCCTTGATTCTGCCGCGGTTCCGCGGTTGAACAGTTGGTTTGGATATTCTGATTTTTTTCCTGTGCTGAGTTGGTTCTCCTCTTTCTATTTAGATCCCCTGATTCTGGATTTGTTCACTGAGTTTGCTCTAGATCTGAATCAGGCCTTCTTCCAATTCTGCACACTTGCACAAAGATTTTTCAAAAATAACAAGATGATTTTTATTTTTGTTTTTTTGTTTTTTCAATTTTTATCTTTTTAAAATTTTTAATTAACCCGAAATTACACAAAGAAAGAAAATACCGTCTCCCCGGCAACGGCGCCATTTGATTATTGAGATTTTCTTTGTTCTTAATTTTTAATTACCGCAATCAAGACGGTTTCGCTTGGTAGCTAGCCGGTTGAGTACGAGTCGATCCACAGGGAGATGGAATCTTTTTTTTTAATGTTTTAACGAGTTAAGTCCAAAAAATTGGTGGTTTGTTTTAAGATCTACGAATGAAATAAATGATGATAAAATACTTGCTAGGGTGAGGATTAGGTTGGTTCGAGTTTTAGGAATTCCTCACTTCTTTCAATGCCTTAGTTATTAATATTGGTATTAAGCTAATCGGCAACAACGGGAATTGGCACGACTAGGAAGAGACTTACAAGTATAAGCTAGGCTTTCCATGCTTAGTTTCTTCTTTTTGGTCCTTGTCTGTCCGTTCTTGGCTCTTAGCCCTAACCTTCGGTTAATTCAACCACAACCGGTCTAACTAGAGAATCATCGCTATCATGTAGGATAGGGTGCCGTAGTGAGCGGATTGTGGGTCAATTAAAGGGAGTCCAAATATAAAGTGTTGGGCAAAGAAAGGAGTGAGAGAGATTCCCTTCTCTCAAACCTTCCTTCTCCTGCCCTGACAAGTGAGAAATTACTCACCCATTAAAATGATAAAAATAAAACAAAAGGAAAGGTAGAAAGAATTTTAGGTTAAGAGGAATTACAACTAGCTATTTAAGATCTCACCTAGGCAAGGATCTTACTGAAGCATCATCGTTGTTAATGATAAAAAGAAAATAGAAGAAAGAACAAAACAAAAGAAAAACAATAAATAAATTCTACTGCTAGAATAATAAATAAAAATTATAGATAATAAAATGCGATAAACAATTGCGATATAAATAAAAGAACTTACTTTTATTGATAACCTCTCAAAAACTTACTATAATTTTTCATAGAGAATTTAAAATTCTAAATCTAAAAATAAAAAGAGGCATACTAATTTGGCTTTGAGCTTTCCTATTTATAGATAGAAAAACCCTAGGTTTACATTCTGATCCATACAAGAAATTACAAAACTACCCCCAGAGAGCCGAGTCAAAGCACCGCCACCGCCACCGACATGTGCAGAACGTGGCCGCGGAACCGCGGCAGAAGTGCCTGTTTGGCCGCGGTTCCGCGGCCATTTGGTGGATTTGTTGGATCATTTTTTTAGGGCTTCTTTCTATTGCTTTTATCTTCTGTTAGGTACACTTGGTTTCTCAAAAGCTCTTCTGTTCACTTCCAGATATGCAGCAGTGGACTTTTGCCTTGAACTCCGCATTGAAGTCTTGGATCTTGTGCTGCCCTTGTGCTTTGTGCATTGAACTGATCAACGATTTTCCATTTTGTCTCTTGAACTAATAGGCGGCATCATACGAATGGATAACGGAGATCAGTATTCATCTGTTGTTGGTCGTAATCCCACATTTGTTGCGACTTTTCATGAATTTCACTGTAAAGAGCTGAGAACTTGTAATCTGCAACTATTTAGCAGACATGGATCAAAAGTACCTACTTATATGCAATATGATTAAGAATGGGCGATATAAAAATGCAAAAATCTGATATGAACAACTGACAAGTCGCATAAGATTTATATTCAAACGGATTTAAATATCCATATTAATGTAGCTTGGTTAGTCTTGTTTGGTTAATATGACCAAGTCTACAATACCAAATGAAAGCTTCATTTATCTCTGAATATTCCTTTTGTTTATGTATTGTATGTTAAAAATTGTGTGTTGATTCAGAGTGTAGATTCCGTTATTTAATATACCATACCCAATCAACTGTTGATTTAGGTTAATGTTCATAATTTCCTTTGTAACACAAAATTATATTCTTCATTATCCAACAAAGATACAAATATTATGTTACACAACATAGATTTCATAAAATAACATGGGTTTAAAATCAATATACACCCTGAAGGCAACCCCAGATTATACTCTCCTACGGATACAGCATGAGCTTTTGATCCATTTCCAACACGGAGAGTATAGTCACCTTTCTTCAAAACCTTAATATTTCTCAATCACTGCACACAATTGCAGATATGAGATCCCAAACCGGTATCTAATACCCAGAATGCAGAATTTATAGAAAAACAGTTTTCGATAACAAACACACCTGAAGTGGAAGTATCAACATGCTTCTTCTTTTTAAGATCGGCGAGGTACTCAAAACAGTTCCTTTTGTAGTGTCCTGACTTGTGGCAGTAGAAGCATTCTCCTTTTCCTATTGCCACAGCCCCTGACTTGTCTTTTCCCTGTGCCTTTTTAACTCCACCTCTCGGTTTGATGGGTTTCTTCTTCTTCTTCTTTCCCTTTGCTTTAGCTTTTGGGACGGAAGAGGAAGATTGCCCAGCACTAGAGAGGGAGTTTTCACTGCTTTCAGTGTGCTCTCTGCACTTCTCAACATATTGAGAAGTTCAGGAAGTGATCTCTCCAAATTATGCATGTTGAAGTTCACTATAAACTGAGCATAGGCAAGGGGGAGACTGTAGAACTATATCAACATATTGTTCATTCTCCATTGTCCATCACAGATCCTCTAGTTCTTCAATAGGACTTATCATCTTTAGGACATGATCTCCTACAGATGTACCAGTAGCCATCCTCATTTGAAACAATTTTCTTGAGGCCTCGTAATGAAGAGCACGAGATCGCTCCCTATACAACTCCTTTATATGATGAAAGATGGATTGCACATCCATCTTCTCATGCTGCTTTTGATGTTGGTTGTCCATCGAAGCTAGCGTGAGACATTTGGCTGTGGAGCAATCGATATCCTATGTCTTGCAGATTTTCTTATCCGCAACAGAGGAATCAGGGCCTGGGAGGGCAGGGTCTGGAGCAGTAAGGACGTATGCAACCTTATCATAAATAAGGGTAATATTCACGTTCCTCAGCCGGTCTTTATAATTAGGTCCCGTTAGTTTATTTTTCTCTAATAGAAGTTTAAGTCCCGTCATTGGTATCTGCCATTAGGAGAGAGAAAAGAAAACACTCAGCGATAGCTCTTGCATGATTAGAATGGTTTTTTTATCTTATCTAATCGATATCTCCTACTGCTTTTATCAAATTTTCTTTCAAACCTTAAAAAGAAATTTAGCCAGGATTAATTACATTCTACAAGCTCGCTAACCGGTCAGCCAGGCTAGTGTCGGTACTCCGAAGGAGGTTCCCAGTGTTTTCGCACGGACCTAATTAGAATAAATCTCGTTTCCCTAGAGGCTTAACCCCGTTGACACCTTTCTAGACACCTACTGGATTAGCTAATTGTAAAGTGTAAAATTCTCCTGAGAGTAACTATTACTCACAGTGAGATTGGGATCCAACTATCAAATAGAAGGTATGCAATCTCATTGCAAATTTCAACACTTGAAATTCCCGATATGATTTTTACCCCTAGTGTCTTATGATCTTTACCCCTAGTGTCTTATGATCTTAACTATGGTCAACAAATCATAAGCACTACTCAAGTTCTACCCGTCATTTCATGATTGATTTAAACCCATTCATATGACCCTTAACTATGGTCAACAAAGTCGTACGAATGTCCTAATCGATCGCATCATATGATTTATAGGAAGACATCACTTAACTACCATACACTACGCCTTAACTATAGTCAACAAATGTAGCACGAATACTAAGTACTCTACTTTCTAAAATGGCGAAGGGTTACAAATGGTTTTGATGAAAAAGGAGTGGTTTAATCTCCGCTATAAAAATCGAGTAGTTTTCAAAACAAACCGAGTGGGTTGTAGCATTTGCTAGTTTTTCTAAAGAGGTCACTCCCGATGAAGGGATCTAGGCCCTTTCCTCATTAAATGAGGTACTGGATATTCATCGAAGAATACCACTATGCAAAGCAAGAACTAGAGCTACCTTTTTGAAAAATTTGATTTTACAATATCTTTAGGTTTCTTTTCTTAACATTAATCTTATTAATGTTTTCCCATCATTTAATCTTATCATTGCAGAAAAAACGAAAATAGAATGTACGCTTATGCCATCCGTATTCACCATGGGGCCCCGTCATACACCGTTACGTTACTTAACTAACGGCAAAACGGGGGCTGGACTAGCGCGGGTGCAAAACATAAGCAACGTTTATTATAAGCATTCCAGATCACAGATGAATATATTGAATATACTAAGAATTCTATGTTTCGTTTAAACCCTGAACGAAAGACGGATTCCACGGTCGTGATAAATAGCCAAAACCCCACCCTAGACCCCTACGGATGCGGCAAACTACTCGCCAAATTCCCTAAGTGAAGCAGCCTCCCTCAATAAAATGAGTAGGCCACTCGGCACTTCAAAAACTCGGTAGTTTGTGCACCCCACCACGGGTCTATCCTAGGAGCAAAAAACAGTAAATGAAATAATACAACGGTGGCTACAACCTCAACCCGGATGTGCCCCGCAAAAATAATATTACATCACATTTACAAATTACATGAATGAAAGGAAAAAAAACACTCTTCTCACATCCCCAGGCTATTCGTTCACGACGATCCAATACTCCATATACACAAACCATCACATGATACTTTTATGTGCAACCCCCACTAATCGACGTATAGCAATTAGTGGACGTTTCATAACACATATACAAACTGAAAACGGATAAACGACGTTAAATTTTTGACTTCGAAACACTTCGAATAGCCCTAACACTTAGATAACAGAATATGAATTCTGGGCAAAATCAAACAACACCTTAAACCCTAAAACCAAGATACCTGCACACCATAAAAACCACAAGTCCAAAATCATTTTCCAGGCCGGCCAGGCCGGGAAAATAGATGATGTGGCCGGTCAAGTTATGGAATTTTGGGCTCATTTTTCAATGGTGTTCTAATGATATCATAAATAGCATTCTGCACTTGTTTAAAAAAAATTAGAAGACCTTTTAAAAAGGACAGAAACTTGGTTTTAAGTTTTAACTGTTACGGAGTAGTTTCGGTTTCGAAAGTTTATACATCGTATACAATGCTAGTTCTGGTTTAAGTAGGCTTTGATACCATGTAAATTGATGTTGCACACCACCACATGGTTTGTGGGGAGGAGGAATTAGAAAACAACAATTTTGAAGCAAGCAACATCGACTTGAACACCCCGGATCTTATCTTAAACCCTAACTAGCTTAACAAAACAAGAATACCTGAAGAAAACACAATAGTATGTTTCTTCTTCGATGGGGCCATCAAGGAATTCAAACAATCCTTTTTCCCTTGCTCATACTTATGACCGTTGTCATAAGTTAGAGCTGAACCGACGTTCCCCCAGCCCCGAATAAGAATTCGGATCGGTCAAGGGATACATTTTATTATCTTGATTAGGGCGTGAAATGGTTGCTACCTGGAGAGAAAGAAAAGAAACACTCAGTGTGCGCTCTTGCAAGATTAGATTGGTTATTAATTTATCTAACCAGAATGGCTCCCACTGTTTTCTCAAATTCTTCTTCAAACCCTAAAAGAAGAACTAGTCAGGATTTAATCGCACGTCACAATACTTGCTTAACCTTTCAGCCAGGCTAGTGTTGGTACTTCGAGAGAGGTTTTGCAACGCTTTCGCGAAGTTCCTTAATTATATAACATCTTTTCCCTGGAGACGTAGCCCCGCTAACACCGTTCTAGACCCCTACTTGGTTTATAGCATTGATTGTTAAGTGAAATAATCTCTCAAAAGTAATCCTACTCATCAGTGGGATCGGGATCCAACTATCATTATGTGATGCACTAGATGGAATCCACTCTAGTCACCACACACCAGAAGGTATGCTGAATCTGCAAGTTTCCTGTATGTTTGAAACTCACGATGTGGTTTTTGCCCCAAGCGGTTTCATGACTTTGACAGAGGTCAACATGTCATATGTCGCAAGTCAAGTTCAACCCGTCATTGTCCTGAATTCATTTAGACCCACCCACACAAGCCCTTGACAGAGGTAAAAATGACTGTGCGACTGTCCTAAATAATCGCATATCTATGCAACAAACAAGCATTACTTAGGCTCCATTCACTATGCCTTGACAGAGGTCAACATACACAGCATGAATACTAAGTAATACTTGTAAGAAATGACAGAGGGCTATGGCTGGGTTTTTGGCAAAAAAAAACCGTTAACGTAATGAACTTGATATCGTTGAAGGAACTTGAGCAGTTTTGAAAAGGAGTGGTTTAAGCTCTGCTTTTGAAAAATAGTGGTTTTGAAGAAAACTGAGTAATCTACAGTATAGACTTTTGCTCAAGAGGTCACTCCCCGCGAAGGGATCTCGGCTCTTACCTCGTAGAATGAGGTGTTGGATATTCACAACCGAATACCACTATGCAAAGCGAAAGAATATAACTGTAGTTTTTCGAAATTTGTTCCAACAACATCTTTTAGGTTTATTATCTTGCAAATCAAAATTAATACGGTCCCATCAGTTTAATCCTATCACACCAGAAAAGAACGAAAATACGATGTACGTATATACCATCCGCATTCGTCACTGGGCCCCGTCATCACCCGTTAGGTTACTTAACTAACGACAGAGCGGAGGCTGGACTAGCGCGGGTGTAAAACATATACAACATCTCCTAGCATATATATAAATAAATATAACATTCGTCCCAGGCATGATAATAAGCAATATCACAGAATCACAGCCAACAATATAGAATGGTGGATAATCTTAGAGCCTCGGGTTTCATTTGAGCTGCAAATAAATCCCGACGTTCTCAGTCGTGTGGATAGCCTGTGCAATGAGAACCTGGACCCCTACGAGCACGGCGAGTTACCCGCCAATCCCAGAAGTGAGGTAACCACCTTCAACAAAGTGAATAGGCCACGCAACACTTCACGGAATTTGGTAACTTGGGAGCCCCTCCGTGGGCCATCCAATACCCCCTACGAATGCGGCGAATAGCCCGCCAATTCTAGAATGAAGCCCCTTCCGTCCCAATGCCATGAGATGCGAACTTGTTGGCTTCTAGAACCCGGCTATTCGTGCACTCTACCGCGGGGTAATCTTAGTACAGAAAAAGAAAATAATATATACAAATGGTGATATCGATCTCAACCCGGTCGTGCCCCAAAATAATATACAACCCGGCAAAAACGCCAGTCCATATGTTGGACGCTCGCTCCGCAAATAAATATACAAATGAATCTTAAACTGTACCACTAATATTGCATCACATGCTATCCACCACGACTATCCAACCATAATCACAGCACAAGCACAAAACATCAACGCGAATGTCACGTTCTCAAAACCCGTTTAAAAGAACATATAGCAATCAGACGAGTTGTACCGATCGAATGACATTCACGGTAGTAGATAAAAGTGAATGTACTGTAAACTATTAAACAGTGTCAAATATAATGATTTCGAAACACTCCAAATTGCCCCTAACTGAAAAACAATAGAAAATCAAACTTGGGCAAAAACTAGCAATGCCTGACAACCAAACTCCTCGAGATAAGAACCCAGAACAAAACTCGACCCATTTCTCCACTACTAAACTGAGGAGGCTGGTTTTATTGAGGTTGTGGCCAGCCATATGATGGTAGAATTGCATCGTTTTTGTTCTGGGTACATCTCACAGTCTAAAGATCACTCTGCAGTTGCTTAAAAATTTTTTTGAAGCCTTTAAAAAATCGACAGAAACTGCAGTTTGGTTTCAATGTTACAGAGTTGTTTCGGTTTTGTTGTTTTAACATTGTTTAAACTTGCTAGTGTAGAGTTTATGGGATGGCTCTGATACCATGAAGGGTTACGCTAGCGCCCCGGCCAACTTTCGTGGCCAAATGTGGAACAAAAATTTTTCTTCGATTAGAAACTTGGCACTAGAATAAACCTAAACCGGATCTTAACCATAAACCTAACCAGCATGTAAGGGTTTTATCTACTATGATAGAAAGTATACCTAAAGAAACTAAGTCCTTCGGGTCTTTAATCCTCTCCTTAAGCTTCTCGATGGAAGTATGGATCGTGCTTGAACTTCGGTCTCCTCGCGTCAATGATGATCCACCCAAGAGTGTCTACCAAGAGCTCCTACCTCCTAATTTAGGTAACTAGAATACTTAGCTTGCTAATCTAAGTAGACTAGAGTGTGTAGAGTATGAAGATGGATTTATTTGTCTCTTGAAACCCTAGGATTCTCAACACATTAGAGCTTTTAGGGTTTGTAGTGTGGAAGAAGAAGAGAGCTAACATGAGAGCTCACTTGAGGAGAGAGAAATCATTTTGACAAATGATAATGATAAATGATAAATGAGATAGCTCCCTTGATATGACCACAAGCATGGCACCAAAAATATCTAGGTCACAAAATATCTCACTAAAATATCTAGATCAAAAATATCTCACCAAAATATCTAGGTCAAATAGTCAAACCAAGTCAAGTGGTCAAGCCAAGTCAAAATGTCAAACAAAGTCAAGTAGTCAAAACTAGTAGCCATGCCTCAATTATCATTTATCAAAATAACAAATACTTTCCTCCACCTCATAATTGTTTTAATCAAGTAAATGGTCAAAACCCTAATGAGATGTCTCCTTCTGTGCTCCTCCCATCCGTATATACATACCCGCATTCGTGTTCCGAGAAACACGAATACAAAGAGACGAAACTAATCCATCAATATAATACTAGGATCTGGCTTAAACCAAAACCCACTAGTATTATCCGCCCGATCATCATACGCGCACAAGTGTACGTAAGTGATCGAAGCCCTGTCGTAAAACCATACGGCCTCTACAGATTTTGCCCAGTGCAGGGAAACTCTCTGTGTGGGACTCTAAAGACTCGACACTATACTGGCAATGGGTTTAATCACAAGCACGTCAGCGGCACTAGCTTTACATAACGGCTACCCAGGTACCTGTCGAAAAGGAAGGCCGACGGGCAAACTCGTCTGAACTCCTACTGAGCCTATCCGTGACAATACCCGTACAGTTCGGTCTCTTCGTCAAAAAGTATCGCATACCGGGTCTAGGGGTGGTGAACATCAGATCCTAATAACCTGATAAGTCGTGCTGATGTGGCTCAGGACCAATCCGGGAAACTACTGATCAACCTATCAGTAAATCCCAACTGCCTTGGCCAAGGTCTTATAGTCCTGACCAATCGATCACTATGCGATATCAATTCCCAATACTGAGAGAGACGGATCCCCAACAATCGCTCACTGCTTCCATATGGCTCGGGACTGTACCCAACCAAAACCTCATTGCACGACTCAGTAGAGCCGTTGTAGGGTAGTGATCAAAGCTCGGTGGGAACTCACACGAGACAAATGCCGATCTCAGGTCCAAAGACTAACCTGTACATATGTCACCCGAGAACTTCCATATGACGATAGGTATACCACTATCTGGAAGTTATCGGCGAGTCCGTCCAATGTACTCACACCCAGTGAGCACCTGTATACGATCTTAGGTGCATCAGACCAATGGCTGCAGGACCAACCATCTCCCGGCGGGGCTAGAAACGTATACACTAGTCTACTCTGGTGTATCAATGCCCAGTCTCGATACTCACGCGACTAGGGACCATTTAAGGATGTGCTTATGGACTATCCTGCTCCCACAAGTATGATCGCCATCACAACGCAGGTAGTCAAGCAAGATCCTACGGGCTTTATCAACATGTAACCGCAATATGCAATAACGAATATAACATATGCCATGTTAAGATAAAGACAAACCACAATAGCGTACTACCGTATCAAGTCTTTATCAATATGTGCAAGCTAAATATAACAACAATAGAAATAAATACACATATCCTGACAAAGACAAATCAAACAATATACTATAAAACTGAGCAAGATTGTCATATACATACATATCCTTAGCATCCATATGTATACATATACAATACTGGCCTCTAGGGCATATATATCCAACAATATGTGCGGGACCGAGATTAATACTTGTATGTGATACCGTATTCTAATCTCGCGATATATGATATCAGTCGGTTATATGAGATATAGCCGGGTTATTGAATCAAGTGTTGATTCGATGAGTTGATATAAATTATATTAGTCGGTTGTATATGATATAGCAGATTATTAAATCAAGTGTTGATTTAATAATTTAATATATAATTATATATTTGATATATTAATATATATTATCTAATATTAGCTCACTTAAGAATTTCTTTTATCTTATGCATTTAATATATATGTGATATATGTTAATGTATTTATTGTGTCATGCTTGATGATACATTGGACATGGGTGTATGAGACTCATATCATACTTAAGATAATTGGGGAATTTAATTATTAAGGGAAAAACAAAATTAGGTGGAAATTACCATGGTTATTGTTCCCTTATATATATAAAAAAGAAAGAAAGAAGCGATTGGAAAATTCCCACCAATGGAGCCACACGTGCCCACACGTAAGCGCCTAGATACAAAGATTATAGGCGCTTGACGGGCTGAAATTGAGCCTCACGTGTAAGCACGTGAGCGTCTATATACAAAGTATATAGGCTCCATTTTAAAACAAATGGCAGGCCAGAGAAGCTCACGTGTTAACACGTGATGCCTTTTGTTAGACTGTTGCATATAAGCAAACAAGTTTAACTCCGTGGGGGTCACGTGCTACATGTGAGTGTTCCTAAACACCAGCTCACGTTTTAACATGTGATGCATTTTCTTTAGGCTATTACATATAAGCAAACAAGTTTAATTCCGTAGGGGTCATGTGCTACACGTGAGTGTTCCCAATCACCTTCCAAGCTGATAAAATTGAATTCTAAATAAATGGATCAAAACCCTATTTGGAAAATATTTTCTTAAATGTTTCTAAACAAGAAAGATTACTCTCTGTAAAACAGAGTACCGTTGGATTAAAAAATCCAATGGTGATTAAAAATCACTTATCTACAGAAAAAATTATGTATGGGAAAATATTTCCCTAATCTTGTTAAAAAAAAGAAAAATATCTTCTGTAAAACAGAAGTTCTTGGATCAAAGATCCAACGGTGGATAAAATCCCCAAATCAATTAAGATCTCTCAATGAGAGATTTCTTTAACTAAATCAATAAACTTGCTTCTACTATATAAAGAACCCAAGATTTCAAGTCTTGTACAGAAGAGACCCCCATAAGTTTTGAGAAACAAAAGAAAAAGAGAATTCAATTCTCTAGAGGAAGAAAATCTCCCTTTTTAAAAAAAGAAACCATAGATAAGAAGAAAGACTCAGAGATTATCTTATCTCTTTCTTAAGGGTTTAACCATTCAAAAAAGAACTTAGTTCTTCCTTTGGTTGAGGTTTGCAGAAGCAGATCGTCCCACAAGTTGAGAATTTAATTCTAATCAGGGAGATTCTGTTATGCAGATTCAAAACTTAGGGGAAAAAACTAAGTTCAAAGAATTTAATTCTTCCAAAAGTATACAGGAATTTAATTCCTCTGATAAAACTAGGGTTTAACCCTGCAAAAGAATTTAATTCTTATAAAGAAAAGGGTCTGAAATCCTCAAAGCTCAGATCAAAATCTCCATACATATAAAAGAACAGACTGGTGATTCATTAGCGTTCAACGCTATATAACAAAGGCTCACATGTTCCCACGTGAGCACCTCTGAGGAACAAAAAGGAAGGACTGAGATCGAACAGCGTGTTCTTATGTGACGCCAAACAGTTGCTTAAATGGGAAATGGGAAAAATCCAAAGACAGCACTCACATTTTTAGCACCTTACGTGTCCGCACGTGAGCACTATATGAGCTAAGTGCTTAGCACTTATAAAAGGAAGAGGGAATAAATCCAAAGAAGCAGTGCCCAACTCTGGGGCACCTCACGTGCCCACACGTGATAGCCACAAGAATTAAGTGTTTAACACTAGTATACAGATGGGGATTTGGACCCAAGTGTACAATGCCAACTTTCAGGTGCCTCACGCGCCATACGTGAGCGCCCCAAATTTCAGTGTTTAACACTGCTATAGAGACTCACGTGAGAGCACGTGAGCACCGAGCATATATTAGTGTTTAACACTATAAGAAGCCAACTTCAGCCCCAAATTGGCTAAGTCTTCTTGAGATTAAAACGTCTTGGATCTCCAAATAGACTGAGCCTCTATGCTCATGACTTTCCAAACTAATTGACCAGAACGATGTCCATCACACATCTCCTAAGGTTAATCCTAGTCTCCCAAAAATGACTAATGATTCTTAGATGGTCCACCATAATCTCTCCCCTCAATCTGGGATTTAGTTCAAGGGTACATCTCTCCACACCTCTGATATATGTCGTTGTAATTTTTCAATGTTTTCAGAGAGGTGGAGGGTCCCGATAACCAATAACTCTTTGGTGCATTCCCAAACCGATGAGCACATCCCAACGGATTGCAACGTCTTTAAACTAGCTATGGACCAAAACATTCTTAAATTAACAACGGACCGCAACATACTTAAACTAGCTATGGACCGAAATGTCCTTAAACTAACAATGGACCGTAACGTCCTTAAACTAAAACAATGGAGCCCAAATACTCTTTTGTTGGGTCTGAATGATCCCAAAATCCTGTTGAGTAGATCTTAGTCTAAAATTAGACTAACGTATCCTCAACAAACATTTAAGTTGATCTTAATCTCAAACGAGATTAACGATCCTTAAACCAACCCAAACCCAAATATAAGAATATGCAGATTTAGACTAATCCACGCTCTACGGGCGACAACATCAATTAGTCTCCGTATACAATCCACGGGCAACCAAAACAAACACAAATACACATGACATGAAATGGCCTTCTGGAGCAGGAGAAAGTGGTTATCGCGATGCGGTAACGTAAATAACTGCAGGGCTTACGCCTGCAGGGAAGAGCGTCCCCACAATAAAAAAAACCTCACAACGAGGGGGAATCTAACGAAATCTGCTACTACGGCCGCATCCATCCAAACCTCCGATGCACGGTGCCACAAATCAACTTGGCATCTTCGGGGAGGTGGACTGATAAATCCAAATAGCATCTGCCCCCAAATTCGGGCAAGACGATCCATCTCGGATCTGTCTCTGTTTTCGACGGTAAACAGATTCTGGTACGTCCAGTTGGACCTTTTCCTCTTTCCACTCCACATTTCGTATGTCGTGTTCACGAACAAATCACTATTTAGTATGGTTGCCCTTGGATTCAAGGTACTAAGATTTGGTGTCTCGCTCTTGTGCAGGAAAAGAAGATAAATCGATGGCTTCCAACTGCACAACAGCAACTCCCACTCCGTGCCCGCCGGAGGAGTGACTTACGGGCCCCAAGCGGCCTCCATCTTTGCAATGCCAGTGGAACAGGTGATTCAGGCCACAACTGGACTATTCTTTGTGACCATGATCCCGCCAGCAACCTTCAATGCCCCGGTGCCATCACAGGAAGCTCCGAAGAAGTCGGTCTTTGATCGATTTGCAACCACCACGGCCCCTCTCAATGGGTCGTCCAATTCTCATGCCTCAGTCTTTAACAGGCTGAGTCGTAGCTCAAGTGGGCTTGCAAAAAGGTTCGCGATACCTGAATGGGTTATCCCAAAGCGGATAGCTATTCCAGTTCTGGCAGATGAAGTCGTCAGAGGGGATTCTATTGCTAAAGGATCGGTCTTTGAAAGATTGGCCGTTCCAATTCCTGCTTCCGACGAAGTCATCAAGACTGCTTCCCTTACCAAAAGGTTGGCCTTCAAAAGATTGACTGTCCCCTCTCAACGGACGTCGGTCTTCAACAGGCTGGCACCAGCAGTGGCCTTTCATCAGATCAGGGGTCATGACGAAGCTGCTTCCACAACCGAGGCAATCCCATCTGCAAGACGTGCTCAACGTCGTAACTGGCGCCGAGTGAAGAAAGCTGGGGGCAGTTTCCCCTCTGGACTTACCCCACCAGCTCCAATGGTGGAAATTGACGCTACTGTTCCAACTGGGAACAACTTCGAGCTGCTCAGGAGGGTGCACAGGAACTCTCCAACCGCTGTATTAAAGAAGTCTCCTCCTCCTGTTGAAAACACAACTCAGGTAAAACCGGAACAGCCTCCTCAGCGGCTGTCCTCCAAAATCCACAGGGTCTGGCGGAGAGTCCAAGACTCTGTAATTGACAAAGACTACTCATGCTGGCTGAAGAAAACGAAGGCTCGGTAGGAGGAGGACCATTCCTCCGGCGTACCACAGAAGGTATCGTCTGCATGGGTGCCCGCTACAACGGCCCCCTCAACTTCAACCCCCCACAAAAAGAGAAGGCCGGAGAAGATCCATATGCCTGCGGTAAATTTCAAAGGCAGTGGACCCAAGCACCCTAAGTCCGGGGCCATGGTAGTATACACGGTGTACATGGCTTCCGGGAAAGAGGAAAGCCGTACTTCCATGGGTCATCGACCACTCACACGGTCTGTGACGAAAGCTCAGGAGCAACAAAAAAAGCTTCAGGAGATGCTGACAAAGATGGCCGCACTCACTGGGCAGAAAGAAAGCCCGGAAGCAACGCCTGAGCAGCGCCAGGAACAAGAGACCGACACTGAGTTCCTACGGAGGGTGCCAGAAAGAAAGGATAAGGAGGCCGCGGAACAGGCCGCTAATATAAAGCAGATGGCGCTTCTGTTCCAAGACATGGTTGGGATGATGATCCAGCCGGAACCTCCAACCGAAGACCCTCCGATAATCATCGAAGACGACATAGGGGAAACGTCAAACCCTCCTCCGGCTGTCTCTGTAGCCCAAGAAAAGACAATTTCCAAGGCTGCCCTTGATAACTACATAGCTCAACAAATATAAGCTCATCAAGCGAGTGAAGCGGCTGGCCAAGTCGTCAGAACTAGACGACCTTATCCAGGCTGGTACGATCAAATCAAGTACCCGCCAGGATATACGATCCCTAAGATCCATGTGTATAAGGGGACAGGCAATCCACACCAGCACGTTGCTCAATTCAGAGCTTTGTGCAGTAATACTGGAGGCGGCAACAAACTGTTGCTTCACTCGTTCGTCGGTAGCTTGGCGGAGACATCATTTGAATGGTACTCGGAGCTTCCGAATGACTCCATCAAAACATTTACATAAATGGAGCTACTGTTCATGCAGTGTTTCGTAAGCGCAAGCGAGCGCACCCTGATCACTGCATTAATCAATGCCAGGGTGAAGCCAGGAGAAACCTGGGTTCAATACGCAATTAGGTGGTGGAACCTATGGTCGAAATGCGAACAACGCATAGAAGAAGCTCCTGCCGTGGGTATGTTCGTGGGGACCCTTGATCCTCAGACAACTATATCCCAATTTATGATGTTCTTCAAGCCGACCACCTTCCAGGCCTTGATTGGCAAGCTGGCCCAAATGGACCAGATGGGCCATAGACCGTCCTCTTCAAAAACGAATCTCCGGAATGAAAAGGGAAAAGGGAAAGCGACCTTCGTTGCCAACGCTCAACAACAACCGAGTGACCCGAAACCGGTTGCTTGCTAAAGGAACACAAGCCGATCCCTCGAAGAGAAGTTGAGACGTCTGTTCCCTTATAAAAAAAAGAGAGGAGGGAGAAACAGAAAGAAGAAAAGAGATGGGAAAAATTCTCCTGATGGAGCATCACGTGCCCATACGTGATGCACCTTGGAGCAAAGGTTATAGGCATTGCGCTTAACAATTAAGACTGAAATTGAGCCTCACATGCAAACACGTCAGCATCTATATACAAATTATATTGGCGCCTTCCTAAAACAAATAACAGGCCAGAGAAGCTCACGTGTCAGCACGTGATGCCCTTTGTTGGGCTTAATTTCGTGGGGGTCACGTGCCACATGTAACATTTCTGAACATCGGTTCACGTGCCAACACGTGATGCCTTTTCTCTGGGGGCTGCCACATCTAAGCAAACCAGTTTGATTCTATAGGGGGTCACGTGCTACACGTGAGGGTTTCTAATCACCTTCCAAGTTGATAGAATTAAATTCTAAATAAAAGGGATCAAAACCCTATTTGTAAAATATTTCCTTAGATCTTTCTAAACAAGAAAGATCACGCTCTGTAAAACAGAGCACCGTTGGGTTAAAAATCCAATGGTGATTAAAAATCACCAAGTTACAGAATAATCTTTGTATGGGAAAATATTTCCTCAATCTTATTAAAAACAAGAAAAAAATCTTCTATAAAACAGAAGTCCTCGGATCAAAAATCCAACGGTGAATAAAATCCCCAAATCAATTAAGGATCTCTCAATGAGAGATTTTCTTAACCGAATCAACAAATCTACCTCTACTATATAAAGGACCTTGGACTTCAAGTCTGAGAGAGAGGAGACCCCCCATAAGATTTGAGAAACAAAAAAAGAAGAAGAAGAGTTCTCTTTGAAGAAAAGAAACCTTAGGTAAGAAAAAAGAGCTAGAGATCATTTTATCTCCTCTTACAGGAGTTTACCTCTTCCAAATAAGAACTTGGTTCTTCCTCTGGTTGAGGTCTGCAGAAGCAAATCTCACCACAAGTTGAGAATTTAATTCTCATCAAGGAGATTCTGTTATGCAGTCCCGAAACTTAGAGGAAAGAACTAAGTTTGAAGAATTTAATTCTTCCAAAAGATATAGGAATTCAATTCCTCTGACAAAACTATGGTTTAACCCTGCATATAAAAAAAACAACTGAGATCGCCTCACGTGTTCCCACGTGACCCCTTAAAACAAGTGCTTAGCACTTATAAAAGAAAAAGGGAATAAACCCAAAGATAGTCCCCATTTTAAGGCGCCTCACGTGTTCCTACGTGACCTCCAAACAGTAATCTAACACTTGCATGGAAAGGGGAATAAATCCAAAGACAGTTCTCATTGTGGGGCGACTCACGTGCCCACACGTGACCCCCAATAGTGCTTAGCACTTATAAGGGAAGGGGGAATAAACCAAAGACAGTTCCCAACTTTGGGGTGCCTCGCGTGCCCATCCGTGACCCCTAATAGTGCTTAGCACTTATAAAGGAAGAGGGAATAAATCCAGAGAGGTATTGCCCAACTTTGGGGCGCCTCACGTGCCCACATGTGATGGTCACAAGATTTAAGTGTTTAGCACTTATATACAGATGGGGATTTGGACCTAAGTATACAACGCCAACTTTCAAGCGCCTCATGTGCCATACGTGAGCGCTCCAAATTTCAGTATTTAACACTGCTTTATAGACTCACGTGAGAGCACGTAAGCACTGAGCATATGTTAGTGTTTAACACTATAAGAAGCCAACTTCAGTCTCAAATCGGCTAAGTCCTCTTGAGATTAAAACGTCTTGAATCTCCAAATAGACTGAGCCTCTACGCTCATGACTTCTCAAAGTAATTGATCAGAATAATGTCCATCACATATCTCCGAAGTTAGTCTTAGTCTCCCAAAAATGACTAATGATTCTTAGATGGTCCACCATGATCTCTCCCCGCAGTTTGGAGTTTGGTTCAAGGGTACATCTTTCTATACCTCTGATACATGTCGTTGTAATTCTTCAACATCGTCAGAGAGGTGGAGGGTCCCGACAACCAATAGCTCTTTAGCGCACTCTCAAACCCATGAGCACATCCCTTGGACCGCAATGTCTTTAAACTAGCGATGGACCGCAACGTCCTTAAACTAAACCCTCATACCAAAAATGGTGATCTATGGACTGCAACGTTCTTAAACTAGCTATGGACCTTAACGTCCCTAAACTAAAACGATTTAGCCTAAATGCTCTTTTGTTGGATCAAGAATGATCCTAAACCCAGTTAAGTAGATCTTAGTGAAAGTCGACCTTAGCACCATCAAGGGGTTCAAAAGGCATCAAGCATGCCAAATTTTAATTTTTCTAGGTGCTAAGTTAGATTACCAAGATCATTACTAGAATTTTAGGGTTTTCGTTTGTGATGTGATTAAACTTAAGAGAAGAAAAAGAGCATACAAGCTTTGTAGTTCGTGTGCTTCTCTTCAAAAGCTCCGGGATGAAGTCCATGCAACTCTTCAAGGCTTCTCTCCAAGTTGTTCGACCCCCTTCGTGATCTTCGCGCCAAAGACGATCCACCCGAAGTCCACAAGCACAAGCTTTTCACTATACTAAACACTTTTAGTGTAGTAAACACACCACACCAAATTGCTAGTTTGGTGTGGGATGATGAAGTAGGGGATAACTAAAGCTCACTAAAGTCTCACAAGCTCAATGATTCACATCTCATGTGAGGGTTTTGAGCTTGGAGGTAAGGTGAAGAAAATTGTAAAGAGCAAGAGAAGAAAAGAGCTCTTCAAAAAATGCCTAAGGCATGAACCATGAAGCAAGTGTAGAATGAATAAAAATGAATCATCTCTCTCCTCACTCATTCAAAAATGGAATAAAAATGCAATTAAAATTGCAACCATGCTTGAATAGTGAGTCAAGTGTAATATAAAAACATATAAACCCATGCCTTGAAATCTACCACAAATATCTCCACAATTTTCACCTCATTATTCTATTTTTTAAAAATAGAAAAACATGCCATGCTTCATATAATAGTAATATATATATATATATATATATATATATATATCAAATATACATTAATATATATACACACACACACATATAAATAAAGCAATTAGTAAGCTAATGATATTAGTTAAGATATAATTATATCATATAATATATATCACATTATTAAATCAACACTTGATCTAATAATCCGGTTATATCACATATAACCGACTAATATCATTAATCTAAATATCACATTATCAAACCAACACTTGATTCGATAATCTGGTTATATCACATATAACCTGACTGATAACAGATAACTGCTAGATTACAATGAGGTATCACATACTCGTATTTAATCTGGCCCACATACATATCACATATGTGTCCTACTTCATTTTTCCTGAACCAATAAACTTCTATATGGGACTCTAAAGACTCGTCAATATGCCAGCAGTAGGTGATGATCACATCAGTCACCTGCAAGCCGTCAGCGGTACTAGCTAAACGTAACGGCTACCCGGGTATTGAGCGATATGAAAATCAACAAGTAAGCTCGTCCATACTCTCCATGAAGCCTATCAGTAACACTACCGTGCAGTCCAGTCTTTTCGTCTGATATGTCGCATATTATGTCTAGGGGTGGTAAACGTCAGCCCCCAGTAACGTGATAAGTCATGCCGATGTCTGGCCTATAACGGTTTAAGAAACTACTGATAACTCTTATATGTTAATCTCATTAGCAGCCCTGGCCAGGGACTTCCAGTTATAACCAATCAGGCATAGCGCAACATTAACCCCTAATATCGGGAGAGACGAAACCCCTCCTATCGCTCATTGCCTCTATGTGACTCAGGACTGTACCCAAAATCCACCTGTTTGCACGACTCTACTGAGCCGTGGTAGGGAGGAAATCGAAGCACAGTGGGAGCCACACAAGACTCTATGACGATCTCGGGTCTACAGACTAACCTGTACCAGTGTCACCAGAAGATTGCTATCTGACGATAGGTATACTACCAACTAGGAGTTCTCGGCGAGTCCATTCGGTGTACCCATTCTCCAATGAGCATCTGTGTACAATCTTTGATGTCACACACCAATGGTTGCGGGATCAACCATTGCCCTCTAAGGGACAAGAAACGTACACACTAGACTACTCTGGAATATCGATGTCCTAGTCTCGATATTTCCACGATTAGGAATAGATTAAAGGATGTACTTTTGGACCACCCTGGCCCCACTAGTATGATCTCATCATAGTCCTGGTAGTCAAGTACATATTCTAAAGTCTTTATCAACATGCGAGAGCAAGACAGTATAGAATACCAGTCAACATGTTAAGGTAAAGAGTAACCAAATTGCACACTATCATGCCGAGCAAGAAAGTCCTCTATATATATGTCCAAGTATCCACTATAATATACATCACATGTATAATAATGGCCTCTAGGGCATACATATTCCTAACAATCTCCCACTTGCACTAAGGCCATGTGCTGTATGTGGAACCGCTAAAACTGTATCTGGAGGAGGGCCTTCATGAGTGGAACCGCTACGTTGTCCTTCGTGTCAACTCTCCTGACCTCGATCTCCCGGCGATCTACTATCTCCCTGATCAAGTGATACCGCCTTAGAATATGTCTAGATTTCTGATGGGACCTGGGTTCCTTGGCCAACGCCACCGCTCCATTGTTATCACAATACACAGGCATTGGATGCTACGTTGGCAGCCTCTTTGGCAGCATCGTTAGCAGCGATGTATTCAGCCTCCATCGTTGGCAGCATCGTTCTAAGCAAGACACAGGTAATCGATGGAACCACACCAAGCTCAGCAATGAACTTCTTCATCCAGACAGCCTCTTTGGCAGTATCGTTGGCAGCGATGTATTCAGCCTCCATCGTCGAGTCTGCTACGGTGTCTTGCTTGGAACTCTTTCAACACACTGCCCCTCCATTGAGGGTAAAGACAAAATCCGAGACTAACTTACCGTCGTCCTTATCACTCTGGAAGCTTGAATCGGTAAAGGACTCCATCTGGAGTTCATCATTACCATACACCAAGAACATATCTTTAGTCCTTCTCAAGTACTTAAGAATGTTCATCATAGCTGTCCAATGGTTCTCCCCAGGATCTGATTGATACCTGCTCACTACACCTAGTGAGTAAGCTACATCCGGTCTGGTACATAACATCGCATACATGATAGAGCCTACTGCCGAAGCATAGAGTATCCCTTGCATGCGAGCTCTCTCCAAATCAGTCTTGGGAGACATCTCTTTGGAGAGAGTGATTCCTGAGTATGGGGGTAAATTACCTCGCTTGTAATCTTCCATACTCAACCTCTTTAGTATGGTGTCTATGTACCTAGATTGGGAAAATCCCAAAATCCGTTTAGATCTATCTCTATAGATCTTTATCCTCAGGATGTAGGAGACATCACCAAGATCTTTCATGGAGAGCTTGAGTGATAAGAAGAGCTTGACCGAGTGTAGCATAAGAATATCATTCCCTATCAAGAGTATGTCATCCACGTACAATACGAGGAAGACCGCCTTACTCTCTACAGCCTTCTTATATATACAAGGTTCATCTACATTTTTGATGAAATCGAACTCTTTTATAGATTCATCAAAACAGATGTTCCAACTCCACAACGCTTGCTTTAATACGTAGATGGATTTAAGCAGCTTGCACATCTTTTCGCTGCTCCCACTGTCTACGAAGCCCTCTGGCTGTATCATGTACACGCTCTCTTCTAAATCATCATTTAGAAAAGCGGTCTTGACGTCCATCTGCCAGATTTCGTAGTCATGGTATGCAACAATGGCAAGTAGGATCCTGATGGACTTAAGCATAGCCACAGGAGAAAAGGTTTCATCATAGTCGACGCCAGGTCGTTGACAAAAACCTTTTGCTACAAGTCTATCTTTGAAAGTCTCAACTTTTCCATCTACACCAATCTTCTTTTTGAATATCCACTTGCTCCCAATGGGTTTTACCCCTTCAGGAGCAATTTTCAAAGTCCATACTTTGTTGGTGTACAGGGATTCCATCTCGGACAGCATAGTATCCAGCCATTTCACAGAGTCCCCACTCGTGATGGCCTTCCCGAAACTAATCGGGTCATCATCTTCCATGATACAATCCTCACTCCCACCATCTACGAGAAAACCGTAGTATCTCTTAGGTGGATGAGAAACCCTATTAGATCTGCGAAATTGCTGTGGTTCGTTGGGCACTATTGGATCCTCTGGTTCCACCAAATCTTCTGTTGCAGTCTGTGTAGTCGGAATTTCTTCCAGTTCTACCTCTTTGCCACTAATTTCCTTTTCAAGAAATTCCTTTTCTAAAAAGGTGGCATGTCGAGAAACAAACACCTTTTGTTCCTCGCTGTGGTAGAAAAGATATCCATGTGAATATTTGGGATATCTCACAAACTTACAAAGAACAGACTAGGCCTCGAGTTTGTCCAGATTTTTCCTTTTGACATAGGCTCGACAACCCCATATCTTAACTCGTTTAAGATATGGTCTCTTCCCACTCCATATCTTATATGGCGTGGTAGGTATAAATTTAGATGGAACTTGATTCAATAGGTGTGCAGCTATTTCAAGCGCATAACTCCAAAAGTAAATAGGTAACTCAGTGGTGCCCATCATAGAGTGTATCATATCTAATAGGGTGCGATTCCGCCACTCCGATACACCGTTGTGCTGTGGTGTATACGGAGGAGTAAGCTGAGAGAGAATCCCATTCTCTTTTAGATAGTCACGGAATTCCGTGCTCAAGTATTCTCCTTCCCGATCAGATCGAAGGATTTTAATACTTTTACCCGTCTGGTTCTCAACTTCATGCTTATATTCTTTGAATTTCTCAAAAGCTTCAGACTTTTGTTTCAATAGGAACACATGACCGAATCTTGAGAGATCATCAGTGAATGTAATGAAGTATAAGGAACCATCTCTAGCATGTGTAGACATAGGACCGCATACATCACTATGTATCAGTCCCAAGAGTTCCGTAACTCTTTCTCCGTGTCCTGTAAATGGAGTTTTGGTCATCTTGCCTTTGAAACATGACTGGAAAGTTTCATAAGATGAAAGTTTGAACGGATTCAAATATCCATCCTTATTTAACTTAGCTAATCGTGTCGTATTGATATGACCTAGTCTACAATGCCACAAGAAGGATTCATTCATTTCTGAACTTTTCCTCTTGTGTGTGTTCTGTACGTTAAGAACTGTGTTTTGATTCAGAACGTATAATCCGTTACACAACTCACCAAACCCAATCAACATTTGATTTAGGTAAATGTTCATAACATTATTCTCTACTACAAAGTTATATCCTTCTTTATCTAATAAAGAAATCGGTATTAAATTGCATATCATAGAGGGTACGTAATAACAGTCGTTCAGGATCAATATATTTCTAGTTGGCAATATAAGGTGATATTAACCAACTGCTTTGGCTACAACACTTGCACCATTCCCTACTTTTAGAGAATGATCACATTTTCCCAGTTCTCTACCTTTCCTTAGCCCATCCAACAAATTGCATATGTAGGATCCTGATCCGGTATCTAAAACCCAGGACGTAGAGTGTACTGAGAAACAATTCTCGGTAACTAACACATCCGAAGAAGATGCATCAACATGCTTATTCTTCGTCTGGGTGGCGTGGTAATCCGGATATTCTTCTATTTCCTGCTCGGACTTATAACACTTATAAGTTGGAGCGGAACCAATGTTCCCCTGCTCAGTATAACCAGCGGGTTCGGTCAATACATCCATATTATTATCTTGATTAAGGCGTGACATTGGTTGCTGCCTGGAGAGAGAGAAGGAAACGCGTTAGCGTGCGCTCTTTGCAAGATTAGATTGGTTATTATCTTATCTAATCAGGATGGCTCATTGCTTTTATCAAATCTTCCTTCAAACCCTAAAAGGTAAGACTAGCCAGGATTAATTACACTTTACAAGTTCGCCAATCTTTCAGCCAGGCCAGTGTCGGTACTTTGAGGGAGGTTTCACGTGCTTTCGCACGGACCTAATTAAAATAAACATCGTTTTCCCAGAAGCATAACCCCGTTAACACATTTCTAGACACCTACTTGATCGTCTAATTGTGATGTGTAAAATTCTTCCAGGAGTAACTTTTACTCGCAGTGGGTGTTAGGATCCAACTATCATATAGAAGGTATGCAATCTCGTTGCAAATTTCAACACTTGAAATTCCCAATAATGTTTTTACCCCTAACGTCCTATAACCTTGACAAAGGCCAACAAACCATAAGGCGCCATTCAAGTTCAACCCGTCATTTCCTAATTGAATTAAACCCACCCGTACGACCCTTGACAAAGGCCAATAAGGTCGCACGATTACCCTAATCCAATCGCATCATATGCTTAAGCAGATGAGCACTAGTAGCTGCCGCACACTACGCCTTGACAAAGGCCAACAAACGTAGCACAGATACTAAATAGTACTTATCTGAAATGACGGAGGGCTACGCAGGTTTTTAAGAAAACCATAAGAGTAATGAACTTGATATCGTTGTAAAATCGAATGATTTTGAAAAGGAGTGTGTTCTCTGCCGAACACAGAGACGCGACCGTGTCGGTCCGTCTTGCCTGAATTTGGGGCAGATGCTAATTGGTGTTATCCGTCCATCTCTCCGAAGATGCTAAGTTAATTTATGACACCGTATATCGAAAGTTTAAACGGATGCGGCCGATATAGCAGACTTCGTCAGATTCCCCCTCGTTGAAGGGTTTTTGATTGTGGGGACGCTCTTCCCTGCAGGCGCAAGCCCCTGCAGTTAATTATGCTACCGCATTGCGGTAACCACTTTCTCCTTCTCCAGATGGTCACTTCATGTCGTGTGTGTTTGTTTTGTTTTTGTTTGCCCGTGGATTGTATACGGAGTCTAATTTATATTGTCGCCCGTAGGGCGTGGATTAGTCCAAATCCGTATTTTCTTAGATTTGGGTTTGGGGTTGGGTTTAAGAATGCGTTAGTCTCATTTGAGACTAAGATCAACTTAAACCTTTGTTAAGGATACGTTAGTCTAATTTTAGACTAAGATCAACTTAACAGTTTGTAAAGGATAAGTTAGTCTAATTTTAGACTAAGATCAACTTAACGGGATCGTTTAGATCCGACAAAAGAGCATTTGGGATCTATTGTTTAGTTTAGGGGCATTGCGGTCGATTACCAGTTTAAGGACATGGCGGTCCAGTTTAAAGACATCATAGTCCATGGGCTTAAGGACCCCACAGTCCGTAGTTTAAAGACGTCATAGTCTATAAAGTTTAAGGACATCATAGTCCATGAATTGAAGGACCCCACAGTCCATGGAATGTCTGGTTGTCGGGACCCGTCACCTCTCTGAAGACGTTGAAGGATTACAACGACAAATATCAGAGGAGTGAAGAGATGTACCCTTGAACCAATGTTGATTGGGAAATCCGTAGTCTAATTTGGGACTAAGATCAATTAATTGTATTATGAGCACATGGGCTTAGTTAAATCTGAATTGAGGACTTATGGCCAACTTGGGCTAAGTCCAGTTAGGTTTGAAATGTTAGACCTTTGTTTGGACTGTTGAACATTTGTCTAGGTTCAGCCCCCCATTATTAGCAATGCTAAACATGGGTTTTGGGTTTCTGACAACATTTTATCTTTGGCTGAGCACTAACCATTCATTATAGTTTTGGACTTTACTTTGCATGTCATATGAACTGATCAATTTTGAAGTTCAGTTGAAGGGGAGATTTGCCTCTGGAAAACTTAGCCAATTTGGCCTAAACTGGTTTGAAAATAGTGTTAAACACTAAAGCATATTTAGCGATCACGTGTTCCCACGTGATGTGCTTAAAACAGTGTTAAACACTGGAGACAAAACGCTCAAAATAGTATTAAACACTAAAAATGAGGTGGTCACGTGAGGCGCCTGAGAATTGGGCCAAACCTCCTTTATTTTGCTCTCAAAATCAGCAAATAAGTGTTAAACATTTAGTCTTCCAGGCCATCATGTGTGGGCACGTAATGGGCATCCATGCATTGGATATTAAAAGGATTTGCTAGGGGTCACGTCGGTACACGTGAGGGTGCCCAAAGTCTGTTCTGTCTTTGCTTTGTTCTCTCTTTTTTGAGGAATTTATCCAAGGGTCACGTGGGAGCACGTGACCCCATCTCATTCATTATTTTCTGACCATTGAAGGGATGGTCACATGTTGCCACGTGATCAGGTTGGATTCTGACTTCTTTATGTGCATGGAGAGTTTTTAAGTCCTTTGTTTAAGAATTAAATTCTTTGTAGGTTAAACCCTAATTCTGTTTAGAGGAATTAAATTTCTATGTATTTGGAAGAATTAAATTCTTTAAACCCAACTCTCCCTCTAAGTTTTGGATCTGCATGGCAGAATCTCCCCGATGAGAATTAAATTCTCAACTTATGGGGAGATATGCTTCTGCAGATCTTCAATCATGAAGAAGAACTAAGTTCTTGTTTTAAGGGTTAAACCTTGTCTCTGTTGGAGGAATTAAATTCCTAAGTATTTGGAGGAATTAAATTCCTTAAACTCAATTCTCTCTCTAAGTTTTGGATCTGCATGGCAGAATCTTCCCGATAAGAATTAAATTCTCAACTTATGGGGAGATCTGCTTCTGCAGATCTTCAACCAAACGAAGAACTAAGTTCTTATTCAGAAGGGTTAAACTCTTAGTTTGAGAATTAAATTCTCCTTTTGTTTTGTGGAGCTTATGATCTCTTTCCCTTTCTAACCTAGGGTTTCTTTCTCTTCTGAGAAAATCTTCCTTTCTCTCTAGAGAATTAAATTCTCTTCTTTTTTTTCTCTCTGTTGTTGTATCCCCCATTTTTTTTGTTCTCTCCCTTGGCTCTTATTTATAGGAGAAAGAAAAGAATCAGTTTGTTTAGTCAATCTTTCATTGAAAGATTTTAATTGATTTTGTAACCAACATGATCTTTTAGATCACTCAGTGAATTTTATTCACCATTGGATTTTTAATCCAAAAGATATTTTGTCTGTTATTCCTGGCAAATTTCAAGGAAATCTTTCCATGTATAGAATCTTTCTATAAATTGATGATTTTTAATCACCATTGGATTTTTTAATCTAACGGTGCTCCACTTTACAGAGCACAATCTTTTTTGTTTGGAAAGATCTAGGAAAATATTAGGGTTTTTGATTTCCTTTAATTAGAATTTAATTCTATTAGTTCAGAAGGTTTAAGAGCCTATCATGTGTTAGCACGTGACCCCACTGATTGACCATTTAATTAGAATTTAATTCTATTAATTCAGAGATCTTTAGGAACTTATCACGTGTTGGCACGTGACCCTCTAATTAAGCATTTAACCAGAATTTAATTCAGTGTCTACAGACTTTGCCTGTAAACGGTCACGTGTCTGCACGTGAGGCCTGATCACGTGATGCCCGGTCACATGTGGGCACGTGATGCCCGGTCACATGTAGACACGTGATGCCTCATTTGAGGTTTCCCTTGCTGCTTTATCTGTATTTTATTTAATTCCCATGAGCGAACAAATGCCCCCATGTAGTAGAGCATTACTTTAGATTACACGTGCGTAGCACATTTTCTCATAACTTTTGATCCCGGATGAATTATGAGGCCCATAATATATCAAATCGAAGGATTTTTCGAGACGCTTTCGATACCATCAGAATTTAGCTATTTCTCATTTAGGAGTTTATTAAAATACAGCCCGGAAAATACCGGTTCACATTTTCTTAAATGTATCGCTGCCATTTGATACCTTGGGCTCTTTTGCGCAGAAATTTTTTTGGCGGGAACAAATGCCCCCCGCTACTTTGCCCACGTAAATATGTACGTGGGTGAAGTAGTGCAGAGTAATACATAGCGTATGACCGGTTTCGTGCTGGTATCTAATTTTCAGAATCTTGATCTGAGAAAATAACGAGCGGACACAAGCGTCGTCATTTATCATTGACTCAAATCTCGACTCTTAAGGGATATAGTTCCAAACCCTCAGCTCTATGAGCCGCACCCTTCTATTTCTTTATGTTTTACTCTGGCGTGAAGTAGTTTATATGCTCATAAGTAACTTCTCCATTTCAGTGGCATGTAGCTTTGGCAAGTATGGCCCATAGATGGTAGATAACAGTTCATCTTGAATTATTTATAGGGTAGCGATGGCTTAGGAAATAGGGTTAGGATCTGTTGCCTTAGACTTTCCAACTTTATGAGCCGTGAGGGTCTCACAAAGGCTTTTCTGCCAACGAGTCGTGAGGATCTCGTAGGTGTCTTTTCTCCTTAAGAGTCGTGAGGACTCCTAAGTGCATTTTCTCCTGAGAATCGTAAGGATCCCACAAGAGAATTATTTTTAATGCGTAGGGACACTAATTTTCCTGCAAGTTGAGACGTATCGAGAGATTCTCGCAAAGACACTGATTTCCTTGCGGGTCAAAACGAATCGAGAGGTTCTCGCCAAGGACGCTGATTTCCCTGATTCGAGATAAGAAGCAATGGCTTAGAAAATAGGTTCAGATCTGCTGCCTAAGACTTCTCAACTTTATGAGCCGTGAGGGTCTCATAAAGATTTTTTTCTCCCTACGAGTCGAGAGGATCTCGTAGGTGTATTTTCTCCTTAGGAATCGTGAGGATTCCTAAGTGTGTTTTCTCTTGAGAGTCGTAAGGATCTCACAAGAGAATTTTCTTCCTTAGAAGTCGAGAGGACTCGTAAGTGATTGATGAGTTGATCTACTCCCGAGTCAAAGCATTGCTTCAACAGGGAGGTCGAGGGTTGACTTTGGGTTGTCTGTACACCGCCGAGTCATGAAACTGGGAACTTTGCCGTGGCTCCGCTTTGCTGACGTCGTATATTCCTACAGAGACACTGATTTATCTACTGGTCAGCGCGAATCGAGATGTTCTCGTCAAGGACGTTGATTTCCCTGAATCGAGGTATTTGCCAAGGACACCGATTTCCTCGGAGTTGCGACGAATCGAGGTATCCCTGCAAAGACACTGATTTCCTTGCGAGTCGACGTGAATCGAGATGCTCTCGCCAAGGACGCTGATTTTCCTGAATTGAGGTTTTGCCAAGGACACTGATTTTTCTGGAGTCGAAATGAATCGAGGTATTCCTGCAAAGACACTGATTTCTTTGCGGGTTGACGCGAATCGAGGTGCTCTCGTCAAGGACGCTGATTTCCTTGAATCGAGGTTTTTGCCAAGGACACTGATTTCATCGGAGTTGAAACGAATTGAGGTATTCCTGCAAAGACGCTGATTTCTCTGCGGGTCAATGCGAATCGAGGTGCTCTCGTCAAGGACGCTGATTTCCCTGAATTGAGATTTTTGCCAAGGACACTGATTTCCTCTGAGTTGAAACGAATCGAGGTATTCCTGCAAAGACGTTGATTTCTCTGCGGGTCGATGCGAATCGAGGTGCTCTCGTCAAGGACGCTGATTTCCCTGAATCGAGGTTTTTGCCAAGGACACTGATTTCCTCGGAGTTGAAAAGAATCGAGGTATTCCTGCAAAGACGCTGATTTCTCTTGTGGGTCGACGCGAATCGAGATGCTCTCATCAAGGACGCTGATTTCCCTGAATCGTGGTTTTTGCCAAGGACACTGATTTCTTCAGAGTTGAGACGAATCGAGGTATTCCTGCAAAGACGTTGATTTCTCTGCAGGTCGACGCGAATCGAGATGCTCTCGTCAAGGACACTGATTTCCCTGAATCGAGGAGGTTGCCAAGGACACTAATTTCCCTGGGGTTGAGACGAATTGAGGTATTCCTGCAAATACGCTGATTTCTCTACGGGTCGACGCGAATCGAGATGCTCTCGTCAAGGACGCTGATTTCCCTGTATCGAGGAGGTTGCCAAGGACACTGATTTCCCTCGAGCCAAAACGAATCGAGGTATTCCTGCAAAGACACTGATTTCCTTGCGGGTCGATGCGAATCGAAGTGCTCTCGTCAAGGACATTAATTTCCCTGAATCGAGGTTTTTTCCAAGGATACTGATTTCCTCGGAGTTGATTGAATTGTTTCCGAGACGGAGCGTTGATCCGGCGGAGAGGTCATTGGTTGACGTATTTCGGAGACGGTGTCATTTGATGACGTGTTTCCGCGGCAGGGTCATTTGCTGACGTGTATCCGAGACGGGGTCATTTGATGATGTGTTTCCGCGACGGGGTCATTTGCTGACGTGTATACGAGACGGGGTCATTTGATGACGCTGGGTTGTCTGTGAACCGTAGAGTCTTGGAACTGGGGACTTTGCCGTGGTTCCAATTGATGGTGTAACATCTGTGTCCTGCTGGAATGAGGAGGCACACCGTTGTTGGTCTTCGGGCTGTAGATGTGGCCATTGAGATTTGGAACTAGGGACTTTGCCATGGCTCCGTTTCCTTGCGACTCTGAGGTCGGTTGTTGACGTCATGTTTGCATCTGGTTGGAGTGAGGAGAAACGCCGTTGGTGATCTCTAAGTTGTCGATATTGACGTCGAGACCCTGAAACTAGGGATCTTCCTTTGTATCGTTTGTTGACGTTGTATCTGCAATATTGCGACAAATGTCGAGGTTGTCTCTAGGTTGTCTATGAACCGTCGAGATTTGGCTTCGCTTTCTGATGGAGCCTGGTGGGAAGGTATGGTTCCCTCTTTGTGTATGCCCCTGGATTGTATACAGGGATCGATGTGATCTCACCTGTAGGGCAAAAAGTTTCATTCTTTCATTTTTTAATTTCTTTCCGTGATGCTCTTTCATTTCAGCTTTTATATCGCGAAGGTCGCGATTGCCCAATCATTTCGGCTATTTTTCGCGGTGCCCAATCATTTCGGCTATTTTTTTTATTTACTCGCTGCATTTTATAGCGAGTTGCCTAACCATTTCGGCTATTTTGTATGCATATATTTTTACTTGCTGATTTTGTTGTAAGTTGCCCTATCATTTTGGCAATTTCATATGCATTTTTGGCTTGTCGAATTTTCGCCACGAGTATGGAACTTGGGATCTGGTGCTAATCTTAGCATCAGCATCGTTGCGACTAGAATATTGCCAGGAGCGAATCATCATTTGCCGTGAAAGGGCTTGGAATTCGATACCGATTTAGGCATCAGCATCACTACCACTGGGACATTGCCATGAGCGAATCATCATTTGCCTCTGTCGATATCGAACAAATATGGCTTAGCAAACAGGGTTAGGATCCCGTCGACTAAGGCTTTTGGCTTCATGAGCCGTAAGGGTCTTATAAAGGTGTTTCTCCTACGAGTCGTGAGGATCTCGTAGGTGCGTTTTCTCCTTAGGAATCGTGAGGATTCCTAAGTGTGTGTTCTCTTATAAGTCGTAAGGATCTTACAAGAGTGTTTTCTCCTTATAAGTCGAGAGGACTTACAAGGGCCGTTCACCGTGTGAGCATATCCCTAGTCACTGGTGGGACTCTGTTAGGAAAGTGTTTATTCGTGCCCGTGGATTGTATATAAGGGTCAACATTGAACCTCTTGTAGGGCAAAATTGGAGATTGTGATGACTTAAGAACAGGTTCAGATCCCTGTAACTTAAGGCTTTTGAGCCCTATGAGCCGTGAGGGTCTCAAAAGGGAATTCTCCTTACGAGTCGTGAAGATCTCGTAAGTGTAAGTTCTCCTTAGGAATCGTGAGGATTCCTAAGTGTGTTGCTCCCTTATGAGTCGTAAGGATCTCATACGGATGGTTTCTCCTTACAGGGTCGAGAGGACCTTGCAAGTGTCTTTTAACGAGATTGCGCCCTTTCGGGTTTTCACAAAACTCACCAGTAGTCCTGTTGTTTTTACTCACGGAGCCCTTTCGGTTTTCATCCGTGCCCATTTCGCTTATGGACGTACCGTTTTTTTTTCTTTCTTTTTTTTCTTTTTTCTTTTTTTACCACGTCAGCCTGGGAACGCCGCGGGTTTGTATTAGTTTAACGATGTTTCGGTCATTTGTTCATAGGTCCGAGATTTTTCGGGCAACGTACGAATACGCAGCTAGATTTTCTCGCAAATCTTCGCATCTTTTGTGTCGGAGGTGGATTCCTTGAAGAGAGGGCTGAGGGCGATTTCTTTGTCAAAGTCGCTTCCAAAGGTGATAACTTGCGATTCCTTGGTGTCGACTATGTGACAGTTGCCAGCAGCTCTTTTGCGCTCATCTGTCGTGCTTTTCTGTTCCCGACGAGCCTTGCGCTTCACTCGTTGAACGTGTTGTCGGTGGACAACATATCCCTGCCACTAGTTTTTTAAAGGCTATGCACTCCTTGGTAGGGTGTGCAATCCTCTGATGGTATAAGCAGAAATTAGGATGTATGTCCGCTTCATCAGGATGTATACTGCCAGGAGAATTTCCTCTGAAAGAGGGCAACTTTATTCCTATTGACAGGGCTCTAGCAAATCGTTTCCTTACTTTAAGCTTGCTTTTGCTGACGATAGGGATGCTTCGATCCGGTTGGGGTGCCTAGACCTTTTCATTTAGTCGTTGGCGCTTAGCTTTTTCGAATATAGCCGGTCCGCGCTATCGATTGGCTTTGCTTTTCTGACGGGCTTTGTTCAGTAGCAAGTCGATCATCTCATCAGACGGTTCCAAGGATTTTGGCTTCGATCCTGCCCCCAGCTCTTTTATGCTGTCTTCTATCGCCGAGTGAGCTTCTTCGTTAGTTAACGCCGAATGAGAGACCATATGGCAACTTGCCACATAGTCCTCAGATTCTTCTGACGAGTCATCCCCGTCATTATTGTCGTTATCTCCGCTCTCAAGGATGTTGTTGAGAAATTCTTGGAGTGTGACCGGGGTCCGCGCTTTCTGGTTATATTCCTCCGGCGCGTCAATATGCTTTTGCAGATCCGTGCGCTTGTCATCAGGCTTCACGGGCTTTTTCTTCTTCTTTGAAGACTTTGACGGCTGGGCCTGAGCGTTTTGACCATCGTCACTATTAACTCCCAATGTTGGGCGGGGTTTCAGCATCCCCTCTATAATCCCCGGTTCTTGCGGACTTTTCCACCTGATCGCCGGACATGTTTGAAGATCTTTCAGCATTATTTTAGTTTTTGCCGAAAGAACAACTTCGCATGGAGCCTCCTCTATGAATGAGAACGATGCCCCCGGCATGTCCATCTTTTTCGGAGCATGTGGTTGTGGCAGGTTCACCTTCCAATTTTCAGACAACGCGAATTTTCCTTGCTGGTATTGGTCTTCAACCCAATTTTTGAAGACGTAGCAATCTTCGAGTGGATGGCCCAATACTCGATGGTAGGGGCAGTAATTGGGATCATTGACGTCATTCGGTTGCGGTGGGTGTCTCGACTCCGGTAGAGTAATGAGCCCGTTATGCACTGCTAGTTTGAACAGTTTCCTTGTTTTATCCCAGGGAAACGAGTAAGGACGTCTCAACTTCTCACCGAAGGATTACCGCTTGTTGCTTTGGCGAACAACCGGTCTCGGGCCACTCGTTTGTTGTTGAGCGTTGGCGAAAAAAGTTGCTTTCCCTTTGCCCTTATCATTCCAAGGCTCCATCTTTGAAGAGGAAGGCCTATGGCCCATCTGGTCCATTTGGGCCAGCTTGTCAATCAAGGCTTGGAAGGTGGTCGGCTTGAAGAACATCATGAATTGGGATATGGTTGCCTACAGATCGAGGGTTCCTACGAACATGCCTACTGCAAGCGCTTCTTCGATGCGCTGTTCGCACTTCGACCATAGATTCCGCCACCGTATCGCGTACTGGACCGATGTTTTTCCTGGCATCACCCAGGCATTGATCAGTGCCGTGGTTAGGGTACGTTCTCTAGCGCTCGCGAAACGTTGGGTAAATAGCAGCTCCATCTCTGCAAATGTTTTGACAGAGTCATTCGGGAGTTCAGAATACCACTCGAATGCTGTCTCCGATAAGCTGCCAACGAATTGGCGAAGTAATAGCTTATCGTCACCTCCAGTATTACCGCACAAAGCTCTGAACTGAGCGACATGTTGATGGGGATTGCCTGTCCCCTTGTACACATGGAATTTAGGAATCGTGTATCCTGACGGGTACTTGATTTGATCATACCATCCCGGGTAGGGTCGTCCAGTTTTAACAATTTTCCCGGCCACTTCGCTCGCCCGATGAGCTCGTATCTGCTGAGCGATATAATCATCCAAGGCGACTTTAGAAATGGTCTCCTCTTTAACTGCTGAACAAGCTGGAAGAGGGTTCGATGTCTCCCCTCTGTCATCTTCAACGACAATCGGATGGTTTTCAACCGGAGGATCCGGCTGTAACATCAGGCCCACCATATCTTGGAATAGAAGGACCATTTGTTTTATATTAGTCGCTTGTTCTGCGGCCTCTTTGTCCTTTTTCTCAAGCATTCTCCGAAGGAATTCGGCATCCGTCTTCTGCTCACGATGCTCCTCTGAGGACGTCTCTGGGCTTGCTTTTGGTCCCGTGTGTGCGGCCATGGCTGTTAGCATCTCTTGGAGCTTCTGTTGCCGCTGCTCCTAAGCTTTTGTTACTGATCGCGTAAGCAGTCGATGACCTATGGAGATACGGCTATCCCCTTTTCCGGATGCCATATAGACGGTATGAACCACCATGCCCCGGGACTTAGGGCATTTAGGCTCAGTTCTTTTGACATTTGTCGCAAACACGGGAATCTTCTCCAGATTTCTCCTCTTATGAGCGGTCGAAGTTGAGGGGGCTATTGCAGTAGGCACCCAAACAGCTGTCGCCTTTTGTGGCTTGACAGGATGGTTCTCTTCTCGCTGAACTTTCACTTTTTTCTGTCGACGAGGGTAATCCTGCTCAATCACCGATTCCTAGACCTGTCGCCAGACTTTGTAAATTTTGGAGGACAGCCGCTGAGGGGGCTGCTCCAGCTTCGCCTTTGGGGCTTTCTCCACAGGTGGAGGAGATCTCTTCAGCACGGTAGTCGGAGAGTTTTTGCGCACCCTCCTTAGCGGTTCAAAGCTGTTCCCAGTTGAAACAGCAGCATCGATTTCCACCGTTGGAGCCGGCGAAGTCAGTCCAGAAGGCAAGTTGCCCCCAGCCTTCCTTACTCAGTGCCAGTGGCGACGTCGAGTGTTTCGAGCCGTTGGGATTGTCTCAGCTGTAGGGGTGACTTCCTCATGCCCCCTGTGTTGAGTAGAAGTTGTCGTTGTCAGCCTATTGAAGATTGATGTCCGCTGGGTGGGGATAACCAGCTTATCGAAGGCAGACTTCCGAGCAGGGGAAGCAGCCTTGACGATTTCGCCTGAAACGGGTGCTGAAACAGTCAGTCTTGTGAAGACCGACCCTTTGGTAGGAGAAGCCGCCTTGACGAATTCATGAGCAAGAATGGCTATCCGCTTAGAGATAACCCTTTCTGGTATCGCGGGCTTCTTCATGGGCCCAAATGAGCTTTGGCCCAGTCTGTCAAAGACTGAGGCGTTGGAGCTGGACGACCTATTGAAAGGGGCCACAGTAGTTGTGAGCCGATTAAAGACCGAACTCTTCGGAGCTTCTTACGACAGCAGTGGGGCATTGAAGCTCATCGGTGGGATCATGGTCCCAAAGAACAGCCCAGTAGTGGCATGAGTTACTTGTTCCACTGGTATTGTGAAAAGGGAGGCCGCTTAGGGCCCGTAGGTTACACCTCCAGATGAGGCGGAACGGGAGTTGCAGTTGCAGCTGGAGCAGTTAGAGGCCATTGATATTCTTTTTCTGCACGGAGCAAGACACCAAATCTTAGTACCTCGAATCCATATGCAACCATAGCAAACTGCGATTCATTCACGAACAGGACACACGAAGTGTGGAGTGGAAAGAGGAAAAGGTCCCACCGGGCGTACCAGAATCTGTTCTCCACCGAACACAGAGACGCGACCGCGTAGGACCGTCTTGCCTGAATTTGGGGGCAGATGCAAATTGGTGTTATCCGTCCACCTCTCCGAAGATGCTAAGTTAATTTATGGCACCGTATATCGAAGGTTTAAACGGAAGCGGCCGATGTAGCAGAATTCGTCAGATTCCCCCTCGTTGAAGGATTTTTGATTGTGGGGACGCTCTTCCCTGCAGGCGCAAACCCCTGCAGTTAATTACGCTACCGCATCGCGGTAACCACTTCTCCTTCTCCAGATGGTCACTTCGTGTCGTGTGTGTTTGTTTTGTTTTTGTTTGCCCGTGGATTGTATACGGAGACTAATTTATGTTGTCGCCCGTAGGGCGTGGATTAATCTAAATCCGTATTTTCTTAGATTTGGGTTTGGGTTGGGTTTAAGGATGCGTTAGTCTCATTTGAGACTAAGATCAACTTAAACCTTTGTTAAGGATACGTTAGTCTAATTTTAGACTAAGATCAACTTAACAATTTATTAAGGATACGTTAGTCTAATTTTAGACTAAGATCAACTTAACGGGATCGTTTAGATCCAACAAAAGAGCATTTGGGCTCTATTGTTTAGTTTATGGGCATTGTGGTCGATTACCAGTTTAAGGACATGGTGGTCCAGTTTAAAGACATCATAGTGTGTAAAGGTTAAGAACATCATAGTCTATGGGCTTAAGGACCCCACAGTTCGTAGTTTAAAGACGTCATAATCTATAAAGTTTAAGGACATCATAGTCCATGAGTTTAAGGACCCCACGGTCCATGAATGTCTGGTTGTCGGGACCCATCACCTCTCTGAAGACGTTGAAGGATTACAACGACAAATATCAGAGGAGTGAAGAGATGTACCCTTGAACCAATGTTGATTGGGAAATCCGTAGTCCAATTTGGGACTAAGATCAATTAATTGGATTGTGAGCACATGGGCTTAGTTAAATCTGAATTGAGGACTTATGGCTAACTTGGGCTAAGTGCGGTTAGGTTTTAAATGTTGGACCTTTGTTTGGACTGTTGAACATTTGTCTAGGTTCAGCCCCCCATTATTTAGCAATGCTAAACAGGGGTTTGGGGGCTCTGACAACATTTTATCTTTGGCTGAGCACTAAACATTCATTATAGCTTTGGACTTAACTTTGCATGTCATATGAACTAATCAATTTTGAGGTTCAGTTGAAGGGGAGATTTGCCTCAGGAAAACTTAGCCAATTTGGGCTAAGCTGGTTTGAAAATAGTGTTAAACACTAAAGCATATTTGGTGATCACGTGTTCCCACGTGATGTGCTTAAAACAGTGTTAAACACTAGAGACAAAACACTCAAAATAGTGTTAAACACTAAAAATGAGGTGGTCACGTGAGGCGCCTGAGAATTGGGCCAAACCTCCTTTATTTTGCTCTCAAAATCAGCAAATAAGTGTTAAACACTTAGTCTTCCAGGCCATCACGTGTGGGCATGTGATGGGCATCCATGCATTGGATATTAAAAGGATTTTTTAGGGGACACGTGAGGGAACCCAAAGTCTGTTCTGTCTTTGCTTTGTTCTCTCTTTTTTAAGGAATTTATCCAAGGGTCACGTGGGAGCACGTGGCCCCATCTCATTCATTCTTTTCTGACCATTGAAGGGATGGTCACGTGTTGCCACGTGATCAGGTTGGATTCTGACTTCTTTATGTGCATGGAGAGTTTTTAAGTCCCTTGTTTAAGAATTAAATTCTTTGTAGGGTTAAACCCTAATTCTGTCTAGAGAAATTAAATTCCTATGTATATGGATGAATTAAATTCTTTAAACCCAACTCCCCCTCTAAGTTTTGGATCTGCATGGCAGAATCTCCCCGATGAGAATTAAATTCTCAACTTATGGGAAGATCTGCTTCTGCAGATCTTCAATCATGAAGAAGAACTAAGTTCTTTTTTTAAGGGTTAAACCCTGTCTCTGTTGGAGAAATTAAATTCCTAAGTATTTGGAGAAATTAAATTCCTTAAACTCAATTCTCTCTCTAAGTTTTGGATCTGCATGGCAGAATCTCCCCGATGAGAATTAAATTATCAACTTATGGGGAGATCTGCTTCTGCAGATTTTCAACCAAAGGAAGAACTAAGTTCTTATTCAGAAGAGTTAAACTCTTAGTTTGAAAATTAAATTCTCTTTTTGTTTTGTGGAGCTTATGATCTCTTTCCCTTTCTCACCTAGGATTTCTTGCTCTTTTGAGAAAATCTTCCTTTCTCTCTAGAGAATTAAATTCTCTTCTTTTTTTTCTCTCTTTTGTTGTATTCCCCATTTTTTTTTGTTCTCTCCCTTGGCTCTTATTTATAGGAGAAAGAAAAGAATCAGTTTGTTTAGTCAATCTTTCATTGAAAGATTTTAATTGATTTTGTAACCAACATGATCTTTTAGATCACTCAGTGAATTTTATTCACTATTGGATTTTTAATCCAAAAGATATTTTGTCTGTTATTCGTGGCAAATTTCAGGGAAATCTTTCCTTGTATAGAATCTTTCTATAAATTGATGATTTTTAATCACCATTGGATTTTTTAATCCAACGGTGCTCCACTTTTCAGAGCACAATCTTTTTTGTTTGGAAAAATCTAGGAAAATATTAGGGTTTTTGATTTCCCTTAATTAAAATTTAATTCTATTAGTTCAGAAGGTTTAAGAGCCCATCACGTGTTAGCACGTGACCCCACTGATTGACCATTTAATTAGAATTTAATTCTATTAATTCAGAGATCTTTAGGAACTTATCACGTGTTGGCACATGACCCTCTAATTAAGCATTTAACCAGAATTTAATTCAGTGTTTACAGGCTTTGCCTGTAAATGGTCACGTGTGGGCACGTGATGCCCGGTCATGTGTGGGCACGTGATGTCCGGTCATGTGTAGACACGTGATGCTTCATTTGAGGTTTCTCTTACTGCTTTATCTGAATTTTATTTAATTCCCATGAGGGAACAAATGCCCCCATGTAGTAGAGCATTACTTTAGATTACACGTGCATAGCACGTTTGCTCATAACTTTTGATCCCGGATGAATTATGAGGCCCATAATATATCAAATCGAAGGATTTTTCGAGAAGCTTTTGATACCATCAGAATTTAGCTGTTTCTCATTCAAGAGTTTGTTAAAATACAGCCCGGAAAATACTAGTTCACATTTTCTTAAACGTATCGCTGTCATTTGATACCTTGGGCTCTTTTGCGCAGAAATTTTTTTGGCGGGAACAGAGTGTTTTTGAGTTTTTTACTAGTTTTGCTAAAGAGATCACTCCCAGTGAAGAGATCTCGGCTCTTTCCTTATCGAATAAGGTGGTGGATATTCTACAAGGAATACCGCTATACAAAGCAAGAATTAGGGAAGCAATTAAAAGACAAAACCGAGTGGGTTGTAGTATCTGCTAGTTTCACTAAAGAGGTCACTCCCGGTGAAGGGATCTTGGCTCTTTCCTTATCGAATGAGGTGCTGGATATTCATCAAGGAATACCACTATGTAAATCAAAAACTAGAGCTAGCCTTTTTGAAAATTTGATTCTACAACATCTTTTGGTTTCTTTCTTTTCGTTAATCACATTAATGAATTCCCATCAGTTAACGTTTCCTAAACATTACAGAAAAAGAAATGAAAATAAAACGTACGCTTATGCCATCCAGATTCACCACGGGCCCCGTCATGCACCGTTAGGTTACTTAACTACCGGCAGAGCGGGGACTGGACTAGCACGGGTGCAAAACATAAGCAACGTTTATTATATATTATATATATAATATAATATGATCACATCATAGAAACAAGCAGCAGAAGCAACATATGAAATATTGGATATATTAGGATTTCCGTGTTTTAAATTTAGCCAGTAATGTAAAACACGGATTCCACAGTCATGATGAATAGCTAAACCCACAACCCATAGACCCCTACGAGAGCGGCAAGTAACCCTGCCAATTCTAGAGTCAGGAGACCCGATCTCAACTCCTTGAGATGGTCTCCCACTGGACCCTAGAACCCGGTTACTTATGCTCCCCACCTTATATCTATCCTAATGCGGAAAAGTAAATAATATACAACAATGGTGGCATCATCCTCAACCCGGAAGTGCCCTAATAAAAGAATATTACATTGAATTTTACATGAATGAAAATATAAAAACTCTCATCTCACATAAAACCCCCCGGCTATTCAATCATGATGATCCAATAAATCATATCATAAGCAACACATAACATCTCATGTAATCAACGTAAGTAAATATGTGTATCCCGAAAACTCTTTGACATATAGCAACGAGATCGGGATACCCCACATATTACACTTACGGTCGCGGAAAAGAAATAAAAAACTACAATGATTAGAATCTGCATTATCCTTAGACTTCATAAACCCAGAATATCACATATTCCGAATTTCATGCCTAACATGTAAAACTTGAATTTTAGTCTCAAATTGAAAACACTTTTCAATAATGTGTCGGATAATTCAACAAGATTCCCGACTAGATGATCGCGTACAATACGTAATTGCGACGGAGTTTTGATCCGAATCAAAACTTCATTGCAATCGATCAATAAGACTAAATGGCTAGGTTTACTAACTAGTTTTCATAAAACTAATTAATCCGGATTCTAATAATTGTATCACACATCACAAAGCTTGTATAATAACCGCAACATTTGAATTCCGCACACAATTAGCAAACTTAAACCAATTTTTCCAACACTTGAAAAAACAGTAAGCTATAGTTTCAAAACCGATCGTTTTAAGCCAATCCGGGAGTCGAAACGAACTCGAAACCCGCCCGAATCTTCGCGAGGGCGAAGACCCATAAATAAGTATCGAAAAAAGGGCCTAGAAGGGGTACCCCACCACCAAGACCACCACGAGGTGGCCAGGGGGTGCGGCAGAACCGAAACTGCCCAAGGTGGGGCAGTTTCGGGTCCCCACCGCCAAGACCACGTTGTGGTGGTCTTGGGGAGTGTGCCCAGCCATTCGGTCCCCCACCCCGGGTGTCCCTGGGGTGCGCACGCTCCACCCTGCGGCTTCTCGATTCAAACCGTGAGCACGCGGGGTGTGCAAACAACTCAAAACATCAATTTTGAAAACTGTTTTTTTGGCAGTTTTAGCGCGATAAAAATGGCGGATTTCTAATGTTGCTACAAGTAATCCTAATGTTCTATCTTGGCTCTGATACCATGAAAGTCAACCTTAGTACCGTCAAGGGGTTCAAAAGACATCAAGCATGCCAAATTTTAATTTTTCTAGGTGCTAAGTTAGACTACCAAGCTCATTACGAGAATTTTATGGTTTTCCTTTATGGTGTGATTAAACTTAAGAGAAGAAAAAGAGCATACAAGCTTTGTACTTCGTGTCCTTCTTTTCAAAAGCTCCGGGATGAAGTCCACGCGACTCTTCAAAGCTCCTCTCAATTTTTACGAACCTCCGTCGTGATCTTCGCGCCAAAGACGATCCACCCGAAGTCCACAAGCACAAGCATTTCACTACACTAAACACTTTTAGCGTAGTAAACACACCACACCAAATTGCTAGTTTGGTGTGGAATGATAAAGTAGGGGATAAGTAAAGCTCACTAAAGTCTCATAAGCTGCATGATTCACATCTCATGTGAGGGTTTTGAGCTTGGAGGTGGGGTGAAGAAAGTTGTAGAGTGCAAGAGATGAAAAGAGCTCTTCAAAAAATGAAGGCATGAACCATGAAGCAAGTGTAGAATGAATAAAAATGAATCGTCTCTCTCCTCACTCATTCAAGCATGGAATAAAAATGCAATTAAAATTGCAACCATGCTTGAATAGTGAGTCAAGAGTAATATAAAAACATATAAACACACGCCTTGAACCATACCACAAATATCTCCACAATTTACACCTCATTATTCTATTTTCTAAAAATAGAAAAACATGCCATGCTTAATAATATATATATATATATACACACATTAATATATATATATATATATATATATATACATTAATATATATATATATATACATATAAATAAACAATTAGTGAGCTAATGATATTAGTTAAGATATAATTATATCACATATAATATATATCACATTATTAAATCAACACTTGATCTAATAATCTGATTATATCATATATAATATATATCATATTATTAAATCAACACTTGATCTAATAATCTGATTATATCATATATAACCGACTAATATCATTAATTTGATTATCGCATTATCAAACCAACACTTGATTCGATAATCCGGTTATATCACATATAACCTGACTGATAACAGATAACTGGTAGATTACAATATGGTATCACATACTCGTATTTAATCAGGCCCACACACATATCACATATGTGTCATACTTCATTTCGCTTGAACCAGTAAACTTCTGTGTGGGACTCTAAAGACTCGTTAATACGCCAGCAGTAGGTGATGATCACATCAGTCACCTACAAGCCGTCAGCGGTACTAGCTGGACGTAACAACTACCCGAGTATTGAGCGATATGAAGATCAACAAGCAAGCTCGTCCATACTCTCCATGAAGCCTATCAGTGACACTACCGTACAGTCCGGTCTGTTCGTCTGATATGTCGCATATCATGTCTAGGGATGGAAAATATCAGCCCCCAGTAACGTGATAAGTCATGCCGATGTCTGCCCTATAACAGTTTGAGAAACTACTGATAGCTCTTATCAGTTAATCTCATTAGCAGCCCTGGCTAGGGACTTCCAGTTATAACCAATCGGACATAGCGCAACATCAACCCCCAATACCGGGAGAGACGAAACCCTTCCTATCGCTCATTGCCTTCATGTGACTCGGGACTGTATCCAAAATCCACCTGTTTGCACAACTCCTTTGAGCCGTGGTAGGAAGGAAATTGAAGCACAGTGGGAGCCACACAAGACTCTATGATGATCTCGGGTCTACAGACTAACTTGTACCAGTGTCACCGGAGGACTGCTATCAGACGATAGGTATACTACCAACTAGGAGCCCTCGGCGAGTCCGTCTTGCATGTAAGCTCTCTCCAAATCAGTCTTGGGAGACATCTCTTTGGAAAGAGTGAGTCCTGAGATCGTGGGTAAAAACCCATGCTTGGATTCCTCCATACTAAACCTCTTTAGTATGGTGTCAATATACCTGGACTGGGACAATCCAGTATCCGTTTAGATCTATCTCTATAGATCTTAATCTCCAATATGTAGGAGGCATCACCTAGATCTTTCATTGAGAATCTATGTGATAAGAAGATCATGACCGATTGCAGCATAGGAATGTCATTTCCTATCAAGAGTATGTCATCCACGTACAATATGAGGAAGACAACCTTACTCTCTGCCACCTTCTTGTATGTACAAGGTTCATCTACGATTTTGACGAAATCAAACTCTTTGATAACGACATCAAAACAGATGTTCCAACTCCGTGATACTTGCTTTAACCCGTAAATGAATTTAAGAAGCTTGCACACCTTTCCGCTGCTCCCACTGTCTACGAAGCCCTCTGGCTGAGTCATGTATACGTACTCTTCCAAATCACCATTTAGAAAGGCGTTCTTAACATCAATTTTCCAGATTTCGTAGTCATGGTATGCAGCGATGGCAAGCATGATCCGGATGGATTTAAGCATAGCTACTGGAGAAAAGGTTTCGTCATAATCCACACCTGGTCGTTGACGAAAACCCTTTGCAACAAGTCTAGCTTTAAAAGTCTCCACTTTCCCATCTACACCAAGTTTTTTCTTGAAGATCCACTTGCTCCCAATGGGTTTTACCCCTTCAGGAACATCTTCCAAAGTTCATACTTTGTTGGTGTACATGGATTCTATCTCGGACCGCATTGCATCCAGCCATTTCACAGAGTCTCCACTCGTGATGGCCTGCTTGAAGCTAGTTGGGTCATCATCCTCCATTTTGCAATCCTCGCTTCCACCATCAATGAGAAAACCGCAGTATCTCTCAGGTAGATGAGGAACTCTACTAGATCAGCGGAGAGGCTGAGGTTCGTTGGGAGTTATCGAATCATCTGGTTCTACTAAATCATCTGTCGTAGTTTGTATTGCTGGAACTTTTTCCAGTTCTACCTCCTCGCCACTAATTTCTTTTGCAAGAAATTCTTTTTCTAAAAAGGTGGCATGTTGGGCAACAAACACCTTTTGTTCCTCAGTATAGTAGAAGATATGTCCACGCGAATGCTTAGGATATCCTACAAATTTGCACAGAACAGACCTTGCCTCGAGCTTGTCCGGATTTTGCTTTTTAATATAGGCCGGGCAACCCCGTATCTTAATAAAATTAAGATACGGTCTCTTCCCCTCCCATATCTCATATGGAGTGGTAGGCACGGATTTGGTTGGAACTCTATTCAATAGGTATATGGCTGTCTCAAGCGCATACCCCCAAAAGGAAATAGGTAACTCAGTGGTGCTTATCATAGAGCGCACCATACCTAATAGGGTGCGATTCCTCCGTTCCGATACACCGTTGTGCTGTGGTGTATACGGAGGAGTAAGCTGAGAGAGAATCCCATTCTCTTTTAGAAAGTCCAGGAACTTCGTGCTCAAGTATTCACCTCCTCGATCAGATCGTAGGACTTTAATACTTTTACCCGTTTGGTTCTCGACTTCGGACTTATATTCTCTAAATTTCTCACAAACTTCAGACTTGTGTTTCATCAGGAACATATGTCCGAATTTAGAGAGATCGTCGATGAATGTAATGAAGTACGAGGAAGCATTCCTGGCATGAGTAGACATAGGACCACATACATCACTATGTATTAGTCCCAAGAGCTCACTAGCTCTGTCTCCGTGTCCTGTAAACGGAGTTTTGGTCATCTTGCCTTTGAGACATGACTGGCAAGTGTCATAAGATGAAAATTCGAAAGGATTCAAATATCCATCCTTATGAAACTTAGCTATTCGTGTCGCATTGATATGACCTAATCTACAATACTACAAGAAGGATTCGTTCATCTCTGAACTCTTCCTCTTATGTGTGTTTGTTATGCTCAGAACTGTTGATTGATTTAGAACATAAATGCCATTGCACAACGTGCCTGATCCAACCAACTTTTGGTTCAGGAAAATATTCATAACATTATCCTGTAATACAAAATTATATCCCTCTTTACATAGTAAAGAAACTGATATAATGTTGCATATCAGCTTCGGCATGTAATAGCATTCATTCAGAAATGTATTACCACTTGGTAATATAAGGTGATATTCCCCGATGGATTTAGTTGCAACAATTGCACCATTTCTAACCCTTATGTCTTTATCACCTTCTCCCAGTTCTCTACCTTTTCTTAGCCCATGTAACAGATTACATATATGGGATCCTGACCCGGTATCCAATACCCAGGACGCAGAGCAAAGGGAGAAACAATTCTCTGTAATGAACACACCCAAAGAAAATGTATCAACATGTACTTTCTTCAATCGGGTGGCATGGGAATCCTGGCATTCCCCTATATCCTGTTCAGTCTTATAACTCTTATAAGAAAGAACGGAACCAACGTTCCCTAGCACAGTATAACATGCGGGTTCGGTCAATACATCCATATTATTATCTTGATTAAGACGTGACATGGTCTCTGCCTAAAGAGAGAGAGAGAAAAGAAAACACTTTAGCGTATGCTCTTGCAAGATTAGATTGGTTATTATTTTATCTAATCAGGATGGCTCCCACTGTTTTTATCAAATCTTCCTTCAAACCCTAAAAGGAAAGACTAGCCGAGATTAATTATACCCTACAACTTCGCCAATCTTTCAGCCAGGCCAGTGCCGGTACTTTGAGGGAGGTTTCCCGTGCTTTCGCACAGATCTAATTAAAATAAACCTCATTTTTCCATAGGCGTAACCCCGTTGACACCTTTCTAGACACCTACTTGATCAGCTAATTGTCTTGTGTAAAAGTCTCCCAGGAGTAACTCTTATTCGCAGTGGGTATCGGGATCCAACTATCTCATAGAAGGTATGCAATCTCATTGCAAATTTCAACACTTAAAATTCCCGATAATATTTTGCCCCTAGCGTCATATGACCTTGACGGAGGTCAACAAACCATAGGCTGCTAGTCAAGTTCAACCCGTCATTTCTTGATTGAATTAAACCCACCCGCACGACCCTTGATGGAGGTCAACAAGGTCGTACGACTACCCTAATCCAATCTGCATCATATGCATAAGCAGATAAATACTAGTCAGCTACCGCACACTACGTCTTGACGGAGGTCAACAAACGTAGTACGAATACTAAGTATGACTTATCTGAAATGACGGAGGGCTACGACAAGTTTTTCTGAAAACCTTTTGCGTAATGAACTTGATATCGTTGCGGAATCGAGTGATTTTGAAAATGAGTGTTTTTTAGGCTTTTTCTAGTTTCGCTAAAGAGGTCACTCCCGGTGAAGGGATCTCGGCTCTTTCCTTATCGAATAAAGTGCAGGATATATCACATATATCACTATGCAAAGCAAATACTCCAAAAGCAATCAAAAGACAAACCGTGTGTTGTAGTATCTGCCAGTTATTGCTAAAGAGGTCACTCCCGGTGAAGGGATCTCGGCTCTTTCTTTATCGAATAAGGTGCAGGATATATCACATATATCACTATGCAAAGCAAATACTGTATCTACCCTTTTTGAAAATTTGATTCCACAACATCTTTTAGGTTTCTTTCTTTTCATTAATCTCATTAATGAAGTCCCATCATTTAAGCTTCCTAAGCATCACAGAAGAAACGAAAATACAGTGTACGCTTATGTCATCCGCATTCGCCACAATATCCCGTTATTCACCGTTAGGTTACTTAACTAACGGTATACCGGGACGGGACTAGCGCGGGTGCAAAAGATAAGCAACGTTTACTATATATCCATATATAATGTATATCCATTCGTCTCATAATCCACAGTGATCACATCACAGAGCAGCAGAAGAAACATATGAAATATTAGATATACGAGGGGGTCCGTGTTTTATTTTGAGCCTGTATAAAACACGGATTCCACGGTCGCGATGAATAGCCAAACCCATATCCCTAGACCCCTATGAGAGCGGCAAGCAATCCTACCAATTCTAGAGTTAGGAGACCCGGACTCGACTCCTCGAGTTGGTCTCCCACTGGACTCTAGAACCCGGTTACTTATGATCCCCTCCTTGGGTCTATCCTAATGAGGAAAAGTAAATAATATACAACAACGGCGACATCTTCCTCAACCCGGAAGTGCCCCAATAAAAGAATATTACATACATTAAATTTTACATGAATGAAAATAAAAACTCTCATCTCACATAAAACCCCCGGCTATTCAAAACGCGACGATCCAATATAACATATCACAGCAACAAATAACATCACATGTCATCAACGTAAGTAAATATGCGAGTCCCAATTGTCGTTGACATATAGTAACGAAACCGGCGATACACCACATATTACACTTACGGTCGCAAAAAAGAAAATTTCAAACTACAACATTTGGAATTCATAATAACCTTAGATATCATAAACCCGAAATATCACATATTACGGATTTCATGCCTAACTATATGAATTCCACATATTTTATCACATTCCACAAATAGCTAGACGATGTTAAACCTTTCGATCGAATCAACGAATTCCCAAAATTTTCCAGAAAGCTCAACACTTGAGCAATATTAAAAATACCCAGAAGTATGCCCCAGTACCAATAGACCAACCGTTGAAGTGCCGTCCCTTGCCTCATTAGTGGCGCCGTGGAACCGCCGCCAAAACCATGTTTTGGCCGCGGTTCCGCGGTCACTAAAGCGAGTTAGGGACTCGTTCTTCAAGAGGGTCCATAAAATTACCTGCATGATTTTCTGAGGATTTTTAATATGAAAAATTCCAACATTTTGAAAAATTTTCAGAAAGTGTGTTATTTCGGGTTTTCGGAGTTCGTTCGAACTTCTAACTTCGCCTAGACAACTCCTAATGCTCTAGTATGGCTCTGATACCACTGTTGGGTTCTTAGGTACAACCACAAGGTTTCACAAGGTATCAAACATGCTATATTTAAAAATTTAGTGTGCCAAACAACCCTAACCAAGGATCTAACTAGAGTTTTAGGAGTTAAACTAGAAAATAAACATCTTTACTTCTAAGTGATAACGGAATACATCCTTTGTAGACCGGTCCTTCACTTCAATGTCTCCTTATAGTGGTCCCTTCGCTGCGATCATGGAAATCCCGGACTCTTGCATGGCTTCTCAAGGTGAAACTTGCTTGAAGTCTTCGAGGCCGAAGATGATCTACGTCGAAGAAACACTAACTCAAGCTACCACTTCACTAATGAGAGATTAGTGAAGCTAACACCCTATACTAAAGTGCTAATCTAGTAGAGGATGATGAAGTAGGAAGTGCGCTCACTTTAGTTTTATTTTTCTCACAATATTTTCTCACTTTGCAAAAAGCTAGTGAGCTTTTTCTCAAGGTTGAAGAAGATGAAGCAAAGAAAATGAGAATGAACTAATGAGGTGAGGTAATGAACCATGGGTGAGTTTATATCATATAGCTAACTCATGTAGAGACATAACCATGACTAAATTATAATGGTTAGGTTAATAAATATCTTAAGTAAAACAAAATGGTGGACTAAGTCAATGCATCCACAAGCTTCTACAAGCTTCATGCATGTGAGAAATTATCCATTAATTTGGATTTACTTTAAATATTTAAACCCTACATTATAATTAGTGTGGTGTAAGTCTCATACACCTATGTAGTGTGTTTAACAACCATGAAACAAAATAAAACACAATTAATATATATCACATATATATTGAGTGTGCACATGTGAGAAAATAAATGCTTAAGTGAGCTAATATTAGTTAATATAAACTAGTATATCAAATATACAATTATACACTAAATTATCAAATCAACACTTGATTTAATAATCCGGCTATATCATATATAACCGACTAATATAATATGTACCATCTTATCGAATCAACACTTGATTCGATAACCCGACTATATCACATATAACCGACCGATACAAATATCGCGAGAATAGAATACAATATCACATACTCGTATTATTCTCGGTCCCGCACATATCACATATGTGCTCCTACTTCATTTTTCCTGAGCCAGTAAAACCTCTATGTAGGACTCTAAAGACTCGTCAATACGCCGGCAGTAGGTGATGATCACATCAAACACCCACAAGCCGTCAGCGGTACTAGCTGGACGTAACGGCTACGCAGGTATTGAGCGATCAAAGGATCAACAAGCAAGCCCGCTCTAGCTCCTGTAAAGCCTGTCAGTAACACTACCGTACAGTCCGGTCTCTTCGTCTAAGATGTCGCATATCATGTCTAGGGGTGGTAAACGCCAGACCCCAATAACTCGATAAGTCATGCCGATACGAGGCTCCTAACAGGTCGAGAAACTACTGATAACACTTATCAGTAAATCTCTAAATCAGCCCTGGCCAGGGACTTCCAGTTATAGCCAATCGAGCACTTCACGACATCTACCCCCAATACTGGGAGAGACGAAATCCCCTCCTATCGCTCATTGCCTCCATGTGACTCTGGACTGTACCCAAAAACCACCGTTTTGCATGTCTTCTTGAACGTGATAAGGTGGAAATCAAAGCACAGTGGGAATTATACAAGACTCTATAACGATCTCGGGTCTACAGACTAACCTGTACCAGTGTCACCATAGAACTACTATCTGACGTCAGGTATAATACCATCTAGGAGTTCTCGGCGAGTCCGTCCAGTGTACCCAGTCTCCACTGAGCACCCGTATACCATCTCTGATGTCAAACACCAATAGATATGGGATCATCCATCGCCCATCACATGGGTCGAGAAGCGTATACGCTAATCTACTCTAGTATATCGATGCCCCGTCTCGATACACCCACGACTAGGAATATTAAAGGATGAACTTATGGACTACCATGGCCCCATTAGTATGATCTGCATCATAATCCTGGTAGTCAAGTACACATCCTAAGGGCTTTACCAACATGTAACCATAAGACAATATCAAGAAACAAGTATACATGTTAAGATAAAGAGCAACCAGATAGCATACTATCATGTCGAGCAAGAAAGTCCTCTCTATATATGTCCAAGCATCCACTATAATATAAATCATATGTACAATAATGGCCTCTAGGGCATACATACAACTAACACTTCCGAGTTGTAAATAAAGCCCTTTTTCAGGAATTTGTGTTTCAACCTTTTCATTTTGAGGTAATGTCTCATTTTGCTCGCCTGATGAACATTAGGTCAGCAGCCGGTCCTTTAGTTGGCGATCGTGCGTCGAGTTAAATCCAGTCATTTGTCAAGTGTGCAAAGACCAGTGTAAGGTCGGCGTCTCTATGGCCCTGAAGTCGAGGTGGCGATCGCTCGTTGAAGATACGCCGAGTTGGACCGGTGACCACCGCTCTTAAGATCGATCGACATCGCTAAGGTTGAGGACTTTTGACCCTTAGCACAGATGGGTAGGTGTTAGTGTATATGCCCTAGGGGCCATTATTGTATCATACTAGATTGTATATTACTTAATGGAAGCTTGGGATATTCACAGTTATATATATACAGTCTTGCTAAAAATGGTAGTATGCTACTTGGTTTATGTCTACTTTAATATGTGCATATGTTTCTTGCAACGTATCACTTATACATATTAGTAGAGCCCATAGGATCTTTACTTTATTACCAGCGTTGTGATGGCAGTCACACCAGTGGGGGGCTGGGTAGTCTGTAAGCAACATCCTATACAGGTCCCTGGTCGTTGGATTATCGAGATAGGGCATCGATATTCCGGAGTAGACTAAGTGTGTACGCTTCTCATCCCAGTTGGGGAGATGGTCTGTCCCACAGCCATCAGTACGTCGTACTGGAGATAGTATACAGGTACTCGTTAGGTTACGGATACACCGGACAGGACTCGCAGGGAAACTGATTGGTTGGTATTATACCCATCGTCAGTTAACAGTTCCCAGATAACATGAGTACAGCATAGTCCACAGACTTCACACTTCTACTTCGCCTCGAGTGTGTCCCACTGTTCTTAGATTGCTATCCTACCACGGCTCAAAGGAGTCGTGCAAACAGGTAGCAGTTGGGTGCAGTCCCGAGCACTTGGAGGCAGTAGTGGTTAGACAGGATTCATCTCTCCCGGTATTGGGAGATGATATCGCGCTATGTCAGAGAGCCATTACGCAAAGTCCCTGGCCAGGGCAAGCGAGATATACTGGTAGGTTCCAGTAGCTTCTCAGGGTGTAATGGGCTTCGCTCCGACACGACTTATACAGCTATTAGGGGACTGACGCTTGCCGCCCCCTAGGCTTGATATGCGATAGTCTTAGACGAACAGACCGGACTGTACGGAGATTGTCACATCAGGCTCAATGAGAGTTCGGATGATTTTCCTCATCGGCCTTCTTATCGACATCTACCTGGGGACCGTTACGTACAGCTAGTGCCGCTTGCGGTCTGTGATTAAACCCACTGCCAGCATAGTGTCGAGTCTTTAGAGTCTCACACAGAGAGTTTCCCTGCTCCAGGAGAAACGATATAGAGGTCGTATGGTTTTACGACAAGGGTTCGGACGCGTACGTGTGTTTACGCACGTACGACTTTTCGGACAGGTTTTACTAGCCGGCTTTGGTTTAAGCCATATTCTAGTATCGGGTTATTGGATTTATACAGTCTAAAGTTTTTCCGTGTTTTCACGGATTGGAGGGGCATTCTCGTAATTTGTCGGGAAGCTTCTAGAAGAGTGGTGACTAAGGGGTTAAGGTGGCATTGCATTAAATGAGATTAGTGACTTATTTGTGTGATTCATCCATGTCATTAATGCATCATAAATGCTTAATGACTCATGGTGATGAATCACTCATAGATATTTATGAAGCATGGTTGTTAATTCAATTATTTCATTTTTGGATAAATAATAATGCTTCATATATATTATGATAACATCATTATCTCATTTCATTCTCATCTTCACCTTCTCTCTCCTCAAGCTCACTCTCTCTTCAAACCCTAACCCTAGCCTCTCATGTGTTGAGATCAAGGGTTAGCTAGACTAATACATCCATAACCTCACTCTATATCCCCTAAGTAACTTAGATTAGCACTTTAAGCAACCTAGTTATCTCAAGTTTGAGATTAAGCTTGGCGTAGGAGCTTTCGGGTGGATCGTCTTTGATTCGAAGAGGCCGTTGAGGTGCCGATGTTCCAAGGAGCCTAGGAGGAGTGGAGGACCGCGATGAAGACCCGAAGGACTGGTATCGTGAGGTATAACTTCGTATCCGAATAGTTAAACCTCTAGTGTTTAGTTAGCAATGGTTTAGATAACGATTCATGCGCTCAAGTCCATGTTACGAAGCTTTGATAATCGTTTTTCATATATTCCGCCTCCCCGCAAGTTCATAAGGTGCGTGACATGGACTTACAGTGGTATCATAGCCAACTAAACCATTACTAGCTTGTTAGCAAATGATTAGAAGTTCGATCGACGGAAAACACGAAAACAAAACCCTGAATATTTCTAGTTTCTGTTAATTTTAAACCTGTCTAAAAAAAATATTTGACATACCTTAAAATTCACAGCAGGGAATATAATGAATACTGGGAAAATATGAGCAAGTGAATCGGTAAAACGGCCGCGGATCCGCGGCAATAGAGTGCTTATGCCGCGGATCCGCCGCCGAGTCAACGCCGAGTTGACTCGGAGTTTCACAGTAATTCATAATTTTTTTGTTTTTTGTCTTCCTGTATGTTCTGTTTCTACCCAGGTTATTTCAGTACAGGTTTGCTTTTGGGGTAGACACGGAATATGGTTTTCGATCGATGTTCTAAGATATTTGCTAATTGTGTTTTTATCTGTAATGTTTAATGTGTTCGTAAACCTCCCCTAACTGCTAGTATGTCGGTTGGCAGGGGGTTGCACATTTCTGAAATGTTTACTGTTTGTGTATATGAACTATGTTGGACTGTTGTGATGATTAGCCGGGGTTTGAGATGTGTTTAATATTCATTCAATGTAAATGTAATTTGATGTAATATTCTTTTGCGGGGCACATCCAGGTTGCGGTTGTAGCCACCGTTGTATTATTTCTTTTTACTGTTTTTGCTCCTAGGATAGACCCAAGGTGGGGTGCACAAACTACCGGGTATTTTGAAGTGTTGAGGCAGACCGCTTCACTTCTGGTACTTGGCGGGTAGTTTGCCGTACCCGTAGGGGTCTAGGGTAGGGTAATGGCTATTCATCATAACTGTGTAATCCGTCTTTCCTTGCAGACTCAAAAGAAACGCGGATTGCTTGCATATCCAATAAAGTTTATCTGTGATCTGGAATGCTTATTATTGCGTCTGACGAATGTACAATATCTATATATAAATAGCTATTAGACGTCACTTATGTTTTACACCCGCACTAGCCCAGCCCCCGCTCTGTCGTTAGTTAAGTAACCTAACGGGTGATGACGGGACCCCGTGGCGAATGCGGATGGCATAAGAGGACGTGGTATTTTCGTTGTTTTCTGCAATGATAAGATTAAAAGATGGGACGCATTATTATAATGCAAAGAAAATAAACCAAAGTCAAATCGTTGGAACAAATTTAAAAGAAACCACTCGGTTATTTTAAAAGAGCAGAATTTTTAATTGCGGAGCTTTAACCACTCCTTTTAAAAAGTATCAGGTTCCTTCGATTATATCAAGTTCACTACGTTCACGGTTTTGCCAAAACCATTCGTAGCCCTCCGTCATTTCATTTGGGCATTCAGTAGTATTCAAGCTATGTATATTTGGCCCTTAGTCAAAACATGGTGTTTGGTAGCTGCTGGGGTATTCATTTGTTGCATAGATAGATGCGTTAGTTTGGGACAGTCGTATTACTTTTCTTGGTCCTTAGTCAAGAGTATATACGGGTGGGTTCAAATTAACCTGGATAATGACGGGTAGAACTTGACATGTGACTAATGACATATTTGGCCCTTAGTCAAAGTCATAAGAGCATGGGGCAAAAATCCATATCGGGAGTTTCTAAAGAAACTGAAATTTGCTAGTGTTGCATACCATTTTGGAGTTTGATGAATGTTGGTAGGATTCCTTCAACATTATCATACGATGATATTTTGGATCCCGATCCTACTGTGAGTATATACTACTTATCAGGAGATTCATCACTTAACGATCAATGCTATAAACCAAGTAGGTGCCTAGAAAGGTGTCAGCGGGGTTACGCCCCCAGAGAAAAGAGGTTATTTAATTAAGAAACTTCGCGAAAGCGTTGGAAAACCTCCCTCGAAGTATCGACACTGGCCTGGCTGAACGGTTAAGCAAGTATTGTACGGTGAGAATTGTCCTGGCTAATTCTTCTTTTATGGTTTGAGGAAGGATTCGAGAAACAGTGGGAGCCATCCTGTTTAGATAAACTTAAAACCAATCTAAAATTGCAACAGTATCATGCTAAAATATTTTCTTCTCTCTCTCTTAATTGCAGCGACCTTGTGACCACACCTAGGTTACATCTAGATAACAAATTGACTAAATCTGACTTATATGACTAGCAAAGGTCTGTCCAGATGTCCATTTCCTATGACAAGCTGGACCACCCTATTACTACTCAAGATCCCGCCGTCCCAGGTCTAGTTTCCACTGTTGCGGATATGGATATCCGTCAGACAAGGGAAAAAGATAAAGCGAAAGCTAAGTGCCTCGTGTTAGCTTCAGTTGATGGTGTATACCAGAAGCAGCGTGAGAAGATGGACTTAGTTTCCATCTTTCTCCATAACAAAGATTTATATGGAGAGCAATCTCATATCACTAGATATGAAACCTCGAACGAATTAATTCAAGCGAGGTTGGCTGACGGGTCATCTGTAGGGGACAACATCCTTACAATGACTAGTTGTATTGATGAGCTTCAGGACCTGGAGACCACGTTGGAGAACGAGTCAGGTACTGACTTGATTCTACAGTCTCTACCTTCTACCCTGAAGGAAACCAGGGAAGCAGAAGGAAAGAGAAGGGCAAAAGTTTCGGGACTTAATGTAGTAAAAAAGGGTAGTTCCTATTATTATGGGATTGGACATTGGCAGAAAGATTGCAGGGCTTTAGAAGCCAGTAACCAGGATATGAAGCATGTTGTGGCTTCAACCTCAAGTGTGTTTGTAATTGAAGACTGTATGTCAATAAACTCTACTTCCTGGGTACTAGATACCGGAGCAGGATCTCATATCTGTAATTCATTACATGCTTTGAGAAACAGTAGAGTTATAAAGGTAGGTGATTGGTCTCTCAGAGTTGCAAACGGAATGACAGTAAACACTGAATCCGTGGGAGAATATCACCTAGGTTTGACAAGTGGGCATATATTGATTTTACGTAACTGTTTATATATACCTAGTATGACTTGTAATATCATATCAGTGTCCTCACTTTCGAGAGAGGGATATGATTTTACATTCGAAAGCGATGTAGTTAACATCCACCTAAATCAAGTTCTGATTGGGTCAGGTATATTAGATAACGGTATATACGTATTAAGTCAAGCTCAGGTTTTCAATATCCAGAACACTCATAAAAGAAGGTCTCCAGAGATAAATCAGGCTTTCTTATGGCATTGTAGACTAGGTCACATCAATGAGAGAAGGTTGACTAAGTTACATAGAGAAGGATATTTGAATCCGTTCGAATATCAATCTTATGCTACTTGTGAATCTTGTCTCAAAGGAAAGATGACAAAGACTCCGTTCACTAGACACGGAGTAAGAGCAAGCGAGCTCTTAGGACTCGTACACAGTGACGTGTGCGGTCCAATGTCTACACATGCGCAAGGTGGTTATTCCTATTTCATTACATTTACGGATGATTTCTCTAGGTATGGATATGTCTTCTTAATGAAGCATAAATCCAAGGCTTTTGAGAAATTCCAAGAATATAAGAATGAAGTGGAAAAACAAACAGGCAAGAGTATAAAGACACTTAGATCTGATCGAGGTGGTGAATACTTAAATGCCGAGTTCCTGGATTACTTAAAAGAGAATGGAATTCTCTCTCAACTTACTCCTCCATACACACCACAACATAATGGTGTATCTGAAAGGAGGAATCGAACCCTATTGGATATGGTTCGTTCCATGATGAGTAACGCTGAGTTACCGCGATCATTCTGGGGATATGCACTAGAATCAGCTGCATATCTTTTGAACCAGGTTCCCACCAAGACTGTGCCTACCACACCATATCAGATGTGGAGTGGGAAGAAACCCTATCTTCAGTATCTAAAGATTTGGGGATGTCTGGCTTATGTTAAAAAGCAGCATGCGGATAAACTCGAGGCACGATCAGTACTATGTAAGTTTGTAGGATATCCAAAGAACTCCAGGGGATATCTATTCTATTACGCAGAGGAACAAAAGGTTTTTGTTTCTCGTAATACCCATTTTCTAGAATATCAGTTTTTAGAAAAGGAAACTGGTGGGAGCGAAATAGAACTGAAAGAAATTCCAGAAGCACAAACTACTACTGAAAGTTTGGTAGAACCAGAAGTTCAAGAAGAACATGACATCCCAACACCACTCCGCAGAAGTAATAGGCAATCTCATCCGCCCGAGAGATACTACGGTTTTCTCATAGACGGGGATAGAGAGGATTGCACTATTGACTATGATGAGCCTACTAGCTTCCAATAAGCCATTCAGAGCGGTGACTCAGTAAAATGGCTGGATGCAATGCGGACCAAAATGGAGTCCATGTACACTAACAAAGTATGGACTTTGGACATTGCTCCAGATGGGGTAAAACCCGTAGGATGCAAATGGATCTTCAAAAAGAAGATTGGTGTAGATAGACAGGTTGAAACCTATAAGGCTAGACTTATTGCAAAGGGTTTCCGTCAAAGACCTGGCTTGGACTATGACGAAACCTTTTCTCCAGTGGCTATGCTTAAATCTATTTGGGTCCTTCTTGCTATTGCTGCCTTCCACGATTATGAAATCTGGCAGATGGACGTAAAGACGGCCTTTCTAAATGGAAATTTGGAAGAAAGCGTCTATATGGATCAGCCAGAAGGATTCATTCAGAATGGGAGCAGCGGTAAAGTATGCAAGCTGCTTAAGTCCATTTATGGACTAAAGCAGGCATCGCGGAGTTGGAACATCTGTTTTGATGATGCTGTCAAAGAATTTGATTTTATCAAAAATCCAGATGAACCATGCATATACAGTAAGATTGTAGGGAGAGCTGTAGTATCCCTCGTCTTGTACGTGGATGACATTCTCCTAATAGGAAATGATATTCCTATATTACAGCCAGTCAAAAGATTCTTGTCACATAAATTCTCCATGAAAGACCTGGGTGATGCCACCTACATTCTGGGGATCCGGATCTATCGAGATAGATCAAAGAGGATATTGGGACTTTCGCAGTCCAGGTACATAGACACCATAGTGAAGAGATTCAGTATGGATGATTCTAAGCACGGTAACCTACCGGCTTGTCACGGAATCACCCTCTCCAAAGAGATGTCTCCCAAGACTGATTTGGAAAGGGATCGCATGTCGATTATACCCTACGCTTCTGCGGTAGGCTTTATAATGTATGCGATGTTATGTACCAGACTAGATGTAGTATACGCGCTGAGCGTTGTAAGCCGGTATCAGGCAAACCCAGGGGAGAAGCACTGGATAGCAGTAAAGAACATTCTCAAGTACCTAAGGAGGACTAAGGAGATGTTCTTGGTATATTGCGGAAAAGACCTCCAGATGGAGGCCTTTGCCGACTCCGGCTTCCAGAGTGACAAAGATGACTCCAAGTCCATGTCGGGTTATGTCTTTACCCTCAATAGAGGGGCGGTCTGTTGGAAGAGTTCCAAGCAGGAGACCGTTGCTGACTCAACAATGGAAGCGGAGTACATAGCTTCTTGCGATGCCGCAAAAGAGGCTGTCTGGATGAAGAAGTTCCTCACAGAACTTCAGGTGGTTCCTTCCAGTGTTGGTCCAATACCTCTGTATTGTGACAACAACGGCGCTATAGCTTTAGCGAAGGAACCCAGGTCCCATTAGAAATCCAGACACGTCTTAAGGCGGTGTCACCTGATCAGGGAGATCGTAGATCGCCGGGAGATCGAGGTGAAAAGAGCAGAGACAGAGAATAACATTGCTGATCCATTCACAAAGGCCCTTCCTCAGACGCAGTTCGAGAGGCTATTCGAGATGATAGGTCTACGATATGCCAACTCATGGCCCTAGTGCAAGTGGGAGATTGTTAGTGTATATGCCCTAGGGGCCATTATTGTATCATACTAGATTGTATATTACTTAATGGAAGCTTGGGATATTCACAGTTATATATATATATACAGTCTTGCTAAAAATGGTAGTATGTTACTTGGTTTGTGTCTACTTTAATATGTGCATATGTTTCTTGCAACGTATCACTTATACATATTAGTAGAGCCCATAGGATCTTTGCTTGATTACCAGCGTTGTGATGGCAGTCACACCAGTGGGAGGCTAGGTAGTCTGTAAGCAACATCCTATACAGGTCCCTGGTCATTGGATTATCGAGATAGGGCATCGATATTCCGGAGTAGACTAAGTGTGTACGCTTCTTATCCCAGTTGGGGAGATGGTCTGTCCCACAGCCATCAGTACGTCGTACTGGAGATAGTATACAGGTGCTCGTTAGGTTACGGGTACACCGGACAGGACTCGCAGGGGAACTGATTGGTTGGTATTATACCCATCGTCAGTTAACAGTTCCCAGATGACATGCGTACAGCATAGTCCGCAGACTTCACACTGCTACTTCGCCTCGAGTGTGTCCCACTTTTCTTAGATTGCTACCCTACCACGGCTCAAAGGAGTCGTGCAAACAGGTAGCAGTTGGGTGCAGTCCCGAGCACTTGGAGGCAGTAGTGGTTAGACAGGATTCATCTCTCCCAGTATTGGGAGATGATATCGCGCTGTGTCAGAGAGCCATTACGCAAAGTCCCTGGCCAGGGCAAGCGAGATATACTGGTAGGTTCCAGTAGCTTCTTAGGGTGTAATGGGCTTCGCTCCGACACGACTTATACAGCTATTAGGGGACTGACGCTTGCCGCCCCCTAGGCTTGATATGCGATAGTCTTAGACGAACAGACCGGACTGTACGGAGATTGTCACATCAGGCTCGGTGGGAGTTCGGATGATTTTCCTCATCGGCCTTCTTATCGACATCTACCTGGGGATCGTTACGTACAGCTAGTGCTGCTTGCGGTCTGTGGTTAAACCCACTGCCAGCGTAATGTCGAGTCTTTAGAGTCCCACACAGAGAGTTTCCCTGCTACAGAAGAAACGATATAGAGGTCGTATGGTTTTACGACAAGGGTTCGGACGCGTACGTGTGTTTACGCACGTACGACTTTTCGGACAGTTTTTACTAGCCGGCTTTGGTTTAAGCCAGATTCTAGTATCGGGTTATTGGATTTATACAGTCTAAAGTTTTTCCGTGTTTTCACGGATTGGAGGGGCATTCTCGTAATTTGTCGGGAAGCTTCTAGAAGAGTGGTGACTAAGGGGTTAAGGTGGCATTGCATTAAATGAGATTAGTGACTCATTTGTGTGATTCATCCATGTCATTAATGCATCATAAATGCTTAATGACTCATGGTGATGAATCACTCATAGATATTTATGAAGCATGGTTGTTAATTCAATTATTTCATTTTTGGATAAATAATAATGCTTCATATATATTATGATAACATCATTATCTCATTTCATTCTCATCTTCACCTTCTCTCTCCTCAAGCTCACTCTCTCTTCAAACCCTAACCCTAGACTCTCATGTGTTGAGATCAAGGGTTAGCTAGACTAATACATCCATAACCTCACTCTATATCCCCTAGGTAGCTTAGATTAGCACTTTAAGCAACCTAGTTATCTCAAGTTTGAGATTAAGCTTGGCGTAGGAGCTTTCGGGTGGATCGTCTTTGATTCGAGGAGGCCGTTGAGGTGCCGATGTTCCAAGGAGCCTACGAGGAGTGGAGGACCGCGATGAAGACCTGAAGGACTGGTATCGTGAGGTATAACTTCGTATCCGAGTAGTTAAACCTCTAGTGTTTAGTTAGCAATGGTTTAGATAACGATTCATGCACTCAAGTCCATGTTACGAAGCTTTGATAATCGTTTTTCATATATTCCGCCTCCCCGCAAGTTCGTGGAGTGCGTGACATGGACTTACAGTAGGGAGTTACCCACTAAAGATGGACCGAGCAGGGTAGCTGCTCGGTGGCCTCTAGACGAGGGCTTCGATTCTTGGCGTCGGTGCATAGTGAACTACCAGCTATGGATGGACCGAGCAGGGCAGCTGCTCGGTTGCCTCTTGGAGAGGGCTTTGATCCTTGGCGTCGGTGGGTAGTGAACTACCAGCCATGGATGGACCGAGCAAGATAGCTGCTCGGTTGCCTCTTGGCGAGAGCTTTGATCCTTAGCGTAGATGGGTAAGAAGCTACCCGCTAAGGATAGACCGAGCAGGGTAGCTGCTCGGTTGCCTCTTGGTGAGGGCTTAGATCCTTGGCATCGGTGGGTAGTGAACTACCAGCCATGGATGGACCGAGAAGAGTAGCTGCTCGGTTTCCTATTGGCGAGGGCTTTGATCCTTAGCGTAGATGGGTAAGAACTTACCCACTAAGGATAGACCGAGCAGGGTAGCTGCTCGGTTGCCTCTTGGCGATGGCTTAGATCCTTGGCGTTGGTGGGTAGTGAACTGGATTCAAGGGTCTGTTTTGTGGTAGGATTAATGCCCTCATAAATGATTCTGCACAGATCCTATCTCGGGATTCCATGATGTGGACATTAAACTAACAGATCCTTGAAGCGTTCAAGACACTTTGAAAATGGTTCATTTGGAAGCTGGGTAAATTGATTTATTTCTCTACGGACTCGAGCTGTTTTATGATTGGGGTAAAATTTCTTAAGGAATGCTTTTACGAATTCTTCCCAATTTGAAATGGAATGTGCGGTTGTGTTATAAAGCCACTTCTCGGCTATATCGCACAGAGTAAATGGGAGAAGACGTAGACGCGTAGCATCCATAAAAAGCTGTGAAGTACCCATCATAGCGCATACATTTTCAAATTTTGTAATAAAGACATATGCGTCTTCTGACTCGAGACCGTGATATTTGGGTAGAAGATTGATGTATTGGGGTTTTATTTCAAAATTGTCCCCGTTGGCTGGTGGAATGGTGAAACAGGTCAAAAGAGGACCTCGCATAGGATAGCATCTCTCTTGGAGAGAGATGCTATCCTAGATTCTGCGCACCTGCGTACGGTGGCAGAGTAGTGGTAAAGAAGTTCGATGGAGAACCGTCCATCGAAGTGGGTGTGGTGGTAGGTAAAGAAGAAGTAGACGTAGAATTACTGACTTCAGAGTCGATAGGGGGAACGCGGATAAGACGGGCTCTAGAATCCCGTGTCCAGCCGAGCATGCACTAAAGGGTTTAGCACAAGTGGCAGCGTTAAGATAATTAAGGAAAATGTGGATTGGTGTTTGTTTTGAAAAAGATACGGATTTTTGAAAAAATGCAAATCACAAAAAATGCACACACAACCCTAAGTCTAGTGGTCACCTAGATCAAGTCTCTAGACCACTCCTAACTACCAGAAAATAAGTCGCAAGATCAATCCTCTACTACCTCTTTGTCCCTCCTGTGGCCAGGTAAGTGCCAGATAAGTGGGAGGTTCTCCACTACGTAAGTAGTGGGCCTAATTAAGTAACCACTTGCCTTAGACACACTTACCTTAGACACCACAAAAGAAACGCGGATAAGCAATAGATTACCTACGACCTCCTTCTGTCCTAAGTGAGCGCGACGGTCCTTAGAGTCATGTCTAGATATTTTTTAGTTAATGAGGGTAATACGGATGAAGTTTTGTGATTTTCGGGGCTTAGGAAGGGTAATGAACTCCCCACCTAATCTGAATTTGGTCTTTGCCCCTTAATTTCCGTATTAAAAAAATGCAAACAACCAAGATCAAACACGCACAATTTTTATTTTTGCGGCGCTGCGAATTTTTGCTAAGAATCCTGCAGAAATTGGTTAATGGAGCAAATCAAGAGGGAGATAAGAAAGTACAGGAGATACCAGAGAAATTTCGTACAGAGAAGCAACAGTTACGCCGCGGAACCGCCGCGTTAAGCTTTTATTGCCGCGGAACCGCGGTCTCGTGATCAGATCACTGCACACAAACTTTTCCAGAGACTCCTGTTCACTCGCTGAACTCTCTGAAATATTCAGAAAATTTTTCTTCTCGCTCCACAGATTCCAGATTTTCTTGCAACAAATCACAACGAATCGTTTAGTGTTTGCGCGAATTTTGATCTAAAAATTCTGATGGATTAATAAATCTTTCAACTCAAATTTCAAAAACGAACAAATTAGCACACTATCCCCGACAACGGCGCCATTTGATTGAATCGTTCTCGGTGTGTAGGTAGAAAATTTATAGAAATCACAACCAAAGAAATTTATACCGCAATCAATTAACGGTGTCGATGTAGCGCGTTAATGAATACGGATCGTCCGCTGAGAAAGTGTGATTTGATCGTAATTGTTTTAGTTGAGTTGAAAATTAAAGAAGAAAAGAAAATGATTCAAGAATTTTGAAATTTAGTTTCAAGAATTGTAAAGAACTAGATCTAATATCAAGAAATACTAAAAATCAAGAATCAAGAATTGATGATATCCAAATCGAATTAGTAATCAAGATTTGTAATGAGCCTCGTAGGAATCGATCGAATCAATAGATATGATGAAAACTTGTGATTACGTATTCTTATCCATTGATGATTTGATGCTAGATCGATGACGATCAACAAGAATTAGGGATCTCTTGCGGAAACTAGGGTTTCATCATCTATCCCTTATCCTTTCGTTGATTTTCATTCAAATGCTAGCCTCTAGTAAATTGAATTATCGATCGTTGATCTCTAATTAAGAGAGAAAACATTCAAGAAAGTATCTCGCTCGAAACTAGGTTGTCGATAATTCAATTTCCTAAAGTTTACAAAACTCATAAGACTTAAGAATCGTTTCAAGATTTGTAATCATCATCTATCTATTCTCTCGATTCCTCCATGAGCGGAGTTTTTACTCAAGCATCATATCAAAGAACACAATCAAGAATTAAGATCTAATCATAATGCTCAAATATAAAGATAAGTAAGATAAAGAAATTTCACCATTTATTATTCAACAATTCCGTTACAATTCGCTCAAGAACTACAAGAATTTGAGGAAGGAACTCGATCGTCGAATTAGCTCCGCACCGTCTCCGTGAGTCGCGGATCGTCTTGGATCACTTGCTCGGTTGAAGATCGGCGTCGCTTCTAAAAGGTTGAAGGATTCTTGCTTGATTTGTACTCGGAGATCTTGAATTTGGCTTTTGGTGATGGATTAGGGTTTGGGTGCACAAGTTGTGTCACTCAACTTGTGAGATTTTTGGCTCAATTTTCAACAACCCTTCAACAACTTAGAATGAAGCTCTTAGGTCCTCTTTTATAGCCTTGATTAGGATTAGCTTCCTTTAAAAGCTAGGTTAGGATTAGCTTCACTTGCAAGCTTGGTAGTTAGGTAGAAGTTTCTGGAGTTAGTTAGTCCTTGATAAGCTTGGATATTAGGGAGAAGTTTCTAAGCTTAGGTAGTTATGTGGCTTGCTTAAGAAGCTTGGATGTGTTTAGCTTGCACAAAAAGCTTTGCTGTTCAGACAGAAGCTTCTAGAGATCTCTGGAATTTGCATTGGCTTGAAGAAGTGTGGACCTTGAAAGAAGAAGTCTGAAGTAAAGCTCTGCTGACGTCATCCTCTCGTGGCCGCGGATCCGCCGCGGGAAGGGCCATTCGGCCGCGGATCCGCGGCCATTTTGAGGCTTTATTGCATCAAACTTTCAGGTAATTCTTCTGTTATCTTCAGGGTTGTTTTCTGATATCTGGAATCTTTTTATACTATCTTGTTTACTGCCAGATCATAAGTCTTGGACTTGGCGTATTTTTATCAGTACTTTTAGCTGTTTCGGCTCTTTTACCTGAAATTTCCTGCACAAATTCTCGAGACAAGTGTTGCACTATACAAAAGATCATGCGTGCAATAATAAACACTCAATTTCCCTTAAAATGTCGGTTATAATGTATAACACTTGTTATTTGGTATTTTACAGATGTTTTGCTAATATGTGCTATATTCATACCAAACACTTTTAGATGAGTGCAAATAGTAGGGAAATTGTTGTGTTAAAAATGCAATATTTTCGACTGATCAGGAGGCGATCCGCAGTCCAGCGAGCAGGGCCTCGTACTCCGCTGTGGTGTTTGAGGCTTTGAACCCGAGCTTTAAAGAATACTCCATCTCTGCTTCGTTCGGGCCCCGAATGATGAGGCCGGCACCATTGCCTTCCTCGGTTGATGACCCATCGACGTAAAGGACCCAATCGGGGACGGAGTCGGGCCTCTCTTTGACCGAGGGTTGAGATCTGGGGACCAGCACGAGCACTGCCTCCTTGTTAGGTATAGTGCATTCAACGACAAAATCGGCCAGGACTTATGCCTTGATAGCTTGCCTCGGGCGGTATTTGATATCGAATTAGGACAACTCCCACCTCAACTTCTCCAAACGACCAGAAGACTCGGGGGGGGCGAGAATAGCCCCTAAGGGGCATTCGGTGAGGACGAGGATGGTGTGCATCTGGAAATAGTGCCTTAGTTTTCTCGAGGCCATGATGAGTGCCAGGACAATCTTCTCTATGGCCGGGCACCTTGTTTCCGCGTCCTTGAAGACGTGGCTTACATAGTAGACCGGCTTTTGGACTCTCTCGACTTCTCAGACGAGCAGCGAACCTGCAGATTGATCGGACACCGCCAGGTACAGTGATAGCTTGTCTCCTTCAACTGTCCGGGTGAGTAGTGGGGGAGTCGTCAGGTGCACTTTCAATTGCTCGAAAGCGATCTGACATTCCTCCGACCATTCGAACCTTGGGATCTTCCTTAGAGCTTTAAAGAACGGGAGGCACTTTTCCCCGGATCTTGATATGAAACGACTCAGAGCGGCTACCCTCCCCGTGAGTCGCATGATTTCAACGTTGGTCTTGAGCGCTGCCATGTTGAGGATGGCGTTGATCCTCTCTGGGTTAGCCTCGATCCCTCGGTGGGTGACCATGAACCCAAGGAACTTTCCACTAGTGACCCCGAATGTCCACTTGGCGGGGTTCAGTTTCATCTTATATTTGCAGAGTACGTCGAAAGCCTCGCCTAGATCTTTGGCATGCTGATCTGACGAGGTCAATTTTATGAGCATGTCATCGATATAAACCTCCATCTTCCTGCCGATCTGAGATTTGAACATTCTGTTGACTAAGCGTTGGTACATAGCCCGGCATTTTTGAGGCCGAAGGGCATCACTTTATAACAGTATACCTCTCGGTCCGTTGTGAATGCGGTGAGCTCTTCGTCTGCTGGATTCATACGGATCTGATTGTAGCCGGAGAAGGCATCCATAAAGCTGAGTAGCTCGTGGCCTACCGAACTGTCGACGAGCTGATCTATCCGAGGGAGGGGATAGTTGTCTTTCGGGCAGGCCTTATTGAGATCGGTGAAGTCGACGCACATGCGCCACTTCCCGCTTGCGTTTTTAACCATTACCACATTCGCCAACCACTCCGAGTAAGCCACGTTCCGAATGAAGTTGGCTGCGAGCAGCCTGTCAACCTCATTCTCGATCGCTCTTTGCTTGATCGGGGCGAGGCTTCGTTTCTTCTACCTGACGGGTCGGACAGCCGGGTCGACCCCGAGTTTATGTGATATTATTTTTGAGTCGATCCCGGGCATGTCAGCGGGCGCCCAAACGAACACATCTGAGTTTCCTCTGAGGAAGTGGACCAGGTCATCGTGCCAAGCTCCCGTTAATAGTGACCCGATTTGGACGATTCATTCATTGTCCCGTTCGACGAGGGGGACCTCTGTTAGCAGCTCAACCGGGGCTCATCGGATCTCTTTATGCTCGTCCCGAGTATCCAAAGATCCCCTGAATTCATCCGTGCTCTCAAGATCATCATTTCTCTCCTCGGGCATCGATGTTGCTGTGAAGCAAATCTTCGTGGTTTGCTGGTTCCCGTAAGCTCGACCTATCCCGCCTTGGTCGAAGGGAAACTTGATTGCCAGATGGTAGGTCGATATCTAGGCCCGGAAGGAATTGAGCGTCGGACGTCCCAGGAGGATATTGTAGGCCGATGGAATTCTGACGACGATGAACTCCACAGGCACGGTACGCGTATGGCCTGTCTCCCCGATGTTAAGCAGGAGGGTGACCACTCCTTCTGCCGGGATAGAGTGGTTGGTGAACCCCGACTGGATGTGGGCGGTCAGCCTCAGGTCTGACAGGGTGAGCCCCATATGCAGGAAGCAGTCGTAGAAGAGGATGTCTGCCGAGCTTCCCTAGTCGACCAATATCCTTTGCACTTCATAACGGTGGACCCGTGCGGTAATTACCAGAGGGTCATTGTGAGGCAGGGATATCCCATGGAGGTCCTCGTCAGTAAAGATGATGGGTTCGGCTGTTTTGACTCTCTTCCTTGGTTGGCTGCTAGTCCCTTCAACTAGCAAGGGGCACCGTGTCTCGTCGGCCCTAGGCGCACCCCCCGCTGATACGACCATGATTTGGCCGATCATCAATTCGCCGGGAGGGGGTGGTGCTCTTGTTCTCGGTCGGCTTGTCCTGTAAATATCTTGCCAGGTGCCCCGAGCGGATCAACTCCTCGATGTAGTCTCGGAGCTGTTTGCAGTTCTCGGTGGGGTGTCCCTGCGACTTGTAGAAAGCACAATATAGGCCTCGTGTCCGTTTAGTCGCCTTATGGTTGACCAGGGGAAGTTTGAAGAATCTCTCTCCCTTTGCCTCCTCCAACAGCTCTGTCTGGAAGATGTTGAGCGGGGTATACTCATGGAACTTTGGGGAGTAGGGTTTTGGCCGCTCAATCATCTTTTTATCCTCTCTTGTCCTCTTCTTCTGAGGGTCTGGTCTGTCCGAGGTAGGTTCGTGTTCACCTCGGATTTGAGCTGGATCTCCCACTCAGTCCAGGCTTTTACTTCAGCCATGGTCTTAGGTTGCGCTAATGCAAAGGAGCGGAGCCACTCCTTGTGCCTAAGACCCGACCTAAGTGCGGAGATGACCGTCTTGTCCCAGTGCTCTGGGACCTCAAAGAGGGCGTTGTAGAAGCGGGTGATGTATCCCTTGAAGGACTCCTTGTCCCCGCTCTTTATAGTGAAACGATGATCGACGGTCCGCTTCTGCCGTCTATTCCCGATTAAATGGCCGAGAAACTGGGTGGCCAGCTCATCGAAGGTAAAGATTGAGCATGGCGTGAGTCCTCGAAACCAGTCTCGTCTAGAGCGGATGGGAGTGGTGGGGAAAGCATGGCATTGCGCGGCGTCAGAGTTGTCCTGGAAACTCATCCCTGCTGTGAACGCGTCCAAATGGTCTTTTGATTCAGACTTTCCGTCGAAGAGGGAGACCTTTGGGGGCTTATTCCTAGAGGAGACGTGGACAACGAGAAGCTCCTCGGTGAAGGGCCTCGTAAGCGAGTCGGCGGCATATCTAACCCCGTTGCTTGAGGGACGATTCTCCCGATGTATACTCTCGATCTTCTTTTCGAGGGCATCGAGTCAGTCGTAGTATCCTGAGGATTCAGCACACTCGGATTTATGGTCCCTGCTGCTGCCGACCTGCGCCGGGCCGCGGTTCCGGTTCCATTCTATGAGGTTCCGTAGGTCCTCTGGCAAGGTTGTTTTCGAGCTGCTGTGGTGAGTCCCGTCTGCACGAACCTGTCAAGGGAGAGGGCGCCGGCCATGCCCGGGAGAAGGCGAGCTGACTGACACCTCCTCAGGAGGGACAGGAGCGCGATGAGCCTCAGGGCGGGACGCTCTTTCATAAGATCTCGGCGTCGAGCTGTGAGGTGCCCACCGGGTCATCGAATTGGTCGCCACGGGGGATCTGTGGCCGCCGGAGATAGCGTAGCGGTGCCCGGATGCGCCGGCGCGGGCAGTGTCTTCTCTCCCTATGTGTCGCTTTCGAGGTGGGGGAGCGGTGACTTGGGAAGCTTGTCCCGCTATTTGGACACGGACAAGCACATCCATGATGGACGTGAGCCGATCTATCCACGCAGATAGGATGTGAATGGCGTTTGGAGGAGGAGGGGACCCACCCGCATCTCTGTTCTTGGGAGGACGGCGGCTGGAACTTGGATCGTCGCGATGGTCACTCGCCATGACTCCGAGATCGGAAAATTAACTTTCATTGAGTGGAATTTCTCGCTTCCCACAGACGGCGCCAACTGATGGAGCTCAGGATCTCCTTCAGATGTTATCTTTCGTTGTTCTGTAGTGAGCGTTGATGGATGACTGAGATTGAGTTTGAGGGTTGCCTCTTGATGTGTGTAGATCTCAGTGGGCTTGATTTAGAATGAAGCCGAGCTACCTGCAAGGAAGTCCCAGGGTGGTTGTACCACTGAGGACCCTCCGACGATCAAGTTAGTCGAGATATTTTGGCAGAGTAGCGGCCTATTGGGTAAAATTGCCTTACCTGAGTCGTCTAAGAGAGTGGTTTATATAGTGGCAGCCATGGGCTGGCGGGCGCGACATTCACGCCGGCCATTATGCCTCTGGGCGTTACGCCTGCGTGAATGGCAGGATCCCCCATTAATGACGAGATACGCTCGTTAATGGGGGAACGCGATGACGTGGAACACGGGATCATGGGTGGCAGATATCTCACGACTGGAGAGATTCGCGGAGCCGTGGCGGAGACGCCTGTGATCTGAGCAGTGGGTCGGTCAGTGATACCGAGGAAGCTATGCTCGGCGGGAGGCTCGGGAACGAGCAAGAGGCCGAGGGAGCTTGGTTCTGTGATAGCTCGGAGGCGAGCTAGGAGGGTTGAAGGAACTCAGCGTGCGGGAGGGCTTGGAGACGAGCCAATGGTTGTTTGGAAAATGAGTATAAGAGTGGTCTGGGAGGCCATCGAAGGTCGGGAACATTCTCGGGAGGAAGGCCCGAGATATGCTTCCAATGTACTTTTCTTGCTCCTCTCTCGTAAGCTTTGGGACACGTCATCTGCCACGTATCATAATCTGGGGAGTCCTCAGTACCGAGTATCATCATCAACAATTATCTGCTTCCATTTTCTGACAAACCCAAGAAATACACCAATGAACCAGTGGTGGGAAATAGGGGTTTGGGAGGGGGGGGGAGACCCGGGATCGAACATTTAGTGGTTCGAAGGACACGTGAGGCCGACGGTCTTCGTTGCGGTCAAAAAAGAAAACTTATGCCAACCTGCTCTTGCAAGAATTTGGCAGGCAGCTCCAGGTAATATTGTGAATCTCGTGAAATAAAAACCAATATTGAACTCATTATTTACTGCATATCTATACATTTTAAAAGGCATATAATGTTAATTTAAAGTTTTGTTACCATTTTGAAAAGGGTATTCGTCGTCCAGAAGAGAGACAGAGATGGGACTTTTCGAGCACCCTTCGGACAGAAGGAGCTTGATGAGACCCATGGTTCTGTCCCCCTCCCCACCCTCACCCCTACCACACCCCTCTCTTTCTCATGACCTATCGCATATGGCCGATACACAAAAGAATTTTCCGCTATATAAAGTGATGACTAAATGGAATTCAATGAGACATATACTAGCTAGACATATTTTAATTATAAAATTGCGTATGTTGGTTTCTTTAATTGTAGTTTCTACGGTAGGCTACAAAATGTTGTGTTGGGGAAATCGGCTTCTCAAATCAGATAGCACAAAAACAAAATAATACGAAGAAGAAATAGTATATTGGATATAACGTGGTTCGACCATTTCGGTCTATTCCACTCACTCAGGCTTTCATTATAATTAGAGAATAATATACAAGAGATAATCACTCTCACAACACTCTAATCATTCATCCCCCTCTCACAAGAGAGGGAGTCATTCCAAACCCACAAGAGACTACATTTTGGCATACATCGACCTCTCAATAGGAGTATATATATATATATATATATATATATATATATAGTAACAATCTAACACCATCCATCATCCATTGGTTGCTCACACCAATGCATAACCCGGCCCACAAGGTCCGATCTTAGTTGGACTCTTTTTAGATGTCCAAACGGATACGAGACACGTCTCAGCTTGTTTTTCATTTAGCCATTTCTTGTTTTATATAGGTCTTTTAATATTTAAGAAATTATAAATGGATATTAAGAAGAAGAAACTCTTTAATTTTGTCTATTCATTGTAAGGCGCAAATGAGTGTCACTTATCTAGGAATTAAACTGAAAAGCTCAAAAGTTATCATAATTGAATAAAAGACCGTAAATACATTTTTCTACCCGTTTAATCATAATGCAACGCCTTTTCTATCAGCCTAGGAGTTGGTAGGAAAAAAAAGCCTATGGTACAATAGGTGCTCCATGTTGGTCTCCTATGATGTATCAACCAAGAAGTCTCTTAATCATACATGTACATTTTTTGAATTTTAGAAACAAATACATTGATGATCTACAGTAACCGGTAGCAAAACAATACATTTAGTCTATCTATCATCTAGCCTTTCGAAAACTGGATAAATTGAAAAGGCTAGCAGCTAGCATCCCAGATGATAGAGTTATAAGTTGTTCATCATAATACATTTAGAGTTCAACCATATTAGAACTATTTTTCAGGACGATGTCGGTATGACCGTCATATTTTCTTCACAACGTTGTTTATATATAAAACCAACACTGATATAAGGTTATCATGGACGTCGATCAAGTTGAGCAGCGGAGAATAGGGTCGGCACTCAAGAACCATCAACTAGCTCTACAGTAGACTGATAGAGATTGGAAAATCGAAGAGTGGTGTGTTCAGGAATGGGCGCTCGAGTCGTGACATTCACGGACCAGACAGAATTGTAAAATCAAAATTTAACAAACATAGCATCTAGTTCCAATCACAAGATTGTCATTTACAAACTAATTGCAACTGCTTGAAAAACCTAGAGAGCAAAGTGAGTTGCTACAACCTTTGTAGCGTGTTCCTTTACCCAGAGAAAGACCCAAACTAGTCTCCACTTGATCTAGAACAAGCTAACACGACGATCTCCTCGCCGAAGATGATCCATCTTGAGATGGCCCAACTCAAACTCTAGCTTCATTTGATCAAGATCTTCATGAAGCAACTTGCAATATAAACTTGCTAGGAATATGGAGCAAGTGATGTAGAATGTTTTCTTGCTTAGTCCTTCCTCTCTTTTCCTTTTCTAACTCTCTTCTTATAATATCTAAGAGAGAAAGAAGTTGAAGATGATAATAATGAGAATTCAAATGAGAACAGAACCCCAAACCTTTCTTATCCAAAAATGATAAGATAAAAAAAAGTCTCAGAGTATCTACACACTTCATTTTAAACAATGACTCATTTTCTCATTTAATCATATAAAAAAAAAAGAATATGTTCTCATTCAATCCTCCTCCATGTGTGTCTCATACACACAGCTTATATCAACTTATATGTATCAAATACATATAAAATAATATTTATATTATATACAAAATATATAGAGAGAGAGAGAGAAAAATAAAGTAAGAATATATATATATATCAATCACAGATCAACAATTTATTTAATAATCCGATCATATCACCGTATATATACCGGCTAATATTATTAAATGCCCAAATAAAGTACTTGTATCATATATACGTGTCTAATCGAACTCCTGCACGTATCCCTATATGCGCTCTATATCGTTTCGCCTGAGCAGGGAAATCTTTATGTGGGACTCGAAAGACTCGACAATACGCTGGCAGTAGGTTAGGATCATATCCATGGCCCATAAGCATGTCAGCGGTACTAGCTGTACGTAGCGGTTACCTAGGTATTGATCGAAAGAAGGTCAATAAGTAAGCTCAGCCGAACCATGCAAAGTCAATCAGTGACAATCTCCGTACAGTTCGGTCTCTTCGTCTAAAAGTATCACATACCGGGTCTGGGAGGTGGAAACCGCCAGACTCCCAATAACCCGATAACCCGTGCTAATATTAAGCTCATAACCAGCTGAGAAACTACTGATAACATTTATCAGTAAATCCCGTCTACCTTGACCAAGAACTTATGGTTACAGCTAATCACACACAGTGTGACATCAACTCGCTATACCGGGAGAGACGAATCTCTTCGATCGTTCATTGCTTTCATGTGCTTCGGGACTGTACCCAACCAAAACCTGCGTGCACGACTTTTTAAAACCGTGGTAGGGTAGTAATCAAAGTATAGCGGGAACACACACAAGACATTATGACGATCTTAAGTTTACAAACTACCTTATACTCATGTCACTAGAAAACTGCTCTCCGACGATAAGTATAATCCCGTCTAAGAGTTCTCTTGTGGGTCCGTTCAGTGAAACTCATTCTCCAATGAGCACATGTATATAATCTTCGATGTCAAACACCAATGGTTATGAGATCAACTATCGTCCCGGTCGGGATCAAGAGACGTATACACTGGTCTACTCTGGAATATCGACTCGGTCTCGATACTCCTACAACTAGTGACATTTAAGGATGTGCTTATGGACTACCCATGCTCCACCAGTATAATCCCTATCATAATTTAAGTAGTCAAGCAAAGATCCTAAAAGTTTGATCATTATGTATTAACGCTACATGATAATGAGTAAAACATATAAATATGATTGATAAAAACAAACCATATAACATGTTATCATCTTGAATAAGATTTTTTTTCTGTATATACCCTCCTTCAATTATAATAATTTTTTGGCCACTCCTATTTCCAACACAGCTTTGCATTTGCAATTGCAAGTTACCTTGCATATGGTTGCATATGGAGTGTCACCAAAGTAATGCCCATGTGTCCGAATAATTATTTTTATTCGGTTAAAATTTGAATTTTATTTTTAGCCTTCAATAACAAGAAGCTGTAGTTTTAATACTATAGCAGCAGATCGATAATCTATCAAATTAATCATTGCAATAATAATAAGAGGTTAATGGAGGAAAGGTCTTGTAGGAGGGAATTTCCTCCTATAGCGTCGGAAAAATGTATCACCCATGATTTTTTTCGACGATCGGCATACACCACCTCCATCTTTATCATCTAAAATGTGGATACACCAAATTTCATGTGATTATACCATTTTTACCGTTGATTAAGTTGGTGCAAAATTAATGATTAACCGACAATAGAACTTTTTACATTGCTAATTCAACGGTAAAAAAGTGGTGGAATCACATGAAATTTGGTGTATGCATATCTTAGATGATAACGATGATGATGATGGATGTCGATCGTCGGAAAAAATGATGGAAGTTGTATTTTTTCGACGCCGTGGAAGGAAATCCTTCATGTGGTCTCTTTACTCCATTATTCTCTAAAGATAATGCATAATAAATAAATTCCTCCACCCAATCCCTGTGGGCCCCACCCATCTTCTGTTCCGATCATTGAATCTCATCCCCCAGCACAACACGACGACTAAATCTCTAAGAAAATCTTTTATGATTGCAAACATCATATTTTAATAAATGATAATTAATTAATTAATTAATTTTTTGGGGGACCTCATGAAGGCAATCACGAGCGAGGCTCGATAGCGTCAACGTCAGCACACAACTACCATGATCCCATCCCCGTCGCCTCCCTAGAGTATTTTAGTTGAATCTGGACGTACGCATTCAATTAAAAATGAAAAGGAGAAGAAGAGATGCCATGTGCGCACTCCCAGAAACAAATCTGGACGTGCGCATTTAATTAAAAAAAGAAAGGAAAAGAGGAAATGCCCTATGCGTGTGGAGGCTCGAGAACACAAGACCTCCCATTCCGCACACCCATACTACAACCAACTGGCTCATGAGTCACGGATAATTTTTTTTCTAATTTTCTGAAATGGATGCCTTTACAAGAAATATAATTTTCTGAAATGGATGCCTTTGCAAATTCAACACAGACATGCAGGATTCTTACTTTCTCTAATTCTGGGACACATATGCATAGGAATAATTTAGGATGAAAATGTTGCCGACCGAACGGTGTAACTGCTTGAAGAAAGCATCCTGGAGTAAAGGTAACGGCCGCTTGTTTCGCGATATATGTACACTCACTCTTAGCGGATTCATGAAGTTGCTTATGTCTGTATTCTTGAGTCATATATAAGGAGGAATCTAGCTAGAGTTACCAAGAAGAAGGCTCGGCGAGTGGGATTCCTCCAATGGGTAAAGCTCTTTTTAAATAGAATCCGGAAGTAGAGACAACAGATCTAACATCAGCATAGTGACTAAAATACCGGAATATTTAAATTCCGAAGGAAATTAAATCCCCCAATTACTTTTATCAATATAAACAATAACACATGTTTTAGTAATTCGGATCAAACGAATTCAAATTCATTCCATAACAGCAAAAATATATACTGAAAAGGATATGTCAAAAGATTTGAATAAGTCATGGTAAAAAATATACTGGCTAACTTAGGCCCTAGTGTACTGTATGGGACCCGCATCTAACTTAGTGGAAGATGACCAATAATTATACCAGGCCAAATTAAATTTTTAAAAAATTATTGTAATATATACATCAGAAAAAAGGTAATTGATATAGAATTCTATCTATAATGGCTATAAAGAATAAAGTATTGTGTTCCTATAAGATACGTCATTTCCTGCTATATAGACGAAAGGTAAAAGTAATTTCCAGGCATCCTAGTAATTTATGGTTCCTTTGTGTGCTTTGCTTCTCTCCTGGGGTTCAAGTATCAGCACAAGTACTGCTTGCTGCCGGGCTGGACGAGCGAAAGGACAGATCATATGTCTTCCGGTGTTGCCTCTACAATATCGGAACCGGAGCGATTTTGTGTTCTGGGATCCTTACCACCCTACGGACGCTTTCAACGTTATTGCTTTCAAGCATGCGTATCAAGGAAATCTACAAGGCTCGTTTGCGAGAAATGTGCGAGAGTTTATTCAAAGTTAGAGGACATAAGTTTATTAAAATAAGGTTCCGACCTAAGTGTAATTTGAGGTACGATAGGGACACGTTTTGTATAGAACCGTAAACGTACTTTAAGCCTGTTTGGTTGTAAGAAGCAGAAAATCAAATATTGAACATTAGTCGGAATTGCATGCAGCCTTGTCCTGTCAAAATAAAATTGCCTTCTTCTTCTTCTTCATAGAATCATATTGGCTAGAACTGTGTTTTCAACCTTAACTCAAGAATTTAGTGTTCCTTAGTAAGTAGAGGTGCTAATCAAACTGAACTGGCTCATGTTTGGCTCGGTAAGGGCTCATCCAAGTTCGGTTAGTTTGTTAATGGGCCGAACTTGAACCAAAATCCTCTTTCGTTAAGTAAACGTGATGATGCTCTATATTGGCGATCTCCCAGATCAGGACACGTGGCAGATTACGTGTCCCAGAGCTCAGAAGAAAGGGCACGCAGTGGCCGACCAGGCCGCCCCTGTACCCGACCTGCAAGCACAAGCTAGCTCACCTCAGAGCACCCTGCAAATTGGCCTCCTCGGCCTCTCAGCTCGCCCCCGAGCTACCACGGGACCAATATACCTCGGCCCTCCCGCTCATTCCCGAGCTCTCCCGCCGAGGCCATCTTCCTCGATCCTTCCGACCGACCAACTCCGCCGCTCACAGGCGTAACCGCCGCTCCGCGAATCTCGCCATGCGCGGATCCTCCGATGACAACATCCCACGTTCTACGCCATCACGATCCCCATTAACGGGCGATCCACTTATTACGCGGGCGTGACGTCGGGAGCGTAACCGCCGGCGAGATTCTCGCGCCTGCTACTGCGTACTGGCGCCGCTATATAAACCCCCATCACAGAGGGGTCAAGTAAGCTTTTTTCATCCCACTTAGCCGTTACTCTGCTCAGATCTCGTGCTAACTTGATCGTCGGAGGGTCCTCGGTGGTACCAAACCACCCCGGGACTTCCTTGCAGGTACTCGGCGCAAACTCCTCAAAACCACCAATCTCCTCAAAACCCATTGAAACCCACACCAACAGGAGATCACCTCCAAGATCCACCGGGAGATCGACGGAAGACAACATCTGACGGAGACCCGAAAAGGGCCTCCATCAGTTGGCGCCGTTTGTGAGAGAAAGACTCCACAAAAAAATAAAGTTGGCCTTCCGATCTCCATCCACATGGCAAGCGATCACCATGAAAATTCAAGCACCCACCGCCACCTCCCCCTCAACGGAGGCTCGGATGAACCTCCGCCGAATGTTATCAACCCCTCCGCCGGCCACCGCCTCGCAGACCGCAGCGGTCGCCGGTCCCTCGATCCGTCCCAGTCAACCTCGAGGTCCTGCGTCGGAGAGCCTCGCCTCGAGCCTCGTCGCAACCCTGTCCCTACCAGGACGGTGGCGGTCAGCTCGCCTACTTCCAGGCATGACCGGCACCCCCTCCCTCGACGGGGTCGCGCCCACGAGGCCCGCCAAGGCAGCTCGAAGATAACCTCACCACGGGGCCAAAAGGACCTCGCCAGAAGGAACCGAGACCCATCTGTAAGTCCACGGTAGCGTCCCGGCCGTCTAACAGACGCCAATATGCGGAACAAAAACTTTTACGACTGGCGCTATCGTATACTATAACCTGGATCTGCCATTAAAGCTAAACTAACATATTGTAAAGAGGGTAGAATTGTTATACCGAACGATCCGAGTCCTTTGGTCTTTAACCATCATCCCACGCTTTGTTGCAGTTGATCCGAACTCGGTCGATCTCCGGTCTCGTCGTCCAGGTGGCACCACGTCGACGGATCTTTAAACGGGCTCCCGCCTCTGAACCGAGGCAACTCGATCGTCAAGTTTGCTAAAAGAGACGACCAAGATTGATTAGAGAATGAGTAGAACACTTTGTCTCGTTACGTCCAAAGTTATGGACGAACGGTTAATGAACTTGCCTTTTTGGATCGGGTGAAATGAGAAATCAACATATGAAATTTCATGAAGCAAATTTCACAAGCTTTTGCCAAATGAATTAATCCTCTCCCCCACAATAGGGGCCGGCCACTAATATAAGCAAAGGGGGTGAGTGTAGGAGAGTGGAGAGGGTGACCACAAGCATTCATACTTATCATCACAATTAAAGAAAGAATGACTCATTTATAACATTAAATGTAAAAGCATGAATCATTAACCTAGTCACCATAACAACTCATCACTTCATTAAATGCTTCATTAATGAACTAATGACTCACATGCCATGTCACCATCTAGAACCATCTAGAAACATGACTCACCCAAGAAAAGATAAATTCGCATTTAACCGAATGTTAAATACGGGAGATAGAAAATAGGAAACTGGTAACTTCCAAAAGTGATCCTGAAATGAATTTCAGGATAACCCCGTAACAGTATAAACATACCCGTATTTGTATTACGACCGAATACAAATGCAACTGAGACAAAAATATTATATCTACACAGTATAATACTAGAACCTGGCTTAAACCAAAACCTACCAGTATTATCTGCCCGAAAAATGACACGTGCGAAAACGCACGTGCATTTTCCGAACCCTGCCATAAAACCATACGGCTTCTACAACATTTCGCCCGAACTTGGGAAAGTGTCTGTGGGGGACTCTAATGACTCATCAATACACTGGCACTAGGTATAACCCCTAGCACGTCAGAGGTACAAGCTGTACGTAACGGTTTTCCTAGGTATTGATTGGAAGGGAAGCTGACGAGCGAACTCATCTATAAACCCTACTGAGCCTGACAGTGACAATATCCGTACAATCCGGTCCATTCGTCTTATGAGTATCGCATATTAGGCCTAGGGGTCGGTAAACGTCAGAGCCCCAATAGCTGTATAAGTCGTGTCAGAGAGCAGCCCAGAATACCCTGAGATACTACTGGTATACCTACCAGTATATCTCGATTATCCTGGCCAGGGATTTCGTGTAATGGCACTCCTAAACACTGCGCGATCTCACCCCCAATACCGGGAAAGACGAATCCTCGATGATCTGCTCACTGCCTCCATGTGGCTCGGGAATGTACCCAAAATATACCTGTTTGCACGTCTCCTTTGAGCGTGGTAGGGTATAAATCAAAGCACAGTGGGAACTCACACGAGACAAATGACGACCTCAGGTCGATAAACTAACCTGTACACATGTCACCAGGGAACTGCTATCTGACGATAGGTATAATACCAACCAGCAAGTTCCCGGCGAGTCCTGTCCGATATACTCATAACCTAATGAGCACCTGTATACATCTTAGGTGATCCAACTGACACCAGTGGCTTGTGAGACCGGCCACCGCCCCTCGTCGGGGTCTCGACTGTATACACTAGTCTACTCTGGAGTATCGATGCCCTGTCTCGAAACTCCTATGACTAGGGACACTTTAAGGTTGTGCTTATAGACCCCTGCTCCCATATATATGATCACCATCATACTGCTGGTAGTCAAGCAAGAATCCTATTGGCTCTATCAACATATACATGATGATAAAGACAAACCAGATAGCATACTATCATCTCGAGTAAGACTGTTCTATCGGTATAGGTCCTCCCTCAATCATTGCAATCACGTACCTGCGATCCAATAATTGACTTAGAGGGCACTAAATCCAACAATCTCCCAGTTGCACTTAAGGCTAATTATTGTGATGTCGCGTACTCACAGCTCGTGTGATACCGAGCATCCAACTCCTCTACTAATCAGTTTCACAAAGCTCGTTTGCAAAACTATTGTGTTCGAGAAATAGCCTCAGTGAGTGGATCCGTCCTGATGTTTTTTTCTATGTCTCTCTTATAATCAAGTTCGCGGAGAAAACCATCTCCCGAATCGAGTAATACCTATCTTAGAATATGCCTGGATATCTGATGGGACTTAGTTCATAAATGAACTCCAAATCTAAACTTCTTTAGACTGTATCGATAACTGAAACTTATCAGTTTCCAGCACTATGCCTCCCACAGTATCCTCTTGGACTATCTGTCCATAATACTGTCCCTTGTCTGAGGGAAAACTATAACTCAGACAATCACCATGTCATCCAGGTCACCTGTGAAGCCTAGAATAATAACCGTCTCCCGAAGGAGGCTGTCGTCATCAAATCCGTAGAACATGTACTTATGTTCTATAACTGCTTCCGTATGTTTCTTCAGGATTGGATTAATATAAACTTATTGCATCTAGTGCAACAACGACATCTGGTGTGGTACTTGACATCTCACGATTGACTTAATTGGTTAAGCAAGTGATCTGCCAATCATGTATGTTCCTCTCCCCTTTAGTCTGTAAGACACCTTTAGAGAAGGTGACTCCATCACTTGCAGGTACACCACCATGCCAAGAGTCATCTATTCTAAAATACTGTTAGAATACTGTCAAAGTACCCACATTGGGAAACTACCCAAATCTAGATCTAAAACCATAGATCTAGAAACCAGAATGTCAAATATTATATCCATGTCCTTTATGGAGAAACAATTGTGTGACGACCAAACTACAACCGATTGTAGTATAGGAATTTCACTTCCTACTCTGTGTATGTCATCAAATACCAGGACATTACACCCTACTACCTTCTTAACAGATCCATCCCCTATTCTGATGAAGTCAAACCTATGACTGTCATATCAAAATTAGATGATCTATCTCCGCTACAATTGCTCAAGTCTATAAATAGACATAAGCTACTTGCGCACTATGCTTCCGCTGCTCCCACTGGTTACGACAACCCTCTGGCAGAATAATATATACGTACACTTCTAAAACTAGTTTAGAACGACGCTATACATATCCTCCTGCCGGGTCTCATAGTCTGGAACAACAGTAGTGTCAAGTCTGGGTAAACAAGAGCCTCCCTGTCACCTTCCTTGAGGCTACCGAAGTACCTCTCGGGTGTCTGAGGTTACCCACCATATCTGCGGAGTGGCTATTGGAATGTCAAGCCTGATTGAATATATAGGTCCTATTAAACTTTCCGTAATCATTTGTGGTTCTGGAATCACTTCCAGTTCCACCATACTCCCACTATTGTTTTCTGAAAAAATCCATTTTATTAAAACTGTGGCGAGTCAAGAACAATATCACTATTGATCTTCCAGATGGTAGAAAATCAACCCTCGTCAAAGCCAGGGTCAACCCACAAACTGCCATTATAGAAACGTGCTTCGAGTTATCCAGTGTCTGGTTTTAAGCATAAGCTGGACAACTCCCTGTATCTTAACATCGTTAAGATTTGAACCATTCTATATCCAATATAAAAACTTTGGCACTTGTTTAATTGGAACCAGATTCAAATCATGCAGCTGTCTCCAGTGCATATCATCTTAATGGAGAGAGGCTAATCAGCATTACTCAACTTAGGAATCCATCCATTTATGAGTAACCTGAAAGAGAAACAAGTTTCTCAAAACTATTACTATCAACTGAATACCAATCACAAGTATCTACATCTTTGATTTTTTTGAAGAATCCCGATACTTGCGACACCTGGTTCTCTAGTTTATTCTTATACCCGCAACTTCTCAATACTTAGACATTGTATTTCTACGAAACACTTGTCTAAAAACTAGAGAAGTTACAAGTAAACAGAATATAGTATGAGGACTAACCCCTTTGTCCTGATGGACACTGGACAATATACAATACTCTGTATAAGTTCGCTGAGTTGAATAACTCAAAACTTGTGCATCGTAGGTTGAAAACTGTGCCCAGGCGATTTCCTCAAATATCACCAATCACAACGAATTCCGATATAATGAGGATGATCACCTATTTCCCAATAACTTACTCCCACTCATTATCTGTAAAACTATACAGATGTGAGAATCATACCTGGTAAATACATACCCTGGAGTAAGTATCCAATCGGGAAATCAGTTTTCTATTAACAATGCACAGTGAATATGAAACATAAATATGTTTCGTAGGGGTATCCTGGTATTCTTAGTAATGCCTCTTCCATAATCCAATTCATGACTGTAACCGTATATTTCTTTGCCATCTCTCCAAATCCCTTTATTTGTCTTTAGTCATTACCTTCAGTACACCATTGTTAGGCTAAGTGGTTTTCTTCCTTCCCCACCGTTCGGCACCAGCCTATGGTTTGGAAGAAAAATATCCAGTAAGCATAATAGGTGTATCCTCCTTAACCTAGGAGTACTCGCAACTTGAGAAAAGATGATGATAAAAGACAACTGAATAAACATTATTCCCATTTCTCCTGAACCAGAATCCATCCTCGAAAAAATATCCTTCGAGTTCGTATATAATCATACGATGGATTTATCCAATGGAATTGGATGTTCGCAGTGATACGGGTTGTTCTGGAGAAATAAAAAGATGAAGTAGGAGTGCCGATGAGGTACGCGGTTTGGTCATGAATGATAACAGTCGCAATTTACTTTGCCCTCTTTCTAACCCTTTATTTTGTCTTTAGTTATTACCTTCTGTACACACTACTTAGGCTAATTGGTTTTCTTCATTCCTTACCTTTCGGCACCTTCCTATGGTTTGGAAGAAGACTATCCAATAAGCGTAATAGGTGTACTCTCCTAAACTAAGGAGCCATCGCAACCTAAGAGAAGGTGATAATAAAAGACAACTGAATAAACCAATTCTATTTCTCCTGAACCTGGATCCATCCTTTAAAAAATCCCTCCGAGTTCGTGTATAACCATACGATGGATCTATCCAATGGAAATGGATGTCCGTAGTAATACGGGGTGTTCTGAGAAATACAAAGGGTAAAAAAAGGAGCGGCAATGACTTATGCAACTTTAGACAATCCAAAAGCCAGTATTTTAAGAGGGTTCGGTCAGCTTGGTCACTGAGTTATAGTCTAGGGTCGGTCAAAAGTCGCTGCCAAAGAGAGAGAGAAAAGAAACACTCTGCGTGCACTCTAACTTAGATCAGAATGGTTATCACATTATTTAATCTGGAAACCTCCCACTGTAATCTCAAATTCTCCTCCAAACCTGAAAGAAGAATTAGTCGGGATCACCCGAAGAGTAAACCAACTCATCAGTGGGAATCGGGATCCAACTATCATCGCATGATAACTTGATGGAAGCCACTCAAGTTAACACACTCCAGAAGGTATGCGCAAGTCTGGCAAGTTTCCTGTATGTTTGAAACTCCCGATATAATTTTTATCCCATGCTCTTATGACCTAGACGTAGGCCAACAAATCATAAGCCACATGTCAAGTTCTACCCGTCGTTTTCCTGATTAATTTAGTACATCGTACAAGCCCTTGACGTAGGCCAACAAGGCTGTACGTCTGTCCTAAAGTTAATGCATCTATCTATGCAAAAAACGAATGCTCAGCAGCTACCAAACACTATGCCTTGACGTAGGCCAACAAACATAGCTTGAATACTACTAACCATTCATAAGAAATGACGGAGGATTACGGTTGGTTTTTGGCGAAAAACCTTTAACGTAATGAACTTGATCTCGTTGAAAGAACCTGATAGCTTTTTATAAAAAATATAATGACGAAAACCTTTTGCTAAAGAGGTCACTCCCGGTGAAGGGATCTCGGCTCTTTCCTCGTGGAATGAGGTGCAGGATATTCTAGCTGAATACCGCGATGCAAAGCAACTTGTGATCGACTATATTGAAGTTATTACCCTGACGCAAACTTCTGCCCAAGGGGTCACTCCCGGTGAAGGGATCTCGGCCCTTGCCTCGTCGAATGAGGTGCAGGATATTCTAACTGAATATCACTATGCAAAACAAAAGGAAACGTCTTTGTAATAACTCCTTTTAAAATTTGTTCCAACAATATCAAATATAGGTTTGTTTTATCCTTGCATTAATAAGAATCAATGCAGTCCCATCAAACAATCACACCAGAAAAGAACGAAAAATAAAATGTGCGTATATGTCATCCGCATTCGTCATTGGGTCCCGTCATCACCCGTTAGGTTACTTAACTAACGACAGAGCGGGGGCTGGACTAGCGCGGGTGTAAAACATATACAACATCTAATAGTATATAGACTAATATACAATAATCGCTCCAGACGTGATAATATGCAACATTACAGAAAAGTAATAAGCATCACAGAACAATACAGATAATCTGGGATCCCCGGGTTTCATAGAACCACTGCTGAAACCTGACGTTCCCCTGGTCGTGTGGATAGCCTATGCAATGAAACCTAGACCCCTACGGGTGCGGCAAGTTACCCGCCAAAACCTGAAGCGAGGTAGTCCCCCACATCATAGTGAATGGAACACCCGGCACTTCACGGAATCCGGTAAATTGAGCATCCCTCCTTGGGTCAAACTGTACCCCCTACGAGTGCGGCGAATAGTCTACCAATTCTAGAGTGAGGTCCATTTGCCTCTCAAAGCCATGAGATACGGACCCGTTGCCCTTCAGAACCCGGCTATCCGTGCACTCCTTCGCGGGGTAAACCTAGTACAGAAGAATATATATATACAACGGGTACATCGACCTCAGCCCGGTCGTGCCCCAAAAGAATATTATACAACAGGCAGTGACGGCAGTCCACATGTTGGACGCTCGCCTCGCAATATCAAATATACAAATAAATCTAAACAACACTATCATTGCACCCTGCTATCCACCACGACAAATCCGCAACATCACAGCACAACACAGAACATCAACGCGAATGTCACGTTCGCAAACCCGTCTAAAAGAACTATAGCAATTAGACGCGGTTTACCGATCAAATGACATTCCCGGTCGGAGATATAAAGTAAGTACTGTAAACTAACACGTTTAAATTTCGATCGACAAAATTTCCCGAAGTGGGCCCCACAAACATCTGCTGTACAGTAACATAAATTGGGCCCAAAATAACCTTACCAGAAACCACAATATCCCAAGTGGAAAGCCCAGAAGAAAAATGGCCCATCAAGTCGCCAATACGGCCGTGCTTCCGCGGTCAAATCTAGGATTTGACCGCGGATCCGCGGTCGTACGGACGAATTGATGGATCCTTTTTCTTCAGTCTCCAAAAAAAATGCCTGCTTGATTTTTCTGTATGGTTAAAATAATTTTTAGACTTGATTTAAAAACGACAGAAACTTTGAACTGGAATTTTACGGTTTTCGAAAATCCGTTCGATCGATATTTTAAACGCGTTAGCACAAGTTAGTATAGCTTAATGGTGAGGCTCTGATACCACTGTAAGTCCACGGTAGCGCCCCGGCCGTCTAACAGACGCCAATATGCGGAACAAAAACTTTTACGACTGGCGCTATCGCGTACTATAACCCGGATCTGCCAGTAAAGCTAAACTAACATATTGTAAAGAGGGTAGAATTGTTATACCGAACGATCCGAGTCCTTCGGTCTTTAACCATCATCTCACGCTTTGTTGCAGTTGATCCGAACTCGCTCGATCTCCGGTCTCGTCGTCCAGGTGGCACCAAGTCGACGGATCTTTAAACGGGCTCCCGCCTCTGAACTGAGGCAACTCGATCGTCAAGTTTTCTAAAAGAGATGACCAAGATTGATGTAGAGAATGAGTAGAACACTTTGTCTCGTTACGTCCAAAGTTATGGACGAACGGTTAATGAAGTTGCCTTTTTGGATCGGGTGAAATGAGAAATCAACATATGAAATTTCATTAAGCAAATTTCACAAGCTTTTGCCAAATGAATTAATCCTCTCGCCCACAATAGGGGCCGGCCACTAATATAAGCAAAGGGGGTGGGTGTAGGAGAGTGGAGGGGGTGACCACAAGCATTCATACTTATCATCACAATTAAAGAAAGAATGACTCATTTATAACATTAAATGTAAAAGCATGAATCATTAACCTAGTCACCATAACAACTCATCACTTCATTAAATGCTTCATTAATGAACTAATGACTCACATGCCATGTCACCATCTAGAACCATCTAGAAATATGACACACCCAAGAAAAGATAAATCCGTATTTAACCGAATGTTAAATACGGGTGATAGAAAACAGGAAACTGGCAACTTCCAAAAGTGATCCTGAAATGAATTTCAGGATAACCCCGTAACAGTATAAACATACCCGTATTTGTATTACGACCGAATACAAATGCAACTGAGACAAAGATATTATATCTACACAGTATAATACTGGGACCCGGCTTAAACCAAAACCTACCAGTATTATCTGCCTGAAAAGTGACACGTGCGAAAACGCATGTGCATTTTCCGAACCCTGCCATAAAACCATACGGCTTCTACAACGTTTCGCCCGAACTTGGGAAAGTGTCTGTGGGGGACTCTAATGACTCATCAATATACTGGCACTGGGTATAACCCCTAGCACGTCAGAGGTACAAGCTGTACGTAACGGTTTGCCTATGTATTGATTGGAAGGGAAGCTGACTAGCAAACTCATCTATAAACCCTACTGAGCCTGACAGTGACAATATCCATACAGTCCGGTCCATTCTTCTTATGAGTATCGCATATTAGGCCTAGGGGGTCGGTAAACGTCAGACCCCCAATAGCTGCATAAGTTGTGTCAGAGAGAAGCCCAGAACACCCTGAGATACTACTGGTATACCTACCAGTATATCTCGATTACCCTGGCCAGGGATTTCGTGTAATGGCTCTCCTAAACATTGCGCGATCTCACCCCCAATACCGGGAAAGACGAATCCCCGATGATCTGCTCGCTGCCTCCATGTGGCTCGGGACTGTACCCAAAATATACCTGTTTGCACGTCTCATTTGAGCGTGGTAGGGTATAAATCAAAGCACAGGAGGAACTCACACGAGACAAATGACGACCTCAAGTCGATGAACTAACATGTACACATGTCACCAGGGAACTGCTATCTGACGCTAGGTATAATACTAACCAGCAAGTTCCCGGCGAGTCCTGTCCGGTGTACTCATAACTTAATGAGCACCTGTATACATCTTAGGTAATCCAACTAACACCAGTGGCTTGTGAGACCGGCCACCGCCCTTCGTCGGGGTCTCGACTGTATACACTAGTCTACTCTGGAATATCGATGCCCTGTCTCGAAACTCCCACGACTAGGGACACTTTAAGGATATGCTTATAGACCCCAGCTCCCACATATATGATCGCCATCATACTGCTGGTAGTCAAGCAAGAATCCTATGGGCTCTATCAATATATACATGATGATAAAGACAAACCAGATAGCATACTATCATCTCGAGTAAGACTGTTCTATCGGTATAGGTCCTCCCTCAATCATTGCAATCACGTACCTGCGATCCAATAATTGACTTAGAGGGCACTATATCCAACACCATCAAGAACTATGGTCATGACGACAAGGGGACAGTCGAGCGCCTGTGAGACTCAGCACCCCACGCCGGCAATGGGGGCCAACGGCTGCCCGAGAAAAAAGGCCAGGGACCACGAGCCTATCACCTTTGGCGACGAGGATCTCCACGGCATATCCATGCCCCACAACGACCCTCTGGTGATCACGGCCCAAATCCACCGGTATGAGGTCCATCGGATGCTTGTCGACTCGGGTAGCTCGGCAGACATCCTCTTCCACAACTGCTTTCTGCGCATGGGGCTCACCCCAACAGACTTGAAACCGACCTCCCACGTCTTTTCAGGGTTCACCAACCACTCCATCCCGGCGGAAGGGGTGGTCACCCTGCAGTTCAACATCGGGGAGCCCGGCCGCACCCGTACGTTGCCTGTGGACTTCATCGTAGCAAAGGTCCCATCGGCCTACAACGTCCTCCTCGGCTGCCCGACGTTGAACTCCCTCCAGGCCCAGATATCGACCTACTGTTAGTGTATATGTCCCAGGGGCCATTATTGTATCATACTAGTTTGTATATTACTTAATGGAAGTTTGGGATATTCACAGTTATATAACAGTCTTGCTAAACATAGTAGTATGCTACTTGGTTTTATCTATCTTAATATGTATGTTCGTATTGATAGAGCCCTTAGGATTTTGCTTGACTACCAGCGTTGTGATGGCAGTCACACTAGTGGGGGCTGGGTAGTCTACAAGCACATCCTTTTCCAGGTCCCTAGTCGTAGGATTATCGAGACAGGGCATCGATACTCCGGAGTAGACTAGTGTGTACGCTTCTCGTCCCAGTTGGGGAGATGGTCTGTCCCACAGCCGTCAGTACGTCGTACTGGAGATAGTATACAGGTGCTCGTTGAGTTACGGGCACACCAGACAGGACTCGCAGGGAACTGTTGGTTGGTTTTATACCAGTCGTCAGTTAACAGTTCCCAGGTGACATGAGTACAGCATAGTCCGCAGACTTGACACTGCTACTTCGCCTCAAGTGTGTCCCACTGTTCTTAGATTGCTACCCTACCATGGCTCAAAGGAGTCGTGCAAACAGGTAGCAGTTGGGTGCAGTCCCGAGCACTTGGAGGCAGTGGCGGTTAGACAGGATTCGTCTCTCCCGGTATTGGGAGTTGATATCGCGCTGTGTCAGAGAGCCATTACGCAAAGTCCCTGACCAGGGCAACCGAGATTTACTGGTAGGTTCCAGTAGTTTCTCAAGGTGTAATGGGCTACGCTCCGACACGACTTATACCGCTATTAGGGGATTGACGCTTGCCGCCCCCCTAGGCCCGATATGCGATAGTCTTAGACGAACAGACCGGACTGTACGGAGATTGTCACATCAGGCTCAGTAGGAGTTCGGATGGGTTTCCTCATCGGCCTTCTTATCGACATCTACCTGGGGACCGTTACGTACAGCTAGTGCCGCTTGCGGTCTATGGTTAAACCCACTGCCAGCGTAGTAGTCGAGTCTTTAGAGTCCCACACAGAGAGTTTCCCTGCTCCAGGCGAAACGATATAGACGTCGTATGGTTTTACGACAAGGGTTCGGACGCATACGTGTGTTTACGCACGTACGACATTCGGATAATTTTTACTAGCAGGCTTTGGTTTAAGCCAGATTCTAGTATCGGCTTATTGGATTTATACAGTCTAAAGTTTTTCCGTGTTTTCACGGATAGGAGTGGCGTTCTCGTAATTTCGTGAGAAGCTTCTAGAAGGATGGTAACTTGGGGGTTTAGGTGGCATTTGCATTTATTGTTTTAATGACTCATTTGTGTGATTCATCCATGGAGTTAATGCTTCATTAATTGTTCTAATGACTCATGAGATGAATCACTCATATGAATAAATGAAGCATGGTTGTTAAATCATTTATTTATTTATTTGATAAAACATAATGCTTCATATATATTCAAATGAGATCATTATCTCTTCTTATTCTCATGCTCACATTCTCTCTCCTCAAGCTCTCTCTCTTCAAACCCTAATCCTCCCCTCTTATATGTTAAGATCAAGGATTAGATAGACTAATTAATCCATAACCTCACTCTATATCACCTAGGTGCCTTTGATTAGCAACTAAAGAAACCTAGTTAGCTCAAGTTTAGAGGTGAAGCTTGGAATAGAAGCTCTCGGGTGGATCGTCTATTACATAGAGGAGGCCGAGGAGGAGGTGGAGAACGAAAAGACGAAGGACTAGGTTCACTAGGTATAATCTCTTTTCATAGTAGTTAAGAAATCCTATGCTTGTGTTAGTTATAGTTTAGCAAAGATTCTTCGGTTAGTCGATGTAACTCAAAGAACAAGATCGTTTTTCATGTTTCCGCCTCCCCGCAACTCGTGGGGTGTTGTACATCGACTTACAGTGGTATCAGAGCCTCGCTAAACAATAATTAACTCATTAGCAAAGTCGTAAGAATTTTGAACGCAAAACGAACCGGAAAAAACATCGAAATCACATAGTTTCTGTCGATTTTAAAACAAGACCTAAAAATTTTTCAGGGACCTTCAAAATAACCTACAGAGAAGTATAAGAACATTGAGAAAAATTGGGTTCATGAATCGGCCAAAGAGCCGCGGAACCGCGGCCGATCCCACCGATCCGCCGCGGATCCGCGGCCGAGTTGGAGCCGATTCAGCCCAAGTTTTTCCAGTGGCTCTTCTGTGATGTTTTTGTCTTTTCTGGAATGTTTATTTTCTGCTCAAGTCTCAGGTGCACAGAGAAGTTTTGGAGTAGAATCTGATGTGTTTGCTCGATCGAAATTATACGATGTTTGGCTAATAAGATTATATCTGTGATTGTATAATGTATTCATAAACATCCCCTAACTGCTAGTATGTCGGTTGGCAGGGGGTTGCATATTTATGTAATGGATTTTACTGTTTATGGTTATGAACTGTATTGGACTATTATGATGATTAGCCGGGGTTTGTGATGGGTTATTATATTCATTCATTCAATGTAATTGTAATATGTTGTAATATTATTTTGCGGGGCACATCCAGGTTGCGGTTGTAGCCACCGTTGTATTATTTCATTTTACTGTTTTTGCTCCTAGGATAGACCCAAGGTGGGGTGCACAAACTACCGGGTACTTTGAAGTGTTTAGTAGCCTACTTACGTTGTTGAGGGAGACCGCTTCACTTCGGGTACTTAGTGGGTAGTTTGCCGTACCCGTAGGGGTCTAGGGTGGGGTAATGGCTATTCATCACAACTGTGTAATCCGTCTTTCGTTGCAGGCTCAAAAGAAACGCGGATTGCTTGCATATCAAATAATGTTCATCTGTGATCTGGAATGCCTATTATTGTGTCTGATGAATGTACAATATCTATATATGATAGCTATTTAGACGTCACTTATGTTTTACATCCGCACTAGCCCAGCCCCCGCTCTGCCGTTAGTTAAGTAACCTAACGGGTAATGACGGGACCCAGTGGCGAATGCAGATGGCATAAGAGAACGTTGTATTTTCGTTGTTTTCTGCGATGATAGGTTAATGATGGGACGCATTATTATTAATGCAAAGAAAGTAAACCAAAGTTGAATCGTTGGAACAGTTTAAAAGAAACCACTCGGTTAATTTTAAAACAGAAGATATTTTTAATTGCGGAGCTTTAACCACTCCTTTTAAAAGCTATCAGGTTCCTTCGGTCATATCAAGTTCACTACGTTCACGGTTTTGCCAAAACCATTCGTAGGCCTCCGTCATTTCATTTGGGTATTCAGTAGTATTCAAGCTATGTATTTTGACCAACGCCAAGGCATAGTGTCTGGTAGCTGCTGGGTATTCATTTGTTGCATAGATAGATGAGTTAGTTTGGGACAGTCGTATTATCATTTTGGCCAACGTCAAGGATATGTACGGATGGGTTTAAATTAACAAGATAATGATAGGTAGAACTTGACATGTGACTTATGACATTTTGACCAACGCCAAGGTCATAAGAGCATGGGGCAAAAATTTATATCGGGAATTTCTAAAGAAACTGAAATTTGCAAAGAGATGCATACCATTTGGAGTTTGATGAATGTTGGTAGGATTCCTTCAACATTATCATACGATGATATTTGGATCCCGATCCTACTGTGAGTATATGCTACTCATCAGGAGATTCGTCACTTAACGATCAATGCTATAAACCAAGTAGGTGCCGAGAAAAGTGTCAGCGGAGCTACGCCCCCAGAGAAAAGAGGCTATTTAATTAAGGAACTTCGCAAAAGCGTTGGAAAACCTCCCTCAAAGTATCGACACTGGCCTGGCTAAACGGTTAAGCAAGTATTGTACGGTGAGAATAGTCCTGGCTAATTCTTCTTTTATGGTTTGAGGAAGGATTCGAGAAACAGTGGGAGCCATCCAGTTTAGATAAACTAAAAACCACTCTAAACTTGCAAGAGCATCATGCTAAAGTGTTGCTTCTCTCTCTCCTACTTGCAGCGACCCTGAAAATGACTGGACTTAAGTTACTTTTAAAGAAAAATATACTGACAGGGCCAAACTATAAAGATTGGCTGCGGAATGTCAAAATGGCTTTGACCTATGACAGATTGGGGTATGTCCTCACCACTAAGGCACCTGCAGTCCAAGGTCCCAAATCCAGTAATGCGGATAAGGAAATCCGTAAAATCTGGGAGTTAGATTGCGCGAAGGCCAAGTGCATCGTGCTTGCCTCGATGAACAATGAACATCAGAGGAGGCACGAGGATATGGATCTAGATGCCATATTTCTCCATACAAAGGAACTTTATGGAGAGCAATCTCGTATAGCAAGATACGAGACCTCAAAGAACTTGTTTCGAGCGAGATTGGCCATCGGATCATCGGTAGGAGAACATGTCCTAAAGATGATAGGTTATATAGAAGAGCTCGCAGACCTTGGGACGACTTTGGATAATGAGCTCTATACAGACTTAATTCTCCAGTCCCTGCCTTCCACCTACGCCCAGTTTATTCTGAATTTCAACATTCAAAGAAAAGAAGTTGAACTTCCAAAACTCCTTAACATGTTGAGGAGTGCAGAGGGCACCTTGCAGAAGGCAAGGGAAACACCCGCTATGTTTGTTAGCGGTGCTTCATCTTCCAGGTCCAAGGCTAGGGCCAAAGAAAAGAAGAAGAAGGCCGCCACCAAACCTAGAGGAGGTGTTAGTAAGGTGGGAGCGAAGGGAAAGAAAAAGTTTGCGGTATCAGTAGTGGCCCAGGATGAGTGCTTCCATTGTCATAGGAAAGAGCACTGGAAGAAAGACTGCAAGGCGTGGAACGCCAAGAACCAGGAACCGAAGCAAGCTGTGGTTTCGACTTCAGGTGTGTTTGTAATTAAGAATTGTCTGTCAATCAACTCTACTTCCTGGGTATTGGATACCGGATCAGGATCTCATATATGCAATTCATTGCAGGCACTGAGAAACCGTAGAGTGCTGAAGGATGGTGATATGACCCTGATGGTTGCTAACGGAGCTAGCGTGGGAGCTGTGTCCGTAGGGGATTATCACCTGGGATTGACGAGTGGACATATTTTGGTTTTACATAATTGTTTTTGTGCACCTAGTTTAACGAGTAATATCATATCAGTTTCCTTGTTATCAAATAAAGGTTATGATTTCACGTTTGTAAGCGATGTTGTTAACATCCACCTTAATCATAGTTTGATTGGGTCCGGTACACTGGATAATGGTATATGTCTTAAACCAACTCCAGATTTTCAATGTCCAGAACACACTAAAAAGAAAGTCTCCAGATTTAAATAAGGCTTTCCTATGGCATTGTAGACTAGGTCACATCAATGAGACAAGGTTAACTAAGTTACATAGAGAAGGATATTTGGACTCGTTCGAATATCAAACTTATGCCACTTGTCAATCATGTCTCAAAGGAAAGATGACAAAGACTCCATTCACTGGACATGGAGTAAGAGCGAGCGAGCTCTTAGGATTCATACACAGCGATGTATGTGGTCCAATATCTACACATGCAAGAGGTGATTTTTCCTATTTCATTACTTTTACGGATGATTACTCAAGGTACGGATTCATTTATCTGATGAAACATAAATCCGAGGCTTTTGATAAATTCCAAGAGTATAAGAATGAAGTAGAAAACCAAACCGGCAAAAGTATCAAGACACTGAGATCTAATCGAGGTGGTGAATACTTAAGTGCCGAGTTCCTAGGTTACCTAAAAGAGAAAGGAATTCTCTCTCAGCTTACTCCTCCATACACTCTACAGCATAACGGTGTATCGAAGAGACGGAATTGAACCCTATTGGATATGGTACGTTCCATGATGAGTAATGCTGAGTTACCGCGATCTTTCTGCGGTTATGCGCTAGAATCAGCGGCATATCTTTTGAACATGGTTCCTACCAAGACTGTGCCTACCACGCCATATCAGATGTGGAGTGGGAAGAAACCCTATCTTCAGTATCTGAAGATATGGGGATGTCCAGCTTTTGTTAAGAAGCAGCATGTGGACAAGCTCGAGGCACGATCAGTACAGTGTAAATTTGTGGGATATCTAAACAACTCCAAGGGATATCTATTCTATTACGTAGAGGAATAAAAGGTTTTTGTTTCTCGTACTGCCCATTTTCTAGAATATCAGTTTTTAGAAAAGGAAATAAATGGGAGCGAAATAGAATTGGAAGAAATTCCAGAACCACAAACTACTACTAAAATTTTGGTAGAACCAGTAGTTCAAGAAGAACAGGACATTCCCGCACCCCTCCGCAGGAGTAGTAGGCCGTCTCATCCGCCTGAGAAATACTACGGTTTTCTCATAGATGGGGATAGAGAGGATTGCATCATTGATGATGATGAACCTACTAGCTTCTAGCAGGCCATCTAGAGCGGCGACTCTGTACGATGGCTAGATGCAATACGGACCGAGATGGAGTCCATGTACACCAACAAAGTATGGACTTTGGACTTTGCTCCAGATGGGGTAAAACCCATAGGATGCAAATGGATCTTCAAGAAAAAGATTGGTGTAGATGGACAGGTGGAAACCTATAAGGCTAGACTTGTTGCAAAGGGTTTTCGTCAAAGACCTGGTTTGGACTATGACGAAACTTTTTCTCCGGTGGCTATGCTCAAATCCATTCGAGTCCTTCTTGCTATTGCTGTCTTCCATGATTATGAAATCTGGCAGATGGACGTAAAGACGGCCTTTCTGAATGGTAATTTAGAAGAGTGCGTCTATATGGATCAGCCAGAAGGTTTCAATCAGAGTGGGAGCAGCAGGAAAGTATGCAAGTTGCTTAAGTCCATTTATGGACTAAAGCAGGCATCGCGGAGTTGGAACATCTGTTTCGATGAAACAGTCAAAGAATATGACTTTATCAAAAATCCAGATGAACCATGTATATATAGTAAAGTTGTAGCAAGAAGTGTCGTGTTCCTCGTCTTGTACGTGGATGACATTTTATTGATAGGAAATAACATTCCTATGCTACAATCTGTCAAGGGATTCTTGTCACACAGGTTCTCCATGAAAGACCTGGGTGATGCCTCTTACATTCTGGAGATCCGGATCTATCGTGATAGATCCAAGAGGATGTTGGGACTTTCGCAGTCCAGGTATATCAACACTATACTGAAAAGATTCAGTATGGAAGATTCTAAGCGCGGTAATCTACCGGCTTGTCACGGAATCACCCTATCCAAAAAGATGTCTCCCAAGACCGATTTGGAAAGGGATCGCATGTCGATTATACCCTACGCTTCTGCGGTAGGCTCTATAATGTATGCGATGTTGCGCACCAGACCAGATGTAGCTTACGCACTCAGCGTAGTAAGCCGGTGTCAGTCAGACCCAGGGAAGAATCACTGGATAGCGGTAAAGAACATTCTCAAGTACCTGAGAAGGACTAAGGAGATGTTATTGGTTTACGGTGGAAAAGACCTCAAGATGGAGGCCTTTACTGATTCCGGCTTCCAGAGTGATAAGGACGATTCCAAGTCCATGTATAATTATGTCTTTACCTTCAATGGAGGGGCTGTGTGCTGGATGAGTTCCAAGCAGGACACCGTTGCTGACTCGACTATGGAAGCGGAGTATATTGCTGCTTGCGATGCCGCAAAAGAAGCGGCCTGGATGAAGAAGTTCCTAACAGAACTTCAGGTGGTTCCTACCATAGTTGATCCAATACCTCTATATTGCGACAACAACGGAGCTATAGCTTTAGCGAAGGAACCAAGGTCCTATCAAAAGTCCAGACATATCTTAAGGCGGTATCACATGATCAGGGAGATCATAGATCGCTGGGAGATCGAGATCCGGAGAGTTGCTACTGAAGAGAACATTGCTGATCCATTCACAAAGGCCCTACCTCAGATTCAGTTCGAGAGGCTACTCGAGATCATCGGTCTTCGATATGCCAGTACATGGCCCTAGTGCAAGTGGGAGATTGTTAGTGTATATGCCCTAGAGGCCATTATTGTATCATACTAGTTTGTATATTACTTAATGGAAGCTTGGGATATTCACAGTTATATAACAGTCTTGCTAAACATGATAGTATGCTACTTGGTTTTATCTATCTTAATATGTATGTCCGTATTGATAGAGCCCTTAGGATTTTGCTTGACTACCAGCGTTGTGATGGCAGTCACACTAGTGGGGGCTGGGTAGTCTACAAGCACATCCTTTTCCAGGTCCCTAGTCGTAGGATTATCGAGACAGGTCATCGATACTCCGGAGTAGACTAGTATGTACGCTTCTCATCCCAGTTGGGGAGATGGTCTGTCCCACAGCCGTCAGTACGTCGTACTGGAGATAGTATACAGGTGCTCGTTGGGTTACGGATACACCGGACAGGACTCGCAGGGAACTGTTGGTTGGTTTTATACCAGTCGTCAGTTAACAGTTCCCAGGTGACATGAGTACAGCATAATCCGCAGACTTGACACTGCTACTTCGCCTCGAGTGTGTCCCACTATTCTTAGATTGCTACCCTACCACGGCTCAAAGGAGTCGTGCAAACAGGTAGCAGTTGGGTGCAGTCCCGAGCACTTGGAGGCAGTGGCGGTTAGACAGGATTCATCTCTCCCGGTATTGGGAGTTGATATCGCGCCGTGTCAGAGAGCCATTACGCAAAGTCTCTGGCCAGGGCAACCGAGATTTACTGGTAGGTTCTAGTAGTTTCTCAAGGTGTAATGGGCTACGCTCCGACACGACTTATACCGCTATTAGGGGACTGACGCTTGCCGCCCCCCTAGGCCCGATATGCGATAGTCTTAGACGAACAGACCAGACTGTACGGAGATTGTCACATCAGGCTCAGTAGGAGTTCGTATGGGTTTCCTCATCGGCTTTCTTATCGACATCTACCTGGGGACCGTTATATACATCTAGTGCCGCTTGCGGTCTGTGGTTAAACCCACTGCCAGCGTAGTTGTCGAGTCTTTAGAGTCCCACACAGAGAGTTTCCCTGCTCCAGGCGAAACGATATAGACGTCGTATGGTTTTACGACAAGGGTTCGGACGCATAAGTGTGTTTACGCACGTACGACATTCGGACAGTTTTTACTAGCCGGCTTTGGTTTAAGCCAGATTCTAGTATCGGGTTATTGGATTTATACAGTCTAAAGTTTTTCCGTATTTTCACGGATAGGAGGGGCGTTCTCGTAATTTCGCAAGAAGTTTCTAGAAGGATGGTGACTTGGGGGTTTAAGTGGCATTTGCATTTATTGTTTTAATAACTCATTTGTGTGATTCATCCATGGAGTTAATGCTTCATTAATTGTTCTAATGACTCATGAGATGAATCACTCATATGAATAAATGAAGCATGGTTGTTAAATCATTTATTTATTTATTTGATAAAACATAATGCTTCATATATATTCAAATGAGATCATTATCTCTTCTTATTCTCATGCTCACCTTCTCTCTCCTCAAGCTCTCTCTCTTCAAACCCTAATCCTCCCCTCTCATGTGTTGAGATCAAGGATTAGATAGACTAATTAATCCATAACCTCACTCTATATCACCTAGGTGCCTTTGATTAGCAACTAAAGAAACCTAGTTACCTCAAGTTTAGAGGTGAAGCTTGGAATAGAAGCTCTCGGGTGGATCGTCTATTACATAGAGGAGGCCGAGGAGGAGGTGGAGAACGAAAAGACGAAGGACTAGGTTCACTAGGTATAATCTCTTTTCATAGTAGTTAAGAACTCCTATGCTTGTGTTAGTTATAGTTTAGCAAATATTCTTCGGTTAGTCGATGTTAACTCAAAGAACAAGATCGTTTTTCATGTTTCCGCCTCCCCGCAACTCGTGGGGTGTTGTACATCGACTTACACCTACCACCTGGCGATGAGGTTCCCTCCCGATCAGAGCGGGATAAGTCGGGTCTATGGAAACCAGCGGGTCGCAAAGGTATGCCTTACCGAAACATCTTCATCCGAGCAGCCGGCCGACGACGCTGAGGTAAAAGACGACATCAAGGGTTCTCTGGACACCCGAGATGAGCAGAAAGAGGTCCAGGGGACGCCGGTCGAACCACTGACTGAGGTGCCCCTGACAGAGGGGGACGATAACAAAACCATCCAGGTCGGATCACTCCTGACAGGGACTCAGCGAGATGACCTGGTCGGTTTCCTCAGAAATAACTCCGACGTCTTCGCCTGGGCGCCTGCTGACATGCCTGGGATCGACCCCAAAATCATTTCTCACAAGCTCGGGGTTGATCCTGCGGCCCGACCTGTCAGACAGAAAAAGCGAAGCTTCACCCCGGTCAAACAGAAGGCTATCGAAGATGAGGTTGATCGACTTCTCGCTGCCAACTTCATCCGGAATGTACCCTACTCGGAGTGGCTAGCGAACGTAGTTCTGGTCAAGAAGTCAAGCGGAAAGTGGCGCATGTGCGTCGACTTCACCGACCTCAATAAAGCCTGCCCCAATGAAAACTATCCTCTCCCTCGGATAGATTAGCTCGTCGACAGCTCGGCTGGCCACGAGCTGTTGAGCTTCATGGATGCTTTCTCCGGCTACAATCAGATCCGTATGAATCCGGAAGATGAAGATCTTACCGCATTCATAATGGACCGGGGGGTATACTGCTACAAGGTGATGCCCTTCGGCCTCAAGAACACCGGGGCCACGTACCAACAGTTGGTCAATCTCATGTTCAAGCTACAGATCGGCAGGAATATGGAGGTCTAGTTTGACGATATGCTTGTCAAATCCGTCTCGTCGGCCGACCATGCCAGGGATCTGGGCGAGGCCTTTGAAGTGCTCCGCAAGTTCAAGATGAAGCTAAACCCCGCCAAATGCGCATTCGGAGTCACCGGGGGAAAGTTCCTCGGCTTCATGGTCACTCACCGTGGAATCGAAGCCAACCCAGAGAAAATCGACGCTATCCTCAACATGGCCGCGCCTAAGACCAACATCGAGATCATGCGGCTTATGGGACGAGTCGCTGCTCTGAGCCGTTTCATGTCCAGGTTAGGGGAGAAATGCCTCCCATTCTTCGAAGCTCTGAGGAAGATCCTGAGGTTCGAGTGGTCGGAGGAGTGCCAGGCCGCCATCGACCAATTGAAGAATCACCTCGCGACGCCACCCCTGCTCACCCGACCAGTTGAAGGAGACGAGTTGTCGCTGTATCTGGCGGTATCCGACCAAGAAGTGGGCTCGGTGCTCGTCCGAGAGTTCGGTGGAGCACAGAAGCCGGTGTAATATGTGAGCCGTGTATTTAAGGACGCAAAGACAAGATATCCAGCCATAGAGAAGATTGTCTTGGCCCTCGTGGTGGCCTCAAGGAAGCTGCGGCACTACTTCCAAGCACACACCATCATCATCCTCATTGAGCGCCCGTTGGGGGCTATCCTTGCATCACCGGAATCCTCAGGCCGCTTAGAAAAGTGGAGGTGGGAACTATCTCAGTTTGACATAAAATATCGCCCGAGGCAGGCCATTAAAGTGCAGGCCCAGGCCGATTTCATCGTTGAATGCACCATCCCTAGCAAGGAACCGGAGTCCACGCCGCCCCTCGCAACTCAGTGTCCCATCGTGGAAAGGCCCGGCTCGGTTCCTGAGTGGGTCATCTACGTCGACGGGTCTTCAACCGAGGAAGGCTGTGGTGCCAGCCTCAATATCCGGGGCCCGAACGAGGCAGAAATGGAGTACTCTCTGAAGCTCAGTTTCAAAGCCTCGAACAATGCGGCAAAGTACGAGGCCCTCCTAGCTGGACTGTGCATGGCTGTCGGGCTAGGGCTGAAGACAATTCGAATCTGCAACGACTCGTCCTTTGTCGTCGGCCAAGTGACCGGCCGCTTTGAAGCTCAGGAGCCTCTGATGATGAAGTATTTGGACGAGGTGAGGAAACTCCAGAGGAACTTTGATGAAGTCCAAGTAGAACAAATACCTAGGCAGCTGAATGCCCAAGCCGACGCCCTGAGCAAGCTGGCTTCGTCATACTCGGCCAACAATAAGCGGTCTATCCTCTTCGAAACCTTGCCTCAGCCCAGCGTGGAAGACGGAGCGACAACACTCCACGTATATGCGGCACAGGAAGGCGACCAAGATTGGAGGAAGCCCCTCGTAGAATTCCTGAAGGACGGTATGCTCCCAGAAGATTAGGGAGCCGCCCGCCTTCTCCGAGCTAAAGCCCGCCACTTCATCTGGAGCAATGGGAACCTCTACAAGAAATCCTTCACTCAGCCCCTGCTTCGGTGCATCGACCCCTACGAAGCCGACCATGTCCTCCGTGAAATCCATGAGAGGGTTGGCGGTGCGCACCAAAGGGCTCGAACCTTGATCCAAAAGGCGTTGCTCCAGAGGTACTACTGACCCACTGTTCACGAGGACGCCCAGAAGCTAGTCAGAAGATGCAAGAGTTGCCAGCTCCACGGCAGCATCCTTCGCCTCCCCGCTACCGAGCTGACCGCCCTAACATCCCCATAGCTGTTCACCCAGTGGGGATTGGACATGATCGGCCAGTTCCCTACCGGTACGGGCGGGCACAAATATGTCCTCGTCGCGGTAGACTACTTCACCAAGTGGATCGAGGCCTTCCCCATCAGGAAACCGGATGCCTCTACGACCATCAGGTTCTTGCAAAACAATCTGATACTCCGGTTTGGCATCCCTAGATGTATCATCACCGACCACGGGACGAACTTCGAGAATGAGAAAGTGAAGAACTTCTGTAAAGAATACCATATCCTCATGAAGTTCGCCGCGGTCGCGCATCCCCAATGCAACGGGCAAGCCGAAATCGCTAACCTAGATGTCCTCCGAGGTCTCCGGACCCGCCTAGAAGGGCGAAAAGGCAGTTGGGTCGAAAAACTGCCCCCTTATGGGCCCTGCGCACGTCAAAGAAGACCCCCACCGGTGAAACCCCTTTTAGCCTCTACTACGGGACTGAGGCAATGGTGCCAGTGGAGATCGGGTTACCCAGTCATCGGGTCGAGCACTTCAGCGACGATGCGAACACCTCGGTGCTATGGACCAACCTGGACATCTTGTTGGAGAAGAGAGACCGGGCTCATATCAATGCTACCGCTTATCAACAACAAACAGCCCGATACTGCAACGCTCGGATCAAGCGCCACTCCTTCAAAACTGAAGATCTGGTCCTACGGCGAAAAGAGTTCATCGATCAAGGCAGGCTACACAAGTTCTCCCCAAAGTGGGACGGTCTTTTCCTCGTCTCTGAGGTGCTCCCCGGCGGAGCCTATCGCCTACAAGACGTGTAACAACAGAGTCCACTTATACCAATTCCAGTTTCCGTATTTATTTATTCATGGCATTTTATTGATCTTTTATATTGTGGGTGCGAATGGTATTTTACACTTTACATTGCATTCGACCCGACCCGCTTGCTTGAACCTGTTTGATTCTTATTTATAGATTACCTTGACTTGTTGCATGGACTCGTGCATCTCATGATTAGTACATACAGGAATTTTACCTGGTATTGCACCTTTTATCATATAACATTTTAGGTCACAGAAAATAAATTAAAATTGCATTTCATAGCCTGCATGATACCCCTGACCCCGTGGTAGCATCCGTGCATCTTGTTCTCGTCCCGTTCAGTGAAACGGACGTGTTTGGATGGCTACGCGCACGTACGTGCATCCGTTCTTGGGGGTATGCATTTTCTTTAACTGAGCATTCATTTTGACATTTGGAAGTCACATATATTTTTCATATTTTAAAACCGTATTTTTAGACCCGGCCCGGGCGTATTTTGGAGTAAGTTTGTATTTGCCAAAATCTCAAAACGGACTAATATTATATTCCTTAATTCATTATAACTTTTAATTAATACGTTTAACTAAAGATTATTTTATATTTTCTTAACAGTATTTTCTCTGCCTCTCTCTCTCTGTAAATATTTTTATATTTTCTAAAATCTAAGTTTAACAGACTATATATCTCTCTCTACCTATCTCTTTGCTCTCTCTGTCTCTCTCTCTCTCTCTACATATATTATTCTTTTATTTTGTTTAACACCTTTATTTTTTTAGAAGAAAACCTCTGTCTTTCCCCACGTACACCTTCTTCCTTCTCTTTTCTTTTCTCCCGCCTCCGCCTCCGAGAAACCCTAACCCTCACCTCACGCTCGCCCTCGCTGCCTCCACCCTCATCTCCCTCGCTACCCTCGAGCCTCCTCTCTCGCCTCCATCTCCTCCACGTCTTCCTCCACCCATCCCCGACAACCAAGCCGACGCTGCACTTCAACCCATCACCTTACCCTCATCTGCACGCCCCTCGCCGCCGATCTCACTCGTCGGCCTCGTCACCACCCTCACCACCTTTCCTCCTCTCCTTCTCACCTTCCTAACTTTCCTCTCTTTCCCCGACTGCAAACCGTCACCCCGACCTCGCTGCCAACCATGCCTACGCATCTCCTTGCCGGAGCTTGCCTCACCATCGACCGCACGCCCTCGTCCTCGCCACCACCTTCTTCCCCTCTCCTCTCTCCTACTCCCCAGAGCCCGAGGCTTTCCCCTGCACAAAACCCTCACCCGACTTCAAGAAAACCTGCAGCCGCCTCGCCGTGAAACCTTGCCGGAGCTCAGACCCATCGCCGTCGTCGCTCCGTTGCCACCTCCTCTGATCTCAGAGCACAGTGAACCCCAGTTCCCTTCTCTTCTTCTTCTTCTTCTTCTTCTCCTCCTCCTACAACTCTTTCTTCTCTTTTCTTTCTACATTCTTGGTTTTTCCGATGATCGCCGGAGCCGTGCCGCTGTCGCCGATCCGAGCAACCCAGTGGACATGCCTAGCCAGCGTGATCACTCTCTTGGATTGCCTGGTCCTGTTCCGTACGCGCGAGCGTGCATCGAGACTTTTACCAACTTCGGACGCTGCGTTTACATCCGTCATGAGATCCGTTCAGGCAAGTGAAACTTGCTACATACTATCTATATGTTTTTATAACTATTTATCTGAATATTAAACTTATAGATCGAATCTAAAGTCATGTGTTCCAAGTTAACAGTTTGATGTTCCGTTTATATCTTTTAGATTCAGAACTTGAAACTTACCCGTTGCATTTTAGTTTGCTATACCTAGTAACCACATCTGTATGTTAAATCACATGATAACTATTTACATAGTCTATGGTAACCTTTTATAGTTTTACCCTATTGGACACCCGTGTGCATCTTGAACCTGTTTTAAATACATTTGCATCCCTAGATCTTTTAACCCATAATAACGAGATTTTAACAATCCATATTTGTTTAAGTGTATGATACTTAATGTTGGAACCATAACCCTAACTCTAATCGATAACCGTACATCCAAATAGTTTAATCTGTATCTATTTGCATACCATATTACATGTTCCAATGTATTGTTCTATTAGTACCCATTCTTGTGATGTATACCCATGCTTATGCTAGTTTGATTATGAGCACCCACTTGACATCTTGTGCACCCTGACATGACTTGTTACACCTATTACTTGACACGACATGGTACCGTGCAACTCTTGACATGACATGACACCTATATACATTACTTGACTTGACCTGATGTACCATGGCTTTACCTGTTACCTGATCTTGTGTCTAATGCCAACAAACCTGACCTGTTGTCCTTACGGACCGTTCCTGTTGTCTATCCAGAAAAACCTGTACCTGCCTGATCCTGTGTTGGCATTAGCTCTAGATTACTTAATACCTGACTTGAACACATATAACTTGGGGGTATGGGGAAATCAATGATGAAACCTGACTTGTAACTCGACAGTGTGCTACCTTTACTGATCAGTTTTAGAGGCTGGGCCAGCCTTGGGATGATGTTGCTGACATCATCCATCGTTATCCATTACCTTTTTAGAGTCTAGGCCAGCCTTGGGATGATGCCATGGACATCATTCATCGTTACCCTTTTCCTTTTAGTGCCTAGCGGCATGTCTCGGTTTCAGCCCGAGAATCTTCACCGTGATCCCGGGCATGCACGGGATACTACTGAGTTACATCGATGATTCATCAACTTGATTTCAAAGACTTGAGAGTAGTTAACCTAATAGATCAGTTTAGATTACTCACTGCACACTACATTTCACTGCCCTGATTTATATTGTTGTTACACCTGCTTTACCTTTTATAATCATACTTGCATGTCTTGCTACCCTGTTTATATATTATTGCTTGATGTTATGACGCGCTGACGTCTGGGTTTTGCATGGCCCAGATTCTCTACCTTTGTTGCAGACTGATCAGGAGTATTGCCGCTGTTAGGCCAGCGGTGAAGATCCTGTTGGTATGCAGTTTTACTTGCAGGTGTTTCATTTATTGTATCTTTTACTTCCGCATATTATCATTTCTTGACTCATTTACTCTGGCTCATGGACATGTACTAGATAGTTTAGTTTACTTTCCTGTTCTTGATATCTCTACAGCTGTAATATGACTGTGGAAGGATTTTTTCCTATCTACAGGTAGTATGGTTGGCTATGTCACGTGCCTATCTTAGCGTACTCAGGGAAGCGGGGCGTGACATGGTTCTTTTGGTATCAGAGCCATAGGATATAGGTTAATCGGGTTTGATTCTTTTGTAGTTGGGTATTGGACCCAATACACGAATCAGAATACTCGTGATTAGGAACATATCCTGCCACCTTGTTATCGTGATTCTTGAATCATATCTTTCTCTTTATCCTTACCTTAACGATATGCAAACCACTTTGCATCTCGACTTGAAACATTTGGTTCTCTATTGTTTCTCCTTGTTTCTTGATTCTGATACTAGGATTTGGGCGACTTGAGTGGAGTTGTGTAATTGTACCCATGAACTGCAGCATGGTTACAATGCGGTACTCTATTTAAATAACTTTGAGTCCTAGTCTTGATTCACTTCCTTGTTTCATAGTAGTTATATTGCCTTGCTTCTCTTGCTTACCAGTTCTTGTTTTATCGCAAGCTTGAATTCTGTTTACCGTGCTTATCTTCTTCAGCGTTTGGCTTCAGGTGAAATCGTTTCAGGTATCCTACTTGATCATGTCCTTCCCGCATTAGAATTATTCAATTCTGGTGCATTCCTTGTTTGTTGTGGCTTTGGGAATGGATTTTCTCGGCACTTTCCACGCTCACATTGATTGTAGAGCAAAGAAAGCGAATTTCCAGATTCCCGGACATCCGGAGTTTGTTTTTGCTGGAGGAAGCAGTTCTGTCGGGCCAGTCGAGTTTAGGGCTGGGCCGACAAATAATGTTCTTTCGTCGACGGAAGTTGATAAGGAAGAAGCGCCAGCTATAGTTCGAGAATTCATGGACGTGTCAAAGATATCTCGGGTTTATCGCCAAAACGAGATGTGGAGTTCGTGATTAATCTTATTCCTGGTGCAGCACCAATCTCAAAGGCGTATTATCCAATGGCACCAGTGGAGTTGGAAGAAATCAAGAAGCAGGTTGCTGAATTACTTGAGAAGGATTGGATTCGCAGCAGTAACTCACCATGGGGAGCTCTAGTTCTTCTAGTAAAGAAGAGGATGTCACAAGGAGGATGTGCATCGATTATCGAGAATTAAACCGGGTGACTATTAAGAACAAATACCTGATCCCTCGCATTGGTGAATTATTTGAGCAGCTTAGTGGCGTGAGGGTATTCTCGAAGCTGGAATTGCGATCTGGATATCATCAAGTCCGAGTTAAATCAGAAGATATTTACAAGACTGCGTTCCGAACTCAGTATGGACATTACGGGTATTTAGTGATGCCCTTCGGAGTAACAAATGCACCGGCGATATTTATGGACTTGATGAACCGAATCTTTTCACCATTCTTGGACCAGCTTATAGTGGTGTTCATTGATGATATTCTGGTCTACTCGAGGAGTATTGAAGAGCATGCAGAACATTGAAGATCGCATTGCAGACATTGAGGTAAGAAAATTTTATGCAAAGAGGAGCAAGTGCGAGTTTTGGCTTGAAGAAATGAAGTTTGGACACGTTGTGGCTGGAGATGGAATCGCCGTTGATCCCGAAAGATTACAGCAGTTCGAGATTAGCCAATTCCGAAGAACGTTGCTGAGATCAGAAGCTTTCTTAGACTTGCCGGGTATTACAGAAGGTTCGTGGAGAATTTTGCTCATTTGGCTAAGCCTTTGACCAAGCTTACGCGCAAGAAAGTACCATTTGTGTGGATGGATAAGTGTGCGTCAGCTATTGAGGCGTTGAAGCAGAGATTGATAACCGCTCTTATTTTGACCATACAAGACAGTTCCGGAGGATTGATGATTCACAACGACGCATCTGGAAAAGGATTGGGCTGTGTTTTGATGCAGCATGGGAAGGTTATAGCCTACGCATCGAGACAGTTGAAGACCCATGAGAAGAATTACCCAACTCACGACTTGGAGTTAGCAGCTGTGATTTTCGCTTTGAAGATTTGGAGACACTACTTATTGGGCAAAAGGGTCGAAGTATTTACCGATCACAAAAGCCTGAAGTACGTGTTCGCTCAGAAGGAGCTATTTGTGAGACAGCGAAGATGGTTGAAGCTGATGGTTGACTACGATCTTGGTCTCAAGAACCATCCGGGGGGAAAGTTAATGTAGTGCCGGATGCGCTTAGTCGGTTACCAGCAATTCGGATGTTGACTGCACAGAAGGAGCTTATCAAAGATTTTCGGAGATTCGAGTTGGAGATCGTGTTACTGCATTCTTCAAGACAGTTGATGCAGCTGTAAGTACAGTCGTCGTTGAACGAGAATATTAAAGCAGTGTAATTGCAGGACCCAAGATTGCAGAAGTTTCGAAAACAGGTTGAAGCTGGACTTCGAACGGACTTGTTGATTCATGAAGATGGTTCGTTGTGTTATGGTAGCCGTTTGTGTGTGCCAAAAAGAGACATTCGCGAAGAACTTATGAAGGAGGCGCACAGCTCAGCATATTCCGTACATCCAGAAGGCATGAAGATGTACCGGATATACGACAGCATTTCTGGTGGGAAGGCATGAAACGGGAGATTGCCCGCTTTGTAGCAAAGTGCTTGGTGTGTCAGCAAGTTAAGACTGAACATCAACGGGTTGCTGGTTTATTGCAACCACTTCCGATTCCTCAACGAAAGTGAGAACTTATAACCATGGATTTCGTGACGGCTCTACCGAGGAGTCCGAAAGGCAATAATGCAGTTTGGGTGATTGTTGATCGGTTGATCAAGGCAGCTCATTTCATACCATTTCGAGTTGGTCAATCAATAGAAGCTTTGGCAGAACGGTACATGCAGGAGATTATAAGATTGCATGGAGTACTGGTGAGCATCGTGTCCGACCGTGACACCCGTTCTTATCACACTTTTGGAGGAGCTTACAGGAAAGTTTGGGGACTTGATTGAAGTTTAGCACAACTTATCATCCTCAGACAGATGGTCAGTCGGAGAGAACGATCCAAACTCTTGAAGGCATGTTGAGAGCTTGCATTCAGATGGCTCCATTCGAAGCTTTTTATGGTCGCAAGTGTCGTTCGTCTGTTCGTTGGGACGATGTGGGAGAACGAAGATTGTTGGGACCGAATTTAATTGTGCAGGCAGTTGAGAAGGTTAATACTATCTGGAATCATATGAAAGCAACACAAGACCGACAGAAGAGTTGGGCAGATAAATCGAGAAGACCTCTAGAGTTTGTCGTTGGTGATTTGGTATTCTTGAAGATATCACCGACTAGAGGGGTGATCCGTTTCGGAAGTTGAGGAAAGCCTAATCCTCGGTTCGTTGGACCTTTTGAGATATTGGAGCGTGTTGGAGAAGTGACGTATCGATTGGTGTTACCGCAACCCTTAGCGAATGTTCATGACGTGTTTCACGTATCTCAACCCAGTAATGTCACGACCCGAAAGTACGGAACGTGACTGGCACTTAGATTACGAGACGTCTAAAGGCGTACCGTAACCTAAGTGAGCCAAAGCCCAGAAATCTAACCCAAAATCAAAAGAGAGTGAAGGAAAACCTTAAATGAAAACGGTTTTGAAATCAATTAAGTTGCATAGAACCCAAAAAAAGAACATCAAAAATTCCCGAAAATTTCGGCAGAGTCTCCCCTGTATTTTCTATCCTCCAAAATGGGTACAACAAGATAATAAACCTGTAATTATAAAAATGGCATCCCCAAGCGGGAGCTAGCTCTTCGCCCAAGGCGGATCACAACCACATGCAATATAATAGTAATATCAAGAAAAAGAGCATAAAAGAAATGCAAAATACCAGAAAACACACATCGGCTCAAGTGAGCTCAACCCAAAAGAAACCACAAATATACAAATCTCTCAGTCTCATCACTAGGTCGCACATACAATATAAAGTGGTAGATGGAGAATACTAGATACAATGATAAAGCAAAAAGGAATAAAGTATACTCGCAACCCACCTACGGGCGATGTCGCGAGTCTGAGCAAAAGAAACTGATGACAAGATAGCCCGCCGCTACGAGACTGACGGGTCCGACCTGCAAGACACTGTGGCACAACGGGGGTGAGTTGCCCGCTCGTGAGTAAATATAACATCTACTAAGGCAATCGTAAGAATGCACGCAATGCGGAACAACATGTATGTCCATATGTGATATAATAACTCTAGTATGCATGCACAGGTATGCAATATCTTTTCTAACTCTTTAAGTGTTTAGAATGTTAAAGTTACTGCATTCATAACTTTTAGAGAGTGTATGTCTGTATAATAGCTAAATATCATCAAGAAATCATCTGAAAACCCGTGTCAAGCATCGACACCAAATAGGAATCACATCTGTCTCAATATCGGGCTCCGTCAGTCCGGATCGGCCCATATCATAAATCTCACGACAACGGTCGGTATCCTCCGGATATCCGCCGCGCCAGACATCACCGGTAGGTAGTCTTCCCCTGCCAGGCTCATCGTCTACAACTCGATCTTCTTGCCCCGGGGTACCATACCGGGCCCACCATGTACCCGAGACGGTTCATCCACTCCTCGAATCGGGTCTCGAAATCCAACAGAAAACATGAAAACTCATGGTGGACGACACAGACATCACGAGAAAACCGCAACTTTGTTTTGAAAATGATAAATCTAAGGTTTTGTTGAATTCTTGCGGTTTTCCCCAAAAATCCAGAAATCACAGAAAAACTGAAATCATCAAGAAAATCATAGTGTCCACATGTTATATATAATAAATGTCTATGATATCAATGTATGTGATGTGAGTTTTAGTAGCAATCTATATAAATATGATGATAATGCGTGGTATATGCATGCTATGCAATTTCATATATCATGTTTGAATGCAAATAGCGATATTAAGTTAAACAGGTTTTCTAGTGTACGTGGCATGGCAATTACCAAAGGCGTGTGTGTCACATGAATAGTGCGCGTGCAATCGATGCCAATGGTAAGGTGTTCGTGTCCTACGAAATGATATCGCGTATGTATATATGAACGTCATATGAATGTCCATGCAATCTAGTATAGGGTTAGCTGTGAGGGTATGCCATGTATATAAATGGATAAGCTAGCTAACAATATAATTAATGCATAAAGTAGGGTAATCCTAACTAGGGGGGGCGCCTCGCGCCATCCAGGCGATTCCCCCGTAGATGAATATATCTACTCACCAGAAATCCCCGCTAATCTGATCCGGCCACCGCTTTGCCTTTTCGCGCCGTATCCGAAGTTTCCCCGACCGATCCTAAAATTGCATAACACACAATATAAGGTTACAGATTTCCGAAATGATGCAACTCACACTATGAAAAGATCGACGCTCTCGGATTAAACATAGCATGCACTCGGTGCGCGGGAAAACGCACGAAAATCGCTAACCTTTAACTAGAATCGTCATTTCGGGGAAATCGACAAAACTACAACCCGACTAGACGAAACCCCGCGTTCGCGCACTCTAATAGTCCTATACGAAGCTAATTATATCGCTAACATAACGCAATTTGATCGCATTCTAATTTTTATAAAAATCTAGTAAGCAATTTGCTTACCGATTCGATACAAACATCGCAATTTTGTCGATTTAGCGAGCATAACACTACACTATTAACCACTCCAATCAATTAGATAACCAAATCCCTAACTTAAATCCAACCACCATGCTACAAACCCTAATTTAAAATCAAATCCTTCTCTTGATTTTCCTAAACAAACATTTACTACTAAACTAATACTTCAAATTTCAATTCTAGCATATTTAAACTACAAGTTAACAAAAAAATTAGAATCTTCACCTCACAAGCTTGAACCCTAGCTTGATCAAGTCACCAAGAAGCCTCCTTTCATCAAGTTTTTGAACTAATTTGGTTTGAAGAGAGAGTGGATTAGGGTTTGGTTTTGAATGGGTTAATGAATTTGTGGATTTTGTATGAATTTTGACATGAAAAATGAAGCAAAATGAAGTGAGAAGAGAGGGGATTTTCTGCAGTGGGCTCGGCCAGCAGGTAGGGGGAGATGAGGTGGGGAAATTTGGAGAAGTTTCTAGGTCCAAAAACACCCCATGTTGTCATTTAATGCTTTCATGTCAACAATTTACAAAAAAAACCTCATTTTACACCATTTTTCCATTAAATTTCCCACCCTAAAACCAAAAGTTTGCAAGTCATGATATAATTTTATTAACACCATATTTTAGCTTATAAAGACTCCTAATTATGAAATTTACCTTATTAAATTTGTATTTATCACTAATTTAATGCATTTAAAAAGGGTTAAAATAATAAAAAAAATAATTAATTACGAATTTTTTTTTATTTAACTAGAAAATTATAAGTAACATTTTAGTGACAAAATTATAGTAATATCTTATCTAAATTTTGTATAATTAGGTCTACAATGAAAAATATCAATTTTGACTTTTTACGGAAAAAGCCGAAAAATTAGCCGATTACCGAAAAACTGCCTAAACGATTTTCGAAGGGTTACAAGTAAGTATGTTTGAGATGAAACACATGTGTTGGATCATTCGGAGCTGATTGTCCGAGAAGATTTGACTTTTGAGGAGCGACCGATGTCGATTGTGGATCGAAAGGAAAAGATTCTTAAGAACAAACTTATCCATCTTGTACTTGTTTCTTGGGTAATCGCTCAGATAGCGAATCAACTTGGAAATAAGAAGATGAAATCCGGCAGAAGTTTCCACACCTATTCTTATAGTATGTTGATTGTTTAGCCTTCTTTGTCCTTGGAATTTTGAGGACGAAATTCCTTTTGTAATTGGGTATAACGTAACAACCGAGTCCATTTATACCAATTCCAGTTTCCGTATTTATTTATTCGTAGCATTTTATGGATCTTTCGTATTGTGGGTGCGAATGGTATTTTACACTTTACATTGCATTCGACCCGACCCGCTTGCTTGAACCTGTTTGATTCTTATTTATAGATTACCTTGACTTGTTGCATGGACTCGTGTATCTCATGATTAGTACATACAGGCATTTTACCTGGTATTGCACCTTTTATCATATAACATTTTAGGTCACAGAAAATAAATTAAAATTGCATTTCATAGCCTGCATGATACCCCTGACCCCGTGGTAGCATCCGCGCATCTTGTTCTCGTCTCATTCAGTGAAACGGGCGTGTTTGGATGGCTACGCGCACGTACGTGCATCCGTTCTTGGGGGTATGCATTTTCTTTAACTGAGCATTCATTTTGACATTTGGAAGTCGCATATATTTTTCATATTTTAAAACCGGATTTTTAGACCCGACCCGGGCGTGTTTTGGAGTAAGTTTGTATTTGCCAAAATCTCAAAACGGACTAATATTATATTCCTTAATTCATTATAACTTTTAATTAATACGTTTAACTAAAGATTATTTTATATTTTCTTAACAGTATTTTCTCTGCCTCTCTCTCTCTGTAAATATTTTTATATTTTCCAAAATCTAAGTTTAACAGACTATATATCTCTCTCTACCTATCTCTTTGCTCTCTCTGTCTCTCTCTCTCTCTATATATATTATTCTTTTATTTTGTTTAACGCCTTTATTTTTTTAAAAGAAAACCACTGTCTTTCCCCACGTACACCTTTTTCCTTCTCTTTTCTTTTCTCCCGCCTCCGCCTCCGCCTCCGAGAAACCCTAACCCTCACCTCGTGCTCGCCCTCGCTGCCTCCACCCTCATCACCCTCGCTACCCTCAAGCCTCCTCTCTCGCCTCCATTTCCTCCACGTCTTCTTCCACCCATCCCCGACAAGCAAGCCGACGCTGCACTTCAACACATCACCTCACCCTCGTCTGCATGCCCCTCGCCGCCGATCTCACTCGTCGGCCTCGTCACCACCCTCACCACCTTTCCTCCTCTCCTTCTCACCTTCCTATCTTTCCTCTCTTTCCTCGACTGCAAACCATCACCCCGACCTCACTGCCAACCGTGCTTGCGCACCTCCTTGCCGGAGCTCGCCTCACCATCGAACTCACGCCCTCGTCCTCGCCACCACCTTCTTCCCCTCTCCTCTCTCCTACTCCCCAGAGCCCGAGGCTTTCCCCTACACAAAACCCTTACCCGACTTCAAGAAAACCCGCAGCCGCCTCGCCGTGAAACCTTGCCGGAGCTCCGACCCATCGCCGTCATCGCTCCGTTGCCACCTCCTCCGATCTTAGAGCACAGTGAACCCCAGTTCCCTTCTCTTCTTCTTCTTCTTCTTCTCCTACAACTCTTTCTTCTCTTTTCTTTCTACATTCTTGGTTTTTCCGATGATCGCCGGAGCCGTGCCGCTGCCGCCGATCCGAGTAACCCAGTGGACGTGCCTAGCCAGCGTGATCACTCTCTTGCATTGCCTGGTCCTGTTCCGTACGCGCGAGCGTGCATCGAGACTTTTACCGACTTCGGACGCTGCGTTTACATCCGTCATGAGATCCGTTCAGGCAAGTGAAACTTGCTACATGCTATCTATATGTTTTTATAACTATTTATCTGAATATTAAACTTATAGATCGAATCTAAAGTCACGTGTTCCAAGTTAACAGTTTGATGTTCCGTTTATATCTTTTAGATTCAGAACTTGAAACACACCCGTTGCATTTTAGTTTGCTATACCTAGTAACCACATCTGTATGTTAAATCACATGATAACTATTTACATAGTCTATGGTAACCTTTTATAGTTTTACCCTATTGGACACCCGTGTGCATCTTAAACCTGTTTTAAATACATTTACATCCCTAGATCTTTTAACCCATAATAACGAGATTTTAACAATCCATATTTGTTTAAGTGTATGATACTTAATGTTGGAACCATAACCCTAACTCTAATCGATAACCGTACATCCAAATAGTTTAATCTGTACCTATTTGCATACCATATTACATGTTCCAGCGTATTGTTCTATTAGTACCCATGCTTGTGATGTATACCCATGCTTATACTAGTTTGATTATGAGCACCCACTTGAAATCTTGTGCACCCTGACATGACTTGTTACACCTATTATTTGACACGACATGGTACCGTGCAACTCTTGACATGACATGACACCTATATACATTACTTGACTTGACCTGATGTACCATGGCTTTACCTGTTACCTGATCTTGTGTCTAATGCCAACAAACCTGACCTGTTGTCCTTACGGACCGTTCCTGTTGTCTATCCAAACAAACCTGTACCTGCCTGATCCTGTGTTGGCATTAGCTCTAGATTACTTAATACCTGACTTGAGCACATATAACTTGGGGGTATGGGGAAATTAATGATGAAACCTGACTTGTAACTCGTGCTACCTTTACTGATCAGTTTTAGAGGCTGGGCCAGCCTTGGGATGATGTTGCTGACATCATCCATCATTATCCATTACCTTTTTAGAGGCTAGGCCAGCCTTGGGATGATGCCATGGACATCATTCATCGTTACCCTTTTCCTTTTAAGGCCTAGCGGCATGTCTCGGTTTCAGCCCGAGAATTTTTACCGTGATCCCGGGCACGCATGGGATACTATTGAGTTACATCGATGATTCATCAACTTGATTTCAAAGACTTGAGAGTAGTTAACCCAATAGATCAGTTTAGATTACTCACTGCACACTACCTTTCACTGCCCTGATTTATATTGCTGTTACACCTGCTTTACCTTTTATAATCATACTTGCATGTCTTGCCACCCTGTTTATATATTATTGCTTGATGTTATGACACGCTGACGTCTGGGTTTTGCATGGCCCAGATCCTCTACCTTTGTTGCAGACTGATCAGGAGTATTGCCGCTGTTAGACCAGCGGTGAAGATCCTGTTGGTATGCAGTTTTACTTCCAGGTGTTTCATTTATTGTATCTTTTGCTTCCGCATATTATCATTTCTTGACTCATTTACTCTGGCTCATGGACATGTACTAGATAGTTTAGTTTACTTTCCTGTTCTTAATATCTCTACAGCCGTAATGTGACTGTGGAAGGATTTTTTCCTATCCACAGGTAGCATGGTTTGCTATGTCACGTGCCTATCTTAGCGTACTCTGGGAAGCGGGGCGTGACAAGACGCGGACGGATGCAAGTTCCCGCGGCCTTACAACGCCGAGAAGCTCAAGCTATACCAATGAGGCCAAGGCCAACAAGTGTGTACCCCCCTTTCGCAAAGTCGATGTAAATGTTTTCTAAACATCCTTTCCATTCAAATAAAGGAACGTCAGAACATTGCAAATAGAGTTCTGTCTTTGTGATCCAAAGCCCTCACCAAAGAGGCAACCGCGCAGCTTCACTGGCCGGTTATCTCTAGCAGGCCTCCTACGGCCCTCCAACGCTAAGGGTCAAACTCCTCCCCAGAGGCAGCCGGGCGGCTACCCTGCTCGTTTATCCCTGACCGGTAGCTTCCCTACACGCAACGCCAGGGAGCAAAGCCCTCGCCAAGAGGCAATCGTGCAGTTTCACTGCCCGGTTATCCTTAGCAGGCCTCCTGCGGCCTCTCCAACGCTGAGGATCAAAGTCCTCCTTAGAGGCAGCTCAGCAGCTCGGCTATCCCCGGCTGGTAGCTTCCTACCACAACCGACGGGGATCAAAAAATCCTCCCAGAAGCAGTCGAGCCCGACCCTCGCTCGGCTATCCCCGGCTGGTAGCTTCCTACCACAACCGACAGGGATCAAAAGCCCTCCCAGAGGCATTCGAGCCCGACCCTCGCTCGGCTATCCTTTAGGACAAAAGTCCTCGCCAAGAGGCACCGGGCAGTAACCCTGCCTAGCCAAGGGTCCTTGGTAGGCTTCTTACAGCCCCTCCCATGCTAAGGACCAAAGTCCTCCCAGAGGCAGTCGAGCCCGACCCTTGCTCGGCTATCCCCGGCTGGTAGCTTCCTACCACAACCGACAGGGATCAAAGTCCTCGCCAAGAGGCACTGGGCTGTAACCCTGCTCGGTCCCCGTCCTGAAAGATCAAAGCCCTCGCAAGAGGCAACCGAGCGGCTACTCTGCTCGGTCATCTCCGGCTGGTAGCTGTAGGGTTACTAGGCACTCTAATAAGGTTCTACAATGCATCAACCATGCCCGTTTAAATTTTAGCCGTGCCGAATAACCCTAAACAAGATCGTTGCTAGAAAATTACGGTTTCACATGCTTGTAAAAGACAATTACGACTAAGTGAATACGAAATACAACCTTTGTAGATCGGTCCTTCACTTCATTAGCTCCTTGTTGAAGTCCCTTCGCTGCGATCGTGGTTCTCCCGGGCTCTTGCATGGCTTCACGAGGCGAAAGAAGTGTCCTTTCTTGAAGTCTTCGAGGCCGAAGAAGATCTACGTCGAGAGAATATCAACTCAAGCTTCTACTTCACTAACTAGAGAATTAGTGAAGCAAACACCATAAACTAAAGTGCTAGTCTAGTAGAGGATGGAGAAATAGGAAGTAGGTTCACTTTAGAATTTATTTTCTCACAATGTTTCACTCTCTCTTGAAAACCCCAGCTAGCTTTTCTTTTGCTCAAAGAAGAAGAAGATGAACTAAAGAAAAGATGAAGATAATGATCAAGTGAGTGAGCTAACCATGGTGAGTGAGTATCATATACTAACTCATGTAGAGACATAACCATGGCTAATCCAAATGGTTAGGTTAACAAAAATCTAAAGTAAAGACAAAGCTAGTGGACTTTGTCAAAGCAAAGCAAGCTTCTACAAGCTTCATGCTCTTTCCAAAATTCCACTAATTTTGTGATTGCCTTAAATAATTATAACCCACCATAATAAATAGAATGGTGTATGTCTTATACACCCATGTCAAGTGTATCATCAACCATGATACAAAAAGAAAACACATTTTAATATATATCACATATATATTAAAGTTGTGCACATGTGAGAAAAATCCTTAAATGAACAAGTGTTAGTTAATATAAACTAGTATATCTAATATACAATTATACACTAAATTATTAAATCAACACTTGACTTAATAATCCGGTTATATCTCATATAACCGACTAACATCCATTGTATCGACTTATCGAATCAACACTTGATTCGATAACCCGGCTATATCACATATAACCTCGCGATACAAAAAGTCGCGAGAATAGAATACGGTATCACATACATGTATTTTTCTCGGTCCCGCACACATCACATATGCGCTCCTATTTCGTTTTGCTTGAGCCAGTAAAACCTCTGTGTAGGACTCTAAAGACTCGTCAATACGCCGGCAGTAGGTGATGATCACATCAAGAACCCACAAGCCGTCAGCGGTACTAGCTGGACGTAACGGCCACCCGGGTATTGAGCGATCAGAAGATCAGCAAGCAAGCCCGCTCCAACTCCTGTAAAAGCCTGCCGGTAACACTTCCCGTACAGTCCGGTCTCCTCGTCTGATATGTCGCATATCAAGTCTAGGGGTGGTAAACGTCAGACCCCAACAACCGATAAGTCGTGCCGATGTGAGGCTCATAACGGGTCGAGAAACTACTGGTAACACTTACCAGTAAATCTCTAAATCAGCCCTGGCCAGGGACTTCCCTGTTATGGCCAATCGAGCACAGCGCAACATCAACCCCCAATACCGGGAGAGACGAAACCCCTCCTATCGCTCATTGCCTCCATGTGACTCGGGACTATACCCAAAAACCACCGTTTTGCACGCCCTCTTGGACGTGGTAAGGTGGAAATAAAAGCACAGTGGGAATCACACAAGACTCTATGACGATCTCGGGTCTACAGACTAACCTACACAAGTGTCACCAGAGAACTGCCATCTGACGTGAGCTATAATACTATCTGGGAGTTCTCGGCGAGTCCGTCCAGTGTACCCAGTCTACACTGAGTACCCGTATATCATCTCTGATGTCAAACACCAATGGATATGGGATCATCCATCGCCCATCTATATGGGTCGAGAAGGTATACGCTAGTCTACTCTGGTATATCGACGCCCCGTCTCGATACACCCACGACTAGGGACCTTAAAGGATGTACTTATGGACTACCATGTCCCCACTAGTATGATCCGCATCATAGTCCAGGTAGTCAAGTACACATCCTAAGGGCTTTACCAACATGTAACTATAAGACAGTATCAAGAGACAAGTATACATGTTAAGATAAAGAGCAACCAGATAGCATACTATCATATCGAGCAAGAAAGTCCTCTCTATATATATCCAAGCATCCAATATAATATACATCATCTGTACAATACTGGCCTATAGGGCATACATACAACTAACAGTAGCTCCCTACCCATGACGCCAGGGATTAAAGCCCTCGCAAGAGGCATCTGAGCGGATACCCCGCTCGGTCATCCCCGGCTGGTGGTTGCCTACCCATGACGCTAGAGACCAAAGCCCTCGCCAAGAGGCAACCGCGCAGCTTCACTGCCCGGTTATCCTTAGTAGGCTTCTTACAGCTCCTCCAACGCTAAGGATCAAAGCCCTCGCAAGAGGCAACCGAGCGGCTACCCTGCTCGGTCATCCCTAGCCGGTAACTTCCCTACTCACGGCGCCAGGGATCAAGGCCCTCGCGAAGAGGCAACCGTGCCCATTGAGAGACTCAGATCTGTTCAAGTCTGAGCGATCCCCCCTCGACTCCGGGGTCATAGGAATACCTCCTTCTCAGCAGCACTCGGCACGCTTGACAAGTGATCAAAATCAACTCGACGTACGATCGCCTGACATGGAAGCCCAACAAAGCTAGCAAGTCTATTCTACAAATACTCTTCACATCCAAAAGATAAAGTGCAAAGCAATGAGACAGCAAGAGTTTTATTCGCACAAGCAAAATGTTTTTACAGGGGTATTGGGGGCTCCCCAGCCTTACAAAGTTCCAGAACCTTACAAAAGAGGAATGAGGAAATATCAAAAAGGCCTAAGTCACAAACCCCCTCCTGCGCCTCGCTTCCCTCATCACTGTCATCGCGGTCTGCCGGAGGCTTGACCACCGGAGGTTTTGCCACCAGGGGTGTGCTTCGCTTCCCTCATCGCTGTCTGCCGGAGGCTTTGCCACCGGGAGTGGCACCCGAGCACGGAGCTCGCCATCGGTGAACTCAGGAAGCTGCTCCTTCACGGCATCTAGAGCCTTGTTCCACGCGACGCGGAATGCTCGCCAAGCTCAGCGTGAAACTGCTCTGACGCCTTGTAATCAGCCACGGCCTTCATAGCCCGAATCTCGGCAATCCCGGCCGCCCGAAGCGCCGCCTCGGCATCCCCCTGCTCGCGTTTTTCTCCTCCTCCATGGCCGCGAAACGATCGGCCAGATCCGCCAGCTTCACCTTAGCAACTCTTCCATCCCGGCGAGCAGGCCGGCAGCGACGGAAAGCCCAGATGGAGCCATGAAGACGGCATCACCCTCCTGCACGGGAATCCTCTCAGGAACCCTCGATGGCGGCGCGCGATAGATTGTCATTTTCCTCTTAAGGAGGACCCCGTCCTCGCCCTCCCCTACGTCTCTCATCTGGGGCTCGGATAACCGTGGACGTCTCTGGCCGCTGCCGGAACAATCACCAGGAGCCATCAAAGAAGCGGACGGCCCTATCGCCGGCGGAACATTCGGCGCAGGGCATGAACCAGCCGGGGGCACGGCCGCGCTGCTGGCCTCCCTCTAGAACGAGAAACCCAAAGAGTGGGAACGAACCATATATCCAACACAAAAGAGGAAGAGCGCCGAGCAGCCAAGACTTAGAAGAAAGAAAAATATGAAGGAGTAGAGGCCCTGGAGTGGGCCCCACCCCTATTTATCACCGCAATCGCCCTCATCTAACAGCGCCCTTCATCTCCCGCCAAAGCGCCTCCTCGCGTCCAACGGCTCCGATCGTTCCACTTGTCGTTCCCACACTGGGTCGCATCCCATCAGACGCAGGTCTGCACACGTCACGTCGGCCAACCGACGCTTGACACGCAGACCATCGCTTCAGTGACAGGATGCACGAACCGGCGCACATTCCTTAAATGCGGAGATCTCGCCCTGATTCACAGGCAGAAAAGACAACTGACAGCCCGGGAACGCGTCCCGACGAAATCTTGAGAGGGAGCTCACCCCAGGCGGCCCGGCAGTCCACACTTGACCCAACCCGCCAGCTGGTCGGGACAAGAGTGGGGGGCTAATGATGATACTCTATATTGGCGATCTCCCAGATCAGGACACGTGGCAGATGACATGTCCCAAAGCTCAGAAGAAAGGGCCCGCAGTGGCCGCCAAACCACCCCTGTACCCGACCTGCAAGCACAAGCTGGCTCACCTCAGAGGCCCCTGCAAATTGGCATCCTCGACCTCTCAGCTCGCCTCCGAGCTACCACAGGACCAAGATACCTCGGCCCTCCCGCTCGTTCCCGAGCTCTCCCGCCGAGGCCATCTTCCTCGGTCCCTCCGACCGACCAACTCCGCCGCTCACAGGCGTAACCGCCGCTCCGCGAATCTCGCCATGCGCGAATCCTCCGGCGGCAACATCCCACGTTCCACACCATCACGATCCCCATTAACGGGCGATCCGCTTATTACGCGGGCGTGACGTCGGGAGCGTAACCGCCGGCGAGATTCTCACGCCTGCTACTGCGTGCTGCCGCCGCTATATAAACCCCCATCACAGAGGGGTCAAGTAAGCTTTTTTCACCCCATTTAGCCATTACTCTGCTCGGATCTCGTGCTAATTTGATCGTCGGAGGGTCCTCGGTGGTACCAAACCACCCCGGGACTTCCTTGCAGGTACTCGGCGCAAACTCCTCAAAACCACCAATCTCCTCAAAACCCATTGAGACCCACACCAACAGGAGATCACCTCCAAGATCCACCGGGAGATCGACGTAAGACAACATCTGACGGAGACCCGAAAAGGGCCTCCATCAAAACGAGTCGAAGTCGTGTTGGACCTGGCTCGTTCGTTAATAACTCAAGTTCGGTTCATTTATAATATATGTTTTAAATATTAAACTCATATTCAATAATCTAATAGTTCCGAATACCCAATCCAACATCTCATATTATATACAATTTTTTTTATTTTTACTCCTCTCTCTTCATATCGTGTCCGAATTTCCAGCCTTCGACTTGAAGAAAAATCTAGCCTTTTTTCTCAAGGCCAAACTCGAAAAGTTTCTAGCCCTAGTCTCGAAACCTTGAAAATAAAAATTTAAATCTCCTCGGCGACGGTTCTTCTTTGAAGTCCTATGAGAAGATCTGCACAAATCAAGAACATTGAACCCCAATTCGAAGAAATCGAGCGTGGAATCAAAAAAATTGAGTTTCAAAGGTTGGCCGTTAATGGCTCAGCTCGTTAAAAAACAAACAAGAGCCTAATGTGTCAGCTCGCTCGGGATCAAACTCGAGCCGAACCAATGCTAAACGAGCCCTAACTTGGCTCGTTAAATAAACGAACAAGAGCCTAGCGTGTCAACTCGGGATCGAACTCGAGCCGAACCAATACTAAACGAGCCCTTGCTTGGCTCGTTAAATAAACGAACAAGAGCCTAACGTGTCAACTCGGGATCGAACTTGAGCCGAGCCAATACAAAACAAGCCCCAGCTCGCTCGAGTTCGGCTCGTTTAGAAGGCCTATTGGTACAAAATTCCATATCTGTGCTTTTCATTATGGTCACGACCACTCCTTTTTCACTTTATGAAAAATGCAATCACCAACTTGGAAGCCAAGGCCAACTTGAAAGCAATCACCTCTGTTTTGGATGCCAAGTCGATCACTATGCTAATTGCACTAATATAATTTCTGGATTTATGCAACACTAGATGTTTCATACACTGCTGTTATCTCAATCATTACCAAAAAGTGACAAATTAAGTCATTTTCAACACATTGTGGATTCAAACATAGGGGGCCTTGAATGGACTCATATGACACAAGATACACAGCCATTCAACCCAGCTCTCATTCTATCTATATATCTATCTTTCTCTATAATTGTTGTAGAATGTGATATGATTCCCTTTTAATTCTATACAATTCATGATTGAGGAAATGCATATGGCTACCGAAGCTGTGTTCTTTCTGGTCATGCTCCGCATTTTGAGCTCGGTTGTCGATGGAGCTCAAGTTCCGGCCATGTTCGTGTTTGGAGATTCGTTGGTCGATGCTGGGAATAATAACAACCTCCTCCTAAGCCTCGCGAAAGCCAACTACGCACCTAACGGGATCGATTTCCCTGCCGGGGTTACCGGCAGGTTCTGTAACGGCGGTACCGTTGCGGATTACTTGGGTAAGAGAATGGTTCGACAATTCAACTCGTTGGTTTTTCTTTTTCTTTTCTTTTAATGTTTTTCTTTTCTATCTTAAGTTGCCAATTATCCGTCGACTGCATTTTCATGGTTCCAATGGTCACGCACAAGAGAGGAAGGCTTGATTTTCTTTTTTAATTTATTTTTATCTTTTTATCTCTCCTTTTTTTATAACAGGCTATCATCTAGGGCTACCAAATATCCCACCATACAACGACCCAAGCACAACCGGTTCAAATATACTGCAAGGAGTTAACTATGCATCTGCTGCCTCTGGAATCCTTAATGACACAGGATACTTATATGTAAGCCAACATTAATTATCATCAAAAACCATTCTAATCTGTTCAATTAGCACATTAATCATCATCATCAAATTCTCATTAAAATGCAATTTCCGTTTCTTTGAATGTACAGGGACAATTGTTCCCCATGGATGAGCAAATCCAAAACTTTGAGGACACACTAGAGGAATTAGGCTCTCTTGTTGGAGATGGACTTGGAGATTACCTCAACAAATCTCTCTTCTTTGTGTGCACGGGGAGCAATGATTATATCAACAATTATCTGGCTCCTTTATCCGACAAACCCAAGATTTATACCGACGAAACCTTTGCCGATTTGCTCTTGCAAGAATTTGGTAGGCAGCTCAAGGTATTGTGAATAGATTTTTAAAACCTAATTTCTACTTGCCATTATCAAGAAAACATTGATATTGCATTGCCAGCTACTGTCAAGTTTTCCAACCCTTGTTACAATTACATTCAGAGAGAGAAATTATAGATGAAATATTTATTTAAGAAATCTCTTCAATTGCTTTCCGGCTTTTGTGGCATTTCCATCTTTAAAGCTGCCGAGAATTGTTTACCCTTTTTATGAACTCTAACAATCGAATATTAAAATGAAGGTAGAGTTTAAACAAAACAAGTTTAGAAGTTTTTAAGTTTGACTAGAAAATCCTGAGGTTCGAGACTTCCGATGAGCGCAAGCACTTACCGTTAATTACATCTCATCGTCTTAGAAAATACCTAGATGAGATACCTTATTAGGCTGTTCTAAATCACATCAATTTGAATAAAGCTTACATCATATACATGTATACTTGCAATAAAAGATAACATGAAAGAAGTTATCAACATATTTCATTTATATTGATTTGTATACAATTTTGAGATATATACATCTTTTTACATCTCAAATTACATGAAAGAGTTGCATGAAAATGTTAACGTGTTTTAAAAGAAAACGAGGATGTATATCACATTTGATATCATTTTTAAGATTAAGCGGATATCCCTATTTATGGGTCCCATTCTAAATTAAATTGAGTCAATGCGGAATTCCCTGAATAGGACCAACAGTATATAACTTGGAAATATGGGGAGGATCACTCTAAGTGGGATCCAAACCCAATATAGAGTGCATGCGGAAAAGACATCCGCTTCACTCTAAACTCGCAGATATCTCTTACAGAGATATCCACTGCATTTTAAGCTTGCGGATATCTATATGAGATATCCGCAACATATGGGTGTCCTCCATAGATCATATGTGTATCTTTTTAGATACCCGATGGGGTGTTTTATGGTTCTTATTGGGTTATTTTCTTGAGATATAAAAGGATATGCTTTATGATATTCATTAGAGACATCTTCAAGGTCATCACAAATATGTATTTTGAGATAGCCGCATAGAATATATTGTTATTAGGATACTCTGTATTATGATTAAGTATCCATTAATGGGATCTTTTCATTTCTTTTAAGAAACAAATAAAGTTTTAATGTTCTTTAGTAGATCTCCACTTGGGTATTAAAATGATTCTTGTCCAAAATACAAATAAGCAGCATTTCCCCTTATATTTTTAAGTTGTTATTGAGAAATATAAACTGTTTAAAATCCGTATCCTCGTATGCATAAGAAAGATAGGACTCCACCTACTTTCTGAAAAGAAATACTTTGGTATTCTCATTTTAGTTAAAGAATCATGAATTCATCTTGTTCTTGAGTTCCTTGAGAAGCTCTTGGTCATAAGAATCCTTGGGAATTCATCCAAGCCATTCAAACATTCTCCGTTAAAATTTGAAGAAAGAGAAAAGGGTTCTCAAAGAAAGATGAGATCCATCCATTTTCTTTTTTCTTCTTCTTCTTCTTCCCTTTCTTCCATGAGCCGAATCCTTGATCTTTAACCTGTCTAAGTTTGTGAATCCTCTCCTCTTCTTTTTAATCTTGCCTTAGAAAGGGTATTATTTATAGCAAAATAGGGTAGTTAGCAACCTACTATCCACTTTTGAGGGGAAGTGGGGGCTAAGACAAGCCACTCAAAGTCCCATAACCATTCGAGCGGGTGTCTTTTAGAGATACTCACAGCTACTCCTAAATTGGAGTGGATATCTCTAAAAAATAGATACCCGGCCGCAACTTAAAGGTCTCTGTCTTTGAGGTTCCCGCTCCTTTCCCCATTATTACATATTTTGAGGTTCAGCAATAATCTAGTGAAAACGGAGTAGGCAGAAACATGCTGATTATTGTCGGTTGTTATGACTAGGCGGCATAGAAGTAAATTTCATCTTACTGTATTTTTCTCAGAAATAAACTTTTCAAGAATCGCCATTTTTATATTTTGCTACAATTCAGTGAAAGCTAAAATATCGTGTTACCGCAGAGCGTCTGCCATGCATAAGTCTTAGACCATGTAGAACAATATGAACGGTATCGTTCTTAGAACCACAGCATGTAAACTTGTTTTCTTGACCGTTGCAAGAGGAAATTACCTTTTATAGCAGCGGCTCATGAGGTTCGGTTTCCTCATTTTGAATCAATATATTTCATAAAATTGATTCAAAATATATTAATGAAAATAACCAATCTTTAATTTTTCTAGCATGAAAATAACTAAATCCTAGAAAATTGGTTAACCTTTATTCCTTTTTGACCTCCCAAGCAGGATCTCTACTGTTTGGGTGGAAGGAGGTTCTTGATAGCCAGTGTGGGCCCACTGGGGTGCATTCCTAACCAGATAGGCTACTCGGACAACATATCCTCATGTGTGGATTCAACAAATGAATTGGTGTCGGTGTTCAACTGCAAGCTCAAGGCCATGATCGATCAATTCAACACAGATATGCAAGACTCATACTTCCTCTATTGGGATACCTATGCCTCAACCTTAGATGTTATTGATAACTATTCGAGCTATGGTAATTACTCTTTACCGTAACCAAGCTATGGCCCTGTGACCGGTGCACAAAATGGGCCAAACTGAGGATAAAAAGTCACGTGCTTGTGGGGGGCTGTCCTCCCATGCATTTCTCCCATTTTGTGTACTGGCCAGCACTCGATCGTATAATTAGCGTTTTCTTTTGGTTATTTTGTTATGGTATGACATTCCTTCTGAAATTAAACAAGGGTTCAAGTATCAACACATGGCTTGTTGCGGAGCTGGCCGGGCGAAGGGGCAGATCATATGCCTGCCGCTGTTGCCTCTAGAGTGTCAAAATAGACGCGACTTTGTGTTTTGGGATCCATACCATCCGACGGATGCTTTTAATGTTATTGCTGCCAGGCATGCTTATCAAGAATGTTTGCAAGACTCCTTTCCAAGGAACGTGCAGGAGCTTATTCAAAGTTAATTAGAGGATCGATGGGTTTAATTTTTGTAGCTTTTACAACTTAATTCCCTGTTAATGTTTGGCACGCAAAAGTTCAATGTTTGAACATCGGCAATAACGAAGAGCGATCGACCAGCCGGGGATCGGGAACAATAAGTTTGTTAATTTCTTTGTTTAATTTTGCTATTTTTTGTAATTATTTGTTAATCATTCACTCTATTGGTTGGATTATTTAAATTTAAGCGTTATTCACAAGTCAATAATAGTCCGAGTACACTTTTAACAAAACTTGATAAGAAGTGACCGTCTTTTTGAAAGATCAGGTAATAAAGGTACTATTACAATGCGTGTATACATCAAAACACATCTTAATATGGAGGTATGACAAAAGTATATTTAGACGACTTACGGGTAATAACTGAAAGTACGCTAATAACCTTAGAGTAGGGTGATTAGGTTTTTTAAAAAAAAAACTATCTCTAACTTTATAACGGTAGCAATGTGTGCAATGTTTGCAAGAGCCCGTAAGAAAATAAAACCATATAGGAAAAATAGTTTAAGCCTTTATAAAGGTTTGATCAATAGAAACATTTTAGTTAAAGGTATTTTATAAAAATATATGCAATATGAAAATTTAATCGTCTGTATTTTTTCAAGCTCATTAGCTCCTAACCCTTTTACATCAAGGTCCTTAAAAGAAATGAGCATAGAAATAAAGAGAATACAAATAAAAACAAAACCCCAAAAGGCCTAACCACACCTTAGCTGATTTTTGAGTCTTGTTTTTCATGTTGACTTCAAATTTGATCCTAAAAAGTTTGGCTTGTGAAGTTTCAACATTTGCCCCCATCCTCCTTTTGGATATGGCATTTGCAATATAGTCCTCCTATCTCTATTAAATGCTCCGTATAATTCAAATCTGTAAAATAACCATAGCATACGGAGCAAACGATTTGGCAATAATCAAAATATAATGGGATGAGATCAACAATCTTCTTCTTTTTTATTATTGACAAAATTAGCATGTTTTTTATTATTCTCCTTATTGTCTTATCATACAAATGTTAAGTGAATTTGTATCGTGATATCAAAAACATATCATAATATCCTCCCCCTCAGCAAAATCAAAATGTGGATGTGATAAAAAATTATAGAGGGTGACAAAGCTCCCCCTGTCAATATGCATAATATATATATATATATAATGCTCCCCTTTCCAATTTAACTACAAACTAAAGGCATTCAGAAACACGTCATGATAAGGAAAATTTAATCATTAGGATTGCACATACTTATATCATGTCTAATAAGACAAAAATCATTTTCAGATAATGGTTTGATAAAAATATCCGCTAGTTGATTTTTTGCGTCTGTAAATTCAAGCAAAATATTTTCCTTTTCAACATGATCTTTCAAAAGATGATGCCGAATATCTATGTGTTCAGTCCTAGAATGAAGCACAGAATTCTTTGACAAATTAATTGCACTGGTATTAACATACAAAATTCGTGTAATGGAAAAATTATACCAACATCTAAGGGTGTTTGTTGCATCCAAATAATTTAGGCGCAACAAAGTCCAGCTGTAATATATTTTGCTTCAGTGGTTGATAATACAACAAAATTTTGTTTCTTAGAATACCAAGAAAAAGACAATGACAAAAAAATTGGCATGTCCCACTAATGCTTTTACGACCAGTCTTGTTACCTGCAAAGTCTGCATCAATGTAACCAAGCAAATCAAAAGAAGATGTTTTTGGATAAAATAATCTTAATTCCAAAGTGCCTTTAATATATCTAATAATACGTTTAGCCGCAACTAAATGTGCTTCTTTAGGAGCCGATTGGAATCGAGCACATAAACAAATACTAAATAATATATCTGGACGACTAGCCGTTAAATACAATAAGCTTTCAATCATACCACCAAACAATTTTTGATCCACACTTTTACCTTTCTCGTTCTTGTCTAATTTCATTGTAGCGCTTATTGGAGTTGGCTTGGATTTGGTATCATCCATTCCAATTTTCTTTACAAACTTCTTGGCATATTTTTCTTGATTTATGAAAATTCTCTCTTCGGTTTGTTTGACTTGTAATTCGAGAAAGAAGGTTAATTCTCCCATCATGCTCATCTTGAACTGATTCTTTATCAAGTCGGAAAATTCTTCACACAAAGAGATATTAGTGGTACCAAAAATAATACCATCTACATATATCTGTACAAGTATATGATTTAGCTTAGATTTAACGAAAAGAGTTGTATCAATCCTACCTTTTGAAAAATCATTTTCAATAAGAAAAGTAGATAATCTCTCTTACCAAGCTTTCAGAGCTTGTTTAAGACCATATAAAGCTTTTTTAAGACGATAAACATGATCAGGAAATTTATGATCTTCAAAGTCGGATGGTTGTTCAACATAAACTTCTTCATTAATAAAATCATTTAGAAAATCACTTTTAACATCCATTTGAAAAAGTTTAGTATTTTTGAAAGATGCATATGCTAAAAACATTCTAATAGACTTAAGTCCGGCAACTGGAACAAAGGTTTCATCAAAATCGATGCCTTCCTCTTGTGTATAGCGTTGAGCAACTAATCGAGCGTTTTTTCTAGTCTCTATGGCATACTCATCAAGTTTGTTACGAAAAATCCATTTTGTTCCAATAATAGTATGGTCTTCAGGTGGATGCACCAAAATCCAATCATTTCTAGAAAAATTGTTAAGTTCCTCTTGTGTAGCCAAAATCCAAAACTCATCATTAAAAGCATCATCAAAACTTTTGGGCTCTAATAAAAACGCTAAATGACCGCATTCACTTAAACCCTTAGATCGAGTCGTAACACCACTAGATGGATCCCCAATAATAAGGTCCATAAGATAGCTCGACGCATGTTTCCAACTATGAAGAAGTTTTTGAGTAGTTTGAATATTTTCAACCTTGTTATTAATAATTTGAAAATTATCCAACTTTAAAAGTTGCTTTTCCTCGTCGTTGTAACTATTAGAAGAATTTAAAATATTTATTTCATCAAATTTCACATGCATTGATTCTTCAACAATTAAAGTTCGTTTGTTAAAAACTCTATAAGCCTTGATTGTCGAAGAATAACCAAGAAAAATACCAATATCAATCTTTGAGTCAAATTTTGCTTTTCTATTTTTAATGTTTAGACAAAAAAACATTTACAACCAAAAATCCGAAAATAGACAACATGGGGGGATTTTTGATAAAAAAAGTTAATAAAGAGTATTTTTAAGTATTGTCCTAATAAGTACACGATTAAGTACATAATATACCATACTACCCGCTTCGGCCCAAAAATATGTGGGTAAATTGTATGAATTAAACATACACCTTGCCATTTCTTGAATGTTTCTATTTTTCCGTCCGACAACACCATTCTGTTGAGGTGTTCTTGGAGCAGAAAATTGATGAGCGATGTCATTTTCTAAACAAAAATTTTCAAAAACTTTATTATCAAATTCACCCCATGGTCACTTCTAATTTTAACAATAGACAAATAACATTCTTTTTCAACTCGTTTCAAAATATTTGAAAACATAATAAAAGCTTCATCTTTATTTGCTAAAAATAAAACCCATGTAAATTTAGAAAAATCATCAATAATAACAAATACATAAAGCTTTACCACCTAAGCTAGTAGCAATCATTGGACCAAATAAATCTAGATGCAAATAATCGTAAAGGTCTCGAAGTAGAAACATCATTTTTAGAATGAAAAGACAGTTTAATTTGTTTACCCTTTTGACATTCCTCGTAAAGATAATAATCAATACAATTAAGTTGAGAAAGTCCACGAACTAAATCTTTCTTCGATAACTTTACTACCAAGTCCATGTTAGCGTGTCCAAGTCTTTTATGTCATAACCAAGATTCCTAATTCATAGCTGCTAAACATTTGATATTTTGTGCAACTAATTCATTAAACTCAAAAACATACACATTAGAGCGTCAATTAACTTTATAACTTCTATCACATAATTGACTTATGCTAAGAAGGTTATGATTTAAACCTTGAACTAAATAAATATCATCAATAATAAAATTAGTTTCCTTACCAATGGAGTCAATACCTATAATTTTTCTTTTGTCATTACCTCCAAAGGCGACTGCGCCGCCTTCCAATCTCGATAGCAATATGAACAAATTAGGATTGCCTGTCAGGTAATGTGAGCATCTACTATTGAGATACCATATTTCCTTACATTTTGAAGCTAGGCACACCTGCATAAGAAGAGATTGGTATGCCTTTAGGTATCCAAATTTTGTTGGGTCCTTGAAAGTTAGTTTTGACACATATTGGTGTCCACATCAAGCCATAATAAGATAAATTATTTTTTATTTTACAATGACTAGATAAATGTTCATGATTCATGCAATAAATAAAAATAACTTTAGATCTAATATGACTTCCACGGAAATAAGAGTAAGAGTGAGAATTATAATCAGCGTTCAATTCCTCCTTTGAGTAGTATCATTAGGAGATCTAGTTTTAGTATTAAATTTGTCTGCTTGCTTTTGAAGCGAATTTGATCAACTTTTGCAAATTTTCATTTTAAACCTTTAAAAATTTATTTTCATCTTCAATATCATTAGAAGCCTTGCTCTTAATGAACAAATTATTCTCAAGTTCACTGAGTTTACTTTCACAACTAGCATGATGCTCTTTGAGCAAACTATATTTTAATCTTAATTTTTTGTATCCATTATTCAATTCACATATAGCATCTTCGAGATTTTTGCATGAAAGAAAATCTGAAGGGTCTTGATTTACTTTATTTTCGTACACCATAAAACATATGTTGGGGTGTGACCTTACAAATCTAGCCGTTTCGCAAGCTTCATTTCCCTCCGAGTCATCTGATTCCGATTCTTCCCAACTAGCATACATACCCTTTGACTTGCTAAATTACTTTTGCCCCTCTTTAAGTAGAGAATAATCTCTTCTTATATGACCTGGCTTATTACAATCAAAACAATTGCCAAAGTTTTCTACTTTCTTACTGAATATTATTTTCGCACCTTTGCTTTTTCGGCTCTTGCTTTTGCGCATCATCCCTGCAAAGCGTCTTGAGAAATTAGCCATCTCTTCTTCTAAATTTTCATAACTGTCATCGGAAGAGAAATCATCGATTTCACCTCTTAGGGCTACATCGTGCTTCTTTGTCGCTGATGCACGCAATTGTTCTTCACTTGCATGTTTTTGAAGAGTAAGTTCTAGTGTTTTTAACCTGCCAGTCAATTCTTCAAGAGACATATTTTTAGATTCATAGTGATACTAATAGGTTGAATGATGGAATTCTACTTTTCAGAAAAACATTCAAGCAAACGTTGATTTATCTGACTGACCGGAATAACAACACCTAGAATATGTAGTTGATTTATAATTGTTTTGAATTTAGCACATGCATCAAGAATATCATCAACATCCATGTTAAATGTTCTAAGTCATAGGTAAGCAAACGAACTCTACTCTCCTTAACTTGAGAGGTGTCCTCATGATTAACTTCTAAAATGTTCCACATTTCCTTAAAAGTTTTTAAATGCATGATTTTATGGAATTGTACTCTAGAGATACCACAAATAATTGCACTAATAGCACGAGCATTTAGATTAGTTAATTCGAGTTAATTATCATTCCATTCGCTATGAGATTTGAGATAGATTACCCCATTAACAATCTTTGATGGAAATTCGTATCCATCTTCGATCATACCCCATACTCTCCAATTTATAGATTGAATATGAAACATCATGCAAGTTTTTCAATATGGGTAATCAGTAACATCAAAATAAGATGGCCTAACAGTAGACCTGCCTTCATGAAACCCGGTTGCATATCCGGAAGTGGGTGTGTGAGTCATATAGTTGGTCGTGGATCATTACTCTTAGGGTGTTAATCCAATATCAAGAGCCCAAACTCTGATACCAAATGAAAGTACGCTAATAACCTTAGATGGGGGTGGATAGGGTTTGTAAAAAAAAATGCCTTACTTTATAACAGTAGTAATATGTTCAAGCAATTAAGCACAATTAAATTAAATCAATCGTAACACAAGCAATATGATAAAGTAAAGAGATAAGAAAAGATGCAAACTGTGACACTGTCGATTTAGACTGATTCGTCACCCTTTGTCTAGTTCACTGCCTAAGGCCCCGCCCTTAAGAGTTTCTCTTTCACAATAACCCTCCTTCAACCGGGCAGAGAAAATCTTATACGTTCTGTTTCTTCGCTAGAAGCTTACAACATTTTACACTGAATCAAATCTTCACTCTTAAACATGTGAGAGAACGTTACACGAATAATTTGATGGCTTATGGATTTTCATAAACCCACTTTTTAGTTCTGATGATTTTACACAATATTAATAGATATATACACGTGTTTCCTATTGCATATTTCATAAAACTGTATATGAGCTTGGTCGTATTTGAGAAAAATTTCAGGATATCAACCGATACAAGCCTACGATGGAGAATGGAGGAAATTGAGATAAAACGGCAAATCTATTGAAGGTTGGAGGATAATAGACTAGAGCCCCTCAATGAAAAATTCAAGCTCAAGAAGCCAAGGAGCCAAAAGTCCAAATTCAAAAGAATTCAAAAAATCGAAAAATAACTCATGCATACACTCTTCGTATTATTTGTGAAACTCTTGGTGAAAAACTTGTGTTGGTTTTTGTTTAAATCTTTTTCAAAACCAAGTTCAAATTTGTCTGAAAAATCCTTCTTCAGACGTCTATACCATTGTGCTTTAGACGTCAGTCCTATTTTCCAAAACACGCATAAGTTTTAAGATAACAGTTTCTTCTTCAGAACAAACGTCTAAAGTATACCAGAACAAACGTCTGGATGTCTCTGTCTTTTCATTGCCTTAAACTTTTGACAGAACAAATATCTGTCAAAACTTCTTCAGACGTCTGGTTGATCTCTATATTTTCATTAGCTTAAAACTTTTTACAGAACAAATGCCTGTCAAAACTTCTTCAGACGTCCCGTTATTCTCTCTATTTTCATTGTCTTAAAACCTTTTACAGACCAAACGTTTGTCAAAACTTCTTCAGATGCCTGGTTGTTCTCCGTATTTTCACCGCCTTAAAATTTTTGTGGGAACAAATGTCTGAACCTATTTAGCACAAATGTCTGAAGGTAAAAATCATTGAAAATCTTTTCTTTTTCAGACGTGTGTCACTTGTTTTTCAAACGTTTGTTTGTTCTCTGTACTTTCATTGGCCATATTTTGAAAACCACGGCAAACGTCTAAAGCTATTTAAGACAAACGTCTGAAGCTCAAATTATTTGGAAACCTTTCTTCTTCGGACATTAGTGTCTTTATACTTCAGACATCTGTTTGCTTTCTGTGTTTTCTTACCTTCTTTCAAAAACTATCGGCAAATGTCTGAAGTGTATTCAAACAAACGTCTGAAGCTATTTTATAGCCGTTGCTGATCCATCTTCAGATGCCTTGTCTGATTGAACTTCAGACGTCTAATAACAGTTCTTTTTGACTGATTTGACTTGTAACGGCTAGTTTTTCTTGTGTGGTATTTATTGCTATTTGCTTTGGGTTTTGAACAGCCAAGAATTGCAAAAATTATTCTGAAACATTCCAAGACTTTTTCTTATTTCTTGTAAGAGCAAAATCTTGATTTTGATTATTTTTTCTCTTACGCACTCAAAAATATCAAAGAGCTTAATTTGATTAATTAATACTCATTGAGATTAGTTGTGAATTTTGAGTGAAACACTTTTAAAGAGTAATTGTGCTTAATTGTAACGCTCTTCTTTTTTTTTGTGTGAGGATATCTTGAGTGTAAGAAAGTCTTTTGTAAGAGAGAAAAGTAAGAGAGGTTTTTTTTTTGTGTGAGGACTCTTGAATGCAAGGGTGCTTTTGTAATGAAGGAGAACTTGTGGTCTCGGTGGAAACGTGGTGTAAGAAGTTGCGGGTGCGCAACGTGAAAGTCTCAGTGGAGACGTGATTAGTTGAACAGGCTTGTGCGCTTAAAGAAAGAGAACTAGGGGATCTCCCGAACCTCTCTAAACGACTTGTTTTTGTGTTTGTTATTTCTTTCTCTTGATTTAGATTTCAATTGCTTAGATAGAAATTTCTTGCCTAACACTATTTGCTCTATATCCTCTTTACTCACTTGATTGCTATATTTATTGCTTGTTATATGTTCACGTATTCACAATTGTAGATTGGTTAGCCTCTTATCCTTATTGGTATATCATTTGCTTAAGCTTTGCAATTGTGTTTGATTGGCAAGTATAGTTTATAGATTTTTTTTTTAATTTGAGTATATCGGTAACCTTGTCCTATTCGCCCCTGTTCCCCTCCGAAACACGGAGACGCGACCGCGCGGGTCCGTCTTGCCTGAATTTCGGGGCAGATACTAATTGGTGCTATCCGTCTACCTCTCCGAAGATACCAAGTTGATTTATGGCACCATGTATCGAAGGTTTAAACTGATGCAGCCGATATAGCAGACTTCGTCAGATTCCCCCTCGTTTGAGGGGTTTTTGATTGTGGGGACGCTCTTCCCTACAGTTAATTACGCTACCGCATCGCGGTAACAACTTTCTCCTTCTCCATATGGTTACTTCGTATCGTGGGTGTTTGTTTTGTGTTTGGTTGCCCGTGGATTGTATATGGAAACTAATTTATGTTGTCGCCCGTAGGGCGTGGATTAGTCCAAATCCGTATTTTCTTAGATTTGGGTTTGGGGTTGGGTTTAAGGATACGTTAGTCTCATTTGAGCCTAAGATCAACTTAAACGTATGTTAAGGATACGTTAGTCTAATTTTAGACTAAGATCAACTTAACGGGATCATTTAGATCCAACAAGAGAGCATTTTGGCTCTAATGTTTAGTTTAAGGATATTGCGGTCGATTACCAGTTTAAGGACATGGTGGTCCAATGTTAGTTTAAGGATATCTCGGTCCAAGGTTAAGGACATCATAGTCCATGAGTTTAAAGACATCACAGTCAAGGTTAAGGACATCATAGTCCATGAATTTAAGGACCCCACAGTCCAGGTTAAGGACATCATAGTCCGTGAGTTTAAAGACCTTACAGTCAAGATTAAGGACATCATAGTCCATGGGTTTTAAAGGACCCCACAGTCCAGTTTAAAAACGTCATAGTCTATGAAATGTATGGTTGTCGAGACCCGTCACCTCTCTAAAGACGTTGAAGGATTACAACGACAAATATCAGAGGAGTGAAGAGATGTACCCTTGAACCAATTTTGGTTGAAAGATCTGTAGTCCAATTTGGGGCTAAGATCTGTTATTTATGAGCATATGAAATCAATTAATCTGAATTGAGGACTTATGGCCAATTTGGGCTAAGTCCATTCAATTACAATGTTCAACATTTGTTTTTGAGTTGTTAGATGTTTGTTTGAGCCCAATCCCTTTAAAAATGCTATGCATTAGTTTGGTCTCTGACAATATTTTGTCTTTAGTTGAATGCTGTGCATTTATCATAGCTCCAGGCTTATTCAAAGAACAGTTTATGTTCTGTCTAAACGCACATAAAAACATGTGGCGCATTTGGCACTAGTGCCAGTCGATGAGCGCAGTGCGCTATGGTTAAAGCACTAATGAAGAGCGCTGATGCGCTTAGCGCTAGACGTAGAGCGCTGATGCGCTATAGTTGAAGCGTTGAGGCGTTTGGCGCTGGTGCCATATAATGAGCGCAAAGCACTTTTAGTAATGCAGCGCACACGTGAGAAGTACGTAGCGCGCTTAGCGCTGAGCGCTAGCCAATGAGCGCAGTGCGCTATGTTTGAAGCGCTATGGCACTGCAGCGCTTTGCGCTAGATGAAGAGCACTAAGACACTTTTAAATTAGGAGCGCTAAGGCTCTTCTTAGGTTAACTTTGCGCTCTGAAGATTATCTTTTCTTTGACAAGAGACTTTGTCTCAAGATTCTAAGAACAAAATTCTTAGTTTATAGGGGATATTTCAATCTCTTTTTTTATGAAAGGCTTTGCCTTTATGGTCTGTGATCCTAAGAGAATTGAATAATTCTGTCCCCTCCCCTTTATAATGAGATGCTCATAATCTCTTTTGTGAGAGACAACTTGTCTTATAGATTTATAATCTGTGAAAGAAGTAAATACTTCTTTTTATATTGAGACGATTTCGTCTTTCTATTCTTTTTTTTTTTACCTTGAAAAGAATTGTCTTTTTTTGCCGAGAGCTTCTTCTTCTTCTTGAGATTTTCTCAGAGTTTATGGGGGGTTCCTCTCTTTGAGACTTGAAGTCTCGGGGCCTTTATATAGGGCAAGATGGTTTGTTCAATCAGTTAAGAAGATCTTTTCTCCAATTGATTTGGGGAATTTCCCATCGTTAGATCTTTGATCCAAGGGCTTCTGGTTTACAGAAGATAATCTTCTTATTTTTTACCAAGATTGGGAAATCTTTCCCCCTTACAGAATTTGTTCTGTATTTTAGTGATTTTTAATCACCATTGGAAATCACCATTGGATCATTGATCCAACGGTGTTCCAAATTCAGGGCACAATCTTTTCTGTTTGGAAAGATTCAACGGAATTTCATTCTTGTTAATTGATGATTTAATTATATCCGTTGGATATTTGATCCAACGGTGAGGAACATTTAGTTCCAGCGCTGGCGCTTATGCGCTCTGCCCATGGTGCACTACTTGGAGCGCAGCGCTCTTAGCGCTAGCGCACACGTGCTTTGCACGTGGTGCGCTACTTGTAGTGCAGCGCATCTAGCGCTAGCGCCTTTGCGCTTTGCACGGGGGTGCGCTAGTTGTAGAGCAGCGCTTTTATAAAAGCGCAGTTTTAATTCAAATTTTGAATTCTGAACAGAGCTTTGCTCTAATTGTGGAAATAAATGCCCCCCATTGCGCTCACGGGGCCCACATGTGGGTGCAGCGGTGGCAGCATCTCCACTCTTGGATCAACCGAAGAATTGAAACGGCGCTTAGTGCCTATAAATAGGACCTTTGGCCCTTGAGATGACTTTTGTTCATCTTCAATCCTTCTTGAAAATTTATTTTCTCCTTCAGAGCGCAGCTCTTCCTCTTAAGAATTTTCTTAAGGACAGAACTCTGTCAGATTTTTTAGGTAAAAGATTAAATCTTTTTGAAATATCTTTTAGGGTTTCACCCATTAACAGAGCCTTGCTCTTCATAGATCTTTGATCTAAAGAAAATCCTTTTTAGGGTTTTATTAACAGAACTTTGCTCTCTTGGAATCACCAATCTAAAATGATCTTGGTTATGATTTCTTAATCTATTAATGGAGTTTTGCTTCTTTCAGATCATATAGAAGAACTCTTAAGAGTTTGTTCATGGATCTTAAAGATCAAATTGAAATTTTATTTTTGATGGATTATTCCATCATCTTCTCAGAGCAAAGCTCTTAGGATTTTCTTGAGGAATTTTATTCCTTCATCATTAGACTTTGACAGATGTCTGTCTAGTGAAGAGCGCTGCTCTCAATGGGAGTTTTACTCCTCTGCCCGAGAGATTTCTCATTTAATGAGAATCAATTGAGGATTTCCTCATTTAATTGACAGTCTCATCAAATGATGAAGCTGTCTTATTAATGATGAACTGTCATCTAGATTTTGTGGGTCCCCCTTTGGTTCTCTTTTTACTGCATTGCAGTGCGGTACGAATTTTAAAGTACCAAGCGTCAAAGTTTAAATTATAGCACCAAGGGTTGACTTTTGTTCTTTTTCGCGCAGGTGACATGTCTTTCGACACTTCTTTTCCATTCATCCGCTCAGAAGGCGGATTTTCTGAAGCGCCCATAGACCGAGAGGTTTTTGCGCTGATCAAAGACCATGACCCGGAGCACAAGATTCTGCATCTATGGGGGAAATGGTACAATCAAATTATCATGGGCCGACGGAGCTTTTCCTGTGCGACACCCTCGGAGCCTATTTCGGCGATCGCTTATGCAGATGCACCACCGATAAATTACGCTGTGGAGGAGGTCAACTGGACTTCAGAGGGTCTCCTTCGGTCTTCTATGGCCGCGATACCCGTGCAGCCACCGGTGGCCTTGGACATTCTAGGACGGCGCATTTTTCAAGGCGAGGCGCGCCCGTGGGGATAGCCATACAATGTAGGACTAACTCCCCGTCACCCAGCCGGGTATTTGCAGTGGGCTCGGTATATTTTATCAGCGAAGAAATCACAGTTGTTGAAGCTCGGATTGTATCCCGCCGTTTATGCTTCTTTGTTTCGATATTCCACACCTCCTACATGGTGGGTCGGGGCATTTCTGGAGCAGTGGAACATTCTGACCCATACTTTCCTCCTATCAGATCGAGAAGTCTCCATTTCTTTAGAGGAGTTTGCAGAGGTCTCGGGTTTACCCGTTAGGGGGGAACATTATGAGGAATTGCTTCCCCTGGATGAGTATATTTTCGCCACCAAATCAGTGGTAATGGATCTTACTCCCGAGAACGCTATTCAACACCAATTTTCGAGTTTGATAAAGGTGTTGAATATCTATGAGAACCTCTCTCTTAGATCCGAAGGTCGTGGAGTTAATTTTACGGCTTTTATCACTGATTTTCTTCGCCCAGATGTATTGAAGGAAGAAGTCGAGAAATTCGCCAGTCTTGACGACCCCTTCGGCTTAGGTTTGGGCAACCTGCAGGCGGCGGAGGCGGATCAGAAGAGCTTCTTTCTACCCGATACCCCGATCATCCCTTTTGCAGAGCTGGGGGCTCCTGGGATTGACGAAGAAACGTTCTTTTTAGGGTTTATTGGGTTATGGCTGAGTTGTTTTGCGCTACCCATGCACCATCGCCGTATGAGGTCGTCCGTCTTCTATCCTGCGCATCGGATGGTTGCTGGGATACAAGTGGCTGTAGGGATCGCTGGGTTAGCCCATGTGTATCACGACCTTAGCTTGGCAGTTGATACCACTGAGCCAGGGGTGTAGTCGGTAAATTTCCCGATGCATTATTTCACGTCGTGGCTCGAGTTGCACGTGCTAGGCATCTTTGGCATCCACAAGAGGCCTGGTTTTTATGACAGGTGCAGGTTCCCTCGAATCATGCGACTGGTCGGCGCTTCTATTGTGACTCCGACGCAATGGGAAGCTAGAGGCTTGATTCTTCGCCTGCGCACGGTTGGAGCTGGCATGTCCTTTACTGATAAAGTTTTGACCGTCGGCCAGGAATCAGGGAAGATGGTGCTGCCATTGCAGGATATATTTAAAGATGGGGCCTCCGTCTTGAAAGCTCAGGAGATTCTTCATCTATACTCTATCCGACCAGGCTTTCTCGTATTTAAGATGAATGACTCGGCTTTATTTATGAGGTATAACCCGCATCGCTTCGCCCAGCAGTTAATCTACAATCAGGGCGTCCCACTCGAGGCTTTCTTAGAAGAACCGGCTGCCACTGAAGAGGGTACTCGGAGCGCACAACATCATTTTATGCGCCTGAACACAGGGTCTAATTTCTTCATCAGCGAACCGAGTTGTGTTCCGCAAGCTGTGAATGTGTATGTTGCGTGGTACCAACATTCGATTGGTGCCGTCATTAGGGAGGAAAAGCGATTGCTGCTTAATTGCAAGGGCGCAGTGCCGGCTGGTGATCGAAATGTTCCTCTGAAATGACGGAACATTGTTCATCCTCCTTTGAGAGAGGTCACTGCAGTTGAGCCCCCACACGTGCTAAGCCCTACGCACGGGTTGCCCCCATCCAGCACGCCTGAAAAAGAGGTGGCTGCTATGTCCCCCGAGTCGGACGTAGGAAAAGAAATTGGGACTCGTCGTCCAAAGGTGCCTACTAAACGCAAACTCGTGTTATCGGCCACCGGCGCTCGTCCTCAGAAGAAAAAGAAATAAGTACTTTCTTTGGACACCATATTAGGCTCGACGCCCCTTGCTCCGTCTAGCGAAGGCTTTAGCGAATATGGGACCAATGAGGGTTTATTTGGGACGATCGATGATACCAATTTGGAGGCTGCCATCGAAGCTTCCAAACAGTCAGCCATCCTCGAAAAAGAACTGGCTGCCCTTACACAGTCAGGTATACTTCATCCTTATCTCTCCGCTGTTCATCATTTTTTCTTTTTTATCATGCTTTGACTGACGCCCGCTGTTTTAACAGGTGCCTCCACAGAAGAAGCCATTGCTGCTACGCTTAAAACCTTCGGAGAGGAGGAAAGGCTTCACGCCTCATTACCAACAGAGGCTTCGCTTGAACGACTGATGACGGATACCGTAACGGTTCCAGAGGTAACACCTAGCTCTGATGATAATATCCCTTTGGCGGAGGTCCTGAAGAAGTCTTTCCTCCCTGTCAAAACCGAAGAGCAGCTCAAAAAGCAGGTGGCAAGGGGAAGGAAGTGATCTTCTACAGTCACTAGCTCTGGGCCAAAGCGAGGGAAGAAGACCGTTACTAGTCCGCCGGAAGGCAGTCTTCTTTTTCCTGGTTCATCTGCCGAGGAAGCCGCACAATTGGCTAAGGCTATAAGATGCTCACAGGATGAATTCGAGAATGTAAGGATTCCGAAGATACCTTATCCTGCCGTCATCTTTTACGAAGATCCTCCATCGATACGGTGGATATTCATAGGTCCTTTGGAAGAAGGGGGCAAGAGAGCCCTTAAGCAAGCTATCTCAGCCGACGCTGAAGATGCACTTTCGTTGTGGACCGGTGGCCATGAGTCTACCCTCGAACCTCGACGGGCATACCTTTTCAGGAAGGAGTGTCGGCTTGAACAAGCCATACTAGAAACTCCTTTGCGCATAGGTACACTTAAATAGCTTTTTGTAGTATTTTGCACTGCTTATATATATACATATCCTTATCCTCGTGCAAACTTTGCAAGGACCTCGCTGATGGCAGAGGATCTGAGTCCAGTCGCGCCCTGACTATGGACTCTGCAAATATCCCCGATGAGGCACTAATTAGTGTGGAGGTGGTCGATGCAACTGTTGTTCCTGCGATGGAGCTTCCCTCGATGATTCCCGCTCCCCTGGTGCTTGCTCCTCCGGAAGAGGCCTCTTCATTGGCCGTGGATTCAATGGATCTCTCTGGGGACGGCCCAGAGACTGCGGGACAGGTAGCCGAGGCCACCGTCCTTTCATTGGAGCCTGTAGCGATGGTCATTGCTCCTTCACCGGAAGTTATTATATCGGCCCACATCCCCGATGATGTGCTTGGGGGCACGGAGGAGGCCGCCGAAGCTGCCATCCCTCCAACCCAGAGTGGGAGGAGCATCGAAGGTATTTTTCTATCTTTTATTTTAGCGATCTCTTTATTATCTGAACTTTTCTGTCTTTTCAGAGCTACAGGGATTGGCAGCGTCCATCGCTGGCCTGTCTCCCAGGAAGTCTTTCCAGCGTCTGCTGGAACTGGCTGCTCCACAGGCGATATCCCCTCAGCGCATCATTCTGTCTTCCGGACAAGGTTAGCATTGTTCGCTCCTTTCTCGGTATTGTTACTTCTTCATATAACAATGTTCATGTCTTCTGTAGTTCTGGAAGCTGATGATGAGGTTGAGGTCCTCGATGGGCCTGGGGATCTTCCAGACTCTTCTTGTATAAACGTGGGTAAGTAAAGTTTCGACGCCTTTGCATCTATCCTCAATTTGCAACCTTCGCCGATCATTTATCAATCTTTAACAGCTCTGCCTACTTTTACTGTAACACCCGAGCCCAATACTACTATTTTTCTGTTACCAGTTGAGCATTCGATATTACTCATTTCTTTTTGCTTGCCTGTTTGACACTTACCGTGGAATTTTATCAGGCTAAGTCATTTCTGCATATAACAAATTTTAGCACCTACAATAAAATTAAAAATATCTATCTTGGCCTACTCGACACCCCTAGCCGCGTGGTAGCGTCCGTGCATCGAGTTCTCGTCCCGTTCGGTGAAACGGGAGAGTTTGGACGACTACGCGCGTGTACAGGTGGCTGACTTGGGGGTATGCTTTTTAATCATAAAACACTTCATTTTAAAATTTGGAACCCGCTTAAAATCCTATTATTTAAATTTCAAATTTTTGGACCCGACCCGGGCGCGATTTGGAAATGTTTCATTTAGCGCCAAAATCCTAAATTAATATAATATTAAACCATAATATATTCATAAATCTTACTGTTAACTTAATATTTAAAAATCTTTTTAATATTTGTTTTAACCCCCACGAATCTTTTTCCCAGCCTATCACGTTGGCTTAAATCCCGTGGGCCCCCTCCTTTAACTCTCTCTCTCTACCTCTCACATCTCCTTCTCTCTCTCCATCGTTCTCTTCCTCTCTCTCTCTAGCTTTCTCTATCTCTCTCTCTCTCTCTAACTCTCTCTCTCTTCCTCATATATATATTTTTTCTCCCCTTCATATTTTAAACCACGAGCACAGAGAAACCCATCGCGAGAACCCAGCGAGCCTAACCCTAGCCGTCCTCACCGTCGCCGCCGCAGCCCCGACGCCGGCGCCAACGTCACCGTCGCCCTCGCCTCCGCCTCCTCTTCCCAACCTCAACATCTTCTTCCTTCTCCCCGTGCGCCCTGTGCAGTCACAACCCTGTAGAGTTCGCTGCGGTCGTCTGATTGCCGGCGACCTTCGTCGTCGCCACCTGCGCCACCTTCAGCACCTCCTCATCACCTGCGCACTCCAGCCCTCGACCACCTCCTCTCCCTCTCCACTTTCTTTCCCTTTCACCGAAGTTCCATACCCGAGCCCTAACCCTCGCCACTGCAACCTCCTCGCCGGCGCCCCACCGCCGTCGACCTCATCGCTGTCACACTCTCTGCAGCACCAGTAAGCCTTCTCTCCCCTTCCTCCTTCCATTTTTCCCTCTGGTTTATCTCTTGGCCGTGCATTAATTTTCTGGTTGTTGTTATCGCTGTTCGCCGGAATCCGGCCGTGCCGGTGACGTGTCCCGACGATCCAGCGGAGTGCTCTGACCCGTGGGGTCCCTTGGTTCATCGTTTGGGTTCAATCCGTGAACCGTGCGTCCGTCGCGTGTTTCCCCGCCGACGTTACGTTCCGTTTTCCCGGTTCGCGACCCGTCGATACAAGTATCACTTGCTACATGCTATACTATACATTTATACATGTTTTGACTCATTAAACCTGCAAAACTTAACTGGGTAGAATCGTTTCTCATTTGGTTGCAATATGACATATATCATTTTACAGTTAACATAAAATTTACAGTTTGCCACTTTAAACCTAAGAACCAAGTTTACCTATTAATCACATTTTACCGTTTAATAGATTGTAGCACTTACCCATGTAGTTCTATTACATTCGGACATTTGTATTCAAAGGCTTGATCTAACAGTATTGCATCATCATTTAAACTATTGTACCGCTAAGGGTGCTCAAAACCTGTTAATATATTAAAACGGCTGTACTGTATTACTGCACTCTGTGATTGAATGACACTGCTTATTGTTGTTTAACTCATTGCTTATTTCCTGCTGTTAACACCCTGTTCGATTATATATCTGTTTGTGAGCACACCCACGATATGGTTACATCTTGACTTGACTTGTTACACGTGGTATATATTGATACACCTGACATGGTACCGTTTACTGTTGACTTGACCTGATGTACCATGACCTGACCCGTTACCTGATCCCGTGCCTAATGCCAACAAACCTGACATGTAGTCCTCATGGACCATTCCTGTTGTCTGTCCAGACAAACCTGCTGTTACCTAATCCTGTGTTGGCATTAGTTCTTGATTACTGAATACCTGACCTGACACATATAACTTGGGGGTATGGGGAAATCAAAGGTGAACCTGACTTGTAACTCGACAGTTCACTACCTGTTCGAGTGTACACATTCCTATTTTGTGCCTAGCGGCATGTCTCGGTTTCGGCCAAGAATATTGTGGCCGTGATCCCGGGTATGTACGGGATACTATCGAGTGTACACATTCTTGTCTTGTGCCTAGCGGCATGTCTCGTCTGCAGCCGAGAATATTGTGGCCGTGATCCCGGATATGTACGGGATACTATTGAGTTACATCGACGATTCATCAATTGATTTCAAAGACTTTAGACTAGGAAACCCGATAGAACAGTTTAGTTACCCACTGCACATTACCCTGCACCGCTTGTTTCACATTATTGCTTTATTCATGTTTAGTTCTGCATTGCCTATTACACTGTTCATATTATATTACTTGTTGACTTGACGCGCTGACGTCTGGGTTTTGCATGGCCCAGATTCTATACCACTGTCCCAGTCCGAGCAGGAGTACTTCAGCCAGCAGGCTGAGTTGTGAGTTCTGTAGTGGTTAGTTTTATTTCCTGCATTTATTTTCTGATGTGAGCCCGCATTATGGGACATACCATTCAGATATTGTATTGGATCATTTGCTTCCGCATTTATTTATCATTGACTCTTGTTATTCTGGATTGTGGATATGTTTTTAGATAGTTTTATCTTGTTCTTGATATCTTTACAGCCGTAATGTGACTGTGGATGGATACTTCCTACCCACAGGTAGCATGGTTGGCTATGTCACGTGCCCAATCTAGCGTACTCTGGGAAGCGGGGCGTGACATTTACCCCGTTGGAGACTCGCATTCTCATGCCGTCTGGCCCTTATGCGCTGCGTGCATCCGAACGTTTGGCCAAGTTAAGCCTTCACTCTTTGTTAGCATTGATCGAAGACCTTCGTGTTGGTATCTCGCTCACGACCGAAGAATTTGCTGTTGAAGCCAACGGTTCTCTCCCCTTTCTTGCCACTTATCACAGTGAAGCATTGGTGCAAGTCTGGGTCGAATTCTGTCGTCGAGTGGAGGCTTGCTTGTATAATCTTGAATGCGTGCACCTTTCTTCGGAGGTGGTGGCTGCGAAGACAAGCTTGCAGGGGCTGATTAAGCGGTACGCCGCTAATACGCTTTCCTGGAAAAAAAGGCTCCGCCGAAAGTTCTCAGAGAGGAAGCTGGCTTCAACCGCGCTCGGGGAGCTTCAAGCCGAATTTACAACTAAGACCACCTACGCATATGAACTTTGGCAGGAGCTTCAAGCCGCAATCAAGGACGTGATGGCTCTTGATAAAGCTATTATCTTTATCCGGACGATGGTTGATGCTCATAAAGCTACTGAGCAGGAGCTTGAAGGCTGGCTTGCCTCGCATCAGGCCCAACAGTCGGAAGCGGACGCCTGTCTCGCAGCCATAGTCAATTTTGAAGCAGAGACCCAAGAAAGGAAGGATGAACTGATGAACCTTTTGAATCATCCGCCAGCTTGAAAGATGTATTATTATTATTTTTTTTATTCTTTCTTATACATGTTATTAACTGAAAATATTTCTTGATTCTTTCATAAATTGTACTTTGTATTCATTTTGATTCATAAATAAAAGACATATTTTGCTTCATGATGGTGTGTCCCTTTTAGTAAATGCATTTTGTGGATAATCTATTTTAATCTCCTTGTAGGACAGCGATGGCTTACGAGTCAGGTTAAGATCTGCCTCCTAAGTCTTTTCAACTTTATGAGCCGTGAGGGTCTCATAAAGGTATTTCTCCCTACGGGTCGAGAGGATCCTGTAGGTGTAATTTCTCCTTAAGAATCGTGAGGATTCTTAAGTGTATGGTTTCTTGTAAGTCGTAAGGATCTTATAAGAGTATTTTCTCCTTCTAAGTCGAGAGGACTTATAAGTGCTGTTCACCGTGTAGACATATCCCTAGTCACGGATGAGACTTTGTTAGGAAAACATTTATTCGTGCCCGTGGATTGTATACAAGGGTCAACATTGAGCCACTTGTTGGGCAGCATTGGAGGTTGTGGTGGCCGCTTAAGAACATGTTCAGATCCCTGTAGTTTAAGACTTTTGAATCTTATGAGCCGTGAGGGTCTCATAAGAGGGTTCTCCTTACGAGTCGTGAGGATCTCGTAAGTGTAATTTCTCCTTAGGAATCGTGGGGATCCCTAAGTGTGCTGCTCCCTTGTGGGTCGTAAGGATCTCACGCGGGTGGTTTCTTCTTAGAAGGTCGAGAGGACCTTGTAAGTGTTTTTTTTAAACAAGATTGCGCTATTTCGGGTTTTCACAAAACTCGACGGTAGCCCTGCTGTTTTTACTCACGGAGCCCCTTCGGGTTTTCATCCGTGCCCATTTTTCTTATGGACATACCGTTTTCTTTTTTTTTATTATTTATTTATTTTTTTTTGTGTCAGCCTTAGAATGCTGCGGTCCGTAGTAGTTTATCGATGTCTCGGTCAACAGCCAGTTTTAGGGCATAGTGATCCATTGTTAGTTTAAGGACGTTTCGGTCCAACGCCAGTTTTAGGACATAGTGGTCCATCGTTAGTTTAAAGACATTTCGGTCCGTCGCCAGTTTTAGGACATAGTGGTCCATCGTTAGTTTAAGAACGTTTCGGTCCGTAAACCGGCTACTACTTATAGAGTTTGGGCTTAGGAAGATAGCGAGCGGATATAGGCGTCGTCATCTATCATTGACCTAGGCCATGACTCGTCAGGTATAGTATTTTTTTAGGAAGCGACCGTTTATTGGCCTGAAAGGTCTTTGACCAAGCATGTCCATGAGTAGGTAGGCACCATCCTGGTAAACTTTATCTATGATATACGGGCCTTCATAGTTCGGCTCGAATTTCCCCGCTTGGCACGATTGAGGATTATAGGTCTTTTGACCACTAGCACGAGTTCTCCTTGGCGGAATGTTCTCGGCCTAGTCAATCTCTCATATGAGCGCGTCATCTTTGCTTTATAAGCCTCCAGATTTTGTTGTGCTATGAGCCGGGTTTCATCAAGGGCATCGAGCTCCTCAAGACGAAGGTTAGCATTTTCTTCGTCTGTTAGCTCGTAATGAACTGCCACTCGTAGAGAGGGTAGTTCTATTTCGAGGGGGAGTACCGCTTCCGTACCGAATACCAACGCATACGGCGTTGTGTTTGTGGCCGTTTTGAACGCAGTTCGATACGCTCAGAGAGCTTCATGCAGTCTCTCATGCCAGTCCTTCTTATTTCGAGACACCGTCTTTTTCACTATCTTTGTCAAGGTCTTATTGAAAGCCTCAGCTAGACCGTTAGCTCGAGGATTATAGACTGAAGAGTATCTCCAGTTTATGTTATACTGTTGTGCGAAGCGGCTGATCTTGTGGCTTCTATAGGCTAGCCCGTTATCGGAGATGATCCATCACGGAGATCCAAACCGATAAATGACGTGTGTCTTGAAGAAATGGAGGATATTCTCTGTCCCCACTTCCCTCAGCGGTACTGCTTCTGCCCACTTGGAGAAGTAATCAGTTGTCACCAAAATAAATCGATGTCCTCTGGACGATACTGGTTCGATGGGGCCGATTATGTCAGTTCCCCACATTTCAAACGGCCAGCTAGCCACCGTTGGATTAGTGGATTTGGATGCTGATGAATAAAGTCTCCGTGAATCTGGCACGAGTGGCATTGCTTCGTGTATTCGAGGCAGTCCTGGATCATCATGGGCCAATAGTAGCCCATTCTTTTGATCATCAGCTTCATCTTCGGGCCGGTTTGGTGAGAACCGCAGAGTCCGTCGTGAGTTTCTTGGACGACTCTCTCTGCCTCTTCATGTCCCAGGCATCTTAGCCACAGAGAGTCAAACAATCTCTTATACAGAGTATCATTGACGAAGGCAAAAGATAGAGCTCGCTTCATGAGCTGATGTTTTGAGGACGCATTTTCAGGCGTTCGACGGGATTTGAAGTAGTCTATAAAGACTTCCCTCCAATCCTTAGCTTTTTCCTGGTATTTTATTTGTAGATTCGTTTGTTCAGTCGCTCCCTTTTCTTCAGACGACTCCGGAGATATTTCTGCCGGCGCAAGAACCCGACGGCTTTGCACAACGATCCTCACGTCATCGAGGTTCTCGTCGGCCAATTCTTTAGTGAGCTTGGCCAATGCATCCGCTTTGCTATTTTCCGCCCGCGGTATGCTTTCCAGGGCGTAGGAAGGGATTTGAGTCAGCAATTGCTGTACTCTCTCACCGTACTTTACCAGCTTCAGTTTGCATGTTTGATAGTCGCCGTTTACTTGGCTAACGACCAGTTGGGAGTCTCCGTATATGAGGAGATTTTCAATTTCCATGTCGATGGCGATCTCAAGACCTGCTATCAAAGCTTCGTATTCGGCTTTATTATTCGTCCTCGGCTCTGTTAAGGAGAAGGCAAAGCGCATTATCCCTCCTTGTGGAGTCACGAAGATGAGGCCTATCCCTGATTTGATTATGGGGATGCTTTGTTTGCGCTTCTTCATGGAAGATGCCCCATCAAAATAGAGTTCCCATCGAGTATCATTTTCCCTTCTCTCCCCGTCGATCGTGTCAAACGTGTGTTCGTCTGGTAATTCGCAGTTTCTTGTTCCCATCAAAATAGAGTTCTCATCGGGTATTAGTTTCTTGTTCCCGACGCTGCTCTGAGGTCTCCGGATTGTCTTTCGGCCCCGTGAGTGCGGCCATTGCAGTTAGCATTTTCTGATGTTTCTGCTGTTGCTGCTCCTGAGCCTTTGTTATCGATCGAGTAAGCGGTCGATGACCCATGGAAGCACGGCTTTCCTCTTTTCCGGAAGCCATATAAACGGTATGTATTACCATGCCCCCGGACTTGGGGCGTTTAGATTCAACGTCCTTGCAGTTTGCCGCGTTCACAGGGGCTTTCTCTGACCTCCTTCTCTTGTGAGCAGTTGAAGTCGAGGGGGCCGTTGCAGCAGGTACCCAGACGGCTGTCGTCTTTTGTGGCTTGACAGGATGGTTTAAGGGGCCTCCGCTCTCTCACTCACTCAAGGGTTTCTTTACAGAAAGGCAACACCGGTGAGGTTTTTTGTTTTCTCCTTGTCAAGCTTTAAGCTTCTTTGATCGGCGAGAGTAGTACTGGTCAATCACCGATTTCTGGACCTTTCACCAAACTTTATAAATTTTAGAGGACAGTCGCTAAGGGGGCTACTCCGGCTTCTTTTCTGTAGTAATCTCCATAGGTAGAGGAGATCTCTTCAGCACGGCAGTTGGAGAGTTCTTGCGAACCCTCCTAAGCGGTTTAAAGTTGTTCCCAGTTAGAACAACAGCATTGATTTCCACCATGGGAGCTGGCGAAGTTAGTCCAGAAGGGGAGCTGCCCCCAACCTTCCTTACTCGGCGCCAGTGACGACGGCGAGCATGTCGTGCGGATGGAGTTGGTTCAGCTATGGGGATAGCTTCGTCATGCCCCTGTCTTGGCGGAGGGTTGCCGCCGGTGTCGGCCTTTTGAAGACTGACGTTCGCCAAGAAGTAATGTCCAACCTATCGAATACAGACCTCTGGGCAGAGGTGACTTCGCCTGGAGCGGGAGCCGGAGTGGCCAGCCTTATGAAAACTGACTTCTTGGCAGGAGAAGCCTTTCCGATGATTTCGTCCGCTTGAGTCGGGATGGCTATCCGCTTTGGGATGGCTGCTTCAGGTATTGCGGGCTTGTTGGCGTTCTGGCCCAGTCTGTTGAAAACTGAGGCATTGGACTTGGGCGACCCGTTGAGAGGGGCCGCAGTAGTTGCAAGCCGATCAAAGACCGACTTCTTGGGAGCTTCTAATGATGGTACAAGAGCGCTGAAGCTCGTTGACGGGAGCATGGTCCCGAAGAACAATCCAGTGGTGGCCTGAGTGACCTGTTCCACCGGCATAGCGAAGATGGAGGCCGCATGGGGCCCGTAAGTCACTCCTCCGGACGGGACGGAGTGAGAGTTGCAGTTGCAGTTAGTGCAGGTTGAAACCATTGATCTTCTGTTTTCTGCACGGAGCAAGACACCAAATCTTAGTAACTCGAACCCAAGGGCAACCATATCAAACCGCGATTCGTTCGCGAACACGACACACGAAGTGTGGAGTGGAAAGAGGAAAAGGTCCTACCGGGCGTGCTAGAATCTGTTCCTCGCCGAAACACGGAGACGCGACCGCGCGGGTCCGTCTTGCCTGAATTTTGGGGCAGATGCTAATTGGTGCTATCTGTCCACCTCTCCGAAAATGCCAAGTTGATTTATGGCACCATGTATCGAAAATTTAAACGGATGCAGCCGATATAGCGGACTTCGTCAGATCCCCCCTTGTTTGAGGGGTTTTTTATTGTGCGGACGCTCTTCCCTGCAGGCGCAAGCCCCTGCAGTTAATTACGCTACCGCATCGCTGTAACAACTTTATCCTTCTCCATATGGTCACTTCGTGTCGTGGGTGTTTGTTTTGTATTTGGTTGCCCAAGATTGTATACGGAGACTAATTTATGTTGTCGCCCATAGGGCGTGGATTAGTCCAAATCCGTATTTTCTTAGATTTGGGTTTGGGGGTTGGGTTTAAGTATACGTTAGTCTCATTTGAGCCTAAGATCAACTTAAACGTATGTTAAGGATACGTTAGTCTAATTTTAGACTAAGATCAACTTAACGGGATCATTTAGATCCAACAAGAGAGCATTTGGGCTCTAATGTTTACTTTAGGGACATTGCGGTCGATTACCAGTTTAAGGACATCTCGGTCCAAGGTTAAGGACATCATAGTCCGTGAGTTTAAAGACATCACAGTCAAGGTTAAGGACATCATAGTCCATGAGTTTAAGGACCCCACAGTCCAGGTTAAGGACATCATAGTCCGTGAGTTTAAAGACCTTACAGTCAAGATTAAGGACATCATAGTCCATGGGTTTTAAAGAACCCCACAGTCCAGTTTAAAGACGTCATAGTTTATGAAATGTATGGTTGTCGGGACCCGTCGCCTCTCTGAAGACGTTGAAGGATTACAATGACAAATATCAGAGGAGTGAAGAGATGTACCCTTGAACCAATTTTGGTTGAAAGATCTGTAGTCCATTTTAGGGCTAAGATCTGTTATTTATGAGCATATGAACTCAATTAATCTGAATTGTAGACTTATGGACAATTTAGGCTAAGTCCATTCAATTACAATGTTCAACATTTGTTTTTGAGTTGTTAGATGTTTGTTTGAGCCCAATCCCTTTAAAAATGCTATGCATTGGTTTGGTCTCTGACAATATTTTGTCTTTAGTTGAATGCTGTGTATTTATCATAGCTCCAGGCTTATTCAAAGAACAGTTTATGTTCTGTCCAAACGCACATAAAAACATGTGGCGCATTTGGCACTAGTGCCAGTCGATGAGCGCAGTGCGCTATGGTTAAAGCACTAATGAAGAGCGCTGATGCGCTTAGCGCTAGATGTAGAGCGCCGATGCGCTATAGTTGAAGCGTTGAGGCGTTTGGCGCTGGTGCCATATAATGAGCGCAAAGTGCTTTTAGTAATGCAGCGTGTTGGATATATGTATGCCCTAGAGGCCATTATATGATAGTGGATGTATCTATACATGTATATATATTCAGTATGCATTCTTGCTCGACATGATAGTATGCTATCTGGTTCTTCTTTATCTGACATGTTGATTTGATCATGCTTTTATTCATTCATACATGCTAATAAAGCCCTGAGGATATCGGCTTGACTACTCTGATTATGATAGAGATCATACTAGTGGGACATTTGTAGTCTATAAGCATATCCTGAAATGTCCCTAGTCGGAGGTGTATCGAGACGGGGCATCGATATACCAGAGTAGACTAGCGTATATGATACTAGACCCATGTGATGGGCGATGGATGTTCCCACATTCATCGATGTTTGACATCAAGATCATATACGGGTGCTCAGTGCTGACTGGGTACACTGGACGGACTCACCGAGAACTCCTATATGGAATTATATCTATCGTCGGATAGCAGTTCTCAGGTGACACTGGTACAGATTAGTCTGTAGACCCGAGATCGTCATGGAGTCTTGTGTGTTCTCCCACTGTACTTTGATTGCCACCCTACCACGGCTCTACTGAGTCGTGCAAACAGGTGGCCGTTGGGTACAGTCCCGAGACACACGAAGGCAATGAGCGATAGGAGGGGTTTCGTCTCTCCCGGTATTGGGAGTTGATGCTGTGCTGTGCCCGACTGGTTATAACAGCAAGTCCCTGGCCAGGGCTGCTGAGATTTGCTGATAAGTGTTATCAGCAGTTTCTCGATCTGTTATAGACCATTCACCGGCATGACTTATTGAGTTATTGGGGTCGACGTGACCATCCCTAGGCTCGATATGCAGCATATCTGACGAAGAGACCGGACTGTATGGTAGTGTTACCGGTTGGCTCGACGGGAGTTGTAGCAGGTTCGCTTGTTTTCTTCTGATCGCTCAATACCCAGGTGGCCGTTACGTTTAGCTGACCGCTTGCGGCTTGAGGGTACCTGATATGATCATCACCCTCTGCCGGCGTATTGACGAGTCTTAGAGTTCCACAAAGGAGTTACCCAGTCCAGGCGAAACGTTGTGGTGCGCGTATGCGATATGCGCATGCACCCGATTGAAATGTGCGTATATGATACCGAACATTGATCGGGCGGCTTGCTTTTGGTGGGGTCATATGTGATATGGCCGGATTGATGAATCAAGTGTTGATTTATCATTTAACCATTAGTTTTCTCACTTGAAACCTTTCTAGTATGTGATGGATGTATGTAAGCATGCATGTGTTTCTTTCTTTCATTCTAGTTTCATGCACATGTGGATGTGCATACATGCATACATACATACACCCATCCATCATGGTTATTAGCATATGGAAATGGTGGCAATATAAGACTCACACCATGGATTAAATAATGGATTATTGTTTGATTTTGGATTTAAAAGAAAATGAAAAGGAAAGGATAATCATTCTAGCTTCTACATTCTTCCTTTGACCTAACCATGCTCAACTACCACTAACCTAGGGTTATCCTTCTCTTTATCATTTAAAACCCAAGTTAAATTAACTATCCATCATTTAATCATGGTTGAAAGCAAGAAGGAATAAAATATAAAAGGTTATATTTCATTTCTTTGCAACTAAGGGTTATCTTTTTACCTCTTGTTAAAAATAGCCACCATCTTCATCCTCCTTCATCTTTTTCCTCTCTAGTTTTTTCTAGTGAGTTAAACACAAATAAAGAAAGGTTTTTGAAGTGAGATCCTTAGCCACAACATCATTCTACTCAAGTCTAGCCAACTTGATTAGAGTGTTCTCTTTGCTTTTCCAAAGTTGCAAGCTTGGACGGGAAACTTCGGGTGGATCGTCGTGGACGAAAGAGGACTACAAGTGGACCTTCTTCCAACACCCTAGAGACTAAGGAGTCAAGCAAAAGGGGAGCTACAAAGGTTGTAGCCTTCAAACCCTAATTTTTATTAGCTTAAAGTTTCGAAACCCTAATTTTCTAGGATCGATTCCTTTGCATGTTCGTTTAGCACCATAAAAATACATACTTTGAGACATGTGATGCTTCAAAACTCTTCATAGGGTGCTACACAAACCTTACATTGGTATCAGAGCCGACCTAGAACATTAGGCGACGCTTTTACGAAGTAAAAATCCCGATCGAACAAAAAAATACGATTTTTTGGACCCTCTCTGGACATTTTTTAAAACCTGACATTTTTCAGAATTAAAAATACTTAAAAAATACAGCAGGGAAAACTAAGAATAATGGTGAAACACGATGAAGTGTACTGTTCATATGGCGGCGGAACCGCGGCAATTCCTTGCTTAGACCGCGGATCCGCGGCCATACAGTGACGTCGTGCTATAAAATTTGCACCATAATTCCTAGGTCTGCTAGTATACTGTTTTAGGTATGTTTAATCTGAATATAGTTCTGTATCTTCTGGAGATGGTTTTGGACGCATAGATTCGATCGGTATTTTCATTTCGTTACTTTTTCGGGTAAATTAGAAAGTATTAAAGTGTTTGAATGAGTATCATTTGCTCATTATTCACGGGGTTTAAATACTTTGGAGATACGTGCAAGTCTTTTTGTGGTGGTCCCTCTAGAAGACAACAAACCTTAACTCGATTATGTGACCGTCTTGAACTGCCCTTTGAACCTTAGGGTTTGGGGCAGTACGGCGTGCCACATGTGAGGCGTTGGCTTGACCCTTCTACGGCTGGACCGCTACTACTGTGTCACACTCCAGGTGTTTGAACTCTGCTCAAGTGTTGGGCTTTAGTGAATCCTGGGTATTTGATCGTTCATTCGAAAACTTCGATACTGTCTGTTTATCCGGAATGTGGTGCAATGTGTGGAATTCATATTACTAGACATGAAATACGGAATATGTGATATTTTGCATTTGAGATGTCTAAAGAGAATGTAGATTCCAGATATTGCAGTTTTACACTTTCTTTTCTGTGACCGTAAGTGTAGTATGTACGATATCGCCGGTTTCGTTGCTATACATCAACGACAATTGGGGTATGCATACTTACTTACGTTGATGATATGAGATATTATGTGTTGCTGAGATATGATGTGCAGGATTGTCGCGATCGAATAGCCGGGGGGTTTTTGTGAGATGAGAGTTTTATATTTTCATTCATGTAAATTCAAATGTAATGTAATATTCTTTTATTTGGGGCACTTCCGGGTTGAGGTTATGTCGCCAGTGTTGTATATTATTTACTTTTCCGCATTAGGATGGACCCAAGGAGGGGAGCACAGGTGACCGGGTTCTGGGGTTCAGTGGGAGGCCATCTCGAGGAGTCGAAACCGGGTCTCCTAAACTCCAGGATTGGTAGGGTCACTTGCTGCTCTCGTAGGGGTCCAGGGTGTGGGCTTGGCTATTCATCGCGACTGTGGAATCCGTATTTTCTATTCTGGCTAAATACTAAATACGGACGTCCTAGGATATCCCACGTTATATCTATGTTTCTGCTGCCTGTGTTCTGTGATATCTGAGACGAATGACATATTATATATATGATATATAGTAGACGTTGCTTATGTTTTACACCCGCGCTAGTCCCGTCCCGGTATGCCGTTAGTTAAGTAACCTAACGGTGCATAACGGAACATTGCGGCGAATGCGGATGGCATAAGCGTACGTGTTATTTTTGTTTCTTTTCTGTGACTGGCTTAAGGACTTAAATGATGGGATTACATTAATATGATTAATGTAAAGAAAATAAACCTAAAAAGATGTTGTAGAATCGGATTTGAAAACCACTCGGCTATTTATGAAAAAGCTATATTTCAAAACTGCGGAGATTAAGCCACTCCTTTTGAAAACCATTTGATTCTACAACGATATCAAGTTCAAAGCGTTAAAGATTTTCTTAAAAATCATTCGCAACCCTTCGTCATTTTAGGAAGTAGAGTACTTAGTATTCGTGCTACGTTTGTTGACTTTAGTTAAGGCGTAGTGTACGGTAGCTAAGTGATGTCTTCCTACACTGCATATGATGCAGATTGATTAGGACATTCATGCGACTTTGTTGACCATAGTTAAGGGTCATATGGGTGGGTCTAATTGATCAAGAAATGACGGGTAGAACTTGACCGTTACTTATGATTTGTTGACCATAGTTAAGGTCATAAGTACTAGGGGTAAAAATTACATCGGGAATTTCAAGTGTTGAAATTTGCAATGAGATTGCATACCTTCCATGTGATGGTTGGATCCCGATCCCACTGTGGGCAACAGTTGCTCCTAGGAGAGTTTTACAGTTTACAATTAGCTAACTCGTTAGGTGTCTAGAAAGGTGTTAACGGGGCTCCGCCTCTGGGAAAACGAGGTTTACTCTAATTAGGTCCGTGCGAAAGCACGGGGAACCTCCCTCAAAGTACCAACACTGGCCTGGCTGAACGGTTAGCGAAGTTGTAGACTGTAATTAATCCTGGCTAGTTTTTCTTTTTAAGGTTTGAAAGATAAACTCGATAAAAGCAGTGGGAAACATCGATTAGACAAGATAATAAACCAATCTAATCTATGCAAGAGCTTTCGCTGAGTGTATTCTTTTCTCTCTCTTAATGGCAGATACCAATGACTGGACTTAAGCTTCTACTAGATAAAAACAAACTGAATGGGACCAACTATAAAGACTGGCTGAGGAATCTGAAAATCGCCTTGACTTATGATAAAGTATCATATGTCCTCACGGCTTCAGCCCCGCCCGTCCCTGGTCCAAAATCCTCAGTTGCGGACATTGAAGTCCGCAAGACATGGGACGGTGACTGTGCCACGGCCACATGCCTCGCGCTTGCATCGATGGATAACACACATCAAAAGCAGCACGAGGACATGGACATTCACGGTATATTGCTCCATACAAAGGAGTTGTATGGGGAGCAATCCCGCGTATTACGATACGAAGCATCAAAGAAATTGTTTCAGATGCGAATGGCCCCTGGCACACCAGTAGGAGACCATGTTCTGAAGATGATAGCTCTTATAGAAGAGCTTGAGGACCTTGGATGGACAATGGACAATGAACAATATATAGATATTATTCTGCAGTCCCTCCCCTCCACCTTTGCTCAGTTCATAGTGAACTTCAACATGCATGGCATGGAGAAGGACCTCCCTGAACTCCTTAATATGTTAAGGAGTGCAGAGAGCACTATGAAGTTAGCAAAAACTCCCGTTATGACTATTGGACAGTCTTCCTCTTCTCGCCCGAAAGCCAAGGCCAAGGGAAAGAAAAAGAAGAAATCCACTAATCCTAAGGGCGGAGTTAAAAAGGTGAAGGGAAAGGGAAAGTCCAAAGCTGGAGACCCGGGGAAAGGCGGGTGTTTTCATTGCCACAAGACAGGACATTGGAAGCGCAATTGCACAGAGTACCTAAGTCTCAAGAAGAAGCATGGTGATGCTTCTGCTTCAGGTGCGTTTGTGACTGAAAACTGTTTTTCTATAAACTCTGCTTCCTGGGTATTGGATACCGGTTCAGGTTCTCACATTTGCAATTCTATGCAGGGGCTGAGAAATAGCAAGGTTTTGAAGACAGGTGACCATACTATCCGCGTTGGAAATGGTTCCAATGTACATACAGTCGCAGTGGGAGAGTATCACTTGGGGTTGCCAACTGGATGTATTTTGATTTTGAATCCATATTATTTTGTACCAAGTATGCTATGTAATATAATATCCGTTTCTTTGTTGGACAATGAAGGATATAATTTTGTATTGCAAAACAATGTTATGAACATTCACCTGAATCAAATGTTGGTTGGGTGTGGTACGCTTAATAACGGAATATATGTCCTAAATCAACACACAGTTTTCAGTATACAGCACACTAATAAAAGAAAACTTTTAGAATTGAATGAAGCTTTTCTTTGGCACTGTAGACTTGGTCATATTAACGAAACAAGACTAAACAAGTTACACAAAGATGGATATTTAAATTCTTTTGAATATAAATCTTATGCGACTTGTCAGTCTTGTATCAAGGGTAAAATGACCAAAACTCCGTTTACCGGACACGGAGACAGAGCTACTCAGCTCCTGGGCCTCATACATAGTGATGTATGTGGGCCAATGTCTACACAGGCTAGAGGCGGTTTTTCATACTTCATTACATTCACTGACGATTTCTCAAGATTCGGTCATGTCTTTTTATTAAAACACAAGTCCGACGCTTTCGAGAAATTCATTGAATATAAACAAGAAGTAGAAAAACAAACCGGCTTGAGTATTAAGATGCTTCGATCAGATCGAGGTGGAGAGTATCTCAGTACAGAATTTGCAAACTTCCTAAAAGAGAATGGGATTCTCTCTCAGCTCACTCCTCCTTACACACCACAGCACAATGGTGTGTCAGAACGACGGAATAGGACCCTATTAGATATGGTCCGGTCCATGATGAGTGACGCTGAGTTACCGGTCTCGTTTTGGGGGCATGCATTGGAGACTGCAGCGTTTCTACTAAACAGGGTTCCAACCAAAGCCGTGTCTACCACGCCATATGAGATATGGAATGGGAAGAGACCATCTCTTAAGAGAATTAAGATTTGGGGTTGCCCGGCCTATGTTAAAAAGCAGAATCCGGACAAACTCGAGACACAGTCAGTCATGTGTAACTTTGTGGGATATCCAAAGAATTCATATGGATATCTATTCTACCACAAAGAGGAACAAAAAGTGTTTGTTTCTCAGTATGCCACATTCTTGGAAAAAGAGTTTTTCACAGATAAAGATGATGGCAAGATGGTAGATCTAGAAGAGATTCTGGAGACACAAACTACAAATGACGATTTGGTTGAACCGGCTGTTGCAACAGAAACTGAAGAACCTCGGCCACTCCGGAGGTCTGGTAGGACTTCTCGCCCACCGGAGAGGTCTACGGTTTCCTCATTGATGGTGACAGAGAAGATTGCATCATGGATGATGATGATCCTACCAGTTTTCAGCAAGCTATCACGAGTGGTGACTCTGTGAAGTGGCTGGATGCCATGAGATCCGAAATGGAGTCTATGTACACCAACAAAGTATGGACTTTGGACGTTGTACCCCCTGGGGTAAAACCTGTAGGGTGCAAATGGATCTTTAAAAGAAAGATTGGTGTGGATGGGCAGGTAGAGACCTATAAGGCAAGACTTGTGGCGAAAGGTTTTCGTCAAAGACCAGGTTTGGACTATGACGAAACTTTTTCACCCGTAGCCATGCTTAAATCCATTCGGATCCTACTTGCTATTGCTGCTCACTACGACTATGAAATCTGGCAGATGGACGTTAAAACAGCATTTCTAAATGGAGATTTAGAGGAATGCGTTTATATGGATCAGCCAGAGGGCTTCATTGACAGTGGGAGCAGCGAGAAAGCATGTAGACTGCTCAAATCCATATATGGGTTAAAGCAGGCATCTCGGAGTTGGAACATCTGTTTCGATGATGTTATCAAAGAGTTTGATTTCATCAAAAATCCAAATGAACCTTGTGTTTATAAGAAGGCTGTAGGAAGAGCTGTCACATTCCTCGTATTGTACGTGGATGACATTCTTCTGATAGGAAATGATATTCCTATGCTACAGTCGGTCAAATCATTCTTATCACTGAGGTTCTCCATGAAGGACCTGGGTGATGCCACATACATCTTGGGCATAAGGATCTATAGGGATAGATCCAAAAAGTTATTGGGATTGTCCCAAACTAGGTACATCAACACCATCCTAAAAAGTTTTAGTATGGAAGACTCCAAGCGGGGTGCCTTACCCGCCTGCTATGGAGTCACTCTCTCCAAAGATTCTTGTCCAAAGACCGATGAAGAGAGAGCTCGCATGAGCATTATACCCTATGCTTCGGCAGTAGGATCTATAATGTATGCGATGTTGTGTACACGCCCAGATGTAGCTTATGCACTCAGTGTTGTAAGCAGGTATCAATCCAACCCAGGGGAGAACCACTGGACAGCTGTGAAAAACATTCTTAAGTACTTACGATGGACTAAAGAATTGTTCTTGGTGTATGGTAATACAGATCTCCAAATGGAGGCATTTACCGATTCGAGCTTCCAGAGCGATAAGGATGACAACAAATCTATCTCAGGGTATGTATTTACCCTCAATGGAGGGGCGGTAAGTTGGAAGAGTTCCAAACAGGATACCGTTGCAGACTCTACGATGGAGGCTGAGTACATTGCTGCAAATGATGCCGCCAAGGAAGCCGTCTGGATGAAGAAGTTCGTCTCGGAGCTAGGAGTAGTTCCAACCATTATTGATCCAATACCTTTGTATTGTGACAATAATGGGGCGATGGCGTTAGCCAAGGAGCCCAGATCCCATCAGCGGTCCAGACACATCCTGAGGCGCTTTCATTTGATCCGGGAGATTGTAGATCGCCGCGAGATCGAGATTAAGAGAGTAGACACAAAGAACAACGCCGCGGATCCATTCACCAAGGCCCTCCCTCAGCCGTAGCATGAGCGACTTTTTGAGATGTTGGGTATGAGATACGCCAATAACTGGCCTTAGTGCAAGTGGGAGATTGTTGGATATATGTATGCCCTAGAGGCCATTATATGATAGTGGATGTATCTATACATGTATATATATTCAGTATGCATTCTTGCTCGATATGATAGTATGCTATCTGGTTCTTCTTTATCTGACATGTTGATTTGATCATGCTTTTATTCATTCATACATGCTAATAAAGCCCTGAGGATATCGGCTTGACTACTCTGATTATGATAGAGATCATACTAGTGGGACATTTGTAGTCTATAAGCATATCCTGAAATGTCCCTAGTCGGAGGTGTATCGAGACGGGGCATCGATATACCAGAGTAGACTAGCGTATATGATACTAGACCCATGTGATGGGCGATGGATGTTCCCACATTCATCGATGTTTGACATCAAGATCATATACGGGTGCTCAGTGCTGACTGGGTACACTGGACGGACTCACCGAGAACTCCTATATGGAATTATATCTATCGTCGGATAGCAGTTCTCAGGTGACACTGGTACAGGTTAGTCTGTAGACCCGAGATCGTCATGGAGTCTTGTGTGTTCTCCCACTGTACTTTGATTGCCACCCTACCACGGCTCTACTGAGTCGTGCAAACAGGTGGCCGTTGGGTACAGTCCCGAGACACACGAAGGCAATGAGCGATAGGAGGGGTTTCGTCTCTCCCGGTATTGGGAGTTGATGCTGTGCTGTGCCCGACTGGTTATAACAGCAAGTCCCTGGCCAGGGCTGCTGAGATTTGCTGATAAGTGTTATCAGTAGTTTCTCGATCTGTTATAGACCATTCACCGGAACGACTTATTGAGTTATTGGGGTCGACGTGACCATCCCTAGGCTCGATATGCAGCATATCTGATGAAGAGACCGGACTGTACGGTAGTGTTGCCGGTTGGCTCGACGGGAGTTGTAGCAGGTTCGCTTGTTTTCTTCTGATCGCTCAATACCCGGGTGGCCGTTATGTTTAGCTGACCGCTTGCGGCTTGAGGGTACCTGATATGATCATCACCCTCTGCCGGCGTATTGACGAGTCTTAGAGTCCCATAAAGGAGTTACCCAGTCCAGGCGAAACGTTATGGTGCGCGTATGCGATATGCGCATGCACCCGATTGAAATGTGCGTATATGATACCGAACATTGATCGGGCGGCTTGCTTTTGGTGGGGTCATATGTGATATGGCCGGATTGATGAATCAAGTGTTGATTTATCATTTAACCATTAGTTTTCTCACTTGAAACCTTTCTAGTATGTGATGGATGTATGTAAGCATGCATGTGTTTCTTTCTTTCATTCTAGTTTCATGCACATGTGGATGTGCATACATGCATACATACATACACCCATCCATCATGGTTATTAGCATATGGAAATGGTGGCAATATAAGACTCACACCATGGATTAAATAATGGATTATTGTTTGATTTTGGATTTAAAAGAAAATGAAAAGGAAAGGATAATCATTCTAGCTTCTACATTCTTCCTTTGACCTAACCATGCTCAACTACCACTAACCTAGGGTTATCCTTCTCTTTATCATTTAAAACCCAAGTTAAATTAACTATCCATCATTTAATCATGGTTGAAAGCAAGAAGGAATAAAATATAAAAGGTTATATTTCATTTCTTTGCAACTAAGGGTTATCTTTTTACCTCTTGTTAAAAATAGCCACCATCTTCATCTTCCTTCATCCTTTTCCTCTCTAGTTTTTTCTACCGAGTTAAACACAAATAAAGAAAGGTTTTTGAAGTGAGATCCTTAGCCATAACATCATTCTACTCAAGTCTGGCCAACTTGATTAGAGTGTTCTCTTTGCTTTTCCAAAGTTGCAAGCTTGGACGGGAAACTTCGGGTGGATCGTCGTGGACGAAAGAGGACTACAAGTGGACCTTCTTCCAACACCCTAGAGAATAAGGAGTCAAGCAAAAGGGGAGCTACAAAGGTTGTAGCCTTCAAACCCTAATTTTTATTAGCTTAAAGTTTCGAAACCCTAATTTTCTAGGATCGATTCCTTTGCATGTTCGTTTAGCACCATAAAAATACATATTTTGAGACATGTGATGCTTCAAAACTTTTCATATGGTGCTACACAAATCTTACATAGCGCACACGTGAGGAACACGTGGTGCGCTTAGCGCTAGCTAATGAGCGCAGTGCGCCGTGTTTGAAGCACTATGGCACTGCAGCGCTTTGCGCTAGATGAAAAGCACTAAGGCACTTTTAAATTAGGAGCGCTAAGGCTCTTCTTAGGTTAACTTTGCACTCTGAAGATTATCATTTCTTTGACAAGAGACTTTGTCTTAAGATTCTAAGAATAAAGTTCTTAGTTTATAGGAGATATTTCATTCTCTTTTTTTATGAAAGGCTTTGCCTTTATGGTTCTGTGATCCTAAGAGAATTGAATAATTCTCCCCCCTTTATAATGAGATGTTCATAATATCTTTTGTGAGAGACAACTTGTCTTATAGATTTATGATCTGTGAAAGAAGTAAATACTTCTTTTTATATTGAGACGATTTCGTCTTTCTATTCTTTTTTTTTACCTTGAAAAGAATTGTCTTCTTTTGCCGAGAGCTTCTTCTTCTTCTTGAAATTTTCTCAAAGTTTATGGGGGGTTCCTCTCTTTAAGACTTGAAGTCTCGGGGCCTTTATATAGGGTAAGATGGTTTGTTCAATCAGTTAAGGAGATCTTTTTTCCAATTGATTTGGGGAATTTCCCATCGTTGGATTTTTGATCCAAGGGCTTCTGGTTTACAGAAAATAATCTTCTTGCTTTTTACCAAGATTAGGAAATCTTTCCCCCTTACAAAATTTGTTTTGTATTTTAGTGATTTTTAATCACTGTTGGATCATTGATCCAATGGTGTTCCAAATTCAGGGCACAATCTTTTCTGTTTGGAAAGATTCAACAGAATTTCATTCTTATTAATTGATGATTTAATTATATCCGTTGGATATTTGATCCAACGGTGAGGAACATTTAGTTCCAGCGCTGGCGCTTATGCGCTCTGCCCATGGTGCACTACTTGGAGCGCAGTGCTCTTAGCGCTAGCGCACACGTACTTTGCACGTGGTGCGCTATTTGTAGTGCGGCGCATCTAGCGCTAGCGCCTATGCGCTTTGCACGGGGTGCGCTAGTTGTAGAGTATCGTTTTTATAAAAGCGCAGCTTTAATTCAAATTTTGAATTCTGAACAAAGCTTTGCTCTTATTGGGGAAACAACCCCCTTTAGGACAACTTTCACAATTTACAGTTTTTTTTCTATAAAAACAAGAGACTATTGAGTCTGAGAGAATTTGAAAGTGATGAAGAGCTTTTTTTTTAGGCAAAAATGAGGTATATATCCTTTATGAGAGAATACTAGTAGTATTTATAGTTAAAGTTTAACATCCTTTATGAGGTATATATCCTTTATGAGATGAATCGCCAAAAGAACACTAGTAAAATAGGGGGTTGCCGCAGATTTAACTAGGCCCTACGGATTCCGTAGGGCTAAAAGGTTGCCCCTACGGGCCCAGACGTCCAAGAATAAAAATATTGATTCTTAATTTGGTGTTTGCCCCTACGGAGCCGCAAACCAAGGACCTACGGACAAATCCGTAGGGGCAACTAATATTTAATAAAGGCACAGATCGATCGCCTACGCTCACTTTCTCCCTCTCTCTCTCGATCGCGCGCGAAAAGAATCCGTAAATCGCCACGTCGTTCTCGTCATCACCACCGCCGTTCTCCTCGTCACCACCGCCGTTCTCGTCGCCACCACCGTTCTCGTCGTCGCCACCGCCGTTCAGGTCGTCGCCACCGCCGTTCAGGTGAGTAAATCTTCAGGTAAATTAAAGAATTTTTTGATTATTTTGGGCTTAGGGTTCATGGCTGGGTCTGGGGTTGCGCGCGCGAGTTGGGGTTCGGCAGGGGTCGCGGTCGGGGTCGGGGTCGGGGTTGGGGTTAGGGTTGGGGTTGGGGTTCGGCTGCTGCTGGGGCTGGGGCTGGGGTTAGGGTTTGCCTTAGGGTTGGTGTTGGGGTTTAGCTGGCCGCGCTGAGGTTAGGGTTAGGTTGGGGCGGGGCTGGGTTGGGGCTGGGGCTGGGGCTGGGGTTAGGTTGGGGTTAGGGTTAGGTGGATTGATGACAACAAAATACCATAATTTATAACTATATAACTCATCTAATATGTATGGCATGTGAAAGCTAGATGAAGGTCGAGGCAAGCACAACAAATTTGTTGGATGTGTCAATAGGAGCTCAATGCTATTTGGAAAAATAATAATTCAAAGACATAGTGGAGTTTCCGATTGGCAGCATGGACTAGTTTGATGTATGTAGTTGGTTTGATTTATGAAAAAATGGGGAGACAACATGCATGTATGCATATAGGTAACATCTGCCAATATGCTATATCCAGACCGCAATCTATTTTTGCCTATTGGCTAATATGAAAATATCGGCCCGCGTATATGACATAATCAAAGTTGTTAAATCTTGATACGGTTTGTGTTTCGTTTTTTTATTTATCAGTTCTATCAATGTTGCGTATAACGCTTTATGATATCAGTATCCTACATTTGTAGTTTTAATTGGTGATTGTTATAGATGAATACCATTGCAATAATAGTTTTTGGTTGATGAATGCTATTGCAATGTAGGATGATCAGTTCTATCAATCTTGATCTCAATGGTTTAAAATCATGTTACACATACAACACGAATGCACAACAAACGCATAATTAGAGAGCGATTCGAGATATTCAGGTTAAAACCAATATATGATACTCGATGATAATATGAAACCTTCATATTCACATCGATACTCATATATGAAACTAAAAGCGTCACTTAGTCCCCGTCTATCAGTTAACATACGTGCGATGCTCGTCGTGACCTAGAACTATACGAAAGTTGTTAAATATCGGACAGTATAGCTCGATACTAACAACCGTCGTATAGTCTACGCGACGAGAAAATTCAATCGTATGGTAACCCATAGATTTGTCCCGTGTGGACAAGTTAAGAATGTATAAAGCAAACGCCTTCATTCACTTGTATTTTCATCCGTTTCGAGATATTTCGTCGGTACCTTTCCGCTGGTTCTCCGTGTACAAAGATAGATTAGATGTTCATTTCAACGTTGTTTCACAGCTTTGAAATGATTATCTATTCTATTACAGTGTACTCGGAGAACAGCGGGGAGGTGCTGCCGAAATTTACTCGAAACGGTTGAAAGCACAAGTGATGGGCGTTCGCTCTATACATTCTTAATAGGATAGAAGCCTACCCCCGACAGCCGGAACACACACATACAACAAGAATACACAACAAATGCATAATTAGAGAGCGATTCGAGATGTTCGGATTAAAACCAATATATGATACTCGATGATAATATGAAACCTTCATATTCCCATCGATACTCATATATGAAACTAAAAGCGCCACTTAGTCTCCGTCTATCGGTTAACATACGTGCGATGCTCGTCGTGACCTAGAACTATACGAAGGTTGTTAAATATCGGACAGTATAGCTCGATACTAACAACCGTCGTATAGTCTACGCGACGAGAAAATTCAATCGTATGGTAACCCATAGATTTGTCCCGTGTGGACAAGTTAAGAATGTATAAAGCAAACGCCTTCATTCACTTGTGTTTTTATCCGTTTCGAGAGATTTCGTCGGTACCTTTCCGCTGGTTCTCCGTGTACAAAGATAGATTAGATGTTCATTTCAACGTTGTTTCACAGCTTTGAAATGATTATCTATTCTATTACAGTGTATTCGGAGAACAGCGGGGAGGTGCTGCCGTGTGGATTTGCCACACCTCCAGGTATACTGCACGCATATCCATTTTGAATGTAATATTACAGATATTCATGCCTGTTGATGTCAAAATTACTTATACTGTCAATGTTTGATTGTCTAGTTGTTGGTGATGCGTCCACATCTGGGACAGAGGCCACCCCCGCTCCTCCAGGTATGTTTATATATCATATAGTGTATGTATATTGATTTAGAATGCTATATCATAAATACACACATTCCTTTTTGCTCTTACTTAGCAATTTTTATTATTGTCTAGCTGTAGGTGGTGACACCACCGCACCTGCGGGTATGTTTATATATCCTATAGTGCATGCATATTGATTTAGAACGTTATATTATTGATCTACACATTCTTTTTGCAATTACTTATATAATCTATTTTTAATTGTCTAATTATAGGTGGTGCGTCCACATCTTCCGCAGGGGCCACTCCTGCCGCTTCCATACCCTCCGCATCGTCTGCAGGTTAGTATGAATAAATTTAAAATATTTATTCATTTTACATATGCTCTATAGAATAAATATGAACTTCATGGAAATTTAGCGTCGATATTTATTTTCTAGTTGGAGGGGATGTGTCCGCATCCGGGACCCCGGTTGTTCATCACCGGAGGAACTATCGTCCCGCTCGTGCTGCTGCCCGGGCCCAGGCTCGTGCGATAGTCACCGGAGGTATATATCACACTTGAATTTTCGTTTAACCTTGATTTCTTAATACAACTTTGTCTTATTATTGATTGTCTTGATATTTCGTGCAGACGCAGGGCCTCCCCATCCCCAGAGGGGGACTCGAGGCCCGAATCAGTCCCATAGGCTGAGGCCTGACAGAGCTAGGGGGGAGGCAGCATTCCCCCTTTTTTTTACCCTTGACTATCGCTATACCGGTCCTCATGCCGAGAGGTTCGGCCGGTATTTCGGGGACGAGAGCCGGCTCATGAAGAACTATCCACTTCACGTTGAGTGGGGCGAGCAGCACCAGCGCTCATTCGCCCTCTTCTTTGATCAGGCTCGGGTATGTATTAATATATATTTTCATTTGATCTATCCAATATATTTATTATTAACACTTGCAATCTAATAACAATGTTTTTTTGTATTTTCAGTTGGATTACGATTTTCAGTCTGTAGCCGACCCTGATCACCCGGGGAGGGTGCTCGACCTTCATGCTCTGTACAATGGCCTGATGAAGAATATGCAGGCCAAGGTCCGATACAACAGGAATGAGCTGAAGGCCGACTGCAACTCCCTGTGGATGGCGACCCCCGAGGCAGAGAGAGCGGCCCTCCTATCTACTCCGGCGTTTGCGAGAGTCGACGTAGAGACATGGCCTCTATTGTGCTCTTATTTCGACTCCCAACGTAAACATGTATGTATTTTAAATGTAATTCATTATTTATGATATAATTTATTTCTTTGTGTTTCTTAATTAGAAAACTAAATGTTAATGCGTTGTGCAGAAACAGGCCACTCAGAATACAGAGAACAGGAAGTCGGCGAAGAGGGGTCGCCCCACTTACACAGGTGGCTCGAGGAACATTATTCGAGCCATGGAGTTATCGGTAAATTACAATAGACCGACCTTTGTGATATTCTGCAATATTGAGAGTTATTTTCTAATATTTCTAATATTAAGAGTTACTTTCTAATATTGCAGACATCTCGGACCGTGGCGTTAGGTGGTACACCGAGCGTGCTGTCCGCATATCTTGCCGTCCACGGCACCTCGACAGATCCCGCCACGGGCGAGCTTCGATATCCCGACGTCGCTACCCAGGAGTACCGCGTAAGTGTTAATATTTTTTCTACCCAAATTTGAAATTTTAGTTTTGGAAGGTTCAAGTTTAAATCTTATACTTATACTTTACTGCTTAATGTGGGTGTAGGAGCGGGTGGTTGAGCAGGCCCAGGCCTCTGGGATCGATTTTACCGGACAGAGCGATCCGAGGCTGCTGACCCCAGTTCTGGACGCCGCACACGGAGGGCACCACGGAGGTTGGGAGAGAGACCGGGGACTGGGCCCTAGCAGGGCCCATATGAGGTTGGACTCCACCCCGGCGGTTACTTCCTCCGTCTCCAGTGACCGACGTGTCCATCAGGAACTGGAGAGCTTGAGGGCCACCGTTCAGGAGTTGAAGAAGATGCTGGTATGTATACTGCTTTATAGTAAAATATCATGTCATATTATATAGATATCAACATATCCATAATTAGTACGTAGCTTGAGCTTATTTGGTTTTAGACTTAAGTTTGATTAATCATACATACAGATGTAATTAAAATAAACAACAAACTAGATATCCAAACGGGGTTTCGAAATAACTTAATAATGATACGAATTCGAATAATACACAGTTCTTACACGCTTATTACACACGTTAGGTCCAGACGCGACAGGGTACATCGGCCGAGCCTCCACATGCATCTCCTTCGGCTGCGGCTCCGCAAGCCACTACATCGGCTGCGGTTCCGCAGACAGCTCCTGTAGCTCCACCGCCCACTCAGACTCCCGCAGCCGCGGCTCCGCAAGCGACTACCTCGACGGCGGCTGCGCAGACCACATCGCCAGCTCCACATGCCGCTCAGACTCCCGCTCGCGACGAATTGCAGAGTTTATTGACCGAGGAGCAGGCGCGCGTTATTCTATCGTTATTCAGAAGTGGAGCTGGACCGAACTAGGGTAGATTTTTGGTTCTTATTTTTTGAAACATGTATTTATTTATATCATACACATTGTACTACATTTTGAAACGATATTGATATTGGTTTGTATTTATATCATATTCAGTTTTTGGGTTTCTTTTGTATATTATATATATGCGTGAGATGTGATTATGAATACTGCAATATATGATTTGATTGATGTATATATTATTGTGCACAGGACGGGAAAAAATCAAGCTGCCTATTTTTTAAAAAAAAATACAGATAATATGTACTTACGGATTAATCCGTAGGTATATATGTTGCCCCTACGGATATATCCGTAGGGGCAAAATATCAGCAGTAACTAATATTTCCCCCCTCATCTCAGTGCCGGGGGTTGGGAGTGCCCCTACGGACATATCCGTAGGGGCCACAGCCTCTCCCCTACGGCGTTATCCGTAGAGGCAAAATATCAGGAATCCTGATATTTTGCCCCTACGGAAAAGTACCTACGCATATATCCGTAGGGGGTAGTACATGGACCTACGGTTATATCCGTAGGTACATGTAATATATTAAAAAAAAACCGCAAATAATATAAAATCTTATACCCTACGGATTAATCCGTAGGGGCCACAGGACCTACACATAAATCCGTAGGGACAAGAATTTGCCCGTAGGGGCAAGTTCAGGGCCTCAACTTGCACCTGCGGCCTTTGCACCTACGGGGTATTTTTTTCGCCCCTACGCATATATCCGTAGGGGCAGTGGGTTGCCCCTACGGATAAATCCGTAGGGACAACCCTTATTTGTAGTAGTGGAAGTCCAACGGTAAGAATCTTTGATTCATGCTAATTAGATTGAAATAAACATAAAGTAATTATAACTCTTGAAATGTGGCATGCTTAAGAGAAACACACAACGGCTAAATAATTTTAGAAAAGATTGGTTCATGGAAATATTTGACTATGTTTTGAAAGACGGTATATAATTTATTTTAAAAACAAATGGAGCAAGTACATGCATTGATAGATAGGATGGCCAAAGAAATTGCCAATTGCCACGTGTTAAGAACCCATGCTAAGCCACATGGGCAATGCATAATACCAAATAGTACTTAAAATGTTATATCATGCATGCCAAATTGCGCAATGTCTATATCCTCCTTTTGGATATATCATTTGGAGCATTATCCTCTTGCCCCCCATTAAATGCTCCGTATGATTTAATCTGCAAAATAACCATAACATACGAACCAAACGATTTGGCGATAATCAAAATATAATGGGATGAGAACAACAATAATATCAGTCCACTTAAATGTAAGCATAGCCATAAGCTTTTCGAACTGTCTTGGCAGTTATTTATATGTTAAGCGGTCGTTTCTTAAAGCGCTGCAAAATGTATAGTTGCTTCATAAATAGAAAGTATTATCAATTTTGGGAAGATACAAAAATTTACTGGAAGAATTTACCTGCAAGTAATAATGAATTAATAACGCTGCCAAATCCACATCGGCGGATCTATACAACATCAGGCAGCAAACGCCAAGAGGAGGGAATGGATCGCTAAAGGTATTTATGTTCCCTCGCTCCTGATTTCGGAGATCTCGATCCCCAAGGAGAGATCGAGAGATGATTCGAGGGATTTTGAAAGCTTTGGTAGACAACAATATACAAAAATCGAACATACAAACCAAAATTTTAGAAAAAATAATTTGCAGAAGTGAAGGATCTACATCTGATCTGGAAAAAAACCACTCATGCCCGACTAAAAAAAAGCTTCTTGCTACGAAGTCTAATCCGAAAAGCCGAAAGATGCCCACGGATCAATACCGAATACCTATCAATATTGTGTGTGGAACAAGAGATTTTATTATATAATATTTTATTCTTTTCAAAAATGGATTGGGTTTTTTATCAACCACATGGATTTTTGTGAAGGGTTTTAGGAGGAGCATGGAAAATGAAAGAAAATTATTTTTCCTGTCAAGACGTTGGAATCCATGTAAACTATATGGATTCTCGTTGGATAAAAAATGAAAAATGCATTTCTTATCAGGATTGTTGTATCCATGTAAACTACATGGATTCCAACTGGATATTAAATAAGCATAATATCCACTACATAAAGAATTGCGTTCTCTACATCATCTTATAGCCAATAAGGATCCTTGTAGATCAGGTGGATTCTACCATATGGACAGGAAAGATATTTCTCATAAAAAATGGACATGATATTCATTACGTAGGGAATTGCACGCTCTATCCCAATAAGAGTATTTGTAGATGGTGTAGATTCTGCATCATGGTAGGAAAGGTATTTTTCAAAAGAAAAAAGTAACATTTTTCTTTCTGGTGCGGTGGAATCCATGTAAGCTGCATGGATTCCCATTAGATATAAAATAGGATATATCATCTACTATCTAGCTATTTATATCCTATGGCCAATTTTATATTCAATGGAAATTCATGTAGGCTAAATGGATTTTGAAACTGTATGGAATAACCAACGACGGGTCCGATTCCATTCCACTAGGCCTATAAGATTGAGCACGGGTCCAAACCCATGGTACTTGGCCCATGAGGCCCACCAAGAGATCTTTATATAAAGAAGGTAACCCATGTTGGCACAAAACTCTAGATAACTAACCGAATCTTCTTGACCGTACACGACGCCTATATAAGGTTCTCCAACATGAAGGAGAAGGTATGCCACAATCTCTGCACAAATAGAAAGCCTACCTTTCTGAGAAAGAGACCGATTTTATCATTAGAGGAGTGTCCGGAGTATAACATCAGCGCCCTTTCCGTTACAGGATTGAAGATCCGGCGGTAAGGCCTTTGCCCAAAATATCCCATTCCCTGAGGAATACGAATTTCTCTTTTTGCATATCCGCGTTGAGGTGACATGATTACCCATTTCTTGTGGATTTGTTAAAAACAAAACCTAGAACATCCCAGCACGTTTTTACATCCCCAATACTGAACAAGCGTTGGTCGGTCCTGGCTATTCCAAGGTAATCCTCGAAACAATTAGCCCCTAGCTCTTTTGAAACAAAGAATGAAAAATTCACTAGAAAATGCATCTAATGAGTATTGCACTGTTTGCTCAGCTCCAAAAAATTCTAGGGAATTCTTGCAGATGTAACATTTAGTATATTTTTCTTTACCCAGAGTTATATGAGCGACTTCTAATTTGAGTTTTGACTTCTAATATCAGTCCACTATCTAGGATTCAAATGATATTGAAAATTAGGGCTTTTCTAATACATAAGAATTGGGGGTTTATTTGTTCTAGAAGTTTAGGGCATTTCTCTCTTCTCAGTTGGTAATTTTTTTATCCCGGGTGGGATCTCTTTTTGTCCTACTTGATTTGCGAAAAATCAAGCAAGAAAATGATCTCTGATGGTTTGGAAACCAGAAAGGAGAAAATTGAGAGCAAAATGGTTTACGCAAATTTCTTGGACTTTAATAGGACTAGGGTCGACCGCAGGTCCATGGCTGCGGTCGCAAGACCCGGCCTGCGGCCGGTCGCAGCCACAGTTTACTCAACTTTTTATTCCATAACCACAGTCTTGGTAAACCTAACCTAACTTGGGTATTGATTTTAATGTTGGAAACAAAAGGGTGAAAGAATATGGGTTAGGTGTAGGACACGAGGCTATTTAAATGAAGGCAGACACGTTGCTTTCTCAGGAGATCTGATGCGCTATGATTGAAATGGAAATGATGATGAGGTTACAATAATTTTATTGGGTAAAGTTGAAACTTTATGGCTATGGTATGAAGGATCCATGTTCAAGTTGATGTGGCAATGGACTTTGGGTGAAAGAATGGGTTAGGTGTAGCAAACTTGAGGGATTAATTAAAGACAGTAACACTAATTCCATGGAGTTTGTAATGAGAAAAGAAAGGCTTCCCCTAATGATGAATGGATCTTTGTGTGAGTACAAGATGATAGTTTATGATCGTGGATTTGCGGATGACGAAACGGCGTGGAGAATCAACATCGAGAATCGCTTTTTGGAGTCTCACATCCAAGGGACCCGCTTTTTACGTCGAATCACACGGCGGCGGCAACACTTTTCACAAGAAAGGACGACAACACAAGTTTTCTCAAAATATAATCAATCATACAATAATTAAAACCCTAGATGCCTCTCTCTTTATATTAGAGCTACATATTACAATTATTCAAATAGATCCGAGATAATAACAAACCTATCACCTAATTAGGCTTTAAAAAACGCCGAAACAAATTGAACCCCATGAAAACATCTACCAAATGAATACATAAAAGTCCATCTAAATAAATAAATCTGATCCCCATCACAGGCCTTATTGCGAAACCTTTAGTTTAGGATCTCTTTTTTGAAAAAAACTTGATTATTCTTTAAATTTTCGCTTAATGAAAGTCCGGGCTGTTTGCGTTCGTTTAGATCAAAAAAAAAACAAACACCTGATTAAACTCTAAATTTTCTGGTTGTATCGGATCTTGAAGAATCCAACCCGAGTTCGACCCGTTTCAGTATAGATCCGACCCGTTAACTACTGCATACCGGCTACAGTATTTGTTGCGGAACCCAAAGCCATCATCGTCGTCGTCCCAATTCTTAAATCCTAGCGCACAACACCCCCTCTCTAAAATCTAGGGCAAAGCGAGAGATCATCTCGAATCCAAGCGATGTGGCGCCGTTCGAGCATCGCAATTCGACAGGTCGCTGCTTTCTCTTTCTCTCAATCTCTCTGTTTGGACTCTCTCTTTTCCGGAGGAAAAAATCTTGATTTTGATGCTTTTTTCGTGTTAGGAAGTTTGATTTTTGGCAATATTAGTATGAGCATCGTCTCCGATGCTTTGGAAAATAGTTTGATTTTGCTTTTTTTTTTGTGGCTTGCAGCTCAAGAATGCTAAGAATTTGCTGCAGCGGCAAGAAGCTGTTCGTTGTTTTTCCAAAAATGCTGATTCTACCTTGATTGGCAATGCTGGTATGCAAATTTATTTCATTTAATCGATTTTATGACTTTTATGTTAAAAAGTGAACTTTTTGGATAAATTAGAAAGCATATTCATTAAATGAAGTGCTTGATAAATTAGCGAGCATATACATTGAGAAAAAAAGTGAACTTTTTGGACCTCATGGCCGTGTTTCGTTAAGTGAAGTGCTTTATGTATTCTGATAACTCAGGTAATAGCATCGAATGAGCAAAATTTTAATAATTACTTAGAATTTCTAAGTATGAGAACTTGATCCGATCTACAACCAGGGGTTGTGCACTAGAGTTGTGGATAATGAACTATTTTCCTTGCTCATGAAGGGTCTTTACTACATGAATATTATGTTTGTATTTCGGATTATGACATACAATAGATTAGGATTGGGGGGTGGAAGAGATTTTGTTTCTGTAACTTAAGTAAATGTACAACAAGGATGGCTGGTGGGGGGGTGAGGGGTGACGGTTTGGGAGTTTATGATACTTTGGAAGCAATGCAGCAAAAATTAAATTCATGGGCTGCGATTACATAATTTTTGTTTCTTTCTCCGTTTTGAGTACTAGGAGTCCCAAAACATATTTAATGCACTCTAGATTTGGTTATAACTATCTATTTTCTCCAATATATCTTATTGATTTATTCAAACTTCAAAAGTCTGCAGCACCCTCTCTCTCCCTCTCTCTGCCTGTCAAGTCTAGTACCTACCTGCATTGCCACTTATGGTTCAATATTAAAGAATTAATTTGTGTTTCTTCTAATATTTCCTTGGACGGACAAGTTTTATCATTTGCTACAAACTATCACTGACCAGTAGTGATATGTCAGGAAACTCATTTCTGTTTCGAGGACACTACAGAGAGCGATACATGCTTCCCCTGTCTGTCAGAACATTAGCATCGCAGTCGTCACAACAATCACAGAAAGAGGTATTTTCCTATTTATTTTGATTCTTTGACTTTTTGTGGACTTTGTATTTTGGCTATTTTCTCATGAACCTAACTTTGATTATGATGATGTTGTATTATATAATGTTTTAAGTAGACTTTTTTATGGCAGTGCAATGCAATAATGAGTAATGACCTTAAAACTATGAGAACAACGATCAGTTCAAACTAAATAACTCCAATATTTATAATATAAGATAGGTTCTAATTTAATAAAGCGCTAAGAATCGAAATCCTAAATGAATGCATGCAATTGGAACAAGAAACAAATTATAAGTAAAATGATGCTAAAACTAACTAACATAGTTTATATGGAGCATTCAAGTCATGCAAACATGCAATATCTCACAAACAAGAGAAGTAGCGATTTTTAGCTGTGTATATTATCAAATTCCTTGGGTATAACCAGAAATGCATTGTTAAGATTTGTCTGCTGGTGTTGCCAACTTTGATCTTGTCCAGTCGGAGAACTAGGGATGACCGAGACATGAATCCCAATTAATCAACCAACCCGCTAAATTTTATGCTTCAGCCAGGTTAATAGAAGGTGTTTATGGTTTGGGATTTGAGAAAATTCAGTGAATTGGTTTTTGTAGATTTTGGGGATAATGACGGGCTTACTGGCAATCAGGATTAAAAGGGGGTGGTTTGGGGTTTAGTTTCTTTTCTGGATGGACGTGGGTTAAGTTGACCTGTAGGAGGGTTTGAAATCAGGGATGAAACCATCTATGGTTTTGAATAGATTTCTTTCCTGAGTTGAGTAAATTATCGCATGCCCATATGGATGCTGTGTCATATCCACACCCCATGTCAATTTACATGGTTCATCTAGATTCATTTGAATCTTCCTGTCTAGTGACTACTGATCCAATGGGCCATCTCTGCAGGGGAAGTTTGGCAAGCCTAATCAGAATATGCATAAAAGTCAACAGTTATTAATGTCGCTAAAATGAAAATCATACATATCCTCATACAACCATTGTTCACTACCTTTCTGCCACTCAAAATATCTGTTTTGGTTGGAATTATACCCTGATAGAGAGGGAACTTGATGTATATCTTGTATACTAATAAAATCCTTAGCAATGAAATGATCACAACCCCAAACCAAAGTTGTTGTGTGGAGCCTTGATGGGTGTGGTTCTTATGCTCAGCGCCTCACCCTATTTTACTACAAATCTACTTATTTGGCCTCCTTTAGCAGGTGTGAATTTTTATTTTTTTTAATTTTATTTATTTTTGTATATGAAAACAATGACGCAACTCTAGCTGGTCAATTGTCTTGAAAATAAGATACCAATTACGGTCCAAATAACCGTCCTGTAAAATTATCATATGTTCTAATGCATTGGTTTTCAGGGTCCAGAATGCTGTATATTTGCTTTTCAATTTATACATGCAGTGCTGTTTACAACTTGCTTTCTTCTTCATAGTTCATGATTCAACGTTACCTGTAGTTGACAAGTTCATTAAGATAACCTTTCTATTTTGCCCTTTCTACTACAGGGGACAAGAAAAGATATATCCACAGTTGAAGATCCATTTGATGCTCCCACATATCATATTCCTGAGAAGCCAGTTACATTCACCGAAGGTGCCTCATACAGTGTCATAATACTTGCAGGTCTCGGAGTTGCTGGGTTGGCTGCTTATGCTGTTTTTAAAGAGCTAATCTTTCAGCCTAAGGAGTATGATCTCTTTAGTTTCTTTGTTTCTTTCTGATTATTATATATTCAGAAGTTTTTCTGTATTTGATATCATTAATTTCAAATATAGGTACAAGGTTTTTGGAAAGGCTCTGGAAAGAATTCAGAATGATAATCAGGTAGGTGTTCATCTCTGGAAAGAATTCAACTTAAATTTTCTTCTGTTGCTGATGTTCCTATGAATTTGTTAGGTATCTGTGAGGATCGGTTCCCCTGTTACTGGATATGGGTCGGAAAGCAGAAACCGTGCTGCTCGCCAACGTATCCCTCATAAGATTTGGATTGATGAAGATGGTGTTGAACATGTTGAGGTAATAATTTACACAAGTATTTCTTTTAAGTTATCTTCAGGCTATCTATTAAATTCATGTCCCGGATTTTTCGTCTGTTATTTGAATGTTTCTCAACTGCTTAGTCATTTTACCACTACTTGTTTAAAAAAATCTCAATAGAAAATAAAAATATTGTAAATTTGGGAAAGGATTACAATTCATTCACTTTAGATGCTATGAAACAACTCTAATTAATATATTACTGGAGTCTTTTGTTTCTATATTTGACATGGAACAAACATAACACATAATATGGTAATGTTAAGGAACAAGCTACCAACCATGAGGAAGTTATGAGAATGTTGAAAGATTGTAGCTTTAATCACGATAATTTGTTACTCAAGAGATTGTTGAATTGTTTACTAGTCCAAGGCCTTGCTCTCTGTCAATATGAATCAGATTATGCTCATCTATACTACTATATAATGCAAATGGACCTGGTTAGAAACCATCCTCTTCTTTTTTGAAAAAAAAAAAGAAAAAAAAAAGAAAAACCCTCCATTCTTAGGGCCTCTACGTCATCATACAAAGAGACAAAAATAATTAATTGTTATGTTAAAAAATATATATCTTAGAGCCTCCACATCATCAAAGAAAAGACAAAAATAATTAAACTTCTCCATTTTTTGAAAAACAAAGAAAAAAGCAACTTTCTAAAACTTGAAACAAAAAAAAAGAACTTTGTAGAAATTAGTTTGAATTCCAAATTCAATCTACATTATACTCAAACTTAAGACAAAAAAAAACTTTCTGGAAGTTATTTTAATTTTATCATTTTTCAATTTCTACCTTCTCGCATGTGACCACACCCTATCTGAACTTAGGGTACAAACGAGTTGGGTACTGACTTCTAGGTTGGTGCCCACGAGATTTCTTGCTTAATAGGAATACTCGAAGCAAAAGGGATTTACCTGCTGATCAAGTCATGAGCTTTACTCTTGAGCTCCGAGACAACTAACATCACCCGATCGTTGTGTTGGATTGGTGTTTTATTTATAACCGTCTTCTGTTACTTAAATATGGTAAATAATATATTATAATATCTCTTAGAATACTCTTGATCTAAATTACTAAAATGACCATTTTATTCACTTATTAACACTCAAAATAATTTTACACCAAAAGCCCCACATATTATATTTATCTATGGGCTCAAGAATTTTTTTTGTACTCTAAATAGGATAAAACTACAAACGTGTATCGCAAGTGCAAAATGCTAGTGTTATATAAAGTAGGAAACCCCAATCCATGTTCCTCATATTTTCACTGTTAGTTAAACATTCTTGCACTACTAAATCAATGTAGTACTATTCATGAAACGACAAAATAGGGGGAAAAGCAAAGAGTACCATTCGGAAGGATTAATAGTTATTTTTTCAGTACGGATTTTATGTAGCTTCTCTAATTACTATGGTTTTGGGGGCTTCATTTTCTTTCTGTATTTGATATGGAAAAACTCATATCAGGGTATTGTTGAATATTATTGAAGCACGGGGATATTCTAAGAATGTTGAAGAGTTTAGCTTATAATTTTGGGATGATTTATTGTATAAATTTAGATTGGCCACCCCTTCTACATAACATACTAAAGTTGGGTTAGGAGTAATGAAAGAAGGTGAACTTTATATATAATTCCAATCGTGTTCTTTCTATATTATTCCGGTGAAAGAAAATAACCAACACGCCCTCTATTTTTTGGGAAGCCTGCACGCGACGCACATCATTATTTCATAGTTCAAAATTGAACTCCTGGAATTTTTTTTTCTCATTTATCGATTAGTTAAAAAATATTTACAAACAACGACTGTTTAAGTAAAATAAGCATCAATATATGAAAATTGAAACCATGTTTTCAGAAAGTATATGCCCTATAACATCTTTTTGGTTACAAAAATCTCCTCTTCATTAAATCTGTTTACATATAGTTTATAAAATTATTCAATTTTTATCTTATAGTATATAATTTAGACATTCAGTTTCAGTGTTAAATCATGTTATGATAACCAATGGGGAAACACAGAACATAAAAGCTTCACATTAAATTTGTTTCTTAAATCTAAACGGATGTTTTTTCTTTTTCTTTTTCTTTTATCAAAGATGACAGCTGAGAGCCTAGTTTTTATATATTAAAATATAATATAGTTACAAAAAGAAATCAAATACAAGAAAACAAGATCAAAGTTATTACAAGTCAATAGCTCAAGATCAAACATCTAAAAAGGAAGGTAATAGGCTCCGATTTTTGATCAAGTAGTCCACTGCCAAAAGCTTTTGAACCCAAAATTTAGCCATCCTAATGGAAGTATCGGAGATAAACTCCTCAAGTACAATCTATTTTGGCCTATATTGAGACCTAAAAATCATATACTACCATTCTTTCCAAACATGCCAAACAATATTGGCAACCTAAAAGCACAGATTCCTGAGAACCCCTCATGTATCGTATCATCTTCGCGAATTATATTTCTTTCGGTTTTCCGTATCGGAGTCGCAAATTCTAATATGTGTAATTATAAAAATAAACAATAATTCAGATACTTCATGAATCAACACGATTCACCAATTGGATCCGTGTATCAAATTTGATGACGTAAATTGGTTTCTAGGTACGATTTGGGTTGATCATTTAAATTGATCTTTAGATGCTGTTTGGATCGATTATTTAAATTAAATCTCATTCGGAAAAATTCGGGTTTCTCTCTCCATAAAATGAAGCCTTTTCCTAACGATATTGTTGTGCTGTGGCTGATCAGATATTCATCCAAGGTTTCATTGTTATTTATATATTTATATGTATATATTAATATATATTAAATATTATTCTAAAAATTGGATATTAAAACGTATCTTATATCCTGGGGTTTTGAAAAAATTGTGAATCTGCAAACCCGAAACGTATTGCTCCCTATATCTATATCGAACTTGTGCGACATAATTGGCAACCACCACATGAAGGAGAGCTCCAATTGGATTCTTACTCGAGAACTTCAATTAAAGGATACTATGGACCCACCATACATCGTTATCCGAGAACTTCAATTGAATAAAATCTTTGATGTATGAATTTAAGTGGTTATATACAAGGTGAAAATAAGAATGTATGGTAGGTTTACAACGAACATTTCTTTTCTTTTGCATTTCTTATAGCTCCTTACAGAATGCAAATATGTAGAAACCATGTAAGAAACTATAATTGTTATTTTTTTGACTAAAGCAAATTGACATTATGTTTTTTAATTTAAAAATTCAAAATTTTAGAAACTAAGTAGACTATAATAATGTTTTTTAATTTGACTTTATTGGTGTATTTTTAAAAAAAATTATCTACATCACCAGACAATCCAAATTGTGTTGCAATGGTGAGGAATTTTAAAGGCTCGGCCATATATTTAAAAATATGGAATAAGTATATACTTAGAAATTTAAGGAAACCTTTTTTCATAAGATTTTACCTAGGTTTTTTATATTTAGAATGCATATATGTTGACATCCGCGTCACATGATCCTCGGTTTCGATGATTTAGTTTAAAATCTTATTTAAACGAATTCATAAGTTACTAATAACGTTTCCAAGTTTTTGTCTTGAGTACAGCATGCACGATATGTCAAACATCAAGTAAGATTGCCTACAATACGATACACACTCAAAATAGTGATATGGCATGACAATTTGAAGCAAGCGATAACGCGATGCAAGCCTAATCAAGATTCAATGACGTCTCAACGTAACTATTCAAGAAAATGAAGATAAAAGAAGAACCAAGATGAAAATATGAGATATAAGTGTTGTACATGTGTCTAGTGTTGATCTCATAAGATTAGAAATCTCATTCCAACATGTTCTCTATACTCCAGACGTCTCCCTCTATTTTAGAGACATCTATCTTATTCGTTTGAATTCAAATCTGCCTATGTTCAAAACTAATATATTTCAATCATGCCAGAAGACAGACGTCTATGGAAGACATCTGTACCATTAAGTTTTGAACAGCAGATATCTGCATAGACGTTTTCAGTACAATTTTTATAAATTCCATTTTCTGTACATTTCTCAGAGACAGCTCCACTGACGTCTCTAGAAGGAATTTCTCTCTGGGTCAGACGTCTGTACAGACGTTTGCATGTGCAGTTTCTGAAAGTTAAACTTCATTTGAATTTTGAATCGAATGGATTTTTATGCCGTTTTCAATTCTAACCATCTCCAACGGTCATTAAATGTTTTATGACAGTTATTGGTAATTATTGGGAGTTAGAATAATTTTCCATTTGATTCCTATAAATACCCTATGAAATCAAACATTTTTCTAAAGGAAGAAAACAATTCATTGCAAATTTATTGAGAAATCTTCTTCTTGAGCGTTCATTTGCCAGATCTTTTCCATTTTCTCAGAGTCAAAACCAGATATAATCTTTCAAATCAATCCTTACACCACACCGGTTATAATCTATTGAAATCATAGGATTGAGAGTAAGTGAATTTGTCATTTGTAAAACAATTGTAAATCCCTAAAGAAGGTTCGATATTCTTCAACTCACGAGAGAGGGTGTCTCAACCCACGAGAAGGGGAGCTTCTCAACCCATGAGAGGGTGCCTCTCATTGCTTGAATTGTGTGGATTCGGAGTGGAAAAAGGGGTCTTCTTAGAGAGACGTGGATTAGAAAGGAAAATGCGGCTTTGCTAGAGAATCATGGGCCAGAGTGGAAAAAAACTTGTTTTCTGGAGAATCACAAGTTCAAGAATGTGATTCTTGTGAAGAGAGATTGCAGTTCTTCACATCTCTGTGAAGAAAGATTCGTGTTCTTCACAACCATAGTGCAGAAATCCTGATAAGGTGTCTCAGGTGGGGACCAGCCACAGGAGCGTGGTGAAGCCTAGTTAACAAATCACTGTGTTTGCATTGCTCTTTACTCTGTTACTTTTTTGAGTTTGTGTTGATTATCGTATTATGTTTTTTTTGTTTAAAACTTGTTTTAAATATTTTCCGCAGAAACTCGATAATCACTTTAGAAATAGTATTTAAGTTTTAAATTTGCCATATGATAATATAATTACCTTGTTCACCCCCCTTTATAAGGTATTTTCAATATAGGCCTAAAAGTCTAATAGAGTTTCATGCAAATTCTCTACTAATTTATATTTCGACTTTGTCCCTTTTAACATTGGTTCTGAAATTCTCCTTGCTATGTCTAAAGCCTTTAATTTTAGTTTTGTTGGCATATCTCTCAAGTAATATAAGTTTTCACGTTTACCTTTAGGTACATGCACACCTCATGGACAAAACATATATAGTGATGGAGGAGGAAGGGCGCCCCCATATTTCACATATTTAAAATTAATTCCATGTCTATCCTTGGATGAAAGTTCGAGCAAGCCTCGTCCCTAGATTATCTAGGGTATGTATCAATAAAGTTGTCTATCTCATCGGAGCACAAGCCACACATTACTTCTAATTTACATGAGCCCCACAGTCTCTATTTCTTTCTAGAAACAAAGGCAGTTTAAGCTACCAGACTTGATTTGCATATAGAATGCATCAATAGCCCCACAAAATACATAATTTTTTTTTACAGGCAACCTCTAATATATAGAATTCTATACAATCATGATGCATCCATATTGAACTTTTTGTAAACACATTCTTCGCATCCTAAAGTTGTATAAAAAATCCACTACTGAAATTTTGTTTATTTTAACATTTAAATATGGAGAAGAAATCTGATAATTTTGAATACAGAAAATATTTAACAAGTATCTTTTGGCTTTTCTAACAAAGAAAAAGAATAAAAAAATCTAGACATCACTGGACCAAAAAATCTTGACATCATTCTTCTGTGCAGGGCCACATGGTAGTTCAATGTGAGCTTTTTCACTGCTTTCTGTTAGAATATCTGTGTTGCATGTTTAAGATTTGTAGATAGTGATCATCTGAAAGTTGAAAAAGAGCATAACTCCATAGAAGTTGTATGCAAGGCAGTACTATGCTATGCCTATTATCTGAATAATATTGTGTGGATTTGCAGATAAACTTCTACATTCGAGGCCCTCATGGTGCTGGAATGGTGTATTGCGAAATGTTCAAAGACAATTCCGACAAGAAATGGAAATTTACCTACTTGATTGTCGACATTAAGTCGCCCACTCGTGCTCAATTGATGTTGGAATCATATGTTCCAGCATAGAGCATGGGATCTAACTCAAATTTTTGGCTCACTCGACACTGTAGTTTGGCAAGTGTATAACCTGCTCGCTGTACAATGTTTTGTTCGTGTTCCGTGACTCACAAATGTTGGAGATGGTGGGTATCCAAATAGTGTTGGATATAGAGGGCAGGCATGCTTTATTTATTGGCGAAAGCTGCAAAATATTTTGGCAGTTGTTTATATATATATATATATATATATATATATATATATATATTCATCTGGCCGTCAAAGCACGATTGTGTATTGCTCAAGTTTTTGTTCCTGGTTATGCCATGTTATGCATGTCGATCCAAATAATTGTGATTCTTATGAAGGGGACAACGCCCAATTTATGTTCTTGCATAGTGCAGCGTATTTTCTATCCGAGCTACTTCGACATTATAATGTTTTGTTTTATATCCTCTGCACTAATGTGGGCATGCAGATGATTATACGCCTGATTTTGGCAGATGACATTGTGAACTAGATGTTTGATACTTGTCTCATATGTAGGAAGGTAATTTTTTGAATGGACTGATCTTATGAATACCAATCATTGCAATTTTGAATCATTGTCAATAATGCCTACTTTCAATGAGTTTATGATTTTCTTTTAGCACCTTCATTATTGAGCATCAGATGGACAAGTCTTGCGAGAACCACCCGCGGAGAGGAAACAATGCAATATCATCACACCCACATCTCATATGCAACAGAACTTTAACCCGCAATTTCTGTACGAAAGAGAATTACATTATTATGTAGAAGTTTATTTCTTGTTTGAACAAACGATAACTTTGCTTTCACCAAGTTTACACCCGCTTATGCAACAGGGGGTCAACAATCACCTGGGGTGAAAACCCAGGTTTTAGATAATGAGACAACAGCTTCGAATACATGTTGTAACGAGCAGTCATTCGGAAACCCCATTTATCTTTCAACTGCCTGCAGAGGTTGAGATCCATGTCTGAAATGATCAAGCCGTCCCTGTTGCGAGAGAGTGATGGAGTGCATGATGCATCTGGGGCTGAAAAATGGCTTGAGCCGTAAAAATGCCCGAAATCTGAGTGTTGGGGTTTTCCATCACCAGAAGTGAAAGGATTTGGGAAGACCTCAGTCCCAACACGGTTGATTGAACCAACAAAATAACTGTTTGCTATAGCAGCGTTACGAGCCTGAAATTACAATCACAAGACCTTGTTACATGAATTTTATGCTCACGATAAAGGTGAAAAGTGTGAAGTTGCAAACAAATGGTTCTTCTAAATAATTTAACAGGACTTTTCGAAGGTTCCTTTTCAAAAAAAAAAAGTCCTGCATAGACTCTTTAACCTATAATATATCATATCTCAAGAGACTACCTCACCAATTCATCCACACGTGGATGCCAAATTTTATTTTATAAATTTCTATTAATTTTTCTAAAGATGCCAAAATTGCTGATACTGACACCTAGAAAAGTCCGTGAATATTGAGATCTCAAACCTTGTTGCAAAGTCACGGAATGTAGATTTGCCAATGTGGTTCAACTACATTGTGTAATTATGGAAATGCTCTTGCACTAAAATATTTCTAGTTTTCTTTCATTAATATAAAGCCACTGCAATCATTAACTCTCCAATTTCCTGTTCTTAAACAATATAAACTTCTTTTCTACAATTGCAATCCAACTGAGCATGGTCTAGATATACCTGATGGAATATGCGCTTCAACTATTTATATTCTTAAGGTCATATACATGACAAAATCGAGAAAGTTAGTATACACTTGACAAACCTCAGTGCAATCTTAATTAACTGCCATCGCCAGAGATACTTTTACACTATAGTGTGATGCACTATACCAATTGAGTTCTATATTTACTGCAATTTTTTCTGTAATTCCATTTAGTGCAAACTTTATAATTGGCATTGTGCAAATTTATGTAATTCCAAAAACCATCTTACTCCATTCATCTCATCAATGGGAAAGCATCCGTAATTCCATTTACTGCAAACTTTAAGAGAGTAGATATAAGATACCTACCGCATAATATGTTGTTGAACAAACAATATTTTATTTTCAGGTTATGCTAAATTAATAAAGCTGGAAATCAAATTGGGAGGAACAATATTGTGATTTACTTAATAAAATGAGTATGTCATTATGAGAACATTAAGATTGTGAGTTTATTGAACATGATGTACATTGAGACTTCAGGTTCATAAAAGAAAAATGCACACTACAGCTCAGTGAGGGCATTCAGAATAATGAATTGTCATGTGTGTGGAAGCAAGTCACATGGAAATTTACCTCAATAGGCCACATCGGTTCACTCAGTTCTCCAACAGTTGCTGAAGGGTTGAAAACAATCTCAGCTCCATTGAGTCCAAATGCTAGCCAATTTAAAGGATGATGCCTTCCATAACAAATGTTTACTGCAATCTTTCCAAAGCTTGTTTCAAAGACTGGATGCCTGGTGTTCCCTTCCATATAGTATGTGCTCTCATTGAAATCGCCGACCCTTGGAATATGATTCTAATATAAACATGAGATAAGCCGTGTTCATATTTATAAAAAAGGGTCATAAAGAGAGATGAAAAACAAAAATAAAAGCAAATTTTAATTTTTTTGCAATTTCACCTTTCGATGGATGCCGATTATATTTCCATGATTTCCAATTATTACAGCAGTATTCCAAATAGTTTCTCCATGGTTTAGGTCCCTTTCTAGAATCGGACTAACAATGACCATGTTATACTTTCGAGCATGTTCCTGAAGAAACTGAGTAATCTCCCCATCAGCAGGTTCAGCAAATTCACACCATCTTTTCTCGCGAGTACAGAAGGCAAATGGCATCATCCATGCCTCCTACAATCATATTATGTACATTAAGCCAATCAAATGATTTATTAAAGGTCCAGAGTTACTTTAACAAAATACCTGCAAGCACAGAATGTTAACACCAGAGGCACCAGCTGCATCAATCATGGGTCTTATTTTCTCCATGATGGCCTTTTTCTGGTCCGAAAAGGGTGCAGAAGTTGACAGAGCAATCGAATTCTGAATAAGACCAACTCGAACTATTCGGGGTTCCCGTAATAACTCTTTCTCAGCACTGAAGGCGAAAGCCTGTGAAAAACATGTTTATATATAATTAATAAGTAATCCAGGAATGAGACTCAGTTTTGCTGTTTTTGCAGTTCTCACTCTATGATAGGGACAAATTGTCTTGGAATTTTTCCACATATTTCATTGCATTCTCATCCTTGCATAGATAGGTTTCGCAGGTTGATTTATTCCTAACCGTTGATGTTTCATATAAGCATTCATAGATGATTTGCCTAAGAAAGGTCATGTAAAAGGTCGCAAACTCTACTAAGGTCTCGTAACTTACATAGATGTGAAATACCCGGTTACCGACATATACAGATACGATCATTTACATAAACAGCTTGACTATCAATGCAGACATACTCACTTACAGAATGGCTCTCTGTCGATGCAGATGTTCATTTTAGCAACTAGGTGCCTAATACAGATGCCAATGACCTGCTCAAAATTGTTTGACGCTGAACACCGCCGTAGTAAGAAGCGTCTTTAACCGAAACATAGTAAATATTACCTGCATGTCGAAATCATATTTCACAGAGAGAGAGGCTGCAGGCTCTGGAAGCTGTATGTGTTGGAGAGGCTGTCCGCAGTTGAGTCCAAGTAGCAAACGGCTCACTTCCTGCTCAAAGCTTATTTCATCAACACCATCAAACAATTGAGGTTGGGGAAAATCGAAAAAATTATTTTTAAAAAAAAATGGCAATCAACCAATCAAAGGCTATGCTCAATTTCAGAGTTTGAATTTCAAGCATGACGGTAGGCCGCTGGTTATAGACAATTAAAAGAGTGATTTTTAATTCCCCAATCGCTCGCATCAAAGCCCTCGACGAAACCCTAAATTGAGGGAGGGGAGGTAGAGAAAGGGATGGACCTGAAAGAGTTGGGGGCTGAGGTTGGCTTCGAGAAGGCGGTGAAGGGAGTCGTAGCCATGGATCGATCCTTCCACTGCTTCCTCCTTCGCTGCTGCTGCTGCTCCGTTGTCTCCATGATTATCTCCCATTTTTTTTACTCGATCGAAGAAGAAGAAGAGAAGGAGACGAAGGGCAAAAGAGTGAAGAAGATACCAGGATCTATCTATTTCAAAGGTCGAAAGATTCTTTACGCTTTGATTGCGTAGGGAAACTAAATAGACAAAAAGAATGGCAATTATCCCCAAAAAATTTGGTACTCCTTCCCCTCTTTGCCTTTTTTTCCCTTCTTTAAATAAACAAATTCGTGGGTCCTCTTGATGATGCATGTATGCTGTGTGTTTGTATATGTTGTGTGTGGATGCTGTATGCTTAGATTAGAAACAACGGACCTGTGTCAAAGAAATAGCTCGAGAAGGGAGGTATATATATTGCTCTTTTCTTCCTTCTTAATTGATATACTTGAGAGAACAATGATGGTGAGTGGATGGAAGTTAATTAAACATGGTATACTTTAGTTTAATTTTGAGATTTGGACAGGTTTTAAAGACGAGGATTTGGGTAAGTTTTATTAAAATTGCAGAGATTTGGATACGGTATATCAAAAGAACTCTTGTGGACTAGCTTAACAAAAATATAGTATTCGCTGGAATTTTAGGATTCCTTAAAATACACACAAACTCTGGAATATTATTTCCTACATGTTAGTATCTATATAAATATTTATAATTGTCCATTGCCAGCATGTCCCTCGTCACCCGCTCAAATGTCTATAGTTTCTGCTTTCCCTTCACCGCCACCCCTATTACCAATCGCCGTTAGCCATTATCACCACTCCCATCACCAGACCTTCCACCATTGACCGGTGTCGTCATCAATACCATCACCGTTCCACTACCGTCAATATGCCACTCCGGTCATGATGATGCTTGATATCGGTGACTCCCCGGATAATGACACGTAACATATGATGTGTCCCAGAGCTTACAAGAAAGAATCAAGAACGTTACGTTGGAATCACACCCGAGCCTCCGATCCGAGGATGTTCCCGACCTTCGGTGGCCTTCCGGATCACCCCCGGCTCGCCTCCGAGCTATCACAGAACTAAGATGCCTCGGCCTCCCGCTCGTTCCCGAGTCACCCGCCGAGCTTATCTTCCTCGGTCTCACCGACCGACCCACAACACCAATCACAGGCGCCTCCGCCACGGCTCCGCGAATCTCGCCAGGCGCGAGATATCCACCGCCCATGATCCCGCGTTCCACGCCATCACGATCCCCCATTAACGAGCATATCTCGTCATTAATGGGGGATCCCGCCTGTCACGCGGGCGTGTCGTCAGGGGCGTAACGGCCGGCGCGAATCTCACGCCCGCCTGTCCATGGCTGCCGCTATATAAACCCTTATCTCAGACGACTTAGGTAAGCCAATTTTACCCCAATAGGCCGTTACTCTGCCAAAATCCCCCGTCTAACTTGATTGTCGGAGGGTCCTCGGTGGCACAACCATCCTGGGACTTCTTTGCAGGTAGCTCGGCCTCAACCACTTAAAATCCATTGAGATCCACACGCTCCAGGAGGCAACCCTCCAACTCAATCTCGGCCATCCATCAGCACTCGCTGCAGATCAACGTAAGGTAACATCTGAAGGAGATCCATCAGTTGCGCTGTCTGTGGGAAACGCTAGTTCCACTCAACGAAAGTTCATCTTCCTGAATTGTTTTTGATTTAATTATAGAGAAGAGAAGGCAGATTTCAGACCCTTATGAATGCCTCGTTCGTGAATATCGAATGTCCCTTCATGGGATTTCGAAAGAGATCTCACCAGACTTCTGTGAGGTACCCAAGTCATTCTTCTCAAAATAATTTTGGTAAATTGAGATGTTCTCATTGATTAATGCAACTTTAACCCAAGTCTGGATTCTGTAGGGTGTTCGTGCATGACTAGTTGAGAAGGACTTGGCTCCAGAGGTATGAAGCTCTACTTCTTCAAACTATTCATTTTTAGGTTAATTGAACAAAACCCCTCTAGTTTACAGTGTATAGCACTTATACCCCCTCAAGCGGTTTATTATTGGGAACACCCCCTCTGCTCAGCAATCAAAGCCTTAAAAGACATTCAAATTTTACTCTAAACAACTTGAATGATTCTCTAATTTTAGTCTAGAACTTATTTGCGTTGTTTAGATAGAATTTGATTTTCTTTAAGGTTTTGGTAGATTGTTTGCACTAGTAGACCACTTCAGGGGTTATATAGTGCTACATGGGGTAATTTTCATTTTCATTTTCATTTTCATTTTCATTTTATTTATTATTACTACTGCTGCTGCTACTACTATTTTTTTTTGGGTTGGGGGTGGGGTGGGGTTGAGCAATTAACCTTATGGGTTAAATGTACACAATAACAATCCTTTTCTGACTTAGGAAAAAAATGAAATAATGCCGTTACACCTCATCCAACACTTTTAACCCATAACCGGTCTACTAGCATTTGAGAACCCTGAATAACACTTATTTCCTCTAAATGGCCGCATGCTAATAAACTAGTTAAGGGGCACAAGTGCTGGATGAGGTATAGATGAAAGGTGCAATTCGTAACAATCCATTTTTCCATTAATAACTTTTTCCCCTCGATCTTATTTGAACTATATGCAGTGGAATCCCCCGACATTAAAGCATGTATCAGACGATATGGTTGACCAGTACTTCTCGCCTCGCAGCGGGTTTGACCCTGAACTGAAGTTACCCACACATCTGAGGGAAGCTTTTATATGATTGCGGGTCCATTTTACATTTTTGGCTAGCATATTCCCTTAAAGGCCCCTAATTTATCTCCGATTAAAGATTTTCTTGTACCATATTCACTGCTCTACATCAAGCATCGTCACATTCTTAATGTTTTGATACTTATAAGCTTCATCAAGGTCCCGATCTTTTCAAGCAGGAGCCTTATCAATTAAAATAGCATGTCGAATTTTATAATAGATGCTGTACTGCTACATCCAGTCTGCCCTCTGTTATGGTTATTGAGAAAATTTTGTTTTTCTGTTCGATTACATTTACAACACCTGGTTATTCTACTTATTTGATTCTGAATGTGGTCATTGTGCAAATTTTATAGTCGCACTCGTTTAATTCGCTTTTTTTTAATGTGCATTTCTTAAGTAAGGCATGAACAAGAGTTGGTGTGCCTTGAGCTTTTCATGGAATTGTAATAATGGCAGTGGTCACTGGTCACTATTGTGAAGCCTGCAGTGTTATCATCAACCATGTCTGGTGTGCTAAACTTTGTGTTTCTTTTTTCATTCATTGATTTGGTGGTTCACTTGACTCTTTAAATTATTAGCATCCTATTATTAGTTCTGCATCATATTATTACTTCTCTTTCTTTTGGAATTCTTTATAGTTAGTAATCCTACTGCAAGCTGACTTTAGCAATCATATGATGCGAGCCCTCGCTAGCAAGGGAACCAACTTTCAAATTTAGGTTTACACCACTGAGATTAAATAAAGCTCTTCCCATAACAAATTCTTCTGTTTGTTCCATATGGTCTTGGTTTCTCTTTTTCTATTTGATTTAGTTTCACCTGCTCCATAAAAAGTTATAAAAAAAGTGTTATCATCTTATTTTCAGTCAATTTCATATTGCAAGTTTATCATATATTCTCCTTTTTCCGAGAATTTTTTGGAGTATGGTAGCTGGTTATTTGGGATGGTGACAAGCTCCTTTCTTGTAATAGTTTTCTAAATCAAAATTTTGATGTTTTATGTGGAGACGGTTGATGTCAGGTCGACAGCTTTTCATAAAACTTTGTCACATCTCAACGGAGATTTTCTTCATAGCCGATTTGGGTGTTGGAAAAAAAAGGCTTAAATGATTGACAAACAGGACATTAAAATTAACCTTGTGATTAGATTGGAAAAATGTTTATCACATTCTAGCCTGTTTTAAAGTGCTGCTCACAGTGCATTAACAATAATTAGATGAGATGGATCCACATCCAGCAAAAGAAATAGAAAAATGCTTTTAAACTATTAAACACTATTCTAAAATTAAAACTAAGCACTAATCAACACACCAGATTATCATCAAAATAACATGTGGGATATTCTCCTCTAATAATAACATCTCAGAGCCAAGCTGCATCAAATCAAAGGGAAGAAAGATTCACTCTCTCTCTCTCAATCTCTAAAAAGATGCTCTCAAAATTCGCGCTAGCGTTGAAGACCAAAACGGTCGAATTCTTCGCCGAAGAGGATGAAGACGACGACGACAACGCCTCCACCGTTGATCTCTCCTCCACCCCCGAAGAGGTCATTACGGGTCAGCGGGTCGTCGTCCTCAAACCCGACCCGCTTCCCTCACGCCCCTCCCCCGACACCGTCGCCTCCTCCGTCCTCGCCGCCATCTCCTCCTTTCGCTCTGCCTACCTCCAGCTCCAGGCCGCCCACTCCCCCTTCGATCCCTCCGCCGCCTCCGCCGCCGACCGCGCCGCCGTCTATCATCTGCAACGAATATCCGATCTCAAGCGGGAGTTCATAAACCCTAGCCATAAGCCTACCCCTACCCCTAACCCTAATTCAAACCCTAGCTTTTTCGAGGCGCAGGTTCAAGAGAACCAGAGCCTGCTTCGTACGTTTGAGACCGTGTTCAATAGATTGCAGGCGGAGATTGATTCCAAGGATGCCAAGGCTGCTGAATTGAAGCAGAGGATTAGGGAAGCTGAGGCGGCCAATTCGAAGCTTGCCAGGAAGTTTAAGAGTAAATCGTTACCTTCGATCCAAAAGGTTGAGTCTTTTCTGTCTGTTGGGGTGTTTGATTCGTTGCTTAAAGATTGCTGTCGGACGATGCATCAGTTCAGCAAGGTGGTCATTGGATTGATGAACAAGTCAAGATTGGATTTTGATTCCGTGGTGGATTCGATATACCCAAATGTGGAGTACGTGAAACCTGGGCATTGGCGGTATGCAATTCTATCCTATGTTTGTTTATCTATATTTGATGGATTCGATTCCGTTACCTTTTGTTGCGGAAAGGGTGAAATTGAATTGGATTCAATTGATGAGAGAACTTGGAGAAGAAATTCATTGAGTCAATTTGTTGAACATTTGTCGGTTGATCAGTTAGAGATGTTAAGAAGAAATCCAGATTGTGAGTTTGCCCAATTTTGCGAGAGCAAGTATCAAAAGCTAGTTAGTAAGTGCATGGAGAGTTCTATATTTGGAAATTTGGATCAAAAGGAATCTTTTTTTTGCTCGTTGAAACCTTCGAGCCTGCTATATCAGTCATTTGTAGACATGGCCAGCTCGATATGGTTGCTTCACAAATTGGCACGTGCATTTGATCCCGTAGTTGAGATATTTCAGGTGGCAAGGGGTAAAGAATTCTCTATGGTTTTCATGGAGAGTGTAGTGAAGAGTGCTGATGATTATGGGAAGATATTTAATGCTAAGGTCGGGTTCACAGTAGTTCCAGGCTTTCGAGTTGGCAAGACCATGATACAATGTCGAGTGTATTTAGAAGGTGTGAAGGAGGAGGCAACGTGATTCCACACTCAATATAGTGTAAATGGAAGATCAGAGATGTTCTTTCTGTATAGGATAATGGGAAAGAAATCAAACACAATTGTATTAATAACTCGAAATATTACAGTTTTAATGAAGGTAACAAATTGAATTTCTTGTTATTCATAAGAGTTTCCTATCTTTGTTAGACATGTTGTGGATGTTTGGTGCGAGTATCATGGGCTAGTGGGTCTTGATTGTGATACTTTCATTCAATCAGTACTTTTATTTGGTTTCAATTGTAGGCATGGTTCACTATTCTGAACATGATGGTTCTGTTGTATAATGTGAAGGTTCTCGCAACCTGGCTTGTGGGTTTCAGCCTTGTGGACAATAGTTGTAGGTTTTGATTTTCCAGCTATATGGATGACCTTTGACTCTACTTTTTCTCCTGAACTGAAATGAATTGGGGTAGTTCACTGCTTTGTAACGAGCAACACCAGGTATGCGATTATAAGCTCTTTTCTTTTATCTATTGCTGCATTGCGAGTATTTTTTATATATCAAGATATATCAATATATGATGGAAAGATGAAAAATTTAGCTGATAAGGATTACAAGTCTCAAGTCGTTGAAGCATATATCCTGTCAAACATAATTCGTGGATGCTTGCATCACATAAAGGTCAGTTAGCTATTACATTATCCATTGCAAATTATATGATAATTGAAATAGCTGAAGCCTTCTACCATAATCCATTTGTAGCTAAACCCAGGTTCTATAATTACTGGTGAAATCTGCCATTCAGACGCTTCTCCGATATACTCTCATAGTATGAAAACGTAATATCCATACATGTGATATTATTGATTGTTTGCTCTGCAAACTTTTAGTGTGCTCTGCGAACTGTTGGTGTATAAATAAATGAACTATAGTATTTCCTTTAGTGTGCTCTGCAAACTATTGATGTATAAATTCCATTGAGGTCCCGTTTCTGGAGTTGCGTTTTCTTGTGGTCTGACTGCTTGGACTTCCTGAATAACTGTCAAATTATGACTATCCGATGCCATAGACACTGTTGATGCATTTATCTTGAACAATGAACATGTCTAATAGATGGCTCATCCATGTATAAGTTCCTTATATATGAAGGATACTAAATTTATGTTCAACAACAAGTGAGTCTTTTATCCCATGTATATGGGGTAGGCTACATGAACCAACACGAGAATCACGCCGGGTTGAGCACATGAATCCTCCGTCTCCACTCACTCCTATCGAACAATATACTTTCCGTAAGACATTTGGCATTCATATCTTTTCGGATCGCCTCCATCCACGTTTTCTTCGGTCTCCCTTTCGCTTTTTTGACTTGGCTTAAATCGAGAATATCCATTCGTCGAATCGGTGCTTTCGTAAATCTGTGCCTCACATGACTAAACCATCTTAGACGGTGTTCCCGCATCTTTTCCTCCACGGGTGCTACACCAACTTTTGCACGAATATTTTCATTTCGCACATTATTTTTTGTAGTGTTACTACACGTCCAACGAAGTATGCACATATCCGCTACAATCATTTTCTGTGCATGTTGTTTCTTAGGACCCCGACACTCAATAAGGCAGGTCCAATAGCGTTTCGATAGAACTTCCCCTTCAATCTAAACGGAAAGTTACGGTCGCACAAAATTCCTGTTGCACTCCTACATTTCAACCAACCAGCCTGAATTCTCTGGTTGATATCGCTATCGATCTTCACATTTTTTTGGATGATGGAACTTAGATATCTAAACTGATCGCTCAGTAAATTTTTTTGCCTATCCAGTGTTATACCACTATGATCTTGACTTCTCTGTTTACCAAATTTGCATTGCATATATACTAAATTTGCATTGCATATATACTGTCTTGGATCTACTCAATGTAAACTCCTGAGATTCCAACCATTTGCCTCCATAACTACAATTTGGTATTAACTTTTGCTTTCGTCTCATTTATCAGAATAATTTCATTAGCGAATAACATACACCAAGTTACATCATTCTGGATAGTTCTAGTAAGCTCATCCAGCACTATGACAAATAAGAACGGACTTAATGCAGGTCCTTGATACAAGCCAATTGTGATCGGAAAATCATGTGGAGAGTATTTATATGAAATCAAGGTTTAAAATCTCGATATTTGGACCGATATAGCATGATCATTTTTAGGGTCGGAATCAATGTTTCCCCGGAACACGAAATGTTACTGTACACGAAACGTTGCGGTACGGAACATGGAATGCCATTTGTTATGAAATGTGGTATGATAAGGGGTAGTTTTCTTTGGTACACTTATACAAAATGGAAAACATTGCTCTAGAAGGAGGAGAGTCTTTGGATCGTTTATATACGTGTTTGTGTGTGTGTATGTATATATATACATATTTATGTATTTATAACATACATATATAATTTAATCCCTTTAGCGAATTAAATTTGCAAATATTTTTCTTCGCATAATTAAACATACCTGACTTTATGCCCATTTAATTCAAAGTTCTTGATGGGTTTAGATCAGAATAGTGATTCTTCGAATCTGGAACGGTAGTTTCCCTAATTGGGAAAGATCGCAAGTCACTAATGGTTTTGCGATTTATGGTAACATGGATCGGAATTGGCCTATATCAACGTTCATGGATCGGAATATTGGATTTTATGTTTGACAAAAAATATGTCTAGTATAATTCTTAAATAAATCTCTGCTCATATAATGCAAACCCTAAGCATGTAGCCCATGCCATCGTCTAATGTCTCTTCCTTTTAATAAAAGAATTTAAAAAATAAGAAAAATCTTCACATCTATTCCATGTATGAAGCTATCCGCATCATCAAACTATTTAAATACTTTAATTGACTTATTTAAACTCAAATTTCACTCTCTCTCTCTCTCCCCATACATCTAGGCATAACCATCCAAATCATCCTTGTCAATTTATAGAGGTAACTTTTGAACTTAATTCTCAAACCCCAATATTTAAATCACATATTATTTATTAGAGGTTAAGGGGCTTGCAGTGGCTGCATCCAAGGGCGGGTGGAGCCCATGTTGTATTTTGCAGTTAGCCCCCATGGGTCCACCCGCCCATGGGTGTGTGGCCACTGCGGGTCAGGCCATGCAGTGACACTGCATGCCCCTTATTCACTATTTATTAAAACCATACAATATTTACTGTACATCGACATGCATCACTCGTGCAAAATACGAGTACTAAAGTAACTATAGACAATTTGAGTACTACTATGATGTCTAGATTGGTTATCTTAATGCTTGATAAAAGTGATAAATTTTTCAGTAATAGATGATCAAATAATATGTAATAGCCCATTAACCTATTAATGAACCTATAAATTGTTAATAAAACCACTAACCAATAAAAAATCTACTAATCCATTAAGCTTAATACTAAAACCACACTAAGCAAACATTTAACCCAATATTACATAGATGGTATCGGTAGCGGAACTTGGACGGTCATTTTTGGGATTGAAACCAGCCATCTCGGATTGGGAGCGCTCGTGATTTCAAACCATGGATGAAATGCAAATACTCATCTTCTTCATACAAACTAAGAAAGTTGAGTGTTCCCTTTTTTCCCCCGCACCGCTATCTTGCTACGAAGCTTACTTTATTTTACATGTCTTACAGGTGTAAATGGTTTCTTATACTCGTCCCCTCTTATATTTGATTGACTTTAAGGCTGAAGTTTCTGTGAACGGGGTATAGTTCTGCTGTGTATGCTTAATTTGTTCATTTATTCTTCATTATAGGAACAACTCATTGAAGTTCATTACTCTAATATCCTACAGAACCAGGATGAGGATGGTTCGTTATGGTATAGTTATAGACCTATAAACATCACTATATTTTGCAACTCATAAATTACTCTACAGTTCTATTTCATATTTTTCTAATGGCCGCAAATGTAGAGTACTTTTCTGAGATTTCTTAACTTTGACTGTGATTGCATCTTCCACGATTTTATGATGGCTGGCTCACCACATTGATTTTGGTTTCTGGAGTTAGTGGTCTACTCTTTATGATTATCCAGTATCTGGGATTGCATGTGCACCAAGCAGGTATGTGCTTTTACTTATTCATCAATTATCCTCTTAAGATTCCTGCCTTTGTACAACAGAACCTTACTTCTTTTATGTAGATGGCTAGATCCCTTTCTTGACATGTTATTTTACACCCTGATTTGTAAAATCTCCAAACCATTTTTTCTTCTAGTTGAAATTTATAGTTAATGCAGAACCAACTTTTATTTAAGAAAAGTGCTTGATAAATAGTTCAAAACTTAATGCAGAACTACCTTTTACTTAACATCAGTAAATAAGCAATTCTTTATGAAAGTCTGTAATATTTCCTATATATTGATTATTGACATGTTTGTTGTAGTGAATTTCAAATTATTTTGAGCTTTTCAATTTCTTCTGAGTCGTGCTACTAAGTGATAGGTTATCTGGAAAATCCATTTGTTTATCTGTTACTGTCAGAACAAAATTTTATTCCTCTAAGTTTTGGTTTTTCTGCTATGATTTGCTGCAACTTTGTCAGTTAGTCAATATAATGAACATTTTACGGAGGTAATTAGTACTGTTAATGACATAAAGTATTCTAACTTCATGGCATCATGAATGTTGAAGGGAAAAACTATTTCATGATAAAAACTTCACAACCCCGGTCAACTTAGATATGTTTATACCAAGGATTGGTATCTCCTTATGTATAAATCAACAAGTATCGGTTGAAATTAGCAGATATTGGAATGATATGTCCTGCTCTAAGTTGATAAGGCCGAGCCTAGTAAATTGTTAATGTAGTGATATACTATATGTACCATAATTAACACAAAAATAATTAATTAAAACTGCAAAATACAGTCTTAACTTGTTTACTTTTTTATAATGTAAATTCCTTATGAATTAAAATACCATATCCATTTGTAAATAAGCGCTTCATGAATTACTACAGTATAAAATATATCATTGAAATGTATTCTCTACTTCATTAATCATTAAAAAAGAAGATATCTGTAATCATTTTTGGAAACTTTTAGTTAACTTTATTGTTTATGCTGCTAAGACCTAAAAAGGGATCCAAAACACTTGCTGCCACTGAAATTTCAAACGTTGGCTTATACCCACATGACTTGGTGTAAAGTTTTTCTTAAGTAGCTTGACTGATTACTCGGATATGGGTGCATAATTAGTGGTTCATTATACCTGCATCTCTATGTGCATCTCCCAAAACTCGCAGCCAGTAGTGTGTGTATACTCCTTGCTTAGCTATTATTCCGATCCAAGCGAAGGCGGGTTTTAGAGTTAACCTATATGACAGGTTGCCCATCAAATACAGAGAAGGGTTACTCTTGCAATTTCTCCTGGGAACAGGACATGTAATAATGTAGATTTCAAATTGGCACACCATCTCACGAAGGCTTATGATATAGATTCTTACATGAGCTTACTTCATATTTAAGGCAAAGTAGGACAGTTGTCCATTTAATCAAAGAGTTTCTAGTTTTCCAGTTTGCCTCAACCCTTCACGTCTTGCTCTGAATCCTCTATTAGTTGGACAAACCAATTTTAACATATGCTTTTTATTAAAAAATAAAATAAAATCTAAGGAAGGCTTTAACTTGGCCAACTTCAAGAAATGATATTGTACAACAAGGAGAATATAGGGTTGTCATCACAAAATATCTTACTCCAATATTCTTGATCCAGTTTAGAAGGAGCCACTATGTACTTAACTCTGAGATGATGTTGTTATGAAGGTAATTTTTTGTAGTTTAATATTTGGAAATCTTTGCCATTTTTCCCCTGAAAGAAATCTTAGAGTTGACGGAAACCAAGCGTCGGCATCCTTGTCTGTGTGAATAAAATGTCTGCAGCTTTTACATCAGTATGAGGTTACTGCTAAGATTCTGCAACTTTCAACTGGGTGGTCACAAACTAGCTAAAGGGTTCTGGATGGATTATTATAATTCTTGGAGCTAGCTGAATGTAAATGTCACATTCTATTATTGTAAAGAAATAGCGACGTGATTCTTGCTGCAATTAAGTTACCGTTGAATAATAATTCAATGATTATTTAAAGATATTTGTATAATCTCTTCATAGTTGTTGTAAAGTTATTTAAGGAAGCAAACTTGCTATGTTGCAACGTGTTCGCGTAAATAAGCAGAGTTGAGTGTCAGTATACATATTTGTTGATGGAAGCTTGAAATGGCATCGAGGTTGAGCAAACTGGGGCATGCCTACCCAATTAAACTTCTTTCAATTAAATAAGCCAAGTTCCAGGTGTTTTTTTAGTTTATTTCCCCAAAACAAGTGCATATCAGCCCGTCAATTTGTATGGAAACCTAATCCTTTTAATTCACAATATTTTTCACTTTGTTTCCTAGAAGTACTATATAAAGCATAAAATTCATGATTTGCTCACTGTGCTTCCAAATAGTGGCCATTTGTATAATCCTGTCCATGATCCTCTGCGCCACTAATGATGCAGCGCTAGGAGTTACTAGTATGAAGGCTAGACATCTGACTCATCTCATGTGGGGGCAGTTTCATTATCACTATAAGCATCGCTTGTTATCGAAATAGCTTCTTAATATATATATATATATATATATATATATATATATATATATATATATAAGTTTGTGACATTTTTCCATGCCCCTTGGAAATTCTTATCTCTTTGGCGCTGCCATAAGTTTGAGATCCTTTGGTCCCATTCTGATTGCTCTGTAAGGATTCAGGATTCCCATGTAAGACAGTAATTCATGAGCCGACAGGAAACGAATCTGTAATTAAATTAGACAGGAAAGAAAGTGGCAGCCATTCTGTATTTTTATGAATTAAGTCTCTCTGCCTGCCATGGTCCCCGTGTTTAGTTACAGATAGCTTTTTCACTCACCCCACTTTATAAAGACTTGTACCTCAGGGGTAGTTGCTACCCTGAAAATATAGATAGATGCAGGCCTGGCCAATTTCACATATTTGTAGCATCCGAAACTCGACCTTCTGCCTTCGTCCCGCTTAAGCTTCACAGAGCATGTTTATTCGGAAAACTGTGTGGTTAAATTCAACTTTAGTTTGATTAAATTTCAAACTTGACACAAAATTAGCTATTAGAAATATGTTTATCTAGTATGAACCTTGAGAAATGGTTGGTTTCTCATGTCACTCGTAATTTGTATCTAGTGAGTTGTAAAAGCAGTATACAAATCTAATCCTTATTGCTTTATTAATTGCAGGGGAATGTCAAACTCTTGAATGTGTGATGGCATCTTCTGAAATTTCGCTGGTTCACCAATTATTCTGGCTTTGTATGGAGTTCAGTGGCCTAATCTACATGATTGTCCAGTAATAGTTGTCTCCATGTCAATAACAAAGCAGGTATGTACTATACTTGTTCATTAGTTTATCTCTTTCTTAGATTCCAGTCTTTGCAACATATAAGCCAACTTTAACCTTTAATAAGGATTTGGCTAGATTCCTTTCTTGGCATCCTATTTTATTACACTGATTTATGTAATACTTGCCAAACTGTTCCTCGGAATTAAGTGTGTTGCTTTCTTCTTTTAAGGGAAAGCAATTGATTGAAAGCTTAGAAAGCGCACACAACTTTGCAAGACAAAGATACTACCTGCCTGTTTGTTGCCATGTGGCCCGACACCGAATCGGGCTTGTTATGGCTGGGCTAAGTTCACTGGTATGGCCTGGCCCAATGAAAATGGAAATCGTATGAAAAGCTTGGGCTTGGACTAGGCTTATCCAAATGGTGAATTCTCTTGGGCTTGCTAGCATAACCTAAAGCCTTTTCACTGAATTCTCATTTTTCCTGACCCCTAAAAACAAAGAAGACGACGAAGAGCAGATGTAAAAAAATCGCTGTTACTTAACCAACTAAGTTTCGTGGAAAAAAATAAATCTCTTGCTTCTTGGTGATGAGAAACATAAGATAAACAGGGAAAGTTCAAAATTGATTTAAACAGATTCTTAAATCTAGAACACACTTCAAATCAAAAGCTCAATGAGAACAAATGAATAATATAAATTTTCGTTTTACGTTGTATGAATACACGGAGATTGATTTTTGATCAGGATATCTTAATGTGAGAAGGAACAGTTCTTAGTTTGCACCTTGCATGCTAGCGAAATTGAAAACATAAGTGGACTGGTTTGAAACCAGTAATGTATATAATACTTGTAACATTTGGCATTTCTAAGAGCAAGATGAAGTTAATTAATGTGGTGGAATGCAGAATATGGATGCAATAGTAACCACGACAGGGACCGGGAGGTATTATGATTTACGATAGAATTAACTAGAAGTTTCCATCTGTCCGACACAGCCCGATTTCAGCATATTTTTCTCTGTTCATCTACAGGGAAAAATATTTGAGCTATAAATTCATGTACTTTTCAGGATCTTTACGACGGTGCACTGAAGATTTTCTTTTCTTTTTAATGTCGGAAACTACCATGAACTTTCACCATATATATTACTCGAATCCTGAAAAACATGTGTGAAAAAGACAAGAATCTATAATGGTGTGAAAAGACTATATATATTCCAAACATTCAACTCTTTGATTCACTAAAGTAGTATCCAATCAATAACGACCATAACATGTTGATATTGCAGGTGATATGACAGTTCGTTAGGAAATCAAGCTAGATCAAGATTTAGATAAAGAGGAAGAGAAAGAAAAACAAAACAGAGTCTACTAATAATATCTCTGAAAGAATGAGAACAAACCCCACCTACCAAAAGAAAGATTTAAGGGGAGATACTTGTGGTGCTGGAGTCAATATAAAATTTTTAAGGCAGTATCCAGAGTAGCATCACATCAATGAGTGGACAAAGACAAATAGTTGAGTAGCAGAGAACCGAATTTTATCTATCATCTTGTCTCTAAAATGTTGGGCTTTACGCCTTTTTAATTGGTTGTAAACACCATCTTGTGGGACTTAGTGTAGTCAGAAGTAATTCATATATCTTTGCTTCATTATTTTTCGGATGGACCCATACATATATGTATACAAAATTAATAGTCCCCATACTTCATACTATTAGCAACAGTCACCTCATGAATGATGCCAGGCACCCCCGACATATCCTTTTCCTTGCCAAAAAGAAAGAAAGGACTCCGAATCATTTTTTCTGGTCCTGGGCTTAAACACCCCCGTGATAGATGGTAGCTATCGATCACTTTCTTTCTCCTGCTCCGTCAATCATTGTGTTTCATATATATTTCCCTTATTCTCTTGCGGGCGTGTTTTAAAAGCCATTTCTTGGTTATATTTTCTAGTGGAAGAGCGAGAAGCAGGATGTTGATGAATTTCTAGTATACGAATACATGAATCAATGGACAGAAAATGTGATGCTTAATTTGGACATGCGAAGAGAGGGCATTTGAATCACCTGAACTTTTTAGTCCTTTAAATCTCATGTAGATGATTACAATCTCTTGCTCATCATATTTATTTTTGCATTTCTATTCGTGCATCTATTGATTTAGTCTTTATTTAGTAAAATGATAACTCAAATAGTTAAACAGCAGTTTGAATATTATGTCTCTTTGTCTCCTGTAACAAGTTGAAATGGTTTAAATACTTCATCTTTCAACCATATTATAACATTTTTATCCCGCGGTTCTTCTATCACTTACATTTGGTTATGGAAGGTGAAAGTAATCTAAATTAATATAGTTTTCATGTAAATTAAGTTTGTGTGATTTGAAATTTACATTTTATCCTTCTTGACAGAGTGAGAAGAGAATGGAATACTATATTATTATTTTTGCTTTTATCAGGAAACATCTTACCCCACGGCAAAACCTGCAGCTTTTCTGCAACATTTTTTTTTCAAATTAAGTATATGGCTTGTTAACTGGTTAATTAGTACTACATTAAGGTAATTCTAGAAGTTGTTTTAAGAATCTGTGATATGTAACCATGATTGTTTATATGCATAACTTGCAGAGTGTGATAAATTTTCACTTGTTTCTTATAATAATATCAGGAAGCATTCTCTCATCCTACGGAAGAAAGGACTCTTGTGGGTCATTATTAATCAATTATTAGAGTGCAGAGGGAATCTTCTTCCTGATACACTGTTAAATCTGTCGATAAAATTTAGCGAGGAACCTGATCGATCTTCTGAGAGGTTTGTCGACTAAGAAGACAATGAAAATTACTTTTCATGGCATACATCTTTGGGTAAGTTTGATGTGTATAATTATTTTACGTATTCAGTTTATATTTTTAAGCAAGTTTACTTTCGCTTTTTCGTGCATGCTTTTCACATTGGACTATTCATCGTAGCTGCAGTGCATGTCCTGTGGTCCTCAATTCCAAAATGATACAAACAATAACAGCAACACCATATTACTTTGTGCCAGAAATGTGAGGTAAGGTAACTGCTAACACTAAAATATATTACTATTGTAAGTCTATATTGCACACTCTACGATGTTTGTAGAGAGGCAGAATTTTCAAAAAATAATTTTTGAAGCATGCAACAAAGACTATAACCTATATCTACCATAAGCCCTAAACAGCAAAAACTTCATAGGTATGTATTCTACTATGACAAAAAGTTATACCTATAAGATTCGTGTTTTTCAGGTCTTTATTCCTCTTCTTAGGCTCGTTTCTGATCCTAGATCAAGCTTGGTCTCCGGCCTTCTCGATCCTAGACGATCCACCTGAAGGTTCTTGATTCAAGCCTTTATCTCTAAAAGAAGTAAACTAAGCAAACTAGTTTGTTAGTCTAGTTTACTTAGAAAATATGAAGATATTTAGTGGTGAATTTTTCTATCTCAAGACCCTTAGCTCTCAACACATGAAAATGGTAGGGGTGAGGAAGAGGAAGAAGAGAGGAGAGAATGTCAACCATAGAGAGAGAAAAAATGAGCATGAAGAATGGCTTATTGAAAAATATCAAGTATTTTTCTTTTCATAAAAAAGTAGCCATATTTCAATAGTATTATCAATAAATACTCAAGCCATTTTCATGCCATGCCATCTTTACACCTCATTTTTCTATTTATCAATAAATAGAAATACATATTATGAGGTGTCCCCTTCTAGAAGGTATTTTGTATAAATACAAAATATTTTCTATCGTATATACATACCCGTATTCATATCAAAATACGAATACCGAAGAGATACAATAATACCACTAAAATAACACTAGCATTAAATCAATATCTGATTTATTGAACCGGCTTAATCTTAAGCTCACCAGTATTAAAATCTGTCCGATTAAATTCCGCGCAACTAGTACACGTAATCAATCGAAACTCTGCACGTATAAACATACGGCCTCCACATCGTTTCACCTGAACCAGAGAAACCCTCTGTTAGGGACTCTAAAGATCCGGCAGTATGCTGACAGTGGGTTTAACCACAAGCGCGTCAGCGACACTAGCTATACATAACGGCTACCCAGGCACCTGTTGAAAAGAAGACCGACGAGCGCTCATTTGAACCCCTACTGAGCATAACCGTGACAATATTCGCATAATCCAGTTTGTTCGTCTTAGAGTATCGCATACTGGGTCTAGAGGCGGTTAACGTCAGACCCATACCAACCTGATAAGTCATGCTGGTGTGGCTTAAGACCATCTGAGAAATTATTGATCCAACTATCAGTAATTCTCAACTGTCCTGGCTAGGGGCATATGGTGTTGACCAACCAAACACAGTGCGACATCGACTCCATATACCGGGAGAGATGAATCCCTAACAATCACTCACAGTCTCCATATGGCTCTGGACTGTACCCAACTAAAACTTGTTTGCACAACTCTTTTAAGTCGAGGTAGGGTAGTAATCAAAGCACGGTGGGAACTCACAAGAGACAAATGATGATCTTAGGTTTATTGACTACCTGTACACATGCCATATGAGAAATGCCATCTGTCGCTAGGTATAATACCATCCAGCAGTTCTCGGCGAGTCCGTCTAGTGTACCCATCCACAGTGAGCACCTGTATACAATCTTAGGTGAAACACACCAATGGCCGTGAGACTAACCATCACCCTTCGTCGGGGTCTAGAAACGTATACACCAGTCTACTCTGGAATATTGATGCCTTGTCTCGATATTTCTACGACTAGGGACAGTTTAAGGATATGCTTATAGAGTATCCAGCTCTCACAAGTATGACCGCCATCACAACGCTGGTAGTCAAGCAATAATCCTACACGCTTTATCAACATGTATAAGTAGTACGTAATAACAAGTAAAATATACGCACATGTTAAGATAAAGGCAAACCAGATAGCATACTATCATTTCGAGCAAGATTGTCCTGTACATATATACATATCCATAGTATCCATTATAAATAATGGCCTCTAGGGCATATATATCCTACAATCTCCCACTTGCACCAGGACCAGTTATTTGCATAATACATCCCCAACATCTCGAACAGCCGCTCGAACTGTGCTTGAGGTAAGGTCTTTGTGAATGGATCCATAGTGTTGCCTTTTGTGTCCACTCTCCGAACATCGATCCCCTTGCGATTCACGATCTCCCTGATCATGTGATACCGTCTTAAGATATGTCTGGATTTCTGATAGGACCTTGGTTCCTTTGCTAAAACTACAACCCCATTGTTATCGCAATACAACGTTATTGGATTGATAATTGACGGAACCACTTGAAATTTAGAGATGAACTTCCTCATCCAGACCGTCTCTTTTGCGGTATCGTTAGCAGTTATATACTCAGCTGCCATCGTTGAGTCTATGACGGTGTCCTGTTTGGAACTCTTCCAACACACCGCCTCTCCATTAAGGGTAAACACATAACTCGAGACAAATTTAGAGTCATCCTTATCATTTTGAAAGCTTGAGTCGGTAAAAGTTTCGATTTGGAGGTCCCCATTACCGTACACCAAGAAAATCTCTTTTGTCATTCTCAGATACTTGAGAATGTTCTTTACTGCTATCCAATACTTCTCACCTGAATTTGACTGATACCTACTTACTACACTATGTGTGGAAGCTACGTTTGGTCTGGTATATAACATCGCATACATTATAAATTCTACCGCCGAAGCGTAGAGTATAATGCTTATACGAGCCTTCTCTTCATCAGTTTTTGGAGATATCTCTTTGGAGTGGGTGATCTCATGACAAGCGGGTAAATTACCACGCATGGAATCTTCCATACTAAATCTCTTTAGTATGATGTCAATATACCTGCACTGTAAAAGTCCCAACATTCTTTTAGACCTATCACGATAGATCTTAATCCCCAGAATATAGAAGGTATCACCCAAATTTTTCATGGAGAACTTCTGTGACAAGAAGAGTTTGACTGATTGTAGCATAGGGATGTCATTCCCTATCAGGAGTATGCTATCCATGTATAATACGAGGAAAACTACTGCTCCTCCTACAATCTTCTTATAAATACATGATTCATCTACATTTTTGATAAAATCAAATTCTTTGACCGTCTCATCAAAACAGATGTTCCAACTCCGCGATATTTGCTTTAATCCATAAATGGATTTAAGCAACTTACACACGTTTTCGTTGTTCTCATTGTCTAAGAAACGCTCTAGTTAATCAATATAAACACTCTCTTCTAAATTTTCATTTAGAAAAGCCGTTTTCAAGTCCATCTGCCAGATGTCATAGTTATGGAAGGCAGCAATGGCAAATAAGATCCGAATGGATTTAAGCATTGCCACTGGAGAAAAAGTTTCATCATAGTCCAATCCTGGTCTTTGACGAAAATCTTTTGCAACAAGTTTAACTTTGTAGGTTTCCACTTGTGCATCTGCACAAATCTTCTTTTTGAAGATTCACTTGCATCCAACGGGTTTTACCTCAGGAGGAGCAACTTCCAAAGTCTATACTTTGTTGGTGTATATGGATTCCATTTCGGATCTCATAGCATCGAGCCATTTCACCGAGACTTTACTCGTGATAGCCTGCTGAAAACTAGTAGGCTCATCATCATTGATAATGCAATTTTCTCGATCCCCATATATGAGAAACCATAGTATCTCTCAGGTGGATGAGAATGTCTATTAGATCTGCGGAGCGGCGTCGGTTCGTTGGGCTCTATTGAAACCTGAGGTTCTACTAAGTCTTCAGCAGTGGTTTGTGGTTCTGGAATTTCTTCCAGTTCTACCGCGCCCCTAGTAATTTTTTGCAAGAAATTCGTTCTCTAAAAAGTCTATGTGACGAGCGACAAGAACCTTTTGTTCTTCACTGTGATAGACAAGATATCCCCGTGAATTCTTGGGGTATCCCACAAACTTGCATAAAACCGATCGTGCCTCGAGCTTATCCAGATTCTGTTTTTTGACAAAAGCCGGACACCCCCAAATCTTAAGATACTTGAGACATGGTCTCTTCCCATTCCACATCTCATATGGAATAGTAGGCACAGACTTAGATGGAACCCTATTCAATAGGTATGCAGCTGATTCCAACGCAAACCCCAGAAGGAAAGTGGCAACTCGGCATTACTCATCATGGAATGCACCATATTGAGCAGCGTGCAATTCTTTCTCTCTGATACACCATTATGCTGTGGTGTATATGAAGGAGTAAGCTGATAGAGAATTTCATTCTATTTCAAGTATTCAAAGAAGCTGGTACTTAAGTATTCTCCATCCCGATCAGATCGAAGTATCTTGATACTCGTACATGTTTGTTTCTCCACTTCATTCTTATACTCCTTGAATTTCTCAAAGACTTCGGATTTATGTTTCATTAAGAATATATGTCCATACCTTGAGAAATTATCAGTAAAAGTGATGAAGTAAGAGTAACCACTTCATGCATGTGTAGATATCGGACCACATACATCGCTGTGTATGAGTCCCAAGAGCTCAGTGGCTCTTTCTCCGTATCCTGTGAACAGAGATTTGGTCATCTTTCCTTTGATACATGATTGACAAGTTACATATGATACATATTCGAACGGAGCCAAATATCCATCTTTATATAAGTTAGTCAATCTTGTTTTATTAATATGACCAAGTCTACAATACCATAAGAAGACTTAGTTTGAATCTGGAGCTTTTCTTTTGAGTGTGTTTTGGACGTTGAAAACTTGATATTGATTGAGTACGTATATGCCGTTATCCAGTTGTTGGGGTCAAAAATTGCATCCCGATTGACCAAGTCAAAATCAAAGTCAACCCCAAATAAGCGGGCCCAAGCCCAGATCAAGTGGGCCCATGCCCAAGCCGAGCCCCACAGCCGGCCTCCCTCATGCCAAAATGAAATCATATAATAAATAATTTTGATGTAATTTTTTATGCATGAATGTAAGAAAAATGGGCATAAAGTCAAATTTTTGTAAAGCCCATGACTTATGTGCAAAAGAAATGAGCACATGAGCCATGAGATGGGCAAAAAAGCCATTTTGTAAAGCTTAAGGGGCTGTATGTAAATTTGTAAGCCTATAAAAGACAATATGATAATGAAATAAGGAGAACTTTTCATTCTCTCAAACTCTAGGGTTTTTGTGCCTCCTTCTCATTCTTCAAGGTTCTAAACCTTCTTCCCCTTTTCCGAATTAAATCAAGAGTTTTACTCTTCCTTTTCCCAAAAAAAATAGTTTTTCACCACAAACCCTTGAAAGGGAATGCGGATCTTCCATCAAATCTCCAAAATGGGAGATTTTTAAAATCTCATACTCTTTTCTCCAAGATCCAGCCAATAGAGAGGAGGAAGAATGAAACCCACCTCCAAAAACCCCATTTTAGGGAAGATCCAGGGTCCAAAGGAGAAGAAGGGGGTTCTCTTTCACCAGCTCCGAAAATATCTTAGGAGTTTAACTCCTCAAAATAAAATAAAATATATATATATATATACATATATAAAATAATAAATCTTTCTTTTTGGGAGTACAACTCTCAGTGCGGGGGCTAAGCCCCTTTGTCCTCTTTGTCAGGAGTTCAACCCCAAAAGTCAATCGGGAGCACAGCTCCCAGTGCAGGGACCAAGTCCCCTTTCTTGTTGACGCCGAGCGTGGGGCGCCGGCACCCACGCGTCCTTTGGACGCTATTCTTCTTTTTTTTATATACACACACTCCACAATACTGTCCCCGTTAGAAAAAAATTCTAACGGGGCACTGCCCCACATCCCGCAAGGGGGCTGCTAGCCCTCTTGACCCCCATCCCGCTATCCAGGTAGCGGGACCCCCGTAAACTCTGCGGGGCCCCTGATATATCCAAAACCCCTTCAGAACACAACACACTACACATTGAGTTCGCATGACCGGTTTGACCCATCAATCGGAGGTTCCCTCGCTCCAAAGGCGATGGGTAATTAACGGCAGCTTAGTCCGCGGCTGCCGGAGATTTGGATACCCACAATCAATAAACCCCGCCTACCCTAGGCAGGGGGAATCCGTAGTACTCCTAACAAGCGATGCATATTCCTATCTCAATAGGGTGACGAAAAACACCCTACACCAGTGTGCCAGACCCAATCAGTTCTTGATTTAGGTGAATGTTCATGACATTTCTCTCAAGTGCAAAATTATATCTTTCGTTAGACAACAAAGATACTGATATAATATTACATAGTATACTGGGTACACAAAAACAACTATACAACACCAAAATATGTCCACTCGTCAAACCTAGGTGATAATCTTCTACTGCAACAACATCTACGTTTTCTTTGTTACCAACCCTGAGGGTCATATCACCTGCTTTCAACACTCTACAGTTTCTCAGCATCTGCAAAGAATTACAGATCTGAGAACCAGAATCGGTATCTAGTACCCATGATGTAGAGTTTGTTGAAAAACAGTTTTCAATCACGAACACACCTGAAGCCGAAGCATCAGCTTGCTTCATGTCCTTGCCCTTGACTTTGAAAGCCTTGCAATTCTTCTTCCAGTGATCCTTCTTGTGACAGTAGTAGCATTCATCCTTTCCCGTTTTTACTCTCCTCGAATTGTTCGTTCCTCGCAACTTTTTGACACCTCCTTTCGGTTTGGTGGGGTTCTTCTTCTTCTTCCCCTTTGCGTTCGCTTTGGATTTAGAAGAGGAAGATTCCCCAACAATAAGAACAGTTGTTTTCTCCTTTTTTAAGGAGCTCTCCGCCACCCTCAACATGTTGAGGAGTTTTGGAAGATCAACTTCCATGCCGTGCATGTTATAGTTCAGCACGAACTAAGAGAAGGTGTGAGAAAGGGATTGTAGAATTAAGTCAATGTATAACTCGTTCTCTAACACGCATCCCAGGTTTGTGAGTTCCTCAATAAGACTGATCATCTTTAGGACGTGTTCTTCTACAGGTGATCTGACAGCCAACCTCATCTGGAGTAATTACCTTGAGATCTCGTATCTTGCGATACGAGAGTGTTCTCCATACAGATTCTTGCAATGGAGAAAAATGGATTGTATGTCCATATTCTCGTGCTGCTTCTGGAGTTCATTATTCATGGTGTTAGTTATGTATATGCCCTCGAGGCCATTGTTGTACATATGATGTATATTATGATGGATGCTTGGATATATACAGAGAGGACTTTCTTGCTCGTCATGATAGTATGCCATTTGGTTTCACTTTATCTTAACATGTTGACTTGTACTGGTTTACTGTCTTTCTCTCACATGTTGATAAAGCCCTTAGGATCTGTACTCGACTACTGGGACTATGATGAGATCATACTAGTGGGGCCACGGTAGTCGATGAGTATATCCTATAACTGTTCCTAGTCGAGGGTATATCGAGACAGGGCATCGATACACCAGAGTAGACTAGCGTATACGCATCTTGACCCATATGATGGGCGATGGATGATCCCATATCCATCGGTGTTTGACATCAGAGATGGTGTACGGGTGCTCAGTGGAGACTGGGTACACTGGACGGACTCGCCGAGAACTCCCAGATGGTGATATACCACACGTCAGATGGCAGTTCTCCGGTGACACTGGTACAGGGTAGTCTGTAGACCCGAGATCGTCATAGAGTCTTGTGTGATTCCCACTGTGCTTTGATTTCCACCTTACCACGTCCAAGAGGGCGTGCAAAACGGTGGCTTTTGGGTACAGTCCCGAATCACATGGAGGCAATGAGCGATGGGAGGGGATTCGTCTCTTCCGGTATAGGGAGTTGATGTTGTGCTGTGTTCGATTGGCTATAACTGGAAGTCCCTGGCCAGGGCTGATATAGAGATTTACTGGTAAGTATTACCAGTAGTTTCTCGACCCGTTATGAGCCTCACATCGACACGACTTATCGGTTACCGGGGTCTGACGTATACCACCCCTAAACTTGATATGCGACATATTAGACGAACAGACCGGACTGTACGGGAGTGTTACTGATTGGATTCACAGGAGAACGTACAGGCTAGCTTGTTGATCTTCTGATCGCTCAATCTCTGGGTGGCTGTTACGTTTAGCTGACCGCTTGCAGCTTGTGGGTGTTTGATATGATCACCACCTGCTACCGGCGTATTGACGATTCTTTAGAGTCCTACACAGAGGTTTCTTGGCTCAGGCAAAACGGAGTAGAGGCACATATATGATATGTGCAGGACCGAGGATAATGCGATATGAGATACCGTATTATATTCTCGCGATATTTAGATATGAACCGGGTCATCGGATCAAGTGTTGATTCGATGAATCGGTACATGATATATTAGTCAGTTATATTCGATATAGCCGGATTGTCGGATCAAGTGTTGATTCGATGATTTAATATATAATAATATATATGATATATTGTATTACATTATCTAATATTGGCTCACTTTATTATTTCATTTTCTCACCGGATAATACATTGATATATATGCGATATAGGTTAATTGTATTATTTTGTTTTGTTACAAATATATAATATATATGTGATATATATTATAGTAACATGACATGATTAATAATGGAACATGTTTAGTAGAGATAAAGTAAGGTTAGGGTTTGATTAGGATTAGCTCTTTCTTGCACATTCTAGAAAGAATTCCTTTTGTCATGAGAAAGATATTATGTTGATATTTATCCATGACTCACTCTTTAACCTAACCAAACCCTAGCCCTAGTTTATTCTCTACAAAAATTATCCTTATCATCCTTGACCATGGTTCCATGATCAATCATATATTCACTTCTACTATTCATCACAAAAGGATTAACTCTTTTTCCATCATCTTCTTCTCTCTTTAGCTTTGAGAAAGCTTACTGGTTATCATTTTGTGATGATTTCTTGTGAGAAAATGATATAAAAAGAAAGCATAAATACCACTCCATCATCCTCATCTAATCTAGCCCATTAGATTAGGGTGTTCACCTCATTAGAGTGAGAGAGCTTGAGTTATAGCAACTTCGACGTAGATCATCGGAGAAACGGAATACTACAAGCTAGCATGGATCGTTCGAGTCGTGAAGCCTCTCTTGAGTCCGGGAGATCGTGGATCACGGCGAAGGGACTTCTACTCGGAGCTTATGAAGCGAAGGAGCGGACTACAAATGTTGTAATCCCTCACACTTAGTAGTAAAGATATTTACTTGCTTGTTAAACCCTAATAATCTAGCAAAGATCCTGGCTTTGGGTTGTTCGGCACGTCTAAAATTTTATTCGGGCATGTTTGATGCCTTTTGAACCCTCACAAGAGTGCCTAGGAACCCTACACATGGAAGTCAGCACTATGCACCTAGCTTTCTCGCAATCCATGTCCTATATTTTGCGGACCTTAATGTCCGCAACCGAGAAGTCTGGTCCTGGGACAGGGGGAGCGGTACTGGTGAGGATGTATGCCACTTTGTCATAAGTGAGTGCAATATTGACGTTCCTCAGCCAATCTTTATAGCTTGGCCCGGTCAGTGTATTTTTTTCGAGTAGTAGTTTAAATCCCGTCATGCTTGCTACCAGAGAGAAAAAAAAGAAACACTCAGTGTATGCTCTTGCCAAATTAGTTTGGTTTATTATCTTATCTAACTAGGATGGCTCGCACTGTTTCCTCGAATTCTCCATCAAACCTTAAAAGGAGAATTAGTCGGGATCATTTACACTTTACAAGTTCATTAACCGTTTAGCCATGTGGGTGTTGGTACTCCGAGAGAGATTCCCCATGCTTTCACAAGGACTTAATAAAATAAACCTCGTTTCTGCAGAGGCGTAGCCCGTTAACACTTTCTAGACACCTAATATGTTAGCTAATCGTGAAGTGAAAAGTATCTCTAAAGAGTATTCCCACTCATCAGTAGGATCGGGGTCTAACTATCATTGTGTGATGATCTAGATGGAATCCACTCTAGTCACCACACTTCAGAAGGTATGCTAAATCTGCAAATTTCCTTTGTGTTTGAAACTCCGGATATGGTTTTTGCCTCGAGCTCTTATGACCTTGACGAACGCCAACAAATCATAACAAACAAGTCAAGTTCTTCCCGTCGTTTTGTCCTGATTAATTTAGACCCATCCGTACGCGCTCTTGGTGAATGCCAACAAGGCTGTACGACTGTCCTAAACCATTGCATCTATCTATACTACAAACAAGCAACACACCCTACCATTCACTGTGCCTTGACGAAGGCCAACAAATATAGCATGAATACGATGCGCTATTTATTTGAAACGACGGAAGACTACGGTTGGTTTTTGGTGAAAACTTTGAACGTAATGAACTTGATATCGTTGAAGGAACGATAGCTTTGAAAAGGAGTGATTCAAGTTCCGCCTTTTAAACGAGTGTTTTGAAAAGATCCGAGTGGTTTTTCAAAATGTTTCAACATCTTTTTTAGGTTTCTTATCTTGCATTAATGAGTATTAATACGATCCCATCAATTAATTCCTATAACACCAGAAAAGAACGAAAAATAAAATGTACGTATATGCCATCTGCATTCGCCACGGGGCTCCGTCATGCACCGTTAGGTTACTTAACTAACGGCAGAACGGAGGCAGGACTTGCGCAGATGCAAAACATATACAACATCTACTAGTATGTGCGTGTGTATAACCATTCATCCCAGACATGATATAAACAACATCATAGAAAACTAATAAGCAAAATGGAATAGTGGATAATTTAGGAGCCCTGACTTTCATTTGAGCCACAAATGAAACTCGACGTTTCCGGTCGTGTGGATAGTCTGTGCAATGAATAACCTAGACCCTTATGAGTGCGGCAAGTTCCCGCCAATCCCAAAAGCGAGGCAACCCCAATCAACAAAATGAATGGGCCACCCAGCACTTCACGGAATCCGGTAACTTGAGCACCCCACCATGGGTCATCCTATACCCCAAACGAGTGTGGCGAGTAGCCCACCAATTCTAGAGTAAGGCATCCCAGTCTCAACGCCATAAGATGGGGCCCCGTTTCCCTCTAGAACCCGGCTACTCGAGCACTCCTCCTCAGGGTAATTCTAGTACAGAAAAGAAAATATATATACAATGGTGATATCGACATCAATCCAGCCATGTCCTAATAAAAGAATATACAAACTGACAGAAATGACAGTCCACATGTCGGACGCTCACCCCGCAATTATGAATATACAAATGAATCAAAACTATACAACTACCATTGCACTAGGGGCTATCCAACACGACAATCCGAATAAACCATCACAGATATAAACATCACAGCGACAAAAGCAAGTATGTGCAATCCCGTCTAAATGATATATAGCAAATAGACGACGTTTGAAACACATACACAATATTACAGAGATTAACGATGCAAAAGTTTCAAGTTCTAAACTTTCCAAGTTGCCTCAAAATAAAGACAACACTAAGTGAAATTTGGGGCAAATCAAACAATACCAAAAATCACAATTCTTAAAACCCAAAACACAGAATGAAAACGAGGAACATGGAATGCCAAAAAACCGTCGGTGACGGGGAAAATGAGAAAATGGGCTGTTTTTTCTTAGCCAATCTTTCTCGTTTTCATTGTGTGTCACTAACTCTACAAGAGTAAGTCTCTGCACTTGTTTAAAAATTTTCTAGAGACCATAAAAAATTCGAACAGAAAGTTGGGTTCTAAGATCGGGATTTTGCGGTTTTGAAATTAAAGCATCGTAAATAACTAGTTAAGGCTTATGGAGTGGCTCTGATAACATGTAAGTCTATATTGCACACTCTACGGTGTTTGTAGAGAGGCGGAATTTTCAAAAAATAATTTTTGAAGCATGCAACAAAGACTGTAACCCATGATCTATTAGCCCTAAATAGCAAAAACTTCATAGGTATGCATTCTACTATGATAGAAAGTTATACCTATAAGCTTCGTGTCTTTCGAGTCTTTGTTCCTTTTCTTAGGCTCTTTTCTGATCCTAGATTAAGCTTTGGTCTCCGGCCTTCTCGATCCTAGATGATCCACCTGAAGATTCTTGATTCAAGCTCCTACGTCTAAAAGAAGCAAACTAGTTTGCTAGTCAAGTTTGTTTAGAAGATGTGAAGATATTTAGTGGTGCATTTTTCTATGTCAAGACCCTTGGCTCTCAACATTTGAGAATGGTAGAGTTGAGGAAGAGGAAGAAGAGAGAAGAGAGAATGGCAACCATAGAGAGAAAAAAATGAGTATGAAAAATGGCTTATTGAAAAATATCAAGCATTTTTCTTTTCATAAAAATCCTGCCGTACTTCAATAGTATTATCAATAAATCCTCAATCCATGCTTCATGCCATGCCATCTTTACACCTCATTTTTCTATTTATCAATAAATAGAAATACACATTATGAGGCGTTCTCTTCTAGAAAGTATTTTGTATAAATACAGAATACTTTCTACCGTATATACATTCCAGTATTTGTATTAAAATACGAATACCCAAGAGATACAATAATACTACTAAAATAATACTAGCATTAAATCAATATCTGATTTAATGAACCGGCTTAATTCTAAGCCCGTCAGTATTAAAATCTGTTCGATTAAATGCCACGCAACTAGTACACGTAATCAATTGGAACCCTGCACGTATAAACATACGGTCTCTACATCGTTTCGCCTGAACCAGAGAAACTCTCTGTGTTGGATTCTAAAGACTCGACAGCATACTACTGGCAATGAGTTTAACCACAAGCGCGTCAACGGTACTAGCTATACGTAACGGCTATCCAGACACCTGTCGAAAAGAAGGCTGACGAGCAAACTCATCTGAACCCCTATTGAGCCTAATCGTGACAATATCCGCACAATCCGGTATGTTCGTCTTAGAGTATCGCATACCAGGTCTAGGGGCGGTTAACGTTAGACCCCTACCAACCTGATAAGTCGTGTTGGTGTGGCTCAAGACCATCCGAGAAATTACTGATTTAACTATCAGCAATTCTCAACTGCCCTGACCAGGTGCTTATGGTGTTGACCAACCAAATACAGTGCGACATCGACTCCCTATACCGGGAGAGACGAATCCCTAACAATCACTCATTGCCTCCATGTGGTTCGGGATTGTACTCAACTAAAACCTGTTTTTACGACTCTTTTGAGCCGTGGTAGGACAGTAATCAAAGCACAGTGGAAACTCACACGAGACAAATGATGATCTTAGGTCTATAGACTACCTGTACATATGCCACATGAGAACTGCCATCTGACGTTAGGTATAATACCATTCAGCAATTCTCAACTGCCCTGACCAGGTGCTTATGGTGTTGACCAACCAAATACAGTGCGACATCGACTCCCTATACCGGGAGAGACGAATCCCTAACAATCACTCATTGCCTCCATGTGGTTCGGGATTGTACTCAACTAAAACCTGTTTTTACGACTCTTTTGAGCCGTGGTAGGGCAGTAATCAAAGCACAGTGGAAACTCACACGAGACAAATGATGATCTTAGGTCTATAGACTACCTGTACATATGCCACATGAGAACTGCCATCTGACGTTAGGTATAATACCATTCAGCAGTTCTCGGCGAGTTCGTCCAGTGTACCCACCCACAGTGAGCATTTGTATACAATCTTAGGTGAAACACACTAATGGCCGTAAGACTAACCATCGCCCATCGTCGGGATCTAGAAACGTATACACTAGTCTACTCTGGAATATCGATGTCTTGTCTCGATATTCCTACGAATAGGGACAGTTTAAGGATATGCTTATAAACTGCCGAGCCCTCACAAGTATGACAGCCATCACAATTCTGATAGTCAAGCAATAATCCTACGGGGTTTATCAATATGTATAAGTAGTACGTAATAATAAGTAAAACATACGCATATGTTAAAATAAAGGCAAACCATACAGCATACTATCATTTCGAGCAAGATTATCTTGTACATATATACATATCCATAGTATCCATTATAAACAATGGCCTCTAGGGCATATATATATACTACAACTATGGCAAGGAACCCTTTAGAAAAATAAGATCATTGAATTTAAGAACACATTTCTCTGAAATTCACAAAAGAAAAATAAGACTCTGGTCATGGATATCTTAAGCTTAATGTGGAAAGTCCTTTGGAAATAAGATACCGGTTATCTTACCCTGTAAAAGTTTTAGTTGTTATTTTTGAGTTAATCATGGCAACCAACTAATTGTTTTCGTTATTGTAAGTGGTAGCTGTCGTTGATGATGAATTGATAAAGTGTAAGTCGAGAAGTTCTCTTCAACTTTAGACAATAATTGTCCACTCTACTGGTTTTCTGACAAATTTGCCTCTCATGAGAAACAGGCGCACATAAATTTTGTAGAAAAGTTCTGAAAATACAGCACAAAGGTCAACCCAAAATTACATTACGAGAGAGAAAGAGAAGAACCATTTGGAATGATTTGTGTTAGTCTTTATCATTTGAAAAATCAAATGCCTAAAATTTGTGAAGAGTACTTGTCCCAAGTCATTAGTACCTGGCATTTGAAAATAGAGTGTTAGTTGTGGTAATTGAAATGTTAGAATTAGATTTTTCAAATTCTACAAAGAAAATTATAATAGAAACATGAGTAAAATCTTGCATCTCAAATTCACTCATACGTTCTTGTTCATCACGTTTATTTTGCATGTTATACGTCCCATTCTGTCTATTTCTGAACATAAATAAATTCGATGTGAGGTATGTTTGCTTTATAAGTGCATGTTCCGGGATTTTGGGAATAAGAGACTGAATTAATCGCAAACGTACACACCCAGTGCTAACCGACGATCATCCAAGCACGGGCCCGGGTACAGGAAAAGTCTTAAGAGAATCAGCAGCCAAGATATGGTGCAAAATGGTCTACATGAAGCGGTTTAGACACTATGGAAAAATGAAGTCTTTTGGACTCACTTGGATCGCTACCTGGCGGTTTTGGTGTCAATTTCAGCTAGCCGGCGGCCCCACTGAAGCTGTTTGGTCTTGATTTTTGTGCACGGTTTCATCTTGGGATTCTCAACCCGCATCCATTTAGGGAGTCGGATCTCCAGGTATTAGGCTCATTCATAATATGTAGTTTTAGGGTTAGGGTTAGGATTAGGATTAGATTAGTCATCTTCTTCCTTGCAAGCTAGCTCCAAAGCTCCCTTGCAAGGTTAAAACTTTAGCTTTTAGTTAGATTTCAATTCAAGTTGTAATTTTTAATTTTTATTGCTTTCCATATGTAATCTCTTCTTTGTAGTTGATAAAGATTGTGTTTTTATTGATTTTCTTCTCATCTCTTTTCTTTGATCATTTAGTTGTAAGGTTGCCATGAGCAAGATGGTGTCTTTCTTTATTTGAGAGCAAACCAAATTTCCAGCAACCCATTAGCTTTATTTTCCTTGCAATTTATATTCAAGCACTTTACTTTCTTACAATTTAATTACATGCTTTTTGCTTTCCTTGTTGCTTTGTTAAGCGTGCTTAGTGAATAGTCTTCTTTTATCTTGGAGGAGTGGAGGGTGGATCATGGATGGCTAAGGTTTTTTTACATCTCTCTTTTGATGCAACTTAATCATTAATACAAACAACATTAATCATCGTAAGCTTTGATATTTCGTACTTCATATCCCTTTGATTAAAAAATGGAAGGCGACAGACTCCTAATCATTTGTGACAATAGTTGATGGTTTATAGTTGGAAAGGATTAACATTGATTTTGGTTGGATTAATTGCTAAATGCAATATTAAGAAATGAAGAGACAAAGATTTGATAGGCTATGTAGAGTAGGTTGTGGTAGGCTTAGCCTCCCCTTAGTTTTATAGCTTATGCTCCCTTAATCCATATTTGTTAATATATTGTGTTTAGAACATCGGCCTTCATATTATTTGCAAGATATGATGCTAGAGTTGATGGTTTATGCTTCCTAAGTCAAGTACTTAGGGTTTATAAGCCATGCTTCTCATATATAACTTGTAAGTAATTAGAGTATGCCTTATATTATTTGCGAGTTAGGATGCTAGAGCTGATAGGTTATTCTCCTTAATTTAAGTAATTAGTGTTGATAAGCTATACTTCTCACATTAACTTGTAAGTAACAGAGGACAAGTGATCAAGAGATGATTAGAGGAAGTTGCCACAATTGTTCAAATTGCTGTAGTGCAACGACCACCGCTGGCAAACGAAAACCGTCCGTCGACGACCATCGTCAATGACCGGCCGCCGATTTCGTCTCTAGCAACCGTACGTCTGTGAGTGTCGTCAGCGATCACCCATCGATGATCGACGACTGCTTGCTGCCGTTGAGTGACCCCCGCTTGCCAACGACCACCACAATTCGGTGCCAATGACTACCGTTGTTCGCCGATAGACGACAACCACCGCAGTCCGTCGAGCACAGTCGTCCGTCATCCTCTGCTAATTGTCAATCGTCGTCTTCCTCTCATTGCCGCCGTCGATGATCGTCCACCGATAATTGTCGGGCGCTGTCCACTAATGACCGTCATTACAGAACCACCATAGGGAATTCCCGCTAGCAACCTCCATCGAAAGTCGTCGTCATTCGGTCAATATGCCGAGATCTTCCGCCAAAGACCGGTGCGGGCAACCGTCAGCCGACTGACGCCGGTCTTTATTTTGGTCCAAAGACGGAGGCAAAAAGCCTAAATTTTTATATATTAAAATAAATTATAGTTACAAAAAGAAATCGAGTAGAAGAAATGAAGCAATAATAAACCAATAGCCAAGGATCAAACTCCTAAAGACGGAGGTAATGCTTGCCAATTTTGAGTAATTGATTCCCTGTAAAAATCCTTAGAATCAAAAAACTTAACTATGGTGATTGAAGTACAGAGATCACGTTCCCAAGAAGAATTTTTTTAGGCTTAAATTGGAACATAAAAATTATATACTTCTGCCCTTTCTAAATATGCTAAATAACATTTGAGACCATTATAGGAAGAAGTGTTCCGATTGACTTTATACTCGAGAACTTCAATTGGATGAAATCTACGATGTCATGAAAATTATAAGATATATTGGAGATGCCGCAACGTGCAAAAGATGCTCATATCATCCAATATTTAGAGAATTGACTTTCAAAGAATAGATGTTTATGTCTCTCAAATTGGGTTTTTGCAAAGAATGCATTGTCCTCCTCGACTAATATCTCTTGCAAAGAATGCTAGTCGCTAGGGTCTTTTCGCCATCGGTTGTCTTCATCCCATCATCTAATCTAGATTAACTTAATATTATTTACTTGGAAAACATAAGAATTTTGGAATCAAAACATTGTCATTTTGAAATGAAAAGAAATTCTATCAAAATGATCTTATTTGATTTTGAAATTCAAGACTTTTAAATTACCTGGGACTAACACCTTTCACCGTAACATTTTAATATTAGAGGCCATTCCTTTTTAATATAGGACACCATTATTCAAATAAACGACTACATTCAATGTAAATATTCATTTAAGGACCATCGAATCGATGATAGTTGCCATATGTAGGGTAAAGAAAAAATGACTATATTTGATGTATATTTATTGAACCAAATTCATCGAATCAACTTATAGGTGTCATTGGTGGGTGAGAATTATTGATTATATATAAAATTTAAAAATTTCAACGATCATCGTGCCCAATAAAGAAGAGGACTATTGACAAGTATATTGAAGGAAATCATATGCGTATAACAGCGGAAGAGATACATACGATCTTCAATAATCCATCTACATGAATTATAAAAAATATACTTTTGCAGATCTAAATATCTGTCAGCAAAATAATTATCTTTTGAAGCTACCACAATCACAAAAACCTTCAATCAAGTCCACCACCTTGTGTAGAAGTCAGACCAAAACTAGGCTGATAGGAACCCTTTTATTTTAAGAGAAGTTTTTAAATAATTCTCATTAATTATATCTTCTTTTTATACTCTACTATAGCCATCCTTTTATAGGGTTGTGGTACATTACCTTTCTCCCATTTTACCTATGTGGGACTAAACTTTCTAACATAAAACACAACATATCATGTTATATTATTTCTTCTCTTATTTGTTTTTGTTTGCACTTCTATCTTAAGAATTTGTGGTGGGACCAATTGGTCTCATATCGAGAACCAATTATCAATCTCAATTAATTCGTAATTAATCAATTGACAATTTTAATTTAACAAACAAATACCTATCACGCCAATTGTTTATAAAGGTTCTTCCTAATGTGAGAGAATAATTAACATTAATTTACATGTAACCCCTTCCAATATCAAGTTACTTTTCTTTAGGTCTATTAACTGAGCAGGATAAAATTATCTAATCGCTCAAAACCTGAATCTTCAATTACCCATGAACATAAAAAATTCATTTCGAAAATAAATATAATACTAATATAATTTTGAATTTTTTCCCCAAAATATTTGTACAGGATTTGACGCTTTCATGAGATTGAATAGTAAACTTATTCTCATCAATATGAGAATGTCGGATCTTATCTAGATATCCATAGTTTTCCTAAATATATTCAAGCAGCCCAATATTTCAGGTTTCTTGTTCCTATCTAAACGACAAAATTGACCATTATATTAAAACTTATTTAACAAATCGAAAACTACAATATTATCAAGTCAAAGAGATTTTGTAACAGTTTGAATTCTCTATCTCTATAGGTGACATATTCTAGAGAAATCAAACGAGGTCCTGTACTATATATATCAATATATACGCTTATGACATACACATGAAAAATCTCTATTTTCAGTGATTGAGACATGCCACCACAACTCATAAGTCAATGTCATGCATAATAATCTGTCACAACTCTAGCTATCCCATGCTAGTTGTAGCTTAAGTGCTCAATTTAAGAAATTACTAAATTAGATTATATTTCCGTGCAAGTGACACATCACAGTGCATGATCTAATAATATAATTTCTAAGGATATTATAACAATTATAAATAAATAAGAATACCCATATAATAAATCATTAAGTGCAACTATAAAACTTTATTAATATTCAACTAATACTACATGAATTGCAATGAATGTTCAAGAACACGTATAACTAATCTAGTAATCTCCCACTTGTCATCACATCTATTCAGCTACAATTTTAACTCCCATCTTATTCAAATGTTTGTCAAAAACTTTTTGAGACAACGGTTTAGTGAATGGGTCAGCTATATTGTCATGTGTGCCCACCTTCTAAATTTCCACATGTTTTTTTTTGTTAATCTCTCTAACAATATGATATTTTCTTTCTATGTGCTTAGACTTCTGATGTGCTCTTGGTTGCTTCACTTGAGCAACAACTCCACTATTGTCACAAAATAATAGAATAGGAAACACGTGTAGAGGAACAACACTAAGCTCATGGACAAACTTATTTATCCGCCCTCCCTCCTTAGCAGCTTCGCTTGCGGCTACATATTCAGCTTATGTAGTGGAATCTGTAGTGACATCTTACTTTACACTTCTTCAACTAAATGCACCCTAGCAAATGGCATAAACATATCCTGATGTAGACTTCCTATCATCGGGATCGGATTGAAAATCGGAATCTGTATATCCCTTAATACCCAAGTTATTTATATCATAAACTAAGCAATAATCTTTAGTTCGATGCAAATACTTAAATATGTTTTTTAGAGCAATCCAATGTTCCTCACCAGGATTGGACTGAAACCTACTTACAAGACACTGCATAGGCTATGTCGGGTCTGGTACACAATATAGCATAAATCAAACTACCAACTGTCGAAACATATTGTATACTTTTGAATAACTCAATCTCATTCTCAGTTTTAGGATACTTTTCCTTAGAGTGTGAGATTCCATATCTAGCAGGAAGCATTCCTTTCTTAGAATCTTGCATATTGAACTTTTTAAGGATCTTATCCACGTAAGTAAATTGTGACAATTCTATACGTCTCTTTATGCTGTCTCTATAAAATTTAAGACCCAAGATATAGGAAAGTTGACCAAGATCTTTCATAGAGAAATCGTCTGATATCCATAATTTAACAGTTTTCATCAAAGCTACATCATTCCCAATGAGTAGTATGTCATCTACATAGAGTATTAGGAACATAATAGAATCATTTTGTTACTTTTTGTACATACAGGGCTCTTCAGGATTTTGGACGAAATCATATTCCTTAATCTTTTCATCAAAATGAATATTCCAACTCCAAAAAGCTTGTTTAAGTCTATATATTGACATGTTCAATTTACATACCATACTTTCTAGAATCTTACATACAAAACCTTTAGGTTGTTTCATGTAAATAATTTCCTCAAGATATCCATTCAAGAAGGCTGTTTTCACATCCATTTTCCATATTTCATAAGCATAATATGCCGCTATGGCTAATATGATTCTAATGGACTTTAATATTGGTAGTGTTTATGCCCTAGAGGCCATTACTGTATCATACTAGTTTGTATATTACTTGATGGAAGCTTGGGATATTCACAGTTGTATTGACAGCCTTGCTAAAAATGGTAGTATACTACTTGGTTTGTTTTTACTTTAATATGTGCATATGTTTCTTTTAACATATCACTTATACATATTAGTAGAGCCCTTAAGATCTTTGCTTGATTACCGGCGTTGTGATGGCAGTCACACTAGTGAGGGCTGGGTAGTCTATAAGCAACATCCTATACAGGTCCCTGGTCGTAGGATTATCGAGACGGGGCATCGATACTCCGGAGTAGACTGGTGTATACGCTTCTCATCCCAGCTGGGGAGATGGTCTGCCTCACAGCCATCAGTACGTCGTACTGGAGATAGTATGCAGGTGCTCGTTAGGTTACGGGTACACCGGACAAGACTCGCCGGGAACTGCAGGTTGGTACTATACCCATCGTCAGATAGCAGTTACTAGGTGACATAAGTACAGCTTAGTCCATCGACTTGACACTGCTACTTCGCCTCAGGTGTGTTCCCACTGTACTTAGATTACTACCCTACCACGGCTCAAAGGAGTCGTGCAAACAGGTAGTAGTTGGGTGCAGTCCCGAAGCATTTGGAGGCAGTGGCGGTTAGACATGATTCGTCTCTCCCAGTATTGGGGGTTGATATCGCGCTGTGTATGGAGAGCCATTACATAAAGTCTCTGGCCAGGGCAAGCGAGATTTACTGGTAGGTTCCAGTAGTTTCTCAAGGTGTAATGGGTTTCACTCCGACACGACTTATACCGCTATTAGGGGTCTGACGTTTACCGCCCCTAGGCTCGATATGCGATAGTCCTAGACGAACAGACCGGACTGTATGGAGATTGTCACATACAGGCTCAGTAGGAGTTCGGATGGGTTTCCTTATCGTCCTTCTTATCAACATCTACATGGGGACCGTTACGTACAGCTAGTACCGCTTGCGGCCTGTTGTTAAACCCACTGCCAGCGTAGCGTCGAGTATTTAGATTCCTACACAGAGAGTTTCCCTGTACCGGGCAAAAGGTGTAGAGACCATATGGTTTTTACGGCAGGGCCGCGATCACTTACGTACACTTATGCACATACTATGATCGGGCAGATAATACTAGAGGGATTTGGTTTAAGCCAGGTTCTAGTATTATACAGATGGATTTGTTCAGTCAAAAATTATCCGTGTTTTTTGGAAATACGGATGGGAGGGGCAGTCTCATAATTTCTCGGGAAGCTTCTAGAAGAAGGTGACTCATTTGTGTTTATTTCCTTTTAGGATTTAAACTAAATGAGGTGGAGGATGAGGTGTATGTTTACATTAAATGCTTAATGACTCATGAGGTGATTCACCCTTAGAATTAAATGAAGCATGCTAGATATTATCTTGATATTATCAAGAGAAATATTATTATGCTTCATATTATTCTAGCATGAGTATTATTCATTTCATTATCACAAAACACTTCTCTCTTCTCAAGTCTTCATCTTCTTCCTCAAACCCTAAAAACTCTCATGAGTTGAGAATCCTAAGATTTAAAGTGACTAAGTAATCCATCTAAATACTCTACACTCTCTAGGACTTCTAGATTAGCAAACTAGAAGCCGTAGTTATCTCAGATTCGAGATAGGAGCTCGGACTATAGACTCTCGGGTGGATCGTCTTTGACTCGAGGATGCCGTTAAAATTTCTTTTTTCATAGAGTTGACGAGGTGTGGAGGACAGTGATGAAGACCCGAAGGACAAATAACGTGAGGTATAACTTCGAATCAGAATAGTTAAACCTTTCGTAGTTTGCTAGTAATGGTTTAGACACGATCCGTGTGCTCAAGTCCGTGTTACGAAGCTTTGATAATTTTTTTTCATATATTTCGCCTCCCCGCGAACACGTGGGGTGCGTGACATTGACTTACAAATATCACAACTGGAGAAAAAATTTCCTCATAATTAATTCCTTTTATTTGAGTGTAACCTTTTACCACTAAGCGAGCTTTAAATGTCTCTACATTTCTATCAGCTCCACGTTTTCTTTTATATATCCACTTGCATCTAATGAGTTTTAATCCATTAGGTGAATCTACAAAGCTCCAAACCTGATTATGATACATGGAATCCATTTCTGCTTTCTTGGTATCTGTTGGGAACTCACCTGCGAGCGCAAACGCGTATGTTTTGAAACGGATATGAAATGAAAGAAACGGAATGCGCACACGAGATCATTCTCGTTTTAAATATTTATAAACCGCAAGTGCACGGCGCTTTCTAGCGAGCCGGCAAGCACGGGTTGATCCACAGGGAATTGTGTATTAGGTCTTGTCTTTTAAGCTTCAACAAATTAACGAATTGGTTTTTTTGTCACAAATAATAAAATGAAGGAATACGAAAACAAGAAAAGCAAGAAAACAAAGAAAGAATGGTCGTGGCTTTGGTTCGGAAGGTTGAATCGCGACGATTCTCTCGACGCTCCCTTGATCATGAGTTGTCCGCCTTCTTACCTCGATCCCAGCATGAAGCACGACTTGTCGAAGCGGTTGCGAGCACAAGTCGTCAAATTCCGATATTCTCCGTAAGGCACGAAATGAGTCCGTTTTGATCACTTACCGTTTGTATGTCCGGGCTTGGGGTATCAACACTAAACATAAGAGTTAGCAAGTATACCACAATAACAAAAACACAAAGTAGCGAGTGAGAGCAAATGATTTTGGCGTTAAGTGTGCTAAGTGTTTGTGATGGTATATGGTATATGAAACCGAAAGAGTTGTCAAGTCAATTAATCACAAAATACCACATCCAAGCTTAGCAAACTTAACACTAAATTGATTCTTTTTTAAACATTGAAATGGGGGAAGGGAATGAATATGGTGTATGAGGAGGTTACAAAGTAACCATGTTTCAAAACACCATATCATATCAATACATAAACAATATTTAAGTTAGAATCATAATTTTAAGCATAATAAACAATCACAAGAGGTGGAGGAGACAAAACCTTTCATCTCACTTTCTCACCAATACCACAACCAAAGAAAGATTAGTTAAGCATGATAAAGAAAAGCAAATAAGGAAAAGAAAGCAAGTATAAAAGAAACAACACTATTATTAACACTTGAGAAAAGAGATACAAGATTTTGGTTACTTGTTCAACCTCTTTAATGAAGCTTTTCAAAGAAAGCTTCAAGAGAGAAGAAGAAGAAGAAACCAATGATGAAGCCCACTCACTCTCAAGCTAAACCAAAAATAAAAGAAAACAACAAAATGAGGTATAATATGTGCATATGAGACCCCCATCCCTTGCTCACTGGTTCTGCTTTTATAGGCTCAAAAGAAAAATAAACTAGCAATAAAATTAAGATGACTTGGCAGCAAGAGAGGGCCCACAAAAGATTGGGGCACATTGGAGGAAAGGGGGCCGGCTAGCTCGGCTAGAAATGGAATGTGGCCGGCCATGGTCTGAGGGAACTTGCTCGTATTGAAGTGGTGGTCTTGTGTGCTCCCATATATCACTCTGATACTGCTAGATTTCTCTAATTTAACCCGGTCTGCACTCTTAGATTTGGAGGGAAACTTGATGCTATATATCACATCACAACTTTATGCATTAACTCCACATCACTTCTCATGCCCACTTGTGCCATGATTCATGGCAACCTCATCATGGTCCTAGTGCCAAAGAGCATGTGCACTTGCATTGTGTTGGACCAAAATATTGTGCACACATAATTTTGCAAAAGCTCTTTGGATATTGGCCGGTTTCTTGTTCTGTTTGCAGTGTCAGCTCCCAAACGTTATATCCATGATATTGAGTGTGTTTTCAGTATTGTATCACGAATATCTGTAAACTGTAATTACTGAGCAGACACTGATTAATAGTACCGATATATAACAAAAGAGATAATGAATGAGAGGTATTAAAATCCAGTTTTTGGAGATGAACAGTATCAACCCACTTAATAAAATCCATGTCTGATATGGATTCACTGTAATTTCTTGGATCCTCATTCTCGTCAATATTTTCCATCGAATATGTTTCATTGTCAAGTCTGTTCTTTACAGTATGACGAATGATCCTAGTTGACCTCTTTGTTGCAACAGGTGTATCAACAACAATGGTTTCTAGCGGTGGATCTCTATCTCCACCAACACTTGTACCTCTCACTGAATTTGTATAATCTCCTAACAAATTAGGATTTTCTCCCACTGGAAAAGAGAACTCTCCTAATGGAAAAAACAAATCTTCATCAAAAGCCACACCTTCTTGACTAACAATTTGGTCTTCCATAAAGAACACGATTCTTCTTATGGTGATTGTATGATCCCTAGGATTATAAACATAATACCCAGTGCTAACCTTAGTATAGCCTACAAATAAGTATCTATCTTTCCTAAATTCTAATTTGTGCACCATTTGTTTTCTAATATGAATTGGACAACCTAAATTTTCAAGTGGTTTACACTCGGTTTTCTTCCTTTCCATATCTTATATGGAGTAGAAGAAACAGATTTGGTGGAAACTCTATTTAACATATAATTCGCGGTCTCTAATACAAAATCCCATAAGAACAAAAGAATCTCCGAATGACTAATTATCGATCTAACCATATCTAATAAGGTTCGGTTCCTTCTTTCGGAAACACCATTATGCAGTGGAGTGCTGGGTAGTGTCAAATTATAAACAATTCCATTTTCTTTTAAGAACCTTTTAAACTCATCTGATAAATACTCTCCACCATGATCTGATCGGATGTCATTGATATTTCTATCAAGCTCCTTCTCAATTTCGGTTTTATATTCTTTGAATTTTCAAAGCAATCAAATTTGTGCCGTATTAAGTAAATATAACCATATCTAAATACGTCATCTGCTAATGTCACAAAATATGAATATCCACCCTTTACTTTAACAGTTAAAGATCTACATACATCTGTATGTATGCTATCAAGGGTACCTAATGCTCTAGCATGTTTTTCTATGAAAGGTAATTTGGTCATCTTGCCTCTAAGGCAATGCTTACAAGTTGGAAGATTTTCTCCCTTTAGAAAATCTAAAAGAGCATCCTTTACCTATCTGTTGATTCTATCAATATTAACATGACATAATCTCATGTGCCAAACATAAGTTGGATCATTTTGATCCATCCTATATTTTTATGATTTATCAGTCTCAATTACATTCACATAAGAATAATTGGCAGTATCAATATAATATATTCTATTATCAATCACACAATGAGTAATATCAGAATTATCAAACTTAACAGAAGTTTTACTGCTAAATAAAATAGAGTAATCACTACTACAAAGTTTCGAAACGGAAATCAAATTTCTTCTAATTTGAGGAACATAAAGACAATCTTTAATTTCGATTACATGCCCTTTATTTAAATGCAAATACTAAGTTCCTAAAGACACTGCTGAAACTACGGCTCCATTTCTTATTGTCAAAGTAATCTCCCCATCTCCAAGCTTTTATTTTTTCTTGTATCCATGCAAGGAATTACAAATATGGGAAGAAGAATATGAGTCAATACACCAAGTATAAAAAGAATAACTCACAACATTAGTCTCTACTAAGAAGTGAGATAACATCTCTTCGGAAGGTTTCTCCTTCTTTAAGGAGGTAATGTAACTTTTACAAATTCCCTTCCAATGACCTTTCTTATGATACTAATGACATTCATCACTAGATTGATCTCTTTTTGCATTCTTGGAAATCCGTTTTCTTTTAGCAATTTTAGCCAATTTTTCAGCAGTAAGGACAATCATTAAATTCCTTTTCCAATCGATATAATTTGGTCCAACCAGTTTATTATCATCAAGTAATTTCCCCAACAGACTATACTTAACCATCTACATATAAAGGAGAACAATATTATAAGTAACTCAATTCATATATTTATATTTGCGCAATAGTTACTAGGGTTTATTTTAAATAATGTTTTCATTATCAGTACTTCTCTCATGCATCTATTATTGAACAAGAAATTCAAGTTTATTCGTATTTTTCCAGATTGTCAAGATAAAGTAAGAATAAATAAGATATGATACAACATATCCAATTATCTATATAACTTTCCTTTTATATTCGGCTTATTAATGTGTAACATTCCTCCACTATTTTTTAGTGAGATTATTATATCATCAAATGTGGATCCATTATTTCGACTTGGTATTTAAAATAGGTTGCACCTCCTATTGTTGTCAAGTGGTCCTATTAAACAAGACGATCTAGTATTTTTATGTAAGGTATACGTAAGGCAAATACTTTAGCAAATTCTATCCCGTCCGGCTTCGAAAAAATTAAAATATCTGTTTTAAATACATCCCCACGATGGAAAGCTATTAGATTTAAATTTCAAAAATAATAAATCTATCTCCACTTGTATATAACTATTGTAAAATTAATTGAGAGAACATTTAATTATAATTTAAAAACAATTTTAAATTTTATTGTGATGTCATCATTTTAATTCTTAATTAAACAAATGACAATCCATATAGATAATCCATAATAATTTATGGAGTTTTGGAACCTATTCCATAAACTCAATTTATCAAATATAAATTTTATGAAACCGATGCAATATCATATAAAGTATCATAACAAAATAATTACAAAATTAGCTCAAGCCTTTATTATTAAAGAACCACATACAAATCTAACTTATATCATAAAGTGACTAACATGTAATTTCAGAAATTTACAGGGGCTTATAGATAATTATCCAAGCCTTTATTCAAATAATAAAAGTCTTAAAACGATTTAATAATCATTCAGGGACCTCTGTAACATTTTGATCATATTTAAAAAAGTTTTGATACACAATAATAATCTTCCAGAAACCTGGAAACAATTTTCGAGATCCTATTTCTCATGCAGTCACATGTTTGTTTCATTTGGTGATATTGGATTGGGTCAGGTTTCTATAAACCGGACCTGTTAAGGCTCAAATTTTTGAGGTAGCACAGCAACACTGGCTTTTGGGCTGGCGGCGCTGGCCCCCACCATTGACCTGAGCGTCGGTAGATTCACCGGCGTCTACCATTGCCGTCGGTGAACAATAATTTTTTTATATTTAATTTTTGCGTTTAAAAAACAAAACTTTGATTTCAAAAATCATAACAAAAATTTATCATTATAGATTTCTTTAGTTTTGATTTCATTTCAAAAATCAAAACTTAACATAAAAATAGAAATTTTATTTCAGAAATCGAAATCCTGGTTTAAAAATCTATCATTATAGATTTCCCGTACAGCAATTACAATTTTCATAGATCTAACAAAAAACATATTTTTTATTTAATCTCTTTAAATAATATAGATCTATGAAAATATAATTATAATCAAATCTAGGTTTTAATATTTTCAAAAACCTAATTAAAAATCTATCAATATAGATTTCATGCATAACAATTATAATCTTGGTTTGATTTCAAAAATCAAAACTTGGTTTCAAAAACATAATTAAGAAATCTATCCTTATAAATTTTATGCATAATAATTATATTCTTGATAGATCTAACAAAAATATACATATAATTTTCTATCTAACTTATTTAATCTCATTAAATAATTTAGATCTAATAATTTTAGATCTTTGAAATTACAATTATTATGAGATCTAGATTTTTAATTAAAAATCCTAATCCTACAAGAGCAATCGTGTGCTTTGATAATAATTGAAGGAAATCATATGCGAATAACAGCGGAAGCGATACATATGATCTCCAATAATTCAACTACATGAATGATAAAAAACATACCTTTGCAGATCTAAATATTTGTCAGCAAAATAATTATCTTTTGAAGGCACCACAATTGCAAAAGCCTTCAATCAATTCCACCACCTTGTGCAGAAAGAAAACCAAAACTAGGTCGATAAGAACCATTTTTATTTTAAGAGGAGAAATTTTTAAATAATTCTCAATTATTATATTTTTTTATGGTCTACTATAGCCATCCTTTTATAGGGTTGTGGTACATTAGCTTTCCCCTATTTTATCGATGCATGACTAAACTCTCTAACATGAAACACAACATATTGTGTTATATTATTTCTTCTCTTATTTATTTTTGTTTGCTTTTCTACTTTAAGAGTTTGCGGTGGGACCAATTGGGACTCACATCGAGAATCAATTGTCAATCTCAATTAGTTCGTAATTAATCAATCGACAATTTTAATTTAACAATCAAACTTCTATTACGCCAATTGTTCATAAAAGTTCTTCCTAATGTGAGAGAATAATTAATATTAATTTACATGCAACCCCTTCCAATATCAAGTAACTTTTCTTTAGGTCTTTTAACTTAGCAGGATAAAAGCACCTAATCACTCAAAACCCAAATTTTCAATTACCCATGAACACAATAAATTCATTTCAAAAATAAATATAATAATAATATAATTTTGAAAAAACAATTTTCAAAATGCCTGTATAGGATTTGACGCTTTTATGGGATTGATCAGTAAACCTATTCTCATCAATATGAGAATGTCGGATCCTATGTAGACATCCATAGTTTTCCTAAATGCATTCAAGCAGCCTAATATTTCATGTTTCTTGTTCCTGGTTAAACGACAAAATTGACCATCATATCAAAACTTACTTGTCAACAAATTGAAAACTACAATATCATCAAGTCCGAGGGATTATGTAATAGTTTGAATTCTTCATCTCTATAGGTGACATATCCTAGAGAAATCAAATGAGGTATTGTACTACATATATCAATATATACGTTCATGACATACACCTGGAGAATCTTTATTCTCTGTGATTGAGACACATCAACACATCTCATATGTCAGTGTCATGCATGCATGATAAGCTGTCACAACTCTAGCTATCCAATGCTAGTTGTAGCTTAAGTACTCAATTTAAGAAATTGCCAAATTAGAGCATATCTCCGTGCAAGTGACACATCACAGTGCATGATCTAAAAATATAATTTATAAGGATATTATAACAATTATAAATAAATAAGAATACTCACATAATAAATCATTATGTGCAACTATAAAACTTTATTAATATTCAACTAATATTACATGAATTGTAATGGATGTTCAAGGACACATATAACTAATCTAGCAATCTCCCACCTGTCCTCACATCCATTCAGCTACAATTTTAACTCACATCTTGTTCATGTGTTTGTCAATAACCTTTTGAGATTGTTAGGTTGCATGTGCTTGCTTGACAACAATTGCGTCCAAGACGGAATGCAAAATAAAAAAAATTATAGTAAGCAATTGCAACCATAACCCAAGTGTTCATCCAAACGGTAAAGCCAGAAGCAACAATAGATCAAGACAAAAAACTAGAGAGGGGTTTTGGAAGCTACAAACTTTGTAGCATGTCTATCTAATCGTGGAAGAACTCGTCTAGATTTTGAGTCCTCCAGGAACGAGCTTGCTCGTCGATCGACTTGCCAATGATGATCCGTATGAGGAAACCCATGCCCAATCTCCACTTCACTTGAAAAAGCCTCCTTCGTGAAGTACCTTGCCTCCAATTCTTGCTAGGAATGAAGATAAGGAGATGTAGAGTATTTAATCTCTCTTTTACTCTCTCTACCTTTTGGTTTTCCTTTCACATTCTTTTTCTTTTCTATGTGCCAGAGAAAGTGAGGTGAGAGAGAGAGAATAGCAAATGGAAATGGAATGGGTGAGAAATGAGAGTGTGACCATTCTTATATCCCTCCACCCTCTCTTTCCTGCACTTCACAAATATTGGGATGGGTTAGCCCCTTCCCCCATGTGCCATCCCCATATTACAAAAATAACTCATTTGAAAAAGAAAAGGTAAAAGAAAATAGAAATTAAATATGTAAACATATTGAATTTCTATTAGCATCATAATGCAAAACATAAAGAGAGTGGAAAAGAAAAGATAAATAATACTAGTAATACATATATCATATATATGTATACACATACTAAATCAACACTTGATTTAATATTTCTGGCTTTTTAAAAGATTGGCTAGTATTATTAAACGCTCGATTAAAACCAGTGTATCTAATACATGTATTTAATCGAACTTCCGCACGTATCATCATACAGCCTTTACATCGATTCGCCTGAACCGGAAAAACCTCTGTGTAGGACTCTAAAAACTCGACAATACGCTGTCAGTAGGTTAGGATTATATCTGATTGATCTGAAACATTTTCAGATCAATCCCCTACCGGGTTGACCTACAAGCACGTCAGCAGTACTAGCTGCACATAATGGCTACCCAGGTATTGAACAAAAGTAAGGTCGACAAGCAAGCTTATCCGTACCCTACAGAGCCTATCAGTGACAGTCAACGTACAATCTAGTCTTTTCTTCTAAGAATGTCGCATAGCGAGCCTGGAGGGCGGTATCCGTCAGATTCCTATTAACCTGATAAGTTATGCCGATGTCTAGCTCATAACCAACCGAGAAACTACCGATAATACTTATCAGTAAATCTCATTTTTCATGGCTAGGGACTTATGGTTATAGCCAATCGTGCACTGCGCAATATCAACTCCCTATACCGGGAGAGACGAATCCCTTACGATCGCTCACTGCCTCCATATGGCTCGGACTATACCTAACTAAAATCTATTTGCACGGCTCGGGTAGTAATCAAAACATAGTAGAAACCACACAAGGCACCATGATGATCTCAGGTCTACAGACTATCTTGCACTCATGTCACCAGAGAACTGCTATCTGACGATACGTATTATACCATCTAGGAGTTCTCGGTGAGTCCGTCCAGTGTAACTCATAACTTAATGAGCACTTGTATACAATCTCCGGTGTCAAACACCAATGGTTATGGGATCAACCATTGCCCCATACAGGGTCAACAAACGTATACACTAATTTAAACTGGAGTACCGATGCCCAGTCTCGACGCTCCTCTGACTAGGGATATTTAAGGATGCAATTATAGACTAACCAGGCCCCACTAATATGATCCTTATCATAATCCTGATAGTCAAGAAAAATTCCTACGGGCTTTATCAACATGTATTAGCGATACATAATAACGAGTAAAACGTATACACATGTTAAGATAATGACAAACCAGGTAGCATACTATTATCTTGAGCAGGACTGTACTCCGTATAGGTCCTCCTTCAATTAAGTAATTGCCATCCCGTAATCACAATAATTTCTTTAAGGGCACTATATCCAAAAATCTCCCACTTGCACTTAAGGCCAATTATTGCGGTGTCGCATACCCACATCTCATGTGCTATTGCATACCCTACATCTCTACTAACAGTTTTGCAAACCGTGTTCGAGAAACAGCCTCAGTGAATGGATCCGATATAATGTTTCCAACTTTATCTCTCTAATTCTCAATCTCGTGAAGATAAACTATCTCCTGAATTGAGTGTACTTGCCTTAGAATTTGTATGGATAGATGATCGGACTAAGTTCATAAATGAACAATTTTATCCAACAACTTCTTAGACTGTATTCTTTGCTAAGTTATAATCAGCATCCAGCACCACGACTACCTCAGTATCCCGCTTAGAACTCTTTAATATACCGCTCTTCAGAAGAGGGTAAACTTATAACTCGCGACAGACACTCTGTCATCCATGTCACCTTGGAAGCTGGAATCGGTAACCGCCTCCTGTAGGAGGCTGCCATTACCATACACCAAAAACATCATATGTTCTTCACTGCTGTCCTATGTTTCTTTAGGATTGGACTGATTTCCACATTCTATATGAAGAAACACCTGCGACCGTCATATTTTGACCGATTGTACCATATGACCATCACTTCCTATTAGGAATATGTCCCACATACTATATGTAGTATATGACAGCACTCCTTACATCCTTCTTATAAATACCAGCTTCATCTTTTTGATAAAGGCAAACACTTTGACCATAACATCAAAACAGATGATTCGTCTTCGTTATGTCTGCTTTAGTCTACAAATAAACTTAAGCAACTTGCACACTTTCCGCTATTCATACTGATTACGATAACCCTCTAACAGAGTTATATACACGTACACTTCTAAATCCCATTTAGAAAGACGTTATAGTCATCCACCTGCTAGAAATCACAGTCATGAAAAACAACAGTAACAAGTTATATCCTGTATGGACTTCAGCATAGATACCGAAGCAAAAGTTTCATCACAATCCACATCGGGTATTTGATGAAAACCTTTTACTACAGGTCTAGGTTTATTAGGTTAATACCTTTCTATTTGCACTGATCTCGAAAGATCTACTATCTCCTGATGGTTTTTACCCCTTTAGGTGCATCCAACAAAGTCCACAATTTGCTGGAGTGCATGAAGTATAACTTGGATATATAGCATCCAGCCATCAGTCGGAAGTTACCACTTCTTATGGCCTGCCGATAACAAGTAGGGTCATCATCAAATATGATGCTAACCTCCCTGTCACCATCTACGAGAAAAACGAAGTATCTCTCGAGTGGCTGAGGTCACCTATTAAATCTGCGGAGTACCTAAAGTTTGTCCGGGTTAATTGAATCTCGAAGTTCTACTAAATTTTCAGTAACCGTTTGTGGTTCTGGACTCACTTTCAGTTCTACCATACTCCCACTAATTTCTTTTGTAAGAAATTCATTTTTCAAGGATGTGGCGAGTCAAGAACAAAACAACTTTCGATCCTGAAAATAGTAGAAGTTAAACCCTTGCTAACGCTTGGGATAGCCCATAAACTGCACATTACTGAAACGTGCCTTGAGTTTGTCCGGATTCTAGTTTTATGCATAAACCGGATAACTCCATATACCTTAACAATCTTAAGATATGATCCCATTCTATATTCAATATAGAATCACAGACACTAATTTAGATGGAACCAAATTCAATTGGTATGCAGTTATTTCTAGTGCATATCCCTTAAATGAAAAGTGTTGGCTATAATGCCCTCAAGTCAATTATTGAATCACAGGCACGCGATTGTGATGATTGAGGGATGGCCTATACCGGTAGAACCGTCTTACTCGAGATGATAGTATACTATCTGGTTTGTCTTTATCATCATGTACTGCATTAGGTGGCATTACAGATCACTATTACATGTTGATAGAGCCCATAGGATTCTTACTTGACTACCAGCATTATGATGGCGATCATATAAGTGGGAGCTGGGTGGCCTATAAGAACATCCTTAAATGTCCTTATTCGTGGGAGTATCGAGACTGAGTATCGATACTTCAGAGTAGACTAGTGTATAATTATCGAGACCCCGACGAGGGGCAGTGGCCATTCTCACAAGCCATTCGTGTCAGTTAGTCCCCTAAGATAGTATGCAGGTGCTCATTGGGTTATGAGTTACTGGATGGACTCGCCGGGAACCTGCTAGATGGTATTATACCTATTGTCAGATTGTAGTTCCCAGGTGACATGAGTACAGGTTAGCCTGTCGACCTGAGATCATCATTTGTCTCGTGTGAGTTCCCATTGTGCTTTGATTACTACCCTACCATGGCTCAAAGGAGTCGTGCAAATAGGTTTTAATTGGGTACAGTCCCGAGCCACATGGAGCAGCAGTGAGCGGATCGTCGGGGATTCGTCTCTCTCGGTATTGGGGGTTGATGTCGCGTTGTGCACGGGTGACCATCACCAGAAATCCTTGGCCAAGGTAGTCGAGAATTAATGATCTAGGATCAGTAGTTTCTCAGATGGTGATGGGTTTCATACCGACACGAAATGTCGTGTTATTAGGGGTCTGACTTTATCCAACCCCCTAGACTTGATATGCGATACTCTTAAACGAACAGACCGGACTGTATGGAGATTGTCATGGACAGGCTCAATAGGGGTTTGGATGAGTTTGCTCGTCGGCCTTCCTTTTGCTCAATACCTGGGTAGCCGTTACGTACAACTAGTGCCGTTGACATGCTTGTGGTTAAACCTACTGCCAGCGTATTGACGAGTCTTTATAGTCCCACATAGAGGGTTTTCACGGTTCAGGCGATATGGTGTAAATGACGTATGTTGGTACATACAGGTATCCGATTAAATATGTGTACATGCTACACAGACTTTAATCGGGCGGTTGATAATACTCGCAGTTTAGGATATCAGGTTTTGATTTAATAATTTATATATTTTATATGTATTATAGTATTATTGTTCACTATTTATTTTCTCTCTTGGCTATTCGTATTTTTGTACGAATACGCATATATGTATTTCGATACGTATACCAGGTTATATTCCGTATTTATACGGAATAGCTTCTAGATGTTGGACATCTCATTTAGATGATTTTCTTTTTAGAAAATCATTTGTTTTTCTAAATGAGGTGGAGGGTGAGTTGGATTAGCATGGTGAGGCATGTAGAGAGGCATGGCTCTTGGATATTTTATTTGGAAAATGAAAGAGATATTTTGGTTGCATGGTTGCAAATAGCTTAGCCATATTCTCTACATTCCATCCATTATTGATTATTATTCATTCATCACTTGCTTTATCACTCTCACACTATCTTGGTGAGACTTAGCCATTCTTGAGTTGCTCATGCCACTTTTTTTCCTCACCTCCTCCTTTTTCTTCTTAAGTTGCTCATTTGAGCATTTGATATGAGAGAAAAAGAAAGTGAGACATTCCAACACCTCCACTCTTCATTGCTAGCAACCTTAGAGGGTCGGTTGGTTCGCTAGGCGAACCTGGAGCTTGCATTGTTCCCCTCGGGTGGATCATCTTCGATGGAGAGAGACCAGAGGCCAAACTCGATCCATGACGCTTCAAGGAGCTTGGGAGATAGTAGAATACCGAAGGACTTGGTTCATTCGGTATAACTTTCTAACCTAGTAGTTTAGCTCTCTTTGTATTTGCTAGTATAGGTTTATGGTTTCGATCTTGGGACGGGTTTTGTTTGTGCCAAAATTTTTGAATGCCAGTTTTTGTTCCGCATCGGCCACGGTAGATGGCCTGGGCGCCGGCAAAACCCAGCATGGTATCAGAGCCATCCATAAACCAATACTAGCTAGTTTGCAAAAAGTTAGAATATCGATCGATCAAATTTTCCGAATCATTTTTCCGTTTTCACATGCTTGCTGTCGATTTTGAAAAGTGTTCAAAAAATCTTTCTGTGTATCTTAAAAATACGTGCAGGCATTTGTAGGGGACCACAAGAAATTTGAGCAAGTGAACCATCAAAATGGCCGCGGAAGCGCCGCAATAGGTGCCTATTTGCGGCGGTTTCGTGGCCGTCTTGTGGCTACATTGCTCCAAAATTCTTGTGGCACTCTCTGACATGGAAATTTGATTTTTAGTACATATGGTTTTGCCCCAGATTTGTTTGAGTACTGGATTTGAATTTGGGGCCAATTAGGAAAAGTTTAGTCGATTGAAATTTTAACTGTGTGATTATTAGTGCATGTGAGATATCTGCGACCGTGAATATTATTGAGCGGTACAACCCGACTAGTTGCTATATGTTCAATTAGACGGGTTTGCGAACATAATATTCACGTTGATGTTCTGTGTTGTGCTGATATTATGGTTGGATTGTTGTGATGGATAGCCTGGAGTGCAATGGTAGCAGTACAGTTCAGATTTATTTGTATATTCAGTATTGCGGGTCGAGCGTCCGACATGTGGACTGCCGTCTTTACCAGTTTGTATATTATTTGTTTGGAGCATGACCGGGTTGAGGTCGATGTCTCCATTGTATATATATTTTCTTTTCTGTATTAGGATTACCCCGCGGTAGAGTGCACGAATAGCTGGGTTCTAGAGGGCAACGGGTCCACATCTCATGGCGTTGAGACGGAGGGGACCTTACTCTAAAATTGGCGGGTTATTCGCCACACTCGTAGGGGGTATAGGATGACCCACAGAGAGGTGCACAAGTTACCGGATTCCGTGAAGTGCTGGGTGGCCCATTCACTTTGTTTATTGGGGTTGGCTCACTTCTGGGATTGGCGGGTAACTTGCTGCACTCGTAGGGGTCCGGTTTCATTGCACAGGCTATCCACACGACATGGAACGTCGGGTCTCATTTGCGGCTCAAATGAAACCCGAGACTCCAGGATTATCCACCACTCTGTGTTGCTTGCTGAGATTATATGATATTGCTTATATCATACCTGGGACGAATGTTATATATATTTATATATACTAGTAGATGTATATGTTTTGCACCCGCGCTAGTCTAGCCCTCGCTCTGTCGTTAGTTAAGTAACCTAACGGGTGATGACGGGGCCCAGTGGTGAATGCGGATGGCATATACGTACATTATATTTTTGTTCCTTTATCTGGTGTGATATGTTTAATTGATGGGACTGCGTTGATTCTGATCAATGTAATGAAAAACAAACCTATTTGATGTTGTTGGAACCAATTTCGAAAAACTGTTGTTGCAAGAATTTCCTTTTGCTTTGCACAGTGATATTCAGTTATGAATATCCAGCACCTCATTCGATGAGGCAAGAGCCGAGATCCCTTCATAGGGAGTGACCTCTTGGGCGAAAGTTTGCGTATTTGTAATAACTGCTCTATAGTCGATTATTTTTCTTTGCATCGTGGTATTCAGTTTGGAATATCCCGCACCTCATTCGACGAGGAAAGAGCCGAGATCCTTCACAGGGAGTGACCTCTTTAGCAAAAGTTTTTACCACTATATATTTGTAAAACCACTTGGATTCCTTCAACGATATCAAGTTCATTACATTAAAGGTTTTTCGCCAAAAACCAGCCGTAGCCCTCTGTCGTTTCAGAAAAGTAGCATATGTTTGTTGGCATTCGTTAAGGTATAGTGTGCGGTAGCTATGCGTTACTTTTCTGCAGCATGGATATGCATTAATCTAGGACAGTCGTACAGCCTTGTTGGCATCCGTCAAAGGCGAGTACGAATGGGTCTAAATTAATCAGGACAATGATGGGTGGAACTTGACTTGCAACTTATGATTTGTTGGCATCCGTCAAGGTCATAAGCTGCTTGGGGTAAAAACCACATCGGGTGTTTCAAATATACAGGAAACTTGCCAGGCATGCGCATACCTTCTGGAGTGTGGTGACTTGAGTGGCTTCCATCAAGTTATCATGCGATGATAGTTGGATCCCGATTCCTACTGATGAGTAGGTGTTACTTTTCGGGTGATTTCAGATGATCCCAAATAATTCTCCTTTTAGGGTTTGAAGGAGAATTCGAGGAAACAGTGGGAGACATCCTGATTAGATAAAGTGATTAACCATTCTGATCTAGGTTAGAGTGCACGCTGAGTATTTTCTCTCTCTCTCTTTGGCAGCGACCATGGCCTGACCCTAGACTAAAACTCATGAACCAAGTTAACTGAATCTTCTTAAAATACTTTGGCTTTTGGATTGTCATTTAGTCGCATATATCATTTCCACTACTATATCCCCTTTGCATTTCTCCGGAACATTCCGTATCACTATGAAGATCCACATTTATTGAATATACCATCGTATAGTTACATACGAACTCGAAGGAACTTATTCTTGTTTGAGGATGGATTCTGGTTCTGGAGAATTTGAATAGGATTATTCGGCTGTCTTTTCCCTTTACCTTCTCTCAGGTTGTGAAAGCTCCTGGTATTAGGAGAGTACACCTATTGCGGTTATTGGATAGTCTTCTTCCAAACCTTAGACTGGTGCCGAAAGGTAGAGAAGGAAGAAAACCAATTAGCCTAAGTGTGGTGTACAGAAGGTAATAAGTAAATGTTAGTTATATGTATGCCCTAGAGGCCATTACTGTACATACGATGCATATTGTAATGGATGCTTGGACATATATAGGGAGGACTTTCTTGCTCGACATGATAGTATACTATCTGGTTGCTCTTTATCTTAACATGTACACTGATTGTCTCTATGTTACATGTTGATAAAGCCCTTAGGATGAGTACTTGACTACCAGGACTATGATGCAGATCATACTAGTGGGGACAATGTAGTCGCTAAGTACATCCTTCAAATGTTCCTAGTTGAGAGTGTATCGAGACAGGGCATCGATATACCAGAGTAGACTAGCGTATAGCTTCTCGACCCATCTAGATGGGCGATGGATGATCCCATATCCATTGTTGTTTGACATCAGAGACAGTATACGGGTGCTCAGTGGGGACTGGGTACACTGAACAGACTCGCCGAGAACTCCCAGATGGTATTATACCTAACGTCAGATGGCAGTTCTCTGGTGACACTGGTACAGGTTAGTCTGTAGACCCGAGATCGTCATAGAGTCTTTTGTGATTCCCATTGTGCTTTGATTTCCACCTTACCTCATTTAAGAGAACGTGCAAAACGGTGGCTTTTGAGTACAGTTCCGAGTCACATGGAGGCAATGAGCGATAGGAGGGGTTTCGTCTCTCCCGGTATTGGGAGTTGATGTTGCGCTGTGCTCGATTAGTTATAACAGGAAGTCCTTGGCCAAGGTTGCTTCAGAGATATACTGGTAAGTGTTATCAGTAGTTTCTTGACCCATTATGAGCCTCATATCGACACGACTTATCGAGTTACTAGGGTCTGACGTTTACCACCCCTAGACGAGATATGTAATATATTAGACGAAGAGACCGGACTGTACGGTAGTGTTACTGATTGGATTCGCAGGAGTGTGAGCAGGCTTGCTTGTTGATCTTCTGATCGCTCAATACCAGGGTGGCCGTTACGTTTAGCAGACCGCTTGCGGCTTGTGGGTGTTTGATATGATCATCACCTACTGCCGGCGTATTGGCGAGTCTTTAGATTCCTACACAGGGGTTTCCTGGCTCAAGCGAAATGGAGTAGGAGCGCATATGTGATATGTGCGGGACCGAGATTGATACGATATGAGATACCGTATTCTATTCTCACGATATGAGATATTGGTCGGTTATATAAGATATAGCCGGGTTATCGGATCAAGTGTTGATTCGATAAGTTGATTCATATGATATAGCCGGATTATTAAATCAAGAGTTGATTTGATAATCTAATGTATAATTATATATTTGATATATCACATTACATTAACTAGTATTAGCTCACTTATGATTTCTTTTCTCACTTTGGATACATTGATATATATGCGATATATGTTAAATGTATCATGCTAGGATAAAAATGCAACTAGGGTTTATGGGGATTGAACCATGCTAAGGTTAAGATTAGGGTTTTATATTTATCATTAAGTTATTCAAAATTGTGGATTTTATTATGGTTGATATTTGTTGAAAGCTTGTAGAAGCTTGTAAGTATCTTTGACTTTGTCCATTATCTTTGTCTAGCTTAAGATATTTTTGACCTAACCTTTAACCCTAGCTCATGGTTAACTCTCTACAAGGGTTAAGCATGATATGCTTAACCCTTGGTTGCATTTCTAACCTCAACAATAATTCATTTTCATCACAACTTGTTGTTGTTGTTCTTCTTCCTTAAAGCTTTCTAGCTTCAATGGAGGTATGAGAAAAAGTGTGAGAAAATCAAATCTAAAGTGAGCCTACTTCCTACTTCATCATCCTCTACTACTTGCCATTTAGTATAGGGTGTTTGCTTCACTATTTCCGTAGTTAGTGAAGAGATAGCTTGGGTTAGTGTCTCCTCGACGTAGATCATCTTCGGCCTCGAAGACTTCGAAGCAAGCATGTTCGTTTCTTCATCGGAGCCTTACTAGAGTCCGGGACTTCTTGATCGCAGCGAAGGGAATACTACATGGAGCTAATGAAGTGAAGGACCGGTCTACAAAGGTTGTATTCCTTGCTCACTAGACTTGCAAAGTGTTTGCATTTTTATTTCCGTCGATTTCTAGTTAACGATTCTAAGTTAGGGTTAGCTAGAACGGCAAATTTTTGAACTTGGCATGGGCGATGCCTTCCAAAACCTTGCTACCGTGCTAGATAACCCTGCAGTGGTATCAGAGCCATGCTAGAAATTTACACGGATTTTGGTAGAATTATGAAACTGAAACAACTCCGAAACTTGCAACGCGAAACCCTAGTTTCTGTCGATTTTAAATGTTGTTCAAAAAAGTTTTAAACAAGTACAGAGTGATATATGAGATATATCATGAACACCATAAAAATTTCAGGCAAAAAGCAAAAAAATGGCCGGCCACATATACCCTGATCTCGGTTAAAACCGAGCACCCCTCGTGAAAATTTTTGTGTGTTCCATTGACTTGGTTTTGATGTTTCAGGTGTTGTTTGTTTTTGCTAATTTTGCATGTGATGTAATTTTACTCTATAAACAATTCGGAGTGTTTCATATTCGTAGTTTTAACAATGTTTCGGGTTATTCACATATTGTCTAGGCGAAGTTAAAAAGTTCGATCGAATGTCAGAAACCCATTTCCACAAGTTTAACGTATTCGGAAAAACATGCAAGTGATTCTATGAACCCTCTAGAAGAATGAAACCCTAACTCGACTTTTTGGATCATGGAACCGCAGTCAAACCCTAGGGTTTGCCGTAGTTCCATGGCGACATGAGTGAGGCTTGGGTCTGCCCTTCTACGGCTGGTGCATAGGTACCGTGGCATATTCTGAGTATTATTGAACTGTGCTCAAGTATTGAGCTGTCGGGAAATTGTGGGACTTTGATGAATCGATCGAAAAGTTTAACGTCGTCCGGATATCATGTGATGGGATATTTGGAATCCACAAAAGTAGTTATGAGATAACTAATTTGAATGTTATAAATCTAGCAATTTAGTCTCATTTGATCGGTTGCCACGAGATTTTGATGAGATCAAAAGTCCATCGCAATCACGTAGTGTACGCGGATACTCGCCGGGTAAACTTAATAGATAGCCACACCCCATAGCCCCAACCAAGTGACTGTAGGAGAACCCTGTCACCAAAAGCATCCATTCGGGTGCTTACGGCAGCGGTGTTCCGCCTTAGTGCACTTCGTCGACGGTATCGGGGGGTGCGGCCGTCTACTAAAGTTTCCGACAAGCATTTGACCAGGATGTCAGGAATCTTGTTGAATTGCCTGACTAGATATTGAAAAGTTTTTTCGAGATCGAGACTAAAATGCGGGGTTTATAATTGTTAGGCATGCGATGTCTAAGGAATTCATTTGATTAGGCATGTGATGTCTAAGGTGGTTGTGGATTTCAACTGTTGTAGTTTTTCATTTTCTTTTCTACGACCGTAAGTGTAATATGTGGTGTATTGCCGGTTTCGGTGCTATATGTCAACGACAATTGGGATATGCATATTTACTTACGTTGATGACATGCGATGTTATGTGTTGCTGTGATATGTTATATTGGATCGTCGTGTTTTTGAATAGCCGGGGGTTTTATGTGAGATGAGAGTTTTTCATTTTCATTCATGTAAAATTCATTGTATGTAATATTCTTTTATTGGGGCACTTCCGGGTTGAGGATGATGTCACCATTGTATATTATTTACTTTTCCGCATTAGGATAGACCCAAGACAGGGAGCACAAGTAATCAGGTTCTAGGGTCCAGTGGGAGACCATCTTGAGGAGTCGAGACTGGGTTTCCTAACTCTAGAATTGGTAGGGTTGCTTGCCGCTCTCGTAGGGGTCTAGAGGTGTGGGATTGGCAATTCATCACGACCGTGGAATCCATGTTTTATACAGGCTTATTATAAAACCCGGAAATCCTAGTATATCTAATATTTCATAAGTTTTATTCTGCTGCGATATTCTGTGATGTGATCATTGATTATATTCTGAGACGAATGCCTATATATTATATATATGAGATATAATTAATATTGCTGCTTTCGTTTCATATGTGATACTTGGGAAGCATAATAAATGGGACTTCATTAATAAGATTAATGAAATAAAAGAAACCTAAAGATGTTGTAGAAACTTGTCTCGAAAACTGGTAGCTTTAGTTCTTGCTTTGCATAGCGGTATTCCTTGTAGAATATCCAGCACCTTATTCGATAAGGAAAGAGCCGAGATCCCTTCACCGGGAGTGACCACTTTAGCGAAACTAGCAGATGCTACAAACTCGGTTTGTCTTTTGATTGCTTTTATAGTTTTTGCTTTACATAGTGGTATTTGTGAAATATCCTGCACCTTATTCGATAAGGAAAGAGCCGAGATCCCTTCACCGGGAGTGACCTCTTTAGCAAAACTAGTAAAAACCTAAAAAACACTCCTTTTCAAAATCACTCAATTCTACAACGATATCAAGTTCATTACGCTCATGATTTTCTTAAAAACCTGTGTAGCCCTCCGTCATTTCAGATAAGTACTACTTAGTATTCGTGCTGCGGTAGTTTGACATTCGTCAAGGCGTAGTGTACAGTAGCTAACTAGTGCTTATCTGCTAGCATACGATGCGATTGGATTAGGGTATTCGTATGGCGTTGTTTGTCTTTCGTCAAGGGTCGTGCGGGTGGGTTTAATTCAATTAGAAAATGTACGGGTTGAACTTGACTAGCAGCCTATGGTTTGTTGGTTTTCGTTAAGGTCATAGGATGTTAGGGGTAAAATACTATTGCGAATTTTAAGTGTTGAAATTTGCAATGAGATTGCATACCTTGTATGAGATAGTTGGATCCCGATACCCACTACGAGTAAGAGTTACTCCCGGGAGAGTTTTACACATTACAATTAGCCGATCAAGTAGGTGTCTAGAAAGGTGTCAATAGGGTTATGCCTCTGGAAAAACGAGTTTTATTTTAATTAGGTCCATGCGAAAGCACGGGGAACCTCCCTCAAAGTACCGGCACTGGCCTGGCTGAAAAATTGGCGAAATTGTAGGGTGTAATTAATCCCGGATAGTCTTTCCTTTAAGGGTTTGAAGGAAGATTTGACTAAAACAGTGGGAGCCATCCTGATTAGATAAATTAATAACCAATCTAATCTTGAAAGAGCATACACTGAGTGTTTTCTTCTCTCTCTCTCCAGGTAGCGACCATATCACGCCTTAATGAAGATAATAATACGGATGTATTGACCGAACCCGCTTGTTATACTGAGCTGGGGAATGTTGGTCCCGCTCCAACTTATAATTGTTATAAGACCGAGCAGGAAATAGGAGATTACCAGGATTCCCGTGCCGCCCAAACGAAGAAAGTGCATGCTGATGCATCATCTTCGGGTGTGTTCATTACAGAGAACTGTTTCTCAGTATTCTTTACGTCCTGGGTATGTGATACCGGATCAGGATCCCGCATATGTAATCAGTTACATGGGTACAGATAGGTAGAGAACTGGGATTGGGTGATAAGTTTCAAGAGTTGGAAATGGTCCAAGTGTTGCATCCAAATCTGTTGGCAGTTATCACCCTATATTATCAAATACATTGATTCTGAATGAATGTTTTTAGATACCGAACCTGATATACAACATCATATCAGTCTCTTTATTTGATAAAGAAGGATATAATTTTGTATTGTTGGATAATGTTTTGAACATTTCCTATATCAAGAGTTGATCGTTTCAGGCACGTTATCTAAAAGCATATACGTTCTAAATCAAATCACAGTTCTTAACGTACAAAACACACACAAGAGGAAGAGTTCAGAAATGAACGAATCCTTCTTGAGGTATTGTAGACTAGGTCATATCAATGCGACCTGACTAGCTGAAGTTACATAAAGATGCATATTTAAATCAGTTTGAATTTACATCTTGTGAAACATACCAGTCATGTCTCAAAGATAAACATGACCATAGCTCCATTTATTGGAAACAGAGAAAGAGTTAGTGAACTCTTGGGATTGATACATGATGATGTATGAGGTCCCCTGTCTACACATGCTAGGACTGGTTCTTTGTACTTCATTACATTCATTGATCATCTCTTAAGATTCGGAAATATGTTCCTGTTGAAATACAAGTCTGAAGCTTTTGAGAAATTCAAAGAATATGAAGTAGAGAACCAAAACGGGTATAAGTATTATGTCCTTTGATGTGATCAGGGAGGAGAATACTTGAGCATGGAATTCCTGGACTATTCTAAAGGAGAATGAGATTCTCTCTCAACATTACTCCTCCGTATACACCACAGCACGTTGATATATCGGGGCGGAGCAATTGCACCCTATATGATATGGTGTGCTCTATGATGAGTACTACTGAGATGTCTATTACCTTTTGGGAGTTATGCACTTGAGAAGCTGCATACCTATTGAATAGGGCTCCAATCAAATCAGATGCCTACCACTCCATATACGATATGGTATGGGAAGAGCCCATCTCTTAAGAAAGTTAAGATTTGGGGTTGTCCGGCCTATGTCTAAAAGCAAAATCCGGACAAGCTTGAGGCAAGGTCAATTCTGTAGAAGTTTGTTGGATATCCCAAGCATTCCCAAGGGAATATCTTCTACTATACTGAGGAGCAAAAGGTGTTTTGTTTCTCAGCATGCCACCTTTTGGAAAAAGAATTTCTTATGAAGAAATTAGTGGTCATGAGGTAGAACTGAAAGGAGTTCCAGCTATACAAACTACAGCTGATGATTTGGTAGAACCGGAAGATTCAATAGCTCCCAACGAACCTTAGCCTCTTCGCCGATCTAGTAGGGTTCCTCACCCACCTGAGAGATACTTCGGTTTTCTCTATGACAGTGAGAGCGAGGAATGCATCATGAGATGATGACCCAACTATTTTCGTGCAGGCCATCAGGAGTGGGGACTCTGTGAGAATGGCTGGATGCTAAGCGATCTGAGATGGAATCCATTTACACCAATGGACTTTGGTTGCTTTATCTGAAGGGTTAAATCCCCATCAGGAGCAAGTATATATTGAGAAGATTACTTGGTGTACATAGAAAAGTTGAGACTTTCAAAACTAAGGCTTGTTGCAAAAGGTTCTCGTCACTGACCAGGTGTGGATTATGATGAAACCTTTTCTTCGGTAGCTATGCTTAACTCCATCCGGATCCTACTTGCCATTTCTACATACCATGACTACGATATTTGGCGGTTGGGTGTCATGACTGCTTTTCTAAATAGTGATTTAGAAGAGAGCGTCTATAAGTACACATCCAGAGAGCTTCGTAGACAGTGGGAGAAGCGGAAACGTGTGCAAGTTGCTTTATGGGATAAAACAGGTATCGCGGAGTTGGAACATCTGTTTTGATGTGGTAGTCAAAGCGTTTGACTTCATCAAAATGGTAGATGAACCTTGTATATACAAAAATGTAGTAGGGAGTATGGTGGTGATCCTCGTATTGTACGTGGATGGCATACTCTTGATAGGAAAGGAGTTTCCTATGCTACACTCGGTCAATCTCCTCTTATCACAAAGATTCTCCATATAAGATCAAAGGTGATACCTCCTAAATCCTGGGTTATGGATCTATGAGATAGATCTAAGTAGATGTTAGGATTCTCACTAGGTGTAGTGAGATGGTATCAATCGATCCTGGGGAGAATCACTGGATAGCTTCCAGGGTGGTAAGGTCGACTGAATGTAAGTCACAGGCATTGTCTTTACCCTCAGTGGAGGGATGGTATGTTGGAAGAGTTCCAAGCTAGATGCCGTGACAAACTAGACAATAAAGGCTGGATATATTGCTACCAAAGAGGTAGTCTGGATGTATATAAGTTCATGAGATGAACTTCGTTCCTACCATTGTGTGATAATGGAGTTGTGGCTTAGGCCTAGGAACCCCCGTCCAATCAGTGATCCAGACATATTCTTAGGCAGTATCACCTGATCATGGGGATGGTTGATCTCCAGGAAGATCGAGGTTAGGAGAGTAGACACAGAGGACAACAGGGCGGATCCACTCACAAAGGCCTATTCCCAGGAGAGACTTTTATGGGATGGTTGAGTATGAGATACTTCAACCACTGCTGATTGTTGGGTATGAGATACTACAACAGATGGCCCTAGTGCAAGTGGGAGATTGTTAGTTATATGTATGCCCTAGAGGCCATTACTGTACATACGATGTATATTGTAGTGGATGCTTGGACATATATAGCGAGGACTTTCTTGCTCGACATGATAGTATGCTATCTGGTTGCTCTTTATCTTAACATGTACACTGATTGTCTCTATGTTACATGTTGATAAAGCCCTTGGGATGAGTACTTGACTACCAGGACTATGATGCAGATCATACTAGTGGGGACAGTGTAGTCGCTAAGTACATCCTTCAAATGTTCCTAGTCGAGAGTGTATCGAGACAGGGCATCGATATACCAGAGTAGACTAGCGTATAGCTTCTCGACCCATCTAGATGAGCGATGGATGATCCTATATCCATTGGTGTTTAACATAAGAGACAGTATACGGATGCTCAGTGGGGACTGGGTACACTGAACAGACTCGCCGAGAACTCCTAGATGGTATTATACCTAACGTCAGATGGCAGTTCTCTGGTAACACTGGTACAGGTTAGTCTGTAGACCCGAGATCGTCATAGAGTCTTGTGTGATTCCCACTGTGCTTTGATTTCCACCTTACCACGTTCAAGAGAACGTGCAAAACGGTGGCTTTTGGGTACAATCCCGAGTCACATGGAGGCAATGATCGATAGGAGGGGTTTTGTCTCTCCCGGTTTTGGGAGTTGATGTTGCGCTGTGCTCGATTGGCTATAACAGGAAGTCCTTGGCCAAGGCTGCTTCAGAGATATACTGGTAAGTGTTATCAGTAGTTTCTCGACCCGTTATGAGCCTCATATCGACACGACTTATCGAGTTAATGGGGTCTAACGTTTACCACCCCTAGACAAGATATGTGACATATCAGACGAAGTGACCGGACTGTACGGTAGTGTTACTGATTGGATTCGCAGGAGTGTGAACAGGCTTGCTTGTTGATCTTCTGATCGCTCAATACCCGGGTGGCCGTTACGTTTAGCAGACCACTTGCTGCTTGTGGGTGTTTAATATGATCATCACCTACTGCCGGCGTATTGACGAGTCTTTAGAGTCCTACACAGGGGTGTCCTGGCTCAAGCGAAACGGAATAGGAGCACATATGTGATATGTGCGGGACCGAGATAGATACGATATGAGATACCGTATTCTATTATCGTGATATGAGATATCGGTCGGTTATATAAGATATAGCCGGGTTATCGGATCAAGTGTTGATTTGATAAGTTGATTCATATGATATAGCCGGATTATTAAATCAAGAGTTGATTTGATAATCTAATGTATAATTATATATTTGATATATTACATTACATTAACTAGTATTAGCTCACTTATGATTTCTTTTCTCACTTTGGATACATTGATATATATGTGATATATATTAAATGTATCATGCTAGGTTAAAAATGCAACTAGGGTTTATGAGGATTGAACCATGCTAGGGTTAAGATTAGGGTTTTATATTTATTATTAAGTTATTCAAAATTGTGGATTTTATTATGGTTGATATTTGTTGAAAGCTTGTAGAAGCTTGTAAGCATTTTTGACTTTGTCCATTTTCTTTGTCTAGCTTAAGATATTTTTTGACCTAACCTTTAACCCTAGCTCATGGTTAACTCTCTACAAGGGTTAAGCATGTTATGCTTAAACCTTGGCTGCATTTTTAACCTCAACAATAATTCATTTTCATCACAACTTGTTCTTCTTCTTCTTCCTCAAAGCTTTCTAGGTTCAATGGAGGTATGAGAAAAAGTGTGAGAAAATCAAATCTAAAGTGAGCGCACTTCCTACTTCATCATCCTCTACTACTTGCCATTTAGTATAGGGTGTTTTCTTCACTAATTCCGTCGTTACTGAAGAAATAGCTTGGGTTAGTGTCTCCTCGACGTAGATCATCTTCGGCCTCGAAGACTTCGAAGCAAATATGTTCGTTTCTTCATCGGAGCCTTACTAGAGTCCGGGATTTCTTGATCACAGCGAAGAGACTACTACATGGAGCTAATGAAGTGAAGGACCGGTCTACAAAGGTTGTATTCCTTGTTCACTAGACTTGCAAAGTGTTTGCATTTTTATTTCCGTCGATTTCTACTTAACGATTCTAAGTTAGGGTTAGCTAGAACGATAAGTTTTTGAACTTGGCATGGGCGATGCCTCCCGAAACCTTGTTGCCATCCTAGGTAACCCTGCAGTAAAGAAATATAAAGGGATTAGATTAAGGGTAAAGAAAATTGCGACCACTATTATTCACGACAAAACCGCGTATAGCCCTTCCACTCCTACTTTCACCTTTGCTTTTCTCCAGAATATTCCGTATCACTACGAAGATCCACATATTACTTGGATATTTCCATCGTATATTTACATATGAAGTTGAAGGAACTTGTTCCATTTCGTGGATGGTTTCCGGTTCTGGAGAAATAGAATAAGGATTATTCAGTTGTCTTTTCTCTTTATCTTCTCTCAGGTTGCAAGGGCTCCTGGTATTAGGAGAGTACACCTATTACGCTTATTGGATAGTTTTCTTCTAAACATTAGGCTGGTGCCGAAAGGTAGGGAAAGAAGAGAACCGATTAGCCTAAGTGTGGTGTACAGAAGGTAAGAAGTAAAGACATATAAAAGGATTGGAGTGTGGGTAAGGAAATATACGGTTACTGTCATGAATCTGGATAGTGGAAGAGGCATTACTAGGAATACCCGGCTACCCCTTCGAAACATTTTCATGTTTCAGTTTCACTGTGCGGTATTAATTGAAACTGTTTTCCCAATTAGATTCTAACTCCAGGGTATGTATTTTCCAGATTTGATTCTCACATCTGTATGGCATTACAGATGCCGAGTGGGAGTAAGATATTGGAAATTGGGTGATTATATCCTCTATATATCAGAATTCTTTGTAATTGGTGATATTTAAGGGAATCATCTGGGTTTTTCCTGACGACAAATATTTGGTTTTGAATATCCGTCGTTATGCACCAATTTCAAATTGATATATCCGTACGTTTATTTTATAAAGTGAGATATAACCTTTTGAAATTATGTTTATGACATTTACCTATATCAGTTGATGGTTAGGTAAGAAGCATTCAACAGGGGTGTAATTCTTTTTAACCATAGAACAATTTTCAACCTACGACGCACTGGGTTCGAGTTATTAAACTCGGTGGACTTATACAGAGTATTGTATGTTGTCCGGTGTCCGTAAGGACAAAGGGGTTGATACTCGTACTATATGTTAGTTATATGTATGCCCTAGAGGCCATTATTGTACATGAGATGTATATTATAATGGATGCTTAGACATATATAGGGAGGACTTTCTTTCTCGACATGATAGTATGCTATCTGGTTGCTCTTTATCTTAATATGTTGACTTGTATAAGTGATGCTGTCTTTCTCTTATATGTTGATAAAGCCCTTAGGATGTGTACTTGACTACCAGGACTATGATGGAGATCATACTAGTGGGACCAAGGGTAGTCCACAAGTACACCCTATAATTGTTCCTAGTCGAGGGTGTATCGAGATAAGGCATTGATATTCCAGAGTAGACTAGCGTATATGCATCTTGACCCATATGATGGGCGATGGATGATCCCATATCCATTGGTGTTTGACATCAAAGATGGTATGCGGGTTCTCAGTGGAGACTGGGTACACTGAATGGACTCACCGAGAACTCCTAGATGGTATTATACCTATTGTCAGATAGCGGTTCTCTGGTGACACTGGTACATGTTAGTCTGTCGATCTGAGATCGTCATAGAGTCTTGTGTGATTCCCACTGTGCTTTGATTTCCACCTTACCACGGTCAAGAGATCGTGCAAAATGGTGGTTTTTGGGTACAGTCCCAAGTCATATGGAGGCAATGAGCGATAGGAGGGGATTCGTCTCTCCCGGTATTGGGGGTTGATGTTGCGCTATGCTCGATTGGCCATAACATGAAATCCTGGGCAGGGTTGCTGAGATTTACTGGTAAGTGTTATTTGTAGTTTCTCGGACCGTTATGGACCTTGCATCGGCATGACTTATCAGGCTATTGGGGTCTAACGTTATACCACCCCCACGCTGTTGATATGCGACATATCAGACGAAGAGACTGGACTGTACGGTAGTGTTACTGGCAGGCTTTTGCAGGAGTTAGAGCGGGTTAGCTTGCTGATCTTCTGATCGTTCAATACCCGGGTAGCCGTTACGTCCAGCTAGTACCGCTGACGACTTGTGGGTGCTTGATGCGATCATCACCTACTGCCGGCGTATTGACGTGTCTTTAGAGTCATACACAGAGGTTTCACTGGATCAGGCAAAACGAAGTAGGAGCACATATGTGATATGTGCGGGACCGAGATTAATACGAGTATATGATATCGTAATCTATTCTCGCGATATAAAGTATCGATCGGTTATATGAGATATAGCCGAGTTATCGAATCAAGTGTTGATTTGATAAGTCGATACAGTATCAGTCGGTTATATGAGATATGGCCGGGTTATCGAATCAAGTGTTGATTCGATAAATTGATACAAATAATATTAGTCGGTCATATGAGATATAACCGGATTATTAAATCAAGTGTTGATTTGATGATTTAATGTATAATTATATATTTGATATATTAATTTACATTAACTAATATTAGATCACTTAAGCATTTCTTTTTCTCACATGTGCACACTTGATATATGTGTGATATATATTAATTGTGTTTTTATTTATGTGTCATGGTTGATGATACATGCAACATGGTTGTATGAGACTTACACCATGATAATGATAATGAAGGGTTTATTTATTTATTATAAATCAATTATTAGTTGGATAATGATCACATGGCATGAAGCTTGTAGAAGCTTGGAGACCCATTGACTAGTCCACTAGTTTTGTCTTATACTGGATATTTGTTAACCCAACCATTATCTAAACTCATGGTTAAGTCTTTACATGGGATATATTAGATATTTTCTCACCCATGGTTGCCATTCACTCCCTCATCTATTATTTGCTTCTTCTTCCTTAAAGCTCAAGAGAGCTCTCTAGGTTTTCATGAGAGGTGATAAAATAGTGAGAAAATTAATTCTAAAGTGAGCAAAAATCCTACTTCATCATCCTCTACTAGATTATCACTTTAGTATAGGGTGTTAACTTCACTAATCCCACATTAGTGAAGAGGGTAGCTTGGGTTAGTGTCTCCTCGACGTAGATCATCTTCGGCCTCGAAGACTTCATGCAAGCTCGTTCTTTTCACCTTGTGGAACCGTTCAAGAGTCCGCAAGATCACTACTTGGAGCGAAGGGACTACTACAAGAAGCTATTGAAGTGAAGAATCGGTCTACAAAGGTTGTATTCCTCATTCACTTAGATGTTAAGATGTTAACATTGCTTGTTCGTTTAAATATCTAGTTAAAGATTCTAGGTTAGGGTTGTTTAGAACGACAAAAAATGGAAAACGGCATGAACGATACCTCCCGAAACCTTGCTGCCGACCTAAGGAACCCTGCATTATATTCTGTTTACTCATGACTTCTCTAGTTTTAGACATGTATTTCATTGAAATACAAGATCCAGACTTTGAGAAGATATAAATATAAGAATAAAGTAGAGAACCATTTGTTGCAAGTATCAGGATTCTACAAGGTGATCGAAGATGTAGATACCTGTATTAGGTATTCCGTTGTAAGTATTAGTTTTGAGAACTTGCTTCTCTTTCAGGTTACTCATCTGTGGGTACGCTCTTTAATGAGTAATGCTGCTTGGTGATTGATCAAAGAATATTTATAACTGCAATCAAGAACGGCGTCGCTTGGTAGCTAGCCGGTGAGTACGAGTCGGTCCACAGGGATTTTGTGTATCTTCAATTTGTTCTAACGAGTTAATTCCGATTGGTGTCGGATTGATTAAATCTAAAAACTAAAGTTTATCTAGACTAGGATTAAAATCTTGCTAAGGTTAGGTTTAGCTTAAATTTGGAAAGTCAATATTCCTCACCGCTTTCTATGCCCTATTTAAGATCTATGAGGTGTTATGGTAATAATTAATAAAGTGGATTAGTACCATCGGGAAGAAATGATGTTTCTTCCTCTAGGTTCTTGTCCTTCTTTTCTTAATTCTTACCCTAACCTCCATGGAAAACATACGTAATCGGTCTTTTATACTACGGTATCACCGCTACCTCGTAGGATAGGGTGCCGTAGGGAGCGGTGTGTGCATGTATGCATGGAGTCCTATAAAAACGTATGATGGGCAAGAAAAGGGTGAGAGATTTTCATCTCTCAAGCCTTCCCCAAATCTAACCCTAACAAGCGAGGAGACTACTCACTCATTAGGGAATTGATTAACATTTTTCTAACTATCTAACTAGGGCAGAGAATAAAATCTAAACTAGGGCAGAAAGGAAAATTATACTAGGGCAGATAATAAAATTAACTAGGGCAAGAATTGAAAACTTACTCTAATTTGATGCACTCTTCATACTTTACAAGAATTGAAATTCTGAATTTAGATAGATACAATGAGGCACAAGAAGAGGCATACCTCAAAAAGAGGTTTAGGGTTTCTATTTATAGATCATAGAAACCCTAGGGTTACAATCGAGTTATATCTGCAATTACAAGTATACCCCTAAGAAGACTAGTCAACGCGCGCCGTACCACGAAAATTTCCACCGACACGTGCTTGTAATGGCCGTGGAACAGCGGCCGAATGCCCTGTTTGGCCGCGGTTCCGCGGTCATGTAGAGGGGTCATTGGCTGAGTTTTCTTGGGCTTCTTCTGGTTGCATTTGGGTACTTGTTTCTTAACTTGGTTTCTCAGATTGTCTTCTAGTTTTCTTCCAGATTTCCACAGTGAATAATGTCGTGGACTTTACCGTTTGCTTCGTATCGAAGTCTTGAACCTTGCGCTGCCTTTGTTCTTTGTGAAATCGTCCATTGATCTTCGTTTAGTCTTCAAACTGTAGGCTTGATCAAGATTCTTCCATTTATCGGTCGTAGTCTCACTTTTGCATCGTCTTTTCGTCAATTTCACTGTTTTTGTTCCGAGAACCTGTAACCTGCAACTATGTAGCAGACATGGGTCAAAAGCACTTGTTTATTTGTAAAATGAATAAGAATGGGGAATATAATAATGCAAAATTATGATATGAACAAATACCCCCAAACTTATCTTTTGCTCGTCCTCGAGCAAACCTAGTTTTATTCTCGAAAAAGACCTAGCCTCACTTTCGCAGGGAAACGCGATTGCACTGAGCTCGTGCAACAAGCCATTAAACCTCTAGGTGTCCCTAGTAGGAGGAGTGTTGTCTCCTGAGGGTTTTCAGCGGATACTACCCACAAAATCCTATCAATTCGGCCTATTGACTTTTATTCTCCAATTAGGTTTTCCAACAAGGAATTCTATTTTCTTCGACTTAGAAATTATCCACCCGTATTTTTCACGCCTCCTTATCATTTAACTTAAGATTATATATATTCTTGTGAATTTACTTAGTTTTTGGCATCTTTCAAGTTTTCCTTCTAGGGTTCCATCTCAACTTAGGAATTTTTATCATCTCTATTAAAGATATAAGTCCTATTTTTCATTCCTATCTCTTATCTAAACCCCAATCACATACCCCTACGTGTGTGTGTATATCACCCCTACACTTGGAAATTCAAATCAAGCTATTATACTCTTGTCCATTGTCCAAAGTACTTTTCAATTGGTGAATTTTTAAATGAAATCGCTCACACATTCTTCATGCGACCATTAATACTTCTTCAGGTACCAACGACCGATTACAAAATGTGTTTGCACATTAAAGCATAATTTCTATTCTTGTAGCACCTAAGGCTTTAGCAGTGACTCCCAAACCAGTTGGTTTAAGGCACTAGGTGATAAAACACCCTCGCTAAATATTTTTTTTCTATTTATGCAGCCTTAAGTAATTACAAAAACCAGTGTTCATTTTTTATCTCTTTATTCACACTTGTATTTTTATTTTATTTTCCTTCATATTAAGGACTTTTAGACAAGAGCATTTCAAGGTCTCTTCTACTATTCCAAGTTTCAAGGTTCGTGTTTGTGCAATTTGTAGGGTATATATTTTCAGAATTTAGACTTAAGCTAGGAATTATTTTTCAAACTTATACTTTAATAAAAATATCAATACTCTTCCTTTATCTTGACTTAGCCCAAAAAGTGAACTCAAAATTTGCCTATTTCTAAATAAACTACAAAGACATAAACTTTCTACCGTTAAATTTTAAGAAAGGTTATTTTTAGGGTTTTTAATTTACGAAATCTAAGATCTAGTTGTTCCTAGCTAGTTAACCGTCTTGTTAAACTTAAGTTAATTATGGCCAAAATTGAATGTTTCAATTTTTATAATTTTTCAAATTATTCAATTTTTATGGGTTTTAAAATAAGTATGCAAATGCAAAAATATACATATGAATGCAAAGGAAGAAAGTTTACCGAGCACACCCCCAAACTTAAACTTGACGGTGTCCTCACTGTCAGGCTACACCAAGAGGGTTAAAAATGTCGGCACTCCCCTGTTTATTTATTTATAGTTTTTTTTATTGTTATTGTTAAAAGAAAAACAAAATATATATACAAAAAGGTCCCCCCAAACTTAAGTGAGACAGTGTTTCCACTGTTTTAAGCGTTAAAGTTCAGAGTTAGGGAGGAGAAAAATCAGACTATACAAGGCCTTACATAGGCCAAAGGTTAGCACCAACCATTCAAAAATTCTATCGTGATAATGGTAGGGTTGGTGGAAGAATGGAGTAGAGAGAAAGGAGTTGAGAAACACACGAGACCGTATGGGAAGAAGGGTAGAATATGGTCTCGGTATATTCGGAGAAGAATGGCGGAAAAGAGAAAGAAGTGTAGTACGAACTTGAAGGCGTAAATCGAGTGAATAAATTAGCGCAAATTGTGATGACCGATGTGTTAAAAGCGATTGTGCTAATCTATCAACCCGTCGAGAAATAGGGTCAAATCCCTCAAGATTCGCAAGAAAACATGGGTACGTTGAACTTTGTAAACCATCCATTGAAAATGGAAGCGCGACGGATTCTTGCGCGGTCGAAACGATGGAAAGGACGAAGGGGAGTGATTTAGGAATAGTCTTATTCTCACCTAAGTAAACTGTCTCAAACTCGAAGGATTCCATCAATGGTTCGAAATGACTGTAAGCAACCGAGTCTGATGGTTCAACTATCTCATCTGAAAATTCAAAGGACTCAAACTCGGGCGGTGAGTTTTCAAAATCGTCCGAAAAAGTGAAACACTCGTAATCGTTATCAGCTGTGAGAAATGTGTCAGATTCAAAGAGGAACGCACTAGTGGCGTCCAAACTGCTGTGATCGAACAGAAAATTTTCAAGCTCACAGTCTTCCTGTGTGATCTTTTGCGTGGTCGGAACGATGGAAATGAGGGGGGTGATTTAGGAAGTATAACAGTTAAAGGTTCAGGAGGATTAATTGGAAAATCCGACACATCAAACAAAACTGGTTCCTCAATACTATCCTCATGATTCTCCTCAAAAGTTATCTCATCCATGCAATTATCTTCAAAATCAAGACGCATATGAGGTTCGGGAGAAACATTTAATAACTCGGGATGATGAATTGGAGATAAAATTTCAGTCAAATCTACGGGTTCATCATCTAAAATATTCCCTGCGTCAATATCCTCAATCAAGTGAAAATCCATTTTTTTAGACACCTCATCAAAAGCATGGATATTTATCAATTCAGGTTCTAGATTGGAGGTGTAGAGGTCAAAAGGATTGGTGATGGTTTCACTCGAAAGGGACCCTTCACAATCTGGCAAATCAAGCACTATAAGGTCACACAACTCATTAAACGTTTTGTTTTCAACTGGTGAATCATTTGGGACACTTGTTTGAAAACTGGAGTTGTGGGATTCAATTGGTGATGGGTAGGTTTGATTTGGAAGAGTGCACAGCTCACTCTCTCCACTCAAATTCTCAATCTGTCCAACCGCCTCATCATATATTGGAATTTTTGGAGCTGGTTGGAAACTAGCTACCGGTTCAGTAGGTTGTCTAAGGGCGGCAATGGACGCATCCAAATTCCTCATCTGTCGGTTTGTTGCTGCAATGTACGCTTCCAACGATTGTTCCAGACTAGACATGGGTTGTGAAGGGGTTTCAGTAAAAGACTCAAAGTTGTTTGGATTCTGAAAACTCCCAAATGGCTGTGTAGAAGCAATATCTAGGGAAGGTGCAAAAGTCGGGTAGGACTGGTAGGAATTGAATGGTTGGACAGAAGTAGGATCAACATTTGGATAAAAAGGTGAATGGACTTGTTGATCCCAAGAACATGAAGTGCTGAAAGGAGTGAAAGATCGTTTACAAGATTGTTCAGTATATTTAGCGATAGACATGGGTTTCGGAGTTACAACAGGACTCGAAAAAGGGGTATCAACATAAGAAGGTGGTGAAGGTTGAAATGGTTGATACAAAGTGGAGTGTGGAGTCGAACTGTTTCTCTTAGACGCTTCTATTCGATCTTTCAAAGAAATTTTGGGCATGGAGGGATCGTCCGTAATTCGACCAAAACAATTCGCGTATGAAGCAATGTTTGGATGAGGGTACCAAAGTTCGGCAAGAGTTTTGTGAGGTGGGGTACCCATGATGTAAGAAAGGAGAAGGAAAAGAATGTGGGGTGCAAGTGGGGTGCACGGAATTCTTAGCGACAAGTTGCAAGTTTTTGTAATTTTTTTCTTTTTTCTTTTTGTGTTTTTTTTATGTGGAGCTTTTTGCAAAAAAAAAGATTTTCGATAAAAGGCTTAGAGACACGTTCAATCAATCACAAATGCACAATCAAGCCTAGATCTATGGTCACCTAGGTCAGCTAGACAGCTCCTAACTGTTCCAAAGGGCAAGAAATAGGACTTCAAACCGCTAATTGTGGCCAGGTAAGCACAAGTAGAGAAAGGAGGGATCCGCTCACGAATCACCGTGAGACGGGCCTTTTAAAATTACCTTTCACTACCTGTCTAGCCTAGGCACCTCAAAGTCAGGTTAGGATCAACGGTCGATGCCTACAACTATTCCTTTGTCCTATTGAGCGCGAAGTCCTTAGGGCCGAGTCTAATCTTTTTTAATTACTTGATGGTCAATGCAATATATCTTATATGATTTTTGGGGTCCTGGGAAGGGTAATGAAATCCCCACCCAATCTGGATTGGTGTAAAAGCCCCTTAAAGTCAATTTAAAATATGCAAAGCAGTAAACACAATCACTTGCAAACAATTTTTTTTTAGCGCGACGCAAAGAATCCTGCACAAGATCAATTATTGGAGAAGGGGAGAAATTTTTGGCGCAAAGAATCCTGCAGGAAAATTTTACAGAGGAGATATCAGGGGTTGCAGAGAAGAAGAGGAGAAACTTACAGAGGATTTTTCGCTTGCTGACGTCACAAGACCACGGCGGATCCGCGGTCAAAGACGGGTCAACCCGGCGGTTCCGCGGTCGGTTTGTTTGTTCAGATCTCTAAATCATTTCTATTGCTCTGTTATGGTACTCCTCGGTTGTTCAGATCTGCTGTTTTCTGTTTCGCTCTCTGGATTTTTCCAGATCTGAATTCATTCGTCGGTCCTGAAAAAATTCAAACGAAATACCCTTCACAAAATAACAAAATGATAAATTTTTTATATTTTTTTCTTTTCAGTTTTTATGATTTTTCAATTTTATATCAACCCGAAATTACAAAAAGAAAATAACACGCCATCCCCGGCAACGACGCCATTTGATTGATCAAAGAATATTTATAACCGCAATCAAGAACGGCGTTGCTTGGTAGCTAGCCGGTGAGTACGGGTCGGTCCACAGGGATTTTGTGTATCTTCAATTTGTTCTAACGAGTTAATTCCGATTGGTGCCGGATTGATTAAATCTAAAAACTAAAGTTTTTCTAGACTAGGATTAAAATCTTGCTAGGGTTAGGTTTAGCTTAAATTTGGAAAGTCAATATTCCTCACAGCTTTCTATGCCCAATTTAATATCTATGAGGTGTTATGGTAATAATTAATAAAGTGGATTAGTACCATCGGGAAGAAACGATGTTTCTTCCTCTAGGTTCTTATCCTTCCTTTCTTAATTCTTACCCTAACCTCCATGGAAAATATATGCAACCGGTCTTTTATACTACGGTATCACCGCTACCTCGTGGGATAGGGTGCCGTAGGAAGCGGTGTGTGCATGTATGCATGGAGTCCTATAAAAACGTATGATGGGCAAGAAAGGGGTGAGAGATTTTCATCTCTCAAGCCTTCCTCAAATCTAACCCTAACAAGCGAGGGGAATACTCACTCATTAGGGAATTGATTAACATTTTTCTAACTATCTAACTAGGGCAGAGAATAAAATCTAAACTAGGGCAGAAAGGAAAATTATACTAGGGCAGATAATAAAATTAACTAGGGCAAGAATTGAAAACTTACTCTAATTTGATGTTCTCCTCATACTTTACAAGAATTGAAATTCTGAATTTAGATAGATACAATGAGGCACAAGAAAAGGCATACCTCAAAAAGAGGTTTAGGGTTTCTATTTATAGATCATAGAAACCCTAGGGTTACAATCGAGTCATATCTGCAATTACAAGTATACCCCTAAGAAGACTAGTCAACGCGCGCCGTACCATGAAAATTTCCACCGACACGTGCTTGTAATAGCCGCAGAACCGTGGCCAAATGCCCTGTTTGGCCGCGGTTCCGCGGCCATCTAGAGGGGTCATTGGCTGAGTTTTCTTGGGCTTCTTCTGGTTGCATTTGGGTACTTGTTTCTTCACTTGGTTTCTCAGATTGTCTTCTAGTTTTCTTCCAGATTTCCACAGTGAATAATGTCGTGGACTTTACCGTTTGCTTCGTGTCGAAATCTTGAACCTTGCGCTGCCTTTGTTCTTTGTGAAATCGTCCATTGATCTTCGTTTAGTCTTCAAACTGTAGGCTTGATCAAGATTCTTCCATTTGTCAGTCGTAGTCTCACTTTTGCATCGTCTTTTCGTCAATTTCACTGTTTTTGTTCCGAGAACCTGTAACCTGCAACTATGTAGCAGACATGGGTCAAAAGCACTTGTTTTTTGTAAAATGAATAAGAATGGGGAATATAATAATGCAAAATTTTGATATGAACACTTGGCCTCCTTTCATTTAGTTAATATGCACCGGAGACAGTTGCATGTATATTGAATCTGGTTTCAACTAAATTTAGGTACGCTCTTTGATGAGTAATGCTGCTTGGCCTCCTTCCATTTAGTTAATATGCACTGGAGACAGTTGCATGTATATTGAATCTGGTTTCAACTAAATTAGTGCATTTGTTTCTATATGGATATAGAATGGATTCATATCTTAACGATGTTAAGATATATGGAGTTGTCCGGTTGATGCTTAAAACAAAAATCTGGACAAACTCAAGGTACGTTTCAGTAATGGCAGTTTGTGGGTTATCCCAGGCTTTGACGAGAGTTAACTTTCTACCATCTAGAAGATCAATAGTTATATTGTTCTTGACTCGCCACCAGTTTTAGTAAAATGGATTCTTTTTCAGAAAACATTAGTGGGAATATGGTAGAACTGGAAGTGATTCTAGAACCACAAGCGATTACTGAAAATTTAGTAGAACCTAAATATTCAATTGGATTCAACATTTCATTAGCCACTCCGCAGATTTGGTGGGTAGCCTCAGACACCCGAGAGGTACTTCGGTCTTCTCAGAGACGGTGACAGGGAGGTTCTTGTTTATCCAGATTTGCTATTGCTTCTGTTCTAGACTATAAGACCTGGTAGGAGGATGCATATAATGTCGTTCTGAACTAGCTTTAGAAGTGCACGTGTATATGACTCTGTCAGAGGGTTGTTGTAGTCTGTGGGAGCAGCGGAAGCATAGTGGGCAAGTAGCTTATGTCTATTTATAGACTAAAGCAGGTATAACGGAGATATATCATCTATTTTTGATGTGACAGTCATAGAATTTGACTTCATCAGAATAAAAGATAGATCTGGTAAGAAAGTATTAGAGAGTGATGTCCTGGTATTTGGATGTCATGCACTTAATAAGAAGAGATCTTCATGTACTACGATCGGTTATACATTGGTTTTCACAAGGTTATTTCTCCATATAGGATATGGATAAAATATCAGGGTTTCTGGTCACTAGATCTATGGTTTTAGATCTTGATTTGGGAAGTGTCCCAATTTGGGTATTTGATACTATTCTAAAGTGTTTTAGAATGGACGACTCCTGGCGTGATAGTGTACTCGCATGTGATGGAGTCACCCTCTCTAAAGAGATGTCTTTCAGACTGATGAGGAGAGGGATCTGCATGATTATCATATCACTTGCTTAGGAAATTGAGTTAATCTTGAAATGTCAAGTACCATATCAGATATTGCTTTCGCACTGGTTGCAATAAGCATATATATTAATCCAATCCTGGAGAAACGTCAGGAAGCAGTTATAAACATAAGTGGATGTTCTTGGTATATGGTAACGGCAGCCTCCTTTGGGAGGCGGTTATTATTTTAGGCTTCCAAGGTGACCTGAATGACAGAGTGACTATCAGAGTTATAGTTTTCTCTTTTTTGAGGGGTAGTATGTTGGACAAGTGGTCCAAGCGGATACCGAGGAAGGCATGGCGTATGATACTGATTAAATTTAGTAGATGATACAGTATAAGAAATTTGTTGGTTTTGGAGTTCATTTGTGAACTAGGTCCCATTAGATATCTAGACAAATTCTAAGATGGGTATTGCTCATTTTGGGAGATAGTCTTTCTCCGCGAAATTGAGATATAGAGAGATAAAGATAGAAATACTGGAGCGGATCTACTCACTGAGGCTATTTCTCGAACGCAATAGTTTCGCAAACGGGCTTTGCGAGACTGATTAGTAGAGAAGTTGGGTGTTCGGTATCACACGGGCTGTGAGTATGCAATACCGCAATAATTAGCCTTAAGTACAAGTAGGAGATTGTTGGCTATAGTGCCCTCAAGTGAATTATTGAATCGCATGCACGCGATTGTGATAATTGAGGGAGGACCTATACCGGTAGAACGGTTTTATAGGAGATGATAGTATACTATCTGGTTTGTCTTTATCATCATGTACAACATTAGGTGGCATTACAGATCACTATTACATGTTGATAGAGCATATAGGATTCTTGCTTGACTATAAGCATTATGATGGCGATCATATAAGTGGGAGCTGGGTGGCCTATAAGCACATCCTTAAATGTCCTTAGTCGTGGGAGTATCGAGACTGGGTATCGATACTCCGGAGTAGACTAGTGTATACTTATCGAGACCTCGACGAGGGGCGGTGGCCGGTCTCACAAGCCATTGGTGTCAGTTAGTCACCTAAGATAGTATACAAATCCTCATTGGGTTATGAATACACTGGGCGGACCCGCCGGGAACCTGCTAGATGGTATTATACTTATTGTCAGATTGCAGTTCCCAGATGACATGAGTACATGTTAGTCCGTCGACCTGAGATTGTTATTTGTCTCATGTGAGTTCCCATTGTGCTTTGATTACTACCCTACCACGACTTAAAGGAGTCGTGCAAACAGGTTTTAGTTGGGTACAGTCCCGAGCCATATGGAGGCAGTGAGCGGATCGTCGAGGATTCGTCTCTCCCGGTATTGGGGGTTGATGTCGCGTTGTGCATGGGTGGCCATCAATAGAAATCCTTGGCCAAGATAGTCGAGAATTAATGATCTAGGATTAGTAGTTTCTCAGGTGGTGATGGGTTTCATACCGACACGAAATGTCACGTTATTAGAGTTCTGACTTTATCCAACTGTCACGACCCGAAATTGGCACGTGACGGCCCTAATACTATGCAACGTCTACAGGCGTAACACAGTAAAAGAAAGCCAAAACCCAGAAATCTAAATCATTAAAAGACAAGAAAAGATAAGAAATATTGTTTAAACTTTTCAAAATCTCAAGACAAATTCTTCAAAGTCTAACTTTTATTCCTTTAAAATTTTGACAGCACCTCCTTTGTAAAAACCAACCCCAAAAATGGGTATAACATAAATATAAAGTAAAGCATCCCAAACGGGAGCAAAATCCACTCCCACGGTGGAAAACAACAACCACAACAGATATACGACGCCGTAGCGAAGAAAGAGACGATATAAATAATACTGCATAAAAACCTCCAAGTCACAATTAATATACAATATCGTCCTCACATCAAGTCTCTAAGTCATACAATATAATAGTAGATGGAGAGTACAAGGTACAAGATAACAATAACAACAATAGATAGCCGCAAAAACCCACCTATAGCAAAACCGTGCACAGTCAGCTGAAGCGGTATCCGTAGCAAAAGATGATATGATGGATGAAAATAGCCCTACCTCTGACTATCCTGAGGAACACCTACAAAACACTGTGGCACAACGGGGGTGAGTTGCCAACTTGTGAATAGTAAATAACATATGCAGGTAATCGCGAGTATGCACGTACAACGCGAATCTAACATAAGTATCAAATAACAATGAATGGCCATATGTAATGCATCAGTCATGAAAGGTACGCTAGCAGGTACTACTGATATATGAAGCAATAATATGACAACCGGCATGCAATAATCATGTAAGGTACTCTATCAGGTACAAATAATACATGAAACAATGCATATAATAGTATGCAAATGCAACAGTCATGGAAAGTACTCTATCAGGTACAACTAATACATGAAGCAGTGCATAAACAATAAATGTGGAGTATGGAATAAAACATGTCATTTTCACGGAAATCCTAACCTCGTGGTAGGACCAAAATCCAACAAGACAATCAAATTCCCAATTTCCATAAATCAGCCCCGAAATTGGCTCTCATATCATGTATATCTCATATATCCTGAATGTCCAACATCAAGTAGATTTCACATATCATGTATGTACAATATCAGTATATCCCACATATCCTGTGTGTACAATGTCAGTATATCCCACATATCCTGTGTGTATAATATCAGTATACCCCACATATTCTGTGTGTACAATATCAGTATATCCCACATATCCTGTGTGTACAATATCAGTATCAAGTAAGTTTCATATAAGGTGAGTGTCTAACACCGACACCCAAAACATCATGAAACAAGTGTGAAGCATCGACACCGAAATACTGATCTATCAGGTGCTGTCACCACGACTGGCCCCCTGATAGGTACGTATCCATACGTACATGACCCCGGCCTGTATCCCCACGATATCCGTCGAGTCAAAGGTACTGTCACCGGTAGGTACTTGCCCACCTTCCAGGCTCATCGCCTATCATCTGCGATCATCTTGCCGAGGGGAATCGTACCGGGCCCCACCATGTACCCACACACGACCCACTACTCCTCCTCGCATGGGGTATATATAAGCTCAGAACTGAGAAATCTCATGGTGTCCGCAGAAATATCATATCAAGAGAAACCGGGTTTTTCAAATAATGCATAATTTCATGAAACAACCACGGTCCTCAAATACAGAAAATATCAAGTAATGAATAAGTATAACTGCATGAATAAATACATATATATTAGCGTCCCACTTCACTAATATATATATATATATATATGTATATATAAAAGCGTCCCACTCCACTGTTATATATACTTAGGAGTAACAATATCAGAGAACATCATATGAAATCCAAGAATGTAACATATGCAGCTTGAAACAGTAATATGAGCATACAAAGGGAAACCTCTATTTAACTGCACAAGTTATTAAATATATATCATGCGGTTCCTGATTTCTCCGAAATCAGATGCAACATCATATACAGGTGAACATGTAGCTATAACAAGGTATGCGTAACCATATCGGTATAGCAAGATATGTATGTCCATATGTAAGTATGTATGATGTAAAAGTATCTGTAGAAAGGTATGTCTCTATGCTTATCCATAATACCCTCCAGGTATATGTATGTATGTATGCATGCCAGATGTACATGTAGCTATGTCTCATATGTGTATATACCTATCACTAATGGTACACTACCCTATAGGTATATGGGTAACTAGCATGTAAGCATGTCATGGCATATGTGTAAGCCTATAGGTATACAGGTATGCTATAAGTCATATGCATAAAGAAATATGAATCAATGTCTCAATGGCCCTAACTAGATAATATCATTTCTATATGTGGGTTGTGCGTGACATGACAATTATTGACGGTGTGTGTTGCATACAATCAATGCTCGTGCAACATGAGCCGTCAATAATAGTGTAGTGTCCTAAGGATACTAGTCCAAGCACAACAATTAATTAAGCAGTAGGGTGAATGCGCAATTCTAAATATGAAATAGAATATGCGACAATTCAAGTCATTTGTAGCCCAGACGCATAACGCCATGCGGGCGATTCCCCTGTAGATGTTAAATCTACTCACCAACCATCCTGGCTAAGTGAAGCCAACCACTTGTTTCCCCTTCTTCGTAGCGTCCGAAGTCCCCGCCTGTGAACCTAAAACAACACAACAATAACACAAGTATATATATTAATACTCGACCAAAAACATGCATAAACTACATTTAACCGACGCAACAACACAAAACATACTCTCAAGTGTTCGTATTGTGGTTAACGTGCGTAGCGACACGACGAAAACAACCTAAGAGCAAAATCACACAAAGTGCACGATCCGTGTCGTATAACGTATCGCGCGGACACAAAATACTAGATTATAGGAAAACGATCCCAGATTTTGCATACTGTAAATACTAAAAAAAGTAAACAGTACCAAACACCCCTAAACCACAGCAGACAACTACCCACAAGAAAACCAACACCCAACTCCTCTCCAAAACCGGTGTCGCCGGAATTACTGCTTGGGTCGCCGGCTAAAGCCGGTGGGGTGGGTATCGTGTCTCAGGTGGGGTCTTAGGTTCACTAGTATATCACTACAATCTTGTTTGGTCACTCAGTAAAAATCTCAGATCGCAGCAGATCACAGAGACTCTAAAAAGACACAAAAATACGATATTGCACTAATCGATACTCAAAGCGTTCAACACAACAACCAACGAGCTATACTTAATAAAACCTCCTATTTAACAGTTTAGGGATTATACCTATCAACACTTGCTCCCAAGATTCAAGCTTTCCTAGCTCCAAGTGATCATGAAGGCAAAAACAAGTCTTGATGTGTTTTTGTGATTTATTTTGGGAATTTTGGAGATTTATTGAGCTTGGATTGATGCAAAAGGTGAAAGAAATGATCAAGGGAGGAAGAAATGAAGAAGAACTCGACCAAGAGAGAGTGTGAGGAGTTGTGTGGAGTGTTCTAGCTAAAACTTGTGATAAATGCACTTAAATGCACATTCATGCACAAGCCACCTCTCCAATTCTTTTCTTTTCTTAAAACTTAATTCCCTTTGCACAAACAAATATCTAGATATTATGTGAAGGTTTTACTTAAACTTGATTTGTTTGAAAAGATACAAATTTTGGAGAATTTTCCCAAACCTAAAATGTAAGTACCAAATTAAAATAAGATTAAAATAGGGAAAAATTCTAATTGAACCAAAACGTCCTATATACCCCCAAAACTTGCGCACTAGCTTTATTTTAACTAAACTAGGTGCTGGCAAGTCTATATGGACGTTTGATCACAGTCGGGTTAAAACGGAAAATACCGACAATTTTACCCTAAAACGGAAAAATTAGCATAACGAATTCTAAAACGTTACAATCTTCCCCCTTATAGAAATTCGGCCCCCGAATTAAAATTCTCACTAAGCGTACCTTCAAAGAGATGAGTACAAAACTCCCAAATCTCTCCCGCAGCCTCCCAAGTGACTACCTCATTATACGGCTATATCCAAGGAAACCCTCCACAGATGGCAAGACCCTTGACCAAAGTTTCTTCACCTACCGTGCCACTAACACAAATGGCTGCTGGTGAATGAAAAGATCGCGTCTAAGCTAAATGGTCTGGTGCTGAATCATGTGAGAAAGGTCATGAAGATATTTGCAAAGTATCGACACAAGGAATACGGGGTGAAAACTCAATAATCTGGGCGGAAGTGCCAAATCAAGGGCAACGGAACTAACTCTCTAGAAGGATCTCAAAAGGACCTACAATCCTGGGATAAGCTTCCCAAAACTCAACACGTCATTCATCGGAAAATCCTTTGGAATACATGATCTCCCACTGCGAACTCAAATCTGCGACCACCATGATCGACATAAGACCTCTATCTGCACTGGGATGTTCTCATCCTGACCTGAACCAACTGGATCATCTCCGAAGTCTCTAGACTAGCTGTGGTCCAAAAATCCTACTCGCACAGAGTCAGAAAACAGAATGGCGATCGACATAACCTAACAACAAAACCTACAGGTTGCCAATTGGAGTGTCTCCTGATAACAGCTATCGAAGGAGAACTCTAACAATGGCAAGTGACGATCCCAACTGCCAACAAACACTTAGTACGTACGCACATGATATCCTCCAGAGTCTGTGTAGTCTGCTCAACTGACCATCGTCCTACAGATGGAAAAGCGGAGCTAAAACACAACCAGTACCCAAGGTTTTCTGAAGCTTCTACCAACTACGGCTAGCGAACAGGGTGCCCCATATTGGATACAACGCATAAAGGAACTCCGTGCAACGTACAAACTTAACAAAGATCAACTGAGCAAATTAAGAATAACCGGACAACAAACACCCCAAATGGAGTCACACCCTGACTAAACCTGGGTAGACGCCACAACGAAAATTCATGGAGATTTGCTCCCATTCCCTCTCCGGAACGGTTAAAGATCGCAACTCTCCAGCCGGTCTCAAATGCTCAACCTAAGCTCATAACAAGACAGACACCTTGAACGAAATCCGAAACTCCACTTTTTCATCCCGCCCACCAGTAACTAACTCTCAAGTCATGTTACATCTTGGCGACACTTGGATGAACACAGAAAGCTGACCGATGTGCCTGCTCTGGGACCTCATGTCTCTACCTATCAGTATCAGGTACACACCAACGTGTCCCTAAATGTAGCACGCCCTGGTCACAAATCAAGGACTCCGAATCTTTACCCTGCCGAACATGCTCAAGTATCACAGACAAGGAGCATCGGTGGGGTGTGCCTCACGAAAACTGTTGGAGATAGTGCCCTCAGAGTCAATTATTAAGTCACAGGTACGTGATTGTAATGATTGATGGAGGACCTATCCCGGTAGGACAGTCTTACTCGAGATGATAGTATGCTATCTGGTTTACCTTTATCATCGTGTACTGTTTTAAGTGACCTGACACGTCGCTATTATACGTTGATAGAGCCCCTAGGATTCTTGCTTGACCACCAGCAGTATGAGGGCGATCATATAAGTGGGAGCTGGGGGTCTATAAGCATATCCTTAAAAGGTCCCTAGTCGTGAAAGTTTCGAGACAGGGCATCGATTCTCCATAGTAGACTAGTGTATACAGTCGAGACCCCGACGAGGGGCGGTGGCCGGTCTCACAAGCCACTGGTGTCAGTTGGATCACCTAAGATGTATACAGGTGCTCATTGGGTTATGAGTACACCGGACAGGACTCGCCGGGAACATGCTAGTTGGTCATATACCAGACGTCAGATGGCAGTTCCCTGGTGACATATGTGCAGGTTAGTTCATCGACCTGGGGATCGTCATTTGTCTCGTGTGAGTTCCCACTGTACTTTGATTACTACCCTACCACGGCTCAAAGGAGTCATGCAAACAGGTTTTAGTTGGGTACAGTCCCGAGCCACATGGAGGCAGTGAGCGTATCTTCAGGGGTTCGTCTCTCCCGGTATTGGGGGTGAGGTCGTGCTGTGTCTAGGAGAGCCATTACACAAAGTCCTTGGCCAAGGCAAGGAGATTTACTGGTAGGTATTCCAGTAGTATCTCAGGGTGTTCTGGGCTACACTCCGACACGACTTGTACCGCTTTTGGGGGTCTGACTTTTACCAACCCCCTAGGCCCGCCATGCGATACTCATAGACGAACGGACCGAACTGTACGGATATTATCACTGACAGGCTAGTAGGGTGTCAGGCTGAGTTCGCTCACGGACGTCCCTTTTAGTCAATACCTGGTAGCCCGTTATGTATTGGCTTATACCTCTAACGTGCTAGTGGTTAAATCCACAACCAAGGTGTTGATGAGTCTTTAGAGTCCCCCACATTCAGTTACTCAGCTTTCGGGCGAAAGGTTGTAGAGGCCGTATGGAGATATGGCAAGGTCCGATCAGATACGTGCGGTATTGCACGGATCAGGATCGGACAGTTTGTACTATAGGCCGTATGGTTATATGGCAGGGTTCGATCAGATACGTGCGGTATTGCACGGATCAGGATCGAACAGATATTACTAGCCGGCTTTGGTTTAAGCCGGATCCTAGTATAGTGCAGTGTAGATTTTGTCTCATTGCATTTGTATTTCGGTCGAAATACAGATGCGGGTGTGTATGCACAGTATCGGGGTTTTCCTGTAATTTATTACGGGATCAGTTTTCTGGAGTTGCCAGTTTGCTTTCCGTTTCGGCCAATTTCCTTTGTTCCGTTCATTGGCCGAAGTGTGGTGGAGGAGGGTTTATTTGCATTGTTGCAAATAGGCATTTGTGGAGGGGGTTCTTTGCATATATTTATATCATGATGGTTTCATGATGGAGCCCATCTTTTGACTTCTAGCTTTATGATGATGGCTTGACCATTGTAGGTTATGATTGGCTTTTGGAGTGTTGGGTTTTGTTCTCTCATCATCTCTTTTCATCATTGCTTCCACCCACCCCCTTGACTTTTCTCTTTCTCTCTCCAATCACACTTGTGAAGGGGGGGGCCGGCCATTCCAAAAGGGAAGGGATTCATTTTCTTTGGGTGTGGAATTTTTGGTATCTTGAGTTGAGAAAAATCCCTACAACTCCCTCTCCAAAAGGGTTCACTTCAATCTCTCCACAAATGGCAATTCCACAACCCCAAATGAGACTTCTTCTCTAGATATTCTACAGCGAATCTTGGGCACGTCGAGTAGCCGGCTTCGTGCCCGAGTTGCCTCGGCATTGAGGTGGGAGCCCGTAAAAGAAGTAGGCGATGTGGTGCACTTCCGGCGACGAGGAGGAGACGGGACATTCCGCAGGAGATCCGGACGATGATGAGAAGACCGGAGGACTTGGATCGTCGGTATATCTCTTCCCTTTCTTGTTGGTAGCTAGGACTAGTTAATGGTTCGATCCGGGTAGTAGTGCGCGGCGGTTTTCCAGTTTAAGAAAATTTAAAGTTTATCACCGCTTCAGCTTTTGGCCGTCGGATTGACGGCCGGGGCGCCGCCGTGCACTTACAGTGGTATCAGAGCCTCCCCATTAACTTAGTCTAGCTTTGTGTAATGTGTTTTTCAGTTCCGATCGATCGAAATGTCCAAAAACCCGTATTTGCTCACGATAGTTTTCTGTTGAAATTTTTTGGTCCCCAAAAATTTTTCAGGTTGTATAAAAGTACTGTACAGGATGACATAAGACTTCTGGGAAAATTCGAGCCGTTGACTTTTCAGTCAGAGCGCGGAACCGCGGCCAATACCCACTTGGGGCCGCGGTTCCGCCGCAGAATGAAAGGTTCAATGGGTCGGATTTTTTCAGTGGGCCTCTGGGCTTATTTTTGGGGTTTTGGAACATTAATTTTGGGCCCATAATTTCTTTAACTGCTACAGTATTATTTTGGGGCCCACTTGTTAAATTTTGATCGGTCGGATATTTTAAACACATTTTTCACAGTATTTACATTATATCTGCGACCGTGAATGTCACTTGATCGGTAAATCCGGTCTAACTGCTATAGCCCGGTTAGACGGATTTGCGAACGTGACTTTCACGTTGATGTTTTGTTTTTGCTGTGATGTTGCGGATCGGTCGTGGGGGATAGCCTGGATGCAATGCTAGTACAGTTTTGTTGTATTATGTACATTTGATATTGCGGGGCGAGCGTCCGACATGTGGACTGCCGTCACTGCCTGTTTGTATTATTATTTTGGGGCACGACCTGGTTGCGGTCGATGTACCCGTTGTATGTATATTTTACTTTCTGTACTAGGATTACCCCGCGGAGGGGTGCACGGATAGCCGGGTTCTGGAGGGCAACAAGCCCGCATCTCATGGCATTGAGACGGAGGGGGCTTCACTCTAGGATTGGCGGGCTATTCGCCGCACTCATAGGGGGTACAGGTTGACCCAGGAGGGGTGCCCAAGTTGCCGGATTCCGTGAAGTGCTGGGTGGTCCATTCACGGTACTGAAGGGGGCTGCCTCGCTTCAGGTTTTGGCGGGTAACTTGCCGCGCCCGTAGGGGTCTAGGATTTCATTGCACAGGCTATCCACACGACCAGGGGAACGTCGGGTTTCAGCGGCTCTGTGAAACCCGGGGATCCCAGATATCTGTATTGTTTCTGTGATGCTGTACATTTCTGTGATGTTGCATTTTATTCACGCCTTGAGCGAATATAATATATTGGTATATATATTAGTAAATGTTGTATATGTTTTGCATCCGCGCTAGTCCAGTCCCCGCTCTGTCGTTAGTTAGCTAACCTAACGGGTAATGACGGGACCCAGTGGCGAATGCGGATGGCATATACGTACATCAGTATATTTTCGTTCTTTGTGGTGTGATCAATTGATGGGACTGCGTTGATTTGGATCAATGCAAGTTTAAAAACAAACCTAATCTGATGTTGTTGGAACACTTTTCAAAAAGCTGTTATTGCAAGGACGTTTACTTTTGTTTTGCATCGTGGTATTCATTGGAATATCCTGCTCCTCAGTCGACGAGGCAAGGGCCGAGATCCCTTCACCGGGAGTGACCCCTTGGACAGAAGTTTGCGTCAGGGCATTAACTTCACTATAGCCGATTACTTTTGCTTTGCATCGCGGTATTCATTTGGAATATCCTGCACCCCATTCTACGGGGAAAGAGCCGAGATCCCTTCACAGGGAGTGACCTCTTTAGCAACGGTTTTCGTCACTGTATTTTTAAAAGCTATCCGTTCCTTCGACGATATCAAGTTCATTACGTTAAAGGTTTTCGCCAGAAACCATTCGTAGCCCTCCGTCATTTCAGTTAAATATTCGGTAGTATTCAAGCTATGTATTTTGACCTCATGCCAAGGCATAGTGTTTGGCAGCTGCCGGTTATTTATCTGTTGCATAGATAGATGCGTTGGTTTGGGACAGTCGTACTACTATTTTGGCCTACGTCAAGGGTATGTACGGGTGGGTTCAAATTAACCTGGATAATGACGGGCAGAACTTGACATGTGACTTATGATATTTTGACCTCACGCCAAGGTCATAAGAGCATGGGGCAGAAATCACATCGGGAGTTTCAAAAGAACTGAAACTTGCCAGATATGCGCATACCTTCTGGAGTGTGATACCGTGAGCGGATTCCGTCACGTTATCATGCGATGATAGTTGGATCCCGATTCCCACTGATGAGTTAGTTTACTCCTCGGGTGACCCCGACTAATTCTTCTTTCAGGTTTGGAGGAGAATTTGAGGTACAGTGGGAGGATTCCAGAGTAGATAAATTGGTAACCATTCTGATCTAGGTTAGAGTGCACGCTGAGTGTTTCTTTTCTCTCTCTCTCTGGCAGCGACCATTTGACCCGACCCTAAGACTATGACTCAGTGACCAAGTTGACCGAACCTTCTTAACACCGGCTTTTGGATTGTCAGAGTTGCAAACCTCATTGCCACTCCTACTTTTACCCTTTTCTCCAGGACACCCCGTTTTACTACGAACGTCCACTTCCATTGGACAAAACCATCGTATGGTTAGATACGAACTCGAAAGAATTTATTCGAGGATGGTTTCCGGTTCTGGAGAAAACGGATAGGATTATTCAGTTGTCTTTTCCTTTTACCCTCTCTCAGGTTACGAGTACTCCTTGGTTTAGGGGTAGTACACCTATTACGCAAATTGGATTGTCTTCTTCCAAACCTTAGGCTGGTGCCGACCGGTGGGGAATGAAGAAAACCAATTAGCATAACGATGGTGTGCAGAAGGTATTAAGTTAAGACAAAGCAAGGGATTAGTAAGAGGGCAAAGTAAATTGCAACAGTAGATATTCACGACCAAACCAGGTATTTCGTTACCACTCCCACATCACCTTTGTATTTCTCCAGGACACTCCGTATCACTACGAAGATCCACAGTTTATTTGGATACTCCATCGTATGGTTATATACGAACTCGAAAGGAACTTGTTCCAGTTCGGGGATGGATTCTGGTTCAGGAGAAATAGGAATAAGATTTATTCAGGTGTCTTTTATCTTCACCTTCTCTCGCATTGCGAGTGTTCCTAGGATTGGGACATTACACCCATTATGCTTATTGGATAGTCTTCTTCCAAACCATAGGCTGGTGCCGAACGGTAGGGAATGAAGAAAACCATTTGGCCTAAAGGGGTGTACAGAAGGTAAAGGCTAAAGACATATGAAGGGATTTGGAGAGGTGGCAAAGAATTATACGGTTACAATCGTGAATCTGGAAGAGGCATTACTAGGAATACCAGGATACCCCATCGAAACATTTCAATGTTTCAGTTTCACTGTGTACTGTTAATAGAAAACTGATTTCCCGATTAGATACTTACTCCAGGGTATGTATTTACCAGATACGATTCTCACATCTGTATGGTTTTACAGATGATGAGTGGGAGTAAGTTATTGGGAATTGGGTGATTATCCTCATTATATCGGGATTCGTTGTAATCGGTGATATTTGAGGAAATCACCTGGGCTGTTTGCCGGTTGGCAAATATTTGGTTTTGAATATCCGCAGTTATGCACCAATTTCAAATTGATATATCTGTACGTCTATTTTCATAGAGTGAGATATACCTTTCTGAAATTATGTCTACGACATTTACCTATATCAGTGGATGGTTAGGTAAGGAGCATTAAGCAGCGGTGTAATTTTTCTTGACCATAAGTACAGTTTTCAACCTACAACACACAGTGAATGAGTTATCAGACTCAAGAGACTTGTACAGAGTATTGTATGATGTCCAGGGTCCATCAGGACAGAGGGGTTGGTCCTCGTACTATATTCGGTTTACTTATGACTTCTCTAGTTTTTAGACAGGTGTTTCGTGGAAACACAGTGTCCGAATTTGGAGAAGTTATAGGTATTTGAATAGAGTAGAGAACCAGGTATAGCAAGTATCGGGATTCTTCAAAAAGATCGAAGATGTAGATACTTGTCAATGATATTCAGTTGCTAGTAATGACTAAGAGAACTTGCTTCTCTTTCAGCTTACTCATAATTGGAAGCATTCCTAAGTTGAGTAACGCTGATCGGCCTCCTTCCATTTAGTTGACATGCACTGGAGACAGTTGCATGATTTGAATCTGGTTCAATTAAATCAGTGCCTCTGGTTCTATATTGGATATAGAACAATTCATATCTTAACGATGTTAAGGTACGGGGAGTTGTCCGGCTTATGCTTAAAACCAGACACTGGACAACTCAAGGCACGTTTCTGTAATGACTGTTTGTGGGTTAACCCAGGCTATGACGCGGGTTGACTTTCTACCATCTGGATGGACAATAGCAATATCGTTCTAGACTCGCCACAGTTTTAATAAAAATGGATTTTTTCAGAAAACAGTAGTGGGAGTATGGTAGAACTGGAAGTGATTCCAGAACCACAAACGATTACTGAAGATTTGACAGGAACCTAAAGATTCAATCTGGATTGACATTCCATTGGCCACTCCGCAGATAAGGTGGGTAACTTCAGGCACCCGAGAGGTACTCCGGTAGCCTCAAGGACGGTGACAGGGAAGTTCTTGTTTACCCACAATTACCATTGCTGTTGTTCCAGGCTGCGAGACCCGGCGGGAGGATGAGTATAGCGTCGTTCTAAACAAGTTTTAGAAGTGTACGTGTATATGACTCTGCCAGAGGGTTGTCGTAGTCAGTGGGAGCAGCGGAAGCATTGGTGGACAGGTAGCTTATGTCTATTTATAGACTGAAGCACCAATAGCGGAGATAGATCATCTATTTCTGACGTGACAGTCATAGGTTTGACTTCATCAGAATAGGGGATGGATCTGTTGAGAAGGTAGTAGGGTGTGATGTCATGGTGTTTGGATGACATACACAGAGTAGGAAAGGAAACTCCTATACTACAACCGGTTATACTTTGGTCGTCACACAGTGGTTTCTCCACACAGGACTTGGACATTATATCAGACATACTGGTTACTGGATCTATGGTATTAGATCTAGATTTGGGTGGTTTCCCAATCAAGGTACTTGACAGCATTCTAAGAGTATTTAGGATGGACGACTCCTGGCACGGTAGTGTACCTGCAGGTGATGGAGTCACCCTCTCTGAAGCTATCTTACAGACTAAAGGGGAGAGGGATGTGCATGATTGGCAGATCACTTGCTCAGGCAATTGAGTCAATCATGAGATGTCAAGTACCACACCAGATGTTGTTCTTGCACTAGATGCAATAAGTTGACATTGATCCAATCCTGGAGAAACGGTCGGAAGCAGTTTTAGAACATAAGTGGATGTTCTAGGGATATGATAACGACAGCCTCATTCGGGAGACAGTTATCATTCCAGGCTTCCAAGGTGACATGGACGACAAGGAGGTTGTCAGAGTTATAGTTTTCCTTCTAACGAAGGGCAGTATTTTGGACAGGTGATCCAAGGCAATACTGAGGGTGGCATGGCGCAAGATACTGATTAAGTTCAGTTGACGATACAGTCTAAGGAGTTTGGATTTGGAGTTCATTTATGAGCTATGTCCCATCAGACATCCAGACACATCCTAAGACAGGTATTGCTCATTTCGGGAGATGGGTTTCTCCGCGAACTTGAGATATAGAGAGACATAGAAAGAAACAACAAAGCGAATCCACTCACTGAGGCTATTCCTCGAACGCAATAGTTTCGCAAACGAGCTTTGTGAGACTGACTAGTAGAGGAGTTGGGTGTTCGGTATCACACGGGCTGTGAGTATGCGACATCGCAATAATTAGCCTTGAGTGCAAGTGGGAGATTGTTGGAGATAGTGCCCTCAGAGTCAATTATTAGGTCACAGGTACGTGATTGTAATGATTGATGGAGGACCTATCCCGGTAGGACAGTCTTACTCGAGATGATAGTATGCTATCTGGTTTACCTTTATCATCGTGTACTGTTTTAAGTGACCTGACACGTCGCTATTACACGTTGATAGAGCCCCTAGGATTCTTTCTTGACCACCAGCAGTATGAAGGCGATCATATAAGTGGGAGCTGGGGGTCTATAAGTATATCCTTAAAAGGTCCCTAGTCGTGAGAGTTTCGAGACAGGGCATCGATTCTCCATAGTAGACTAGTGTATACAGTCGAGACCCCGACGAGGGGCGGTGGCCGGTCTCACAAGCCACTGGTGTCAGTTGGATCACCTAAGATGTATACAGGTGCTCATTGGGTTATGAGTACACCGGACAGGACTCGCCGGGAACATGCTAGTTGGTCATATACCAGACGTCAGATGACAGTTCCCTGGTGACATGTGTGCAGGTTAGTTCATCGACCTGGGGATCGTCATTTGTCTCGTGTGAGTTCCCACTGTACTTTGATTACTACCCTACCACGGCTCAAAGGAGTCGTGCAAACAGGTTTTAGTTGGGTACAGTCCCGAGCCACATGGAGGCAGTGAGCGTATCTTCAGGGGTTCGTCTCTCCCGGTATTGGGGGTGAGGTCATGCTGTGTCTAGGAGAGCCATTACACAAAGTCCTTGGCCAAGGCAAGGAGATTTACTGGTAGGTATTCCAGTAGTATCTCAGGGTGTTCTGGGCTACACTCCGACACGACTTGTACCGCTTTTGGGGGTCTGACTTTTACCAACCCCCTAGGCCCGCCATGCGATACTCATAGACGAACGGACCGGACTGTACGGATATTGTCACTGACAGGCTCAGTAGGGTGTCAGGCTGAGTTCGCTCACGGACGTCCCTTTTAGTCAATACCTGGTAGCCCGTTATGTATTGGCTTATACCTCTAACGTGCTAGTGGTTAAATCCACAACCAAGGTGTTGATGAGTCTTTCGAGTCCCCCACATTCAGTTACTCAGCTTTCGGGCGAAAGGTTGTAGAGGCCGTATGGAGATATGGCAAGGTCCGATCAGATACGTGCGGTATTGCACGGATCAGGATCGGACAGTTTGTACTATAGGCCGTATGGTTATATGGCAGGGTTCGATCAGATACGTGCGGTATTGCACGGATCAGGATCGAACAGATATTACTAGCCGGCTTTGGTTTAAGCCGGATCCTAATATAGTGCAGTGTAGATTTTGTCTCATTGCATTTGTATTTCGGTCGAAATACAGATGCGGGTGTGTATGCACAGTATCGGGGTTTTCCTGTAATTTATTACGGGATCAGTTTTCTGGAGTTGCCAGTTTGCTTTCCGTTTCGGCCAATTTCCTTTGTTCCGTTCATTGGCCGAAGTGTGGTGGAGGAGGGTTTATTTGCATTGTTGCAAATAGGCATTTGTGGAGGGGGTTCTTTGCATATATTTATATCATGATGGTTTCATGATGGAGCCCATCTTTTGACTTCTAGCTTTATGATGATGGCTTGACCATTGTAGGTTATGATTGGCTTTTGGAGTGTTGGGTTTTGTTCTCTCATCATCTCTTTTCATCATTGCTTCCACCCACCCCCTTGACTTTTCTCTTTCTCTCTCCAATCACACTTGTGAAGGGGGGGCCGGCCATTCCAAAAGGGAAGGGATTCATTTTCTTTGGGTGTGGAATTTTTGGTATCTTGAGTTGAGAAAAATCCCTACAACTCCCTCTCCAAAAAGGTTCACTTCAATCTCTCCACAAATGGCAATTCCACAACCCCAAATGAGACTTCTTCTCTAGATATTCTACAGCGAATCTTGGGCACGTCGAGTAGCCGGCTTCGTGCCCGAGTTGCCTCGGCATTGAGGTGGGAGCCCGTAAAAGAAGTAGGCGATGTGGTGCACTTCCGGCGACGAGGAGGAGACGGGACATTCCGCAGGAGATCCGGACGATGATGAGAAGACCGGAGGACTTGGATCGTCGGTATATCTCTTCCCTTTCTTGTTGGTAGCTAGGACTAGTTAATGGTTCGATCCGGGTAGTAGTGCGCGGCGGTTTGCCAGTTTAAGAAAATTTAAAGTTTATCACCGCTTCAGCTTTTGGCCGTCGGATTGACGGCCGGGGCGCCGCCGTGCACTTACAGTGGTATCAGAGCCACCCCATTAACTTAGTCTAGTTTTGTGTAATGTGTTTTTCAGTTCTGATCGATCGAAATGTCCAAAAACCCGTATTTGCTCACGACAGTTTTCTGTTGAAATTTTTTGGTCCCCAAAAATTTTTCAGGTTGTATAAAAGTACTGTACAGGATGACATAAGACTTCTGGGAAAATTCGAGCCGTTGACTTTTCAGTCAGAGCGCGGAACCGCGGCCAATACCCACCTGGGGCCGCGGTTCCGCCGCAGAATGAAAGGTTCAATGGGTCGGATTTTTTCAGTGGGCCTCTGGGCTTATTTTTGGGGTTTTGGAACATTAATTTTGGGCCCATAATTTCTTTAACTGCTACAGTATTATTTTGGGGCCTACTTGTTAAATTTTGATCGGTCGGATATTTTAAACACATTTTTCACAGTATTTACATTATATCTGCGACCGTGAATGTCACTTGATCGGTAAATCCGGTCTAATTGCTATAGCCCGGTTAGACGGATTTGCGAACGTGACTTTCACGTTGATGTTTTGTTTTTGCTGTGATGTTGCGGATCGGTCGTGGGGGATAGCCTGGATGCAATGCTAGTACAGTTTTGTTGTATTATGTACATTTGATATTGCGGGGCGAGCGTCCGACATGTGGACTGCCGTCACTGCCTGTTTGTATTATTATTTTGGGGCACGACCTGGTTGCGGTCGATGTACCCGTTGTATGTATATTTTACTTTCTGTACTAGGATTACCCCGCGGAGGGGTGCACGGATAGCCGGGTTCTGGAGGGCAACAAGCCCGCATCTCATGGCATTGAGACGGAGGGGGCTTCACTCTAGGATTGGCGGGCTATTCGCCGCACTCGTAGGGGGTACAGGTTGACCCAGGAGGGGTGCCCAAGTTGCCGGATTCCGTGAAGTGCTGGGTGGTCCATTCACGGTACTGAAGGGGGCTGCCTCGCTTCAGGTTTTGGCGGGTAACTTGCCGCGCCCGTAGGGGTCTAGGATTTCATTGCACAGGCTATCCACACGACCAGGGGAACGTCGGGTTTCAGCGGCTCTGTGAAACCCGGGGATCCCAGATATCTGTATTGTTTCTGTGATGCTGTACATTTCTGTGATGTTGCATTTTATTCACGCCTTGAGCGAATATAATATATTGGTATATATATTAGTAGATGTTGTATATGTTTTGCATCCGCGCTAGTCCAGTCCCCGCTCTGTCGTTAGTTAGCTAACCTAACGGGTAATGACGGGACCCAGTGGCGAATGCGGATGGCATATACGTACATCAGTATATTTTCGTTCTTTGTGGTGTGATCAATTGATGGGACTGCGTTGATTCGGATCAATGCAAGTTTAAAAACAAACCTAATCTGATGTTGTTGGAACACTTTTCAAAAAGCTGTTATTGCAAGGACGTTTACTTTTTTTTTGCATCGTGGTATTCATTGGAATATCCTGCTCCTCAGTCGACGAGGCAAGGGCCGAGATCCCTTCACCGGGAGTGACCCCTTGGACAGAAGTTTGCGTCAGGGCATTAACTTCACTATAGCCGATTACTTTTGCTTTGCATCGCGGTATTCATTTGGAATATCCTGCACCCCATTCTACGGGGAAAGAGCCGAGATCCCTTCACAGGGAGTGACCTCTTTAGCAACGGTTTTCGTCACTGTATTTTTAAAAGCTATCCGTTCCTTCGACGATATCAAGTTCATTACGTTAAAGGTTTTCGCCAGAAACCATTCGTAGCCCTCCGTCATTTCAGTTAAATATTCGGTAGTATTCAAGCTATGTATTTTGACCTCACGCCAAGGCATAGTGTTTGGCAGCTGCCGGTTATTTATCAGTTGCATAGATAGATGCGTTGGTTTGGGACAGTCGTACTACTATTTTGGCCTACGTCAAGGGTATGTACGGGTGGGTTCAAATTAACCTGGATAATGACGGGCAGAACTTGACATGTGACTTATGATATTTTGACCTCACGCCAAGGTCATAAGATCATGAGTGGAATATCCTTCTCGTACTTTCTCCAACTATAGGGAAGCAAAAGCGATAACTCTATAATGCTACATCAGCGCAAAATCGAGCCCCACTCGCGAAACATCACAGTTAAACCACAAGGTCGCCCGAACCAGAAAGTAAAGAAAGAACTGTTGCAGTTGTCAACCGAATCTCCAACTGCTGAAAACTCCGCACACATGCCTCAGTCCATAGAAAAAGAATCTCCTTCCCGGTCAGTTCAGTCAACGGTGCAACGATACATAAGCAAACAAGCAATCCTGCACGAAACGGCGGTAAAAACCTGCTAAGCCAAAAATCTGCGGACTTCTGTCCCGAATATAAGTATGGGTCAAGCAGTACGGCCTCGATCCTCCTCGGGTCCATACAAAAACCGTCTCCCGTAACTACTAGACCTAGGAGTCAACACAATCAAGCCTGAAGGAACACTCCGAGAATTTAGCAAACAGCTGGTGCTCTCCCAATGTCTGCAAAACAAATCCTCAAGTGTTGTTCCTGTTCCTCATGACACATTGGAATAGACCAGAATGTCATCAACGACACAACAATAAACTGGTCGAGAAACGGCCTGAAGAAATATGGTTCATCACATCCACAAATGTTACTAGGGTACTGGTGAGTCCAACGACACCACCAAAACACATAAAGCCCATAGCATGCACAAAAGCAGTCTCCGGAATGTCATCACTCCGAACCCGCAACAATGATGACCTGATCCCAAACAAACTTAGAAAATGTCTCGTACTCTGGAGCTGATCGAAGAAAGCGTCAATGCGAGGTAAAGGATACCTATCCGCACCGTAAGCCGGTTCAATTGACGATCAATCAACACACAACCTCAAACCGCCGTCTTCTTCCAGACGAACAGAAAAGGAGCTCCCTAAAGCGAAACACTCGGACGCACAAGTCCCCCAACAAACAACTCTGCAGCTGATCTTTAAGCTCCCTAAGCTCCGCCGGCTCATCTGGAACAACGTCGAAAAACCCTCGCACGAAAGGAACCCAGCCTAACAACTCACCGTGGTTCCGGTATCACGAATGAAAACCAAGAATCCTCGACATCCACTCCTCAAAAAGCCGACAAGCGAAAAAGGCTGAATTCAAGCTGTGAGAGGCGGCACCACTGTCCCTCTGCACAACAAGAACTGACTCGTCGGGAAAACAAATCCTTACTGTTTCTTCGCGGCAGTCCACAGACGCCTAGCACGTAGCTAACCAGTCTGTGCCCAGGAGAATGTCAAATCCAACCTCTCTAGAAGGATCACAACGACGGACGAATCTCTATCTCCTATCCGATTGGCACACGACTGAAACACGTGTCGCGCAACAAAAGAACCGCTGACAGAAGTTAACACAACAACGACTGATCTAGCATACACAAATCTCAGCATTGGATGCCCGCGTATCCCGATGAGTAGAAGCAAACTCCTGAGTCTGCCCTGTACCCGCAACTAGCTGAAATCCTCCTCTCTGCGGTATAGCTGCCCCGCGACTACGTGGCTTAGTACAAACTCGAACCCGATGATCCAAACTCCCGCACCGATAACATCCAGAAGAAAACTGCTGACCATCCTGGGGATAAGAGCTAGACGACTGTCCTTGCCTCAAGCCTCTACTCCCACGACGTGCACGAAACTTGTCTCGATGACTGAACCTTTGTCTATTGGCTGGCACACCTGCATGAGCCCTTCTCAGATCTGAAACTCCCAAAGTCTCCGGAAGACGTGCCTCGTCAACTAGGGCTGCATCCACTGGTGCTGTGTAGGTGACGGAATGCTATGTGCTGATCGCAAGGAACAACAGGGTAACAGGGGTGACAACCTCCTGTCGCTGCGCTCGAATGGTCTCAACCAATGAACTCATTGTCTGGCGTATGTCCTGCATCTCTGCCACAAGCCTATCAATATAATCTATCGAAGGCGGATCCATCTGCTCCGGTGCAACGAGCGTGCCATCCTGGTCAGTCCTCGTCCCACATGAGTCAACTCTGACCTCGGCTCTCGCTGCATCACTCTGAGTCCCCATAGTCATCGGCGGCAAATGCTATAAATGGAAGAAGGATTCGATATGAACACGGAAATCGAATCACAAGGATATTTATCATCAAGGAAGGAATTTCAAGCAATTAGTACTTAGGTCACCTTAGGCGGAGTACCGTGTCATAAGTATGCCGCGGAACATACACACGCTATATTACTCTGCTTAAGCTACCTACTCCATCATACCAAGGTCATCCTACACTCCGAAATGTAAAACCTGGCTTTGATACCAACTTTGTCACAACCCGAAATTGGCACATGACGGCCCTAATACTAAGCAACGTCTACAGGTGTAACGCAGTAAAAGAAAGCCAAAACCCAGAAATCTAAACCATTAAAAGACAAGAAAAGATAAGAAATATTGTTTAAACTTTTGAAAATCTCAAGACAAATTCTTTAAAGTCTAACTTTTATTCCTTTAAAATTTTGACAGCACCTCCTATGTAAAAACCAACCCCAAAAATGGGTACAACATAAATATAAAGTAAAGCATCCCAAACAGGAGCAAAATCCACGCCCAACGGCGGAAAACAACAACCACAACAGATATACGATGCCGTAGCGAAGAAAGAGACGATATAAATAATACTACATAAAAACCTCCAAGTCACAATTAATATACAATATCGTCCTCACATCAAGTCTCTAAGTCATACAATATAATGGTAGATGGAGAGTACAAGGTAAAAGATAACAATAACAACAATAGATAGCCTCAAAAACCCACCTATAGCAAAACCGTGCACAGTGAGCTGAAGCGGTATCCGCAGCAAAAGATGATACGATGGATGAAAATAGCCCTGCTTCTGACTATCCTGAGGAACAGCTGCAAAACACTGTGGCACAACGGGGGTGAGTTGCCAACTCGTGAATAGTAAATAACATATGCAGGTAATCGCGAGTATGCACGTACAACGCGAATCTAACATAAGCATCAAATAGCAATGAATGGTCATATGTAATGCATCAGTCATGAAAGCTACGCTAGCAGGTACTATTGATACATGAAGCAATAATATGATAATCGGCATGCAATAATCATGTAAGCTACTCTATCAGGTACAAATAATACATGAAACAATGCATATAATAGTATGTAAATGCAACAGTCATGGAAAGTACTCTATCAGGTACAAATAATACATGAAGCAGTGCATAAACAATAAATGTGGAGTATGGAATAAAACATGTCATTTCCACAGAAATCGTAACCTCGTGGTAGGACCAAAATCTAACAAGACAATCAAATTCCCAATTTCCACAAATCAGCCCCCAAATTGGCTCTCATATCATGTAAATCTCATATATCCTGAATGTCCAACATCTAGTAGATTTCACATATCATGTATGTACAATATCAGTATATCCCACCTCTCCTGTGTGTACAATATCAGTATATCCCACATATCCTGTGTGTATAATATCTGTATCAAGTAAGTTTCATATAAGGTGAGTGTCTAACATCGACACCCAAAACATCATGAAACAAGTGTCAAGCATCGACACCGAAATACCGATCTATCAGGTGCTGTCACCACGACTGGCCCCCTGATAGGTACGTATCCATACGTACATGACCCCGGTCTGTATCCCCACGATACCCGTCGAGTCAAAGGTACTGTCACCAGTAGGTACTTGCCCACCTTCCAGGCTCATCGCCTATTATCTGCGATCACCTTGCCGAGGGGAACCGTACCGGGCCTCACCATGTATCCACACACGGCCCATTACTCCTCCTCGCATGGGGTATATATAAGCTCAGAACCGAGAAATCTCATGGTGGCTGAAGATATATCATATCAAGAGAAACCGGGTTTTTCAAATAATGCATAATTTCATGAAACAACCATGGTCCTCAAATCCAGAAAACATCAAGTAATGAATAAGTATAACTGCATGAATCAATACATACATACATATATATATATATATATATATATATATATATATATATATATATATATATATATATATAACAGCGTCCCACTCCACTGTTATATATACTTAGGAGTAACAATATCAGAGAACATCATATGAAATCCAAGAATGTAACATATGCAGCATGAAACAGTAATATGAGCATATAAAGGGAAACCGCTATTTAACTGCATAAGTTATTAAATATATGTCTTGCGGTTCCTGATTTCTCCGAAATCAGATGCAACATCATATACAGGTGAACATATCGCTATAACAAGGTATGCGTAACCATGTCGGTATAGCAAGATATGTATGTCCATATGTAAGTATGTATGATGTAAAAGTATCTGTAGCAAGGTATGTCTCTATGCTTATCCATAATACCCTCCAGGTATATGTATGTATGTATGCCAGATGTACATGTAGCTATGTCTCATATGTGTATATACCTATCACTAATGGTACACTACCCTATAGGTATATGGGTAACTAGCATGTAAGCATGTCAGGGCATATGTGTAAGCCTGTAGGTATACAGGTATGCTATAAGTCATATGCATAAAGAAATATGAATCAATGTCTCAATGGCCCTAACCAGACAATATCATTTCTATATGTGGGTTGTGCGTGACATGGCAATTATTGACGGTGTGTGTGGCATACAATCAGTGCTCGTGCAACATGAGCCGTCAATAATAGTGTAGTGTCCTAAGGATACTAGTCTAAGCACAACAATTAACTAAGCAGTAGGGTGAATGCGCAATTCTAAATATGAAATAGAATATGCGATAAGTCAAGTCATTTGTAGCCCAGACGCATAACGCCATACGGACGATTCCCCTGTAGATGTTAAATCTAGTCACCAACCATCCTGGCTAAGTGAAGCCAACCACTTGTTTCCCCTTCTTCGCAGCGTCCGAAGTCCCCGCCTGCGAACCTAAAACAACACAACAATAACACAAGTATATATATTAATACTCGACCAAAAACATACACAAACTACATTTAACCGACGCAACAACACAAAAAATACTCTCAAGTGTTCGTATTGTGGCTAACGTGCATAGAGACACGACGAAAACAACCTAAGAGCAAAATCACACAAAGTGCACGATCCGTGTCGTATAACGTATCGCGCGGACACAAAATACTAGATTATAGGAAAACGATCCCAGATTTTGCATACTGTAAATACTAAAAAACTAAACAGTACCAAACACCCCTAAACCACAGCAGACAACTAACCACAAGAAAACCAACACCCAACTCCTCTCCAAAACCGGTGTGGCCGGAATTACTGCTTGAGTCGCCGGCCAAAGCCGGTGGGGTGGGTCTCGTGCCTCAGGTGGGGTCTTAGGTTCACTAGTATATCACTACAATCTTGTTTGGTCACTCAGTAAAAATCTCAGATCGCAGCAGATCACAGAGACTCTAAAAAGACACAAAAATACGATATTGCACTAATCGATACTCAAAGCGTTCAACACAACAACCAACGAGCTATACTTAATAAAAACTCCTATTTAACAGTTTAAGAATTATACCTATCAACACTTGCTCCCAAGATTCAAGCTTTCCTAGCTCTAAGTGATCATGAAGGCAAAAACAAGTCTTGATGTGTTTTTGTGATTTATTTTGGGAATTTTGGAGATTTATTGAGCTTGGATTGATGCAAAAGGTGAAAGAAACGATCAAGAGCAGAATAAATGAAGAAGAACTCGGCCAAGAGAGAGTGTGAGGAGTTGTGTGGAGTGTTCTAGCTAAAACTTGTGATAAATGCACTTAAATGCACATTCATGCACATGCCACCTCTCCAATTCTTTTCTTTTCTTAAAACTTAATTCCCTTTGCACAAACAAATATCTAGATATTATGTGAAGGTTTTACTTAAACTTGATTTGTTTGAAAAGATACAAATTTTGGAGAATTTTTCTAAACCTAAAATGTAAATACCACATTAAAATAATATTAAAATAGGGAAAAATTCTAATTGAACCAAAACGTCCCATATACCCCCAAAGCTTGCGCACTAGCTTTATTTTAGCTAAATTAGGTGCTGGCAAGTCTATATGGACGTTTGATCACAGTTGGGTTAAAACGGAAAATACCGACAATTTTACCCTAAAATGGAAAAATTAGCATAACGAATTCTAAAACATTACACCACCCCCCTAGACTTGATATGCGATACTTTTAAACGAACAGACCGGACTCTATGGATATTGTCACGGATATGCTCAGTAGGGGTTTGGATGAGTTTGCTCATCGGTCTTCCTTTCTCTCAATACCTAGGTAGCCGTTACATACAGCTAGTGCCACTGATGTGCTTGTGGTTAAACCCACTGCTAGCGTATTGACGAGTCTTTAGTGTCCCACACAGAGGGTTTTCACGGTTTAGGCGATATGGTGTAGATGACGTATGTTAGTATATACAGGTGTCCGATTAAATATGTGTACAGGCTACATAGAATTTAATCGGGCGGTTGATAATACTAACGACTTAGGATTAAGCCGGATTATTAAGTCAGGTTTTGATTTAATAATTTATATATTTTATATGTATTCTAGTATTATTTTTCACTATTCATTTTCTCTCTTGGCTATTCGTATTTTTGTATGAATACGCGTATATATATTTCGATACGTATACCAGGTTGTGTTCCACATTTATACGGAGTAGTTTCTAGAAGTTGGACATCTCATTTAGATGATTTTCTTTTTAGAAAATCATTTATTTTTCTAAATGAGGTGGAGGGTGAGTTGGAATGAGCATGGTGAGGTATGTAGAGAGGCATGGCTCTTGGATATTTTATTTGGAAAATGAAAGAGATATTTTGGTTTCTTGGTTGCAAATAGCTTAGCCATTTTCTCTACATGCCATCCATTATTGATTATTATTCATTCATCACTTGCTTTATCACTCTCACACTCTCTTGGTGAGACTTAGCCATTCTTGAGTTGCTCATGCCACTTGTTTTCCTCACCTCCTCCTTTTTCTTCTTGAGTTGCTCATTTGAGCATTTGATATGAGAGAAAAAGAAAGTGAGACATTCCTACACCTCCACTCTTCATTGCTAGCAACCTTAGAGGGTCAGTTGGTTCGCTAGGTGAACCTGGAGCTTGCATTATTCCCCTCGGGTGGATCATCTTCGACGGAGGGAGACCGGAGGCCAAACTCGATCCATGATGCTTCAAGGAGCTTGGGAGATGGTAGAAGACCGAAGGACTTGGTCCATTTAGTATTACTTTCTAACATAGTAGTTTAGCTCTCTTTGTATTTGCTAGTATAGGTTTATGGTTTCGATCTTGGGACGGGTTTTGTTTGCGCCAAAATTTTTGAACGCCAGTTTTTTTTCCGCATCGGCCACGGTAGATGGCCAGGGCGCTGGCAAAACCCAGCAAAAAGGCCACTCAGTATTGCTCATCATGGAACGCACCCTCGGATGAGTAATCTATGATAGAATCATATTCTGAATATGGAATAAAGAGCATAAGTATCCACATCTTCAAACACTTCGAAGAATCTCGATACTTCCAATGTCTGGTTCTTTACTTTATTCACATACTCTATGAACTTCTTAAAATATTTGAACTTTGCATTTCAACAAGAACGCATGTCCAAAACTAGAGAACTCAAAGATAAACGAACTATAATATAAGTACCAGCCCCTTATCCTTGCGGACATTGGACAACATACATCATCATGTATAAGTCCTACGAGTTCACTAACACTTACTCCGTGTGTTTATATTGAAAACTGTATTTTGGTTAAGAATATCTATACCATTATCCTATGCACCTTACCCAATCAACAATTGATGTAGGTAATGTTGGAGATAGTGCCCTCAGAGTCAATTATTGGATCACAGGCACGTGATAGCAATGATTGAGGGAGGACCTATCCCGGTACGACAGTCTTACTCGAGATGATAGTTTGCTATCTGGTTTACCTTTATCATCGTGTACTGCTTTAGGTGACCTGACAGGTCGCTATTGCACGTTGATAGAGCCCCTAGGATTCTTGCTTGACTGCCGGCAGTATGAGGGCGATCATATACATGAGAGCTGGGGTCTACAAGCATATCCTTAAAAGGTCCCTAGTCGTGGGAGTTTCGAGACAGGGCATCGATTCTCCAGAGTAGACTAGTGTATACAGTCGAGACCCCGACGAGGGGCGGTGGCCGGTCTCACAGGCCACTGGTGTCAGTTGGTTCACCTAAGATGTATACAGGTGCTCATTGGGTTATGAGTACACCGGACAGGACTCGCCGGGAACATGCTAGTTGGTCTTATACCTGACGTCAGATAGCAGTTCCCTGGTGACATGTGTACAGGTTAGTTCATCGACCTGGGGATCGTCATTTGTCTCGTGTGAGTTCCCACTGTACTTTGATTACTACCCTACCACGGCTCAAAGGAGTCGTGCAAACAGGTTTTAGTTGGGTACAGTCCCGAGCCACATGGAGGCAGTGAGCGGATCTTCGGGGGTTCGTCTCTCCCGGTATTGGGGGTGAGGTCGCGCTGTGTCTAGGAGAGCCATTACACGAAGTCCTTGGCCAAGGCAGGAGATTTACTGGTAGGTATTCCAGTAGTATCTCAGGGTGTTCTGGGCTACACTCCGACACGACTTGTACCGCTTTTGGGGGTCTGACTTTTACCCACCCCCTAGGCCCGACATGCGATGCTCATAGACGAACGGACCGGACTGTACGGATATTGTCACTGACAGGCTCAGTAGGGTGTCAGGATGAGCTCGCTCATCGACGTCCCTTTTGGTCAATAGCTGGTGGCCCGTTACGTATTGGCTTATACCTCTGACGTGCTAGTGGTTAAATCCACAGCCATAGTATTGACGAGTCTTTAGAGTCCACCACACTTTCAGTTACTCAAGCTTTCAGGCGAAACGCTGTAGAGGCCGTATGGAGATATGGCAGGGTCCGATCAGATACGTGCGGTATTGCACGGATCAGGATCAGACGGTTTGTACTAGAGGCCGTATAGATATATGGCAGGGTTCGATCAGATTCGTGCGGTATTGCACGGATCAGGATCGGACGAACATTACTAGCCGGCTTTGGTTTAAGCCGGATCCTAGTATAGTACAGTGTAGATTTTGTCTCATTGCATTTGTATCCGGTCGGAATACAGATGCGGGTGTGTATGCACAGTATCGGGGTTTTCCTGTAATTTATTACGGGACCAGTTTTCTGGAGTTGCCAGTTTGCATTCCGTTACGGCCGGTTTTCGTTTGTTCTTTCCCGGCCGGACTTTTCCGATGGAGGGGGTTATTTGCAATTGTGCAAATAACATTTGTGGAGGGGGTTTCTTGCTATTGTATTGATTATGATATCTTTCATCCATGCTTTTGCATTAATGAGATTTGAAGGGTTATGGTTTGGGTGTAACATTGTTATGATGATGTTTGTATATGGACACCGCCTTACTTTATCCTACCATCACCTCCCTCTTGTTCTTTGGTTCACCTCCACCATTCTCACCATAAGATATGGCCGGCCACACATTTTTGAGAGAGGATAAAAAATGAGAGAGTTTTTCATTTATGGTGTGGCAAATTTCATTCATCTCATTTTTGATACAAGGAAAAATGAAAGCACCTTTTTTCATACCTTCATTCCTCCATCTTCAAATGGCAACATCCACTACCCCAAAGAGACAAAGCACTACACTTCCTACAGCACATCTTGGGCATGTCGACTTGCCGGCTTCATGCCCGAGTTGCCTCGGTATAGAGGCGGGAGCCCGTAAAAGAAACAGGCGATGTGGTGCCCTTCCGGCGAGGAGATGGAGACCGGACTTTCCGCGAGAGATCGGGACGACTACGAGAAGACCGGAGGACTCGGATCACTCGGTATATCTCTAACCCGTCTTGTTGTTAGCTAGATATAGTTTAATGGCCCGATCCGGGGTTTAGTGCGCGGTGGTGCCGGTTTGCAAAGTTCGCAAAATTAAAGCTTATCACCGTTTCCGCATTTGGCCGTCGGATTGACGACCGGGGCGCCGCCGTGCACTTACAGTGGTATCATAGCCTCGCCATTAACTTCGTCTAGCTTTGTTTGATGTGTTTTACATTTCCGATCGACCAAAATTCCAAAACTTGCTTTTTTGTTCACATCAGTTTCTGTTGAAAATTTTTGGTCTAGAAAATTTTTTCAGGTTGTCTCAGAATGATGTGCAGGAAGTTCTAAGAACACTGTAAAAATTCGACGCAGTGACTCGATCACTGAAGCGCGGAACCGCGGCCAAACCCCCCCTTGGGCCGCGGTTCCGCCGCACATTGGTGTCGTCACTGCATCAATTTTTTCCAGTGGGCTTCTGGGCTTATTTTAGGGGTTTTGGAATATTAATATTGGGCCCAGATTTTCTGTGAGTGCTACAGTATTGCTTGGGGGCCCACTTGTTAATTTTTGATCGATCGGATATTTTAAACACATTATTTCACAGTATTTACATTATATCTGCGACCGTGAATGTCACTCGATCGGTAAATCCGGTCTAACTGCTATAGCCCGGTTAGACGGATTTGCGAACGTGACTTTCACGTTGATGTTCTGTGTTTTTGCTGTGATGTTGCGGATCGGTCGGTGGGGATAGCCTGGATGCAATGCTAGTACAGTTTTGTTGTATTATGTACATTTGATATTGCGGGGCGAGCGTCCGACATGTGGACTGCCGTCACTGCCTGTTTGTATTATTATTTTGGGGCACGACCTGGTTGCGGTCGATGTACCCATTGTATGTATATTTTACTTTCTGTACTAGGATTGCCCCGCGGTGGGGTGCACGGATAGCCGGGTTCTAGAAGGCAACAAGCCCGCATCTCATGGCATTGGGACGGAGGGGGCTTCAGTCTGGAATTGGCGGGCTATTCGCCGCACTCGTAGGGGGTACAGGTTGACCCAGGAGGGGTGCCCAAGTTGCCGGATTCCGTGAAGTGCTGGGTGGTCCATTCACGGTGCTGAAGGGGGCTGCCTCGCTTCAGGTTTTGGCGGGTGACTTGCCGCGCCCGTAGGGGTCTAGGTTTTCATTGCACAGGCTATCCACACGACCAGGGGAACGTCGGGTTTCAGTAGTGGCTCTGTGAAACCCGGGGATCCCAGATATCTGTATTGTTCTGTGATGCTGTACATTTCTGTGATGTTGCATTTTATCACGCCTTGAGCGAAATACTATATATTGTTATATATATTAGTAGATGTTGTATATGTTTTTCATCCGCGCTAGTCCAGTCCCCGCTCTGCCGTTAGTTAGCTAACCTAACGGGTGATGACGGGACCCAGTGACGAATGCAGATGGCATATACGTACGTCAGTATATTTTCGTTCTTTGTGGTGTGATCAATTGATGGGACTGCGTTGATTCGGATCTATGCAAGTTAAACAAACCTAATCTGATGTTGTTGGAACACTTTTTAAAAAGCTGTTATTGCAAGGACGTTCACTTTTGTTTTGCATCGTGGTATTCATTTGGAATATCCTGCTCCTCAGTCGACGAGGCAAGGGCCGAGATCCCTTCACCGGGAGTGACCCCTTGGACAGTAGTTTGCGTCAGGGCATTAACTTCACTATAGCCGATTACTTTTGCTTTGCATCGTGGTATTCAGTTGGAATATCCTGCACCTCATTCTACGGGGAAAGAGCCGAGATCCCTTCACCGGGAGTGACCTCTTTAGTAAAGGTTTTCGTCACTATATTTTCTAAAATGCTATCCGTTCCTTCAACGATATCAAGTTCATTACGTTAAAGGTTTTCGCCAGAAACCATTCGTAGCCCTCCGTCATTTCATATGGATAGTCAATAGTATTCAAGCTGTGTTTGTTGGCCATAGTCAAGGCACAGTGTTTGGTAGCTGTTGGTTATTCATATGTAGCATAGATAGATGCGTTGTTTTGGGACAGTCGTATAGCCTTGTTGGCCCTAGTCAAGGGCTTGTACGGGTGGGTTCAAATCAACCTGGACAATGACGGGTAGAACTTGACATGTGACTTATGATTTGTTGGCCTTAGTCAAGGTCATAAGAGCATGGGGTAAAAATCACATCGGGAGTTTCAAAAGAACTGAAACTTGCCAGATATGCGCATACCTTCTGGAGTGTTATAGCGTGAGCGGATTCCGTCACGTTATCATGCGATGATAGTTGGATCCCGATTCCCACTGATGAGTTGGTTTACTCCTCGGGTGACCCCGACTAATTCTTCTTTCAGGTTTGGAGGAGAATTTGAGGTACAGTGGGAGGTTTCCAGATTAGATAAATTGGTAACCATTCTGATCTTGGTTAGAGTGCACGCTGAGTGTTTCTTTTCTCTCTCTCTGGCAGCGACCATTGACCAGACCCTAAGACTATGACTCAGTGACCAAGTTGACCGAACCTTCTTAACACTGGCTTTTGGATTGTCAGAGTTGCAGACCTCATTGCCACTCCTACTTTTACCCTTTCTCCAGGACACCCCGTATTACTACGAACGTCCACTTCCATTGGACAAAACCATCGTATGGTTATATACGAACTCGAAGGAATTCGAGGATGGTTTCCGGTTTTGGAGAAAACGGATAGGATTATTCAGTTGTCTTTTCCCTTTTACCTTCTCTCAAGTTGTGAGTACTCCTTGGTTTAGGAGATAGTACACCTATTACGCAAATTGGATAGTCTTCTTCCAAACCTTAGGCTGGTGCCGACCGGTAGGGAATGAAGAAAACCAATTAGCCTAAACGGTGTGCAGAAGGTATTAAGATTAAGACAAAGCAAGGGATTAGTAAGAGGGCAAAGTAAAATGTGACTACTATTCACAACCAAACCAAGTATTTCTTCGCCAATCCTAAATCACCTTTGTATTTCTCCAGGACACTCCGTATCACTATGAAGATCCACAGTTTATTGGATACTCCATCGTATGGTTATATACGAACTCGAAAGGAACTTGTTCCAGTTCGGGGATGGATTCTGGTCCAGGAGAAATAGGAATAAGGTTTATTCGGTTGTCTTTTATCTTCACCTTCTCTCGCAATGCGAGTGCTCCTAGGACTAGGACAGTACACCCATTATGCTTATTGGATAGTCTTCTTCCAAACCATAGGCTGGTGCCGAACGGTAGGGAAGGAAGAAAACCATTTGGCCTAAGGGGTGTGCAGAAGGTAATGACTAAAGACATATAAAGGGATTTGGAGAGGTGGCAAAGAACTATGCGGTTATAGTTGTGAATCTGAATAATGGTAGAGGCATTACTAGGAATACCAGGATACCCCATCGAAACACTTCAATGTTTCAGTTCACTGTGTACTGTTAAAAGAAAAACTGATTTCCCGATTGGATACTTGCTCCAGGGTATGTATTTACCAGGTTTGATTCTCACATCTGTATGGTTTTACAGATGATGAGTGGGAGTAAGTTATTGGGAATTGGGTGATCATCCTCATTATATCGGGATTCGTTGTAATCGGTAATATTTGAGGAGATCACCTGGGCTGTTTGCCGGTCGGCAAATATTTGGTTTTGAATATCCGCTGTTATGCACCAATTTCAAATTGATATATCTGTACGTCTATTTTCATAGAGTGAGATATACCTTTTGATATTATGTCGATGACATTTACCTATATCAGTGGATGGTTAGGTAAGGAGCATTAAAGAGCGGTGTAATTCTTCTTAACCATAAGTACAGTTTTCAACCTACGACACACAGTGAAAGAGTTGTTAGACTCAGCGGACTTATACAGAGTATTGTAGTTTGTCCAGTGTCCATTAGGACAAAGGGGTTGGTCCTCATACTATATTCTGTTTACTTTTAACTTCTCTAGTTCTTAGACATGTATTTCGTAGAAACACAGGGTCTAAGTTTTGAGGAGTTATAGGTATTTGAATAGAGTAGAGAACCAGGTGTAGCAAGTATCGGGATTCTTCAAAGTAATCGAAGATGTAGATACTTGTGTATGGTATTCAGTTGATAGTAATGATAAAGAGAAATTGCTTCTCTTTCAGGTTACTCATAATTGGAAGCATTCCTAAGTTGAGTAACGCTGATCGGCCTCTCTCCATTTAGTTGACATGCACTGGAAACAGCTGCATGATTTGAATCTGGTTCAATTAAATCAGTGCCTCTGGTTCTATATTGGATATAGAACAGTTCATATCTTAACGATGTTAAGGTACGGGGAGTTGTCCGGCTTATGATTGAAACCAGACACTGGACAACTCAAGGCACGTTTCTGTAATGGCTGTTTGTGGGTTGACCCAGGCTATGACGAGGGTTGACTTTCTACCACAAGAAAGATCAATAGTGATATTGTTCTTGACTCGCCACAGTTTTAATAAAAATGGATTTTTTCAAAAATAGTAGTGGGAGTATGGTAGAACTGGAAGTGATTCCAGAACCGCAAACGATTACTGAAGATTTGATAAGGAACCTAAAGATTCAATCTGTTTTGACATTCCATTGGCCACTCCGCAGATACGGTGGGTAACTTCAGGCACCCGAGAGGTACTCCGGTAGCCTCAAGGACGGTGACAGGGAAGTTCTTGTTTACCCACACTTGCCATTGTTGTTGTTCCAGGCTGCGAGACCCGGCAGGAGGATGAGTATAGCGTCGTTCTAAACTAGATTTAGAAGTGCACGTCTATATGACTCTGCCAGAGGGTTGTCGTAGTCAGTGGGAACAGCGGAAGCATTGGTGGACATCTGGCTTATGTCTATTTATAGACTAAAGCAGATATAGCGGAGATAGATCATCTATTTCTGATGTGACAGTCATGGGTTTGACGTCATCAGAATAGGGGATGGATCTGTTGAGAAGGTAGTAGGGTGTGATATCCTGGTATTTGGATGACATACACAAAGTAGGAAGTGATATTCCTATACTACGATCGGTTATACTTTGGTCGTCACACAGTGGTTTCTCCACAAGGGACTTGGACATTATATCAGACATACTGGTTACTGGATCTATGGTTCTAGATCTAGATTTGGGTGGTTTCCCAATCAGGGTACTTTGACAGCATTCTAAGAGTATTTAGAATGGACGACTCCTGGCATGGTAGTGTACCTGCAGGTAATGGAGTCACCCTCTCTAAAGGTGTCTTATAGACTAAAGTAGAGAGGGATGTGCATGATTGGCAGATCACTTGCTTAGGCAATTGAGTCAATAATGAGATGTCAAGTACCACACCAGATGTTGTTCTTGCACTAGATGCAATAAGTTGACATTGATCCAATCCTGGAGAAACAGTCGGAAGCAGTTTTAGAACATAAGTGGATGTTCTAGGGATATGATAACGACAGCCTCATTTGGGAGACAGTTATCATTCCAGGCTTCCAAGGTGACATGGACGACAAGGAGGTTGTCAGAGTTATAGTTTTCCTTCTGACGAGGGGCAGTATTTTGGACAGGTGGTCCAAGGAAATACTGAGGGTGGCATGGCGCAGGATACTGATTAAGTTCAGTTGACGATACAGTCTAAGAAGTTTGGATTTGGAGTTCATTTATGAGCTCGGTCCCATCAGACATCCAGACACTCTAAGACAGGTATTGCTTATTTCGGGAGATGGCTTTCTCCACGAACTTGAGATATAGAGAGACATAGAAAGAAACTTCAAGGCGGATCCACTCACTGAGGCTATTCCTCGAACGCAATAGTCTTCCAAACAGGCTTTGTGAGACTGACCAGTAGAGGAGTTGGGTGTTCGATATCACACGGGCTGTGAGTATGCGACATCGCAATAATTAGCCTTGAGTGCAAGTGGGAGATTGTTGGAGATAGTGCCCTCAGAGTCAATTATTGGATCACAGGCACGTGATTGCAATGATTGAGGGAGGACCTATCCCGGTACGACAGTCTTACTCGAGATGATAGTTTGCTATCTGGTTTACCTTTATCATCGTGTACTGCTTTAGGTGACCTGACAGGTCGCTATTGTACGTTGATAGAGCCCCTAGGATTCTTGCTTGACTGCCGGCAGTATGAGGGCGATCATATACGTGAGAGCTGGGGTCTACAAGCATATCCTTAAATGGTCCCTAGTCATGGGAGTTTCGAGACAGGGCATCGATTCTCCAGAGTAGACTAGTGTATACAGTCGAGACCCCGACGAGGGGCGGTGGCCGGTCTCACAGGCCACTGGTGTCAGTTGGTTCACCTAAGATGTATACAGGTGCTCATTGGGTTATGAGTACACCGGACAGGACTCGCCGGGAACATGCTAGTTGGTCTTATACCTGACGTCAGATAGCAGTTTCCTGGTGACATGTGTACAGGTTAGTTCATCGACCTGGGGATCGTCATTTGTCTCGTGTGAGTTCCCACTGTACTTTGATTACTACCCTACCACGGCTCAAAGGAGTCGTGCAAACAGGTTTTAGTTGGGTACAGTCCCGAGCCACATGGAGGCAGTGAGCGGATCTTCGGGGGTTCGTCTCTCCCGGTATTGGGGGTGAGGTCGCGCTGTGTCTAGGAGAGCCATTACACGAAGTCCTTGGCCAAGGCAGGAGATTTACTGGTAGGTATTCCAGTAGTATCTCAGGGTGTTCTGGGCTACACTCCGACACGACTTGTACCGCTTTTGGGGGTCTGACTTTTACCCACCCCCTAGGCCCGACATGCGATGCTCATAGACGAACGGACCGGACTGTACGGATATTGTCACTGACAGGCTCAGTAGGGTGTCAGGATGAGCTCGCTCATCGACGTCCCTTTTGGTCAATAGCTGGTGGCCCGTTACGTATTGGCTTATACCTCTGACGTGCTAGTGGTTAAATCCACAGCCATAGTATTGACGAGTCTTTAGAGTCCACCACACTTTCAGTTACTCAAGCTTTCGGGCGAAACGCTGTAGAGGCTGTATGGAGATATGGCAGGATCCGATCAGATACGTGCGGTATTGCACGGATCAGGATCAGACGGTTTGTACTAGAGGCCGTATAGATATATGGCAGGGTTCGATCAGATTCGTGCGGTATTGCACGGATCAGGATCGGACGAACATTACTAGCCGGCTTTGGTTTAAGCCGGATCCTAGTATAGTACAGTGTAGATTTTGTCTCATTGCATTTGTATCCGGTCGGAATACAGATGCGGGTGTGTATGCACAGTATCGGGGTTTTCCTGTAATTTATTACGGGACCAGTTTTCTGGAGTTGCCAGTTTGCATTCCGTTACGGCCGGTTTTCGTTTGTTCTTTCCCGGCCGGACTTTTCCGATGGAGGGGGTTATTTGCAATTGTGCAAATAACATTTGTGGAGGGGGTTTCTTGCTATTGTATTGATTATGATATCTTTCATCCATGCTTTTGCATTAATGAGATTTGAAGGGTTATGGTTTGGGTGTAACATTGTTATGATGATGTTTGTATATGGACACCTCCTTACTTTATCCTACCATCACCTCCCTCTTGTTCTTTGGTTCACCTCCACCATTCTCACCATAAGATATGGCCGGCCACACATTTTTGAGAGAGGATAAAAAATGAGAGAGTTTTTCATTTGTGGTGTGGCAAATTTCATTCATCTCATTTTTGATACAAGGAAAAATGAAAGCACCATTTTTCATACCTTCATTCCTCCATCTTCAAATGGCAACATCCATTACCCAAAAGAGACAAAGCACTACACTTCCTACAGCACATCTTGGGCATGTCGACTTACCGGCTTCATGCCCGAGTTGCCTCGGTATAGAGGCGGGAGCCCGTAAAAGAAACAGGCGATGTGGTGCCCTTCCGGCGAGGAGATGGAGACCGGACTTTCCGCGAGAGATCGGGACGACTACGAGAAGACCGGAGGACTCGGATCACTCGGTATATCTCTAACCCGTCTTGTTGTTAGCTAGATATAGTTTAATGGCCCGATCCGGGGTTTAGTGCGCGGTGGTGCCGGTTTGCAAAGTTCGCAAAATTAAAGCTTATCACCGTTTCCGCATTTGGCCGTCGGATTGACGACCGGGACGCCGCCGTGCACTTACAGGTAAATGTCTATGATATAATTTTAAAAATTTGAATATCCTTCTTTATAATAAAGAGGCGGATGTTCATTTTAAAAAACAAAGCCGGTGCATAATAACAGTTATTCGAAACTAAAAGTTTGCCGTTTAACAAAACTAGGTGATTTTCCTCAATATCAACATTTGCTTTAAATTCGATTTTGAGGATCAAATCACTATTTCCCAATACTCTGCTCCTTCTCAGCATCTGTAACAACTTACAGATGTGGAATCCTGATCTGGTATTGCATACTCAAAAAGCAGGGTTAATTGAGAAACAGATTCAATTACAAACACATAAAGGTGAAGCATCAATATGCTTCAAAGGGGTGGCCAGTAAGGCCTCTTCCATGGACCAGGCTTTCGACAATTGTTTTAATTTTCTTTCACTTCAGCTACAACCTCTTATGATGTCTCTCCTTCTTACCTTTTGTATACTGAACTTAGGCTAGTTGGTTTTCTTCTTACCCTTCCTTCCAGCTCCAGTTTTGGGATTGGAAAAATACTTCCAGCGTAACTGGTATATTATTTTTATTTAAAGAGCTCTCAAACTTGAGATAAGGTGGAGAGAAAAGACAAATGAATTATATCATATACAATTCACTTTCTTCAGAATTGGAGGCCATCCTTGACTGAAACACTTTCTCCGAGTTCGTATGTAACTATATGAGATGGCCTTCCATACAATATGGATCTCTGTATCGGATATAGAGTATTCTGGTGTAAGCAAAAGGGGAAGTGGGAGGGGTAAGAACATATGCGACTATGTCGTGAATTAGGGCAATCATGGCATTCCAAATCCAATGATAGTAAAAAAAGGTTCGGTTAAATTGGTATATGAGTATAAGTTTAAGGCCAGTCATAGTTCGTTGCCAAAGAGAGAAAAGAAACACTCAGTATGCACTCTATCAAGATTAGATTAGTTTATTAATTTATCTAATCAGGATGGCTCCTACTGTTTTGTCGAATCATCCTTCAAACCGTAAAAGGAGAACTAGTTGGGATCATATACACCCACAAGTTTGCTAACCGTTCAGTCAGGCCAGTATTGGTACTCCAAGGGATGTCCCTGTGCTTTCGCACGAACTAAATTTAATAACTCCGTTTCCGCATAGGCATAACACTGTAAACACTTTTCTAGACACTTAATAGCTTAATCAGTTGTGAAGTGAAAATTTTCTGGGAGTAACCATTACTCACAGTGGGAATCGGGATCCAAACTATTAAATAGAAGGTATGCAATCACATTGCAAGTTTCAACACTTGAAACCCCGATATGGTTTTTACCCCTAGGACCATGACTAAAGATCAAAACGCCAAAGGGTCATAGTCATGGTCTACCCATCATTTCATGATTAGTTTAGATCCACCCGCACAACCCTTGACTAAAGATTAAAACGATCGTATAAATGTTCTAACTAATCGCATTATAATGCAGCAGAAAAGCATTACTTAGCTGCTGTACACTACACCTTGACCAAAGATCAATATAATATAGCATGAATACAAAGCATTACTAATCTAAAATGATGGAAGGCTACGACTGGTTTTTAAGAAAACCCTTAACGTAATGAACTTGATATCGTTGAAGAAACCGAGTGGTTTTGCAAGTTTATAATAACATCAATTTTTGCTCAAGAGTGAACTCCCCGGAAAGGGATCAAGGCTCTTTCCTTATCGAATGAGGTGCAGGATATTTTTAACCGAATATCTCTATGCAAAGCAAAAGCAAACGGCTATAGTTTCTTTTGAAAAAATAAATTGGCTCCAACAACGTATATTAGTGTTTTTTTCCATTGCATTAATCAACTTAATGCAATCCCATCATTTATATTATATCACATATTATCTAGTATCGTCTCACACTATTACAGAAAAAACATGATATGAAAAGAAAATAGAATGCATTTATATCCCATCCGCATTCGTCACGGGGCATCGGGTCTTCACCATATATATATAACATCGCAGGCATATAGTCAACAATACAGGCATGTAGTAAACATATATATACGGTGAAGACCTAATGCCCCATAGCGAATGCAGATGGCGTATAAATGCTTTCTATTTTCTTTTCATGTCATGCTTTTTCTGTAATGGTGTGAGAAGATACTAGATAATATGTGATATTATCTAAATGATGGGATTGCGTTAATTCGATTAATGTAAAGGAAAACAAACCTAATATATGCAAAAGAAAAGATAAATAATACCAGTAATACATATATCATATATAAGTATATACATATTAAATCAACATTTGATTTAATATTTCTGGTTTTCTAAAAGATTGACTAGTATTATCAAACATCCGATTAAAGTCAGAATATTCGATACACGTATTTAATAGAACTCCTTCATGTATATCATACGGCCTCTATATGGATTCTCCTGAGTCAGGAAAACCTCTGTGTGTGACTCTAAAAACTCGAAAATACGCTGTCAGTAGGTTAGGATTATTTCCGATTGATCTGAAACACTTTCAGATCAATCCCCCACCGGGTTGACCTACAAGCATGTCAGCAGTACTAGCTGCACGTAACGGCTATCCAGGTATTGAACGAAAGTAAGGTCGATAAGCAAGCTCATCCGTACCCTACAGAGCCTATCGGTGACAGTCACTGTACAGTCTGGTCTCTTCGTCTAAGAGTGTCACATACTGGGTCTAGGGTTGGTACCTGTCAGACCCCTATTAACCCGATAAGTCATACCGATGTCTAGCTTATAACCAACCGAGAAACTATCGCTAACATTTATCAGTAAATCTCATCTACCCTAATCAGGGACTTATGGTTATAACCAATCGTGCACTGCACGATATCAACTCCATATACTGGAAGACACGAATCCCTTCTGATCGCTCACTGCCTCTATGTGGTTCGGAACTGTACCCAAAACTTGTTTGCATAGCTCTTTAAAGCCGTGGTAGGGTAGTAATCAAAGCACAGTAGGAACCACACAAGACACTATGACGATCTCATGTCTATAGACTACCCTGCACACATGTCACTAAAGAACTGCTATCTGACGATAGGTATAATACCATCTAGGAGTTCTTGGTTAGTCCGTCCAGTATAACTCATAACCTAATGAGCACTTATATACAATCTCCGGTGTAAAACACCAATGGATATAGGATCAACCATAGCCCAATACAGGGTAATGAAACGTATACACTAGTCTAAATTGGAGTACCAATGTGCAATCTCGATAGTCTTACGATTACAAACATTTAAGGATGTGCTTATAGACTAACCAGGCCCCACTACTGTGATCCCTATCATAATCCTGGTAGTCAAGTAAAGATCCTATGAGCTTTATCAACATATATTAGCGATACGTAATAACGATTAAAATGTATACACATGTTAAGATAAAGACAAATCGGATAGCATACTATCATCTCGAGCAGGACTGTTCTCCGTATAGGTCCTCCTTCAATTAAGTAATTAACATCCCTGTTTACTATCGAAAATGAGGAACTGAGGCGCGGGGAGCGCTTCCAGCCTGAATACGGGGGTAAATGCTATATGGAACATATCCATCCATTTCTCCAAAAATACCAAGTTGATTTATGACACTTTATATCGGAGGTTTGGTTGGACACGACCGTGGTAGCAGACTTATCAGATTCCCCTTCATATGTGAAGGGTTTTTGATTCTGGAGACGTTTTTTCCTATAGGCACAAGCCCCTGCAGTTAATTACATTATCGTCAAGTGATAACAACTTTCTCTACTTCAGGAAATCTTTATGTGTCGTGTTATAGTTTGTTTATTTTGGGGTTGCTTTTGGACTGTATATGTAGACTAATATATGTCATCGCCTGTAGGGCGCAGATTAGTCCAAATCCATTTATTATATTTGGGGTTGAACTTAGAACATATATCTCATATGAATAGGGTCCATTAGTTCAAGAATATATGTCTAAGGATCGTTAGTCGTATATGAGACTAAGATCAACTTAGATAATAGTGAGCATATGTGCTCAACTGATCATTTGATCATATATGAAGTATAAGCTTCCATACTTAGCATATGTTGGCTAAGTTACAAGATTTAGCTTGTCATCGGGTGCGCTTTCTATGGGTAGCCCGTAGATAGTATACGGTAGTCAATTTAGTGACAGGCCGCAGGGCAACATATTAGTTTAGGGACATTGCGGTCTATCTTCCAGCTTGCATGCATGCGTATATATTACGTGGCGAAGTGAACATCTAAATGGGATGCGCCCGATATTGGGGTGCGATCCAATTTTAAGGCATTTATATTTCCTTCAAAGGCATACATACACATATATGTATGCTTGGGATGGTGTTTGTTAGGATGGTGCGCTTCTATATGGAGTGCGCATCACTATGAGATGCACCAATATGGGGTTAAGACATGTCATATCTTTCATCAAGTTAGGATGAGAAAAGAGTCATCGATTGTTGGGACCCGCCACCTTTCTGAAAACATTGAGGAATTACAATGCCGTATATCAGAGGTGTGGAAAGATGTATCTTCAAACCAAATCCCATATGTTAGATCTTGCTGGAAGGGCTTCTATATTTTATTTAAAGATCATTAGTGAGACTAAAAGCAACTTAGGTAACATGGGCTAAGGCTAGGGCTAAGGCATGGGCTAAGGATCTTTAGTCGTATATATGACTAAGATCAACTTAGATATCACGAGCTAAGGGCCGTTAGTCGTATATAGGACTAAGGTTAATTTAGAAATATGGTATAAGGATCGTTAATCTTGTTTTCAAATTAAGATCGATTTAAAAATATGTTTTATTTGATCGTAAGATCACATATAAGAAACAGAAGTTTCAATACTTAATTATTTTTAACTAAGTGATCAAGTAAAATCTTACTGTCTAAGTGCGCATATGCACATATACATATATCTTCTTTAAAGAGGGTGCACACGTACATATCACGTGCTTGCGCACTTGTTTATGGTCGGAGGGCTGCGCACATGCATATTATATGGTCCACACTTGTTATCAGGTCAAATTCCTATGTTCGCTTGTATAAGTGCGCACATATTGAAAAGTCAATATCTTTCATTTGCGCACACATAAATTTCACGTGATGCGCATATCTTCATGGGCAACATTTATCATCTGCGCTCACGTGGATGTCACGTGACACGCATACCTTCATAGGCGGTATTCATCAAGTGCGCTCACGTGCATATCATGTGATGCGCAAATCTCCAGAGACAATATTTTTCCATACGTACACGTATGTATCACGTGATACACAAGTCTGAATGAACAATTTTTTTATCAAGTGTGCACTGAGTTTGGGTATACATGATTTGAACAAAAAGCAAAGGCTTTCAAATGAAGGGATGGCTTCTGTTCTTTGATTTTTCTTCTCTTTTTCTTCTTCTTTTCTTTTTCAAGAAGCAAAAACTTAAACTTTTATGATGCGCATCCTTAATAGGGTCTTTTTTAAACCTTAGGATTAAGCTCTCATAAAAGTTGAAAATTTTGTAAAAGGAGAGATCAATAATAAAATCTCTTAATCTTTTATATAGTGAATCGATGGATTCAGAAAAGAAGCATAGGCTTCTATGTAAAGTAAAAGCTTTCTTTTTTTATGTAAAGCCGTAGTTTTTTAGAAGAGATGTCTTTTTCTTCTTCTTTTTTATTTTACCTAGTCGAAGGAAGAAGATGGGAGTTTTTTCTCTTGAGTTTATGGGGGGTTTGTTGTATACTTTTTCTATGTATGAGGCTCTTATTTATGGAGAGAAAAAATTAGGGTTTGTTAGATCTATTTTTGTCTCAATTTGATTTTAAATTGATTCATATCAATTAAAGGTGACATGCACACCATTAAATTAAGATCCTTGGATCTTTGGTTAAGATATCTTAACCAACAAAAGATTTTTCTTCTAAATAAAGATTTAAATCTTTATTAGCAAGATTTATTCCTTGTTAGTAGCGTCTGTTTCATGGGGTACGCTTGCGCACTTGTTGGATTGATTTTGTGATACATGCGCATCGTTGGATCTTTGATCCCCAAATTTATTTGATTTGTTTTGTTGTTATTATTATTATTATTATTTTTTTATTTTTTATTTGATGGGACTGGCTATGATCAGGGTGCGCATGCGCACGTGCATTGCATGCGTCGCATGTCTCGGAAATGGGACTTTGCCACTTGTGAAGATACTACATGTGAATTTTAAAGAACTAGCAGATGCGCACGTGCTTTGCACATGCGTGTGGAACTCAGTGATTTTTACTAAGTGCACATGATAAGGATGCGCGCACGTGTAGTTTCCTATCTTATGCATTAGCTTTCATATGCGTATGTATATAAGTGCGCATGTCATCAAGGTCACTTTTCTATCAAGTGCGCATTTGACACTTGAGCAATTGTCTTTAGTCATTTTATTATAAGTGCAACTTATATTGATGCGTACTTAAATAAGTGCAAACAATCCCGCAATCACAATAATTGCTTTGAGAGCACTATATCCAACAGAGACAACGGTTTAATAAATAGGTCAGCTATGTTGTCATGTGTGTCCACCTTCTGAATTTTCACATGTGTTTTTTGTTAATCTCTCTAGCAATATGGTATTTTCTTTCTATGTGCTTAGATTTTTGATGTGCTCTTGGTTACTCCACTTGAGCAATAGCTCCACTATTGTCACAAAATAGTGGAATAGGAAACACATGTGAAGGAACACCACCAAGCTCATGGACAAACATATTTATTCACACTCCCTCCTTAGCTGCTTCGCTTGCGTCTACATATTCAGCTTATAAAGTGGAATTTGCAGTGACATCTTGATTTATACTTCTCCAGATAAATGCACCCTTGGAAATGACATAAACATATCCTAATAAAGATTTTCTATCATCGGGATCAGATTGGAAATCGGAATTTATTTATCTCTCAATACCCAAGTTATTTGCAACATAAACTAAGCAATAATCTTTAGTTCGACGCAAATAATTAAATATGGTTTTTACAGCAGTCCAATGTTCCTCACCTGGAGTGGACTGAAACGTACTTACAAGGCCCACTGCATAGGCTATGTCGGGTTTGGTACACAATATAGCATACATCAAACTACCAACTGCCGAAGCATATGGTATACTTTTAAAGCGCTCAATCTCATTCTCAATTTTAGTACACATTTCCTTAGAGAGTGAGATTCCATGTCTAGCAGAAAACATTCCTTTTTTGGAATCTCGCATATTAAACCTTTTAAGAATCTTATCCACGTAAGTAAATTATGACAATCCTATACGTCTCTTTACTCTATCTCTATAAAGTTTGAGACCCAAAATATAGGAAGCTTGACCAAGACCTTTCATAGAGAACTTGTCTGAAAGCCACAATTTAACAGATGTCATCAAACCTACATCATTCCTAATGAGTAGTATGTTATCTACATAGAGTATTATGAACACAATAGAATCATTTTGTTGCTTTTTGTACATACAAGACTCTTCAGGATTTTGGACGAAATCATATTGCTTAATCGTTTCATTAAAACGAATATTCCAACTCCTAGAAACTTTTTTAAGTCCATATATTGACCTGTTCAATTTAAATACCGTACTTTCTTGAGTTTTACATACAAAACCTTTAGATTATTGCATGTAAATGTCTTCCTCAAGATATCCATTCAAGAAGACTATTTTCACATCCATTTGCCATATTTCATAGTCATAATATGCCGCTATGGCTAATAAGACTTTAATGGACTTTAACATCACAACATGAGAAAAAGTTTCCTTATAATCAATTCCTTCTTTTTGAGTGTAGCTTCTTGCCACTAAGCGAGCTTTAAATATCTCTACATTTCCATCAGCTCTACGTTTCTTTTTATATATCCACTTGCATCCAATGAGTTTTATTCTATTAAGTGGATCAACCAAACTCCAAACCTGATTTTTTGGGTTAGCCTAGCACCTCATGAAGGGTTTGGAAGCATCACATGTACCAAATGTAGAGTCTTTAGGGTGCTAAGTTAACAAACATCGGATCGTGCCTAGAAAATTAGGGTTTGTAAAATTTTCACATCAACATATGAAAGAATAGATGGGGTTTAGAGAGTACAACCTTTGTAGCTCCCTACGCTAGACTCCTTAGCTACTTGGGGTTTGAAAAAGCTCCGCTTGAACTCCTCGAGGTCACCGATGATCCACCCGGAGTCCGCTTTGTCCAAGCTCGCAACTTTACCCGATCAAGAGAACGAAATGAAGCTAACACTCCAAACAAGTGGGCTAGACTTGTGTAGAATGGTGTTGTGGTTCTCTTTCTCACTTCAAAATCCTAACTTGATGAGTATATTGCTCACTACAAAAATCTAGAGAGCAAATGATCAAGGTTGATGAAGATGATGGCTTTTTAGAAGAAGAGAAGAAAAACTCTCTCAAGAAAAATGAAAAATATAAGTATATATATTTTTCATCTCTCATTTCCAACCATGGTTAATTATATAGATATTATTGTAATGGAGTTAAAAGCACGAAAGGAAAATAAGCCAAGGGTTAAAAGGTAGGTGAGCATGGTAAGGTAAAGAAGAGTGTAGAAACTTTCTATCATTTAACCCTTTTTCTTTTCCTTTTTGTTTTAATTCAAAAGCAATAAAAATCCATATAATAACCATGGTGTGATTCTTATATTGCCACCATTCTCAATGTATAAGCAACCATGATAGATGTATGTATGTATGTATGTGTATATGTACATCCATATGTGCATGAATAAAAAAGGAATGCATACATGCATCCATACATCCAAAGAAACAAGAAAGGATTTCTAGTGAGAATCTAATGGTTAAATGATAAATCAACACTTGATTTATCAATCCGGCCATATCACATACGACCCCTACCAAAAGCAAGCCGCCCGATCATTATACGGTATCCTATACGCGCATTTTAATCGGGTCCATGGGCATATCGCATACGCGCACCACAACGTTTCGCCTGGACTAGGAAACTCCATTGTGGGACTCGGAGACTCGTCAATACGTCGGCAGTGGGTGATGATCATATCAAGAACCCCCAAGCCGCAAGCGGTCAGCTAAACGTAACAGCCACCCGGGTATTGAGCGATCAGAAGAGAACAAGCGAACCTGCTATAACTCCCATCGAGCCAATCGGCGACACTACCATGCAGTCCGGTCTCCTCGTCTGATATGTCGCATATCAAGTCTTGGGGTGGTAAACGTCAGACCCCAATAACCGATAAGTCATGCCGATATTAGGCTCATAACGGGTCGAGAAACTACTGGTAACACTTACCAGCAAATCTCTGAATCAGCCCTGGCCAGGGACTTCCCTGTTACGGCCAATCGAGCACAGCGCAACATCAACCCCCAATACCGGGAGAGACGAAACCCCTCCTATCGCTCATTGCCTCCATGTGACTCGGGACTGTACCTAAAAACCACCGTTTTGCATGCCCTCATGGACGTGGTAAGGTGGAGATCAAAGCACAGTGGGAATCACACAAGACTCTATAACGATCTCGGGTCTACAGACTAACCTGCACAAGTGTCACCAGAGAACTGCCATCTGACGTGAGGTATAATACCATCTAAGAGTTCTCGGCGAGTCCGTCCAGTGTACCCAGTCTCCACTGAGCACCCGTATACCATCTCTGATGTCAAACACCAATGGATATGGGATCATCCATCGCCCATCTCATGGGTTGAGAAGCGTATACGCTAGTCTACACTGGTATATCGATGCCCCATCTCGATACATCTACGACTAGGGACCTTGAAGGATGTACTTATGGACTACTATGTCCCCACTAGTATGATCTGCATCATAGTCCAGGTAGTCAAGTACACATCCTAAGGGCTTTACCAACATGTAACTATAAGACAGTTTAAAGAGACTAGTATACATGTTAAGATAAAGTGCAACTAGATAGCATACTATCATATCGAGCAAGAAAGTCATCTCTATATATGTCCAAGCATCCAATATAATATACATTATCTGTACAATACTGGCCTCTAGGGCATACATACAACTAACAATCTCCCACTTGCACTAGGGCCAACTGCTGTAGTATCGCATACCGAGCATCCCGAAGAGTCTCTCAAACTGTATCTGGGGAATGGCCTTCGTGAGTGGATCCGCTGTGTTATTCTTCGTGTCAACCCTCCTGACCTCGATCTCCCGGCGATCAACTATCTCCCGGATCAGGTGATACCGCCTCAAAATATACCTGGATCGCTGATGTGACCTGGGTTCCTTGGCCAAAGCCACCGCTCCATTGTTATCGCAATACAAAGGTATTGGATGCTCAATGGATGGAACCACTCCAAGTTCAGTAATGAACTTCTTGATCCAGACAGCCTCTTTGGCAGTATCATTGGCAGCGATGTATTCAGCCTCCATCGTCGAGTCTGCCACGGTTTCCTGCTTGGAACTCTTCCAGCTAACCGCCCCTCCGTAAAGGGTAAAGACAAATCCCGACTGCGACTTAGAGTCGTCCTTATCACTCTGGAAGCTCGAATCGGTAAAGGACTCCACTTGGAGTTCTCCGTTACCATACACTAAGAGCATCTCTTTAGTCCTTCGCAAGTACTTGAGAATGCTTTTCACAGCTGTCCAGTGACTCTCTCCAGGATCAGCTTGATACCTGCTCACTACACTTAGTGAGTATGCTACATCGGGTCTGGTACATAGCATCGCGTACATGATAGAGCCTACAGCCGAAGCATAGGATATCCCTTGCATGCGAGCTCTCTCCAAATCAGTCTTGGGAGACATCTCTTTGGAGAGAGTGACTCCAGAGATCGTGGGTAAATTCCCACGCTTGGATTCTTCCATACTAAACCTTTTTAGTATGGTGTCAATGTACCTGGATTGGGACAATCCCAATATCCGTTTGGATCTATCTCTATAGATCCTGATTCCCAATATGCAGGAGGCATCACCAAGATCTTTCATTGAGAATCTTTATGATAAGAAGAGCTTGACCGATTGCAGTATAGGAATGTCATTTCCTATCAAGAGTATGTCGTCCACGTACAATACGAGGAAGACAGCCTTACTCTCTGCCACCTTCTTGTAGATACAAGGTTCATCTGGGTTTTTGACGAAATCAAACTCTTTGATAACGATGTCAAAGCAGATGTTCCAACTCCGCGATGCTTGCTTTAATCCATAAATGGATTTAAGCAGCTTGCACACCTTCCCGCTGCTCCCACTGTCTACGAAGCCCTCTGGCTGAGTCATGTACACGCACTCTTCTAAATCACCGTTTAGCAAGGCGGTCTTAACATCCATTTGCCAGATTTCGTAATCATGATATGCAGCGATGGCAATCATGATCCGGATGGATTTAAGCATAGCCACTGGAGAAAAGGTTTCGTCATAGTCCACACCTGGTCTTTGACGAAAACCCTTTGCAACAAGTCTAGCTTTGAAAGTCTCCACTTTCCCATCTACACCAAGTTTTTTCTTGAAGATCCACTTGCTCCCAATGGGTTTTACCCTTTCAGGAGCAACTTCCAAAGTCCATACTTTGTTGGTGTACATGGATTCCATCTCGGACCGCATAGCATCCAGCCATTTCACCGAGTCCCTACTCGTGATGGCCTGCTCGAAGCTAGTTGGGTCATCATCGTCCATGATGCAATCCTCACTCCCACCATCCATGAGAAAACCGTAGTATCTCTCAGGTTGGCGAGGAACCCTACTAGATCGGCGGAGTGGCTGGGGTTCATTGGGAACTACGGAATCTTCTGGTTCCACCAGATCTTCTGTTGCATCTTTTGTAGCTGGAACCTCTTCCAGTTCTACCTCATGACCACTAATCTCTTTTTCAAGAAATTCCTTTTCTAAAAAGGTGGCATGCCGAGAAACAAACACTCTTTGTTCCTCAGGGTGGTAGAAGATATACCCTTGTGAATTCTTGGGATATCCTATAAATTTGCATAGAACAGACCGTGCCTCGAGTTTGTCCGGATTTTGTCGTTTGACATAGGCTAGACAACCCCATATCTTAACATAGTTAAGACATGGTCTCTTCCCTTTCCATATCTCATATGGAGTGGTAGGCACAGATTTGGTGGGGACCATATTCAATAGATGTATGGCTGTTTCAAGCGCATACCCCCAGAAGGAAATAGGTAACTCAGCTGTGCTCATCATAGAGCGCACCATATCTAATAGGGTGCGGTTCCTCCGTTCTGATACACCATTGTGCTGTGGTGTATATGGAGGAGTCAGCTGAGAGAGAATCCCATTCTCTTTTAGGAAGTCCAGGAATTCACTGCTCAAGTATTCACCTCCTCGATCAGATCGAAGGATTTTAATACTTTTTCCGGTTTGGTTCTCGACTTCTTGTTTATATTCTCTAAATTTCTCAAAAGCTTCAGACTTATGTCTTATCAAGAACACATGTCCGTATCTTGAGAGATCGTCAGTGAATGTAATGAAGTATGAAGAACCATCCCTGGCATGTGTAGACATGGGACCGCATACATCACTATGTATCAGTCCCAAGAGTTCGGTAACTCTTTCTCCGTGTCCCGTAAACGGAGTTTTGGTCATCTTGCCTTTGAGACATGACTGGCAAGTGTCATAAGATGAAAATTCGAACCGTTTCAAATATCCATCCTTATGCAACTTAGCCAGTCGTATCGCATTAATGTGACCCAGTCTACAATGCCACAAGAAGGATTCGTTCAGTTCTGAACTCTTCCTCTTGTGTGTGTTTGTTATGCTCAGAACTGTTGATTGATTTAGAACATAAATGCCATTGCACAACGTGCCTGATCCAACCAACTTTTGGTTACGAAAAATGTTCATAACATTATCCTGTAATACAAAATTATATCCCTCTTTACTCAACAAAGAAACCGATATAATGTTGCATATCAGGTTCGGCATGTAATAGCATTAGTTCAGAACCAATGTATTACCTGTTGGTAATGCAAGATGATATTCCCCGACAGTCTTAGCTGCAACAATTGCACCATTTCCAACTCTAATGTCTTTATCACCTTCTCCAAGTTCTCTACCTTTCCTGAGCCCATGTAACTGATTACATATATGGGATCCTGACCAGGTATCTAATACCCAGGACGTAGGGCAAATGGAGAAACAGTTCTCTGTAACGAACACACCCGAAGAAAATGTATCAACATGTACTTTCTTCAATCGGGTGGCATGGGAATCCTGGTATTCCCCTATATCCTGTTCAGTCCTATAACTCTTATAAGAAAGAACGGAACCAACGTTCCCCAGCACAGTATAACATGCGGGTTCGGTCAATACATCCATATTATTATCTTGATTAGGGCATGACATGGTCGCTACCTGGAGAGAGAGAGAAGAAAACACTTTAGCGTATGCTCTTGCAAGATCAGATTGGTTATTATCTTATCTAATCAGGATGGCTCCCACTGGTTTTTATCAAATCTTCCTTCAAACCTTAAAAGGAAAAACTAGCCGGGATTAATTACACCTTACAACTTCGCCGATCTTTCAGCCAGGCCAGTGTCGGTACTTTGAGGGAGGTTCCCCGTGCTTTCGCACGGACCTAATTAAAGTAAACCTCGTTTTCCCAGAGGCGTAACCCCGTTGACACCTTTCTAGACACCTACTTGATCGGCTAATTGTCCTGTGTAAAACTCTTCCAGGAGTAACAATTACTCGCAGTGGGTATCGGGATCCAACTATCTCATAGAAGGTATGCAATCTCATTGCAAATTTCAACACTTGAAATTCCCGACAATATTTTGCCCCTAACGTGCTATGACCTTGACGAAAGCCAACAAACCACAGCCCGCTAGTCAAGTTCAACCCGTACATTTCTTGACTGAATTAAACCCACCCGCACGACCCTTGACGAAAGCCAACAAAGCCGTATGACTACCCTAATCCAGTCGCATCATATGCAGCAGATAAACAGCACATAGCTACCGCACACTACACCTTGACGAAAGCCAACAAATGTAGCACGAATACTATATGCAACTTATCTGAAATGACGGAGGGCTACGACAGGTTTTTCTGAAAACCTATTGCGTAATGAACTTGATATCGTTGTAGAATCAAGTGAAGTTTTGAAATGGAGTGATTTTGAGGCTTTTCTAGTTTTGCTAAAGGGGTCACTCCCGGTGAAGGGATCGTCGGCCCTTTCCTCGTCAAATGAGGTGCGGGATATATCATATATATCACTGTGCAAAGCAGTAACTATAGAAGCAATCAAAAGTCAAACCGAGTGTGTAGCATCTGCCAGTTATTGCTAAAGGGGTCACTCCCGGTGAAGGGATCTCGGCCCTTTCCTCATCGAATAAGGTGCAGGGTATATCATATATACCGCTATGCAAAGCAAAACTGTAGCTACGCTTTTATTTTAAAATTTGTTTCTACAACATCTATTAGGTTTCTTTTCTTTAATTAATCACATTAATGAAGTCCCATCATTAAAGTCACCTAAACATCACAGATAAATACGACGTACATTTATGCCATCCGCATTCGCCTCGATGTCCCCTCGTGCACCGTTAGGTTAGGTAACTAACGACAGAGCAGGGAAGGGCTAGTACGAGTGTAAAACATAAGTAACGCCTATATAATATATCATATATACTATATACTGTATCCATCAGAACATATCAAATGATCACATCACAGATATCGCAGTAGAAACATAGATATAATATGGGATATACTAGGACGTCCGTATTTAGTATTTAGCCAAAATAGAAAATACGGATTCCACAGTCGCGATGAATAGCCAAGCCCACACCCTGGACCCCTACGAGAGAGGCAAGCGACCCTACCAATTCTGGAGTTTAGGAAACCCGGTCTCGACTCCTCGAGATGGCCTCCCACTGAACCCCAGAACCCGGTCACCTGTGCTCCCCTCCTTGGGTCCATCCTAATGCGGAAAAGTAAATAATATACAACACAGGTGGCATCGACCTCAACCCGGAAGTGCCCTAAATAAAAGAATATTATATTACATTTGAATTTACATGAATGAAAATATAAAACTCTCATCTCACATAAAAAAAACCCCGGCTATTCAATCGCAACAATCCTGCACATCATATCTCAGCAACACATAATATCACATATCATCAACGTAAGTATGTATGCATACACCGATTGTCGTCGACGTATAGCAACGACAATCGGCAATACCGCTACATACAACACTTACGGTCACAGAAAAGAAAGTGTAAAACTGCAATATCTGGAATCCACATTCTCTTTAGACATCGTAAATGCGAAGTATCACATACCTCGTATTTCATGTCTTATAATATGAATTCCACACATTGCATCAAATTCCAGATAATTAGACAGTATTAAAGTTTTCGAACGAACGATCAAATACCTAAAATTCACTAAAGCTCAACACTTGAGCGAAGTTCAAAAACTTGGAGTGTGACACAGTAGTAGCGGTCCGGCCGTAGAAGGGTCAAGCCAACGCCTCACATGTGGCACGCCGTACTGCCCCAAACCCTAAGGTTCAAAGGGCAGTTCAAGACGGTCACATAATCGAGTTAAGGTTTGTTGTCTTCTAGAGGGACCACCACAAAACTTGCACGAACCTCCGAAGGATTTAAACCCCGTGAAAAGTGAGCAAATGATACTCGTTCAAACACTTCAATACTTTCTAATTTACCCGGAAAAGTCACGAAATCAAAATTCCGATCGAACTGTCGAGTCCAAAACCATCTCCAGAATTTTCAGCACTAAATTCAGATTAAAAATACCCTAAAAAATATACAAGCAGAACACAACATTACAGTATAAAATTGATGCAGTGATCGATTTGTACGGCCGCGGAATAGCGGCCTAAGCAAGCTTAGGCCGCGTTTCCGCGGCAAAATTAACTGTTCATCGCATCATTTTTAAATCGTAATTCTTATATTTTCCTGCTGAATTTTTTACATATTTTTAATTCTAAAAAACAGCAATTTTTAAAAAATGTCCAGAGAGTGCTCAAAAATCCGTATTTTTGGTTCGATCGGAGTTTTAACTTCGTAAAATTGTCGCCTAATGTTCTAGGTCGACTCTGATACCAATGTTGGGTTAGCCTAGCACCTCATGAAGGGTTTGGAAGTATCACATGTACCAAAGGTAGAGTTTTTAGGGTGCTAAGTTAACAAACATCGGATCGTGCCTAGAAAATTAGGGTTTCTAAAATTTTCACATCAACATATGAAAGAATAGATGGGGTTTAGAGAGTACAACCTTTGTAGCTCCCTACGCTAGACTCCTCAGCTACTTGGGGTTTGAAAAAGCTCCGCTTGAACTCCTCGAGGTCACCGATGATCCACCCGGAGTCCGCTTTGTCCAAGCTCGCAACTTTACCCGATCAAGAGAACGAAATGAAGCTAACACTCCAAACAAGTGGGCTAGACTTGTGTAGAATGGTGTTGTGGTTCTCTTTCTCACTTCAAAATCCTAACTTGATGAGTATATTGCTCACTACAAAAATCTAGAGAGCAAATGATCAAGGTTGATGAAGATGATGGCTTTTTAGAAGAAGAGAAGAAAAACTCTCTCAAGAAAAATGAAAAATATAAGTATATATATTTTTCATCTCTCATTTCCAACCATGGTTAATTATATAGATATTATTGTAATGGAGTTAAAAGCACGAAAGGAAAATAAGCCAAGGGTTAAAAGGTAGGTGAGCATGGTAAGGTAAAGAAGAGTGTAGAAACTTTCTATTATTTAACCCTTTTTCTTTTCCTTTTTGTTTTAATTCAAAAGCAATAAAAATCCATATAATAACCATGGTGTGATTCTTATATTGCCACCATTCTCAATGTATAAGCAACCATGATGTATGTATGTATGTATGTATGTGTATATGTACATCCATATGTGCATGAATCAAAAAGGAATGCATACATGCATCCATACATCCAAAGAAATAAGAAAAGATTTCTAGTGAGAATCTAATGGTTAAATGATAAATCAACACTTGATTTATCAATCCGGCCATATCACATACGACCCCTACCAAAAGCAAGCTGCCCGATCATTATACGGTATCCTATACGCGCATTTTAATCGGGTCCATACGCATATCGCATACGTGCACCACAACGTTTCGCCTGGACTAGGAAACTCCATTGTGGGACTCTGAGACTCGTCAATACGCCGGCAGTAGGTGATGATCATATCAAGCACCCCCAAGCCGCAAGCGGTCAGCTAAACGTAATGGCCACCCATGTATTGAGCGATCAGAAGAGAACAAGCGAACCTGCTACAACTCCCATCGAGCCAATCGGCGACACTACCGTGCAGTCCGGTCTCCTCGTCTGATATGTTGCATATCAAGTCTAGGGGTGTTAAACGTCTGACCCTAATAACCGATAAGTCGTGCCGATGTTAGGCTCATAACGGGTCGAGAAACTACTGGTAACACTTACCAGCAAATCTCTGAATCAGCCCTGGCCAGGGACTTCCCTGTTACGGCCAATCGAGCACAGCGCAACATCAACCCCCAATACCGGGAGAGACGAAACCCCTCCTATCGCTCATTGCCTCCATGTGACTCAGGACTGTACCCAAAAACCACCGTTTTGCACGCCCTCATGGACGTGGTAAGGTGGAGATCAAAGCACAGTGGGAATCACACAAGACTCTATGACGATCTCGGGTCTACAGACTAACCTGCACAAGTGTCACCAGAGAACTGCCATCTGACGTGAGGTATAATACCATCTGGAAGTTCTCGGCGAGTCCGTCCAGTGTACCCAGTTTCCATTGAGCACCCGTATACCATCTCTGATGTCAAACACCAATGGATATGGGATCATCCATCGCCCATCTCATGGGTCGAGAAGCGTATACGCTAGTCTACACTGGTATATCGATGCCCCATCTCGATACACCTACGACTAGGGACCTTGAAGGATGTACTTATGGACTACCATGTCCCCACTAATATGATCTGCATCATAGTCCAGGTAGTCAAGTACACATCCTAAGAGCTTTACCAACATGTAACTATAAGACAGTTTAAAGAGACTAGTATACATGTTAAGATAAAGTGCAACCAGATAGCATACTATCATATCGAGCAAGAAAGTCATCTCTATATATGTCTAAGCATCCAATATAATATACATCGTCTGTACAATACTGGCCTCTAGGGCATATATACAACTAACAATTATGATACATGAAATCCATTTCCGCTTTCATGAGATTAACCCACTTACTAGAATCCACGTCTGACATGGATTCACTGTTATTCCTTGGATCCTCATCCCCGTCGACACTTTTCATCAAATATGTCTCATTGTTAATTCTGTACTTTACAGGAAGACGAATGATCCTATTTGATCTCCTTGTTGCAATAGGTGTATCAACAATAATAGTTTCTAGTGGTGGATCCCTATCTCTACTAACACTTGTACCTCTCACTAAATTTGTAGAATCTTCTAACAAATTAGGATTTTCTCCCACTGAAAAAGATGACTCTTCTAATGGAAAAGATGAGTTTTCATCAAGAGCTACACCTCCTTGGCCAACAATTTAGTATCCATAAAGAACATGTTTCTGCTTACGGTGATTGTATGATCACTAGGATTATAAACATAATACCCAGTGCTATTCTTAGAGTAGCCTACAAATAAGCATCTATATGTCCAAAATTCCAATTTGTCCATCATTTTTTTCTAACTTGGGTTATACAATCATAAATTTTCAAATGTCTTATACTCGGTTTTCTTCCTTTCCATATCTCATATGGAGTAGAAGAAACAGATTTGGTAGGAACTCTATTTAGCAAATAATTCACAGTCTCTACTGCAAAACCCCATAAGAATAGAGGAACCTCTAAATGACTTGTTGAATTTGTTGGGTAGCATTTACTCACCTTAGTTTTGATATTGAACAAGATACTATTTAATTATTTTACAAACTGATGATACTTGCAGTTGAGTTTTATGTTTTCAGTGTGAGATACATAATATGTATTGCAATATCGAAGTAAAAGAATAAGTATAACGATATCGAAGAGCAAAAGGTTATGATGTAGATTTACAAGACGTACAGATGAAGAAATCAATAAGAACGAGCTTGGCAATATTGAAAAGCAAAAGAACATGATGGCATGGATTATCAAGGCGTTTATCAAGACAAAGCGACAAAAAATTAAATGGATATGGATTTGGAGATGAAGACTCAAAGCGACTCAGAGAACATGCTACAAAGTGTAATACTTGTAATTTCTCATTTATTGAGTTGTAGATTATCTCGTATAAGTAAAACAATTTTAAAGTCTTCAAAAATCTAAAATATCACATTTATCTGTTCTTGAGCCGGCTCATAGTTGCCTTGAGCTATCTCATATGTCTTTTGATCTCTTCATTTAGTTCCTGTCTCCTTGAGACGGCTTATGTTGCTCTTGAACCGGCTCAACACTTGATTTCATGGATATTTAAGTCCCTGTGTGCTTGAAATAGGTCATGTTGATCTTGAGCCGGCTTAATACATGTCTTGATCGATTTAGTTATTCTCTGAGTTGTTGAAACGACTCTTGCCTTTCTTGCACCGGCTCAACATATGACCGTTTGAAATCCCTCAAATTATTCTCGATCAATTCTTTCCAGATTTGTGGGATTCTTTCCCAGTTCTTTAAATATGGTCTTGGACGAATTATTTCACAACAATTCTATAAATTATTCATCATCTCTCTTGCTTTCATTTTGCGATCATCATCTCTCAAGTTTTCGAAACCCTAGTTGTCACCAGGTTTGAAATATATTTGGGTTTTTCGAAAGCTTTTTGTTTTGAACTTTTGCAAAGGATTTTCTAAACGTGTTTTGAATCTCTTGCCTTAGCAAAATCTTGATCTCTTATTTTAAACTCTTTATAAATTCTTTTGAGATTAAAAAGGTGCTACAAACTTGACTTTATCATATACCCTAATTCTCCGGTTTCAAAATTGTGATTGATTCTATATGAGATTAGGAGTTGATTTTTGTTATAGTGTTATAACTGAAAGTTGTAAAAGTTTTCTCTGAGCCTATATAAAAGATTACCCGGTGGAGGTGGTCCATCAATGTTGAGTTGTAAAGGTTTGATATGAGGTTGTTGAAAAGATTATTAGATGGAGGTGGTCCATCAGTTATAAAGGTTTCTTCACCTTAAGAAGTTTGAATAGTGGATGTTCCTAGGGGGAGACCTAAGTGGATGTTAGTGTATATGCCCTACGAGCCATTATTGTATCATACTAGCTTGTATATTTTAATGGAAGCTTGAGATATTCACAGTTGTATTAACAGTTTTGCTCAACATAGTAGTATGCTACTTGGTTTATATCTATCTTAATATGTGTATATGTTTCTTTTAGCATATCGCAAATACATATTGATAGAGCCCATAGGATCTTGCTTGACTACCAGCGTTGTGATGGCAGTCACACTAGTGGGAGCTGGGTAGTCTATAAGCACATCCTTTTTCAGGTCCCTAGTCGTAGGATTATCGAGACAGGGCATCGATACTCCAGAGTAGACTAGTGTGTACGCTTCTCATCCCAGCAGGGGAAATGGTCTGTCCCACAGCCATTAGTACGTTGTACTAGAGATAGTATGCAGGTGCTCGTTGGGTAACGGGTACACCGGACAGGACTCGTAGGGAACTATTGGTTGGTATTATATCCGTCGTCAGTTAACAGTTCCCAGGTGACATGAGTACAACATAGTCCGTAGATTTGACACTGCTGGTTCGTCTCGAGTGTGTTCCCACTGTTCTTAGATTGCTATCCTACCACGGCTCAAAGGAGTCGTGCAAACAGGTAGCAGTTGGGTGCAGTCCCGAAGCACTTGGAGGCAGTGGCAGTTAGAAAGGATTCTTCTCTCCCGATATTGGGAGTCGATATCGCACTATGTTTGGAGAGCCATTACGCAAAGTCCCTGGTCAGGGCAAACGAGATTTACTGATAGGATTTCCAGTAGCTTCTCAAGGTGTAATGGGCTTCACTCTGACACGACTTATACCGCCTTTTAGGGGACTGACGCTTACCGCCCCCTAGACCCGATATGCGATAGTCTTAGACGAACAGACCGGACTGTACGGAGATTGTCACATCAGGCTCAGTAGGAGTTCGGATGGGTTTCCTCATCGGCCTTCTTATCGACATCTATCTGGGGACCGTTACATACAGCTAGTACCGCTTGCGGCCTGTGGTTAAACCCACTGCCGGCGTAGAGTCGAGTTTTTAGAGTCCCACACAGAGAGTTTCCTTGCTTCAGGCGAAATGACATAGAGGTCGTATGGTTTTACGCAGGGTTCGGACATATACGTATACTTGTGCACATATGATGTTCGGACAGTTTATACTAGCGGGCTTTGGTTTAAGCCAGATTCTAGTATTGGATTTTTGGATTTATGCAGTCTCAGTATATCCGTGTTTTTCGTAAATACGAATGGGAGGGGCATTCTCGTAATTACTCGAGAAGCTTCTAGAAGAAAGGTGACTCATTATATTTTAATTCATTTATGGATTAAGCTTAATGAGCTGGAGGAGATGATTTGTAATTTGCATTAAATGAAACCATGACTCATTAGATGATTCATTCATCTGTATTAAATGAAGCATGAAGATATTTGTGCAAGATATTTTATGCTTCATAATATATACACAAATGAGTTATTTTTCATTTCATAATAACAAACACATTCTCTCTCCTCAAGCTCTCATCTTCTTCAACTTAACCCTAATCCTCTCATATGTTGAGATCCCAAGGGTTAGAAAGACTAATAGATCCTTAATCCACTTCTATATCTTTTTGGTCACTTGGATTAGCAATCCTAGCTACTTAGTTACCTCAAGTGAGAGGTTAAAACTTGGAGAAGGAACTCTTGGGTGGATCTTCTATCACATCGAGGAGGCCGACGAGGAGGTGAACAACAAGAACAAGAAGGACTAGTATCTTGAGGTATAATCATCTATCATAGTAGTTTAGCACTTCTAGATAGTTGTTAGTTAGGGTTTAGCAAAGATCCGTAAAGTTAGTCGATATTACCTTAAACAAAATGATTGTTTTACCTATTCCACCTCCTCGCATCTTGTGAGGTGTCTAATATCGACTTACAGTGGTATCAGAGCCTGGCTAAACCATAACTAACATGTTAGCAAAGTCTTTATAAATTCGATCGCTAAATAATCCCGAAAAACCGACGTTTTGACCAACTGTCTGCCGATTTTAAAACGGGGTATAAAAATTTTTCAGGGACCCTTAAAAATAAAAGCAGGGTTTTTAAAGAATTGTGAAGAAATTTAGGATCGTGACTCGACCAAACCACCGCGGAACCGCGGCCGATCCAAGCGATCCGCCGCGGATCCGCGGCCGAGTTGATACCGAATCAACCCAAATTTGCTCAGTTATTCTTCTGTGTTGATGTTGTGTTTTCTGGGATGTTTTGTTTCTGCTCAGGTTTTTTGTGCGCAGAGAATTGTTTGGAGTAGATTCATATGTGTTGCTTGATCTAAATTCTAAGAACTTTGGCTAACTGGATTATATCTGTGTTGTGTTTAATGTGTTCGTAAACCTTCCCTAATTGCTAGTATGTCGGTTAGCAGGGGGTTGCACATTTCTGTAATGGTTTTTTACTGGTTTGTGAATATGAACTTATTGGATTGTCGTGAATGGATAGCCGGGGATGTGAGACGAGCGTTTCTTTCATTCAAATGTAAATTGTAATTTGTTGTAATATTCTTTTGCGGGGCACATCCGGATTGAGGTTGTAGCCACCGTTGTATTATTTCATTTACTGTTTTCTGCTCCTAGGATAGACCCAAGGTGGGGTGCACAAATTACCGGGTACTTTGAAGTGCTCAGTGGCCTACTCACGTCGTTGAGGGAGCCTGCTTCACTTTGGGTACTTGGCGGGTAGTTTGCCGTACCCGTAGGGGTCTAGGATGGGGGTTTGGCTATTCATCGCGACTGTGTAATCCATCTTTCATTGCAGGATCAAAAGAAATGCGGATTGCTTGTATATCCAATGTGTTCATCTGTGGTCTGGAATGCCTATTATTGCGTCTGACGAATGTACAATATCTATATATGATATCTAGTAGGCGTTACTTATGTTTTGCACCTGCGCTAGCCCAGCCCCTGCTCTGTCGTTAGTTAAGTAACCTAACGGATGAATGACGGGGCCCAGTGGCGAATGCGGATGGTATAAGAGGACGTTGTATTTTCGTTGTTTTCTGCAATGATAGGTTAATTGATGGGACACATTATTTTAATGTAAAGAAAATAAACCAAAGTTGAATTGTTGGAACAGTTTAAAAGAAACCACTCGGTTATTTTAAAACAGAAGATTTTTTTAATTGCGGAGCTTAAACCACTCCTTTTAAAAGCTATCAGGTTCTTTCGATCATATCAAGTTCACTACGTTCACGGTTTCGCCAAAACCATTCGTAATCCTCCGTCATTTCATTTAGGTATTCAGTAGTATTCAAGCTATGTATTTTGACCAACGCCAAGGCATAGTGTTTGGTAGCTACTGGGTATTCATCTGTTGCATAGATAGATGAGTTAGTTTGGGATAGTCGTACTGCCATTTGGCCAACGTCAGGGGTATGTACAGGTGGGTTCAAATTAACAAGATAATGATGGGTAGAACTTGACATGTGACTTATGACATTTTGACCAACGCCAAGGTCATAAGAGCATGGGGCAAAAATCCATATTAGGAGTTTCTAAAGAAACTGAAACTTGCTAGAGTTGCATACCATTTGGAGTGTAATAATTTTGGTAGGATTCCTTCAGCTTTATCACACGATGATATTTGGATCCCGATCCTACTATGAGTATATGCTACTCATCGGGAGATTCTTTCACTCAACGATCAATGCTATAAACCAAGTAGGTGTCGAGAAAGGTGTCAGCGGGGCTACGCCCCCAGGGAAAAGAGGTTATTTAATTAAGAAACTTCGTGAAAGCGTCGTAAAACCTCCCTCGAAATACCGACACCGGCCTGGTTGAACGGTTAAGCAAGTATTGTATAGTAAGAATAGTCCTGACTAGTTCTTCTTTTTTGGTTTGAGGAAGGATTCGAGAAATAGTGGGAGCCATCCTGTTTAGATAAACTAAAAACCACTCTAAATTTGCAAGAGTATCATGCTAAAGTGTTTCCTCTCTCTCTCTCTCTCTTAATTGCAGCGACCCAGAACATGACAGGCCTTAAGTTATTATTAGATAAAAATATTTTGACAGGGCCAAACTATAAAGATTGGTTCCTGAATGTTAAGATGGCTATTACCTATGACAAATTGGGGTATGTCCTTACTGCAGAAAGCAAGGGAAACACCCACTATGTTTGTTCGTGGTGCTTCCTCTTCCAGTTCCAAGGCAAGGGCCAAAGGAAGGAAGAAAAAGGCCGCTACCAAACCAAGAAGGGGTGTTGGTAAGGTGGAGGCCAAGGGAAAGGCAAAGGTTGCGGTGCCGGTAGTGGTAAAGGACGAGTGCTTCTACTGTCGCAGGAAAAGCCATTGGAAGAAGGATTGCAAAGCTTGGATTGCTAAGAACCAGGACCCGAGGCAAGTTGTGGCTTCGGCTTCAGGTGTGTTTGTAATTGAAAATTGTCTGTCAATCAACTCTACTTTCTAGGTATTGGATACCGGATCAGGATCTCATATATGCAATTCATTGCAGGCACTGAGAAACCATAGAGTGCTGAAGGTTGGTGATATGACTCTCCAGGTTGCTAACGGAGCTAGCGTGAATGCTGTGTCCGTAGGGGATTATCACCTTGGATTGACGAGTGGACATATTTTGGTTTTGCGCAACTGTTTTTGTGTACCTAGTTTAACGTGTAATATCATATCAGTATCGTTGTTATCAAAAGAAGGTTATGATTTCACGTTTGTAAGCGATATTGTTAACATCCACCTTAATCATGGTTTGATTGGGTCCGGTACACTAGAAAACGGTATATACGTGTTAAACCAATTACAAATTTTCAATGTCCAGAACACACTAAAAAGAAAGTCTCCAGATATAAATCAGGCTTTCTTATGGCATTGTAGACTAGGTCACATCAATGAGACAATGTTAACTAAGTTACATAGAGAAGGATATTTGGATCCGTTCGAATATCAATCTTATGCCACTTGTCAATCATGTCTCAAAGGAAAGATAATAAAGACTCTATTCACTGGATATAGAGTAAGAGCGAGCGAGCTCTTAGGACTCTTACACAGCGATGTATGTGGTCCAATGTCTACACATGCAAGAGGCAGTTTTTCATATTTCATTACTTTTACGGATGATTACTTTATGTATGGATTCATTTTCTTGATAAAATATAAATCTGAGGCCTTTGAGAAATTCCGAGAATATAAGAATGAAGTAGAAAACCAAACCGACAAAAGTATCAAGACACTGAGATCTGATCGAGGTGGTGAATACTTAAGTGCCGAGTTCCTGGGTTACCTAAAAGAGAATGGAATTCTCTCTCAGCTTACTCCTCCATACACTCCACAACACAAAGGTGTATCGTAGAGACGGAACCGAACCCTATTGGATATGGTATGTTGCATGATGAGTAATGCTGAGTTACCGCGATCTTTCTGGGGTTATGCACTAGAATCAGCTGCATATCTTTTGAACAGGGTTCCTACCAAGACTGCGCCTACCACACCATATCAGATGTGGAGTGGGAAGAAACCCTATCTTCAGTATCTGAAGATATGGGGATGTCCGGCTTTTGTTAAAAAGCAGCATACGGACAAACTTGAGGCACGGTCAGTACAGTGTAAGTTTGTGGGATATCCAAAGAACTCCAAGGGATATTATTTCTATTACGCAGAGGAACAAAAGGTTTTTGTTTCTCGTAATGCCCATTTTCTAGAACATCAGTTTTTAGAAAAGGAAACAAGTGGGAGCGCAATAGAACTGGAAGAAATTCCAGAACCACAAACTACTACTGAAAGTTTGGTGGAGCCAGAAGTTCCAGAAGAACAGGACATTCCCGCACCCCTCCGCAGGAGTAGTAGGCCGTCTCATCCGCCTGAGAGATACTACGGTTTTCTCATAGACAGGGATAGAGAGGATTACGTCATTGATAATGATGAACCTACTAGCTTTCAGCAAGCCATCCAGAGCAGCGACTCAGTAAGATGGCTAGATGCAATGTGAACCGAGATGGAGTCCATGTACACCAACAAAGTATGGACTTTGGAATTTGCTCCAGATGGGATAAAACCCATAGGATGCAAGTGGATCTTCAGAAAGAAGATTGGTGTAGATGGACAGGTGGAAACCTATAAGGCTAGACTTGTTGCAAAGGGTTTTCGTCAAAGACCTGGTTTGGACTATGACGAAACTTTTTCTCCAGTGGCTATGCTTAAATCCATTCGGATCCTTCTTGCCATTGCTGCCTTCCACGATTATGAGATCTGGCAGATGGACGTAAAGATAACTTTTCTAAATGGAAATTTGGACGAGTGCTTCTATATGGATCAGCCAGAAGGTTTCAATCAGAGTGGGAGCAGCGGGAAAATGTGCAAGTTGCTTAAGTCCATTTATAGACTAAAGCAGGCATCGCGGAGTTGGAACATCTGTTTTGATGAAACGGTCAAAGAATATGACTTTATCAAAAATCCAGATGAACCATATATATATAGTAAAATTGTAGCACGAACTATCGTATTCCTCGTCTTGTACGTGGATGACATTCTCTTGATAGGAAATAACATTCCTATGCTACAATCTGTTAAAGGATTCTTGTCACACAGGTTCTTCATGAAAGACCTGGGTGATGCCTCTTACATTCTGGGGATCCAGATCTATCGTGATAGATCTAAGAGGATGTTGGGACTTTCGCAGTCCAGGTATATCAACTCTATACTGAAAAGATTCAGTATGGAAGATTCTAAGCGCGGTAATTTACCGGCTTGTCACGGAATCACCCTCTCCAAAGAAATGTCTCCCAAGACTGATTTGGAAAGGGATCGCATGTCAGTTATACCCTACGCTTCTACGGTAGGCTCTATAATGTATGCGATATTGTGTACCAGACCAGATGTAGCTTACGTACTGATCGTGGTAAGCCAGATCAGTCAGACCCAGGAGAGAAGCACTGGATAGCAGTAAAAAATATTCTCAAGTACCTGAGAAGGACTAAGGATATGTTCTTGGTTTACGGCGGAAAAGACCTCTAGATCGAGGCTTTTGCTGACTCCAGCTTCCAGAGTGACAAGGATGACTCCAAATCCATATCAGGTTATGTGGCGGTGTGCTGGAAGAGTTCCAAGCAGGACACCGTTGCTGACTCAGCGATGGAAGCGGAGTATATAGCTGCTTGCGATGCCGCAAAAGAAGCAGTCTGGATAAAGAAGTTCCTAACAGAACTTCAGGTGGTTCCTACCATTGTTAATCCAATACCGCTGTATTGTGACAACAACGGCGCTATAGCTTTAGCGAAGGAACCCAGGTCCTATCAGAAGTCCAGACACATCTTAAGGCGGTATCACCTGATCAGGGAGATCATTGATCGTCAGGAGATCGAGCTTCGGAGAGTTGCTACAGAGGAGAACACTGCAGATCCATTCACTAAGGCCTTACCTCAGACACAGTTCGAGAGGCTATTCGAGATGATAGGTCTTCGATATGCCAGTATATGGCCCTAGTGCAAGTGGGAGATTGTTAGTGTATATGCCCTAGGAGCCATTATTGTATCATACTAGCTTGTATATTACTTAATGGAAGCTTGGGATATTCACAGTTGTATTAACAGTCTTGCTCAACATAGTAGTATGCTACTTGGTTTATATCTATCTTAATATGTGTATATGTTTCTTTTAGCATATCGCGAATACATATTGATAGAGCCTATAGGATCTTGCTTGACTACCAGCGTTGTGATGGCAGTTACACTGTGTCACGACCCGCAGGGTACGGAACGTGACTGGCACTTAAGTTTACGAAACGTCTAAAGGCGTCCGTAAAATAAGTAAGCCAAAACCCAGAAAACAAAACCAATTAAGCAAAAGAGTGAAGAAAACCCAAACATTTGAAAGCAAGTTTATCAAATAAATCATGTAAAACCCTTTTTAAAAACAATACTAATTTTTCCGAAAATTTCGGCAGAGTCTCCTTTGTAAATACTGGCCCCCAAAATGGGTACAACAAAATATATACATGAATCCAACAAAATAGGGCATCCCCAAGCGGGAGCTAGCTCTTCGCCATAAGGCGGTCACAAATCCCACGCAATGTAAATGACAACAAGCATAATAATCATAAGGGAGCATAAAAAAGTAGCATGTCGGCTCAAGTGAGCTCGACCCCAAAATACAGCATAAAATCCACAAACCTCACTGTCTCATCTCTAGGTCAATATACAATAATCTGGTAGAAACAGTAGATGGAGTACACTAGATACAAAGAATATACAAGTGGTACAAAATAATAACATAACCCACCTATGAGCAAAACTCGAGCTCAGGCAAAAGAGGTAAAAGACAAGTGCGCCCGCCGCTACTGAACTGACGGAGCGGACCTGCAAAAGACTGTGGCACAACGGGGGTGAGTTGCCAACTCGTGAGTAATAAATAACATCTGCAAAGGCTATCGTATGCATGCACACAAGCATCCTAGCATCTAAAATACAGGTATGACTGGATGCACTAGCAGGTGTGTATATCATATCAGTGTGCTAATATGTATGCAACATGAAAATCTGAGGTCTCAATAGGTATATATAAGAAATATTTTATCTCTTTTTTTTTTTTGAAACTCTTTTAGAATGTCAGCATAATGTCAATGAATCGACGAAAATCGGTGTCCCGCAACGACACCCAAAAGCTGTCTCAAATCTCATAAATGTATCTCTGGCCTCAGCCGTCCGGCTGATCCATCTCAAATATCAATATATCATCATCTAGCGGCCACGGTCGGTATCCTCTGGATATCCGCCGTCCCAAACAGTCACCGGTAGGTAATCCATCCCCTGCCAGGCTCAACGTCATCACCACATTCCTCTTGCCCCGGGGTACCTTACCGGGCCCACCATGTACCCGTGCCGGTTCCTCCACTCCTCGACACGGATTTCCAAATCCACAGCAAACTCATGGTGGACGACACTTACATCACTAGAAAACCGCAATTTTTACATATTTTAAAATATAATAAGTTTAGAAAATTTGCGGTTTTCCCCCGAAATCCAGCAATATCATAAAATCTCAAGAAATCCTCATAAGTGCATATATCAATGATAATGAATGCGTATGATATCAATAATCAAGTCGCGATGTGTGATTAATGTATTAAGCATGAACAATTAATATGATGAAGTACATGCACATGAATAGCAATACTACGGTTTCATTTTTAAGGAATTAAAGGCAAAAGCAGCAGTTTAAGTATCAATTAGTAAAAGGTTTAACTTAAATGTTATCTAGTGTGGTGGCATGGCAATTACCAGGGTGTGTGTGTAAGCATGAATAGTGCTCGTGCTGCATATAAAAACCTGGTAATGGTGCATGTGTCCTACAATTGAGTTTGCGTATATGGGTATAACATATTGTTCTAATTGCAGCAATTATCATGCCAGTAATATTATTCTAATGTCACAAGTGGTTATCCAGTTTACTATTTTTCAGTTTACTAAATCTATCGGGCGACTTGCGCCATCCAAACGATCGTCCCCCGTAGATGTTAAATCTACTCACCGGGATCCCTGGCTAGCAGTGTCCAATCACCGCCTTTCCCTTTCGCGCCGCGTCTGACGTCTCCGCGACCGAACCTGGAATTTACATCAATACCAGACATAAGGTTACACATTCAAGAACGACGCTAAACCCCAACGAAACTACTAAAGTTCGCTAGCTAGGTACAACGTGCACAAAGTGCGCGGAACACACGCGAAAATCGCAAAACTGCCGAAAAACGCCGATTTGGGTCGCCCGGCAAAACTAAAACCCGACTACCCAAAAACCGCACTCACGCATCCTAAAAGTCGCAGGACAAGCCATTACAATCATCAAGATATCAAAATTAATCCATCACATAATTTATATAAAAATCTAGTAAGCATACACATTCCAAAAATCGGTGCAACAATTGCCGATTTGCGACAAAACGACTACAATCTAGCACAATCGCCCAACCACACTACAAGCAATCTACAAACACTAATTATAACACAACAACAATGATTCCAATCCTATTTTCCATAAACAACCATTCTTGAATTTATAACTTAGCAAAATCCAATCAGTTTCCTCACTTGAAACTTTAAATTAACACAACAAAGCCCACTTAAGAAAATTAACCTCTTAGGTTAGGTTAGCAAAATACTAGATAACAAGTTAGGTTTAATCAATTAAATAATGCTTTCTAAAACTTAATCCACTCACTAATCAAGCTTCACAAACCAATTCCATACAAAAACCCTCTCTTGAAAATCCTAAAAAGCAATTTCACACTTCTAAATTTAATCAAATTAGCATAATTGAAAACTACATCAACAAGATAACTATATGGATTAGTTAATTAACCACTAGATTAACTATAAAACAATCTAATTAAGTATTATGGCTTCAAAACCCTAGCTAAAATTTTCAAGCAAAACCTAAGAAACTAGATTAAACTACACTAAATTAACACTAAACCATCTAACATAAGAACTTAAACAAAAGAATTTAACATGATAGAAATTATACCTCTTGATCTATGGATCAAGCAAGAAAATTTTGCTCCAAATGATGGCCTCAACACCAAGATCCAAGCAAGAATGGCTAAGGATAATGATAGCTTAAGGATTTTGTTTGGATTTTTGAATTAAATCATGGATTTTGATGTATTTTCTTGAAGAAATTGAAGAAAATGAAAATAAAAGAGAGGAAGAAGAGGGTGTGCAGGATTTTCGGCCAGAGGAGGAATGGGGGAGGGTGTGGGCAAGTGGGGAAGGTCATGGGTCAAGTCCACAAAGTCAAATGCACCTTACTTTATTCATTTTAATTAAAATAAACCCAAAAAACCCCTTAAATCACTCAAGAAAGCAACTAAAGAAAAGAGATCAGAATTTTCTGGTCTCACACAAGGTGGGGCTGTCCTAGGGCTGAGGAAAAAGAGAGAGGGGTTTTACAAAAGAAATTTTATGCAAAAAGGCCCCCTACAACTCAAAAATTGCAAGTTTTAGCCCAAAATTCAATAAATTCGTTTCATATCATAAAAATTTGTTAAAAATCAAAATAAATTACTAAAAATTTATGTTATCACTAGATTATAATTATCATAATTTTAGAGATTAAAATTAGCCCGGAAAAATTTGTATTTATCGCTTATTTAATGTATTTTCTTACCGGCTTAAAATAATATTAAAAAATTGAAAAATTAGGGAAAATTTTTAAACGACCAGAATTTCATAATTAACTCATTAGCTACTAAAAATAAGCAATTACCTATCCATTTTAAGTATAATTAGCCCTAAACTGCAAAATAACAAGAAGGACGGTTTTCGGAAAAATACCGAATTTTCACCGAATTTCAGGAAAACACCAAAACGACTTTTCAAGACGCTACAATCTTCCCCCCTTAAAGAAATTCGGTCCCCGAATTTAAAAGAAAATAGCTACGCGTACCTTCAAAGAGATGGGGATACTTCTTCCTCATCTCGCCCTCGGTCTCCCAGGTAACCTCCTCGCTGCTCGGGCTACGCCAAAGGACCTTGACGGTTGGTATAATCTTCGACCTCAACTTCTTCACCTGCCGATCCAGGATGGCCATCGGCTGCTCTGCAAAAGAAAGGTCGCGCTCTAGCTGGACTGTCGGGTGCTGAATCGCATGCGAAGGGTCGTGAAGGTACTTGCGGAGCATCGAAACATGGAAGACGGGGTGAACATCGGGAAAGCTGGGAGGAAGAGCCAAACGATATGCAACAGCGCCAACACGCTCGAGGATCTCGAAGGGACCTACGAATCTAGGGCTAAGCTTCCCCTTTCGCCCAAAACGCATCACGCCCTTCATCGGAGAGACCCTCAGAAAAACATGGTCGCCAACTGCGAACTCTAATCTGCGACGGCGCCTGTTAGCATACGATTTCTGCCTGCTCTGAGCCGCTCTCATCCGGTCTCGGATCAACTGGATCTTCGATGTCGTCTCCTCAACAAGCTGCGGCCCCAAAATGCTGCTCTCGCTGAGCTCTGTCCAACAAACGGGCGATCTGCATCTCCTCCCATACAATGCCTCGAAAGGTGTCATCTGAATAGTATCCTGGAAGCTGTTGTTGTAGGAGAACTCCACTAGAGATAAATGACGATCCCAGCTACCCCCAAAGTCTAACACGCATGCTCTGAGCATGTCCTCGAGAGTCTGAATGGTCCGCTCTGACTGTCCGTCTGTCTGCGGATGAAACGCTGTGCTGAAGCTCAAACGAGTGCCCAAAGCCTCCTGAAGTCTCTGCCAAAGTCGGCTGGTGAACTGAGTGCCTCGATCTGACACGATACAAGTCGGTACGCCATGTAGTCGCACGATCTCGTCAATATAGAGCTGAGCATACTGAGCGAAGCTGAAAGTCGTCTTCACTGGTAGGAAGTGAGCCGCTTTCGTCAATCTATCCACGATCACCCAGATGGAGTCGTATCCTCGACTGGTCCTGGGTAGACCCACAACGAAATCCATCGAAATCTGCTCCCATTTCCACTCTGGAATGGGTAACGGCTGTAGCTCTCCTGCGGGCCTCTGGTGCTCGGCCTTGACTTGCTGACAAGTCAGGCATCTCGAAATGAACTCCGCAATGTCCCTCTTCATCCCGTCCCACCTGTAGGTCTCTCTCATATCATGGTACATCTTGGTGGAACCGGGGTGGACACTATACACTGATCGGTGTGCCTCCTCAAGAATGTCGCGCCGCAATCCATCAGCGTCTGGTACGCACAGTCTAGATCCATATTGTAAAATCCCCTGATCGTCAACCACGAACTCGGAAAATCTGCCCTGTCCCACCTGTGCCATGATCTCTGAGCAATGGTCGTCACTGCGCTGTGCCTCATATATACGGTCAAGCAACTGTGGGCGTGCACGAACATGCGCGAGCTGTCCCCCTGTCTGAGTGAACTCGAACTCAACTCGGCTGTCGCATAACATCTGCCAATCTGCTGACGACTGCCTCTGCACTGCGCGCAAAAAGGATAGACTACCCCCGGGCCTCCTACTCAACGCATCTGCCACCATATTTGCCTTGCCGGGATGATATAAGATCTCGCAGTCGTAGTCTTTCACCAACTCCATCCAACGACGCTGTCTGAGGTTCAGGTCTCGCTGCTGAAATATGTACTTTAAGCTCTTGTGATCGGTGAATATCTGACACGACTCGCCGTAAAGGTAATGTCGCCAAATCTTCAGTGCAAAGACCACTGCAGCCATCTCCAAATCATGAGTGGGGTAGTTCTGTTCATGCTTCTTCAACTGCCGAGAAGCATAAGCGATCACCCGGCCATGCTGCATCAAAACGCATCCTAATCCCACTCGCGAAGCATCACAGTAGACAACAAATCCGCCTGATCCCGAAGGCAAAGATAATACCGGCGCCGTAGTCAAACAAGTCCGTAGCTGCTGAAAACTGCGCTCGCACTCCTCTGTCCAGACGAAAGGAACTCCCTTCCGGGTCAAACCGGTCAACGGTGCAGCTATACGGGAGAAGTCCTGAACAAAACGCCTGTAGTAGCCCGCCAAGCCTAGAAAACTACGGATCTCAGTAACCGATGTAGGTCGGGGCCACTGCTGAACAGCCTCAATCTTCTTCGGGTCCACACAAATGCCGTCTCTCGTAACCACGTGACCCAAGAATCCGACGCTGTCCAGCCAGAATGCACACTTGGAGAACTTCGCGAACAGCTGGTGCTCCCTCAGAGTCTGTAACGTAATCCGCAAGTGCTGCTCGTGCTCCTCTCTGCTCCGGGAGTACACCAAGATATCGTCGATAAATACGATGATGAACAAGTCAAGATACGGCCTGAATGTACGGTTCATCAAATCCATAAATGCAGCTGGGGCGTTGGTGAGTCCGAACGACATCACCAAAAACTCATAGTGGCCATAGCGTGTATGGAAAGCTGTCCTCGGTATATCCTCCTGTCGAACTCGCAGCTGATGGTATCCTGATCGCAAGTCGATCCTCGAAAAATACCCCGCACCCTGAAGCTGGTCGAACAAATCATCAATGCGCGGCAACGGATATCTGTTCCGAACGGTAACTTTGTTCAGCTGGCGGTAGTCGATACATAAGCGCAAACTTCCATCCTTCTTCTTGACAAACAGGACCGGAGCACCCCACGGAGAAACACTCGGTCGAATAAGCCCCTTATCCAACAAATCCTGCAACTGATCCTTCAGCTCTCGAAGCTCTGCCGGGGCCATCCGATAAGGCGGTACAGAAATAGGCCCCGAACCGGGAATCAAATCAATGCAGAACTCAACATCGCGCTCAGGCGGTAGCCCAGGTAGCTCATCAGGGAAAACATCAGGGAACTCACAAACTACCGGAACCCGGTCTAACGGAACCTCTGCAGCTCGAGTATCACAAACAAACGCTAAGAATCCCTGACATCCCTTCCGCAAGAGCTGACCAGCGCGAAGAGACGAAATTAAGCTGGGAAGGGTGACACTGCGGTCTCCCTGAATAACAAGGACTGGCTCTCCCGGAAAGCTAAATCTGACTGCCTTCTCACGGCAGTCCACCGAAGCATAACAAGTGGCTAGCCAATCCATGCCCAGAAGCACATCAAAGTCCAACATATCGAGGAGTATCAAATCAACTGATGAATCCCTCTCCCCGATACGAAAGGAACACAAACGAAATACAAAACGAGCGACAAACGACTCGCCTACCGGAGTAACAACAACAAGCGGCCGATCTAACGACGACGACTCACGGCCCAACATCGGTGCAAAGTGTGTAGAGACGTACGAATGTGTGGAACCTGGGTCGAATAATACCCGTGCGTCGAAAGAACAAACTGGCAAGGTACCTGTCACAACGGCATTGGATGCCTGCGCATCCTGCGGTGTCAAAGCAAATACTCGGGCCTTTCCTCCACCGATAGCGGGCTGACCTCGACCTCGGCCTCTGCCTCCTCGTCCTCTCTGAACAGGACCACCGCATCCACGGCCTCTGGGTGCACCTAACTGGCGTGGAGCATCGCCTGGGGTAGGAAGTAGGGCTCTCTGAGGAGGGGGTGGTGATGGTGGTAGGGTCACGTGCGGAACTGTCGCTGCTCCCTGTCGTCTCACCGGACAGTCTCTGACAAGATGGTGCAAACTCCCGCACCAAAACATCCTGGCGACGGCTGCTGCCCCTGGGGATAAGAACCATATAACTGTCCCCGCCCAAATCCTCTGCCAGGCCTATCTCTCGGAAAGAATCTGGCGCGCTGTCTCTGAGACGGTACATCGGTGCGAATCCTCTTCGGCCCAGAAACGGCCGAAGTCCGCGATATGCGTGCCTCCATCCGCAATGCCGTATCCATAGCAGCTGAATAAGTGTCGTAGTGCTGGGCGCCAATGGCAAGATATAGCTGGGCATCAAGTCCCTGTACGAACCTCTTCACCATCTTCTCCTCGGTATCCACCAAATACTGAGCATATCGGGATAACTGTGTAAACTGGATGTCATACTCAGACACCGTCATCCCAGGTGTCTTGACTAAGGCCTCGAAGCTGCGAGCTCTGGCGTCACGAACGCTCTCTGGAAGGAAACGGGCTAGAAAGACCGCTGTAAACTCGGCCCAAGTCATAGGCGGTAGATCTGCAGCTCGACCTCTCAAGACTGACTCCCACCATGTCTGCGCGAGACCCTCTAGTCGGAAACTCGCAAGCTCTACCCATCGATCATCCGAACATCTCAGCGAACGGCAGATCCTGGCTAAACTGTCAAGGAACGTCTGTGGGTCCTCCGCTGTCTCGGTGCCGGTGAATACTGGAGGTCTCAGCCTCATGAAATCCTGTAGTGAAACCGGAATGGCCACGGTGGTAGTAGTAGGAGCAGGTATCATGGTCGTCTGTGATGTAGTAGGTACGTCATCCGGCCTCGGTGTACGACTGGCTGCAACTAGGGATCCTACCATCTGACGCAGCTCCTGCATGCCTCCCATCATCTGTCGCAACTCCTCCATACCGGTCTCGAGCCTATCCATACGGCCTGGGGAAGGTGGATCGGTCTGTCCCTGCGGCGTAGGCATACCGCCCTGCTCAGTCCTAGTCTCGGACGAGCCAGCTCGAATCTCGTCTCTGGCGGCAGCCCTCTGTGCCCTCGTAGCCTTCGGCGGCATAGTGGCTGTTACAGGATAACGGATAGTAAGAACAGTGCAATAGGATCATAGGATACACTGAATTGAAGAAGGAATTTTTTTTTCAAGCAAGTATCCTAAAGTCACTTAGGCGGAGTACCGTATCGTAAGTATGCCGCGGACATACGCACGCTACGTTACCCTGCTTAAGTCACTTACTCCATCTACCAAGGGTCATCCTACACTCACAAAGGTAAAACCTATCGCTCTGATACCAACTTTGTCATGACCCGCAGGGTACGGAACGTGACTGGCACTTAAGTTTACGAAACGTCTAAAGGCGTCCGTAAAATAAGTAAGCCAAAACCCAGAAAACAAAACCAATTAAGCAAAAGAGTGAAGAAAACCCAAACATTTGAAAGCAAGTTTATCAAATAAGTCATGTAAAACCCTTTTTAAAAACAATACTAATTTTTCCGAAAATTTCGGCAGAGTCTCCTTTGTAAATACTGGCCCCCAAAATGGGTACAACAAAATATATACATGAATCCAACAAAATAGGGCATCCCCAAGCGGGAGCTAGCTCTTCGCCATAAGGCGGTCACAAATCCCACGCAATGTAAATGACAACAAGCATAATAATCATAAGGGAGCATAAAAAAAGTAGCATGTCGGCTCAAGTGAGCTCGACCCCAAAATACAGCATAAAATCCACAAACCTCACTGTCTCATCTCTAGGTCAATATACAATAATCTGGTAGAAACAGTAGATGGAGTACACTAGATACAAAGAATATACAAGTGGTACAAAATAATAACATAACCCACCTATGAGCAAAACTCGAGCTCAGGCAAAAGAGGCAAAAGACAAGTGCGCCCGCCGCTACTGAACTGACGGAGCGGACCTGCAAAAGACTGTGGCACAACGGGGGTGAGTTGCCAACTCGTGAGTAATAAATAACATCTGCAAAGGCTATCGTATGCATGCACACAAGCATCCTAGCATCTAAAATACAGGTATGACTGGATGCACTAGCAGGTGTGTATATCATATCAGTGTGCTAATATGTATGCAACATGAAAATCTGAGGTCTCAATAGGTATATATAAGAAATATTTTATCTCTTTTTTTTTTTTGAAACTCTTTTAGAATGCCAGCATAATGTCAATGAATCGACGAAAATCGGTGTCCCGCAACGACACCCAAAAGCTGTCTCAAATCTCATAAATGTATCTCTGGCCTCAGCCGTCCGGCTGATCCATCTCAAATATCAATATATCATCATCTAGCGGCCACGGTCGGTATCCTCTGGATATCCGCCGTCCCAAACAGTCACCGGTAGGTAATCCATCCCCTGCCAGGCTCAACGTCATCACCACATTCCTCTTGCCCCGGGGTACCTTACCGGGCCCACCATGTACCCGTGCCGGTTCCTCCACTCCTCGACACGGATTTCCAAATCCACAGCAAACTCATGGTGGACGACACTTACATCACTAGAAAACCGCAATTTTTACATATTTTAAAATATAATAAGTTTAGAAAATTTGCGGTTTTCCCCCGAAATCCAGCAATATCATAAAATCTCAAGAAATCCTCATAAGTGCATATATCAATGATAATGAATGCGTATGATATCAATAATCAAGTCGCGATGTGTGATTAATGTATTAAGCATGAACAATTAATATGATGAAGTACATGCACATGAATAGCAATACTACGGTTTCATTTTTAAGGAATTAAAGGCAAAAGCAGCAGTTTAAGTATCAATTAGTAAAAGGTTTAACTTAAATGTTATCTAGTGTGGTGGCATGGCAATTACCAGGGTGTGTGTGTAAGCATGAATAGTGCTCGTGCTGCATATAAAAACCTGGTAATGGTGCATGTGTCCTACAATTGAGTTTGCGTATATGGGTATAACATATTGTTCTAATTGCAGCAATTATCATGCCAATAATATTATTCTAATGTCACAAGTGGTTATCCAGTTTACTATTTTTCAGTTTACTAAATCTATCGGGCGACTTGCGCCATCCAAACGATCGTCCCCCGTAGATGTTAAATCTACTCACCGGGATCCCTGGCTAGCTGTGTCCAATCACCGCCTTTCCCTTTCGCGCCGCGTCTGACGTCTACGCGACCGAACCTGGAATTTACATCAATACCAGACATAAGGTTACACATTCAAGAACGACGCTAAACCCCAACGAAACTACTAAAGTTCGCTAGCTAGGTACAACGTGCACAAAGTGCGCGGAACACACGCGAAAATCGCAAAACTGCCGAAAAACGCCGATTTGGGTCGCCCGGCAAAACTAAAACCCGACTACCCAAAAACCGCACTCACGCATCCTAAAAGTCGCAGGACAAGCCATTACAATCATCAAGATATCAAAATTAATCCATCACATAATTTATATAAAAATCTAGTAAGCATACACATTCCAAAAATCGGTGCAACAATTGCCGATTTGCGACAAAACGACTACAATCTAGCACAATCGCCCAACCACACTACAAGCAATCTACAAACACTAATTATAACACAACAACAATGATTCCAATCCTATTTTCCATAAACAACCATTCTTGAATTTATAACTTAGCAAAATCCAATCAGTTTCCTCACTTGAAACTTTAAATTAACACAACAAAGCCCACTTAAGAAAATTAACCTCTTAGGTTAGGTTAGCAAAATACTAGATAACAAGTTAGGTTTAATCAATTAAATAATGCTTTCTAAAACTTAATCCACTCACTAATCAAGCTTCACAAACCAATTCCATACAAAAACCCTCTCTTGAAAATCCTAAAAAGCAATTTCACACTTCTAAATTTAATCAAATTAGCATAATTGAAAACTACATCAACAAGATAACTATATGGATTAGTTAATTAACCACTAGATTAACTATAAAACAATCTAATTAAGTATTATGGCTTCAAAACCCTAGCTAAAATTTTCAAGCAAAACCTAAGAAACTAGATTAAACTACACTAAATTAACACTAAACCATCTAACATAAGAACTTAAACAAAAGAATTTAACATGATAGAAATTATACCTCTTGATCTATGGATCAAGCAAGAAAATTTTGCTCCAAATGATGGCCTCAACACCAAGATCCAAGCAAGAATGGCTAAGGATAATGATAGCTTAAGGATTTTGTTTGGATTTTTGAATTAAATCATGGATTTTGATGTATTTTCTTGAAGAAATTGAAGAAAATGAAAAGAAAAGAGAGGAAGAAGAGGGTGTGCAGGATTTTCGGCCAGAGGAGGAATGGGGGAGGGTGTGGGCAAGTGGGGAAGGTCATGGGTCAAGTCCACAAAGTCAAATGCACCTTACTTTATTCATTTTAATTAAAATAAACCCAAAAAACCCCTTAAATCACTCAAGAAAGCAACTAAAGAAAAGAGATCAGAATTTTCTGGTCTCACACAAGGTGGGGCTGTCCTAGGGCTGAGGAAAAAGAGAGAGGGGTTTTACAAAAGAAATTTTATGCAAAAAGGCCCCCTACAACTCAAAAATTGCAAGTTTTAGCCCAAAATTCAATAAATTCGTTTCATATCATAAAAATTTGTTAAAAATCAAAATAAATTACTAAAAATTTATGTTATCACTAGATTATAATTATCATAATTTTAGAGATTAAAATTAGCCCGGAAAAATTTGTATTTATCGCTTATTTAATGTATTTTCTTACCGGCTTAAAATAATATTAAAAAATTGAAAAATTAGGGAAAATTTTTAAACGACCAGAATTTCATAATTAACTCATTAGCTACTAAAAATAAGCAATTACCTATCCATTTTAAGTATAATTAGCCCTAAACTGCAAAATAACAAGAAGGACGGTTTTCGGAAAAATACCGAATTTTCACCGAATTTCAGGAAAACACCAAAACGACTTTTCAAGACGCTACACACTGGTGGGAGCTGGGTAGTCTATAAGCACATCCTTTCTCAGGTCCCTAGTCGTAGGATTATCAAGATAGGGCATCGATACTCCAGAGTAGACTAGTGTGTACGCTTCTCATCCCAGCAGGGGAAATGGTCTGTCCCACAGCCATTAGTACATTGTATTGGAGATAGTATGCAGGTGCTCGTTGGGTTACGGGTACACCGGACAGGACTCGCAGGGAACTGTTGGTTGGTATTATACCCGTCGTCAGTTTACAGTTCCGAGGTGACATGAGTACAGCATAATCCGTAGACTTGACACTGCTGCTTCATCTCGAGTGTGTTCCCACTGTTCTTAGATTGCTATCCTACCACGGCTTAAAGGAGTCGTGCAAACAGGTAGCAGTTGGGTGCAGTCCCGAAGCGCTTGGAGGCAGTGGCAATTAGAAAGGATTCGTCTCTCCCGGTATTGGGAGTTGATATCGCACTGTGTTTGGAGAGACATTACGCAAAGTCCCTGTCCATGGCAAATGAGATTTACTGGTAGGATTTCGAGTAGCTTCTCAAGGTGTAATGGGCTTCACTTCGACATGACTTATACCGCCTTTTAGGGGACTGACGCTTGCCGCCCCCAGGCCCGATATGCGATAGTCTTAGACGAATAGACCGGACTGTACGGAGATTGTCACATCAGGCTCAGTAGGTGTTCAGATGGGTTTCCTCATCGGCCTTCTTATTGATATCTACCTGGGGACCGTTACGTACAGCTAGTACCGCTTGCGGCCTGTGGTTAAACCCACTGCCAGCGTAGTGTCGAGTCTTTAGAGTCCCACACAGAGAGTTTCCCTGCTTCAGGAGAAACGATATAGAGGTCGTATGGTTTTACAACAGGGTTCGGACATATACGTGTACTTGTGCACGTATGATGTTCGGACAGTTTATACTAGCGGACTTTGGTTTAAGCCAGATTCTAGTATTGGATTATTGGATTTATGCAGTTTCAGTATATCCGTGTTTTTCATAAATACGGATGGGAGGGGCATTCTCGTAATTACTCGAGAAGCTTCTAGAAGAAAGGTGACTCATTATATTTTAATTCATTTATGGATTAAGCTTAATGAGGTGGAGGAGATGATGTGTAATTTGCATTAAATGAAATCATGACTCATTAGATGATTCATTCATTTATATTAAATGAAGCATGAAGATATTTGTGCAAGATATTTTATGCTTCATAATATATACATAAATGAGTTATTTTTCATTTCATAATAACAAACACATTCTCTCTCCTCAAGCTCTCATCTTCTTCAACCTAATCCTAATCCTCTCATGTGTTGAGATCCCAAGGGTTAGAAAGACTAATAGATCTGTAATTCACTTCTATATCTTCTAGGTCACTTGGATTAGCAATTCTAGCCACTTAATTATCTCAAGTGAGAGGTTAAAACTTGGAGAAGGAACTCTCGAGTGGATCTTCTATCACATCGAGGAGGCCGACGAGGAGGTGAACAACAAGAACAAGAAGGACTAGTATCTTGAGGTATAATCATCTATCATAGTAGTTTAGCACTTCTAGATAGTTGTTAGTTAGGGTTTAGCAAAGATCCGTAAAGTTAGTCGATGTTACCTTAAACAAAATGTTTGTTTTACCTATTCCGCCTCCCGCATCTTGTAGGGTGTCTAACGTCGACTTACAGTGGAGACTAGGTAACGTGGGTATCGAATTTCGTTACCAATTACCGGTGTCCTACTGAATTTACTTTTTCTGTTTTCTATTTAATTCTATTGTTTGCGTAATTTTATTATTTATATTATCTTTTCACACTCATTACTATGGTTTATTTTAATTAATGTTTTCACTATCAGTGCTTCTCTCATGTATCTATTAGTGAACAAGAAATTCAAGTTTATTCGTATTTTTCCAGATTGTCAAGATAAAACAAAAATAAACAAGGTAGGATACAAAATATACAATTATCTATATAACTTTCCTTTTATATTCGGCTTATTGATGTGTAGTATTGCTCGACTATTTTTTTAGTGAGATTATTATATCATCAATCAAGTCCACTCCTATCATTTCTACTCCTTATGTAAAATATAATCATTCTCCTATTGTAGCCAAGTGATTTTATTAAACATGACGAATCTAACATCTTTATGTAAGATATACATAAGGAAAGTATTTTAACAAATCCTATCATGTCCGTTTTCAAATAAATTAAAATTCCTGTAGTCTTAAATACATCCATAAGATGGTAAGCTTTTAGATTTAAATTTCGTAAATAATAAATCTATCTACACATGTATACAGCTATTGTAAAATTAATTGAGAGAGCATTTAATTTATAATTTAAAAACAATTTTAAAGTTTATTATGATGTCATCATTTTAGTTCGTAATTAAACAAATAACAATCCATATAGATAATCCATAACAATTTATGGAGTTTTGGAACCTATTCCATAAACACAATTTATCAAATATAAATTTTATAAAATTGATGCAATATCATATAAAGTATCGTAACAAATTAATTACAAAACTAGTTCAAGCCTTTATCATTAAAGAACCGTATATAAATCTAATTTATATCATAACGTGACTAAAAAGTAATTTCAGAAATTTACAAGGGGTTACAGATAATTATCCAAGTATTTAATCAAATAATAAAGGTCTTTAAATGATTTAATAATCATTCATGGACTTCTGTAGCATTTAAATCATATTTAAAATGGTTCTGAAACACATTAACAATCTTCCAGGGACCCAAAATCAATTTTCCAGATCTCATTTCACATGCAGTAACTTGTTTGTTTCATTTGGTAATATTGGATTGGGTCGGGTTTCTAAACTCGGCCCGCTAAAGCTTAAATGTTCGAGGCAACAATTATTGCTGCCTCCCTAGTGCCACTGCCTTTTGGGCCGACGGCGCTAGTCTCCACCATCGGCGGGTTCTCTGGCAGCAACCATTGCCTCCGGTGAACAATAATTTTTTTAATATTTAATTTTCGCATTCAAAAAACAAAATTTTGATTTCAAAAAACTTAATAAAAATCTATCATTATAGATTTCTTTATAATTTTGATTTGATTTCAAAAATCAAAACTTGATTTCAAAAATCAATACTCAACATAAAAATATAATTTTGATTTCAAAAATGAAAATCTTGGTTTCAAAATCTATCAATATAGATTTCATGCATAGCAATTATAATTTTCATAGATCTAACAAAAAACTTTTTTTATCATCTAATCTATTTATTTAATCTCATTAAATAATATAGATATAATAATTTTAGATCTATGAAAAAATAATTATTATGAAACCTAGGGTTTTAATATTTTCAAAAACCTAATTAAAAATCTATCAATATAGATTTCATGCATAACAATTATAATCTTGATTTGATTTCAAAAATCAAAACTTGATTTTAAAAACATAATTAAGAAATCAATCCTTATACATTACATGCATAATAGTCATAATCTTGATAGATCTAACAAAAACATACATATATTTTTTTTATCTAACTTATTTAATCTCATTAAATAATTTAAATCTAATAATTTTAGATCTATGAAATTACAATTATTATGAGATCTAGATTTTTAATTAAAAACCCTAATTCTACAAGAGCAACCGTATGCTCTGATACCAATTGAAGAAAATCTTATGCGTATAACAGCGGAAGCGATACATATGATCTCCAATAATTCATCAACATGAATGATAAAAGTCATACCTTTGCAGATCTAAATATCTGTCAGCAAAATAATTATCTTTTGAAGCTACCAAAATCGCTGAAGCCTCCAATCAATTCCACCACCTTGCGTAGAAGACAAACCAAAACTAGGCCGATAGGAACCTTTTTATTTTAAGAGGAGAAGTTTTTAAATAATTCTCAATTATTATATCTTCTCTATACTGTCTTCTATAACCATCCTTTTATAGGGTTGCGGTCTATTACCTTTTCCCTATTTTACCGATGTGGGATTAAACTCCCTAACATAAAACACAACATATTGTGTTATATTATTTCTTCTCTTATTTATTTTTGTTTGCACTTTTACCTTAAGGCTTTGCGGTGGGACCAATTGGGTCTCACATTGAGAACCAATTGTCAATCTCAATTAATTCGTAATTAATCAATTGACAATTTTAATCTAACAATCAAACTTCTATCACGCCAATTGTTCATAAAAGTTATTCCTAATATGAGAGAATTATTAACATTAATTTACATGCAACCTTGCCAGGACCTAGAAAAGGCGCGCGACTGGAACTTAAATCACATGAAGTTTATAGGACCCCACCGTAACTCAAGTAAACCAAAAACCAGGAATCTAAACCATTTTAAAATGAAAATAGTGGAGGTGAAGTTTTGAAAATGGTTACTAAATGAAATCAAGTAGTTTTGAAAGTATAAGTAAAATTTGATTTAAAACATTTCGTTGTTTAAAAGTCGGGCATCACCTCCCTTATAATTTTTGAGTAAAACTAGATACAAGAAAAAAAATATAATTAGCGTCTCCAATAGGAGCTGGCTTCCATGCCCAAACGGCGGAGCAACCATGCAGAATATATGACGCTCAAGGCAAAGATCAATATAAGAACAAGCAAGTAAAACACTATAAGCATCAACAAGTCGACTATATCCAAACTCGACATCCAAAAGAATAAAAATACAAGTCTCATCTCTAAGTCCGACTATATACAAGTTTTGGTCGATGGAGTTTTTAACTAGTTCATAAAAGAATATATATATACTAGAAGCGGTTACGATGAGACTATGTAACCCACCTACCAAAGCTATCACCCGAAATAAGAAATGTGCCGGCAAGCCGCTACTGATCTAAGAGGTCGGTCCTGTAAGAAACTAAGGCATAACGGGGCGAGTCGCCAACTCAACGAATTAAAGTAACACCATAATATATATATATATATATATATATATATATATATATATATATATATATAAGCATAGTGTATAAAAGTGAGCGTAATGAAATCAACATCATCTTTAAAATTATCACGAAAACCGTGTCAATCATCACTAACCAGAATCTCATCATATCATACCGGTGTATCCGAATCGGTCTCTCCCCCTTCCTCGATTACCGAAACACACCAAACATATATCATACCGGTATATCTGAATCGGTCTTTCCCCCTTCCTCGATTACCGGATCACACCAAATATATATCTACACAAGAAATTCATGATATCCGTACCAATCTCTCCTCCTTCTCAATAACCGATATCATTAAATATAAATATAACATACGCATAACAAAAATCCAATCAAGATTTATAATTAATAATAATGACACACATACCAGTGTTCCATATCACTGATATATCTCATCATAAATAAAGACAACAATCTCACAAGATCAATCATATATATCGCATAACGAAATCAGGGTAAGCAGCAATCAATACTTACTAATAACATGAAGATAATCTAATACTAATAGCATGATAGTTTCTAAGTGTCATGGCAGTGCCAATGATGTGTAGTGTAGCATACGCTTCTGTGATTATGCAACATAGCAATCGTTGGTATTTTTGCGGTGTTTTATCAAGTGTGTTCATATAAGCATTTTCGTAATATCCCAATCAGGGTAAATTGCAAGACTCTATGTGTTAAATAAATATTGGTTGCATTCGAAAATCCATCCTCAACCCATCCAATACGGAATCTCACTTTTTACGGTATCAATCAAATATTCAACCATAGCCAGTATGGGGCAATAGTCGCGTACACGCACACATTAAACATACTACTAAATATATGAGGTGGTACTCAATTCAATACTACTAGCATGGTAATCCTATCAACCGAATATGGTTTAAAAAAGAAACTAATTTTTAATAAAAAAAATTTGTAGTCGGGGGTGCTATACGCCATCTGCCCGATTTCCCACTTGTAGATAATAAACTACTCACTGTAGTGTGGTTCGAGCTAGTCATATCCTACGACCGTCTTGCTCTTCGCCTCCGCCTCGGAGGTCTCAGCAATCGAACCATTTTAATGAGATGAAAGAGGATGTCAAATCTTGTATGGAGCTACATTGAAATGATTGGAGACTTGAAGGTTTCCACTTGAATCTTGAAATGGCTTCAACTTGCCTCTTGATGTGGTTTCATGTGATGAAGTGTGAATTTTGTTTGGAGTTGGGATTTGAATTTGAGAGTATGAGAGAGTGTGAGAGATTTGAGAGAAAAAGAGTGTTTGTGAGTTTGGGAGAGATGAAGAAATTAGGAGAGGGAGAAAATGAGGAGATGGGACAAGGATGGATGGAGGAGGCATGCCATGAGAAGCCCATGCCTTTAATGTCCTCTCTCTCTCTACTATTCTAATATGAAAAATAAATGTAGCCATGCCATATTTTTGAAACCCAAAAAAAACCCTAATCATATTTTTAAACCCTTATTAACTTGTCATGGCACCTTAAGTGAAAAATTTGGAAAACAAATACTAGTTTTATAATGACAAGATTTATAATTATCTTTATATACCCAATTTATGATAACCCAAATAAATAAATGGTATTATTTTAATAAAACATATTATATCTTTATTTAAATTCCAAAATAATATTTACCATTTTTTGAAATGTTACAATATCCCTCCCTTAAATAAATTCGGTCCCAAATTTTAAATTTAACCAAAAACTTAAAACTTTTCATTAAACCAAATCAACGGGGCTCCGAAGTGTCACACAAGCTAGAAAGAAGTGTCACACAAGCTAGAAATACTTCCTACTGTGTGGTAATGGGTATACATATAGCATAAGTAAAAACAAGTGCATCTTAATGGATCACGCATAATATGAAATCCTGATCGATAAAACATCTTCAAAATTCTGTGCCAATTATCAATACTCAAAATCCCAAAATATCATGATGCAATGTGTATGGATGAGGAATGAAAGTGTGAAACCCAGATAACTGGAAATCTAACACATGCTACGAGGACTACACCAGCTACAATACAACGTGTAATGCATGAAAACGAAATCAAATGCAATGTATGTGTACGAAAATAAAACTAAGTGTAACGGATGTGCACAAAACAACATCAAGTGCATCAAGTGTGTACGAAATAAAAATCAAGTGCAATTGTTATGCATGAAAAAAAAAATCAATCATGTGCAACTGGTGTGCACAAAATATCAACCAAGTCATCAAAACACATAAGTCAAAATAACTGACATCGAAATATTCCTTCTTCAACGTCGAAAGTGTAATACTCAGATCACTAAAACATCAAGGCCAAGACAAAGGGTGATATCCAGATCACCAGAAACATAAATCAAACAACTGACATTGAAGCGTACCTGCTCCAACGTCGATAGGTGCCTGAGCATCCGGAGCGGTCAGAGCAATAACTCTCGCTCGTCCACTACTCATGGCCTCCAAACGAGAAATCCTATCAGAATACGCAGGATCAACTGTCCCACTCTCACTAGAGTACCGTTCTGGTCAGCCTCGTCTCAGACGAGTCCGTCCTGACCTCATCTCTAACTGCAACCCTTTCAGCCTGCACAGTCTCTGACGGCATGGTGACGGGAACGAGAAACAAACAACGATTGGTTTCCGAATCTCAACAAAATAGCATCGCTGTGCTAACAAATCGGAAAAGAAGAAAAGAGAATCATGAAAGAATTTGAAATAAATCCTAATTTTACTTAAGAGGAGTGTCGTATCATAAATATGCCACAGAACATACGTACGGTCACTACTAAAATAAGGGTTTGACCCTACGTCTACAGGAATCCATAAGGGCAACTTTTTATTGCCCCTACGGATTAATCCGTAGGGCCATCCGGTTGCCCCTACGGTATCCTACGATTAATTTAAAAATAATCTTTTATTTGGCCTTACGGAGCCGCAAAAGAAGACCCTACGGATTAATCCGTATGGGCAACTAAAGGTTATTTATAAAAAAAATAAAGCCCAAAAATTCCTCACCACCAATTTTTCCCACCAACTTACCCGCACGCACGTCGTCTTCTTAGTATCGTCACCTGCCGGACCCATTTCTTGTCGCCAAAACTTCCCGCCATCGTCATCACTTCAGTCTCTGCCACCACCTCATCGAGCTCCTCCACCTCAGTCGCCACAGTCTCAGCAAAATTTCCCGCTCGTCGCCATCTTGCCGCCATCACCTCATCGAGCTCCATCCCGGCCTCCTCCACCTTGTCGAGCTCCATCCGCCGGCAAAACTACAAGTGAGGTGAGTTAATTTCCATTTTGAAGTATTAATTATTCTTAATTTGTGTTAGTGTTGATTTTAGGGTTAGGGTTAGGGTTAGTTTCTGGTTAATTGGAGGTTAATTAGGGTTAGGGTGAGGGTTAAGGTTATGGTTAATTAGGTAGGTTAGGGTTAGGGTTCGGTTTGGGGTTAGAGTTAGGGTTCGGTTTAGTGTTAGGGTTAGGGTTAGGTTTCGGTTTAGGGTTATGGTTAATTAGGTACGTTAGGGTTCGGTTTGGGGTTAGGGTTAGGGTTAGGTTTCAGTTTAGGGTTAAGGTTAGGGTTTGGTTTTGGGTGAGGGTGAGGGTTAATTAAGTATGGTTAGGGTTAGGGTTAGTGTAACATTTCTGAAATATAAAATATTATTTTTGGAAATTAAATATTAAAATAATATATTTCGTGAAAACTATTCAATTTGCGAATAGGGGTTTATCGTAAAATGGTATAAGTATATACCAATATTTGGAAAATAAGTGGAGGTTTAAATGATTTATTTATTAAAAAGATATTTATCGGATTTTGGTATCTTTATAATTAAATATATGCAAGTTTAAGTTAAAGTTGATTAGTGCACTACTAATCACGACTAAGCCAAATCCGTATTTTAAACATTTTTCCATGGCTAGTGCACCATATCATGTTGCATTTGGTTACATATTTGTTCATTGCCTTGGTTTTATTTTTTTGTGAAAAGGAAAACAAAATAGATATTTTGAGAGAAGAATAAAACAAAAATGAGATATTTAGATAGAGAGAGAGAGAGATTAAGAAAGAGTGAAATTAAGAGAAAGAGAGAGAGACTAACCCTTGACCATCCCCTTTATTCTTCTTCCTTCACCATTTCATTCCTCATCTCCATTTCCGTCATCTCCTTCATCCTTCTCTACCTCCATGTATTATCTCCAATTCATTTCCAAAACCCCATGCCACTTTCATTAAAAAGATGCACACCCTCATCCTAAACCTTTTGAACCATTTAAGTTTGGATTTTGAAAACTTTGGGCAACTCAAAAAAAATTCTAAGTTGCCAAATGAGGTATATTTCCTTTTCTTTAGTTAAGTTTTTTTGTTGGTATATCCTAGTCTAGTTTAGAAACTGATTTAGTTAGGTTTTGTGATCTTGGAAATTTCCAAGTTGATGTTTAGCGATTTTGTGGACTTATGAGGTGGTTGTTGAAGAGTAGCGAGTGTTTATAAGACTTTAGAGATGATTTCCTGACCAAGAACAGAGAATAGAACCCGATACACGAACTTAGAATTTTCCCGTGTCGGTTTTATGAAACCTAGAGGACTACAGGGTATCTGGAGCTATTTGGGATATTTTAAAGAAAATCAAACAAGTCCAATGACCTATATAAACCACTAGAAGAACACCCTAAGAACACGAGCCCAAAACTCCTCACCTAGATCAGCGACGCCGGGTTTTCGGGTCTTCTCGCCGGACCGGTTTTGTCCATTGGTGTAGTGGTTTTTCCTGTAGCTCACTTACCCTATATACTAGCTACTGTATAATTAGTTTAGCCCCTATTGACCTGAGCTAAAATCTGGGAGTGAATTCCTCAGTTGCCGTGTTAATTTTTCCGATATTTGAATTCGTGGTTTTGGTATTTGGATTTGATTTGGTCGTTGGATGTTTGTACGTCAACAACGAGGATTATTTAGTTGATCTTGCATGCGTAAGCTATAGGTTCTAACCTATAATCAATTCATGTGCCGTATCGGTTTTCGGATATTGGTTTTAATAGATTTGCGATTGTGTATTGATTGTAGGTACCTTCGCGTAGACTTCCGAGACGACGAAGCGCATCGACTTCGGCTAAGCGAGAATTTAGCATGTGGGTAGATTTATATCTATGGGGGAAGTCGGGTGGATGGCGTATAGCACCCCTGCAACCATTGATACTGAAAGATTGTTATATAAATTATAATTTTGAGAATGGATATGCTACGAACCGTACATGATTATAGGTTTTAGTAAGAGATGATATGATAATAGTTCACACTAATGGATATATTGGCTTGAGAATATGATATATGTATATAAGATAACATGATGTGGACTATTGAGATGATAAATATAGATGACTTGGATTGATCTATGAGAATATGAATGAGAAAGTGAACCGTGATAAATATAAATTGAAAAGGGACAAGTATGAGATTTATAGTGACTTGATGTGAGATCGAGATCGATACGACTTGAGATTAACAAGATATGACGTATATGCAAGATGATATGATATAAGATTTATATAGATGTATTATATGATTGATAAGATATGCCATACGAGATTTTAGATCCGTACCCTTATTGATGAATAGGACGACGGATCCTTAATCTAGATTGTAGTCACCGTACGACGGATTACCGTACGCGATGTGTTTACCGGATGTTTGATCCGCGCTCATGATTTGAGGATGACGACCGAGGATATTGCGACAATTGATGCTATGAGGCGGGATCGCCGACATAAAGAGGCTACCTTATTATAGTTTATGTTTATGTTGGATTATTCCTCGTGTGATACCTATCATGTTTCCGGTATTTTATTGTTATACGATATCATCTGCTGGTACACCTGCACAATTACCGTTGATGCGCATATTAAACTTACACAGATTTGCCGGCTCACACACATTCATCATCGGTAATTGCAATGCCACTTACACAGTAGAACTGCTCTATCATGATATTATTCTTAACTGTAAAAGTACATTCATTGATCAGTACCATCATTTGACATGCTTATATGATATACTCGATATGCTCATATTAATACTCTATGTTGCATACATCGTACTTTATGGTTATATGCTTGAGATGCTGTTTTACCTATTCCGTTGTATCTAGATAAACTCCTTCAAATCAAATAAGAAACCAGAATTTGTATATTGGTAGACTTAGTCAGACTTGGGTTTTGTGCGAGACTTAGAGCGACGGGTTTATGTTCGCTTTCTTGAGTTTTGAGTCTTTCTTATTTATTGTTCTTTCTGGGTTGATCTTCGCCGTTGGGCGTCGTATATATGTTATTGCATGGTTGTAATTCCGCCAGTTGGCGAAGAGCTAGCTCCCACTTAGGGATGCCAATATATATTGTTGTGTAAATGGTTTTGGATCAAAATATACAAGGGAAATGCTGCCTGAAATTTTAAAAGACGAAACATGTTTCCAACTATAGTATAATCCATTTGCATTTTCATGTTTCATTAGCTATGCATTTATAGAAAACATGATTCATTATACCTTTATTTCAAAACCGCACCCCCACTATTTTCCGCAAAAAGATTTAGATTTTCTGGGCTTCAGCTTACTTGATTTACGTTACGCCTTTAGACGTTGCGTAATTTAAGTGCCGCTCATGTGCTAAATTACGGATCGTGACAGTTAGTTAGGGTTAATTAGGTAAAATTGGGTTGGTGATGATTAGGGTTAGGGTTAATTAGATTAATTAGGGTTAATTTTGGTTAGGGGTAGAGTTAATTTGGTTTAGGGTTTGGGTGATGATTAGGGTTAAGTTGATTTGGGTTAGGGTTTGGGTTTGGGCGAGGGTTAATTTAGGTTAATTAGGTAAAATAGAGTGTATTTTTGTTAAGGTGTTGATTAGGCTTTATTTGGGTTAATTTTGGGTTGATTAGGGTTTATTTGGGTTAGGGTGATGATTAGGGTTAGTTTGGGTTAATTAAGTTAATTAGGGTTAATTAGGTTAATTTTGGGTTAATTAGGGATAATTTGAGTTAGGGTGATGATTAGGGTTTAATTTTGGGTTAATTAGGGATAATTTGGGTAAATTAGGGTTAGGGTTTAGGGTGCACTAGTTCCTTCAGTAGGATACTCGATAATAACGTAAACGCACAACTTTACTGTAAACTTAATTCTTTATATAAAACCTTAGTTCTTCCTCTGGTTGAGATTTGCAGAAGTAAATCTCCCCACAAGTTGAGAATTTAATTCTCATCGGGAAGATTTTGTTCTGCAGATTCAAAACTTAGGGGAAAAGAACCAAGTTAAAAAAAAAACAGGGACATATGGGAATTTAATTTCTCCAAAAATTACGGTTAGGGTTTAGGATGCACTAGTTCCTTCAATAGGATACTCGATGATAACGTAAACACACAACTTTACCGTAAACTTAACCCATTATATAAGAACTTAGTTTTTCCTCTGGTTGAGATTTGCAGAAGCAAATCTCCCCACAAATTGAGAATTTAATTCTTATCGGGGAGATTTTGTTCTGCAGATTCAAAACTTAGAAGAAAAGAACTAAGTTAAAAAGAAATAACAAGGACATATGGGAATTTAATTTCTCCAAAAATTAGGGTTAGGATTTAGGGTGCACTAGTTCCTTCAGTAGGATACTCGATGATAACGTAAATGCACAACTTTACCGTAAACTTAACCCTTCATATAAGAACATAGTTCTTCATATGGTTGAGATTTGCAGAAGTAAATCTCCCCACAAGTTGAGAATTTAATTCTCATCGGGAAGATTTTGTTCTGCAGATTCAAAACTTAGGGAAAAAGAACTAAGTTAAAAAGAAATAACATGGACATATGGGAATTTAATTTCTCCAAAATTAGGGTTAGGGTTTAGGGTGCACTAGTTCCTTCAATAAGATACTCATGATAACGTAAACGCACAACTTTACCGTAAACTTAACCTTTCATATAAGAACTTAGTTCTTCCTCTGGTTGAGATTTGCAGAAGCAAATCTCCCCACAAGTTGAGAATTTAATTTTCATCGGGGAGATTTTGTTCTGCAGATTAAAAATTTAGGGAAAAAGAACTAAGTTATTATGAAATAAGAGGGACATATGGGAATTTAATTCCTCCAAAAATTAGGGTTAGGGTTTAGGATGCACTAGTCCCTTTAGTAGGATACTCGATGATAACGTAAACGCACAACTTTACCGTAAACATAACCCTTCATGTAAGAACTTAGTTCTTCCTCTGGTTGAGATTTGTATAAGCAAATCTCCCCACAATTTGAGAATTTAATTCTCATCGGGAAGATTTTTTCTGCAGATTCAAAATTTAGGAGAAAAGAACTACGTTAAAAAGAAATAACAGGGACATATAGGTATTTTATTCCTCCAAAAATTAGGGTTAGGGTTTAGGGTGCACTAGTTCCTTCAATAGGATACTCGGTGATAACGTAAACACACAACTTTACCGTAAACTTAACCCTTCATATAAGAATTTAGTTCTTCCTTTGGTTGAGATTTGCAGAAGCAAATCTCCCCACAAGTTGAGAATTTAATTCTCATCGGGGAGATTTTATTTTGCAGATTCAAAACTTAGGGGAGAAGAACTAAGTTAAAAAGAAATAATAAGGACATATGGGAATTTAATTCCTTCAAAAATTAGGGTTAGGGTTTAGGGTGCGCTAGTTCTTTCAGTAGGATACTCAATGATAACGTAAACACACAACTTTATCGTAAACTTAACCCTTCATATAAGAACTTAGTTCTTCCTCTGATTGAGATTTGCAGAAGCAAATCTCCCAAGTTGAGAATTTAATTCTCATCGGGAAGATTTTGTTCTGCAGATTCAAAACTTAAGGAAAAAGAATTAAGTTAAAAATAAATAACATAGACATATGAGAATTTAATTTCTCTAAAAATTAGGGTTAGGGTTTAGGGTGCACTAGTTCCTTCAGTAGAATACTTGATAATAACGTAAACACACAACTTTACAGTAAACTTAACCCTTCATATGAGAACTTAATTCTTCCTCTGGTTGAGATTTACAGAAGCAAATCTCCCTGCAAGTTGAGAATTTAATTCTCATCGGGGAGATTTTGTTCTGCGGATTCAAAATTTAGGGGAAAATAACTAACTTAAAAAGAAATAACAACGACATATGAGAATTTAATTCTCCAAAAATTAGGGTTAGTGTTTAGGGTGCACTAGTTCCTTCAGTAGGATACTCGATGATAACGTAAACGTACAACTTTACCGTAAACTTAACCCTTAATATAAGAACTTAGTTCTTCCTCTGCTTGAGATTTGTAGAAGGAAATCTCCCTACAAGTTGAGAATTTAATTCTCATCGGGAAGATTTTGTTCTGCAGATTCAAAATTTAGGGGAAAATAATTAACTTAAAAAGAAATAACACGAACATATGGAAAATTATTTCCTCCAAAAATTAGGGTTTAACTCTATATAAAGAACTTAGTTCTTCAAAAAAATGATGATCCAAGATCCTCAAAACCGAAATTTTGATGATCATCGATGACTAAAATGTCATTAACAGGAGATCAATATCTCTAAGAAAACACAAGAATAGCTTGGTGACTGTTAGTGCTTAGCACTATTTTTAAGCCTCACGTGTTTCCCACGTGAGTGCTTCAAACGAACAAAAAAAAATAACAGGAACATATGGGAATTTAATTCCTCCAAAAATTAGGGTTTAACCCTATATAAAGAACTTAGTTCTTCAAAAAAATTATGATTTATTCTTTTCAACCCTACACAAAATACATACACACTAACAACCCTAAATTTAAGCGAAATCATAAATTGAAACACCGATACATAGAATACAACTCATACTTGGGTATCTTCAAATTTAACTTTTTTTATCTATAATTTATTCTTTTCAATGACAACTTGTATCTACGGATTTTTTTCTCTGTCAGTAACCATCACGTTCTTAGATTTCTCAATATAGTCATCATAACCTACAATTTATATGTTATACAGTCTAATATGGCCCATGAGTACATCAGAGTTAAGGACTGGATGTACGTGGATTGCCAACAACGTATGCAACCTAAGTTTCTCGCAGGAGTTGCTTCTTTCATTGAATTTGCATGCGCACATAATAAGATCGTGTTAGAGAATATTCTCTGCCCATACGATAGATGTGAGAATAAGTACTGGCAGAAGGTAGAATTCGTAGAGCTTCATATCTTTAAACATGGTTTTACTAGACTATATACAACTTGGCTATATCACGGGGAAAGAGAAGAAGAAGATAGTAATACGGCAGAAGAAGAAGGAGAAGCGGGTAATGCGGCAGAAGAAGAAGATGGTAATTTTTTCCAGGGGAAGAAATAGAGAATATGGTAGATGTTGCCCTAGGTGATAGTATTCGTACCGAAGATGACATTCCTTCCGATCAAGGACCGCGTGCGGATAAGTATAAAAAGTTCATGAATGAGGCTAGAAGACCAATTTATGAGAATGCAGAGTATTCCATCCTATCATGGTTCGTCCAACTTTTCCAGATTAAGTGCCTAAATGGATGGAGCAACAAGTCATTCACGATGCTTCTGAAGTTCTCTAAAGATTCTATACCCCCGGGAAATAACGTGCCCGACAGCTGGTACAAAGCCCAGAAGATGATGTCTGGTTTGGGTCTGAAGTGTGAGAAGATTCAAGTATGTCCCACAAATTGCGTATTTTACCGGAAAGAGAATTCAGATTTGAAAGAGTGTCCAACATGCGGAGAGTCCAGGTATAAGCCGAAAGATTCTGATAAGAAGTCTGATATACCTGTCAATATAACATGATACTTTCCTATAAAACAGAAGCTACAGAGGCTATTTAGGTGCAAGAAAATAGCCGAGGCAATGATTTGGCATCACCGTGCTCCTCCAAGTGAAGATGAAAAAATGAGTCATCCAAGAGATTCACCGGCATGGAAGAATTTCGATAGGAGGCACGAAATATTTAGTAGTGATTCTCGCAATGTCAGGCTCGGACTCGCTAGTGATGGATTCTGCTCATTCAACTATATGGCTGGAAGCCACAGTACATAGCCCGTTGTAATGATAGTTTATAATCTGTCGTCTTGGTTGGCTATGGATCAATCCTACTTTATGATGCCTCTTCTTATCGACGGACCAAGCTCACCGGGAAACAATATCGACGTCTATCTCCGACCTCTGATTGATAAGTTAAAATCTTTATTCATTAATGGTGTAGAAACTTACGATGCAAACACAGATACAACTTTCACACTGCGTGCGGCTTTAATGTGGACAATTAATGACTTTCCTGCATATGGAATGCTATCAGGTTGGTCCGTACATGGTCACTAAGCATGCCCTTATTGCCATCAATATACAACATTGAAATTCTTAAATTTTAGCAGGAAGGTTTGTTATTGCGGTCATCGGTGTTCCCTGCCACTAGACCATCTCTACAGGTTAGACGTTGCTCACTTTGATGGTCATCAGGAGCTTCTTGGGCCTCCAGCCTCATTGTCCGGAGAGGGCGTGACTGCTCAGTGGGATTGTTACAATAATGTGACCTTCGGGATAGATCCAGCAAAACAGGTGAAACCACCATACTGGAACAAGTTAAGCATTTTCTTCGAGCTTCCGTACTGGTCAACAAATTTAGTGCGTCATTGTCTGGACGTCATGCACATAGAGAAGGGAGTATCCTAGCACATACTCAACTTGCTTCTTTGTAAAGACGGAAAATCGAAAGACTACCTCCGTGTTCGGATGGATCATCAGGACTGGGAAATTAGAAGTGAATTGCATCCTAAACCGATCACGGGTAAACCAGGAAAGTTTGTACTTCCCAATACCGCGTATCATATGGCACAACCGGAGAAGAAAAGATTTCTGCAGGTGTTGCATGATTTGAAAGTTTCTACAGGCTTCTTAGGATCATTTAACAAGAAGATAAAAATTGTGAAAGGCAAGATCGATGGGCTGAAAAGTCATGATCACTATGTTATTATGGAGCACCTTCTTCCATTAGCCCTCAGGACTTCCCTTCCCGAATCGGTTGGTCTAGTAATCAATGATCTTTGTTGCTTTTTTAGAGAATTGTGTGCTAAAATCCTTGATGTTATGACGCTGGAGAATCTAGAAAATTCTATTTCGTTGATACTTTGCAACCTTGAGAGTATTTTCCCACCGCCATTCTTCGATATCATAATACACCTGACGTTTTATCTTGCAACCGAGGCTAAGTTATTCGGATCGGTACAATATCGATGGATGTATCCCGTCGAAAGGTACGTGGATTTTTTTGTTTCACACAATTTGTAAAATTATTGTTGTCCTAAATGCATGTATTTATTTATTTAACATATTTTTCTTTAGATACCTCTACACTCTAAAAAGTATATACGCAATAGAAATCGACTAGAGGGTTCTATCATGCAAGGCTATCTTCTAGATGAAGCAACCATATTTTATTCCCGCTATCTAGACGAGAACATTGAGACAAAACTAAACCGGTCTCGGAGAATTCAGGATGGGCCATATGGTAAAGCTGATTATAAGAGAGTAGGCACTATGTTTATTAGCAAGATATATCGGTTTATTCTCCTCAATAGCGTATGTCTTGAAGAAATTAGAGAGTAAGTTTTCATGGATTAATTGTTATATTTGTATTTGTGTGTATATGAAACGATATAATTATAATATCATAATTTATTGATGAGAACAGAAATCATTTTAACGAGGTACGTGAGGGGCATCCTGATTGGAAAGATGAACGATTGGAAAAATATCATCAGGATAATTTTTGCGATTGAATTGCTGATCATGTAAGTTATTCGAATAACATGTTATTGCTAACAGTCTTAATCTAAACTTATATCGTTATGTATTTTTCGTAAAATTTGTTTTGTCAGATCCACGATTCGAACTTGTCTGCATCATTAGAGAGTGATTCAAGATGTTTAGCTCAGTTTCCTAGTATGGAGGTTGCATATTATAAAGGATTCGGTGTTCTTGGATACAAATTTGAAGTTAAGGACATAGAAACATCTCAAACCATTCAGAATACTGGGATTGCGACGGTAGGATCGGATGGTGTGATTTATTATGGATACTTAAATTGCATACTTGGCATCCAATATTCCGGACAATCAGAACCGTTTTATATGCTTTAATGTACTTGGTACGATACACGAACCAATACGAATAAGTGGAGAAACAATCTCGGGACTTGGAAAGATGAATATGGATTAACTAGTGTGAACACATTTCAATTTTACGGTCGGGACGATTCATTTATCTTTCCGGACCAAGCGTTCCAAGTATACTACTCACGGTGCTTGAAGCATCCGGGATGGAGTGTCGTATGCCGTTGGAAACCCATGAATATTTACGATGTCCCAGAATTCAAGGATCGTATGGAGGACAGCGATGAGGACGAAGGAGAGAGAAGACTTAGAGTGCTCCGACCGTCTGTTTCAAAAGACAGGTTGTCTTCGGCCGATCGTGAAGTTACGTGGGTTAGAAATGATATCGATGATGAAATCCAAGTAGATATGTCTAATGCGTCCATGAAACGATAAAGGTTATCAGTAATATTATATTATTACTTCACATTTTTACGATCTATACATATATAGATGCATATGCAATGATTGTTCTCTTGTCTAGATTTGATGACGACGACCGGAGCAGCGATGGGCGGCAGGAGCACCAGCCGCGGCAGAGGCAGAGGAAGAGCAGTTCTGCCGCCCATAGAGCTGCACAGGGAGCTTCAGAGGGCCGGTCTTGCATCCCGATCGGAGACCCCTTCGGATGACTTCTTCCATGTAGACTTTGCCACTCCTCCAGCTATATTGCACGCATATTAATTTTGAATGTAATATTATAGATATACACGTATATTTTTTTCAAAATTGCTTATATTGTTAATGTTTGATTGTCTAGCTGTTGGTGGTGCGTCCACATCAGATGCAGAGGCCACTCCCGCACCTCCAGGTATGTTTATATATCCTATAGTGCATGCATATTGATTTAGAATGTTATATTATTGATCTACACATTCTTTTTGCAATTACTTATATAATCTATTTTTATTTGTCTAATTATAGGTGGTGCGTCCACATCTGGCGCAGGGGCTACTCCTGCCACTTCCGTACCCTCCGCTCAGTCTGCAAGTTAGTATGAATAAATATAAAATATATATTCATTTTACATATCTTCTAAGAATAAACATGAATTTCATGTAATTTTATCGTCAATGTTTATTTTCTAGTTGAAGGGGATGCGCTTTCTAGTTGGAAGGGATGCGTCCACGTTCGAGTCACCGGCTGTTCTTCACTAGAGGAACTATCGTCTCGCTCGTGCTGCTGTCCGGGCCCAGGCTCGTGCTGCTGTCGCCGGAGGTATATATCGCACTTCAATTTTCATTAAACCTTAGATTTCTTAGTACCACTTTGTCTTAATATTGATTGTTTTGATATTTCTTGTAGGTGCAGGGCAGCCCCATCTCGAGAGGAGGACTCGAGGCCCAAATCAGTCCTACAGGTTGAGACCCGACAGAGCTAGGGGAGGAAGCATTCCCCCTCTTCTTTACCCCCGATTATCGCTATACCGACGATTATGCCAAGAGGTTTGGCCAGTATATGTGGGATGAGAGCCGCCTCGTGAAGAAGTATCCACTTCACGTTGAGTGGGGCGATTAGTATTGGTGCTCATTTGCCCTCTTCTGGGATCAATCTCAGGTATTAATATATATTTTCATTTTACTTATCCAATATATTAATTATTATTTAACACTTGCAATTTAAATACATTGTTTTTTTGTATTTGCAGTTGGATTACGACTTTCAGCCTGTACCCGACCCTGATCACCTTGAGAGAGTGCTCGATCTTCACGCTCTGAACAATGGCCTGATGAAGAACATGCAATCAAAGGTCCGATACAATAGGAATGAGCTGAAGATCGACTGCTATTCCCTGTGGATGGCGATCCCCGAGGCAGAGAGCGGCTCTCCTACATACTCCGGCCTTTGCGAGAGTCGACTTAGATACATGGCCTCTCTTGTGCCAATATTTCGACTCTCAGCGCAAACAGGTTTGTAATTTAAATGTAATTCATTGTTTAGTATATAATTTATTTTTTTGTGTTGCTTAATTAGAAAACTAAATCTGAATGTGTTGTGCAGAAACATGCCGATCAAAATAAAGAGAGTAGGAAGTCGGCGAAGAGTAGTCGCCCCACTTATACAGGTGGCTCGAGGAACATTACTTGTGCCATGGAGGCATCGGTAAATTACAATAGACCTATTTTGATATAATGTAATATTAAGAGTTAATTTATAATGTATGTAAATTTTTTGCGAATTTCAGAGAGCTCAGACCCTGGCGCAGGGTGGTACACCGAGCGTGCTGACCGCGTATCTTGTCGTCCACGGCACCTCGACAGATCCCGCCACGGACGGGCTTCGATTCCCCGACACCGCTACCCAGGAGTATTGCGTAAGTGTTAATATTATTCCAACAAGTTTGAAATTTTTGTTTTGAAAAGTTCAAATTTAAATGATATACTTATATTTTAATGGCTAATGTGGGTGTAGGAGTGGGTGGTGGAGCAGGCAGAGGTATCGGGGATCGATTTTACTGGACAGACCGATCTGATGCTGCTATCCCCAGTCCTAGACGCCGCACACGGAGGGCACCATGGAGGTTGGGAGAGAGGTCAGGGACTTGGTCTTAGCAAGGCCCATATGAGGTTGCACTCCACTCCGGCGGTTACTTCCCCTACCCCCATGAGCGATTTCTAGAGCATGATGTTTCCGCGTTAAAGACCACCGTCGAGGAGTTTAAGGAGATGGTACGTATACCACATTGCAGCTCCACATCCCGCTCAGACTTAGAAGGAAAGTAGGACTAATTCCTTTCTAAAAGACCATTTGGTTAAGAGGGTGAATGACTACTGCACGGTCCGCTCCTTCATTAGTTGATTTTTTGATGACTCAGGGTTGCACCGAGGAGCAGATGCGCCAGATTACGTCAATTATCAGAAGTGGAGGAGCTGGACCGATCTAGGGTAGCTTTATTTATATTTTTGAGGATGTATGTACTTATCCGATACATATTGTATAAATTTTGGACGATACCAGTGGTTGTTTTCTTGTTCAAGATGATGTAGTTTGATATCGTATTCTGTTTGTTTATTTCTTTTATATATTATGCGTGAGATGTTGATTATGAATATTTCTGTATTTGGTTATATGCTGTATATATTATTGTGCACAGGGCGGGGAAAAAACATGAAGCCGTTTTAAAAAAAAAACCTGATATTTTGTCCCTACGGATTAATCTGGAGGGCCATCTATTGCACCTACAGATTAATCTGTAGGTGCAAAGTTGGCCCCTACACAGTTAGCCGTAGGGAAAAAATATCAGGATACCTTATATTTTGTCCCTATGGACTCAGTAAAACTTGCCCCTACGAATAAATCCGTAAGGGCATTTATCTAGACCTACGGATGTATCTGTAGGGGCACCGATTAGGCCCTACGGATACATCCGTAGGGGCAATTATTTTATTTTATAAACCAATAAATTAAAATATTTATCAGGCCATACGGATTACTCCGTAGGGATAAGTGTCCCTACGGATTAAGGCGTAGGGGTAATTATTACTCCGTAGGGGCATGCTCAGGGCGAAGACTTGCACCTGTGGCTTTTGCATCTACGGGGTATTTTTTTGCCCCTACGAATATATCTGTAGGGGCAGTGCTTTTCCCCTACGGATAAATCCGTAGGGCAACCCCTTATTGTAGTAGTGGGTACGCAACTCTACTTAAGCTACTTACTCAATCATACCAAGGTTTACCTACGTAACAAAAGTTTAGATTTAAAACCCCCAAAGACTGGTCTAAGTTCTGTAAGGTTAAGCCTAGGATTCGAGAATTCATAACCTAGACTCCATATAGTCAAATCTAGACTCAACAAAGTTTAATCCTATGCCCTGATACCAACTTTGTCACGACCCGGAAAAAACACATGATCGGCACTTCAATCATGCGAATTCTATAGGACCCCACCGTAACCCAGGTAAGCTAAAAACCAGGAATCTAAATCATTTTAGATAGAAATAGCGGAGGTGAAGTTTTGAAAATGATTACTAGATGAATTCAATTCGTTTTGAAAGTATAAGTAAAGTTTAATTTAAAACATTTCGTCGTTTAAAAATCGGGCAGCACCTCCCTTGTAATTTTTGAGTAAAACTACATGCAAGCATAAAATATAATAAACGCTCCCAACGGGAGATAGTTTTCATGCCCAAATGGCAGAGCAACCACGCAGAATATACGATGCTCAAGACGAAAATCAACACAAGAACAAGTAAAATACTATAAGTATCAACAAGTTGACTATATCCCAACTCGACATCCAAAAGAATAAAATTACAAGTCTCGTCTCTAAGTTTGGCTATATATAAGTTTTAGTCGATGGAGTTTTTAACTAGTTCACAAAAGAATATACATATATTAGAGGCGGTCACGATGCGACTATATAACCCACCTACCAAAAAAATCACTCGAAATAAGAAGTATGCCGGCAAGCCGCTACTCCATGTCAATCATCACTAACTAGAATCTCATCATATCACACCAGTGTATCCGAATCGGTCTCTCCCCCCTTTCTCGATTACCGGATCACACCAAACATATATCATACTGGTGTATCCAAATTAGTTTCTCTCCCTTTCTCGATTACCGAATCACACCAAACATATATCCACACAAGAATTCATGATATCTGTATCGATCTCTCCCCCTTCCTCGATAACCGGTATATCAGTGTCCCATACCACTAATATATATTATCATAAATAAAGGCTGCAATCTCACATGATCAACCATATATAACGCATAACGAAATCAGGGTAAGCAGCAATCAATACTTACTAATAGCATGAAGATAATCTAATACTAATAGCATGATAGTTTCCAAGTGTCATGGCAGTACCAATGATGTAGTATAGCATATGCGTCTGTGATTATGCAACATGGAAATTGTTGGTATTTATGTGGTGTTCTATCAAGTGTGTTCATATAAGCATTTTCATAATATCCTAATCAGGGTAAATAGCAAGACTTCATGAGTGAAATAAATATCGGCCGAATTCGGCAATTCATCCTCAACCCATTCAGTACGGAATCTCACATCGTACGGTATCAATCTAATATCCAACCATAGTCTGTACGGAGCTTTAGTCGCGTACGCACACACATTAAACATACTACTAAATTGTTGGATGTATATGCCCTAGAGGCCAGTATTGTATATGTATACATATAGATACTAGGGATATGTACATACAGAACAATCTTGCTCATTTGACTTCTCTTTATCGGGATATGTGTATTTATTGTTATTATATCTGGTTTGCACATATTGATAAAAACTAGATACGGTAGTATACTATTGTGGTTTGTCTTTATCTTAACATGGCATATGTCATACTCGTTATTACATATTGCGGTTACATGTTGATAAAGCCCCTAGGATCTTGCTTGACTACCTGCGTTGTGATGGCGATCATACTCGTGGGAGCAGGGTAGTTCATAAGCACATCCTTAAATGGTCCCTGGTCGCGTGAGTATCGAGACTGGGCACTGATACTCCAGAGTAGACTGGTGTGTACGTTTCTACTCCCGTCGGGGGATGGTTGGTCCCGCAGCCATTAGTCTGATGCACTTAAGATCGTATACAGGTGCTCACTGGGTGTGAGTACACTGGACGGACTCGCCGAGAACTTCCATGTGGTACTATACCTATCGTCAGATGGAAGCTCTCAGGTGACATGTGTACAGGTTAGTCTTTGGACCCGAGATCGGCATTTGTCTCGTGTGAGTTCCCACTGAACTTTGATCACTATCCTACCACGGCTCTACTGAGTCATGCAAAAAAGTTTTGGTTGGGTTCAGTCCCGAGCCACATGGTGGCAGTGAGCGATTGTCGGGGATTCGTCTCTCGCGGTATAGGGAGTCGATATCGCACTGTGATTCGATTGGTTAGGACCATAAGACCTTGGCCAAGGCACTTGGGAATTACTGATAGGTTGATCAGTAGTTTCCCGGATTGGTCCTGAGCCACATCGGCACGACTTATCAGGTTGTTAGGGTCTGACGTTCACCATCCCCTAGACCCGGTATGCGATACTCTTTGACGAAGAGACCAGACTGTACGGATATTGTCACGGATAGGCTCAGTAGGAGATCCGGATGAGATTGCTCAACGGCCTTCCTTTTCGAAAGGTACCTGGGCAGCCGTTACGTACAGCTAGTGCCGCTGACGTGCTTGTGGTTAAACCCACTGCCAGAGTACTGTCGATTCTTTAGAGTCCCACACAGAGAGTTTCCCTGATCCAGGCAAAACGATGTAGTGGCCGTATTGGATACGTGCAGAGTTCGATCGATTGATGTACTTAGTACTCGGATTTTCGATCGGACAGTTTGTAATACTAGCCGGCTCGGGTTTGAGCCGGATTATTAAATCAGGTATTGATTTAATAATTTACGTGTATGTATTTCGATATATATATTCTAGTATTACGTTCTTCGTGTTATTCTATCTCTTTTGGGTGTTCGGATTTTTATCTGATTGCCGGTATATTTGTACAGTAGACTGAAATCCGTATTTACTACAGATTTCCTTTTAGAAGGTGGCCACCTCATTTTGGATTTTCCATTTATTTCATAAATGGAAATGAGGTGTAAAGTGAGAGGTAAGGGAGGAAAGGTAGTGACCATGCTTCAATAGTAGTCAAATGAATTTATAATTCATTTTGGAGTTACTATTGAAGCATGGTTGCTAATTGTTTAATGAAAGAAATCATACACAAAACCTATGTGTGTATTTTCTCTTTCATGCTATGCTTCATTATTTTTCTTGAGCTCTTTTTTCTCTTGCTCTCCTCTTTCCTCTCTACCTTCCTCCACTTTCATTTTCTTCCTCTTCACTACCTTCTCATGTGTTGAGAATCAAGTGAAGAGGCAAGAAGGAGATAGCTAAACACTATGACACCCTTCACTACATCCTAGACTACTTGGTTTAGCAAACCAAGTTCTCTAGTTGCTCCTTTAGTTACATAGTTAGGAGCTAGAGCCATGGATCATGCTCCCCGGGTGGATCATCTACGACAAAAGGAGACCGGAGAACAAGCTCGATCCCGGAGGACCGATGGAGCCGGAGTTGGAGTTCAAGCATGTTCAAGGTGGATGCAAGGAGCTAAGGATGAAGAACGAAGACCGAAGGACTTGGTTCGTTTGGTAAGAATTCCTCATCATAGTAGATAGCTCTCCTAGTGTAGCTAGTTAGTTTTATACAAAGATCCGGGTTTTAGAGTTAAACTAGTGCCAAGTTTTTGTTCGTTAGAAAATTTTTGTTCCGCATTTGGCCACGGAAGTTGGCCGGGACACTAGGGTAACCCTTCATGGTATCAGAGCCACCCATAAAACTTACACTAGCTAGTTCTAACGTGTTTAAAATAACGATCGACCGGATTTTCAAAAACTGCATTTCAAATCATGGGTTTTCTGTCGATTTTAAAAGTGCTCGAAAAATCAATTTTTTGCTCTCAGAAAATCATGAAGGCTTTTTTAAGACGGCAGAAGAAAATTGGTCACGTGATCCCTCTAAACCGCCGCGGATCCGCCGCGAAAACCCCATATTGGCGGCTGTTCCGCGGCCGTTTTGGGGCCCACGTGAACAAAATTTCTTCTGGGCCTCTTATTTTTGGAATTGTGGTTTCTGGGATAATTTAATTTTTGGGCCCAGTTTTGTTAGAGTGTTGGTTTAATACTTGGGGCCCACTTGGAAAGTTTAGTCGATCGTAATTTTAAAATACGTATATTGTTTACAGTACATTTACTTTTATCTGCGACCGGGAATGTCACTCGATCGGTAAAACTCGTCTGATTGCTATATGTTCCTTTAGACGAGTTTTGCGAACGTGACATTCGCGTTGATGTTGTGTGCTTGTGCTGTGATTGTAGTTGGATTTTCGTGGTGGATAGCATGTGGTGCAATGTTAGAAATACAGTTTATAATTCATTTGTACATTTGTTATTGCGGGGCGAGCGTCCGACATATAGACTGCCGTCTTTGCCGGGTTGTATATTATTTTGGGGCACGATCGGGTTGAGATCGATGTCACCGCTTGTATATATTATTTTCACTTTCTGTATCAGGATTACCCCGCGGTGGGGTGCACGAATAGCCGGGTTCTAGAAGGCAACAAGCCCGCATCTCAAGGCGCTGAGACGGGGAGGGCTTCATTCTAGAACTGGCGGGCTATTAGCCGCACTCGTAGGGGGTATAGGTTTTCATTGCACAGGCTATCCACACGACCGGGAATGTCGGGTTTTATTTGCGGCTCAAATGAAACCCAGGGCTCCAAGATTATCCACCATTCTGTATTGTTATCTGTGATGTTGTTTATTATCATGTCTGGGACGAATGTTATATATACTTATATATACTAGTAGATGTTGTATATGTTTTACACCCGCGCTAGTCCAGCTCCCGCTCTGTCGTTAGTTAAGTAACCTAACGGGTGATGACGGGGCCCCGTGGCGAATGCGGATGGCATATACGTACATTTTATTTTCGTTCTTTTCTGGTGTGATAGGTTACAAATTGATGGGACCGCATTAATTTTGATTAATGCAAGATAATAAACCTAAAAGATGTTGGAACCAAGCTTTAAAAATTGACATTACAGACATTCTCCTTTGCTTTGCACAGTGGTATTCAGTTTGGAATATCCAGCACCTCATTCGACGAGGCAAGGGCCGAGATCCCTTCACTGGGAGTGACCCCTTGAGTAAAAGTTTGCGTCAGGGTAATAACTTCACTATAGTCGATTAATTTTTGCTTTGCATCGTGGTATTCATTTTGGAATATCCCGCATCTCATTCGACGAGGAAAGAGCCGAGATCCCTTCACAGGGAGTGACCTCTTTAGCAAAGGTTTTCGCCACCATATATTTATAAAACTACTCAAGTTCCTTCAACGATATCAAGTTCATTACGTTAACGGGTTTTTCGCCAAAAACCCAGTCGTAGCTCTCCGTCATTTCAGATAAAAAGCAGTTAGTAATTGTGCTATGTACATTGGTCTCTATCAAGGCATAGTGTACGGTAGCTAAGTTTTGCTTATCTGTTGCATCTTAGGATGCGATTAATTAGGACAGTCACATAGCTACTTTGGTCTCTATCAAGGGCTTATGCGGGTGGGTCTAAGTTAATCCAGGACAATGACGGGTTGAACTTGACTTGCAACTTATGGTACGTTGGTCTCTATCAAGACCATATGTCGTTAGGGGCAAAAACCATATCGGGAGTTTCAAATATATAGGAAACTTGCAGATTTAGCATACCTTCTAGAGTGTGGTGACTAGAGTGGATTCCATCTAGTGCATCACAGTATGATATTTGGATTCCGATCCCACTGATGAGTAGGATTACTCTCGGGAAATTATCACACTTAAACAATCAATGCTATAAACCAAGTAGGTGTCTAGAAAGGTGTTAGCGAGGCTACGCCTCCAGTGAAAAGAGGTTATGTAATTAAGGAACTTCGCGAAAGCGTTGGAAAACCTCCCTCGAAGTACCAGCACCGGCCTGGCTGAAAGGTTAAGCAAGTATTGTGACGTGTGATTAATCCTGACTAATTCTTCTTTTAGGGGTTGAAGAAGAATTTGAGGAAACAGTAGGAGCGATCCTGATTAGATAAATTAATAACCAATCTAATCTTGCAAGAGCGCACGCTGAGTGTTTTCCCTCTCTCTCCAGGTAGCAACCATTTCACGCCCTAATCAAGATAATAAAATGTATCGCTTGACCGATCCGAATTCTTATTCGGTGCAGGGGAACGTCGGTTCAACTCTAACTTACGACAACAGTCATAAGTATGAGCAAGGGAAAGAGGAAAGTTTGAATTCCTTGATAAACCCATCGAAGAAGAAACATACTGTTGCGTCTTCTTCAGGTGTTCTTGTTATTGAGAACTGTTTTTCGGTCAGTCCTACCTCCTGGGTACTAGATACCGGATCAGGATCTCATATCTGTAATTTATTACAGGGACTGAGAAAAAGTAGGATAGTTGCACTTGGTGATGTCCCTCAGAGTAGGGAACAGAGCACAAGTTAATGCTGCGGCCGTCGGTGAATATCACCTAGTGTTGCCAAATGGCAATACTATGATTTTGAACAATTGCTACTATGTACCTTCCATGCTTTGCAATATCTTATCAGTTTCTTTACTTGATAAAGATGGATATAACTTTGTTCTTGATAGAAATATCATGAACATTTACCTTGATAAGGTACTGGTTGCAGAAGGTACACTGTGTAATGGTATCTATGTTCTAAATCAGAACACAGTTCTCAATGTACAAAACACACGTAAGAGGAAGAGTTCAGATATGAACGAATCCTACTTGTGGCATTGTAGATTTGGTCATATCGGAAAGAAAAGACTGAGTAAGTTACATAAAGATGGACTCTTGAATGCGTTCGAATGAAATCTTATGAAACATGTCGGTCTTGTCTCAAAGGAAAGATGACCAAATCTCCGTTCACCGGACATGAAGAAAGAGCAGTAGAGCTCTTGGGACTCATACACAGGGATGTGTGTGGTCCGATGTCTATACATGCAAGGGGTGGGTTCTCGTACTTCATTACATTCACTGACGATCTCTCTAGATTCGGATATGTGTATCTTATGAAACATAAATCTGAAGCTTTTAAGAAATTCAAAGAATTCAGAAAAGAAGTAGAGAACCAGATTAGCAAAAGTATTAAGATCCTCCGATCTGATAGGGGGGAGTACTTAAGTACGGAATTCAGGGACTTTTTGAAAGAGAATGGTATTCTCTCTCAGCTTACTCCTCCGTATACACCACAACACAACGGTGTATCAGAGCGGAGAAACCGTACCCTATTGGATATGGTTCGCTCCATGATGAGTAATGCAGAATTTCCTCTTTCATTCTGGGGGCTTGCGCTTGAAACAGCAGCGTATCTGTTGAATCAGGTTCCATCTAAATCTGTGCCTAAGACTCCATATGAAATATGGAGTAATAAAAGACCGTGTCTTAAAAGGATTAAGATATGGGGTTGTCCGGCCTTTGTGAAAAACCAGAATCCGGACAAACTTGAGGCACGGTCAGTTTTATGTAAGTTTGTTGGATATCCCAGGCATTCAAATGGATATCTATTCTACCATGTCGATGAACAAAAGGTTTTTGTTTCTCGACACGCCACCTTTCTTGAAAGGTTGTTTCTTGAAAAAGAAATAAGTGGGGGCACGGTAGAATTGGAAGAAATTCCAGAAGGACAAACTATAACTGAAGATTTGGTAGAACCACAAAATTCAACAATACCGGACGAATCTCAGCCACTCCGCAGATCTAGTGGGATTTCTCATCCGCCCGAGAGATACTACGGTTTTCTCATAGATGAGGATCGAGAGGATTACATCTTGGAAGAAGATGATCCTATTAGTTTCAGGCAGGCCATTATCAGTAGGGACTCTGATAAGTGGCTGGATGCTGTGCAATCTGAAATGGAGTCCATGTACACCAATAAAGTGTGGATCCTGGAAGTTGCTCCACCTGGGATAAAACCCGTTGGATGCAAATGGATCTATAAGAAGATGTTTGGTGTAGATGGGCAGGTGGAAACCTATAAGGCTAGACTTGTTGCAAAAGGTTTTCGTCAAAGACCAGGAGTGGACTATGATGGAACTTTTTCTCCAATGGCTATGCTCAAATCCATTAGGATCCTGCTTGCCATTGCTGCCTTCCATGACTATGAGATCTGGTAGATGGACGTAAAAACGACTTTTCTAAACGGAAGTTTAGAAGAGTGCATTTACATGGATCAGCCAGAAGGTTTTGTAAACAGTGGGAGTAGCGGGAAGGTGTGCAAGCTGCTCAAATCCATTTATGGATTGAAGCAAGCATCGCGGAGCTGGAACATCTGTTTTGATGAGACAGTCAACGAATTTGACTTCATCAAGAACGAGGATGAGCCTTGTATTTATAAGAAAATTGTAGGACGAACTGTCTTGTTCCTAGTCTTATATGTGGACGACATTCTTTTGATAGGAAATGTCATTCCTATGCTACAATCGGTCAAGCTATTCTTATCATAAAGGTTCTCTATGAAAGACCTAGGTGATGCCTCGTACATTCTGGGGATCAAGATCTACAGAGATAGATCCAAGAGATTACTGGGACTTTCGCAGTCCAGGTACATAGAGACCGTACTAAAGAGATTTAGTATGGAAGATTCCAAGCGCGGTAACTGTTAGTTATATGTATGCCCTAGAGGCCATTACTATACATTGGATGTATATTGTAGTGGATGCTGGGACATATATAGGAAGGACTTTCTTGCTCGACATGATAGTACGCTATCTGGTTGCACTTTATCTTAACATGTATACTTTCTGTCTCTCTGATTACATGTTGATAAAGCCCATAGGATGTGTACTCAACTTCCAGGACTATGATGTAGATTATACTAGTGGGGCCTGGGTAGTCCATGAGTACATCCTTGAAATGTTCCTAATCGAGGGGATATCGAGACGGGGCATCGATATTCCAGAGTAGACTAGCGCATATCTTCTCGACCCATGCGATGGGCGATGGATGATCCCATATCCATTGGTGTTTGACATCGAAGATGGTATGCGGGTGCTCAGTGGAGACTGGGTACACTGAACGGACTCGCCGAGAACTCCCAGATGGTATTATACCTCACGTCAGATGGCAGTTCTCTGGTGACACTGGTACAGCTTAGTCTGTTGACCCAAGATCGTCATAGAGTCTTGTGTGTCTCCCACTGTGCTTTGATTTCCACCCTACCACGGCTCTACTGAGTCGTGCAAACAGGTGGTTTTTGGGTACAGTCCCGATTCACATGGAGGCAATGAGCGATAGGAGGGGATTCGTCTCTCCCGGTATTGGGGGTTGATGTTGTGCTATGCTCGACTGGCCATAACAGGAAATCCCTGGTCAGGGTTGCAGTGATATACTGGTAAGAGTTATCAGTAGTTTCACGAATGTTATGGACCTCAAGTCGGCATGACTTATCGAGCTATTGGGGTCTGACGTTTACCACCCCTAGGCAAGATATGCGACATATCAGACGAACAGACCGGACCGTACGGTAAGTGTTACTGGTTGGATTCGCAGGAGTGTGAGTGGGCTTGCTCGTCGATCTTCTGATCGCTCAATACCCGGGTGGCCGTTACGTTTGGCAGACCGCTTGCGGCTTGTGGGTGTTTGATATGATCATCATCTGCTGCCGGCGTATTGACGAGTCTTTAGAGTCCTACACAGAGGTTTCTTAGCTCAAGCGAAACGAAATAGGAGCGCATATGAGATATCTGCGGGACCGAGAATGATGCGTGTATGTGATACCGTATTTCATTCTCGCGATGAATGTGTCGAATGGTTATATGCGATATAACCTAGTTATCGAATCAAGGATTGATTCGATAAGCCGATACATATGATACTAGTCGGTTATATCCGATATGACCGGATCATTGAATCAAGTGTTGATTTAATGATTTAATGTATAATTATATATTCGATATATTGCTGTGCATTAACTAGTATTGGTTCACTTTAAATGGATTTTCTCACTTGAATTGTGCACATTGTATATGCGATATAGTTTTGTGCACATGTTTGTATCATGTTTGATGATACATGCTTACTTGGTTAAGTGTAAAGAATCAAACCATGGTTTAAGTTAATGATTAGGGTTTTGATTACTTATTCATTTATCTTATTTATTTATATCCATTTTGGAAAATGAAAAAGATAAATGAATGGTTGCTTATTTTGTTTTTAGTTGAAGTTTCTTGAAGCTTTGACTTAGTCTTCATTCTTGTCTTAAACTTAACCCTAACCATTTAACTAACCCAAGTTAATTCTCTACACTTAACTATAGTTGAATTCATGATAAGTATTGATTTAATTATCTCATTTTTAATTAACTTATCATATCTTCTTCTTCTTCTTCATCTTCTTCAACATGAAGAAAAGCTTTCTACTTCAATGGCAACTAGCCAAATCAAGTGAGAAATCCAAAACTAAAGTCTACCCACTTCCTATTTCTTCATCCTCTACCTCTTGCCAAGTAGTAGAGTGTGTTTCCTTCACAAATTTTCAAGGTTTGGTGAAGGTGGAGCTTGATCTAGCGATGCCTCGACGTAGATCATCTTCGGCATGGACATCGACGACCTAGCTCGCTTATTCTTCGACGAAGCCGACGCTAGAGCCCGGGAGTTCACTTGGACAGCGGAGGCACTTCGTTGCGGAGCTATGGAGGTGGACAAACGGATCTACAAAGGTTGTATTTCCGTTATCTTATAGTTTAGTTGTAAACTAGCTTGCTTGTTTCGCCTAAATATCTAGCAAACGATCCGTAGTCGGGTTTGTAGGCACCCGTAAAATTTGATTTGTGCATATTTGATCACTTGTGAGACTTCACTAGAGTGCTTAGGAACCCTACAGTGGTATCAGAGCCAGGCTAGAGCCTTAGGCGATGCGTAGACGGAGTTAGAAGTCCGATCGACCCGAAACCCGACTTTAAAATGCTCTCTGGACATTTTTGTAAAATGTGGATTTTTGCAAATTAAAAATATGCAGAAAAAAAAGCAGGTAAATCTAAGAATTACGATGCAAAAATTACCTAATGATCTTTCTAAAGTGCGGCGGAACCGCGGCATTAGCGTGCTAATGCGGCCCTTCCGCCGCACTTTTGTCTTATCTGCCATTGAATTTTGCACAGTAACTCCTATTTTTCAGTGCTGGTTTTCCTGGGAATTTTTAATCTGAAATCAAGAGTTGAGTATTTTGGGTTGTATTGGGAGTTCATACATTCGATCGGATTGTCAAACTTTGTCTATGTGTCGTTCCGGATAATTTTTTGAATATGTTAAAAAGTTCGACCGGATATAAATACCCAATTTTTCCCCTGTCGGGAAATTTCCAAGTGTTGGATTTTTCCGTAGTTTAACGACGTTCTAAGCAGTGCAAGTAACGCGATGGTCCCTCTAGAAGACAACAAACCTTAACTCGATTATGTGACCGTCTTGAACTGCCCTTTGAACCTTCGGGTTTGGGGCAGTACGGCGTGCCACATGTGAGGCGTTGGCTTGACCCTTCTACGGCTGGACCGTTGCTACTGAGGCACGAACTGAATGTTGTTAGACTTATTTCATGTGTTGATCTGTATTGGGAAAACTTGGGTGTTCGATTGTTCGATCGAAAAGTTTAGCATTTTCTATTTATCCGGAATGTGATACAATAATTGGAATTCACAAAAGGTTATGAGATAACTGAATGAATATTATAAACGTAGCAGTTTAGTCTCACTTGATCGGTTGCCACGGAATTTTGATGTGATCAAAAGTCCGTCGCAATCACGTAGCGTACGCGGATACTCGCCGGGTAAACTTAATAGACAGCCTCACTCCATAGCCCCGACCAAGTGACTGTAGGAGAACCCCGTCGCCGAAAGCATCCGTTCGGGTGCTCGTGGCAGCGGTGTTCCGCCTTGGTGCACTTCGTCGACGGTATCGGGGGTGCGGCCGCCTACTAAAGTTTGCGACGAGCATTCGATCAGAATGTCGGGAATCCTGTTGAATTGCCCGACTTGATATTGAAAAGAGTTTTCGATACTGAGACTAAAATGCGGGGTTTATAATTGTTAGGCATGCGATGTCTAAGTAATTCATTTGGTCAGGCATACGATGTCTGAGGAGGTTGCGGATTCCAACTGTTGTAGTTTTACACTTTCTTTTCTGTGACCGTAAGTGTAATATGTGATATCGCCGGTTTCGTTGCTATATGTCAACGACAATTGGGATGCGCATATTTACTTACGTTGATGACATGAGATGTTATGTGTTGCTGGATATGTTATATTGGATCGTCGTGTTTGAATAGCCGGGGGGTTTTATGTGAGATGAGTGTTTTTCTTTTTCATTCATGTAAAAACTTGTATGTAATATTCTTTTATTGGGGCACTTCCAGGTTGCGGAAGTAGTCACCGTTTGTATATTATTTACTTTTCTGCACTAGGATAGACCCAAGGAGGGGAGCACAAGTAACCGGGTTCTGGGGACCAGTGGGAGACCAACTCGAGGAGTCGAGTCCGGGTCTCCTAACCCTAGAATTAGCAGGGTTGCTTGCTGCTCTCGTACGGGTCTAGGGGTGTGGGATTGGCTATTCATCACGACCGTGGAATCCGTGTTTTATACTGGCTCGTATTGAAAACACGGACGTCCTAGTATATCCAATATTTCATATGTTTCTTCTGTTGTGTTTTATCTGTGATCATGCGATGTTCTGTGACAGGTATTATATATATAGTATATATGATATATTATATAGACGTTGCTTATGTTTTACACCCGCGCTAGCCCTGCCCCGCTCTGCCGTTAGTTACCTAACCTAATGGTGCACGAGGGGACATCGAGGCGAATGCGGATGGCATAAGTGTACGTCATATATATCTGTGATGTTTAGGTGGATTTAAATGATGGGATATTCATTAATGAGATTAATGAAAGAAAATAAACCTAATTGATGTTGTGGAATCGAATTTCAAAATAAAACAGGTAGCTACAGTTCTTGCTTTGCATCGCGGTGTTCATTAAAGAACATCCAGCACCTTATTCGATGAGGAAAGGACCGAGATCCCTTCACCGGGAGTGACTCCTTTAGCAATAACTGGCAGATGCTACAACCCTCGGTTTGTCTTTTGATCTCTTCTATAGTTTCTGCTTTGCACAGTGATATATATGATATATCCCGCACCTCATTCGACGAGGAAAGAGCCGACGATCCCTTCACCGGGAGTGACCCCTTTAGCAAGACTAGAAAAGCTTCAAAAACATTCCATTTAAAAACCATTTGATTCCGCAACGAGATCAAGTTCAAAGCGTTAAAGGTTTTCACAAAAACCAGCCGCAGCCCTCCGTCATTTTAGGAAGTAGAGTACTTAGTATTCGTGCTGTGTTTGTTGACCATAGTCAAGGCACAGTGTACGGTAGCTAAGTGATGTCTTCCTACACCGCATATGATGCGATTAGTTAGGACAGTCGCGTGACTTTGTTGACCTTAGTTAAGGGTCATGTGGGTGGGTCTAATTAATCACGAAATGACGGGTAGAACTTGACTAGTACTTATGATTTGTTGACCATAGTTAAGGTCATAGGTGCTAGGGGTAAAAACCTTTATCGGGAGTTTCAAGTGTTGAAATTTGCAATGAGATTGCATACCTTCTATGTGATAGTTGGATCTCGATACCCACTGCGAGTAATTGTTACTCCTGGGAGAGTTTTGCACTTTACAATTAGCCGATCAAGTAGGTGTCTAGAAAGGTGTCAACGGGGTTACGCCTCTGGGAAAACGAGGTTTACTGTAATTAGGTCCGTGCGAAAGCACGGGGAACCTCCCTCAAAGTACCGACACTGGCCTGGCTGAAAGATTGGCGAACTTGTAGAGTGTAATTAATCCCGGCTAGTCTTTCCTTTTAGGGTTTGAAGGAAGATTTGATAAAAACAGTGGGAGCCATCCTGATTAGATAAAATATATAACCAATCTGATCTTGCAAGAGCGCACGCAGAGTGTTTTCTTCTCTCTCTCTCCTGGTAGCGACCTTATCACGCCTTAATCAAGATAATAAAATGGATGTATTGACCGAACCCGCTTGTTATACTGAGCTGGGGAACGTTGGTCCCGCTCCAACTTATAATTGTTATAAGACAGAGCAGGAAATAGGGGAATACCAGAATTCCTATGCCGCCCAAACGAAGACAGTGCATATGATGCATCTTCTTCGGGTGTGTTCATTACAAAGAACTGTTTCTCAGTATCCTCTGCATCCTGGGTATATGATACCGGATCAGGATCCACGATATGTAATCTGTTACATAGGGCTACAAAAAGGTAGAAAAACTGAGAACGGGTGATAAGTTTCATGAGACAGAAACCGGGGCAAGTGTTGCAGCCAAGTCTGTTGGTCACTGTCACCCTGTATTACGAATACATTGATTCTGAACAAATGCTATTAGATACCGAACCTGATATACAAAATCATATCAGTCTCTTTATTAGTAAAGAAAGGATATAATTTTGTATTGATGGATAATGTTTTGAACATTTCCTATATCAAAAGTTGATCGGTTCAGGCACGTTATCTAAAAGCATTGACGTTCTAAATCAAACTACAATTCCTCGTATACAGAACACACACAAGAGGAAGAGTTCGGAAATGAACGAATTCTTCTTGAGGTATTGTAGACTAGGTCATATCAATGCGACCCGACTAGCTGAAGTTACATTTAGATGCATATTTAAATCAGTTTGAATTTACATCTTATGAAACTTGCCAGTCATGTCACAAAGATATAATGACACCAGCTCTGTTTACTGGAAACAGAGAAAGAGTTAGTAAACTCTTGGGACTGATACATGATGATGTATGGAAGGTCTCCTGTCTACACATGCCAGGACTGGTTCTTTTTACTTCTTTATATTCTCTGATAATCTCTCAAGATTCAGTCATATGTTCCTGTTGAAACATAAGTCCGAACCTTTTGAGGTATTCACAGAATATAAGTTAGAAGTAGAGAACCAATAACCGGGTATGAGTATTATGTCCTATGATGAGATCAGGGAGGAGAATACTTGAGCATGGAATGTTTGGACTATTCTAAAGGAGAATAAGATTCTCTCTCAGTATTACTCCTCCGTATACACCATAGCACGATGGTATTTCGGGGCGGAGCAATCACACCCTATATAATAAGGTGTGCTCTATGATGAGTACTACTGAGTTACCTATTTCCTTTTGGGAGTTATGCACTTATGAAGTTGCATACCTATTGAATAGGGTTCCAATCAAATCAGCTGCCTACCGCTTCATATGTGCTATGGAAAGGGAAGAGCCCATATCTTAAGATAGTTAAGATTTGGGGTTGTCCGGCCTATGTCAAAAGCAAAATCCGGACAAGCTCGAGGCAAAGTCTGTAATGTAGAACTGGAAAGGTTCCAGCTATACAAACTACAGCAGATAATTTGGTAGAACCAAAGGATTCAGTAGATTCCAACGAACCCCAACCTCTCCGCCGATCTAGTAGGGTTCCTCATCCGCCTGAGAGATACCTCGGTTTCTCGATGACAGTGGGAGCAAGGATTGCATCATGAAATGATGACCCAACTAGTTTCGAGCAGGCCATCGAGAGCAGGGACTCTATAAGAATGGCTGGATGCTTAGCGATCTGAGATGGAATCCATGTACACCAGCAAAGTATGGACTTTAGCTGCTATATCTGAAGGGTTAAATCCCCATCAGGAGCAAGTATATCTTGAGAAGATTACTTGGTGTAGATGGAAAAGTTGAGACTTTCAAAGCTAGACTTGTTAAAGGTTTTCGTCATCGACCAGGCGTGGATAATGATGAAACCCTTTTCCAGTAGCTATGCTTAAGTCTATCCAGATCCTACTTACCACGGCTACATACCATGACTACGATATCTGGCGGTTGGGTGCCATGACTGCTTTTCTAAATACTGATTTAGAAGAGAACGTCTATAAGAACACAGCCAGAGGCCTTCGTAACTAGTGGGAGCAGCGGAAACGTGTGCAAATTGCTTTACATAATGAAGCAGGCATCGCGGAGTTGGAACGTCTGTTTTGATATGATAGTCAAAGTGTTTGACTTCATCAAAATGGTAGACGAACCTTGTATATACAAAAGGGTAGTAGAGAGTAAGGTGGTCATTTTCGTATTGTACGTAGACAACATACTCTTGATAGGAAAAGAGTTTCCTATACTACGATCGGTCAATCTCCTATTATCACAAGGATTCTCCAAATAGGATAAAGATGATACCTCCTAAATCCTAAGCTTTGGATCTATGAGATAGATCTAATTGGATGTTAGGATACTCACTAGTTGTAGTGAGATGGTATCAATCGATCCTGGGGAGAATCACTGGAAGTGTTCCAGGGTGATAAAGACGACTGAATGTCAGTCACAGGCACTGTCTTTACCCTCAGTAAAGGGACGGTATGTTGGAAGAGTTCCAAGCTAGATACCGTGGCAAACTAGACGATAAAGGCTGGTAACATCGCTATTGAAGATACTACCAAAGAGGAAGTTTGGGTGTATATTGGTTCATATGATGAACTAGGTTCCTACCATTGTGTGACAATGGAACTGAGGCTTTGGCCCTGGAACCCTGGTCCCATCAGTGACCCAGACATAATCTAAGGCAGCATCACCTGATCATGGAGATAGTTGATCTCTAGGTTGATCGAGGTTAGGAGAGTAGACTCAGAGGACAACACGGCGGATCCACTCACGAAGGCCTTTTTCCCAAAGAGAGACTTTTAGGGGATGGTTGAGTATGTGATACTGCAACCACTGCTGCAGATGGCCCTAGTGCAAGTGGGAGATTGTTAGTTATATGTATGCCCTAGAGGCCATTACTATACATTGGATGTATATTGTAGTGGATGCTGGGATATATATAGGAAGGACTTTCTTGCTCGACATGATAGTACGCTATCTGGTTGCACTTTATCTTAACATGTATACTTTCTGTCTCTCTGATTACATGTTGATAAAGCCCATAGGATGTGTACTCGACTTCCAGGACTATGATGTAGATCATACTAGTGGGGCCTGGGTAGTCCATGAGTACATCCTTGAAATGTTCCTAATCGAGGGGATATCGAGACGGGGCATCGATATTCCAGAGTAGACTAGCGCATATCTTCTCGACCCATGCGATGGGCGATGGATGATCCCATATCCATTGGTGTTTGACATCGAAGATGGTATGCGGGTGCTCAGTGGAGACTGGGTACACTGAACGGACTCGCCGAGAACTCCCAGATGGTATTATACCTCACGTCAGATGGCAGTTCTCTGGTGACACTGGTACAGCTTAGTCTGTTGACCCAAGATCGTCATAGAGTCTTGTGTGTCTCCCACTGTGCTTTGATTTCCACCCTACCACGGCTCTACTGAGTCGTGCAAACAGGTGGTTTTTGGGTACAGTCCCGATTCACATGGAGGCAATGAGCGATAGGAGGGGATTCGTCTCTCCCGGTATTGGGGGTTGATGTTGTGCTATGCTCGACTGGCCATAACAGGAAATCCCTGGCCAGGGTTGCAGTGATATACTGGTAAGAGTTATCAGTAGTTTCACGAATGTTATGGACCTCAAGTCGGCATGACTTATCGAGCTATTGGGGTCTGACGTTTACCACCCCTAGGCAAGATATGCGACATATCAGACGAACAGACCGGACCGTACGGTAAGTGTTACTGGTTGGATTCGCAGGAGTGTGAGCGGGCTTGCTCGTCGATCTTCTGATCGCTCAATACCCGGGTGGCCGTTACGTTTGGCAGACCGCTTGCGGCTTGTGGGTGTTTGATATGATCATCATCTGCTGCCGGCGTATTGACGAGTCTTTAGAGTCCTACACAGAGGTTTCTTAGCTCAAGCGAAACGAAATAGGAGCGCATATGAGATATCTGCGGGACCGAGAATGATGCGTGTATGTGATACCGTATTTCATTCTCGCGATGAATGTGTCGAATGGTTATATGCGATATAACCTAGTTATCGAATCAAGGATTGATTCGATAAGCCGATACATATGATACTAGTCGGTTATATCCGATATGACCGGATCATTGAATCAAGTGTTGATTTAATGATTTAATGTATAATTATATATTCGATATATTTCTGTGCATTAACTAGTATTGGTTCACTTTAAATGGATTTTCTCACTTGAATTGTGCACATTGTATATGCGATATAGTTTTGTGCACATGTTTGTATCATGTTTGATGATACATGCTTACTTGGTTAAGTGTAAAGAATCAAACCATGGTTTAAGTTAATGATTAGGGTTTTGATTACTTATTCATTTATCTTATTTATTTATATCCATTTTGGAAAATGAAAAAGATAAATGAATGGTTGCTTATTTTGTTTTTAGTTGAAGTTTCTTGAAGCTTTGACTTAGTCTTCATTCTTGTCTTAAACTTAACCCTAACCATTTAACTAACCCAAGTTAATTCTCTACACTTAACTATAGTTGAATTCATGATAAGTATTGATTTAATTATCTCATTTTTAATTAACTTATCATATCTTCTTCTTCTTCTTCATCTTCTTCAACATGAAGAAAAGCTTTCTACTTCAATGGCAACTAGCCAAATCAAGTGAGAAATCCAAAACTAAAGTCTACCCACTTCCTATTTCTTCATCCTCTACCTCTTGCCAAGTAGTAGAGTGTGTTTCCTTCACAAATTTTCAAGGTTTGGTGAAGGTGGAGCTTGATCTAGCGATGCCTCGACGTAGATCATCTTCGGCATGGACATCGACGACCTAGCTCGCTTATTCTTCGACGAAGCCGACGCTAGAGCCCGGGAGTTCACTTGGACAGCGGAGGCACTTCGTTGCGGAGCTATGGAGGTGGACAAACGGATCTACAAAGGTTGTATTTCCGTTATCTTATAGTTTAGTTGTAAACTAGCTTGCTTGTTTCGCCTAAATATCTAGCAAACGATCCGTAGTCGGGTTTGTAGGCACCCGTAAAATTTGATTTGTGCATATTTGATCACTTGTGAGACTTCACTAGAGTGCCTAGGAACCCTACAGTAACATACCCGCATTGCAAGGAATCACCCTCTCCAAGGAGATGTCTCCCAAGACTGACGAGGAGAGGGTTCGCATGAGCACTATACCCTACGCTTCGGCGGTAGGATCCATAATGTATGCGATGCTATGTACAAGACCAGATGTAGCTTATGCGCTAAGCGTGGTGAGCCGGTATCAGTCCGACCCAGGTGAGAACCACTGGACAGCAGTAAAGAACATTCTCAAGTACCTGAGAAAGACTAAGGAGATGTTCCTGATTCGGTAATGGAGACCTCAGGGTCGAGTCCTTTACCGACTCAAGCTTCCAGAGTAACAAGGATGACAGCAAGTCTGTCTCGGGTTTTGTGTTTACCCTCAACGGAGGGACGGTATGTTGGAAGAGTTCCAAACAGGATACCGTCGCAGACTCGACGATGGAAGTAGAATACATTACTGCAAGCGATGCCGCAAAAGAGGCGGTCTGGATGAAGAAGTTCATAGCTGAACTTCAGATAGTTCCGTCCATTGTTGATCCGATACCTGTGTATTGCGATAACAATGGGGCTATAGCTTTAACGAAGAAACCACGGTCCCATCAGAAATCCAGGCACATCTTAAGGCGGTATCACCTGATCAGGGAGATCGTAGATCGCCAGGAGATCGAGGTCCGGAGAGTGGATACGAAAGACAACACAGCGGATCCATTTACAAAGGCCCTCCCTCAAGCACAGTTCGAGCGACTTTTTGGGATGTTGGGTATGCGGTACGCCAGCAGCTGGCCTCAGAGCAGACGTTGGGTATTCGGTACGCCAATCACTGGCCTTTAGTGCAAGTGGGAGATTGTTGGATGTATATGCCCTAGAGGCCAGTATTGTATATGTATACATATGGATACTAAGGATATGTACGTACAGAACAATCTTGCTCAGTTTTATAGTATATTATGTGACTTGTCTTTATCGGGATATGTGTATTTATTGTTATTATATCTGGTTTGCACATATTGATAAAGACTAGATACGGTAGTATACTATTGTGGTTTGTCTTTATCTTAATATGGCATATGTCATACTCGTTATTACATATTGCGGTTACATGTTGATAAAGCCCCTAGGATCTTGCTTGACTACATGCGTTGTGATGGTGATCATACTCGTGGGAGCAGGGTAGTCCATAAGCACATCCTTAAATGGTCCCTGGTCGCGTGAGTATCGAGACTGGGCACTGATATTCCAGAGTAGACTGGTGTGTATGTTTCTACCCCCGTCGGGGGATGGTTGGTCCCACAGCCATTGGTCTGATGCACCTAAGATCGTATACAGGTGCTCACTGGGTGTGAGTACACTGGACGGACTCGCCGAGAACTTCCATGTGGTACTATACCTATCGTCAGATGGAAGCTCTCAGGTGACATGTGTACAGGTTAGTCTTTGGACCCGAGATCGGCATTTGTCTCGTGTGAGTTCCCACTGAACTTTGATCACTACCCTACCACGGCTCTACTGAGTCGTGCAAACAGGTTTTAGTTGGGTTCAGTCCCGAGCCACATGGAGGCAGTGAGCGATTGTCGGGGATTCGTCTCTCCCGGTATAGGGAGTCGATATCGCACTATGATTCGATTGGTCATGACCATAAGACCTTGGCCAAGGCACTTGGGAATTACTGATAGGTTGATCAGTAGTTTCCCGGATTGGTCCCGAGCCACATCGGCACGACTTATCAGGTTGTTAGGGTCTGACGTTCACCATCCCCTAGACCCGGTATGCGATACTCTTTGACGAAGAGACCGGACTGTATGGATATTGTCACGGATAGGCTCAGTAGGAGATCCGGATGAGTTTGCTCGTCGGCCTTCCTTTTCGACAGGTACCTGGGCAGCCGTTACGTACAGCTAGTGCCGCTGACGTGCTTGTGGTTAAACCCACTGCCAGAGTACTGTCGAGTCTTTAGAGTCCCAAACAGAGGGTTTCCCTGATCCAGGAAAAACGATGTAGTAGCCGTATTGGATACGTGCAGGGTTCGATCGATTGATGTACTTGGTACTCGGATTTTCGATCGGACAGTTTGTAATACTAGCCGGCTCGGGTTTGAGCCGGATTATTAAATCAGGTATTGATTTAATAATTTACGTATATGTATTTCGATATATATATATATATATTCTAGTATTACGTTCTTCGTGTTATTCTATCTCATTTGGGTGTTCGGATTTTTATCTGATTGCCGGTATATTTGTACAGTGGACTGAAATCCGTATTTACTACAGATTTCCTTCTAGAAGGTGGCCACCTAATTTTGGATTTTCCATTTATTTCATAAATGGAAATGAGGTGTAAAGTGAGTGGTAAGGGAGGAAAGGTAGTGACCATGCTTTAATAGTAGTCAAATGAATTTATAATTCATTTTGGAGTTACTATTGAAGTATGGTTGCTAATTGTTTAATGAAAGAAATCATACACAAAACCTATGTGTGTATTTTCTCTTTCATGCTATGCTTCATTATTTTTCTTGAGCATTTTTTGCTCTTGCTCTCCTCTTTCCTCTCTAGCTTCCTCCACCTTCATCTTCTTTCTCTTCACTACCTTCTCATGTGTTGAGAATCAAGTGAAGATGCAAGAAAGAGATAGCTAAATACTAAGACACCCTTCACTACATCCTAGATTACTTGGTTTAGTAAACCAAGTTCTCTAGTTGATCCTTTAGTTACATAGTTAGGAGCTAGAGCCATGGATCATGCTCCCCGGGTGGATCATCTACGACAAAAGGAGACCAGAGAACCAGCTCGATCCCGGAGGACCGATGGGGCCGGAGTTGGAGTTCAAGCATGTTCAAGGTGGATACAAGGAGCTACGGATGAAGAACGAAGACCGAAGGACTTGGTTCGTGTTCCTCATCATAGTAGATAGCTCTTCTAGTGTAGCTAGTTAGTTTTATGGAAAGATCCGGGTTTTAGAGTTAAACTAGTGCCAAGTTTTTGTTCGTTAGAAAATTTTTGTTCCGCATTTGGCCACGAAAGTTGGCCGGGGCACTAGGGTAACCCTTCATAAATATATGAGGTGGTACTCAATACAATACTACCAGTATAGTAATCCTATCAACTGTCGTGAATATGGTTTAAATATGACACTAAGTTTTTATAAAATATCTGGTAGTCGGAGATGCTATACGCCATCCGTCCGATTCCCCACTTGTAGATGTTATTCCACTCACTGTAGTGTGGTTCGAGCTAGTCATATCCTACGACCACCTTGCCCTACGCCGGCACCTCGAAGGTCTCCGCAATCGAACCACTTTTATAAGATGAAACAGTATTTCAAATCTTGTATGGAGCCACATTGAAGGGATTGGGGACTTGAAGGTTTCCACTTGATTCTTGAGATGGCTTCAACTTGCATCTTGATGTGGTTTCATGTGATGAAGTGTGAATTTTGTTTGGAGTTGGGATTTGAATTTGAGAGTGTGAGAGAGTGTGAGAGTTTTGAAAGTAAGAGAGTGTTTGTGTGTTTAGGAGAAATGAAGAAATTAGGAGAGGGGGGAAATGAGGAGAGGGGACAAGGAGAGATGGAGAAGGCATGGCATGAGAAGCCCATGCCTCTCATGTCCTCTCTCTACTATTCTAATATGAAAAATATATGTAGCCATACCATATTTTTGAAATCCAAAAAAAACTCTAATCACATTTTTAAATCCTTGTTAACTTTTCATGGCACCTTAAGTGCAAAATTTGGATAACAAATACTAATTTTATCAATATTTATAATTATCTTTATATACTGAATTTATGATAATCCAAATCAATAATTGGTATTATTTTAATAAAACATATTATATTATTATTTAAATTCCAAAATAATATTTACCATTTTCTGAAATGTTATAAACCCCTTACAACGTCAAGTTATTTTTCTTTAGGCCTTTTAACGAGCTTGATAAAATCACCGAATCGCTTAAAACCCAAATCTTCAATTACCCATGAGCACAATAAATTCATTTTGAAAATAAATATAATACTAATATAATTTTGAATTTTTTTTCCAAAATACCTGTACAGGACTTGAAGGTTTCATGGGATTGAATAGTAAACTTATTCTCATCAATATGAAAATGTCGGATTCTATCTAGACACCCCTAGTTTTCCTAAATGCATTCAAGCAGCCCAATACTTCAGGTTTCTTGTTCCTGTCTAAACTATAAAATTCACCATCATATCAAAACTTACTTGTCAACAAATCGAAAACTACAATATCATCATGTCAAAGGAATTATGCAATAGCTTGAATTTTCCATCTCTATAGGTGACATATTTTAGAGAAATTAAACGAGATCATGTACTACATATATCAATATATACGCTCATGACTTACACCTGGAGACTCTCCATTCTTAGTGATTGAGACACATTACCACCTCTTATATATCAGTGTCATGCATGATAACTTATCACAACTCGAGCTATTCCATGCTGGTTGTAGGTGAAGTACTCAATTTAAGAAATTACAAAATTAGATCATATCTCCATGAAAGTGACACATCACTGTGCATGATCTAACAATATAATTTCTAAGGATATTATAGCAATTATAAATAAATAAGAATACACATATAATAAATCATTATGTGCAACTCATAAACTTTATTAATATTCAACTAATATTACATGAATTGCAATGGGTGTTCAAAAACACATATAACTAATATAACTAATCTAGCATATATATGATCATGTAGCTCATTGGTTGACTTTGGTCATAGAAATTTGGGCCATTTTCTTGGTGGCTAATGTATTTGGTCATGAGAAGTTAGCCATTATACTAGAAATGCTTGAAAGCCATAAACAAATTCTACGACCGATCGCGGTTGCGATTTTGGGATTGCATAGTGGCGTTTCCTTTGGCTTTTCATTCTGAAATACAAGATTAAGGATTTTGGGTTCTTGATCTTGAAAGGAACACCTTGTACACTTTCTCAAACTCACTCACCATGTATGTTTTAGTGTCGAGATAATGGGCATCATTCGGTCTCATAAATGCTTTCTTATTCTATATATATGAACATTATTTCCATTGTCTTTGATTGTATAAAGATAGTATTATGGATAGCCTTGGTTTGTTCTTGTTAGGACATCATCAGCTGTCAAGATGGCACCTACCCAAAGCTGGCATGGTACACCAAATTAAGTTTTGCTCATTTATCACTCCTTCCTTTCGATCATGAATTTCTTTAGTTAGATGAAGTAAAAAAATTAAAACCAACTACAGATTTGTTCTAAACATATATAAACATATACATGGTTCGTTATATGCTATGGATTTTAAGATTGTATTAACCCGTGTTCTGCATCACGCACACGTTGTTATTGTTGGTTTTTTATCAGACACCAGAAATTTGATATACTGGCTAATTAATGAAAAATCATTTATAGAAAATGTAGGGAAGAAAGGGAGAAATGGAGCAAAAGAAGGAATAAATAAGCAGGGTAATAAGAAAAGAGCCATAGGCTTTAGGTCAATCTAGAAAGTGAGCTTTAAAGATTCAAACCGATCAGCCTACAGGGTTTGGGTTCGGATCCATTAATTGAATTGGGCGAACCCAAAATAGGGCCCCACCGTACTCTTTTTTTTTTTATCATCTCTGAAGTCTCATCAGTACTCTCACGTACATATCCTCATCAACCTACTTGCAGCACCACCATCAACATCACATGCAAATGCATCAATTTTTTATTATTATTAACAGTAGTGATCTTGAGAATTGTGGTCACCTCAGTCATCATAAGCATCCCATCACCCCAAACCACCTATATTGAGATGAATTGATGAGTCGACTTTGTACTCATCTCTTTCTTGTATTCACCTTAAACAAATATATATAGCTTAAATATTATAGAAATTGATGCTATGTGTTGTAGATTTACGCTTTAGCTTTGATGTCCTCGTACCATTTCATTATTACAATATTACATGTGTAGAGCTTGTAGCTGTATAAACTTATATCACCTCGAACAGGCTGCCTGCAATACGTGCCTCTCTCTCTCTCTCTCTCTCTCTCTCTCTCTCTCCTGCCATGCAAACAACAACAGTACACAGCTCATGGAAGTAGCTATTTGGGGGGTGCGGGGGTGGGGGAGGGGATACGTGTAAAGATTTAAAAAATGTGTTAGTAACTTTTTTTTGGATACAGAAATCATATATGAGTTTTTGATCATGGACTTTGATTTAGAGGGTGAGGAGAAGAACTTCTATGGAAGGGCTTGCATGGTGCAAGCCCTTGCATAACCCCTGGATGGGCTCCCCCCACATGCAAGGGGAGCCCATCCAAGGGCCCTAGAGGGGCTTACACCATGCAAGCCCTTCTAGGGTAGTTTTTTCCGTGACAATCTACTAGAAAAGATTGATCTCATGACACATCAGATTCATAATGAAAGAAGTTCAGAATAAAGTCTTGTCGCTGTTGTTGTAAGGATTATGTATCTACCACGCAACAGAAATCCAAAACCTTTGTTTTAGGTTAAATTGAAAAAGAACTATTCGGCCAACGGTTACCAAATCATACGAAAAAAATACACAAACAACACATAAAATTTATCCAGGTTCAACGCAACTAGCAGCTATTTCTGCAAACCGCGACGAAAACTGCCACCATGAGAAAGAATTACAAGAGATTACACCGACCACCTGCCTCCTTTACAAAGAAATATCATCTTTTACAAAACCCATCTCTATCACTACTACAATAAGGGGTTTCCCCTACGGACTTATTCATAGGGGCAAAGCACTGCCCCTACGAATATACCCGTAGGGGCAAAAAAAATACCCTGTAGGTGCAAAGGCCGCAGGTGCAAGTCTTCGTTCTGAATATATCCCTACGGAAGAATAATCGCCTCTATGTCTTAATCCGTAGGGCCACTTATCCCTATGGAGTACGTAATCCGTAGGGCCTGATAAATATTTTAATTTATTGGTTTATAAAATAAAATACTTTCCCCTACGGCTGTATTCGTGGGGCCTGATTGGTGCCCCTACGGATATATCTGTAGGTCCAGATAAATGCCACTACGGATAAATTCGTAGAAACAAATTTTACTGAGTCCATAAGGACAAAATATCAGGTATCCTGATATTTTGGCCCTACGGCTAACTGTGTAGGGACAAACATTGCACTTACTGATTAATCCGTAGGTGCAACAGATGGACCTACGGATTAATCCGTAGGGACAAAATATCAAGTTTTTTTAAAAAAAAAGGGCTTCTTGTTTTCCCCGTCCTGTGCATAATAATATATACATCATATAACCAAATACAGAAATATTCATAATCAATATCCCACGCATAATATATAAAAGAAATAAACAAACATAATACGATATCAAACTAAATCATTGCGAACAAGCAACCAACCACCAATATCGTCCAAAATTTATACAATATGTATCAGATAAGTACATACATCCTCAAAAATAAAAATAAAGCTACCCTAACTCGGTCCAGCTCCTCCACCTCTGATAATCGCCGTAATCTGGCGCATCTGCTCCTCGGTATAGCCCTGAGTCGTCAAAAACTCGACCAATGAAGGAGCAGACTGTGCGGGAGTCTGAGCAGGCTGTAGAGCTGCAGGAGTGATCGTCCGCGCAACCGCAGCCGAGATAGTGGCTTGCGGAGCCGCAGCAGAGGTAGTGGATTGCGGAGCCACAACAGAAGGAGATGCATGTAGAGCCGCAGCAGAAGGAGATGCATGCGGAGCCGCAGCCGAAATGGCTTATCGCATCTATTAAATTTTGTATGTAATAAACGAGTAAGAACGCTGTATTAGATTTTAATCGAGTTCGTATCATTATCAGGTTATTGCGAAACTCCAATCTAAGAATACTTAGGGACTTAGCCTCTTTTGGGTATCTAGTTTGGAAAACCGTAGTTTATTTTAATTAGATAGTTTTAAGTAAGAATGATTAATCAAAGCTAAGTTTACAACCAAATAAGCTCAGGCTACTAATATTGCATATGTTAGTATCTATAATGTGATAAAATATTTTACTATTAAGTAGTATACGTACCATCTCGTTCAACTCCTCAACGGTGGTCTTCAAGGCGGCAACATCATGCTCTAGACGTCGCTCACGGGGGGAGGGGAAGTAACCGCCGGAGTGGAGTCCAATCTCATATGTGCCCTGCTAGGACTCAGTCCCCGGCCTCTCTCCCAACCTCTATGGTGCCTTCCGTGTGCGGCGTCTAGGACCGGAATCAGCAGTATCGGATCGGTCTATCCAGTAAAATCGATCCTCAATGCCTCCGCCTGCTCCACCACCCGCTCCTACATCCACATTAACCATTAAAAATATAAGTAATCATTTAAATTTGAACTTTTCCAAAAAAAAATTTCAAACCTGTTAGAATAAATATTAACACTTACGCAATACTCCTGGGTAGCGGTGTCGGGGAATTGAAGCTTTCCCGTGGCGGAATCTGTCGAGGTGCCGTGGACGACAAGATACGCGGTCAGCACGCTCGATGTACCACCCTGCGCCAAGGTCTGAGCACTCTACAATTCATAAAAAATTTACATATATTATAAAATAACTCTTAATATTATATTATATCAGAATAGATCTATTGTAATTTACCGATGCCTCTATGGCATGAGTAATGTTCATCGAGCCACCTGTATAAGTGGGGCGACCCCTCTTCGCCGACTTTCTATTCTCTTTATTTTGATCGGTCTGTTTCTGTACAACACATTCAGATTTAGTTTTCTAATTAAGCAACACAAAAAAATAAATTATATAATAAACAATGAATTACATTTAAATTACAAACCTGTTAGCGCTGAGAGTCGAAATACTGGCACAAAAGAGGCCATGTATCTACGTTAACTCTCGCAAAGGCCGGAGTATATAGGAGAGGCGCTCTCTCTGCCTCGGGGGTCGCCATCCACAGAGAATAGCAGTCGATCTTCAGCTTGTTCCTATTATATCGGACCTTTGATTGCATGTTCTTTATCAGGCCATAGTACAGAGCGTGATAATCGAGCACTCTTTCAGGGTGATCAGGGTCGGGTATAGGATGAAAGTCATAATCCAACTGCAAATACAAAAAAACGATGTATTTAAATTGAAAGTGTTAAATAATAATAAAAATATTGGATAATTCAAATGAAAATATATATTGATACCCGAGCCTGATCCCAGAAGAGGGCGAATGAGCGCTAGTGCTGATTGCCCCACTCAACGTGAAGTGGATATTTCTTCACGAGGTGGCTCTCATCCCCTATATACCAGCCGAATCTCTCGGCATAATCGTCGGTATAGCATTAATCAGAGGTAAATAAGAGGGGGAATGCTGCCTTCCCCCTAGCACTGTCGGGTCTTAGCCTGTGGGACTGATTCGGCCCTTGAGTCTCCCTCTCGGGATGGGGCTGCCCTGCATCTACAAGAAATATCAAGACAATCAATATTAAGAAAAAGTGGTATTAAGAAATTAAGGTTTAACGAAAATTGAAGTGCGATATATACCTCCGGCGACAGCAGCACGAGCCTGGGCCCTGGCAGCAGCACGAGCAGGACGATAGTTCCTCTGGTGAGGAACAGCCGGTGACCCGGACGTGGACGCTTCCCTTCCAACTAGAAAATAAACATTGACGATAAAATTACATGAAATTCATGTTTATTTTTAAAGGATATGTAAAATGAATAAATATTTTATATTTATTCATACTAACCTGCAGACCGAGCGGAGGGTACGGAAGTGGCCCTTACGCCAGATGTGGATGCACCATCTATAATTAAACAATTAAAAATAAATTATATAAGTAATTTCAAAAAGAATGTGTATGTCAATAATATAACATTCTAAATCAATATGCATACACTATAGAATATATAAACATACCCGTAGGTGTAGTGGAGGCACCACCTACAGCTAGACAGTAAAAAAATGATTATCTAAGTAAGAGCAAAAAGAATGCGTGTATATTTATGATATAACATTCTAAATCAATATGCATGCACTATAGGATATATAAACATACTTGGAGGTGCGGGAGCGGGCTCTGCCTCTGATGTGGACGTACCACTAACAGCTAGACAATCAAACATTGACTATATAAGTAATTTTGAAATAAATATGCGTGTATATCTATAATTTTACATTCAAAATGAATATTCGTGCAATATACCTGGAGGTGTGGCAAAGTCCACACAGAAGGAGTCATCCGAAGGGGTCTCCGATCGGGGTGCAAGACCGGCCCTCTGAAGCTCTCTATGCAGCTCTCCGGACGGCAGAACCGCTCTACGTCTGCCTCTGCCGGTGCCGCAGCTGATGCTCCTGCCGCCCCTCGCTGCTCCAGTCGTCGTCATCAAATATAGACAAGAGTACAATCATTACATATGCATGCTATATATGTATAGATCGTAAAAATGTGAAATTATAATATAACATTACCGATAAACTTTTTCGTTTCGTGGATGCATTAGACATATTTACTTGGATTTCATCATCGATATCATTTCTAACCCATGTAATTTCACGATCAGCCGAAAACAACCCGTCTTTTGAAACAGACGGTCGGAGCACTTTAAGTCTTCTCTCTTCTTCGTCCTTATTGCTTTCCTCCATACGATTCTCGAATTCTGGGACATCGTGAACTTCCCTTGGTTTCCAACGGCATACGACACTCCATCCCGGATGCTTCAAGCACCATGAGTAGTATACTTGGAATGCTTGGTTCGGAAAGATAAATGGATCGTCCTGGCCGTAAAATCGAAGTGTGTTCACACTAGTCAATCCATATTCATCTTTCTAAGTCTCGAGATTGTTTCTCCACTTATCCGTATCGGTTCGTGTATCGTACCAAGTACATTGAAATATATAAAATGGTTCTGATCGTCCGGGATATTGGATGCCAAATATGCAATTTAAGTATCCATAATAAATCACACCATCCGATCCTACCGTCGCAATCCCACTATTCTGAGTGGTTCGAGATGTTTCTATGTTCTTAACTTCAAATTTGTATCCAAGAACACTGAATCCTTTATAATATGCAATCTCCATACTAGGAAACTGAGCTAAACATTTTGAATCACTCTCTACCGTCGTAATCCCACTATTCTGAGTGGTTCGAGAAAGTTTCATATTATCATCGAGTATCATATATTGGTTTTAATTTGAACATTTAACATGAATAGGTTTTACGTTTATGTTTCGTTATTAAAGGTTCGAAGTTTTTAGTTTAGGGTAAGTTTTTCTTGCGTTTACGGTAAAGTTGTACGTTTATGTTATCATCGAGTATCTTAGTAAAGGAACTAATGCACCATAAACCTTAATCTAATTAACCCTAATCAATCCAAATTAACCCTAATCATCACCCTAACTCAAATTATCTCTAATTAACCCAATTAATCCAAATTAACCTAATTAACCCAAATTAACCCTAATAAACATCCTAAATCTTCAAATTATCACCAATTAATCCAATTAACCCAAATTAATCCTAATCAACACCCTAACACAAATACATTCTATTTTACCTAATTAACCCAAATTAACCCTAGCCTAAACCCTAATCCAAATTAACCTAACTCTAATCATCACCCAAACCCCAACATAAATTAACTCTAGCACTAACCAAAATTAACCCTAATTAATCTAACTAACCCAAACCCTAGCCTTAATTATCACCAACCCTATTTTACCTAATGAACCCAAACTAACCCTAACCCTACTTAATTAACCCAAACTAACCCTAACCCTAACCATAACCCTACTTAATTAACCCTAGCCCTAACCCTAACCCTAACCCGAACCCTAACCCTAACCCTAACCCTAACCCTAGCCCAAACTCTAGACCGAACCCTAACTCTAAGCCCTAATAGTAATCCTAAAATCAACAATAATACAAATAAAAGCCCTAGTAGTAACCCTAACTCTAATCCCTAGTAGTAACCCTAAAATCCCATCTCTGGATCACGAACTGGGACAAATGTTGGGCTACCAAGCTCCATACCATACCTCAAGAACATTATCATAACTCAAATTGAAATTCGTTCAGCTCTGAAAGCAAAATTTATTGTCAACCTATTACCTACTTGAAGTATGATTGGTTAAAAGAGTCATTTTGCTCTTTGGTGGCTACAGACACAACCACATAGAGATGCCCAAATTGCTTATCAGTTTTTCAACTCTGCATTATGCGAGAATGTTAATTAACTAGATAATAAGCAAGCCTTAACTATCGCAGGTGTCAGCTACCTGCTGAAGAGAGCAGATGCATTGTCTCGGTTCCAATTCGTCATAAAAACAAATGCTACTGGTAAACCCCCGTTGTTGAATATGAGATTCTGCACTCCATCAACAAGTCTAAGAGATTGGAGTATCATAGGATATCTAATATCTATATGAAAGAAATGATAATTACATGGGATATAGGGAGAAAGTTAAGACGATATGAGTTTGCACTCAGGAATGATGAAATGAAATGAATTAATGATTGATGTTGTTCGTCTCTCTATGTGATATTCATCATACAGATACCACTGCTTGCATATTGAATAGAATCCAAGGTGAAGAAAAATCCACAGTTTAAAACATGAACTGATGTTCAGGTGAAAAAGTAAAAATATCCGGCTAATGATAAGTCAATTACAGAAAATAGATAAAGCAACAAGCATAAGCATATAAACTATCATGTATGCTGCGGTAAACTCCTACTTCGAGACCCAATAAATATCTTATGAAATTTAAACCACTTGAAGTACTATGAAAGCATATAAATATTTAATGAAATTTCTCTTGAAGAATGACGGTATGTAATTCCTAATGAACATGATAAATGATTTAGGTTTTGATGTTTATATATAATCAATACTGCATTTCTTTTGAATGGAAACCCTACCTAATTAACCCTAACCCTAAAACTAACTCTAACCCTAACCCTAACCCGAACCCGAACCCTAAGAATAACACAAAAAATAAGAATAATTAATAGTTCAAAATGGATTTAACTCACCTCACTTGTAGTTTTGCCGGCGGATGGAGCTTGATGAGGTGGAGGAGGCCGGGGATGGAGCTCGATGAGATCCTTTGGTGTGGTGGCAAGATAGCGACGAGTTGACGGGACAGAGGTTGACGGTGGCGACGGGTGACGAGCTGACTGGACAGAGCTCTACCTCTGCCTCTGCCGGTGGAAACGAGCTCGACGAGATCCTCCGGTGGACGCAGCGGTTGACGGGATAGAGGTGGAGGCGGCGACTGACGGGAAATTTTAGCGACGAGGGGTTCCGGAGCTAGTTGACGAGAGGTGGAGGAGGCGCGGGTAAGGAAAAAATTGGGGGAGATGAGGAAATTTCAGAGGATTTTTTTTTTATAAATTAGCCTTCTTTGCCTTTATGGATTAATCCGTAAGGCCTTCTTTTGTGGCTCCATAGGGCCAAATAAAAGATTAAGTTTTAATATTTTTTAATTAATCCGTAGGGCACCGTAGGGAAAAACGGATGGACCTACAGATTAATCCGTAGGGGCAATAATAAGTTGCCCCTATGGATTTTTATCTCCGTAGGGGCAAGCCCTTATTGTAGTAGTGTATCCGCGACCTCACTTAGTTGCCCCTCCCACTCTAATCAAAACCTGTTATTAGAGAATTATGAATTCATAAAAATCCCTAGAAAAAGTCTCATATTTACAGGGTAAATAAATACTAAGAGATAAATCCATATTTAAATTAGAGATAAATATATATTTAAATTAGAGATTAAATTTAAATCTAAGCTAAGAGATTAGATTTAAATTCTAACCAATCCCTAATTACTTCGAATTTAAATCAAATTCAACAATCTCCACTTTGATTCAAATTCACCATATTCTCTTCACTTTCTCAACAGCTTGGAACTTAATTTTTGTCCTCTTATATCCAAAGGGATCTTAAAAATTTATTAGGCAAAACTTGAATTTGCATTGAAACCATCTTAGAAATGCGTCTGTCAGATCCTTAAGGGCATCAATCTCCGTGAGTGACATCACATTCTTCTCGGCTTTCAAGAAGAACACTCTCACTTTCTCTAGAACTCCCAAACCCAAAAATCTCCGCAAGTCGATGGCGTCCCTAATCGCCTACATGGCGGCTATCAACCATGCCTCCATTGTTGAAATCAAGATACCAGACTGAAGCGTCGATCTCTCTGGCACTGCATTCGTGACTAATATGTAACCCATCCTTGACTTCCTTCTGCCCCTATCACCAGCGTAATCTATACCCGATGTTAATATCACCGAAAACCTGAAGTGCGCCTCTAAGTGAGAAGACACGGGTCGATTCTCCTCCATCCCATACTGAGCTAGAACCTTCTCGACACTCTGATTCAACCGACGCAACTCCCCAAGCATGACACTCTCCATTCCATGAATCAAACATGCAATCTTTCTGTCGAACTCCTGATCCTCTTGCCTTGAAGACTCATCCCTAATCATTCCTGTTCGTCGAATTGTTCTTGACCTCTGCACCACTGGGTGTACTGGACTCTCCACCTGAATCTAAGTACCTAACATATCATCTTGAATGAAAACTTGGATTGGAACTCAAAATCCACCTCTCTTGGCGGCATACCTGTTCTTTGTTCACCATCTGAACGAGTCCGTTTTCTTCGAAACATCGCAAACTCAACAAATGTCGCTTGGCTGATCCACTCTGGGTCCCAGAACACCACGTTTTGTACCCTTTTACTTCACCTCCTAAGCCGATAAGAGAACGTTTCTTGATCCTCGGCTTCTTGGTGCACCCAACACGAAACCCTAAGTAATCTCTAGACCTTCTATGCCATAAATCCTCAGGAATTCTCATATCTACCATCGTTGATGGTGACTGATCGATGAGGTATTCAGAAGTAAATAGGGCTCCAGCGCGAAACTCTCTCGGAAACTCAGTCGTAAGCTGTTAAGGTCTGTTCTTCCCAACTGTCTGAACCATTCACTATGCAATTCCATCTGACCGAGGATCTCCCAACATGGTGTATTGATTCACGATCTTCTCTAGCCTGCACAATCCAGCAAACTCATGCGAAGTGAACCCTCCGCCAAAATCGGATCGAAAAACCTTTATCTGCTTCCCGAGTTGCTTTAGATAGAATCAGTTAGTAAGAGATTTTTTCATGTAAATGGACTCCAACTTGTTCCACAATCCTGTCGCTATTGTATTTTGCACCATTTCGCAAAGAACCTTATTGGCCATTGAAAACTGGATCGAACTGTGAGTTTCGTCTTCCATCTCTTCACTCTCCGGTACCGTGGTTGTCGCCGAAATCCTGTCTTTTCCAAAGATAATCTCGTGCACACTTTGTTGCTTTAGTAGCGTCGTCATCTTCAAACTCCATATATTGAGACTACTGCGCTCATCGAACTTTTTGATCTCGTAATTTGTAGACGTCGTCCCCCCAATCAACTCCAAAACTCGAACTTACGTGCTGAAACCACTTATTGTAAGGATTATGTATCTACCACATAATGGAAATCTAAGATCTTTGTCTTAGGGTAGATTGAAAAAGAACTATCTGACGCATACCAAATCACACGAAAAGAACACACCAACAATAACACACAAGATTTACCTAGGTGCGGCGCAACTAGCACATAATCCTGCAAACTGTGATGAAAACATTCACCATGAGAAAGAATTATAAGAGATTATACCGACTGCTCACCTCCTTTATAAAGAAATACTCTCTTACAAAACCTCTCTCTATTCACGACCGCAATTGGCCGCCTCTCCTACTCTAATCAAAGTCTAGGTTATTAGAGAATCATAGATTCATAAAATTCCCTAGAGAAAATCTCATATTTATAAGGTAAATAAATACTTTGAGATAAATCCATATTTAAATTAGAAATAAATATGATTTTAAACTAGAGATTAGATTTCAATCTAAACTAAAGAGATTAGATCTAAATCATAACTAATTCCTAACTAATCCGAATTTAAAAAAAATCAACAGCTGTCGCGTATGTCCTTGAGAGATTGTGTCCGACTACGATCATCTATCTAAACTTATTCTCATGAGATTAGCAATCAACTATGTGATTTGAGATCTTTCAATTATTCAATTGAGAAATTTAATAAAGAGTTTTCAAAAATATTCTACTATCATCATGCAAAAAGAAAATTTAGTGTTCTTACACTCTTTCTATGAATAATTACCGACTTGGCATCAATATAGTAATCTTGATTGGTCAGTGATTGTTTTCCCTCTTTAGGAACCTCTGATGCTTGAACGTTGAAACAAATGTGAGTTTAAACAAAACAAAATTACATAGTATTTTAAAGGTTGATAATAAGGTCATGGGTTCAATACTTCTGACATCATAAGCGTATGTCGTTAATTATATACTATTGTCTTAGGACGTCCTGAACGGGATAGATTACTAGCTCGCTTCAAATTGTATCATTTTAGAGGGAAAGTCGCATATACAACAACAACAACAACAACAACAACAATAACAGCTGAGCCTTTTATCCCAAGCATATGGGGTAGGCTATATGAACCAACATGAGAACCACGCCGGGTCCAGCACATGAATCCTCCGCCTCCACTCACTCTTATCGAACAATATACATTCATTGAGGCCTTTGGAAACCATATCTTTTCGTATCACCTCCATCCATGTTTTCTTCGGTCACTCTTTCGCTCTTTTGACATTGCTTATATCGAGAGTATCCATTCGTTGAACCGGTACTTCCATAGGTCTGCGTCGCACATTACCAAACTATCTTAGCCAGTTTTTCTGCATCTTCTCCATCACAGGTTCTACACCAACTTTTGCATGAATATCCTCATTTCGCACCTTATCTTTTCTAGTGTTACCGCACATCCAACGAAGCATGCGCATCTCTGCTACGTGCATCTTCTGTGTATGATGCTTCTTAGGAGCCAGCATTTTGTATCATATAATAAGGCAGGCCGAATAGCGTTCCAATAAAACTTTCCTTTCGATCTTAACGGAAAGTTACAATCGCACAAAATCCCTGTTGCACTCCTCCATTTTAACCTACCAGCTTGGATCCTTTGATTAATATCGCTATCGATCTCCCCATCTTTTTAGATGATGGAACCTAAAATCTAAATTGATTGCTCAGTGATATCTCTTGCCCTTCCAGTGTTATACCAATATCGCATATATAGCAGTGAAATAAATTAAAGCACAATAAAAACAGAAGAATGCATATTTTATTCATTTTGTTTGTGTTTATATACAACTTGAATGTAAGATACATATAACATTGCAAAAGAAATGTAAAATTGCATAGAATTCCCTTTTGAGATTTTGATTGAAATACTTAGGTATATTTTAGTATCAACTTGGTAAAAGTTGATGGGCACTGCCCTAATGTGGGGGGCCACATCATTATAAGTGGGACACCCTGTAAGGGGTCCACACCACTTTATTTAAAGTGTAGGGATGCTACTTCTTTTGAAGTACTGGTAACACTTCTTTTGAAGTGTAGATGACATTTCATTTGAAATGCAAGTGAGACATTTGAGGTGGGGTCCACACTATTTCACTTGAACTAGGGAACACTTCATTTGAAGTGTTTATGGGACCCATGGATGGGGTCTACATATGTTTAGAATACTGAGAAGTTTCCATTCAGGAGGCCTATTTAGGGGCCTCCCGAGGGACCGGGACGGGGTCCCGAAGCAGCCGAGATGCTATTTTTGAGCCCTCCCGAAAGCTTTTTCAAGCCAAGATTGGAAATTCTCTTGTAGAGTTTCCTTTAGCTAAAGCTCATTTATTTGAGTTTCATCTAGCTACTAAGATTGTATTATCATCCTCAATAGTTTGTTCAAGAGTGAACACATGGATTTGTGTTTAAGGGTAAAATATGACCATTTAGAGCCATGTTCATGAGATGAATGCACTGCATTCACAGGAATATATATGTTTTGGACATCTTATGTATGAATAGGGTTTTCCTATTCACGAAGATCATGAAGGCATGATTTTTATGTCTCGGGACATGAATGGAGTATTCCACTCAAATATGTCTGTTATAGACATAAGTCATGCACATTAATGTTTATATCTGTAAATGAATAGGGTTTTTGTATTCATAAATTAGGATACATGATTTTCATGTCTCAGGACGAATAGAATATTCTATTCTTATATGTTTATATAGAAGAACGTAGAGTTTTGACTTATATTTTCCAACAAAGAACTTATCTCTTTCTGTTTATGTATGTGAGAAATAGGATTGCCTATTTCCAATATGCAAAACATGGGATGGCCTCATGTTCTGCGTCCTGTCCATATATTCAATAACACATTGGGTTCTGAGTCTTCATTATCTTGAAGGAAAAGCCATGGCCATGACCTTTCAAGTTCTTATTTGAGAATTAGAAACTTGTATAAGTTTCCCATTCTCTCTCTATCTGAATTAGAGAGAGAGAGGTGGAATGGGAGAGGTAAAGAGAGACCCAGAGCCAAAAGAGAGGAGAGTGGAGAAATGAGGATTTCCATTTCTATCTTACCTTCTTACTTCTTCTTTCTCTTCTATCTTCTTCCTCTTCACAGAACTTTAGCCAAAATTCTAAGGATTTAAGCCAAAGGTTTTTCGATTCTTTATCAGTTGCTCACAGGGGGTATTTATACCCCTCTGTGAGTGGGGGTAGTAGTGGTAGCTACTCTCTCGATATCAGGGGAAGTTGGTGGTGGAAATACCCCACTATTTCCTGAAGAATATGTCAAACCTATTCTAAAGGAGGAGGTCTCGATCGTATTAGTATCAGGACACCCCAATTAGGGACCTCACGAGTTCGGGAAGGGGCATCCTTATAGGGGATGCTAAGAATCACCTCAATTTTGAATTGAAACAACTCAGTTTTGAGTTTTGTTACAGGAGGACCTCCCTAGGATGGGGTCCCACCAGTGATAAGAAAGCTTTTGGCTTGCGCTTGATTATGTTTTGATCAAAACTTGATTACTGCGATATATATCTCTTGATTATGTTTTGATCAAAACTTGATTACTGCGATATATATATATATATATATATATATATATATATATATATATATATATATATATATATATATATATATATTAGAGAGTTAAAATTTTAACTCCAACAAATGTCCCCAACAATGGATATGCACGATTTGGTGCATATCTTATTGTTGTTAAGAAAATATTCTGAACTAGATTTTCTAGTTTAGGCCCACTGGCTTAGGGCTTTAGAAAGAATTCAAAGAGAATTCTATAGCTTCCTTTTAGTCAATATATTGGAAAGGCCACTCTTGCATGCAATAAATTATATACTGGTTGTCTACGGTCACCATTAAGTGCCCTTCTCTACTATAAATTGAGGGAAAAAGGTTTCCTTGTTCTTCACATCCTTCTTCTAGCGAGAGAGAGAGAGAGAGAGAGAGAGAGAGATGGCTCATAATCCCCGCATAATTCCTCTTAGAAAGATCGTCTCCCCGGTTGTCGCTCGCATTTTGGATGTCGGCTAGATCGACGATCAGTGCAAAGCCATTATGACTTATCTGGAGAGGCATGCGGGATCAACTCTTGTCCTGCGCTCCCCTTTTCTTCATGTAGTTTTTCTAGCGATCCTTGATTCCATTCCGTACCTCCTTGCCATCATAACCCTTCGCGACTTGGACGATGCCGAGGTTAAGATAACATTGGTCTATGCAGCAGGTTTGATTAGTTGACGGGTGCAAGACCGTTCCCTTAGATTTCCGAGTCGCATCTATACTCAACAGGCTATCGTGTCGGTCTTTGATGGAGGGTGTGGAACCAATTGTAACATTCCGAAAATATAAAATAATATTTTTGGATTTAAATAATAACATAATAAATTTTATAAGTATTATACGAATATAGATTTGAGTTTTCGTAGAATGGTATAGTTATATAACTATATTTTTGGAAAATAATTGGAATTTAAAAATGAAATATTATTTATAAAAGTATTTATTTAAATTAGGCTTTTAATAAATTAATATACAATTAATTACATACAATTCTAATTTTAAAACTTAATTAGCGTTTTACTAATTATGTATTAAACAAAGTCTATTTTGTTAAACATGATTTGTGTGCATGATATGTAACATTTATTCATGATTTATACCATGGTTTCATTTTTAGTTTGTTTTTAATTTGTTTAAAAAAATAATTAAAAAAAGAAAAGAAAAGAAAATGAGAGGAGACAAGGGGGACAAGGAAGTATGGGTATGAGTGAGTGAGTGAGTGAGAGCGAGTGTGTGTGTGTGTGTGTGTGTGTGTGTGTGATATGGTTGCATTTAACCGTTCTTCCTTCATTTCCTTTTTTCTTCATCTCATTTCTTCACCCCCTCTTCTTCATCTCCTTTTTTATCACCTCCCTCCACCATTTTAAATCACCTCTCAAACCTTATCAAAATCACTTGAACCTTCATAAAAAAATGTTCACAATCTCATCCTACACATCATGGTGGGATCAAGTTCTAGTTTTGAGCAACTTTGGCCACTTAGGAATTTCCTTGAGTTGCTTTTTGAGGTAATATTTCCACCCTTAGATAAGTTTTCAAGTGTCTTTACCTTCACAATTAGTTTAAAGTTTAAAAGTTAATGTTTAGTGAACTTGGAAAATTCGAGGATGAGAATTAGTGGATAAAACTTGTAGTGGAGCTTAGTAGAGGTTTATTAAGTGTCTATTGGCCTAGTAGTGGTGGTAGCCTTGATTAAAATGAGTTTAGAATGTTCAAAGACGAACTTAGAAATTTCCGATATCGGGTTTTCATTGACTTTTGATGTTTAAATGGAATCTGGGATGACTAGAACTCTTAAAATTTTATAGAAGATACAGTGAGATATGCAGACCATTAGTAAGCTACCCTAGAAACCCGAGCCCAAGCCTTAAATTTTTGGACGCCGTTTCATTCGATTTAGCCGCAATTTGCAGCCCAATTTTGGAGTTACGGTCTGAAACTTGGTCTGCAGCTCAGTTTTAGATAACTAGACCTACCTTGTATACAAAAAAGTTTAATTTTACATTAATAAAAATTTAGAGTCGTTTTACATGATTTCTGGCGATGTTTTATGATATTTGAAACTTGGTTTTTGATATTTGAGTTTTGGCTCGGTCATTTGACGTTCGTACGTCTACGTCGAGAGTTGTTTGGTTGTTCTTGCATGCGTGGACCATAGGTTCTAACCTATGTGCGCTTCGCTTGCCGTATCGGTTTTCGGATTTGATTTTGATTTCATTACGATATGCATTGAATTGTAGGTACCTTCATGTGGATTTCCGAGACAACGAAATAGAGCAAGGCGTTCATCGATTTCGGTTAGAGCGAGAATAATAGATGAGTTGATGTATATCTACGGGGGAAGTCGGATGGATGGTGTATAGCACCCCAGCAACCGTAGTATTAGAGTACTAGGTATATAGTTATATATATAAATATTAGATATGTATACTTAGTTAATAGGGTTTTAGGAGACTATAGGCGATAGTAAGCGTACACGTAGGGAGGTATGTCCTTAGTTCTTATTTTCTTAGCTTTGAGCCATTGGTATATATGTTATACACACACAGATATGTATGCATATGCATATATATATATATATATATATATATATGTATGTATGTATGTATGTTTGTATGTATGTATATGTGTGTATATATATATATATGTAAGTTTGAGGATAACTTCGACATAACATCACGAGATAAGGATATGACAAGTTATAATGTATGGGTCAATATAATCGGACATGATGTCACGAGGCTATGTTACAGGATATGAGATGAAATGGCAGGATACGATACAATATATAATATTATATAAAAATTAGGCGATATATATATTCATAATACGATACGAGATGATATAACATGTGGCGATATGGAACTAGATGAGATGATAGGATGTACGTGACCGTAGATCCATACCCTTGATTTGATGATATCATACGATGGATTATACCGTACGTGATATGATGTACATGATGATTGAGCCACACACTTGATTTGATGATATCGTACGATGGATTATACCGTACGTGATACTATGAGGCTGGATCACCGACTTATGGATGTATCGACTCGGAAAATTATTGTTTTCTAATCAGTTAAGTAGATATTAAGGTATAATTAGAGCCATACCTATTTTCAAAATTAATGAATTGTTTTGCATTTTTAAATGACAACCTCAAGGGACGCTACGGATTTTCAAATGGTATATTTTTCTCAAAAACATCGTAGCCTCTATTTTTCTAAAAACAACGATTCATACTATTTTAAATTATAACTGTATGGCTCATATGTAGCTATGTATTTTATACTGTTGCGTTTACAATTTCTTTTTCTGCTATGCTCGTATTATTCTCAGTTTTTTTGCAGTATACATACCACGTTCTTTCCTTATCTTGCATGACATCGTCTGCTATGACACACACACCATTACCGATGATGCGCATGTTGCATGTACATATACTCGCCGGCTCACACACTCATTATCGGTAATTGCCATGCCATGTACACATTAGAAATCATTATTTCACCATATAACCTAGTAACTTGCAGCTTTTTAGTTATTGTTTAGTACCCATAACACATTTACTAGATTAGTTATCGTATTTTCTTACTTAGTTAGATACCACGCTCATATAAACATACTGGTTATGCATTACGGATTTGTTCTGTGCTTGTATTCATGTTTCATTATTGGTTCATGCTTACGAGATTTCAGTTTTCATAAGATTTCTGGATTTGAGAAACCGCAGATACATTTTGAAAATATATGATTGTTTTAAAAACACGGCTTCTCTTGATATGATATGTGGCATCTGCCATGAGTTTTCTCGGTTCTGAGTTATGTGTATACCCGATTCGAGGAGAGAAGATGCGCCGTTTACGGGTACATGGTGGACCCGGTACGGTACCCTGAGACAAGAAAATCGTATAGAGAGACGTTGAGCCCGACAGGGGAGCACTACCGACCAGTGATAGTACTGGGCTCGGCGGATATCTGGAGGATACCGACCGGATTCGTGTGATCAGATGGATTTGAGGGCCGATCTGATAAGACGGCGCCCGAGATATGAGGATTTACGTGTCGATGTTGGACACGGGTTTTAAGATTTTTTCGAGTGTCGATGCTGGGCACTCAGGTTTTTTATGATGATTTGGTGAGTCGTTGATAGACGCACGTTGGATGATATACCTATACACACATATATGATACAGATGACATGGTACCGGATTATGACATGAGCACGATTATATTAATATTATTATACTTATGTTTACTCTATCAGTCTTGTTGCCACTCGATATTATTATTATATTCTGTATGACCGAGGAGATTTTTATACATTCGATTTTTACCTGGTGATGTCTTCTACTCACGAGTTGGCAACTCACCCCCGTTGTGCCACAGTTTTCTTGCAGGATCAACCGCTCAAATTCAGCAGCAGCTTGCTGGCACATTGCTCTTTTCTGGGTGCTTTGCATTGGTGGTGGGTTAAAATACAGAGCGTAACCACCATTGTATATTCTTTATTCATTTGTATCTAGTTAAAAGCTCTATCAACCAGACTATGTATATTTGGTAGCCCTAGAGACCGATTTGTATATTGTTTGTATCTCGAGTCGAGACTTGTATAAATTCCTATATTGGATTTGATAATGTTTCGGTTTTCTTTATTTTCTTTCTGTGTTGATCTTTTCCTTGGGCGTTGTATATTTTATATTGCGTGGTTATGTTTCCGCCAATTGACGAAGAGCTAGCTCCCGCTTTGGGACACCTATTATTATTGATATGTATTGATTTTGGATCAAAATTTACAAAGGAGGTGCTGTCTAAATTTCAAATGAAGAAAATGTTTTCAAAATTAGATATAACTCACTTCTATTTTCATCTAACATTACTTATACTTTTTAAGAAAGAACTTGATTTTATTATACCTTTATTTCAAAACTTCACCTCCATTATTTTCCTAAAAAGGTTTAGATTTCTGTGCTTTCGGCTTACTTGGATTACGTTGGATCCTATAGACTTCTCGTGATTCAAATGCTGTCACGTGCTAAATTCCAGGTGGTGACAAATTTGGTATCAGAGCATTAGGTTTAACCTTGGTTCGAGTCTCACTTTGACTATGCGGAGTCTAGGGTGTATATATATTTCGGAACCTAGGCTTGACCTTATGGAACTTAGACTTGACTAAGGGGGTATTAGATCTGAACTTTCGTTACGTAGGTTGACCTTGGTTGATGTAGTAGGTAACTCAAGTAGAGTGATGTACCGTGAGTATGTTCCGTGGCATACTTACGATACGCTGCTCTGCTTAAGTAACCTTAGGATGTACATTTCTTGAGCCCCGTATTTCTATTCGTTCTTATGATCTATCCTCATCAATATTTGATTGCGGTTCCAGTTACCTTGGCTACGTGAGCTGAAAGGGCTGCGGCTAGAAATGCGGTCAGAACGAGCTCATCAGGGACGAGGATTGACTAGGGCGTTGTTTCGGTGATGTAGGAACGTATTAATTTTCTGTTTATGATAGGATTTCTCGTTTGACACGAGCATTTGGAATCCGCACTGGATGATTGGGCCATCGCTTAAGGACAACCAGATTGAGAGGAATGTAAATGTACAGCTTACTCCAGAGATCGTGGTGTTATCTACCGTGTAGACAGATGAACCAGCTGTTGCTGAGATTGACGAGATATCGCCTCTAAATTTTATAAAGTTGAACCCACATGAGTTTACAAAGAGGGACGTGAGAGAAGATCGCTTGACATTCTTAGATAAAGTGACTAAGATAATTCGTCTATTTGAATGCCCCGGCTAGGATCAGTTAAGTCAAATAATTCAAGTTTGAAGAGTGTTTCTTAGACCCGGTGTAAGTTGATCAAGAGAGGACGAGCAAAGTGTATTCCTTCGATGACTTGGACGAGTTCCCAAGGACGTAATCGTCGAGATGTCTTCCACAGAGTGGTGAAGATACCCGAGTTTGTAATTTCGAGTCCTTACGAGAGACTCTGGATATGAATATAGCCAAATTGGATTGCGGTCTACACAGCTACCAAGTATGGGTCGATATTGAAGAAAAGTAGATAAGAGGTTCGTGTGAACTCTTGATGAGTCGTTTTTCACCACTGATTTCAAAGATTTGATACGTACGCTGAGACATTGGATACAACCACATTTCCAGAGGAAAGTCGTGATGAGATCACAGCTCTCCCTGAATGGAAGCAGATTAAATTAAGAGTGCCAACTTCCGGACAGTTCGGAAGAGATGAGATTGGAAGAGACCATGATAGGTTCTTTCCGAAATACTACGCAATAAAAATTTGGACCCAGGATTGGTTGTATGGCACGTATTCGGAGGGCTAAATGCCACCGTCAGTGACGTGCTACATTGCGAGTGGCGATGTAAATTGGTCAGGATATGTTCAGAGAGGCGTCAAAGCGGGTCGGTTTCCATCGCTACACCTAAACAGGCCGTCGAGCCGAGCAATTGAGGAATTGGTGATCCATAGAGAAAAATGAGGACCTAGGGGCAGAGCATGCCAAGCTGTGGGCAGAAAGCAAGAAGGAGTTCTTGCTCTGCCAGCTTGGGTGCACCGGCACCTTTCAATATTGAAAGATTTGTATCTCAATATCATTTATTTTGATTTATGTTTAGTAATCTGAGAATCATGCTTTTATTGTTCTGGACTTTTTTTTTTTGAGTTTTGATGATTTAGTTTCATGATTGATATTTCGTACACCATAAGTCCACTTGATTTATGTTTTATACATCTATTATATTTGATTTATGTTTTGTGCATATCCATTGCACTTGATATCGATTTTGTGCACTTGTTACACATATTTATGATTCTGTGTATCCCGATACAGTCGATTTTGACTTCATGCATGTTGTATGCACTTGATTTTGACTTATGCACTCGGTGTAGTTCGCATGCGCTTTCAGTGCATTGATATGGGTTTTGTGCATGCAGTTGCACATGCTTATGATTTCATACACCTCGGTATACTTGATTTTGATTCCACGCATGTTGTATACCGTTGATCTTGATTCATATACTTATATTCGTTTTCATGCACCCTATTGCACTAGATACTTTTGTGCGGACCTAACGCACTTGATTTAGATTTTCACGCACACTTTGCGTACTTGATGTGATTTTGTGCACACCAGATGCACTTAATCGAGATTTTTCATGCATATTAGTTGCACTTGGTTGAGATTTTCGTGTACTCTAGATGCACTTGATATCGTTGCCGTGCATACCCGTTGCACTTGACAGATGCTTTCATACACACTTGTTGCGCGTAGTTTTTTCTTTCGTGCACATGCGTAGAACTTGGATTTGATTTTGATTTCCGTACGCACCAGACGCACGTAGTATTATCATGTGAATCTATCGAGGTTGGTTTCTTCTTTCGAACATCATGTTTTTTTGATATAAACTATATTATATAGTAATCGAGTAGGACTAGTCTGAGAACAGTACCTGAGTATTTTTACATGCATCAACATTTACCAAAGAGGTTTTCAAAAAGGAGTTATAGTCTCACTATTTTCCTACGTGTCCATGAGTGACATGAACTTTTATAAGGAAAACCTTCTGAGATATTTTTCAAAAGGGGAGAGACGTATATTTTAAGCAAAACACACACACACACACACACACACATATTTCTTCACAAATAAACGTCCGTTACTTGTGCCATAATATATGCATCACACGATGATTTGAAAAGATTTTTTCATGCATTTTTATTCAGTTATTTAGACGATTTTCAAAGGATGCATGCTATATATATATTTATATATATTATAATTGATTTTTACAGTAGATTTTGGAACTTGCATCTTCATCATAACTCCCATGATTGCATGACGCTTGACGGAGTTTCGAATTTTGAGTTTTGCAATTGTTTTCATGCGCATGCGATGCACTATGATGTATCTTACTTATTCGTGATTTCGGAGCCCCGTTGATCTGTAGGATTTACTGAAATGTTTTAATATTTGGGAGCTTTAAATTTAAATTCGGGGACCGAATTTATTTAAGGGGGGAAAATTGTAACATTTCAGAAAATATAAAATAATATTTTTGGATTTAAATAATAAAATAATAAATTTTACGAAAATTATACGAATATAGATTTGAGTTTTCGTAGAATGGTATAGATATATACCTATATTTTTGGAAAATAATTGGAATTTAAAAATGAAATATTATTTATGAAAGTATTTATTTAAATTGTGCCTTTTGTAAATTAATATACAATTAATAACATAAAAGTCTAATTTTAAAACTTCATTAGTGTTTTACTAATTATGTATTAAACCAAGTCCATTTTGTTAAACATGATTTGTGTGCATGACATGTAACATTTATTCATGATTTATACCATGGTTTCATTTTTAGTTTGTTTTTAATTTTTTTAAAAAAATAATAAAAGAAAAGAAAAGAAAAGAAAATGAGAGGAGATAAGGAGGTATGGGTGTGAGTGAGTGAGAGAGAGAGAGAGAGAGAGTGAGTGATATGGCTGCATTTAACCATTCTTCCTTTATTTTCTTTTTTCTTCATCTCATTTCTTCACCTCCCTCTTTTTCATCTCCTCCCTCCACCACCGTCCACCATCTTAAATCACCTCTCAAACCTCATTAAAACCACTTCAACTTTCACAAAAAAATGTTCACAATCTCATCCTAAACATCATGGTGGGATCAAGTTTTGGGCAACTTTTGCCACCTAGGAATTTCCTTGAGTTGCTTTTTAAGGTAATATTTCCACTCTTAGATAAGTTTTCAAGTTTCTTTACCTTCACAATTAGTTTAAAGTTTAAAGTTTAAAAGTTAATGTTTAGTGAACTTGGAAAATTCAAGGATGAGAATTAACGGATAAAACTTGTAGTAGAGCTTAGTGGAGGTTTAGTAAATGTCTACTGGCCTAGTAGTGATGGTAGCTTTAATTAAAATGAGTTTAGAATGTTCAAAAACGAACTTAGAAATTTTCGATATCGGTTTTTCATTGACTTTTGATGTTCAAATGGAATCTGGGATGACTTTAGAACTCTGAAAATTTTATAGCCGATACAGTGAGATATGCAGACCACTAGAAAACTAGGCCGCCGTTTTATTCGATTTGACCATAATTTGCGGCCCAATTTTGGAGTTAGGGTCTGAAACTTGGTCTGTAGCTCACTTTTTAAATAACTAGACCTACCCTGTATGCAAAAAAGTCTAATTTTACATTAATAAAAATCTAGAGTCTTTTTACATGATTTCTGGCGATGTTTTATGATATTTGAAACTTGGTTTTTGATATTTGAGTTTTGGCTCGGTCATTTGACGTTCGTATATCAACGTCGGGAGTTGTTTAGTTATTCTTTCATGCATGGACCATAGGTTCTAACCTATGTGCACTTCACGTGCCGTATCGGTTTTCGGATTTGATTTTGATTTCATTACGACATGCATTGAATTGTAGGTACCTTCACGTGGACTTCTGGGACAACGAAGGAGAGCAAGGCGTTCATCGACTTCGGCTAGAGCGAGGATAGTAGGTGAGTAGATGTATATTTACGGGGGAAGTCGGTTGGATGGCGTATAGTACCCCCGCAACCACAGTATTAGGGTACTAGGTATATAGTTATATATATAAATATTAGATATGTATACTTAGCTAATAGGGTTCTAGGAGACTATAGGCGATAGTAAGCATACTCGTAGGGAGGTATGTCCTTAGTTCTTATTTTCTTAGCCTTGAGCCATTGGTATATATGTTGTACACACACAGATTTGTATGTATATATATGTATGTATATGTGTGTATATATATACATGTAAGTTTGAGGATAACTTTGACATAACATCACGAGATGAGGATATGACAAGTTATAATGATATGGGCCGAGATGATCGAACATGATGTCACAAGGCTATGTTACAAGATATGAGATGAAATGGCAGGATATGATATGATATATTATGTTATATAAAGATTAGGATATATATATATATATATATATATATATATATATATATATTCATAATACGATACGAGATGATATAACATGTGACGATATGGGACTAGATGAGATGATAGGATATACGTGACCGTAGACCCGTACCTTTGATTTGATGATATCGTATGATGGATTAAACCGTACGTGATATGATGTACATGATGATTGAGCTACACACTTGATTTGATGATATCGTACAACGGATTTTACCGTACGTGATACTATGAGGTTGGATCACTGATTTATGGATGTATCGATTCGGAAAATTGTTGTTTTCTAATCACTTAAGTAGATATTAAGGTATAATTAGAGCCATTCCTATTTTCAGAACTAACGAATCATTATGCATTTTTAAATGATAAGCTCAAGAGACGCTACGGATTTTCAAATAGTATCAATTTCTCAAGGACACCATAGCCCCTATTTTTCTAAAAATAACGATTTATACTATTTTAAACTATAACTGTATGGCTCATATGTAGCTATGTATTTTATATTGTTGCATTTACAATTTCTTTTTTCTGTTATGCTTGTATTATTCTCATTTTTTTTGCGGTATACATACCACGTTCTTTCCTTATCTTACATAACATCGTCTGCTATGACACAAGCACCATTACCGATGATGCGCATGTTGCACGTATACATACTCGCCAGCTCACACACTCATCATCGGCAATTTCCATGACACGTACATATTAGAAATCATTACTTCACCATATAACCTAGTAACCTATAGCTTTTTAGTTATTGTTTAGTACCCATACCACATTTACTAGATCAGTTATCGTATTTTCTTACTTAGTTAGATGCCACGCTCATATAAACACACTGGTTATGCATTACGGATTTGTTTTGTGCTTGTACACATTGTTTCATTATTGGTTCATGCTTATGGGATTTCGGTTTTCATGAGATTTCTGGATTTGAGAAACCGCAGATACATTTTGAAAACTTATGATTGTTTTAAAAATACGGTTTTTCTTGATATGATGTGTTGCGTCCACCATGAGTTTTCTCGGTTCTGAATTATGTGTATACCCGATTCGAGGAGAGAGGATGCACCGTCTGCGGGTACATGGTGGACCCGGTACGGTACCCCAGGGAAAGAAGATCGTATAGAGAGACGTTGAGCCTGGCAGGGGAGCACTACCGACCGGTGATAGTACTGGGCTCGGAGGATATCCGGAGGATACCGACCAGAGTCATGTGTTCCGATGGATTTGAGAGCCGATCCGATGAGACGGCGTTCGAGATATGAGGATTTATGTGTCGATACTGGACACGGGTTTTATGATGTTTTCGAGTGTCGATGCTGGGCACTCAGGTTTTTTATGATGATTTGGTGTGTCGTTGATGGACACACATTGGATGATACACCTATACACACATATATGATACAGATGACATGGTACCAGATTATGACACGGGCACGATTATATTAGTATCATTATACTTATGTTTACTCTATCACCCTTGTTACCACTCGATATTATTATTATTATTATTATTATTATTATTATTATTATTATTATTATTATATTACTGTATGACCTAGGAGATCGTTATACATTCGATTTCTACCTGGTGATGTCTTCTACTCATGAGTTGGCAACCCACCTCCGTTGTACCACAATTTTCTTGCATGATCGACCACTCAGATTCAGCAGCGGCTTGCTGGCACATTGCTCTTTTCTAGGTGATTTGCATTGGTAGTTGGGTTACAGTACAGAGTGTAACCACCGTTGTATATTCTTTATTCATTTGTATTTAGTTAAAAGCTCCATCAACAAGACTATATATATTTGGTTTCCCTAGAGACCGGTTTGTATATTCTTTGTATCTCGAGTCGAGACTTGTATATATTCCTATATTGGATTTGATACTGATTCGGTTTTCTTTATTTTCTTTCTGTGTTGATCTTCGCCTTGGGCGTCGTATATTTCATATTGCGTTGTTATGTTCTGCCAATTGGCTAAGAGCTAGCTCCCGCTTTGGGATGCCTATTATTATTGATATATATTGGTTTTGGATGAAAGTTTACAAATGAGGTGCTGCCCAATTTCAAATGACGATTTTTTCAAAAATAGATACAACTCACTTATATTTTTATATAACATTACTTTTACTTTTCAAGAAAGAAAGATTTCATTATACTTTTATTTCAAAACTTTACCTCCATTATTTTCCTAAAACGGTTTAGATTTCTGGGCTTTCAGCTTACTTGGATTACGGTGGATCCTATAGACTTCACGTGATTCAAGTGCCGGTCACGTGCCAAATTACGGGTGGTGACAAATTTGGTATCAGAGTGTTAGGTTTAACCTTTGTTCGAGTCTAGGTTTGACTATGCCGAGTTGAGGGCGTATATATATTTCGGAACCTAGGCTTGACCTTACGGAACTTAGACTTGACTAAGGGGGTATTATACCCGAACTTTCGTTACGTAGGTTGACCTTGGTTGATGAAGTTGGTAACTCAAGTAGAGTGACGTACCGTGGGTATGTTCCGCGGCATACTTACGATACGCTGCTCTGCTGAAGTAACTTTAGGATGTACATTTCTTGAGCCTTGTATTTCTATTCGTTCCCATGATCTATCCTCATCAATATTTGATTGCGGTTCCAGTTACCTTGGCTAAGCGAGCTGAGAGGGCTGCGGCTAGAGATACGGTCAGAGCGAGCTCGTCAGGGATGGGGATTGACTAGGGCGTTATTCCGGTGACATAGGAACGTATTGATTTTCCGTTTATGATAGGATTTCTCGTTAGACACGAGCGTTCGGGATCTACACTGGATGATTGGGCCATCACTTGAGGCCAACCAAATTGAGAGGACTGTTAATGTACAGCCTACTCAAGAGATCATGGTGTTGTCTACCGTGTAGACGGATGAACCAGCTGTTGCTGAGATTGACGAGATATCGCCTCCAGATTTTATAAATTTGAAGCCACATGGGTTTACAGACAGGGATGTGACAGAAGATCGCTAGTCATTCTTGGATAAAGTGACTAATATAATTCATCTATTTGAATGCTCCAATGCAGGATCAGTTAAGTCGAATAATTCCAGTTTGAAGGGTCTTTCTTAGACCTGGTGTAAGTCGATCAAGAGAGGTCGAGCAAAGCGTATTCCTCCGATGACTTGGACGAGTTCCCGAGGACGTAATCGGCCAGATGTCTTCCAAAGATTGGTGAATATACTCGAGTTTGTAACTTCAAGTCCTTACGAGAGACTTTGGATATGACTATAGTCAAATTGGATTGCGGTCTACACAGCTGCCAAGAGATGATTCCGCATGGGTCGATATTGAAGAAAAGTGGATAAGAGGTTCGTGTGAACTCTTGATGAGTCATTTTTCTCCGTTAATTTCAACGATTTGATACGTATGCTGAGGCGTTGGATACGACCACATTTCTAGAGGAAAGTCGTGATGAGATCGCAGCTGTCCCGGAACGTAAGCGTATTAAATTAAGAGTGCCAACTTCCGGACAGTCCGGCAGAGATGAGATTGTTAGAGACCGTGATAGGTTCTTTTCGGAATACTATGCAATAAAGATTTGGATCCAGGATTGGTTAAATGGCACGTATTCGGAAGGCCAAATACCACCGTCAGTGACGTGCTACATTGCGAGTGCCAAATGCCGTCGTCGAGTTGAATAACAAACTTGTGTACTCTTATCTTCCCGAAATGTAATTTGGTGAGCGAATGAATAAAATAAAAGATTTATTTTATTTTTGTGTAGATTGATTGATTATTTTTTAAATTATATATATATATATATATATATATATATATATATATATATATATTTAAACAAGAACTAGATTTCTAGTTCAGGTCTGCCGGCCCAAGCGTTTGCTGGGCTTAATGATGGCACGTGAAAGATTACGTGCGCACATATGGCGCAGATCCAGTGGTTACTGGATCGTCTCTTCCCCTCCTTATTTAAACAGAGGGAGGGGAGAGAGAGAAACTCATTCTATTTTCTATTTTCCTTCTCCAAGCGGCAGAATTCAAAGAATTCTATGGTTTCCTTCTTTCGCCATCAAAGTAATTTTGATGGCCTCCTGGTGATGAGGCTTTGCCTCTTTTTACAAAGATAAGTCTTTTGACTTCTCTGGCAACCCGCTATCGATCAATTTTGAGATCGATTCGGCAGGGGTGACAAACCCTCATGGTTTCATTCAACAAATCAGGAACAAGGAAAATATCCTTGTTCTCAACACATGGAAATAGCCATGAGCTATTTCTCAATATAGAATTTAGGCTTTCCTAATTCTAGGAATTACTATGGTTTGCTTTGGTTCTTCTTAGGAAAAATTGACAAATTCAGAAGGGACAAAATTTCCTTGAAATTTCATGAGGAGATGCTCCCGATGGAGGCCCCTTTACTTTAGGAGGCCTCCTGATGGCTTTGGGAGGCCTTTCGGTAGAGGATTTTGCCTCTGTAAGTCTCGGGACCCCTCCCGACCAAGCTTTACTTGGTCCGGACCCTATTTTTTTGGGTCCAATACTTAGTCCAATTGGCTAAATGTTCATATTCAAGATAACTTTGTGATCCCAATGGAAACTTGGTCAATCTAGATGAAGTGTTCCTACATAGGATCACTTTAGTGATCCATTGGACCATTTTGTGATACATGTGGACACTTAGCCAATTTTGGCCAAGTGTTCCTGTATAGAGTTATTTTTCCATTTATATAAATCATCTCCTTTTTAATGTGTTTAATCATATAGAAAGCCTCTTTAACTTTGATTTAAGTGGGCTTCATAGGCTCTGACAAAGTTCTTTTTGTGCATTTTTGTGCATATGTATTAACACATAAACTTTGAATTTGTGCAGCTAGAATTTCTTTCAACGAGGCGGCTGACGCCAATCCAACTCTTGAGAGCAATCTACCCCATATTCATGGTCATGATAGGGCTGCCCAAGTGGAGATCTAAACAATGGTCACTTGGCGAGACCCAAATCCTGCCTTCGAGGGCAATGCGTCTCCTATTCAAAGTAATGATGGGTCTACCCAAATGGAGTCTGAGAACGATCTAGTCCCCGCTCCGGGTAATGACGGAGTAGCTCCATTGGATGTAAATGGGGCTCCTATTCAGGGAGGAGAGCTCCGATCTTTTACTCCACGAGTATTGAAGCTTCTTCCTCTCTCATGAAGCTTGTCATCTATGAGGGTCGTGGAGGAAGAGGAGCTGGTTGACAATAATCCTTCAGATGACGAAGGGCTCAATCTGATGGAGGCTAGTTTTGATTAAGCTCCTGAAATCGAGGGAGCTATTTCTGAAGAGGAGCGGCTGACGGATGAGGCTTCTGCTGCTCAGGAAGGTAGGGAAGGAGAGACCCCGATGGACACTGAGCTTTTTGGGGATGAGCCGCTTCCTACTGAGCCATATTTATGGGAGCGTAGCGAGATTCTCCCCCTCTATGAACCTAGCAAAGCTATGGTGGAAGCACATTTCCGCAGAGTGGAGCCTGATTTGCAGAAGAGGGCCAAGCTTCACAACCATCTGTTAGTGGGGCGCCACATATAGGGAGTATTTTTTTATTGTCACCCCGTTTTGAAGCCTTATGAGGTGTATGTTGCCGCCGGGGTTCGTCTCATCGAGGATTTGTTAGATTTATCCCCTGAGGCACGTTTCTACCCTGCTAGGGTAGATGATAACAGCGTATTTCTGCATCACTGGGATTACAAAGACTATTTTCGTGTGGTGCTCCTCAGGACGCGCAATCGAAGCACTTTTATCCGGAGTAATTGGGGAATCTTATGGTGAGAGGGTCACATGAGCCTTTGTCCTTGATTTTTAAATTCTACAATGTCCCCAGCTTTCTTTCGTGGTACGTAGAGTGGTCCAAGTATATCCTGCATTACGATTATGAGAATATCTACTCAACTGGCCTTTATGAAGTGGTCTACTGCTCGTTCTTCTCATACGCTCCTACTGCTGATTATTTGAGAGCTTTCCTTGAGAATTTTGACACCCAGACAAACACAGCGTACTCGACGATGGGCGAAATAGGCATTACGCTAATGGATGACTAGGATTGCTTCGGCCTGCTGATCATTGGGGAGATATATGATGAGTGTAACCCCCCAAGGATCTCTTGTTTGGGTGAGACCTTTGCTACCGGCGTTATGTCCACCCACCTTGCATGGACTTATATAATGCTTTCTACAGCCTCGCCTGTGGCAACTCTCAATACCCGGTTAGAGCGAAAAGCTTCAAGCTGTCGATTGAGCACTTCCTAGACTTGGGATCGATGGATCCTATGGAAGATTTCTTAAGTATCCGGTGTACTTTTTCCGGATAGGAAAATCTCTCCCCTTGGTAGGAAGAAGCGTGCAAAGAAAGGGTGCAAAAGCGGCTCGTTTAGCGAAGCCGAAGTTGCTGGGAGGAGTAAGGGACACGAGTCAAATTGAATAAGGATTACTGTTGGGACGTCAGTTGCACGCGCTTATGCGTTTTGAAAGGAAAAGGATTTTAGAAATGTGGTGCACGCGAGCTCGGGCTCGTTTTAAAATATTAATCGCAAATGCACGGCTCGTTGTAGCTAGCTGGCAAGTACGGGTCGATCCACAAGGAATTGGTGATTAGGAATTTTATGTCAAGTTCAAAGAGAAAAGAATTGGTTTTGAATTGGTTTGTCACAAAAAATATAAAATGAAGTATATAAGAGAAGAAAAGAAGCCATGGCTCCAGTTCGGATTACACCCACAAAATCCCGTCAAGCTAGTATCGTGTGGTGACTGTTGATTCTAATCCTATTGTTCAGTATCTAAGCTACAAGTTCTATCACCCACAAAATCCCGTCAAGCTAGTATCGTGAGGTGACTGTTGATTTAAATCCTAAGGTTCAGTATCTAATCTAGAACTTCTATCATCCTAATTCAAAAACGTTGAACCCTTATTTTTCACTCCTTACATTTCATTTAACATGAGTTCATATACGTCTTTACGTGATTGTGCAAATAGTGTCGTTACATTTTAAAAACTTCGATTAGAGCCTCCATGCCAAAAATACAGACCGGACAAAACTTCAAAAGGATCAGGCTAGTTTGTAAAGACTTAAGATTTTCTCAGGTTTCATTTTCCAGCTAGTTCTCAAATCAGAATTTTTATCATCTTTTAATAGAAAACTGAGTCTTATTCTTCGCTCTTACCTTTCACCTGTCTTTGTTCATACACACTTTCATGATCGCACAAAAAGTCTTATAATCTTTCAAATCAAACTTTCATAACTCTGATAAAAAAATGTTATAATCGAAAACTCGTCCTAGCCAAGCTTATTCTCCCACAAAGAACCGTGAGGACTTTTAATTTGGAGTGAACACTTGCTTGAATTGTTTTATTTGGCGATTGGAGATTTAGTGAGTTTTGGATCAATGACTCCCAAACTTTTAGGGCATTAGGTGTAGAGACACTCGTAGGACTTAATTGCCCAAGTCACCAAGACCACAAAACAAAATACTCATTTTTATGCGTTAAAATATTCAGAAAGCAGTGCGAACGGAGATATTGTCAGTTTTTCTTTTCATCCCAAAAACGTGTTCGTGTGGATAAGGTGTGTAATCACTCCAATCAAGATCCAGATAGGTTATTTTTCAGACTTAGCCTCCATTAAAGCTTTCAATAATACCCTTTCATATCCACTTTACTTTAAGAATAATTTTTGATATTACTTATTTCAGAAAAAACCTGTCTGATTCTAAAGAAATTTATCAATTTTATAAAAATTTAAAGACATTTCAAACTTTTTATCTAATTTTTAAAACTTACGACACGTGTAGTGTGATGCAAATACGTATATTAGCTATGGTTAAATTCAAAGGAGAATTATTTTTCAGGTTTTCAATTTCTAAAAATAGAATTTAGTTATCTCTATCTTATTAAACCAAACCGTCGAATTTCGAATCTAAGTTTACCTATTAGCTAACTTGACGCCAAAGTTTTTATGTTTTGAATTTTTTTAAATTTTTGTGGGTTTTTAAATATATATGCAATGCAGAATTTACATGTGATGCAAATTCGGAAAAAGCAAATGGAGTGCTCACCCCTAAACCTGATATTTACGATGTCCTCATCATTGCCCCCATCTTCGGTTGCTAGACTTAGACATATAAGGTGAGTTTTTATTCACAAAAAGAAAACCTAACAGTTAAGAAGCTATAAAGGTATTTACAAAATGGTAACTAATTATAGCAGTTAAAAGTTAGGAGATTGTGTTAGTTTAGAAATTAGTACTAGCCATTCAAAATTTTTGTCAATATAAGACTAGGGCCGGTAAAAGAAATAATATACAAAAAAGAAAAAGAAAATGTTAGTAGTATGGTTAGATGTTAGTACTGGGCAAGGGTATATGAAAGTAGGGATCAGAAAACGATGAATATGTAGACGAAATTTTGAAGGAGTCAGAGAATTGTTACCTGGATGAATTTTATTTTAAAGAAGCATGTGTTGCGTTTCGAGGTCAAGTTCGTTTAAAAACTGGAGTTCATCATCAAAAAGTTCAGCAAAAGAGAGGTCCCTAGGATACTCCCAAAATGATCATGACTCAAACTCACCAAGAATATCAAGCCCACTCGCAAATATCTCCTCAAAACTTGGCATGAAAGGATGTTTATCAAAGTTATTTTCCTCCCTATATTCCTTCAGAATCATATTCTTATCAATACTGTTGGCTATAGTACCCTCAATGCAATTACCATTGTCTGATTATGATGATTGATGGATGACCTATACGGATAGAACAGTCTTACTCGAGATGATAGTATGCTATCCGGTTTGTCTTTATCATCATGTACCTGGTTTATGTGGTATTATAGATCACTATTACATGTTGATAGAGCCCATAGGATTCTTTCTTAACTACCAACATTATGAGGGCGATCATATACATAGGAGCTGCTTGGTCTATAAACACATCCTTGAATGTCTCTAGTGATGGGAGTATCGAGACTGGGCATCGATACTGCAAAGTAGACTAGTGTATACTGATCGAGACCCCGACGAGGGGCGGTGACTAGGTCTCACAAGCCATTGGTGTTAGTTTGTTCACCTAAGATAGTATATAGGTGCTCATTGGGTTATGAGTACACTGGACGGACTCGCCGGGAACCTGCTAGTTGGTATTATACTTATTATCAGATAGCAGTTCCTAGGTGTCATGTGTACAGGTTAGTCTGTCGACTTGAGATCGTCATTTGTCCCATGTGAGTTCCCACTGTGCTTTGATTACTACCCTACCACGGCTCAAAGGAGTCGTACAAACAGGTTTTAGTTGGGTACAGTCCCGAGCCATATGGAGGCAGTGAGCAGATCGTCGGGGATTCATCTCTCCCGGTATTGGGGGTTGATATCGCGTTGTGCACGGGTGGCCATTACCAGAAATCCTTGGCCAAGGTAGTCGAGAATTACTGATCTAGGATCATTACTTTCTCAGGTGTGATGGGCTTCATACCGACACGAAATGTCGCGTTATTAGGGGTCTGACTTTATCCACCCCTTTAGACATGATATGCGATAATCTTAGACGAAGAGATCGTACTATACGTATATTGTCACGGAAAGGCTCAGTAGCGGTCAGGATGAGTTTGCTCGTCGGCCTCCCTTTCGTTCAATACCTGGGTAGCCGTTACATACAGCTAGTGCCGCTGACATGCTTGTGGTTTAACCCACTGCCAGCGTATTGACGAGTTTATAGAGTCCCACACAGAGGGTTTCCCTGTTTCGGGCGAAACGATGTAGAGACCGTATGGTTTTACGGCAGGGTTTGATCATATACGTGCACTTGTGCACGTATCATGATTCAGATGGATAATACTAGTGGGCTTTGGTTTAAGCCGGATCCTATTATTATTTTTTTGGATTATTTTTGTCTCTTTGTATTCGTATTTTGTCGGAATACGGATACGGGTATGTAAATACGGATGAGGGGTATTCTTGTAATTTATTACAATATTACTTTTTGAAAATAACACATCATTTGTGTTTTAACTATTTAGGATTAAATGGTTAATGAGGTGGCGGATGAGTCATTGTTTGGCTTTAATTTCAAGCATGCTCACTTGGTGACTCATGGGTGTGACTCATGGTGTACTATTGAGGCATGCTTGAAATTTGTAAGATATTTCGGAGGCATGAGATATTTTCTTTAGTTTCCAGTATGCTTCATGATTTTCTCACAACACTTAGCCATTTTTCTTTAGTTGCTCTTTGCTTCACACTCTTATTCCTCAAGCCTTCTTCTTCTACCTCCACCCAAATTGTCTCGTGTGATGATAAACCTAGGGTGTTTAAAGACAAATTAATCTTTCATTAGACTCTACATCTTTTAGGCTATCTAGTTTAGCAAACTAGGTACCCTAGTTATCTCGGTTATGAGGTTGGAGCTCGATTCATAGACTCTTAGATGGATCATCTTCGATAAAGGGAGACCGGCGACCGAGCTCGATCATGGTGGCCACTAGGAGCTTGGGATAAAGGTTAAAAATTGAAGGACATGGATCATTCGGTATAACTTTCTAAACTCCTTTGTATATTGCTAGTTTAAGGTTAATGGTAGATCCGGATAGCGGGTTGTATTAGCGCCAGTTTATAAATTTTTTGTTCCGAAATCGGCCACGGTTTGATGGCCAGGGCGCTGGCATAACCTAACATGGTATCAGAGCCAACCCATTAACCCCTTACTACCAGTTTTAGACGATGTTAAAGTATCGAAATTGAAACAACTCCGAAACAATACCCCGAATATTCTAGTTTCTATCGAATTTTTCTAGTCTTCAATTTTTTTTAAACAATTGCAGAATGCTATTTATATTGTAACTAGAACACCCACAAAACACGAGCCCCAAAGTCCTACTTTTAGCCAGCGAGATTGCTTCAAAAACCGGCCTGGCCGGTCCAATAAGTGAATTGAGACTTGATTTTTTTTGGGTGTTCTGGTCTTTGGAATATTGGTTCTCTGGTATTGTTTTGTTTTTCCCAGGTTGAATATTATGCTATCTTTTGTTTGGGGGCAATACGGAGTATTACGAAGTCGTTATTTTTAACACTGTTTAAAAGTTTTCAGTACATATATTACTATCTGCGACCATGAATGTCATTAGAGCGATACAACTTGTCTAATTGCTATATGTCTTTTAGACGGGTTTGCGAACATGACATTCACGTTGATGTTCTATATTGTGCTGTGGTTGTGGCTGGATCATCGTAGTGGATAGCCAGTGGTGCAATGATAGTTGTACAGTTCAGATTTATTTGTACATTTGATATTGCGGGGCGAGCGTCCGACATATGGACTGCCGTCTCTGCTTGCTTGTATATTATTTGTTTAGGGCACGACCGGGTTGAGTTCGTTATCACCCTTGTACATATTATTTTCTTTTCTGTAATAGGATTACCCCGCGGTGGAGTGCACGAATAGCCGGGTTCTAGAGGGCAACGGGTCCGCATCTCATAGCGTTGAGACAGAGGGTACCTTACTCTAGAATTGGCGGGCTATTCGCCGCACTCGTAGAGGGTATAGTTTGACCCAAGGAGAGGTGCTCAAGTTACCGGATTCTGTGGAGTGCTGGGTGGCCCATTCACTTTGTTGATTGGGGTTGCCTCACTTCTGGGATTGGCGGATAACTTACCGCACTCGTAGGGGTCTAGGTTTTCATTGCACAGGCTATCCACACGACAGGGAACATCGGGTCTCATTTGCGGCTCAACTGAAACCTGAGGCTCCAGGATTATCCACCACTCTGTGTTGTTTGGCTGAGATTCTGCGATGTTACTTATATCATGCCTGGGACGAATGTTATATATATTTATATATATACTAGTAGATGTTGTATATGTTTTACATCTGCGCTAGTCCATCCCCTGCTCTGCCGTTAGTTAAGTAACCTAACGGGTGATGACGGGGCCTAGTGGCGAATGCGGATGTCATATACGTACATTATATTTTCGTTCCTTAATCTGATGTGATATGTTTAATTGATGGGACTGCATTGATTCTGATCAATGCAAGGATAAAAAAATCCTATATGATGTTGTTGTAACCAAGTTTTTAAAACTGACATTACAGACGTTTCCTTTTGCTTTGCATAATGATATTCAGTTATGAATATCCAGCACCTCATTCGACGAGGCAAGAGCCGAGATCCCTTCATCGGGAGTGACTTCTTGAGCAAAAGTTTACGTCATCGTAATAACGTCATTATAGTCGATTGCTTTGCATCGTGGTATTCAGTTAGGAATATCCTACACCTCATTCGATGAGGAAAGAGCCGAGATCCCTTCACAGGGAATGACATCTTTAGCAAAAGTTTTCTCCACTATATATTTTTAAAACCACTTGGATTCCTTCAATGATATCAAATTCATTACGTTAAAGGTTTTACGCCAAAAACCATTCGTAGCCCTCCGTCATTTCTTACAGGTACTACTTTGTATTCATGCTGTGTATGTTGACCTCTATCAAGGCACAGTGCTTGGTAGCTGGGTAATGCTTGTTTGTTGCATAGATATGCGATTATTTAGGACAGTCACACGGTCATATTGACCTCTGTCAATGGCTTGTGCGGGTGGGTCTAAGTTAATCTAGGACAATGACGGATTGAACTTGATCTGCGACTTATGATATGTTGACCTCTGTCAAGGTCATAAGCCGCTTGGGGTAAAAATCACATCGGGAGTTTCAAACATACAGGAAACTTGCCAGGCATGCGCATACCTTCTGGAGTGTGGTGAATTGAGTGGATTCCATCAAGTTATTATGCAATGATAGTTGGATCCCGATTCCCACTGATGAGTATGTGCTACTCCTCTGGTGATTTTAGATGATCCCGACTAATTCTCTTTTTGAGTTTGGAGGAGAATTCGAGGAAATATTGGGAGACATCTTGATTAGATAAAGTGATTAACCATTCTGATCTAGGTTAGAGTACACGCTGAGTGTTTCTTTTCTCTCTCTCTTTGGCAGCGACCATGGCCCGACCCTAAACTAAAACTCATGAACCAAGTTAACCGGACCTTCTTAAAACACTTTGGCTTTTGGATTGTCAATTAGTCGCATATATCACTGCCGCTCCTATATCACCTTTGCATTTCCCCAGAACACTCCGTATTACTACGAAGATCCATATTTCTTGGTTATATCCATCGTATAGTTACATACGAACTCGAAGGAACTTGTTCCCATTTGAGAATGGATTCTGGTTCTGGAGAAATAGAATAGGATTATTCAGTTGTCTTTTCCCTTTACCTTCTTTCAGGTTGCGAGGGCTTCTGGTTTTTAGGAGAGTACACCTATTGCACTTATTGGATAGTCTTCTTTGAAACCTCAGGCTGGTGCCGAAAGATAAGGAAGGAAGAAAACCAATTAGCTTAAGTGTGGTGTACAGAAGGTAATAAGTAAAGACAAATAAAGGGATTAGAAAGAGGGCAAATTAAATTGCGACTGGTATCATTCATGACGAAACCACATATATCATCGCCACTCTTACTTCACCTTTGCGTTTCTCCAGAACACTTCGTATCACTACGAAGATTCATATTGCTTGGATATGACCATCGTATAGTTACATACGAATTCGAAAGAACTTGTTCCAGTTCTAGAATGGTTTATGGTTCTGGAGAAATTGAATAAGGATTATTCTGTTTTCTTTTCCCTTTACCATCTCTCAGGTTGCGAAAGCTCCTAGGATTAGGAGAGTAGACCTATTACGCTTATTGGATAGCCTTCTTCCAAACCATAGGTTGGTGCCGAAAGGTAGGGAAGGAAGAAAACCATTTAGTCTAAAGGTGGTGTACAGAAGGTAATAAGTAAAGATAAATAAAGGGATTGGAGAGATGGCAAGGAAATATACTGTTACGGTTATGAATCAGTATAGTAGAAGAGGCATTATTAGGAATAACCGGATACCCCTCCGAAACATTTTCATGTTTCAGTTTTACTTTGCGGTGTTAATTGAAAACTGTTTTCCCAATCAGATTCTGACTCCAGGATATGTATTTACCAGATTTGATTCTCACATCTGTATGGCATTATGGATGATGAGTGGGAGTAAGATATTGGGAATTAATTAGATTCTCTATATATATCAGAATTCTTTGTAATTGGTGATATTTGAGGAAATCACTTGAGTTTTGCCTGACGGCAAATATTTGGTTTTGAATATCCGTTGTTATGCACCAATTTCAAACTGATATATCTGTACTTTTATTTTATAAAGTGAGATATAAAATTTTGAAATTATGTCTATGACATTTAATTATATCAGTTGGTGATTAGATAAGCTGCATTCAACAACAGTGTAATTCTTCTTAATCATAGTACAGTTTTTCAACCTACGACGCACAGGGTTTGAGTTATTGAACTCAGAGGACTTGTACAAAGTATTGTATGTTGTCCAGTGTCCATTAGGACAAAGGGTTTGGTACTCATACTATATTCTGTTTACTTTTGACTTCTTTAGTTTTAGACAAGTATTTTGTTGAAATAAAAGGTCCAAGTTTTGAGAAGTTATAGTACAAGAATAAAGTAGGGAACCATACGTTGCAAAGTATCAGGATTTTTCAAGGTGATTGAAGATGTAGATACTTGTGCTAGGTATTCCGTTGATAGTAATTGTTTTGAGAACTTGCTTCTCTTTCAGGTTACTCATATGTGGATGCATTCCTCGATGAGTGTTGATTGGCCTCTTTCCATTTAGTTGATATGCATTGGAGACAGCTGCATGTTTTTTGAATCTGGTTCCAATTAAATCAGTGCCTTTGTTTCTATATGGTATATAGAATGGATTCGTATCTTAACGATGTTAAGTTATAAGGAGTAGTCCGGCTGATGCTTAAAACCAGAATCTGGACAAACTCAAGGCATGTTTCAGTAATGGCAGTTTGTGGGTTATCATAGGTTTTGACGAGGGTTAACTTTCTATCATCAGGAAGATCAATAGTTATATTGTTCTTGACTCGCCACCAGTTTTAGTAAAATGGATTCTTTTCAGAAAACATTAGTGGGAGTATGGTAGAACTAGAAGTGATTCCAGAACTACAAACGATTGCTGAAAATTTAATAAAACCTAAAGATTCAATTGGATTCGACATTCCATTGCCACTCCCCAGATATGGTGGGTAACCTCAGGCACCCGAGAGGTACTTTGGTCTTCTCAGAGACAGTGACAGGGAGGTTCTTGTTTACCCAAAATTGCCATTGTTGTTGTTTTAGACTATGAAACCTGGAAGATGGATGAGTATAATGTCGTTCTAAATTAGCTTTAGAAGTGCACGTGTATATGACTCTGTCGGAAGGTTGTTGTAGTCAGTGGGAGCAACGAAAGCATAGCGGATAAGTAGATTATGTCTATTTATAGATTAAAGCAGGTATAGCAGAGATAGATCATCTATTTTTGATGTGACAGTCATAAGTTTTGACTTCATCAGAATAGGAGATGGATCTGGTAAGAAGCTAGTAGAGAGTGATGCCCAGGTATTTGGATGACATGCACTTAATAGTAATTGATATTCCTATACTACGATCGGTTATAATGTGGTTTTCACAAGGTGGTTTCTCCACATGGGATCTGGATAAAATATCAGGGATTCTGGTTACTAGATCTATGGTTTTAGATCTAGATTTGGGAAGTATCCCAATTTGGGTACTTTGACATTATTCTAAAGGTTTTTTAGAATGGACAACTCCTGGCGAGGTGGTTATACCCTCAAGTGATGGATTCACCCTCTCTAAAGAGATTTCTTCTAGACTGATGAGGAGAGGGAGTTTCATGATTGACATATCACTTGCTTAGGCAATTGAGTTAATCATGAGATGTCAAGTACCAAACTGGATATTTCTTTTGCACTGGCTGCAATATGCATATATATTATTCCAATCCTAGAGAAACGTTGGGAAGCAGTTATGAACATAAGTGGATGTTGTTGGGATATGGTAACGGCAGCCTCCTTCGGGAGACGGTTATCATTTCAAGTTTCCAAGGTGATCTGGATGACAGAATGGCTGTCTGAGTTATAGTTTTCTCTTTTTTGAGGGACAATATGTTGGTCAGGTGGTCCAAGCGGATACTGTAGAAGGCATGGCACAGGATACTGATTAAATTCAGTAGTTGATACAGTCTAAGAAGTTTGTTTGATTTATAGTTCGTTTGTGAACTGGGTCCCATCAGATATCTAGACAAATTCTAAGACATGTATTGCTTATTTTGGGAGATAATCTTTCTCCACGAATTTGAGATATAGAGAGATATAGAAAGAAACATTAGAGTGGATCCACTCACTGAGGCTATTTCTCGAATGCAATAGTTTCACAAACGAGCTTTGCGAAACTGATTAGTAGAGAAGTTGGGTGTTCGGTATCACACGGACTGTGAGTATGCGACATTGTAATAATTAGCCTTAAGTGCAAGTGTGAGATTGTTGGCTATAGTGCCCTCAAGGCAATAATCATAGTCACAGGCAGGTGATTATGATGATTGAGGGAGGACCTATACGGATAGAACAGCCTTACTCGAGATGATAGTATACTCTCTGCTTTGTCTTTATCATCATGTACATTTTTTATGTGGTATTTCAGATCACTATTACATGTTGATAGAGCCCATAGGGTTCTTGCTTAACTACCAGCAATATGATGGTGATCATATACGTAGGAGCTGGGTGGTCTATAAACACATCCTTGAATGTCCCTAATCGTGGGAGTATCGAGACTGGGCATCGATACTACAGAGTAGACTAGTGTATACTGATCGAGACCCCGACGAGGGGCGGTGACCAGGTCTCGCAAGCCATTGGTGTTAGTTTGTTCATCTAAGATAGTATACATGTGCTTATTGGGTTATGAGTACACTGGATGGACTCGCCGGGAACCTGCTAGTTAGTATTATACCTATTGTCAGATAGCAGTTCCCAGGTGACATGTGTACAGGTTAGTCTTTCGACCTGAGATCTTCATTTGTCTCGTGTGAGTTCTCACCGTGCTTTGATTACTACCCCACCACGGCTCAAAAGAGTTGTGCAAACAGGTTTTAGTTGGGTACAGTCCCGAACCACATGGAGGCAGTGAGCAGATCGTCCGGGATTCGTCTCTCCCGGTATTGGGGGTTGATGTCGCGTTGTGCACGGGTGGCCATCACCAGAAATCCTTGGCCAATGTAGTCGAGAATTACTGATCTAGGATCAGTAGTTTCTCAGGTGGTAATGGGCTTTATATCGACACAAAATGTCGCGATATTAGGGGTCTGACTTTATCCACCCCTAGACACGATATGCGATACTATTCGACGAAGAGACCGGACTGTACGGATATTGTCACGGACAGGCTCAGTAGGGGTCAGGATGAGTTTGCTCGTCGGCTTCCCTTTCGCTCAATACCTGGGTAGCCATTACGTACAGCTAGTGCTGCTGACGTGCTTGTGGTTAAATCCCCTGCCAGCGTATTAACGAGTCTTTAGAGTCCCACACAGAGAGTTTCCCTGCTTCGGGCGAAACGATATAGAGACCGTATGATTTTACGGCAGGGTTCGATCATATATGTGCACTTGTGCACGTATAATGACCCGGACGGATAATACTAGTGGGCTTTGGTTTAAGCCGGATCCTAGTATTATTTTGTTGGATTATTTTTGTCTCTTTGTATTCGTATTTTGTCGGAATATGGATACGGGTATGTATATACGGATAAGGGGTATTCTTGTAATTTATTACAAGATTGCTTCTAGAAGATAACACCTCATTTGTGTTTTAACCATTTAGGATTAAATGGTTAATGAGGTGGAGGATGAGTCATTGTTTGGCTTTAATTTCAAGCATGCTCACTTGGTGACTCATGGGTGTGACTAATGGTGCACTATTGAGGCGTGCTTGATATTTGTAAGTGGTTATGAGATATTTTGTAGGCATGAGATATTTTCTTTAGTTGCTAGTATGCTTCATGATATGCTCACAACACTTAGCCATTTTTCTTTAGTTGCTCTTTGCTATTAGGAATATGTATGCCCTAGAGGACACTATTGTACATGTGATGTATATTATAGTGGATGCTTAGACATATATATAGAGGACTTTCTTGCTCGACATGATAGTATGCTATCTGGTTACTCTTTATCTTAACATGTTGATTGGTATTTTTTACTGTCTTGCTCTCACATGTTGATAAAGCCCTTAGGATATGTACTTGACTATCCGGATTATGATGAGATCATACTAGTAGGGCCAGGGTGGTTCAAAAGTACATCCTTTAATCAGTTCCTAGTCGAGGGAATATCGAGACTAGGGCATCGATATTCTAGAGTAGACTAGTGTGTACGTTTGTTGTCCTTTAGAGGGCGATGGTTGATCCTACAACCATTCGTGTGTTACATCAAAAATTGTACACAGGTGCTCATTGGAGAATGGGTACACCGAACAGGACTCGCCGATGGCTCCTAGTTGGTAGTATATCTATCGTCAGATAGAAGTCCTCTGGTGATATCGGTACAGGCTAGTCTGTAGACCCGAGATCGTCATAGAGTCTCGTGTCGCTTCCACCGTGCTTTGATTTTCTCCCTACCATGCTCAAAGGAGACGTGCAAACAGTTGGATTTTGGGTACAGTCCCGAATCACATGGAGGCAATGAGCGATAGGAGGGGTTTCGTCTCTCCCAGTATTGGGGGTTGATGTTGCGCTATATTCGATTAGCTATAACTGGAAGTCCTTGGCCAGGGCTGCTGCTGAGATTTACTGATAAGAGTTATTAGAAGTTTCTCAAACCGTTATAGGCCAGATATCGGCATGACTTATCACGTTACCGGGGTCTGACGTTTACTACCCCTAGACATGATATGCAACATATCAGACGGCCGAACTGTACGGTAGTGTTACTGATAGGCTTCATGGAGAGTATGGATAAGCTTGCTTGTTGATCTTCATATCGCTCAATACCCGGGTAGCCGTTACCTCCAGCTAGTACCGCTGACGGATTGTAGGTGACTGATATGACCATCACATACTGCTAGTGTATTGACGAGTCTTTAGAGTTCCACACAGAAGTTTCCTGGTTCAAGCAAAACGAAGTAGGGCACACATGTTGATATGTGCGTGGGCCTGATTAAATATGAGTATGTGATACCGTATTATAATCTGGCAGTTATCTATTATCGGTTAGATTATAAGTGAAATAACTAGATCATCGGATCAAGTATTGATTTGATAATGTGATAAACGTATAAATGATATTAGTCGGTCATATGTGATATAACCGAAATATTAAATCAAGTGTTGATTTAATAATTTGATATAAATTATTTTTGATATAATTTTGTATTAACTAATATCATTAGCTCACTAATTGCTTTATTAATATATATATATATATATATGTTAATGTATATTTGATATATATAAATATATATATTATTATATGAAGTATGGCATGTTTTTCTATTTTTTAGAAAATAGAAAATGAGGTGTAAATTGTGGAGATATTTGTGGAATGGACAAGGCATAAGTTTTATTATTTGTATATTACTTTTGACTCACTATTCAAGAATTGTTGCAATTTCTTATTGCATTTTTATTCCATGCTTGAATAAGTGAGGAGAGAAGGAGCCATTTTAGTTAACTCTCTCATTCATTCTTCACTGTTCTTGAGTTTTTGGACGCCTTAGCTTTTTCTTGAGCTCTTGCTCTCTTTATCTGCACACTTTCTTCATCTCACCTCCAAACTCAAAACCCTCACATGTGATGTGAATCATTGAGTTTGTGAGATCTCTAGTGAGCTTCCAAAACCCCTACTTCACCATCCTACACTTGACTAGCACTCAAGTGTAGTGTGTTTCCTTCACCAAATAGTTTAGTGAAGAGATAGCTTGAAATAGTGAGCTTCAGGTGGACCATCTTCGGCACGAAGGTCATTGGAGTAAGCTCGATCCAACTTGAAGTGGAGCTTAGTGGAGTCGCGTGGACTACTACACGGAGCTAAAGAAGAGAAGGACTTGATCTATAAGGTATAACATCTTTTCCTTCTCTCTAGTTTAGTTATTATCAAACTAAAACCCTAATAATCTAGTTAAAGATCTTATTTAGTCTAGCTTAGCACATATAAAAATTTGAATTTGGCATGCTTTATGTCACTTAGACCTTATGGTGGTGCTAGGGTAGACTTTCATGGTATCAGAGCCAAAACTAGAATATTGAACGATGTAATTAGAATCATGAAACCGAAAAACTCCGAAACAACGAAACCCAAAAATCAAGTTTCTGTTAATTTTAAAATGATCTGTAAAATTTTTTTAAACAAGTGCAGAAGCTTACATTTGATTTAATTAGAACACCCTATGAAAACGAACCCCAAATGATAAAATAAGTCCGGCGAAAATGGTCAAAAAACCGGCCTGGCCGGTTTTTGCATTTAGTTGGGTTTTGGATTTTGTACGGTGTTCTTATCTGTAGATTTTGGAGTTTTAGGTATTGTTTGATTAGCACAGTTTTTATGTGATGTTAACAGTTCAATTAGGGCTTATACGGAGTGTTTCGTATTCGTAATTTAACGTCGTTTTGGGTTTAGTTTGATATGGATGCAGTAGTTGGAATCCATATTTAATTTGTTTTGTGAAAACTAGTTAGTGTTTATAAATCTAGTGTTTTAGTCTCGGTAGATCGATTGCCATGATGTTTCGATTTGGATCGAAACTCCGTCGCAATTGCATATCATACGTAAATACTCGCCGAATAACTTTACTAGATTGTCTCGCCCTATTGCCCCAACCAAGTGACTGTGGGAGAACCTCGTTGCCAATAGCACCAACTCGGGTGCTCGCGGCCACGGTGTTCCGCCTAAGTGCATTTGGTTGATGGCATCGGGGGTGCGACCATCTACTATAGTTTCCGACGCGTATTCGATCGAGTAGTCGGGAATCTTGTTGAATTACCCGACTAATTTATTAAAAAGTGTTTTCAATTTAAGACTAAAATACAAGATTTATCTGGTTAGGCACGAAATTCGAAATATGAGATATTCCGGGTTTATGATGTCTAAGAAAATGCGGATTCTAATTATTGCAGGTTTATATTTCTTTTCTGTGACCGTAAGTGTAATACGTGGGGTATCCCAAATCTCATTGCTATATATCAATGGAATTTAGAATACGCGTATTTACTTACGTTGATGATATGTGATATTATGTGTCGCTGATATGTTTTATTGGATCGTCGTGATTGAATAGCCGGGTTTTTTTTTGTGAGATGAGAGTTTTTCAATTTCCATTCATGTAAAATTTGTATCTAATATTCTTTTATCGAGGCACATCCGGGTAAGGATGATGTCACCACTGATGTATATTATTTACTTTTCCGCATTAGGATAGACCCAAGGCTGGGAGCACAAGTAACCGGTTTCTAGAGTCCAGTGGGAGACCATCTCAAGGAATTGAGACCGGGTCTCCTAACTCTAGATTTGGTAGGGTTACTTGCCGCTCTCGTATGGGTCTAGGGATGTGGGTTTGGCTATTCTTCACGACCATGGAATCCGTGTTTTACATTACTGGCTAAATTTAAAACACGGAAATCCTACTATATTCAATATTTCATATGTTTCTTCTGCTGCTTTATCTATGATGTGATCATATAATTGCATGAGACGAATGCTATATTATATATATGATATATAATAAATGTTGCTTATGTTTTGCACCTGCGCTAGTCCAGCCCCCGCTCTGTCGGTAGTTAAGTAACCTAACGGTGTATGACGGGGCCCAGTGGCGAATGCGGATGGCATAAACGTACGTTATATTTTCGTTTCATTTTTCTGTAATATTTAGGAAACATTAAATGTTGGGACTTCATTAATGAGATTAATGAAAAGAAAGAAATCTAAAGATATTGTAGAATCAAATTTTTAAACAAGGTAGTTTTAGTTTTTGCTTTGCATAGTGGTATTCCTTAATGAATATCCAGCACCTCATTCGATGAGGAAAGAGCCAAGATCCCTTCACCGGGAGTGACCTCTTTAGCGAAACTAAAAAATGCTACAACTCACTCGGTTTTGTTTTTTTGATAGCTGCTCTAGTTCTTGCTTTGCATAGTGGTCTCATTCGATGAGGAAAGAGCCGAGATCTCTTCACCGGGAGTGACCTCTTTAGCGAAACTAGAAAAAGCATAAAAAACACTACTTTTCAAAATCATTAGATTCTACAACGATATCAAGTTCATTACGCTCATAGTTTTCTTAAAAACCTGCGTAGCCCTCCGTCATTTCAGGTAAGTACTATTTAGTATTCGTGCTGCATTTGTTGAAATCCGTCAAGGCGTAGTGTGTGGTAGCTGATTAGTGCTTATCTACCGCATGTGATGCGATTGGATTAGGCTAGTCGTACGTCCTTGTTGACCTCCGTTAAGGGTCGTGCGGGTGGTTTTAATTCAATCAAGAAATGAACGGGTTGAACTTGACTAGCGGCCTATGGTTTATTGATCTCCGTCAAGGTTATATGAAGCTAAGGGTAAAAACATTATCGGGAATTTCAAGCGTTGAAATTTGCAATGAGATTGCATACCTTCTATATGATGGTTGGATCCCGCTACCCACTGCGAGTAAGACTTACTCCTGGGAGAGTTATGCACTTTATAATTAACTGATCAAGTAGGTTTCTAGAAAGGTGTCAACGGGGTTATGCCTCTAGGGAAACGAGATTTATTTTAATTAGGTCTGTGCGAAAGCACGGGAAACCTCCCTCAGAGTACCAATACCTGTCTGGCTGAAAGATTGGCAAACTTGTAGGGTGTAATTAATCCCAGCTAATCTTACCTTTTATGGTTTGATGGAAGATTTGATAAAAACAGTAGGAGCCATCATGATTAGATAAGATAATAACTAATCTAATCTTGCAAAGAGTGCATGCTACTGCGTTTCCTTCTCTCTTTCTCTAGGCAGCAACCAATGTCACGCCTTAATCAATTAATATAGATGTATTGACCGAACCCACTTATTAGACTAAGCTGGGGAACGTTGGTTCTTTAGAAATAGGGGAATATCAGGATTCCCGTGCCACCCGTATGAAGAAACATCATATTGATGCATCTTCTTCAGGTGTTTTCGTTACCGAGAACCGTTTCTCAGTTTGTTCTACGTCCTGGGTATTGGATACCGGATCAGGATCCCACGTATGTAATTTGTTACATGGGCTAAAGAAAGGTAGAGAACTAGGAAAAGGCGATAAATCCCTAACAGTAGGGAATGGTGCAATTATTGCAGCCAAGGCAGTTGGCGAATATCACCTTGTATTACCAACTGGTAATACATTGATTCTGAATGACTGTTACTACGTACCAAAGATGGTGTGTAACATTATATCGGTGTCTTTGCTAACTAAAGAAGGATATAATCTCACATTAGAGGATAATATTATGAACATTTTCTAAAATCAAGTGTTGATTAGATTTTGTACGTTATGTAACGGTATATACGTTCTTAATCAAAGTAACACACACAAGAGGAAAAGTTCGGAAATGAACGCAGCCTTCTTGTGGCACTGTAGACTAGGTCATATCAATGCGACAAAACTGGCTAAGTTGCAAAAAGATGGATATATGAATCTGTTCGAATTTTCATCTTATGAAAATTGCCAGTCATGTCTCAAAGGCAAGATGACCAAAACTCCGTTTACTGGACACGGAGAAAGAGCTACTGAACTCTTAGGACTGATACATAGTAATGCATGCGCTCCTATATCTACACATGTCAGGAATGGATTTTCGTACTTTATTACATTCACCGATGATCTCTCAAGATTCGAACATGTGTTCTTGTTGAAACACAAATTAGAAGCTTTTGAGAAATTCAAGGAATATAAATGCGAAGTTGAAAACCAGATAGGAAAAAGTGTTAAAGTCCTTCGATCTGATTGAGGAGGGGAATACGTGAGCATGGAATTCCATGATTATCTAAAAGAGAATGGGATTATCTTTCAGCTTACTCCTCCGTATACACCACAGCACAACGGTGTATTAGAGCGGAAGAATCGCACCCTATTAGATATGGTGCACTCTATGATGAGTACTGCTGAGTTATCTTTTTTTGGGATATGCGCTTGAGACAACTGTATACCTATTGAATAGAGTTCTGACCAAATCTGTGCCTACCACCTCATATGAGATATGAAATGGGAAGAGACCATGTCTTAATTTCATTAAGATATGGGGTTGTCCGGCTTATATCAAAAATCAAAATCCGGACAAGCTCGAGGCAAGGTCAGTTCTGTGCAAGTTTGTAGGATATTCCAAACATTCGCGAGGGAATATCTTGTACCACCCTGAGGAGCAGAAAATGTTTGTTGCTCAACATGCCACCTTTTTAGAAAAGAAATTTTTTGTAAAAGAAATTAGTGGGAATGGGGTAGAACTGGAAGAAGTTTCAGCAGCACAGACTACAACTGACGATTTGGTGGAACCGGAGGATCCAATAGTACCAACGAACCCCAGCCACTCCGCAGATCTAGTAGGGTTCCTCATCCACCTGAGAGATACTACGGTTTTCTCGTAGACGGTGGGAGTGAGGATTGTATCATGGAAGATGATGAATCTACTAGTTTCGAGCACGCCATCACAAGTGGAGACTCTGTGAAATGGCTGGATGCTATGCGATCCGAGATGGAATCCATGTACACCAACAAAGTATGGACTTTGGAAGTTGCTCCTGAAGGGGTAAAACTCATTGGGAGCAAGTGGATCTTCATAAAGAAGATTTTTGTAGATGGAAACATTGAGACTTTCAAAGCTAGACTTGTAGCATAAGGTTTTCGTCAATGACCTGGTGTCGACTATGATGAAACCTTTTCTCCTGTCGCGATGCTTAAGTCTATCAGGATCCTACTTGCCATTGCTGCATACCATGACTATGAAATCTGACAGATGGATGTCAAGACCGCTTTTCTAAATGGTGATTTAGAAGAGAGCATGTACATGACACAGCCAGAGGGCTTCGTAGACAGTGGGAGCAGCGGAAAGGTGTGCAAGCTGCTTAAATCCATTTACGGATTAAAGCAGTCATCGCGGAGCTGGAACATCTGTTTTGATGAAGCTGTCAAAGAGTTTGACTTCATCAAAAATGTAGATGAACCATGTATATATAAGAAGGCTGTAGAGAGTAAGGTGGTCTTTCTCGTATTGTACGTGGATGGCATACTCTTGATAGGAAACGATGTTCCTATGCTACACCCGATCAAGCTCTTCTTATCACACAAGTTCTCCATGAAAGATCTGGGTGATGTCTCTTACATCCTGGGGGTTAAGATCTATAGAGATAGATCTAAACGGATGTTGGGATTATCCCAATCCAGATACATTGACACCATACTAAAGAGGTTTAGTATGGAAGGTTCCAAGCATGGTAATTTACCCGCTTGTTCAGGAATCACTCTTTCCAAAGAGATATCTCTTAAGACTGATTTGGAGAGGGCTCGCATGCAAGGGATACCCTATCCTTCGGAAGTAGGCTCTATTATGTATGCGATATTATGTACTAGATCGGATGTAGCTTACTCACTAGGTGTAGTGAGTAGGTATCAATCAAATCCTGAGAAAAACCACTAGACAGCTATGAAGAACATTCTTAAGTACTTGAGAAGGACTAAAGAAATGTTCTTGGTGTATGGTAACGGTAAACTCCAGGTGGAGTCCTTTACCGATTCGAGCTTCAAGAGTGATAAGGATGACAGTAAGTCGGTCTCTGGTTTTTTCTTTACCCTCAATGGAGGGACGGTGTGTTGGAAGAGTTCCAAGCAAGACACCGTAGCAGACTCGACGATGGAGGCTGAATACATCGCTGCCAACGATGCTACCAAAGAGGCTGTCTGGATGAAGAAGTTCATTGCTGAGCTTGGTGTGGTTCCATCCATTAAGCATCCTATACCTGTGTATTATGATAACAATGGAGCTACGGCTTTGGCCAAGGAACCTAGGTCTCATCAGAGATCCAGACATATTCTTAGACGGTATCACCTGATCAGGGAGATAGTAGATCGCCGGGAGATTGAGGTCAGTAGAGTTGATACGAAGGACAACGTAGCGGATCCACTCACAAAGGCCCTCCCCCAGATACAGTTTGAGAGACTTTTTTGGATTTGGTAAGAGATAGTACAACACATGGCCTTAGTGCAAGTAGAAGATTTTTAGGAATATGTATGCCCTAGAGGCCACAATTGTACATGTGATGTATATTATAGTGGATGCTTGTACATATATATAGAGGACTTTCTTGCTCGACATGATAGTATGCTATATGGTAACTCTTTATCTTAACATGTTGATTGGTATTCTTTACTGTCTTGCTCTCACATGTTGATAAAGCCCTTAGGATATGTACTTGACTATCCGGATTATGATGAGATCATACTAGTAGGGCCAGGGTGGTTCAAAAGTACATCCTTTAATCAGTTCCTAGTCGAGGGAATATCGAGACTAGGGCATCGATATTCCAGAGTAGACTAGTGTGTACGTTTCTTGTCTTTTAGAGGGCGATGGTTGATCCTATAACCATTCGTGTGTTACATCAAAGATTGTACAAGGTGCTCATTGGAGAATGGGTACACCGAACAGGACTCGCCGATGACTCCTAGTTGGTAGTATATTTTACATCAGATAGAAGTACTCTGGTGACACTGGTACAGGTTAGTCTGTAGACCCGAAATCGTCATAGAGTCTTGTGTGGCTCCCACTATGCTTTGATTTCCTCCCTACCACGCTCAAAGGAGACGTGCAAACAGGTGGATTTTGGGTACAGTCCTAAATCACATGGAGGCAATGAGCGATTGGAGGGGTTTCGTCTCTCCTGGTATTGGGGGTTGATGTTGCGCTATGCTCGATTGGCTATAACTGGAAGTCTCTGGCCAGGGCTGCTGCTGAGATTTACTGATAAGAGTTATCAGTAGTTTCTCAAACCGTTATAACCAGACATCGGCATGACTTATCACGTTACCGGGGTCTGACGTTTACCACCCCTAAATATGATATGCGATATATCAGACGAAGAGACCGGACTGTACGGTAGTGTTACTGATAGGCTTCATGGAGAATATGGACAAGCTTGCTTGTTGATCTCGCTCAATATCCGGGTAGCCATTACGTCCAGCTAGTACCGCTGACGGATTGTAGGTGACTGATGTGACCATCACCTACTGCTGGCCTATTGACGAGTCTTTAGAGTCCCACATAGAAGTTTCCTGGTTCAAGCAAAACGAAGTAGGGCACATATATTGATATGTGCGTGGGCCTGATTAAATATGAGTATGTGATACCGTATTGTAATCTGGCAGTTATCTGTTATCGGTTAGGTTATATGTGATATAACCAGATTATTGAATCAAGTGTTGATTTGATAATGTGATAAACGGATAAATGATATTGGTCGGTCATATGTGATATAACTGGATTATTAAATCAAGTGTTGATTTAATAATTTGATATAAATTATATTTGATATAATTATGTATTAACTAATATCATTAGCTCACTAATTGCTTTATTAATATATATATATATATATATATATATATATATGTTAATGTATATTTGATATATATAAATATATATATTATTATATGAAGCATGACATGCTTTTCTATTTTTTAGAAAATAGAAAATGAGGTGTAAATTGTGGAGATAGTTGTGGAATGGGCAAGACATGGGTTTTATTATTTTTATATTACTCTTGACTCACTATTCAAGTATGGTTGCAATTTCGTATTGCATTTTTATTCCATGCTTGAATAAGTGAGGAGAGAAGGAGCCATTTTAGTTGACTCTCTCATTCATTCTTCACACTTCTTGAGTTTTTGGATGCCTTAGCTTTTTCTTGAGCTCTTGCTCTCTTTATCTCCACACTTTCTTCGTCTCACATCCAAGCTCAAAACCCTCAAATGTGATGTTAATCATTGAGCTTGTGAGATCTTTAGTGAGCTTCCAAAACCCTTACTTCACCATCCTACACTTGACTAGCACTCAACTGTATTGTTTTGCCTTCACCAAATAGTTTAATGAAGAGATAGCTTGAACTAGTGAGCTTCGGGTGGATCATCTTCGGCACGAAGGTCATTGGAGCAAGCTCGATCCAACTTGAAGTGTAACTTAGTGGAGTCGCGTGGACTACTACATGGAGCTAAAGAAGAGAAGGACTTGATCTATAGGGTATAATATCTTTTCCCTCTCTCTAGTTTAGTTATTAACAAACTAAAACCCTAATAATCTAGTTAAAGATCTTGTTTAGTCTAGCTTAGAAGCTATAAAATTTTGAATTTGGCATGCCTGATGTCACTTGGACTTCATGGTGGTGCTAGGGTAGACTTTCATTTCCTTCACACTCTCATTCCTCAAGCCTTCTTCTTCTACCTCCACCCTAATTGTCTCATGTGTTGAGAAACCTAGGGTGTTTAGAGACAAATTAATCCTTCATCAGACTCTACATCTTTTAGGCTATCTAGTTTAGCAAACTAGGTACCCTAGTTACCTTGGCTATGAGGTTGGAGCTCGATTCATAGACTCTCAGGTGGATCATCTTCGCTGGAGGGAGACCGGCGACCAAGCTCGATCATGGTGGCCACTAGGAGCTTGGTATAAAGGTTAAAAACCGAAGGAAACGGATCATTCGATATAAATTTCTAAACTCCTTTGTATATTGCTAGTTTAGGCTTAATGGTAGATCCGGGTAGCGGGTTGTGTTAGCGCCAGTTCACAAAATTTTTGTTCCGCAATCGGCCACGGTTTGATGGCCAGGGCGCTGGCATAACCCAACAAATACAGCTTACATCTCCCAATTCAAGTTCTCCCTCAACATACTAACTTATGGGCAGGTTGATGTTATTCAAAAATATAGGTTCCCACTCTAAAGTTTCATCAAAGACTGTCAATCGGTAATACTAAAGTCGTAGGTTCCTGGTTATGAATTTTGTTGAACACCAAATCGAAACCATACCCATCAAATTCATAAGTTTCCTCATCTAAAATTTTATCGCTATAATCAGTCGGTGCAAGAATGTCATCTTCAAGTAGTTTATCAGTTGAATCATCCTTAAGATCACTAGTGGTAGAAGGCCTAATTGGTACCTGAAGGTTAGCGTCGGACTGACTCGGAGGATTTTCTTGCTTATCCTTATAACACTAAGTCAAGTCAATTATCTCTTCATCATCAACTATGAAATCATCAAAATTTGATTGATCATTTATCTCACTCAGCCGACTTCCTAGAGGACAGATATTGGTATTATTGGTTTCAAATTGACCGTGTTCACTCGTCAGAATCTGTACAGCTAAATGTTTCACTTGTTCGTTGATTCTACCCAATGATTGAGATTGAGTGTGAAACAATTGATCAGATTGTTGCATGAATATGGCTAGCGTCGAAGCTGTTTGATTCTCGATTGCAATTACCACTTTTAAACCTTTCTCTAAACCAGTCAACTTAGCATCCATTTTACCATCATACCCTATTGATGTGTTAATTGTTTCAGGAAGGGAGGGCTGTGATGGTAGCGATGCTAAAGTAGTCATCATATCGACCTTTTTCTTTAAGTTTTCAATCATTTTCTCTATATTTGAAGTGGGATTGGGTTCAAGAGTGTTAGGTGGGTGACCAATATTAAAATTCTGACATGGTTGGTCACCCCCTAAGAAAAGACAGTTGTCGAAAATATAGGAAGAATCTTGACAGTTTGAACAAACGAATTGGGTATGTGTATAAACAAAAGAATAAGGATTATAAAGAATCGTATTAAAGTGTGCGCCACCCATATCAACAAGCATTCACAAAATTATAAAAAAAGAATATCACACCCCTAACAGTCTATATTTTGCTAAATCAACTAGATTTGCTCAAGAACCTGGTTACTGAAGTAAAATTGTGTTGATAAACGGGCTCAAGATAAACTGATCATGAAACCAGGTAAGTGCAGAGATAAGAAGAGGTAGTCCAACGCTTTCGTGAAATTTCTTAATTAGAATAACCTTTTCTCTTTCGATGGTTGTGCCTATCACACTTTCCTAGACACCCGGTGAACAATATAACATTAAACAGTGTTCTAAACACAGTTAAATTTCCCTAATGAGTGCGAGTCCTTAAAGGTTGAGTTCTAATTGATTTTAAAATTACCGTGGGTATGAAAGAATGCTCAACTTGTGATTTGTGGGCCACGGAAAAAGGTGATGAAATCCTTTATCGTATCTTGTTGGGTTCACTTGACTTTAAGTCCATATTAAAGTATGCAAATGTGCAATTAATAAAAGAATTTAAGAAATCAAATAATCAAGCAAATATTTTTCATTTTAGGCTTAGGAGCTGCAATAAATACGGGTTAGTTCTCTTTTGGCTATTGGCAGCAAACTTTACAAAGAATCCTGCAGAATAGTAGAATGCGTCAGATTTTAGAGAAAGAGTTTAGAAAATACGTACCGAATGATTTAGGATTTGAAACTCCCGTTGATTCAATCCACAAGTACTTGAATGTTTGCTTGCGCAGGTCAAACTATCCGGATCTTTAGCAATGTACTTCACTAAAGCCTTGTTCTTGAAAGTGAACTTTGCTCCGCACGATCGCTTCCCGCAATTCCGTCTAAAACTGAAATGTTTGAAATATCAGAAAATTTAGCGGAAAAGCTATATATATAGCCAATATGCTTCACACACATAATTTTAAAATTTAAAGTTTCAAAATAGAGCAAATAGGACAAAGAAGTAAACACCAAAAAATTGGAGCAAATAGAGCAAGTTTGGCCGCAATTAGCGGCCAAAATGAATAAACGGGAGGCCAACTCTTTGAGTTGAGGTTCTAACTTTGTATTGTATCCTTCTTGTCCTTTTAGTGTCCCATTTTTATATTTTAAATCTTCCAATTAAATTCAAAGTGATAGCAGATAAAAAAGTCAGAGAACAAAATATTAGAAAACTTAGATTTTTGTTTTGTTTTGAAATTTTTTTGTTAGTGTTAGTTATGTATATACAATGAACCTAAAATAACAACCCCTAATGAAATCATCCTGACAACAGAGCCAAAAACTTGTTGGGATTTCACGCGTGCACGCCTATGCGTTTTGAAAAGAAAATGTTTTTAGAGATGCTGCGAACGCGAGCTCGGTCTCGTTTTAAAATATTAATCGCAAGTGCACGGCTCATTGTAGCTAGCCAGTAAGTATGGGTCAATCCACAAGGAATTGATGATTAGGAGTTTTTATGTCAAGTTCAAAGAGAGAAGAATTGGTTTTGAAATGGTTTGTCATAAAAAATAGAAAACGAAGTATATAAGAGAAGAAAAGAGGTCGTGGCTCCGATTCGAATGATTGAATCATGGAGAAATCTTCAACCTTCTCTTGATCATGAGCATGTTGGCTATAGTGCCTTCAAGGCAATTATTGTAATCGCAGACAGGCGATTATGATGATTGAGGGAGGGCCTATACGGGTAGAACAATCTTACTTAAGATGATAGTATGCAATTTGGTTCATCTCTATCATCATGTACATGCGTAATATGGTATTACGGATTACTGTTACATGTTGCTAGAGCCCATAGGATTCTTTCTCGACTACCAAGGTTATTGTGGCGATCACACTTGTGAGAACTGGGTAGTCTATAAACAAATCCTTAAATGTCCCTAGTCGTAGAATATCGAGACTGGGCATCGATATTCCTGAGTAGACTAGTGTATACGCTTCTTGAACCTGACGATGGGCGATGGCCGGTCTCACAGCCATCGGTGTTAGTTAGTCACCAAAGATAGTATATAGGTGCTTATTGGGTTATGAGTTACACTGGACGGACTCCCCGAGAACATGCTAGATGGTATTATACCTATTTTCAGATAGCAGTTCTCAGGTGACATCAGTACAGGTTAGTCTGTCGACTCGAGATTGTCATTTGTCTCATGTGATTACCCACTGTGCTTTGATTACTATCCTACCACGACTCAAAAGAGTCGTGCAAACAGATTTTAGTTGGGTACAATCCCAAGCCGCATAGAGGCAGTGAGCGGATCGTCAGGGATTCTTCTCTCCCGGTATTAGGGGTAGATGTCACACTGTGCACAGGTGGCCATCACCAGAAATCCTTAGCCAAGATGGATGAGATTTACAGATTTGGATCAGTAATTTCTCAGTGGGTGATAAGCTTCATATCCACACGATTTATCGCATTATTAGGGGTCTGAATTTATCCACCCCTAGACACGATATGCAATAATCTTAGACAAACAGACCGGACTGTATGAGATTGTCACAGACAAGCTCAGTAGGAGTACGGGTGAGTTTCTTCATCAGCCTTCCTTTCGCTTAATATCTGGATAGCCGTTACATACATTTAGTGCCGCTGACGTGCTTGTGGTTAAACCCACTATCAGCGTATTGACAAGTTTTAGAGTCTCACACAGATGGTGTTTTCGGTTCAGGCAAAATGATGAAGTGGCCGTATATTAATATGTGCAGGGTTTCGATTAGGTATGTGTGCTAGCCACATAGACTTTAATCGGACGGTTGATAATACTAGTAACTTAGGATTAATTTGGATTATTAAATCAAGTTTTGATTTAATAATATATATATATATATATATATTTTAAATATATGTATTCTAGTATTATTGTTCACTATTCATTTTCTCTCTTGGCTATTCGTATTTTTATATGGATACGTGTATATATATTTCGATACGTATAACGGGTTGTATTCCATATTTATATGGAATTTATTCTAGAAGATGGACACCTCATTTATGAATATTCAAAAAATGAGGTGGAGGATGAGGTGGCATTGAGCATGGTTGAAGACATATAGAGAGAAATGGGCTTCATTAGTTTATTATAAAATGTTTTGAGATTTTTTATTTGCATATACTATTCAAACATGGTTATAATTTTAAAAAGGAAAATTTCTTTTAACAAAAGAAAAAGTTGCATGCTTGAATTTGTGAGTAATGTTATTCATTCAACCATTTAGCTTCTCTCTCTTCCATGGCTCCTCATCCTCCTTCAATATCTTCAACCCTCTCATGAGTTGAGAATCATGAAGATAAAAGAGAATGAAAAATGATAGAACACTCACACACATCACTAAGCATCCTAAATCAACAACCTAGGATCCTTTGTTACTTCATTGATGAAGTTGAAGCTTGAACTTGGTTCCTTTGGGTGGATCATCTTCGGCGAAGGAATACCGTATTGCAAGCGCGATCCAGAGCTCTTGAGAGTATGCTAGTGTCCAACCCAATTGGAGCAAAAGAATATGCTACAAAGGTTGTAATTTCTATCTTGTTGTTTTTCTAGTTTAAGTGTTTGCTGTAGATTCTTGGGGTTTAATTTCTAGTGCCATCAAAATTTTCATTTTTGGGTTCCGCATTGGTCGTGAGTTAGCGGAGAGAGCACTAGGAACTTTCAATGGTATCAAAACCACCCAAACACCCTAAACTAGATAGATACATCTCCCGAATTCCGCAGGTTTTTTCCTCGCAAAAACTGCCGTAAAACTAGTGAGAAAATCCATGCTAATTTGATGTTTTGACTCCTCGTGGGCTATCAGTTTGGACTGAGAAGCCGCAGGGAGGTGCACGTGGACCCTGGAGACTTCCCGGAGGGACTTAGGGAGGGCCCACCCCCCGAGACACCCATAAGGTGGCTTTGGGGGTGGGGACCGAATCCCTGCCCCAAGTGAGCAGGTTCGGGTCTGCTGACCCCCTTGGCCACCTTAGGATAGCCTAGGGGGTAGGTACCCCCTATGTGGCCTTTGGGTCGACTCTAATTTGGTGCCGGGGCCTTCCGCGAAGTTTCAGATCAATCCGAGCTCATTTCGGATTCTCGGAGTGGGTTTTAGCATGGAATTTTTGCCAGTTTTTAGCACACTTGATTTTCGGTGTTTTAGAAAATTGAAGTGTTGGCTATTTGTGTGCGGTATTCGATTGACGTAGGCTTAGTAATTGTTGTGTATATCATAATGTTTGGTAAAAATTTGTCTAATTGCTATACGTATCAATTAGACGGGGTTGCTGAATTGATACTCGCTAGTTTGCATGTTCTGTGATGGATATTGCTTAGTGGTTATGGTTGTGTTGGATTTGTCACGATGGATTGCCTTGTGTATGTAGTATTAGATGTTATTCTCTATGATGTAATGTATATTCATATGGCGTGACGAGCGTCTGACATGTGGACTGCCGTCATTGCAGCTTGTATTATTCTTTAGGGCGTGTCCTGATTGCGGACGTAGTCATCGTTGTATATTCAGATTTTGATTACATGCACTAAGATTACCCCGCGGCGGAGTGCCCGAGTAGTTGGGTTATAGAGGGCAACGGGCCTCCATCTCTTAGCATTGAGACCGGGGTGCCTAACTCTAGAATTGCAGGGCTATTCGCCGCACCCGTAGGGGGTATAGGATTGACCAGCGGAGGGGTGCCCAAGTCACTGGATTTTAGAAATGCTGGGTGGCCCATTCACTTCGTTGATTGGGGTTGACTCTCTTCTGAGATTGGTGGGTGGTTTGCCGCACTCGTAGGGGTCTAGGTTCTGATACTACGGGTTATCCACATGACCAAGAAAATTGCATTTCATATCTGACTCCATTGAAATGTACTTTTCCTAGATTATCCGTATTTCCATACCGTGTTTGCTTCTGCTGTGATGCTTCTGTGATGTTACTTGATATTATGCATGAGATAAATGTTTATATAAATTATATATATATATTTAGTAGACGATGTATATGTTTTGTATCCGCGCTAGTCCTGTCCCCGCCCTGCCGTAAGTTAACTAACCTTGCGGTGAAGACTCGGGACCCTGTGGTGAATGCGGATGGTATATATGTGCGTGCCTATTTTCGTTTCTTTCTAGCATTATATGATTAATTGATGGGACTGCATTAATTCTGATTAATGCAAGGTGATAGAATTTTACTGGTTAAACTTATTCTAGGTGGGGAGATCTTTAATGTTTATTAGTGTTTATGCACCATAGATAGATCTTGATGACGCTAGTAAGCATCTATTCTGGGAGGATTTAGACAAGATGGTGCAAATGATACCTAGTGGAGAGAAGTTATTTATTGGTGGTGATCTCAATGGACATGTAGGTACTAGTCATAGTGGGATTGATACTATCTATGGAGGTTTTGGTTTTGCTCAAAGGAATGAAGCAGGTAGCTCGATTCTAGATTTTGCTTTGTCTTATGAGTTGATCTTAACAAACACTTAGTTTAGGAAAAGTGAGTCTCACCTTATCACCTTTAGGAGCGGATCTCAAATAGACTTTTTTTTACGACAAGGATAGATAGAGGTTGTTTCATCGACTGTAAGGTAGTGCCAGGTGAGAGTGTAACCACTCAACATGGACTTTTAGTTCTAGATTTTCAATGTAGAAGAGGACCTAGAAATTATAGACGTAAGGTAGAACCAAGAATTAAGTGGTGGCGACTGAAGAAATGTAACTAAAAGGTTTTTATAGATCGTGTAGTTTAAGAGGAGGATTGGCAGTCTGAAGATGATTCAGACAGAACATGGAACAAGATGGCTAGTTGTATTAAGATGGTAGCTAGAGATCTACTTGGTGAGTCAAGAGGTGGTGCTCCACCATCTAAGGCCACATCATGGTGGAACGAAGAAGTAAAGGCTGCTATTAAAATCAAGAGGAATTCTTATAAAGATTTGATGAAAAGCAGTGATGCGGAGAGATTTGAAAAGTATAAAATGGCTAAGAAGGAATTTAAGAAAGCTGTTTGGAAAGCTAAAGCTAAGCTCTACAAGGAGGTTTACGAGAAATTGGACACTAAGGTGGCTAAAAATGATATATACTGGATTGCTCGGATGTGGGAAAGGAAGGCCAGAGACTTATGTGCAGTGAAATGTGTCAAAGATGAAGATCAAAAGGTTTTAGTTCAAGATGAGAATATCAAGGAAAGGTGGAGAGATTATTTTGACAAATTTTTCAATGAGAACTTTACTAAGAATTTGGATAGACTTGTCATTCAATCTCAAGATATAAACCGTGATTTCATGCTTAAAATAAGAATACCAGAGATTAAAGAGGCTTTGAAGAGAATGTGCTCAAGAAAAGCGGTTGGTCCAGAAGGGATTCCTATCGAGGTTTGGATATACTTAGGATTAATAGATGTTAAATGGCTGATAGATTTGTTTAATAAGATTTAGCAGACCAAAAAGATGCCAAATGAGTGGAGGAAAAGTACCCTTGTACCTATCCATAAGAACAAGAGTGACATTCAAAATTACTCAAACTATCGTAGAATAAAACTTATGTGTCACAACATGAAGTTTTAGGTGAGAGTGATTGAACACAGGCTAAGAAAGGATGTTAAGATAATAGAGAACCAGTTTGGCTTCATGCCTGGACGATCGACGATAGAGGCTATTCATTTGCTTCGTCAACTTGTCGAGCATTTTCGAGAGAGGAGAAGAGATTTGCATATGATATCTATTGATTTAGAGAAAGCGTATGATAAGGTACCTAGAGAGGTATTATAGGGGATAATGATGAAGAAGGGGGTCATCATCAAGTACATTGACATAATCAAGGATGTGTAAAATGGAGTAGTGTCAAATGTCAGAATTTGCGGCGGCCTAACGAGTGATTTTCCGATTACAATTGGCTTACATCAAGGATCTGCATTAAGTCCATTTCTGTTTACCATCATGATGGATGGGCTTACTAGAACTATCTAAGATGAGGTGCCTTGGTATATGCTAGTCTCTATTGTTCTAGTAAATAAGAGGAAAGAAGGGGTTAATGCCAAATCGGAGTTTTGGAGGCAAACGATGGAATCTCGGGGGTTCAGATTGAGCAGGACCAAGACATCATATAGCATTAAAAATTTAGTAAACAGAGAAGTCTGGACCAGATTGGTATAACACTGGAAGGACAAGGATATCACCGAGCGATCATTTTAGATATCTAGGTTCCATCATCCAAAAGGAAGGGGAGATCGATAGCGATGTTAATCAAAGGATTTAAGCTGGTTGGTTGAAATAGAGGAGTGAAACAAGGATTTTCTGCGATTGTAACTTTCAGTTAAGGTTGAATGGAACGTTTTATCGGAGCGCTATTCGGTCTGCCTTATTATATGGTACAGAATACTGGGCTCCTAAGAAGCATCATACACAGAAGATGCACGTAGTGGAGATGCGCATACTTCATTGGATATATGGTAACTGTAGAAAAGATAAGATGCGAAATGAGGATATTCGTGCAAAAGTTGGTGTAGCACCTGTGGAGGAGAAGATGCGGGAAAATTGGCTAAGATGGTTTGGTCATGTGTGATGCAGACTTATGGAAGCACCGGTTCGACGAATGAATACTATTGATATAGGCAATGTCAAAAGGGCAAAAGGAAGACTGAAGAAAACTTGATTGAGGTGATATGAAAAGATATGGTTGCCAAAGGCTTCAATGAAAGTATATTGTTCGATAGGAGTGAGTGGAAGTGGGGGATTCATATGCTGGACCCGGCGTGATTCTCATGTTGTTTCATGTAGCCTACCCCATACGCTTAGGATAAAAGGCTTAGTTGTTGTTGTAATGCAAGTAAAACAAAGCTAAATGATGTTGCAGGAGCCGATTTTATTTTAAAACTAATATTACAGGCGTTTTCTTTTGCTTTGCATAGCGATATTTAGTCATGAATATCCTGCACCTCATTCGACGAGGCAAGAGCCTAGATCCTTTCATGGGGAGTGGCCTCTTGAGCAAAAGTTTGCATCGCTGTAATAACTTCACTATTGTCTATTCTTTTTGCTTTGCATCGTGGTATTCAGTTAGGAATATCCTGCACCTCATTCCATGAGGAAAGAGCCTAGATCTTTCACAGGGAGTGACCTCTTTGGCAAAAGTTTGCGCCACTATATATTTGTAAAACCACTCGAGTTCCTTCAACGATATCAAGTTCATTAGTTAAAGGTTTTTCACCAAAAACTAGCCGTAGGCCTTCATCATTTTAGATTAGTATTGCTTAGTATTCGTGCTACGTTTATTGTAGCTATTCGCCGAGGCGTAGTGTGCGGTAGCTCTGTAATGCATTTCTGTCACATGGATATATGGATTGGTTAGGACAGTCGTACGACTTTGTTGATCATTTGTCAAGGATCTTGTAGGTGGGTTTAACGCAATCAAGATAATGACGGGTTGAACTGGACCAGGACCCTTGATTTGTTGATCATTTTTCAAGGTCTTTAGGTCCTAGGTGAAAAAACTATATCGGGAGTTTCAAATATAAAAGAAACTTTTCAAGTTTGCACATAACTTCTGAAGTATGGTAACTTTGGTTAGCTTTTGTCAAAATTATCACACAATGATAGTTGGGTCCCGATTCCCACTGATGAGTAGGTATTACTCCTTGGGAGATTTTCACTTCACAATTAGCTAACATATTAGGTGTCTAGAAAGTGTTAACAAGGTTACGCCTCTGCGGAAACGGGGTTATTTAATTGGGTCCATGCGAAATCACGATGGACCTCCCTCGGAGTACCAACACTGACCAGGATGATCGGTTAGCGAACTTGTAAGGCGTATATGATCCCGACTAGTTCTCCTTTTAGGGTTTGAAGGAGAATTCGAGGAAACAGTGGGAGCCATCCTGATTAGATAAAGTGATTAACCAATCTAATCTTGATAGGGAGCACACTGAGTATTTCTTTTCTCTCTTTCTAGTATGCGACCATGACATACCTTTAACTGAAACTCATGAACTATTGGATATGTATGCCATAGAGGTCTGTATTGTATAGATACTAGGGATATGTATGTAAAGGACAATCTTGCTCAGTTATATAATATACCATTTTGGATTTTCTTTATCTAAACATGTGCGTTTGTTGTTCTTACTGCTTTGTATTGCTTATACATGATGATAAAGACTCGTTAGAATAATATACTATTTTGGTTTGTCTTTATCTTAATATGTGCATATGTTATACTCGATATCATATATAGCTGGTATATGTTGATAAAGCCCCTAGGATTTTTCTTAACTACCAGCGTTATGATGGCGATCATACTTGTGGGAGATAGGTAGTCCATAAGCACATCCTTAAAGGTCCAAAGTCGCAGGAGTATCGAGACCAGGCATCAATATTCTTGAGTAGTCTTATGTATACGTTTCTATACCCCGACGAGCGGAAGTGCTTGGTCCCACAGCTATTGGTGTGCTCACCTAAGATTCTATAAAGGTGCTCACTGGGGGTGAGTACACTAGACAGACTCGCCGAGAACCTTTAGATGGTATTATAGCTATCGTTATGTAGCGGTTTTTAGGTGACATGAGTACATGTTAGTCTTTAGACCTGAGATCATCATTTGTCTCGTGTGAGTTCCCACTGTAATTTGATCACTACCCTACCACGACTCTACTGAGTCGTGCAAACAGGTTTTGGTTGGGTACAGTCCTGATCCATATGGGGACAGTGAGTGATTGTTAGGGATTCGTCCCTCCCGGTATTGGGAGTCGATATCGCACTGTGCTTGGTTGGCCTGAACCATAAGACCTTGGCCAATGCAGTTGAGATTTACTGATGGTTAGATCAGTAGTTTCTCAGATTGGTCCTAAGCTACATCGACACGGCTTATCGGGTCAGTAGGGGCTGACGTTTACCATCCCCTAGACCCAGTATGCGATACTCTTAAATGAAAAGACAAGACTGTATGGAGATTGTCATGGATAGGCTCAGTAGGGGTTCAGATGTGCTTGCTCATCGGCCTTCCTTTCGATAGGTACCTGGGCAGCCGTTATGTACAGCTAGTGCTGCTGACGTGATTGTGGTTAAACCCACTGCCAGCGTACTATCGAGTCTTTAGAGTCCCACACAGGGCGCTTCCTTGGTTCAGGCGAAATGATATAGTAGCCGTATTTTGATACGTGCATGGTTCTGATCGAATGATAATACTAGCTGACTTAGTATTAAGACGGATTATTAAATCAGGTATTGATTTAATAATTTACGTATACATATTTTGATATGTATATTCTAGTGTTATCCGGGCTTCGATCGGACGGTTGACCGACTTAGGATTAAGCCGGATTATTAAATCAAGTGTTGATTTAACAACTTAGATATGCATATTTCGATATGTATATTCTAGTATTATGTTCTTTGTATTATTCTACCTCTTTGGGTATTCGTATTTTGATACGAATACGGTTATGTATATACGGTAGAGTGTATTCCGTATTATATGGAAAATATTCTAGAAGGAGGACAACTCATTTCCACGGTTTTTCTTTTATTGAAAATTGAAATGAGGTAGAGGGGTGAGGTGGAAAGGAGAATAGTGTGAAGTATGGTTGAATAGGGTAGACAAATGAATTTATAATTCATCTGTCCACACTATTTAAGTATGGTTGAATTTTATATTTGCAAAATCCATTTTGATAAAACCATGCTTGGATTATTATTTTGTGTTGAGATTTTCATTTTTCATCGCTCTCTTTCTCTTGCCATTCTCGAGCTCCTTCTTCCTCTTCACCCTACACTCTCATGAGTTGAGAATCAAGGGTGAAGAGAGGTAGAAAAAATACTAGAACCATACACTATATCACAAGACACTCTAGATTAGCAACCTAGAGATTTTAGTTGCTCCACTAGGTTTTTGAGTGGAGCTAGAGCCATGCACCACATCCTTCGGGTGGATCATCTTCGACGGAGGAAGACCCACAGTCAAGCTCGATCACGGAGGCCCCATAGAGCTAAAGACGAGGGTAGAAGACCGAAGGACACGGATCATTCGGTATAACCCCATTTCAGAGTAGCTAGATCTATTTTGTTTACTAGTTTAATGTTTGGTTAGATTCTAGGCAGTGGTTTGTAGTGCCAAGTTTTTTAAAAGTTAAAGTTTTTCGTGCCACAACGGCTACGGTTAGCGGCCAGGGCGCTAGGAACCCCAACATGATATCAGAGCCACCCAAACATTAGAAATTAGTAGTAAACGATACTTTAGTTTCAAAACCGAAAAATTACGATTTTCAAAATCCCATTCTCTGTCCAAAAATTTTTCGTCTCTGAATTTTTTTTAAACAAGTGTAGAGGCATACTCTTGATGTGTATATGACACATGATGAAAACGAGGCAAAACCACCTTAGAAAAACTACCTAAATTTGTCTAAATCCTGCTACCGGCGGTTTTCTATTGCCCTCTGGACCTCATTTTCATCCAGTGTGTTGGGTTTTGGAAATTGGTATTTTTGGTCTTGTTTGATTTGCCTCAGATTTCACTTAGTGTTATTTTTGCTTTGGGGCAACTTGGAAAGTTTAGAACTTGAAACTTATGCATTGTTGATCATTGTGATGTGGTGTATGTGTTTTCAAATGTCGTCTATTTGCTATATATCATTTATACAGGGTTTCACATACTTTCTTCTGTTACGTGATGTTATATTTGTGATGGTTTATTCGGATTGTCGTGTTGAATAGCCCTTAGTGCAATGGTAGTTGTACAGTTTAGATTCATTTATATATTCATTATTGCGGGGTGAGCATCCGACATGTGGACTGCCGTTTATACTAGTTTGTATATTCTTTTATTGGGGCACGACCGGGTTGAGGTCGATGTCACCATTGTATATATTTTCTTTTCTGTACTAGGATTACCCCATGGAGGAGTGCTCGAATAGCCGGGTTCTTGTAACACCTTAGAATGTGTTTTGTAGCTAATTATATTTTAATGTATGGTTTTTAATAACAAGTTTACCAAATTGGGTTTTAATTATTTTATCGTAATTAATGAATATTTTATTAGATTTTTCCTAGGCTTGCACACACTTGTGCATGATAACTAGGGTGTTAAGTGTGGTTTAACCATTTCTTAATCTAGTTTTATGTTTTGTTTAAGTGTTTTGGGTTTTAAGTGTCATGGTTGTTTTTAAAAATAAAATGAAAAATGATTTTAAAAATGGTTGAAATGTTGACTTTGGGTGAGAGAGAGAGAGAAGCATGGTGCTACATGGTTTAGACCATGCCTCATTTAATGAGGAAAGAGAAAGGAAGAGAGGGGTTTTGCCTTGCTCTCATTTCTTCTTCTCATTATCTTTCTCTCATACTCTCTCTCTCACACACACACACACTCAGCAGAGGAAGGCGGCAGCAGCAGCAGACATCATCATCATCATCATCATCAGCAGCAGACATCACCATCAGCAGCAGCAGCAACAGCAGGCAACAACAGCAGCAGCAGGAGCTCCAGCAACTTGCAGCAACTCCTTTCACTTCTTCACCTGCTTCTTGGGGGTCTTTAGGGTATAACTCTTAGACCCAATTCCCCTTATTGCTAGCTTGTGCGTAGTTTGGTGTCGGTTTGTGTTAATTATGAGTTTAGTGCTAATTTATGGTGTTTTGTGAGATGTTGTGGCTAAGTGATGATTGTGTTGGTAAACCCTACTTATTTAAGTGTTGTTAGGGTCACTTTAACTGAGAATTTCCCTGGATTACACTAAAATACCATAGGGTTTGTGTTTTGTGCAAATTGGTGATTTTAAAGCGATATTTGTGACTTCTGAGATCTGCTTTTAGCCCGGACCCTACAGAACAAAATTGAGGATACTGGAGCATGCTTACTAGGTCTAGAACACACCACCAGAACACGAGCCTCTCATTAAATTTCCAGGCCGCAGATTTATTTGGTTTGGCCGCAAATTGCGGCCAAGTAGGGGTCTGGGGTGTTGGGGTCTTGGCTAGGGTTCTCTGCTGTGTTATCTAGTATTTTGGCATGTATAGTTTTGTAAGATTTGGCCTGTAGGAAAATCTGGGACTATATATCGTATTTGGTGTTCGTTGTGTTTGCGCGATATGCGCGATACGTGAGAGGGTTCTGCGATCAAGCGTATCACGGCGTGTCGCGATGGTTTTAGACGCGTATACACACGATTCAGCGTATCGTGCACACGCGCGTTTAGTTCGCTACGCGAGTTTCTCATTTTGGTTCGATATCGCGTTTCGCGGAATATTTTGCTTATATATGATTTCCGTGTCTTATTTGCAGGTGTAGGTTGTTTTTCGTCACCCCATTGAGATGGGAATACGCGCGCGCTTGTCCGGCGTACTACAGATTCCTCCTATCTAGAGTAGGCCGGGGTTTAATGATTGTGGGGATCCGAATCTCCGGCAGCCGCGGACTAAGCTGCCGTTAATTACCCCTCGCCTTTGGAGCGAGGGAACCTCCGATTGACGGGTTAAACTGGTCATGCGAACTCAATGTGCAGTGTGCGTGTGATGTGTTTTGAAATGGGGTTTTGGGTATATCGGGAGCCACGCAGAGTTTTTACGGGGGTCCCGCTACCCGGATAACGGGCTGGGGGTCAAGGGGGCTAGCAGCCCCCTTGCGGGGTGCGGGGAGCGCCCCGTTAGAATTTTTTTTCTAACAGGGACAGTGTCGTGAAGTATGTGTGTGTGTAAATATGTATACATATGTATATATATATGTATGTACAAATAAAGGGGAAAAAGATATCCAAAGGATGCGTGGGGCAGCACCTTGGGCGCTGTGCGCCTAGGTGCTGTGCGCTCAGGCACTAGAGTGCCACGTGTCGGCACGTGGGCGCTCTGTGCTTGAGCGCTGGGCGCTTGAGCGCAAGCGCGCCACGTGTCGGCACGGGGCAGCTTGCGCACGGGGGCTACTTGCGCTCGAGCGTTTGCGCTGGAGCGCAAGCACGCCACGTGTCGGCACGGGGCGACTTGCGCTGGAGCGCTTGCGCTGGAGCGCAAGCGCTGGAGCACAAGCGCGCCACGTGTCGGTACCGGGGCGACTTGCGCTTGAGCGCTTGCGCTGGAGCGCAAGCGCGCCACGTGTCGGCACGCGGGCGCTCTGCGCTTGAGCGCCGGCGAGAGAGGAAAAAAAGAGGCTTTTAGCCTAGAACCAGAAGCTATGCTTCAAAAAAAAGGAAATATTTATTATATGTATATATGGAGTTAAAATCCTAGGATGTTTTGAAGCTGATGAAGGGGGGTTCTTCTTCTTCCTCCTGTTGTTTGGCCGGATCTTGAAGATCAAGAAGTAGGAGATTTTAAAAATCACTCCTTTTTGAGATCTGATGGGAGATCTGAGTTCCCCTTTGTTGGTTTTGTGGTGGAAAACTACTTAGTTTTGGAAAAGAAAGAGTAAAACTCTTGATTTAATTCAAAAGAAATGAGAATGTTTAGAACCTTGGAGAAGGAGCAGGAGGCACAAAAGATCTCAGATCTAAAAATTTTGTGGAGAGAATGAAAAGTTGTCTTTTTTTATTAATCATGTTACCTTATATAGGCTTACATATTTACATATAGCCCCTTGGGCTTTGCAAAATGGCATTTTGCCCATCCCATGGCTCATGTGCCATTTCTTTTTTGCACATAAGCCATGGGCTTACAAAATATTGGCTTTATGCCCATTTTGCATACATTCATGTATAAAAAATTACATAAAAATTGTTTATTACATGATCTGCATTTTGGTATGGAGGAGGCTGGTCGTGGGCTCGACTTGGGCATGGGCCCGCTTGACCTGGGCTTGGGCCCATCTGGCTTTGGGTTGACCTTGACTTTGACTCGGTCAACGGGGGTGTAAATTTTTACCCCAACAAAGTGCCCCCCATCAATAAATGCACACCGCACATTTGAGTTGTGTTCATGAAATTGATGGATCTTGAAGCTGAACTTCGAGGTGGAACATCATTCCGGAGGCGAAGCATTATCCCGGGGAGCATCATTCTGATTCGCAGAGCATAATTCAAGGGTCGGAGTATCCCTCGGGGAGCGTGATTCCCGGGGATCGGAGCATCATTCCGATTTGTGGAGCATAATTCCAGGGATCGGAGCATCATTCTGATTTGTGGAGCATAATTCCAGGGATCGGGGCATCCCTCGGGGAGCGTGATTCCCGGGGATTGGAGCATCATTCCGATTTGTGGAGCATAATTCCAGAGATCGGAACATCATTCCGATTTGTGGAGCATAATTCCAGGGATCGGAGCATCATTCCGATGAGCGAAGCATGATTCCAGGGTTCGGAGCATCATTCCGAAGAGCGGAGTATCATTCCAGGGGATCGGAGCATCATTCCGATGAGCGGAGCATGATTCCAGGGTTCGGAGCATTATTTCGAAGAGCGGGGCATAATTCCAGGGATCGGAGCATCATTCCGATGAGCGGAGCATAATTCTAAGGATCGGAGCATCATTCCGAAGCGCGGAGTATCATTCCAGGGGATCGGAGCATCATTCTGATGAGCGGAGCATGATTCCAGGGGATCGGAGCATCATTCCGAAGCGTGGAGCATGATTCCAGGGGATCGGAGCATCATTCAGAAGCGCGGAGCATAATTCTAGGGTTGGAGCATCATTCCGATCTGCGGAGCATCATTCCAGGGTCGGAGTATCATTTCGAAGAGCGGAGCATAATTCTAGGGATCGGAGCATCATTCCGGGGGATCGGAGCATCATTCCGAAGCGCGGAGCATAATTCCAGGGTCGGAGCATCATTCCGATTTGCGGAGCATAATTCCAGGGATCGGAGCATCATTCCGAAGAGCAGCAGACATTCTGACCGAAGCATGATTTCGACGTAGGGTACACTCTGAGACGAAGTATGGTTCCGACGCAGAGCTGGTAGGTTGATTTGATTCCGAGGCGGAGCATAATTCCGGCTGGGAAGGTAGATATCCCGAGGCGAAGCATGATTTCGACAAGGGGTAAATTCTAGGACGAAGTATGATTCCGCCGTAGAGGTTGTTGGTTTGATTTGATTTGGGTTGACATCAGCATCGCTACACTGGAATATGGTACCAGGAGCGAATCATCATTTGTCATGACAGGATTTGGGAATTGTTTTTTTTTTGTTTAGCATCAGCATCGCTACACTGGAATATGGTACCAGGAGCGAATCATCATTTGTCATGACAGGATTTGGGAATTGTTTTTGTTTGGCATCAGTATCGCTACACTGGAATATGGTACCAGGAGCGAATCATCATTTGCGCTTGGTTATCAGGAAGCGATGGCTTAGGAGACAGGTTTTAGGTCCGTATCACCTAAGACTTTTCAATTTTGTGAGCCGTAAGGGTCTAACAAAGCATTTTCTCCTTACGGGTCGTAAGGATCCCGTAAGTGTATTTTCTCCTTGGGAGTCGTGGGGACTCCCAAGTGTGTTTCTCCTTTGTGAGTCGTAAGGATCTCACGCGGGACTTTTCTCCTCACAAAGTTGAGAGGACTTTGTGAGTGCATTTCATCTCTTTCTCACGAGTTTGCGCCCTTTCGGGTTTTCACAAACTCGCCGGCAGTCCTGCTGTTTTTACTCACGGAGACCTTTCAGGTTTTCATTCGTGCCAATTTTGCTTGTGGAAATACCTTTTTTTTATTATTTTTTTTGGAGAGATTGGGATTATTTTACGCCCTTGGATTGTATACGGTTTTGCAGGATGTATGATCCAGACCGTAGGGCCATAAAAAATTTTGGGACTTTGTTGGCGTCTGCATCGCTGCACTAGAATATGGTACCAGGAGCGACTCATCATTCGCCGTTGGGGTATGGGATTTGGAATTTGGTTGGCGTCTGCATCCCTGCACTGGAAGATGGTACCAGGAGCGACTCATCATTCACCACTTGGGGATTTGGATTTACAATTTGGCTGGCGTCTGCATCGCTGTACTGGAATTTGGTATCAGGAGCGACTCATCATTCGCCACTTGGGGGTTGGGGAGCGATGGCTTAGGAGACAGGTTTAGATCCCTACCACCTAAGACTTTTCAATTTTATGGGCCGTGAGGGTCCCATAAAAGCATTTTCTCCCGGCGAGTCGTAAGGATCTCGCAGGTGTATTTTCTCCTTAGGAGTCGTGGGGACTCCTAAGTGTGTTTTTTCTTCGTGAGTCGTAAGGATCCCACAAAGATTTGTTCTCCTCATGTATCGTGAGGACACATGAGTGGGTCTTCTCAATGGAGCATAATTCCAAAGGCGGAGACCAGCCGCGTAACTGGTGATTGCGGTGAGGCATGGGTATGATGAGAATTATTTGAGCCTGTGGATTGTATACGGTAGTCAATTTGGGGACTGGCCGTAGGGCCGGAAGAATTTTGGGAAATTGGATTTTGGTTGGCGTCTGCATCGCTGCACTGGAATATGGTACCAGGAGCGACTCATCATTCGCCGCTTTTTTTTTACCGCGATTGCTCCATCATTTCAGATTTCTTATCGCGAAGGTCACGATTGCCCTATCATTTCGGCTATTTATTCGCGGTTGCCCCATCATTTCGGCTTTATTTTCATTTTCATTTTTACTCGCTGATTTTTATTGCGAGTTGCCCCATCATTTCAGCTTTTCTTTATTTTTCTTTTATTTACACATTTTTTTTGTTTATTTACATTTTTTTTACATTCCCAGTTTAACGACTTAGAGGTCGACTGTTCCCAGTTTAATGACGTGGTGGTCGACTGTTCCCAATTTAATGACGTGGTGGTCGATTGTTTTCAGAGAAAGGCAGATGTCTGAGAGAATCAGTTTCACGAAGAACTTCGATCTCCGTTTGTATGAAATTGGCGGTCGCATCTTGACTGTTTACTAACATGCCTTTGGACAGTTCTATCTCTCCTGCCTTGTATTGCTTTTCGACCCAATCTTTGAAGACGAAGCAGTCCTCAATAGCATGACCTATCACTCTGTGATAGGGGAAGTATTTGGGGTCGTCGGTCATATTCGCTTCCTGCGGTCTTTTTGACTCTGGCAGTTGTAGACCGTTCTTCAGGGCGTCTTTGAATATTTTACGGATTTTGTCCCTTCTGAAGGAATAGACCTTATCCAGCTTCTCTTTTAGTGAAGATTCTCCTCCCACTCCGAACACTGTCTTTCGAGGCTGGTTGGCATTAGGCCCGCTCATCCCTTGCTTATTTCGGTTAGCCGAAGTGTTAAAAGATTCAGTATCGTCAGAACCTCCGCCTTTGCGATTTTCGTCCTTTCGGTTTCTCCAGGACCTATTGTTATTTTGGGAGTCAGAGGAGGACTTCTGCTTTGAGCGTTCCAACATCTGGACTTTTCTGGTCAGCTCTTGGAATGCTTTGAGACCCGCGGTACATAGAAACGGGGCCATCCAGTTGTTGAGATTTCCGACAAGGAGACTGACGGATTGGTCCTGCTCTATCGGCGGTTCGCATTTGACGGAGAGATTGCGCCATCGGGTTATAAAATCTGTGCTGCTTTCGTTGTTCTTGGGCTTGGTCCTTACAAGCTCGGCAATGGTAATCTTATCGCTGACGCTCATGAACCTCTGCCGAAACAGAGACTCCATTTGGACAAAAGTTGTGACGGAGCCATCCGGTATGCTCGCGTACTAGTTGAAAGCAACATCGGTCAAGCTATTAACGAACTGGCGGAGGAGAAGCGCATCATTGCCCCTAGTATTCCCGCATGAGGCTTTGAAATGGGCGATGTGCTGATTCGTATTTCCTGTCCCATCGAATCTTCCGAATTTGGGGATGACATAGCCGCTAGGAAATTCTACCAGATCATACTGAGCAGGATATGGTCTCCCACTACTGCTGATATCTTTTTGCGCTTCAGCTTCGGCTACCAAGGTTTTGACTTTGTTGGCAACCAAATCCATGATTTGATCTTGAGTTAGCGGGCTACTGTCATCGGTAGCCAAGACATTTGCTGAGATAGGATGCGACTGATTTTCATGCGGTCCGTCCACTTTTGGATTTAAGGGAACGGGCGTCGGCTGACACCGTTTCCCGGTTCATGAGCTGAGCCCTGTGCTTGATTGGGCGGCTGAGAGGCAAGTTGGGCCGTAAGCCGTAAGACGACATTTGTCAAGTCGTCGATCTTTGAGTAGAGCTTGGCCATCTCCTTATCTTTGCTTCTGAGCTGTTTTCGGAGCTCTTGGAGAAGTTGCTGCTCTGCGGTCTTAGGATGGAAAGTTGGCTCATCTTCGCTTTCCGAGCCTGACTCCTCATGAATTGAGGGCTCTCTCTGCCTATCAGCCTCATCGAGAGGGTTTTCATCATCCAGCGGAGGCGGCTGTTCTTGGGAAGTGGCAACCACATTCAAGCAAGATTGGATTTGAGATGTGGTGGCCCCGTCCTTGCTCTTGCTGCGCGTGCCCACCACGTAGACAGTGTGGATAACACATTCAGCCATCCCCTCATCTTTGGCGGGGTAACCCTGTTCTTCGAACCTCATGAGGTTTAGCCTGGCAGTAGCCTTAGTCCTTTTGTTGGCTCTATATCTGAGCCTTTTCTCCCTCAGCTTCTCGATTTTGAAGGCTTGGCGGGCATCCGCTACCCGAGAAGCCTTTGTGAGTTGATCAGAGGGGAGCTTAGAGAGGACACCCGATCGAGCAGTGGTCAAGGGAACCGCTGGAGCTTGCTCGGGATGCGTTGTAGCTTTGTTGGTGTTGATGGCCTTGGCCCCATCTGGGACCAAGGAAAGTCGTTCAGACACCGACTTGCGTTTGGGTTGGGGTGCCCTTGAGATCACCACATTTGGTCTCCTGCCTTTCGAGACCGGTTTGTCTGCCACCAGGGCTTGAGGAGCTGGGATGGCGCCAACTGGCATGAACATAATAGAGCCGAATGGTAGCAGCGGCTCCTCCCATTGTCGCCTGAGACTGGCCGGAAGGACCGTCCTAGAGTCTATCCTCATCGTGTAGGAGACGGGAGCTGAGTTCATCATCGAAGACATCGTCGGAAGGTGATTGCTTGAAAATCTGCATGAAAGAGCATTATTTTAGTATAAATACAGGTATGTATATTGATTGAGTTCGCATGAACGCTTAACCCGAAATATGGGAGGAGAGATTGGTCCAACCGGGCGTGCCATAATCTGTAGGGTGTTTTTCGTCACCCCATTGAGATGGGAATACGCGTGCGCTTGTTCGGCGTACTACAGATTCCCCCTGCTTAGGGTAGGCCGGGGTTTAATGATTGTGGGGATCCGAATCTCCGGTAGCCGCGGACTAAGCTGCCGTTAATTACCCCTCGCCTTTGGAGCGAGGGAACCTCTGATTGACGGGTTAAACTGGTCATGCGAACTCAATGTGCAGTGTGCGTGTGATGTGTTTTGAAATGGGGTTTTGGGTATATCGGGAGCCACGTAGAGGTTTTACGGGGGTCCTGCTACCCGGATAGCGGGCTGGGGGTCAAGGGGGCTAGCAGCCCCCTTGCGGGGTGCGGGGCAGCGCTCCGTTAGAATTTTTTTCTAACAGGGACAGTGTCGTGAAGTATGTGTGTGTGTAAATATGTATACATATGTATATATATATGTATGTACAAATAAAGGGGAAAAAGACATCCAAAGGATGCGTGGGGCAGCACCTTGGGCGCTATGCTCCTAGGTGCTGTGCGCTCAGGCACTAGAGTGCCACGTGTCGGCACGTGGGCGCTCTGCGCTTGAGCGCTGGACGCTTGAGCGCAAGCACGCCACGTGTCGGCACGGGGCGGCTTGCGCACGGGGGCTACTTGCGCTCGAGCGCTTGCGCTTGAGCGCAAGCGTGCCACGTGTCGGAACGGGGGCGACTTGCGCTCGAGCGCAAGCGCGCCACGTGTCGACACCGGGGCGACTTGCGCTGGAGCGCAAGCGCGCTACGTGTCGGCACGCGGGCGCTCTGCGCTTGAGCGCCGGCGAGAGAGAAAAAAAGAGGCTTTTAGCCTAGAACCAGAAGCTATGCTTCAAAAAAAAGGAAATATTTATTATATGTATATATGGAGTTAAACTCCTAGGATGTTTTGAAGCTGATGAAGGGGGGTTCTTCTTCTTCCTCCTGTTGTTTGGCCGGATCTTGAAGATCAAGAAGTAGGAGATTTTAAAAATCACTCCTTTTTGAGATCTGATGGGAGATCTGAGTTCCCCTTTGTGGGTTTTGTGGTTGAAAACTACTTAGTTTTGGAAAAGAAAGAGTAAAACTCTTGATTTAATTCAAAAGAAATGAGAATGTTTAGAACCTTGGAGAAGGAGAAGGAGGCACAAAAGATCTCAGATCTAAAAATTTTGTGGAGAGATGAAAAGTTGTCTTTTTTTTATTCATCATTTTGCCTTACATAGGCTTACATATTTACATATAGCCCCTTGGGCTTTGCAAAATGGTATTTTGCCCATCCCATGGCTCATGTGCCATTTCTTTTTTGCACATAAGCCATGGGCTTACAAAATATTGGCTTTATGCCCATTTTACATACATTCATGTATAAAAAATTACATAAAAATTGTTTATTACATGATCTGCATTTTGGCATGGAGGAGGCTGGCCGTGGGCTCGACTTGGGCATGGGCCCGCTTGACCTGGGCTTGGGCCTATCTGGCTTGGGGTTGACCTTGGCTTTGACTCGGTCAACGGGGGTGTAAATTTTTACCCCAACAGCAGGTTTGCAGGCAGGGACTACGGACACTACTACAGGGGGGAGCAGATGGTAGGATTCACCTAGCATGGAGCGTAGGTGAGTATATTTAACATCTACAGGGGAATCGCCCGCATGGCGTTATGCGTCTGGGCTAGGATTCAAATACCTATCGCACATTCTACGTCATTGTTAGAATTGCGCCTTTACTTTATTTCCTTGATATAGTTGTACTGTGACTAGCAGCCGTAGGACACTGCACATATTATTGACGGTTCATGTTGCGCGAGCACGGATTGTATGCTATACACACACCGTCAATAATTGCCATGTCACACACAAACTATTATAGACATTATATTGCTTGGTTAGGGAACTTGTGACATTGATTCGTATTGCTTATCACATATGACATTACCATACCTATATACCTATAGAGTATCGTACCATTAGTGATAGGTATACATACCTTTTCCGATACATCTACAGGTATACCTTACTCATATTTTCTTATTCCCAGGAGGGTATACGACATCAGTTTTTATGGGTAGACACCTATACATTGCTACACCTGTATGTTACACACATATTCAGTTGCAGTTATATATTTATCTTCACTGATGTTACTTAGTTGTACCTTATTGGTTTCGCATACATCTGGTTTCAGCTACATATTCTTTTTTATATGCTCGCATTTCAGATATATCGCATATATTTATTCCTGGATTTGCGCATTGTTATTTGGATTTCACATGATGATTTCTTGATTTGGGAACCGCGGGAGTTCATGAAATTATGCATACATTGCAAACCCGGTTTCCTTGATATGATATTTGCGTAGTCACCATGAGATTTATGGGTTCTGATTATACACTCCATACGAGATGTGGTTGCCGTATGAGGGTATATGGTGGGGCCCGGTATGGTTCTCCTCGGCAAGAAGATCGATGAATGTTGCCGATTGAGCCTGGAGGCGGGCTAGTACCTACCGGTGACAGTACTAATGACTCGGCGGGGGTCATGGAGACACCGTTGGGAGTCATGCACATATGCATACGTCAAAAGGCGAGGGTCAGAGCTAGGCACTCGTGCTTTCGGGACAGCGTATGATACGTACCTATCAGGATTTCTGTGTCGATGCTTGGCACATTGTTTTCATGATATTTCTTTTAAACACCTTTGTATATATAACAGGGGATTAGCCGTTGTTATATATACCCTTACACCAATATTAGTGGAATGGGACGCTAATATATGTGTATTGCCCCCATCATATTTATTTCTGCAAATATATATATATACCTTTAGGATGTTAGAAACTTACTTGAGATTTGACTTGGGATATAGGTGATTCATTAAGATTGGATATTGGATATGAAAGAGATTGTTTATTGTACATTCGGGATATAGGAGATTACTCGATTTATACATTGAGGAGATGTGAGACTTATATGATGTGAGTGCCCAATGTGGGGGCTGATTTGAGGAATTGGGATTTGAGTGTCTTGATGGATTGTGATCCTACCATGATGTCAGGTTTCCGTGGAATGACATATTTTACCCCATACCTCACACTTATCTATTCTATGCAAAGATTCATATATTGGTAGTACCTGTTAGTGTACCCTTATGATAGTTGCATATTTACATTCTCATATCCCTATTGCATGGTTATTGCATATTATTGTCATGTTACTATTGCTTCACATATTGATTGTACCTGCTTGTGTACTTTCCTTTATTCAGCATTTGCATGACATGTTATTACTGTAATCGCATATCTTAGATTCATACTGTACGTGCATTTCTGCGATTACATGCATATGTTATCTACTATTCACGAGTTGGCAACTCACTCCCGTTGTGCCACAGGTGTTTCAGGTTGTTCCCCAGAGTAGTCGAGGCAGGCTATTCCGCTATTCAGCTATCATCTTTTGCTACAGATACCGCATCAGCTCACAGTACTATTTTGCTTAGGTGGGTTTCGGTGGTTATTTGTATTTTGTATTGTACGTTCGTTGTATCTTGTACTCTCCATCTACTATTATTTTGTTGACTTAGAGACTTGGTGAGGATGTTACTGTATATTATTTATGGATTTGTTGTCTTTTATATACAGCTTTCTCTCTATTGTTTTTATTCTTCGCTACGGTGTTATATTTTTGTGTTGTATTCATCTTGGGTTAGTTTTTACAAAAAGGGGCCAAAATTTTAAAGAAATAAAGTAGGACTTTTAAAGAATTTGGGTTGCGATTTCAAATGTTTCAAAAACTTATATTATCTTTTCCGTATTTTTATGGTTTAGATTTCTGGGTTTTAGCTTTCTTTTACTGCGTTACGTCTTTAGGCGTTGCGTAGTATTAGGGCTGTCATCGGCCAATTTTGTGTCGTGACAAAGTTGGTATCAGAGCGCTAGGTTTTAACTTTCGGAGTGTAGGATGACCTTAGTATGATGGAGTAGGTAACTTAAGCAGAGTAACGTAGTGTGTGTATGTCTTCAGCATACCCACGATGCGGTACTTCGCCTTAAGTGACCTAAGTACAAATTGCTTGACATTCCTTCCTTGATGATTCATATCCTTGAGATTCGATTCCTTATTCACATCGAATCTTATATCTATTTATAGCCTTACCGCCGATGACTATGGGGACTCAGAGTGATGCAGCGAGGGCCGAGGTCAGAGTTGGCTCGGGTGAGACGAGTACTGACCAGGATGGCACTCTAGTTGCACAGGTGCAGACAGATCAGCCTACGACCTATACTATAGATAGAATTTTGGTAGAGATGCAGGACTTCCGCCAGACTGTGAGTTCTTTGGTTGATGTCGTTCGGGAGCTACGACGGGAGGTTGTCACCCCTGTTACTCAGTTGTCGCTTACGATCAGCGTGCAGCAGTCCGTCACCTACATAGCACTAGTGGTTGCAGCTCCAGTTGATGAGGCGCATATTCCAGAGGCTCAGAGAGTTCCAGGACAGTGGAGGACTCGTACCAGCGTACCAGCCCAGAGGCAGAGGTTTGGTCATCGAGACAGATTTCGTGGCCGTTGCGGGAGTAGCAGAGGCTTAGGACGAGGACAGTCGTTCAGCTCTCATCCCCAGGATGGTCAGCAGCCAGCGCGTGGATGTTTTCGATGTGGAAGCCTTCAGCACTTCGTCAGGGATTGTTCCTCAGCACGGTGTCAGGATCGTACTCAGAGAGGCCGTGGACGTGGAAGGTTCGCTCAGAGGGCACAGTCTACCAGAGGAGTTCAGCCACCTGCGGGTAGAGGGCAGACACAGGAGTTTGCTTCTACTCATCGGGACGCGTAGACGTCCAATGTGGAGTTTTCAGGTATCTTTAATTCGCTTGTTCTTTTGATGTATTTGTTGTTTTCATGCTTGTACCGTGGTTGGGTAGATTAGTCGTAGTTGTGCTAACTTCTGTCAGCGATTCTTTTGTTGCGCGACATGTACTCAGTTGTGTGCCAATCGGATAGGAGATAGAGATTCGTCCGTCGTTTTGATCCTTCTAGAGATGTTGGATTTGACGTTCTCCTGGGCACGGACTGTTTAGTTACGTGTTAGGCGTCTGTGGACTACCGTGAGGAAACAGTCAGGTTTGTTTTCCCCGGCAAGTCAGTTCTTGTTGTGCAGGTGGATAGTGGTGCCGCCTCTCACAGCTTGAATTCAGCCTTTTTCGCTAGTCGGCTTTTAAGGAGATGTCGTGGATTCTTGGCGTTCATTCGTGATACCGGAGCCATAGTTAGGATTGTTGGACCGAGTTCCTTTCGTGCAAGAGTTTTCCGACGTTGTTCCAGATGGGCCGGCGAAGCTTGGGAGCTTAAGGATCAGCTGCAGAGTTGTGGTTTGGGGAGTTTTGTGCGTCTGAGTGTTTCTCTTTTGGAAGCTCCTATTCCTGTTCGTCAAGGAGAAAGACGGCAGTTTGAGGTTGTGTATCGATGGATCGTTACTTGAACCGGCTTACGGTGTGGATAGGTATCCTTTACCTCGCATTGACAATTTCTTCGATCAGTTCCAGATTGCGAGACATTTTCTAAGTTTGCTTGGGATCAGGTCATCATTATTGCGGGTTCGGAGTGATGGCATTCCGAAGACTGCCTTATGCGTGCGACAGGCTTTGTGTGTTTTGGTGAGTCATTGGATTCACTGATGCCCCGGCAGCATTTGTAAATGTGATGAACCAGATTTCTTCAGGCCATTCCTCGACCAGTTTTTGTTGTGTTATATACGACATTCTGGTCTATTTAATGTGTCTTGAGGAATAGTAGTAGCACTTGAGGATTTGTTATGCAGATACTGGGAGAGTACCAGCAGTTTGCTAAATTCTCGGAGTGTTTCTTCAGGCTTGCTTTGTGTTGACTCCTAGGTCTTGTAGTCACGGGAGACGGTTTTGTATGGTCCCGAGGGAGATCGTGACCGTACAGCTTAGGTCCAGACTTGTGTGCAGGACGGAGGTCCGCAGATTTTTGGGCTTAGCAGGTTTTTACCGCCGTTTCGTGCAGGATTCCTAGAGTAGTACTGCACCGTCGACTGAATGGACCGGAAGGGAGGTTTCTTTTCTGTGGACTGAGGCATGTGTACGGAGTTTTCTGCAGTTGGAGATTCGGTTAACAACTGCATCAGTTCTTTCTTTGCTTTTGGTTCGGGCGACTTTGTTGTTTAACTGTAATATTTCTTGAGTGGGCTCGAGTGTGTCCTGAGGTGACACTATAGAGTCATCGCTTTTGCTTCCCTACATTTGGAGGAAGTACGAGAAGGATATTCCACTCATGATCTGGAGATGGCCGCGGTGGTTTTGCGTTGGAGATTTGGGAACACTACTTGCTTGAGAGTCGTGTCAGATTTTCCACGGACCACTAGAGCTTAATGAACATCTTCCTGCAGTGGATTTTGATTATTGTGATAGTCTTCTGCAGATTTACAGTTCTTGTGTGTTCGTTGAGTACAGCTTAAGTTCGTCTCTACGAAGGGGACAGCTTGCTCATGTCCGCGCCCGACCACTTTCCTTAAATCGTTTTCGCGAGACACTGCACGCCGATGCTCGTTCGTCAGTGATACTTGAGCATACTCGGCTGGGTAATGATTTGGAGACCTTGATTTGTGACAATGGTGTGCTAAGTTAGGGACGCGTTTGTGTACCTGGTATCATCGAATAGAGACGTGTAATCCTAGAACATGAACATCTATCAACTCTTTGTATGCATTCAAGTTCCACCAACATTTAGCATGACTTGTGAGATAGTTACGGGTGGACAGGGATGTAAGGAGAAGTTTCAGGTTTCATTTCAAAGTGTCTTTCTTGTTGTGTGCTTGGGTCGAGCATCTGAGACCGGCTGGAGAGTTGCAATCTTTTACCGTTCCGAAGTAGGAGTGGGAGCAGATCTCCACGAATTTCGTTATGGTTTCTACCCAAGTTTAGTCAGGGTGTGACTCCATTCGGATTCTTGTCGTCCGGTTATACTCAGTTGCTCAGTTGTTTCTTGTTAAGTTGTGTGTTTGTTTTGATTGTTGTCAGCGGTTGGGGATCGCCACTCGCCATCGTTAGGTTTCTCCTTCGATAGCTGTTATCAGGAGACACTCCAATTAGCCACCTTTAGGTTTAGAGGTTAGGTCATGTCGATCATCAGTCTGTTGTCTTTCTGACTCTGCGTAAGTAGGACCTTGGACCCCAGCTAGTCTAGAGACTTCGGAGATGGTCCAGTTGTGTTAGGTCAGGATGGGAATTGTCCATTGCGAACTGAGGTCTTATGCCGACTGTGTTGGTCATAGACTCGAGTTCGCAGGGACAAATCATGTATTCCTACGGACTTTTCCGATGAATGACGTGTTGGATTGTGGGGAGCTTGTCCCAGGATTTAGGTCCTTCTGAGATCCTATAAGCGAGTTAGTTTCGTTGCCTTTAATTTGGCACTTCCGCCCAGATTATTAGATTTTCACCCCGTATTCCTTGTGATGACACTCTACAATTATCTTCTTGACCTTTCTCACATGATTTAGCACCAGACCATTTAGCTTAGACGCAATCTTTCGTTCACCGGCAGCCAATTGTGGTAATGGCTCAGCAGGTGGAGGAACATCGGTCAAGGGTCTTGCTATCTGTGGAGGGTTTTCTTGGATGTAGCCGCATAGTGAGGTAATCACTCGGGAGCCTGCGAGCGAGAATTGAGATTTGTAGTCTTCTCTTTGAAGATACGAGGAGCAGTATATTTTTAAATTCGGGGACGAATTTCTTTTAAGGGGGGGGGGAGATTGTAACATCTTAGAATGTGTTTTGTAGCTAATTATATTTTAATGTATGGTTTTTAATAAAAAGTTTACCAAATTGGGTTTTAATTATTTTATCCTAATTAATGAATATTTTATTAGATTTTTCCTAGGCTTGCAGACACTTGTGCATGATAACTAGGGTGTTAAGTGTGGTTTAACCATTTCTTAATCTAGTTTTATGTTTTGTTTAAGTGTTTTGGGTTTTAAGTGTTATGGTTGTTTTTAAAAATAAAATGAAAAAGGATTTTAAAAATGGTTGAAATGTTGACTTTGGGTGAGAGAGAGAGAGAAGCATGGTGCTACATGGTTTAGACCATGCCTCATTTAATGAGGAAAGAGAAAGGAAGAGAGGGGTTTTGCCTTGCTCTCATTTCTTCTCCTCATTATCTTTCTCTCATACTCTCTCTCACACACACACACTCAGCAGAGCACGGCAGCAGCAGCAGCAGACATCATCATCATCATCATCATTATCATCAGCAGCAGTCATCACCATCAGCAGCAGCAGCAACAACAGGCAGCAACAGCAGCAGCAGGAGCTCCAGCAACTTGCAGCAGCTCCTTTCACTTCTTCACCTGCTTCTTGGGGGTCTTTAGGGTATAATTCTTAGACCCAATTCCCCTTATTGCTAGCTTGTGCGTAGTTTGGTGTCGGTTTGTGTTAATTATGAGTTTAGTGCTAATTTATGGTGTTTTTTGAGATGTTGTGGCTAAGTGATGATTGTGTTGGTAAACCCTACTTATTTAAGTGTTGTTAGGGTCACTTTAACTGAGAATTTCCCTGGATTACACTAAAATACCATAGGGTTTGTGTTTTGTGCAAATTGGTGATTTTAAAGCGATATTTGTGACTTCTGAGATCTGCTTTTGGCCCGGACCCTACAGAAAAAAATTGAGGATACTGGAGCATGCTCACTAGGTCTAGAATACACCACCAGAACACGAGCCCCTCATTCAATTTCCAGGCCGCAGATTTATTTGGTTTGGCCGCAAATTGCGGCCAAGTAGGGGTCTGGGGTGTTGGGGTCTTGGCTAGGGTTCTCTGCTGTGTTATCTAGTGTTTTGGCATGTATAGTTTTGTAAGATTTGGCCTGTAGGAAAATCTGGGACTATATATCGTATTTGGTGTTCGTTGTGTTTGCGCGATACGTGCGATACATGAGAGGGTTCTGCGATCCAGCGTATCGCGGCATGTCGCGATGGTTTTAGACGCGTATACACACGATTCAGCGTATCGTGCACACGCGCGTTTAGTTCGCGACGCGAGTTTCTCGTTTTAGTTCGATATCGCGTTTTGCGGAATATTTTTCTTATCTATGATTTCCGTGTCTTATTTGCAGGTTTGCAAGCAGTGACTATGGACACTACTACGGGGGGAGCAGATGGTAGGATTCACCTAGCGTGGAGCGTAGGTGAGTAGATTTAACATCTACAGGGGAATCGCTCGCATGACGTTATGCGTCTGGGCTAGGATTCAAATACCTATCGCACATTCTACGTCATTGTTAGAATTGCGCCTTTACTTTATTTCCTTGATATAGTTTTACTGTGACTAGCAGCTGTAGGACACTGCACATATTATTGACGGTTCATGTTGCACGAGCACGGATTGTATGCTACACACACACCGTCAATAATTGCCATGTCACACACAAACCATTATAGACATTATATTGCTTGGTTAGGGACCTTGTGACATTGATTCGTATTGCTTATTACATATGACATTACCATACCTATATACCTATAGAGTATCGTACCATTAGTGATAGGTACACATACCATTTACGATACATCTACAGGTATACCTTACTCATATTTTCTTATACCCAGGAGGGTATACGACATCAGTTTTGATGGGTAGACACCTATACATTGCTACACCTGTATGTTATATACATATTCAGTTGCAGTTACATATTTATCTTCACTGATGTTACTTAGTTGTACCTTATTGGTTTCACATACATCTGGTTTCAGCTACATATTCTCATTTATATGCTCGCATTTCAGATATATCGCATATATTTATTCCTGGATTTGCGCATTGTTATTTGGATTTCACATGATGATTTCTGGATTTGGGAACCGCGGGAGTTCATGAAATTATGCATACATTGAAAAACCTAGTTTCCTTGATATGATATTTGCGCAGCCACCATGAGATTTTTCGGTTCTGATTATATACTCCATACGAGGTGTGGTTGCCGTATGAGGGTACATGGTGGGGCCCAGTATGGTTCCCCTCGGCAAGAAGATCGATGGATGTTGCCGATTGAGCCTGGAGGCCGGATAGTACCTACCGGTGACAGTACTAATGACTCGGCGGGGGTCATGGAGACACCGTTGGGAGTCATGCACGTATTCATACGTTGAAAGGTGAGGGTCAGAGCTAGGCACTCGTGCTTTCGGGACAGCGTATGATACGTACCTATCAGGATTTCTGTGTCGATGCTTGGCACATTGTTTTCATGATATTTCTTTTAAACACCTTTGTATATATAACAGGGTATTAGCCGTTGTTATATATACCTTTACACCGATATTAGTGGAATGGGACGCTAATATATGTGTATTGCCCCCATCCTATTTATTTCTGCAAATATATATATATATATATATATATATATATACCTTTAGGATGTTAGAAACTTACTTGAGATTTGACTTGGGATATAGGTGATTCATTGAGATTGGATATTGGATATGAAAGAGATTGTTGATTGTACATTCGGGATATAGGAGATTACTCGATATTGTACATTGAGGAGATGTGAGACTTATATGATGTGAGTGCCCAATGTGGGGGCTGATTTGAGGAATTGTGATTTGAGTGTCTTGATGGATTGTGATCCTACCACGATGTCAGGTTTCCGTAGAATGACATATTTTACCCCATACCTCACACTTATCTATTCTATACACAGATTCATATATTGGTAGTACCTGTTAGTGTATCCTTATGATAGTTGCATATTTACATTCTCATATCCTTATTGCATGGTTATTGCATATTATTGTCATGTTACTATTGCTTCATATATTGATTGTACCTGCTAGTGTACTTTCTTTTATTCAGCATTTGCATGACATGTTATTACTGTAATCGCATATCTTAGATTCATGTTGTACGTGCATTTCTGCGATTACCTGCATATGTTATCTACTATTCACGAGTTGGCAACTCACCCCCGTTGTGCCACAGGTGTTTCAGGTTGTTCTCTAGAGTAGTCGAGGCAGGCTATTCCGCTATTCAGCTATCATCTTTTGCTACAGATACCGCATCAGATCACAGTACTATTTTGCTTAGGTGGGTTTCGGTGGTTATCTGTATTTTGTATTGTACGTTCGTTGTATCTTGTATTTTCCATCTACTATTATGTTGTTGACTTAGAGACTTGGTGAGGACGTTACTGTATATTATTTATGGATTTGTTGTCTTTTATATACAGCTTTCTCTCTATTGTCTTTATTCTTCGCTACGGCGTTATATTTTTGTGTTGTATTCATCTTGGGTTAGTTTTTACAAAAAGGGGTGTTGCCAAAATTTTAAAGAAATAAAGTAGGACTTTTAAAGAATTTGGGTTGCGATTTCAAATGTTTCAAAAACTTATATTATCTTTTCCGTATTTTTATGGTTTAGATTTCTGGGTTTTGGCTTTCTTTTACTGCGTTACGTCTTTAGGCGTTGCGTAGTATTAGGGCCGTCACGGGCCAATTTTGGGTCGTGACAGTTCTAGAGGGAAACGGGCCCACATCTGATAGAGTTGAGACTGATGGGGCCTTACTCTAGAATTGGCGGGTTATTCGCCGCACTTGTAGGTGTATAGGATGACCCATGGAGGGGTACTCAAGTTACCGGATTCCATGAATTGCTAGGTAGAACATTCACTTCGTTGATTGGGGTTGCTTTACTTCTGGGGTTGGCGGGTAACTTACCGCACTCGTAGGGGTTTAGGTTCTACATTGCACAGGCTATCCACAAGACCGGGAAATATCGAGTTTCATTTACGGCTCAAATGAAACCCGGGGCTCTTAGATTATCCGCTACTCCATGTTTCTTATTGCTGTTCTGTGATGTTGCTTATATCATGCCTAGGACGAATGGTTATATATATATATATATTTATATATACTAGTAGATGTTGTATATGTTTTGCATCCGCGCTAGTCCAGCCCCCCACTTTGCCGTTAGTTAAGTAACCTAACGGTGGATGATGGGGCCCCATGATGAATGCGGATGACATATACGTACATTTTATTTTCGTTCTTTTTTTGGTGTGATAGGATTTAATTGACAGGATTGCATTAATTTTGATTAATGCAAGGAAAAAGAAACCTAATAAGATATTGTTGGAACATATTTCGAAAAACTATAGTCATATTTTTTCGCTTTGCAAAGTGGTATTCGGCCATGAATATCCACCACCTCATTCGAGAAGGCAAGAGCCTAGATCCCTTCACGGGGAGTGACCACTTGAGCACTAGTTTATGATTCTATAGATTACTCGGTTTTCTTCAAAACCACTAGTTTTCAAAAGCGGAGCCTAAACCACTCCTTTTCAAAACTACTCGGTTCCTTCAACGATATCAAGGTCATTATGATAAAGGGTTTTTCGCCAAAAACCTTGCCGTAGCCCTCCGTCATTTTTTACAAATATCACTTAGTATTCATGCTATGTATGTTGCCTACGTAAAGCCATAGTGAATGGTAGCTAGGTAATAATTGTTTGCTGTATAGATATGCGAATATTTAGGACAGCTGTACAGTTATTTTAGCCTACGTCAAGGACTTGTACGGGTGGGTCTAAACCAATCCAAGATAATGACGGGTTGAACTTGACTAATGACTTATGATATGTTGGCCTATGTCAAGGTCATAAGCGTTAGGGGCAAAAACCACATCGGAAGTTTCAAATATACAGGAAACTTGCTAGTGTTGCATACCTTCTGGAGTGTGGTGACTAGAGTGACTTTCATCTAGGTTATCACGCGATGATAGTTGAATCCCGATCCCACAGATGAGTAGGATTACTCTTGGGAGATATTTTTCACTTCGCAATTAGCTAACCTATTAGGTGTTTAGAAAAGTGTTAACAAGGCTACGCCTATGGGGAAAAGTGGTTTATTTTAATTAGGTCCGTAAGCACGGCGAACCTCTCTCGAAGTACCAACACCCACCTGGCTGAACGGTTAGCGAACTTATAAAGTGTAAATGATCTCGACTAGTTTTCTGTTTAATAGTTGGAGGAAAATTAGAGGAAACAGTGGGAGCTATCCTGATTAGATAAACTAATAACCAATCTAATCTTGCAAGATTGCACGCTGAGTGTTTCTTTTCTCTTTCTCCAGGTTGTAACCAATTCACGTCCTAATCAAGATAATAAAATGTATGACTTAACTGAACCAGTTTATTACATTGGGCTGGGGAACGTCGGTTCGGCTCAAACTTATGACAATTGTCACGAGTATGAGCAACGGAAAGAGAACTGTAAGGAATTCCAGATGACCCTAATGAAGGAGAAGCATTCTAATGCATCTTCTTCGGGTGTATTTGTTATTGAAAACTATTTTTCGGTCAATCCTACCTCCTGGGTACTAGATACCGGATCAGGATCTCATATCTGTAATTTATTGTAAGGACTGAGAAAAAATAGAATGGTTGGACCGGATGATATGTCTCTCAGAGTAGGGAACGGAGCACAAGTTAATGTTGCAGCCATCGATGAATATCACCTTATGCTGCCAAGTGGCAACACTATGATTTTGAACAACTGCTACTATATACCTTCCATGCTTTGCAACATCATATCAGTTTATTTACTTGATAAAGATGGATATAATTTTGTTCTAAATAGAAATATCATGAACATTTACCTTAATCAGGTATTGGTTGCAGAAGGTACACTGTGTAATGGTATCTACGTTCTCAATCAAAACACGGTTTTCAATGTACAAAATACACGTAAGAGGAAGAGTTCAGATATGAATGAAACCTACTTATGGCATTGTAGACTTGGTCATATCAATGAGAAAAGACTATCTAACTTGCATAAGGATGGATATCTGAATCCATTCGAATTTTTATCTTATGAAACTTGTCGGTCTTTTCTCAAAGGAAAGATGACCAAATCTCTGTTCACCGGAGATAGAGAAAGAGCTACTGAGCTTTTGGGACTCATACATAATGATGTATGTGGTTCAATGTCTATACATGTAAGGGGTGGGTTCTCGTACTTCATTACATTCACTGATGATCTTTTTAGATTTGGATATGTATTTCTCATGAAACACAAATCTGAAACTTTTGAGAAGTTCAAAGAATATAAAACCATACAGGAAAAAATATCAAGATCCTTCGATCAGATCGTGGAGGGGAGTACTTGAGTACAGAATTCCGTGAATTTCTTAAAAAGAATGGTAATCTCTCTCAACTGAAAGTGTGTCCTAACACCACCACAAGTTTAAAAACGGTATCAAGCATGCAATTTTCAAATTTTCATGGTGCTAAACTACACTATCCAATAATCTAACTAGATTATTAGGGTTTCTATGATGATATGATAAGAACTATATGAAGTGAAAGATATTACAACCTTTGTAGATCGTGTCCTTTAGTTTTAAAGCTCCGGGTTAAAGTCCCTACGACTCCACTAGGCTCCACTTGAAGAATGATTGAGCTTCCTACACGATCTTCATGTCGAAGATGATCCACATTGAAGCTTCTATAATCCAAGCTACCTCTTCACTAATCTATCTCTAGTGAAGGAAACACCTTAGTTTAAATTGCTAATCTAAACTAGGATGATGAAGTATGGGTGTTAAGCTCATATAGGATTTATTCAAAACCCTATGGTTCACATCACATGTGAGGGTTAGGGCTTTGAGGTGGAGGAAGAAGAAGAAGGAATAATGAGTGAGCTTGCTAGAATGGCTATGGCAAATGGAGCTAAGGAAAAATCATCAAGTGAAGAATGGCTTTCTCTTGTTCTATACTTATTGAAGCATGGATTATAATCACATTATAAAATCCAGCCATGCTTCAATAATATGGACAAATGAATAAACAAATAGAAAGACCATGCCTCACCTATTCCACAAATATCTCCCCATTTTCCACCTCTTTTTCTATTTTCCAAAAATAGAAAATCCAAGCCATACTTCATAATATATATATATATATATATATATTAAGAAGAAAATAATTAGTGAGCTATAATATTAGTTAATAATATAATTATATCAAATATAAATATATATCAAATTATTAAATCAACACTTGATTTAATAATCTGGTTATATCACATACAACCGACTAATATCATTTATCTGTTTATCACATTATCAAATCAATACTTGATTAAATAATCCGGTTATATCACAGATAACCTAACCGATATCAAATTACCGCTAGATTAGAATACGGTATCATATACTCATATTTAATCAGCCCCCCCGCACATATAAACATATGTGACCTACTTCGTTTCGCTTGAACTAGAAAACCTCTGTATGAGACTCTAAAGACTCCTCAATACGCCAGCAGTAGGTAATGATCACATCAGTTACCTACAAGCTGTCAGCGGTACTAGCTGGACGTAACGGCTACCCAGGTATTGAGCGATTAGAAGATCAACAAGCAAGCTTGTCCAAACTCCCATGAAGCCTATAAGTAACACTTACCGTACACTCCGGTCTCTTCGTCTGATATGTCGCATATCAAGTCTAGGGGTGGAATTGTCAGACCCCAGTAACTTGATAAGTCATGTTGATGTATGTGTAACGTTTTAGAAATCGTTATGCAAATTTTCCGTTAATAGATAAAATATATTGCGTTTTCCCCTAAAACCCTGATGTGAACATTTTTCTGTATAGACTTAACTGGACCTAGTTTAACTAGGAAATTTCTAGTTTGCGGTTTTTAGTCGTCACTTGAAAATTTTAGTTCACTTTAATATTTTTCCTTAATTAAAATATTATTATAAGCTTTTAATTATTCACTTAATTAGTGGTAATTACAAATTTGATTGGGTTAATTATGCTAAAGTGAATCTATGCTAATTTAATCACAAGATTAAGTATTAATCCATCCATGCAAAATATCCTACAAATATCTAGATATTTGTTGAATTAAAGAAAACTTTAATTAGAAAAGAAAAGATTAAGAGGTGGCATTGGATGGGTGGTGCATTAATGGGCATTAATTGAGGTTTTTAGCTATAAATTTCCACACATTTTCACAAACCTCATCATTTTTCCTTGTGTGGCCGAGCTCCCCCTGCTGTCCTCTCTCTCATCTCACTTCATTTGCACTTCTTCAAGCTCAAATAAATCCTCAAAAATCATCAAATAATCACACAAACTCATAAACAAATCCATATCCATTATTCCTTAAGCCTAAAGAAGCTTGGATCCTCTTGAAAGCGATCATTTTGGAGGCAAATTTTGGAGTTTAGTTGCTAGTTGTGAATCTTATGGAGGTATAAAATCCTAACCCTAAACTTTAAATATTGTTTAAATACTTTAAGCTAGCTTATTAGATGTTTAATATAGCTTAGATTTTCATGTTTAGAAATTCTAGAAAGAGTTGTGAAGATCAAGTTAGGGTTTGATTGGTTAAATTGGTTAATGGAAAAGTATAGACTTGGTAAAACTTAAGCTAGTTGTGAGATTGTTAAATGATATTTTCCTAATTGTCTAATTAAGCTTATTAGCAAACTAACTTTTTCTAAATCTTATATGGGTAAGATTAAAATTGTAGTAAGGGTTTGGATGACTTAGTTAAGCTACTTTGCGATGATTGTGATCACTAGAATTTGTGTAAAGTTTTAGACTTGAGCTAAAATGATATAAAGTTGCTTACTAGGTTTTCGCTGATTTTGGACGTAGGTTCTAATGGGCGTTGCAATGATATATATATATATATTATCTTCCACGATATATATTATATTGTGAATGCGCGATCGGTACGATCGGGGTCTAGGCTTAGTGGTTACGTAGTTTAGCGATCCTAGCTAGAGTTATGCCGATGTCGTACATGTTTTGTGCACGAGGTGCACAGTGTGTTTATCTTGTGGACGCTATCCTTGCGTTTCGTTATCTTTGTGTCGGCGCAGGATATTTACCCTTATGTGTTGTGTTTGTGAAATTTTAGGATCACAAGCGGGGACTTCAGACGCTGTGAAGAAAGAGAAGCAGGTGATCGGATTTTCTTAGCTCGAGATCATCGGTGAGTATATTTAATATCTACGGGGAAATCGCCCGTATAGCGTTATGCGTCATAGCTGAATATGATATTATAGCTGCATGTTTATAAGCATAAGACTTGTTTGCGCATGAGCGTCATTGCATATTTTTACCTGTTGTGCTTTGACTTGGTAGCTATTGGACACAACACCATTACTTGTATGCTACACACACACCGTCGGTAATTTCCATGACACGTACTACATATATATATATGTGATATTGTATCGGTTATTGTCTTTGAGACATTGATTTTTATTCCATTGTGCATATGAAGTATAGTATACCTGCATACCTTGCTACAGTTACACATATACCTATATGGTATTGCATCATTATTGACATGTATATACACATACCTTGCTACAGTTACACATATACCTTTACGGTATTGCATCATTATTGACATGTATATACACATACCTTGCTACAGTTACACATATACCGATGTGGTATTGCATCATTATTGACATGTATATACACATACCTTGCTACAGTTACACATATACCGATATGGTATTGCATCATTATTGACATGTATATACACATACCTTGCTACAGTTACACATATAAACTATATGGTATTGCATCATTATTGACATGTATATACACATACCTTACTACAGTTACACATATACTGGTATGGTATTGCATCATTATTGACATGTATATACACATACCTTACTACAGTTACACATATACCTATATGGTATTGCATCATTATTGATATGTATATACACAAACCTTGCTACAGTTACATATATACTTATATTGTATCGCATCATTATTGACATGTATATACACATACCTTGCTACAGTTACATATATACCTATATGGTATTGCATCATTATTGATATATATATACACATACCTTGCTATGGTTACACATATACCTATATGGTATTGCGTCATTAATGACATGTATATACACATACCTGGCTATAGCTACATATACCCCTAAGTGGTATTGTATTGTCATTTGACAGTGAGGCGTTGATTATTGTGCTATTGCGCATATGAAATGCATCATTCATACATGCTTACATGTAGATACAAATATCTTGCTATAGTTACATGTACACCTCATATGATGCTGCACTTGATTTCAAAGGAAATTGGGAACCGCATGATATATTTTAAAACTGGATTCATTTGAAAGTGCAGTTTTCCCTTAATATGCTCATATGGCTGTTTTATGTTGCATACATCAGTTTTTATGGATTTCCGCATTGAGATATGGATTTCATGTGATTTATGGATTTGGGAACCGTGGGGGTATTTCAAGAAATTTATGTATTATTTGAAAACCCAGTTTCTCTTGATATGATATTTTGATACGTCCACCATGAGTTTTCTCGGTTCTGAGACTTGTGTTAGATACCCGATTCAAGGAGTGAAGGGGAACCGTCTGCGGGTACATGGTGGACCCGGTGAGGTACCCCGGGGTAAGAAGACTCGTATTGTTAGGCGGTGAGCCTGGCAGGGGAGCACTACCTACCGGTGATAGTATAGAAATCGACGATTATCTGGTAGATATCATGCGGGAGTTATGATATGAGATATATTGAGGGTCGATCTTGGTATGCGGCACCTAAGAGATGAGTATTTACGTGTCGATGGTGGACACGAGTATTTCATGATGTTTTATTTTCCATGAGATATACAGATATGAGGGCCGGTTTTGGTGACGGCGCCTGAGGATTTTGGGGATTTGATGTGTCAGTGAGGGACACTGGGTTTTTCCATGCTGATGATTTTTGCATGAGATTTTATTATATCATCCCACACTCAGGATTATTTTGATATGCATTGCCTTATGTAGTTGTAGTACCCTGATGATGTACCTTCACATGATCGTTGCATATACATATTTCCATACTTAATGCTATTAGATTTCCTGTGATAGATTTATTGCTGTTCGTGCATACTTGCGATTACTGTATGATGTTATTTACTATTCATGAGTTGGAAACTCACCCTCGTTGTGCCACAGTGTTTTGCAGGATTTACCCTCAAAGTAGTCGCAGCAGGGCTTCTTGTTATCTCTACTTTTGCGGATACCGCTACGGTTGGCTGTGAGGCCTTTGCTATAGGTGGGTTCGCGGTTATTCGTTTATGTACATTGTATATCTTTTGTTGGATCTAATACTCTCCATCTACCACTTCATGTATTTTACTTAGTGACGAGTCATGAGGATTGGCGTTGTATTATTTTGTTACTCTGGGTGCCGTGCTCGTGGGAGCCGGCCTTATTACAAAGTTTTACCTCCTTATGCTGTTTCCATTATATTTATTCGCTACGGCGTCGTATATATGCTTGTGGTGGTTGTTTCCGCCGTTGGGCGTGATTTGCTCCCGTTTGGGATGCTTTGTTTATATTCTATGTTGTACCCATTTTCGGGGCTAGTTTTTACAAAGGAGGTGCTGCCGAAATTTTTTAAGAAATTAAACTTAAGTTTAAAGATTTTTACTTGATGTTTTCCGAATATTTTTAACTATGTTGTCTCCACTTTTCCATTTTTGGTGGTTTAGATTTCTGGGTTTCGGCTCACTTAAATTGCGTACGCCTGTTGACGTTACGTGGTTTAAGTGCCGGTCACGTGCCTATATTTGGGTCGTGACAAAGTTGGTATCAAAGCGCTAGGTTTTACCTTTCGGAGTGTAGGATGACCTTGGTATGATGGAGTAGGTAGCTTAAACAGAGTGACGTAGCGTGTGTATATTCCGCGGCATACTTACGACACGGTACTCCGCCTAAGTGACCTTAGGACTATTTGATTGAAATTTCTTCCGTGATTATATACATCTTTGCGATTCGATTTCTATGTTCTTATCGAATCCTATTTTTCATTTATAGCCATTATGCCGCCGAAGACTACGAGGGCGCAGAGAGCGGCCGCGAGGGCCGAGGTCAGAGTTGACTCGTCTGATACGAGGACTTCCCAGGGCGGTACGCCTATTGTACCGGAGCAGATTGATCTACCTTCGAAAGACCATATTGCTATGCTAGGGGCCGGTATGCAGGATTTGCGCCAGATGATGCGGTCGTTATTTGAGGCCATTCGAGCGTAAAGACAGGATGTTGTCCACCTATTGAGGGGACCATAATTGTGCCTACTGTTCTGGCAGTCGCATCTACAGCTACGGAGGTGATCACCGTATCATTATCTGAGTTCATGAGGCTGAAGCCTCCGGTTTTCACAGGCACTGATGCAGCTGAGGATCCGCAGTCGTTTATCAACTGGATGGACAGGATATGTCGTTCGCTGAGATGCTTCGACGCGAGATGGGTGGAGTTCGCGAGTTTTCGTCTGAAGGGTCTGGTCTAGAAGTGGTGCGAGTCGTTAGAGAAGGGCAGAGCCACATGTCTTGCTCCTATGACCTGGGCTGAGTTTGTGACGGTGTTCCTCGCCCATTTCTTTCCAAATAGCGTCAGGGATGCTCGAGCACGCAGATTTGAGTCGTTACGCCAGACTCCGGGGATGACGGTGGCTGAGTACGATGTGCAGTTTACCGAGCTGTTTGTGTATGCTCCGTATTTGGTAGCTACTGAGGAGATGAGGACCAAGAGGTTTTTTCGAGGCCTGAGTACCCAGTTGTTCCTCGCTATCTGCTCCCAGCATTTTGACACTTATGCAGCCGCAGTGGACGCATCCCTAGTGGTGGAGGAGCGCATTTCTGAGACTTGGGTCATTCCGGAACCGAAGAGGGTTCGTACTGATTTATCAGCACAGAGGCAGTTTGGCAGAGGCCACAGTGGATTCGCCATGGGCCGTGTGGGTAGACAGAGCATGAGGTGGGGCTAGACGTACAGTTTATATCCACAGGGTCTGCAGTCATCGCCTGCATGTTTTGGATGTGGCATTCCTCATCACCGCATCAGAGATTTCCCTGAGATACGCCAGAGAGAGGCAGCCGTACCACATGTTTCCTTACCACCTTTTCCACCTCAGAGAGTGTTGCCTTTTGTGCCTGTTGTTGTTCCGCGTCAGACCCATGCTCCGAGAGGTCATGGTTGCGGTGGTTTTGTTCCGAGAGGACGGGGTGGCAGAGGTAGAGGACAGCCAGTTGCCGGTAAAGGGCAGGCTCGGGTGTTTGCCTTGACTCATCAGGACACGCAGGCGTCCTTCGCAGTGGTTCCAGGTACTCTTTCTGTCTGTTCTTTTGATGCACACATTTTATTTGATCCGGGATCTACGCATTTGTACGTTTCTACGCACTTCATGCCGAAGTTAGGCCGAGAGTCGTGTTTGCTAGGTCAGCCGCTTGTCATGACTACTCCAGTTAGCGAGTCGTTTGGTGCGTGACACATGTTTCGGTCGTGTGCCGTTCGTATAGGAGATAGAGATTTGTCCGTCGATGTTCACACCATAATATTGCATTATTATATTCCCCATTCTTATTCTTTTTATAAATAAACAGGTGCTTTTGACGCATGTCTGCTACATGTTACAGGTTACAGGTTCTTGGACAGAAAACTGTGAAAACGATGTAAAGACGATGAAAAAGTGAGACTTTGACCAATAAACAGAAGACTCTTGATCAAGTCTACATAAAAGATCAGTTCACAAAGCAAGGTTCAAGACATCGACGCAAAGCGAACGGTTAAAGATCACTACAATGTTCACTGGAGATCTGGAAGAGAACGAGAAAACAATCTGCAAAAAGACCTGAAGAAACAGGAATAAAAAGTCATCAGAAGCCAACAGGAGAATTTTCAGCAGACAAGCCACCTATATGGCCGCGGAACCGTGGCCAAACCCTGGCCGCGGCCGCGGTTCTGCGGCCGTACTGCGCAGTCAAGAGTTGCAAATTTTTATATAATTCTTTTTGCGGCGCGTTGACTAGTCTACCTATGGGCATTTTTGTAAAAGCATATATGTGAATTAAATGTAACCTAGGGTTTCCTATTCTCTATAAATAGGAACTTTAAAGATTGTATTTTCTTATGCCTCTTTTTAAATAATAAATTCAGATCTCTTTATGGAGAGCTTCAGTGTTTCTTTTCAACTCATGAATTCAGATCTGACAAACCTGCGTTGATGATTGGAGAGATGCATCTGTAAGTAGATTTAATTCCTTGCTCTAGTTTAGATTTCAATTCTTTGCCCTAGGTAAATTTAATTTCTCGCCGTAGATAAATTGTTTAGAGTTAGCTTTGGGGAAGGATTTTGAGAGATGAGATGTCTCATCCTTTTCTTACCCATAATATATTTACAATAGGACTCCATGCATACACGCACACACCGTGCCCTACGGCACCCTACCCCTCGAGGTAGCGATGCCACCGTAGTATAAAGGCCCGGTTGCGCGTGTTTTCCATGGAGGTTAGGGTAAGGATCTCTAAAGGAAGGACAAGAACCTAGAGAAAGGAACACCTTCCCGAATAGATCTAATCTCCTTTATTGATAATTACCATAACTCCTCATAGATCTTCATTCGGGTATAGAAAGCGTTGAGATTTATTTGCATTTCCAAACCATCCCTAAACCTAACCCTAGCAAAACTATATCTAGATAATTGTAGTATAGAATAATTAGGTTTTTAGATTTAATAATCAATCCGGACACCCTTCGGAATTAACTCGTTAGCGCGACTAGGAGATTCACAACATCCCTGTGGACCGATCCGTACTCACCGGCTAGCTACATGCAACGCCATTCTTGATTGCCGTTTAGAAATAGTTTTGACAGACAAACCAAATGGCGCCGTTGCCGGGGATGGCGTAGAAATTTCCTTTTTGCAATTTCGGGTTAATCTTAATAAAATAAAAAATCATAAAAATCTAAAAAATCCAAAAATCATAAAAATATATCAATTGTTATTTTTTGGAAAGGGTACTTTGTTGTTTGAATCTTGCAGGAACAATCGAGACAGATCTGGAAATTTCGAAAAAGCAAAACAGAAAACGGGATATCGGAACAGAAGAGATTTTAAACAATGGAACAGCAGAAAAAATTTGGAGTCTTGAACCGCCCAAATTGCCGCGCTTCCGCGGCTGAAACCAGACTTAGACCGCGGAAACGCGGCCGTCTTGTCACATCAGAGCTTGAAAATTTTTTTGGGGATCTGTGCCGTCCAGAGAGTCGCGGAACCGCGGTTATAACGCTCTTCTGCCGCGGAAAGGCGGCGCCTTGGTTATTTCCTCTGACTAAAATTGCTCTGTAAGCTTCCTCGGTTCCTCCTCTGTAATTTTTGAAATATCTTTTCTGGAAATTCCTGCAGGATTCCGTGAGCTATAAAATATATTCCCTTCCATATAACAAATCTTGTGCAGGATTTTTGCGACTAGTTTAAATTAGAAATAGGTTGCAAGTAATATTTTTCTGTTGCATATCTTTTATCAAAATCTTTTTGCAACAATTTCCAAATAAAGATAAAAAGAAAAAAAAAGGAAATTTTTTTTGTAGAAAACTTGCAAATTTTTGGCCGCAAATAAATCCTCGCACCAACCAACATTCTTTCTTTTCCCCCTTCTTCCGACATGGGTACCCCACATAATAAATCACTTGCCGAACTTTGGTATCCCGAACCTAACTTTGCATCGTACGTCAATTTGTTCGGTCAATTTAAAGACGATCCTTCCTTGCCTAAAAAATCTTTGAAAGATCAAATAGAGGAGTCTAGGAGAAACAGTTCGACTCTTCTACCCATTTTGTGTCAACCAAGTCAACTTTTACCACCTTCATATGTTGATACCACTTTTTCAAGTCCTTCTATCACTCCTAAGCCGATGTCCATTGTTGAGCATATTGCTCAATCTCGCACCCGATCTTTCACCCCTCTCCACTCATCTAGTTCTAGGGATCCGCACGATTATTCACCTTTTTATCCATATGTTGACCCTACCCCTGTCCGATCACCCACTTCCTACCAGTCCTACCCGACTTTCCTACTGTCACTAGACATTGATTCTACACAGCCATTAGGGAGTTTTGCATATCCACACGATTTTGAATCTTTTACCGAAACCTCCTTACCACCAAAGTCTAGTTTGGAAGAGTCGTTGGAAGCTTATATTGCTGCAACAAACAAAATGACTAGGAATGTGGAAGCGTCTGTGGCCGCCCTTATGCAACCTAGTGAACCGGTAGCTAGTTTCGTGCTAGCTTCAAATTTTTCAATGTATAAGGAGGCGGTTGGACTGAGTGAGAATGAGAGAGGATTTCCAAATCAAACCTACCCCTACCCAATTGAAGCCCACAACTCCAGTTTTCCATCGAATGTCCTAAATGATTCACAAGTTCAAAATAAAAACGAGTTGTGTGATTTTGTAGTGTTTGATTTGCCAACTTGTGAAGAACCCCTTTTGAGTGAAACCGCACATAATCCGTTTGACCTTTTACACCTCCACTCTAGAACCTAAATTGATAAATATCCATGCTTTTGATGAGGTGTCTGAAGAAATTAATTTTCACTTGATTGAGGATATAGACGCCGGGATATTTCGAATGATGAACATGTCGATTTGATTGAAATTTTATGTTCAACTCATCATCCCGAGTCATTAGATGTTTTTCCCGAACTTCATATGCGTCTTGATTTTGATGATAATGGCATGGATGAGTTGAATTTTGAGGAGAATTATAAGGATAGTATTGAGGAGAGTTTTGAGGATCATATTGAGGTTGAACCATTTTTGTTTGATGTGTCTGATTTTCCAATTCATTCTCCTGAACCTTTGACTGTTATATCACCCTCCCTCCTTTCCATCGTTTCGACCATGCCTAATATCACGCTTGAAGACTGTGAGCTTGAAAAATTTTCCTTTGAATCAGACACAGTTTTCATAGACGTTAACACTTACGGGTGTTCCACTTTTTCGGACGATGTTGATGACTTACCGCCCGAGTTTGAGTCCTTTACATTTTTAGATGAGTTAGTTGAACCATCAGACTCGGTTGCTTACAGTAGTTTCGAACCATTGATGGAATCTTTTAAGTTCGAGACAGTTTACCATGGTGAGAATGATACTATCCCTAGTTCACTTCCTTTCGTCTTTCCCATTGTTCCGACCGTAAAAAAGACCGTTACGCTTTCATTTCCAATACCAAGTTCGGCGTACCCATGTTTTCTTGCGAATCTTGAGGGATTTGATCCCATTTCTCGACGGGTTGATAGGTTAGCGCAATCGCTTTTAACATATCGGTCATCACAAATTGCGCTAATTTATTCACTCGATTTACACCCTCAAGATCGCGCGACCCTTCTTTCTCCTTTCCGCCATTCCCTTCCTCCACCGAGACCATATTCTACCCTTCTTTCCACACGGTCTCGTGTGTTTCTCATCTCTTTTCTTTCCACCCCATTCTTGCACCGACTATACCTTTACCACGATAAGATTTTTGAATGGTTGGTGCTAACCTTTGGCTTGTGTAAGGCTAAGCTTAAGTTGGGGGGGAACCTTGTTGTATATATGTATATATAGTTTTGTTTTCTTTTTCTATAAAAAAAAATTCAAAAAATAAAAAAAATAAAAATAAAAAATAAAAAAAATTTATAATTAAATAAACAGGGGAGTGCCGACAATTTTGACCCTCTTGGTTTAGCATGACAGTGAGGACACTGTCAAGTTTAAGTTTGGGGGTATGCTCAATATGTTTTCTTTCTTCGCATTCATTTGTACATATTTTTGCATTTGCATACTTATTTGAAAACCCATAAAAATTGAAATAAAATTTCAAAAAATTATAAAAATTAATGTATTCAATTTTGGCTAATTGACTTGAGTTTGACAAATAGGTTAACTGGCTGGGAACAACTAGATCTTAGACTTAGTAAATTAAAAACCCTAAAAATAACCTTCCTTAAAGTTTAATAGTAGAGAGTATATGTCTTTGTAGTTTATTTAGAAATAGGCAAATTTTGGGTTCACTTCTTGGGCTAAGTCAAACTAAGGGAAGAGTATTGATGTTCTTATTAGAGTATAAGTTTGAAAAATAGTTCCTAGCTTAAGTCTAGATTCTGAAAACGTATACCCTACAATTTGCACAATCACACACCTTGAAACTTAGAATAGTAGAAGAGACCTTGAAATGCTCTTGTCTAAAGTCCTTAGTACAATGAAAAAAAAAGAAAAAAAAGTGTGAATAGAGAATTAAAAAAAATGAACACTGGTTTTTGTGATTACTTAAGGCTGTAAAAATAGAAAAATATTTAGCGAGGGTGCTTCATCACCTAGTGCCTTAGACTAACTGGTTTCGGAGTCACTGCTAAAGCTTTGGGTGTTGCAAGACTATGAATTACGCTTTAAAAGTGCAAACGCATTTTGTAATCGGTCGTTGGTACCTCAAGAAGTATTAACGGTCGCATGAAGGATGTGTAAGCAAAATTCAATTAAAAATTCACCAACTAATAAGTACTTTGGACAATGGACAAGGGTATGATTGCTTGATTTGAATTTCCAAGTGTAGGGGTGATATATACACACACGTAGGGGTATGTGATTGGGATTTAGATGAGAGAGAGGAATGAGGAATAGAACTTGTATCTTTAATAGGGTTGATAAAAATTCCTAAGTGGAGATGGAACCCTAGAAGGAAAACTTAAGAGATGCCGAAAGCTAGGTAAGTCTATAGAACATATATAATCTTAAGTTAGATGATGAGGAAGTGTGAAGAATGTGGGTGTATAATTTACAAGTAGAAGATAATAGAATTCCTTGTTGGAAAACTTAATTGGAGAACAAAAGTCAATAGGCCGAATTGATAGGATTTTGTGGGTAGTATCCGCTGAAAACCCTCAAGAGACAACACTCCTCTTACTAGGGACACCTAGAGGTTTAACGGCTTGTTGCACGTGCTCAGTGCAATCGCGTTTCCCTGCGAAAGTGAGGTTAGGATTTTAGTGAATAAAAAAATAAGTTTACTCGAGGACGAGCAAAAGATAAGTTTGGGGGTATTTGTTCACACCATAATATTGCATTATTATATTCCCCATTCTTATTCTTTTTATAAATAAATAGGTGTTTCTGACGCATGTCTGCTACATGTTACAGGTTACAGGTTCTTGGACAGAAAATAGTGAAAACGATGTAAAGACGATGAAAAAGTGAGACTTTGACCAATAAACAGAAGACTCTTGATCAAGTCTACATAAAAGATCAGTTCACAAAGCAAGGTTCAAGACGTCGACGCAAAGCGAACGGTTAAAGATCACTACAATGTTCACTGGAGATCTGGAAGAGAACGAGAAAACAATCTGCAAAAGGCCTGAAGAAACAGGAATAAAAAGTCATCAGAAGCCAACAGGAGAATTTTCAGCAGACAAGCCACCTATATGGCCGCGGAACCGCGTCCAAACCCTGGCTGCGGCCGCGGTTCCGCGGCCGTACTGCGCAGTCAAGAGTTGCAAATTTTTACATAATTCTTTTTGCGGCGCGTTGACTAGTCTACCTAAAGGCATTTTTGTAAAAGCATATATGCGAATCAAATGTAACCCAGGGTTTCCTATTCTCTATAAATAGAAACTTTAAAGATTGTATTTTCTTATGCCTCCTTTTAAATAATAAATTCAGATCTCTTTATGAAGAGCATCGGTGTTTCTTTTCAACTCATGAATTCAGATCTGACAAACCTGCGTTGATGATTGGAGAGATGCATCTGTAAGTAGATTGAATTTCTTGCTCTAGTTTAGATTTCAATTCTTTGCCCTAGGTAGATTTAATTTCTCGCCGTAGATAAATTGTTTAGAGTTAGCTTTGGGGAAGGATATTGAAAGATGAGATCTCTTATCCCTTTCTTACGCATAATATATTTACAATAGGACTCCATGCATACACGCACACACCGCGCCCTACGGCACCCTACCCCTCGAGGTAGCGATGACACCGTAGTATAAAGGCCCGGTTGCGCGCGTTTTCCACGAAGGTTAGGGTAAGGATCTCTAAAGGAAGGACAAGAACCTAGAGGAAGGAACACCTTCCCGAATGGATCTAATCCCCTTTATTGATAATTACCATAAATCCTCATAGATCTTCATTCGGGTATAGAAAGCGTTGAGATTTACTTGCATTTCCAAACCATCCCTAAACCTAACCCTAGCAAAACTAGATCTAGATAATCGTAGTATAGAATAATTAGGTTTTTAGATTTAATAATCAATCCGAACACCCTTCGGAATTAACTCGTTAGCGCGACTAGGAGATTCACAACATCCCTGTGGACCGACCCGTACTCACCGGCTAGCTACATGCGACGCCGTTCTTGATTGCGGTAATAGATAGGTTTTGAGATCAAATCAGTCGACTTGATCCTTCTTGAGATGTTGGACTTCGACATTCTCCTAGGCATGGACTGGTTAGCTACTTGCTACGCGTTTGTGGACTGCCGCGAGAAGACAGTTAGATTTTGTTTTCCCGGCGAGTCAGTTCTTGTTGTGCAGGGGGACCGTGGTGTCGCCCCTCACAGTTTGATTTCAACCCTTTCCGCTAGTCGGCTCTTGAGGAGGGGATGTCGGGGATTCTTGGTTTTCATTCATGATATAGGAGCCACAGTAGAGTCGTTGGGCCGGGTTCCTATCGTGTGAGAGTTTTCTGATGTTTTTCCCGATGAGTTACCTGGTTTGCCGCCAGAGCGCAATATTGAGTTTTGCATTAATCTGATTCCCGGCATGGGACCTATTTCTATACCGCCTTACCGGATGTCCCCGGCGGAGCTTAGAGAGCTTAAAGATCAATTACAAGAATTGCTTGATAAGGGACTTATGCGTCCGAGTGTTTTGCCTTGGGGAGCTCTTGTATTGTTCGTCAAGAAGAAGGACGGTAGTTTGAGGTGTAAGTCGATGTCACGGACCCCATGTGTCCGCGGGGAGGCGGAAATAGCAAAAAATGATTTTTACGAGCTTCGCAACACCGACTCAAACCAAGGATCGAACACAAACCGTAGCTAGCAAACTACTTGAGGTTTAACTACTCGGATTCGAAGTTATACCTCATGTTACTTTTCCTTCGGGTCTTCATCGCTGTCCTCCATACCTCGTAGGCTCTATGGAACATGGTCACCTTAACGGCCTCCTCGAGTCAAAGACGATCCACTTGAGATTCTATAGTCCGAGCTCCTATATCGAATCTGAGATAACTACGGCTTCTAGTTTGCTAATCTAGAAGTCCTAGAGGGTGTAGAGTATTTAGATGGATTACTTAGTCACTTTAAACCCTAAGATTCTCAACACATGAGAGCTTTTAGGGTTTGAGGAAGAAGATGAAGACTTGAGGAGAGAGAAGTGTTTTATGATAATGAAATGAATAATACTCATGCTAGAATATTATAAAGAATAATAACATCTCCCTTGATAATATCAAGATAATATCTAGCATGCTTCATTTAATTCTAAGGTTGAATCACCTTATGAGTCATTAAGCATTTAATGTAAACATACACCTCATCCTCCACCTCATTTAGTTTAAATCCTAAAAGGAAATAAACACAAATGAGTCACCTTCTTCTAGAAGCTTCCCGAGAAATTACGAGACTGCCCTTCCCATCCGTATTTCTGAAAAACACGGATAATCTTTGACTGAATAAATCCATCTGTATAATACTAGAATCTGGCTTAAACCAAAGCCCGCTAGTATTATCTTCCCGGTCACAGTACGTGCACAAGTGTACGCAAGTGATCGCGGCCCTGCCGTAAAACCATACGGCCTCTACACCTTTTACCCGGTGCAGGGAAACTCTCTGTGTGGGACTCTAAAGACTCGACACTACGTTGGCAGTGGGTTTAACACAGGCCGCAAGCGGTATTAGCTGTACGTAACGGTCCCCAGGTAGATGTCGATAAGAAGGATGATGAGGAAACCCATCCGAACTCCAACTGAGCCTGATTTGACAATTTCCGTATATTCTGGTCTTTTCGTCTAGGACTATCGCATATCGGGCCTAGGGGGCGGTAAACGTCAGACCCCTAATAGCGGTATAAGTTGTGTCGGAGTGAAGCCCATTACACCTTGAGAAACTACTGGAACCTACCAGTAAATCTCGCTTGCCCTTGCCGGGGACTTTGCGTAATGGCTCTCCATACACAACGCGATATCAACCCTTAATTCCAGGAGAGACGAATCCTGTCTAACCGCCACTACCTCCAAGTGCTTCGGGACTGCTCCCTACTACTACATGTTTGCACGACTCCTTTGAGCTATGGTAGGGTAGTAATCTAAGTACAGTGGGAACACACCCGAGGCGAAGTAGCAGTATCAAGTCGATGGACTAAGCTGTACTCATGTTACCTGGGAACTGCTATCTGACGATGGGTATAGTACCAACCTGCAGTTCCCGGCGAGTCCTGTCCTGTGTACTCGTAACCTAACGAGCACCTGTATACTATTTCCAGTACAACATACTGATGGCTGTGGGACAGACCATCTCCCCATGCTGGGATGAGAAGCGTATACACCAGTCTACTCTGGAGTATCGATGCCCCGTCTCGATAATCCTATGACTAGGGACCTGTATAGGATGTTGCTTATAGACTACCCAGCCCCACTAGCGTGTCTACCATCACAACGCTGGTAATCAAGAAAAGATCTTAAGGGCTCTAATAATATGTATAAGCGATATGTTAAAAGAAATATATGCACATATTAAAGTAGAAACAAACCAAGTAGCATACTACTATTTTTAGCAAGACTGTCACTACAACTGTGAATATCCTAAGCTTCCATTAAGTAATATACAAACTAGTATGACACAGTAATGGCCACTAGGGCATAAACACTAACAATATCCCACTTGCACTAGGGCCATGTACTGGCATATCGCAGACCTATCATCTCGAATAGCCTCTCGAACTGCGTCTGAGGAATGACCTTTGTGAATGGATCAACAATGTTATTCTCCGTATCTACTCTCTTTATCTCGATCTCCCGGCGATCTACGATCTTCCTGATCAGGTGATACCGCCTTAAGATGTGTCTGGACTTCCGATGGGATCTGGGTTCCTTCGCTAAATCTATGGCACCATTGTTGTCGCAATACAGAGGTATTGGATCAACACTGGTAGGAACCACCTGATGTTCTGTGAGGAACTTCTTCATCCAGACAGCTTCCTTTGCGGCATCGCAAGCAGCTATGTACTCCGCTTCCATCGTTGAGTCAGCAACGGTGTCCTGCTTGGAACTCTTCCAACAGACCTCCCCTATATTGAGGGTAGAGACATAACCCGACATGGACTTGGAGTCATCCTTATTACTCTGGAAGCTGGAGTCAACAAAGGCCTCGATCTGGAGGTCCTTTCCGCCATACACCAAAAACATCTCTTTAGTCCTCCTCAGGTACTTGAGAATGTTCTTTACTGCTATCCAGTGCTTCTCCCCTGGGTTTGCCTGATACCGGCTTACAACGCTCAATGTGTATGCTACATCTGGTCTGGTGCATAACATCGCATATATTATAGAGCCTACCGCAGAAGCGTAGGGTATAATCGACATGCGAGCCCTTTCCAAATCAGTCTTTGAAGACATCTCTTTAGAGATGGTGATTCCGTGATAAGCCGGTAGGTCACCGCGCTTAGAATCTTCCATACTGAATCTTTTCAATATGGTGTCTATGTACCTGGACTGCGAAAGTCCCAACATTTTCTTTGATCTATCACGATAGATCTGGATCCCCAGAATGTAGGTGGCATCACCCAGGTCCTTCATGGAGAACTTCTGTGACAAGAATCCTTTGACTGACTGTAGCATAGAAATATCATTTCCTATTAGGAGAATGTCATCCACGTATAAGACGAGGAATACTACAGCTCTCCCTACAATCTTACTGTATATACATGGTTCATCTGGATTCTTGATAAAGTCGAATTCTTTGACAGTATCATCAAAACAGATGTACCAACTCCGCGATGCCTGCTTCAGTCCATAAATGGAATTAAGCAACTTGCACACTTTACCGCTGCTCCCACTCTAAATGAATCCCTCTGGCTGATCCAGATAGACGCATTCTTCCAAATTACCATTTAGAAAAGCCGTCTTTAAGTCCATCTACCAGATCTCATAATCGTGGAAGGCAGCAATGGCAAGAAGGACTCGAATGGATTTGAGCATAGCCACTGGAGAAAAGGTTTCGTCATAGTCCAAACCAGGTCTTTGACGAAAACCCTTTGCAACAAGTCTAGCCTTATAGGTTTCAACCTGTCCATCCACACCAATCTTCTTTCTGAAGATCCATTTGCATCCTATGGGTTTTACCCCATCTGGAGCAATGTCCAAAGTCCATACTTTGTTGGTGTACATGGACTCCATTTCGGTCCGCATTGCATCCAGCCATTTTACCGAGTCGCCGCTCTGAATGGCTTGCTGGAAGCTAGTAGGGTCATCATTATCAATGATGCAATCTTCTCGATCCCCGTCTATGAGAAAACCTAGTATCTCTCGGGCGGATGAGACTGCCTGCTACTTCTGCGGATAGGCGCTGGGATACCCCTTTCTTCTGAAACTTCTTGTTCTACCAAACTTTCAGTAACAGCTTGTGGTTCTGGAATTTCTTCCAGTTCTATTGCGCTCCCACTCTTCTGATTTTCTAAAAATTCAGCTTCCAAGAAGTGGGCATGATGAGAAACAAAAACCTTTTGTTCCTCTGCGTAATAGAAAAAATACCTCTTGGTGTTCTTTTGATATCCCACAAACTTACACTGTACTGAGCGTGCCTCGAGCTTGTCCGCATGCTGTTTTTTGACAAAAGCTGGACATCCCCATGTCTTCAGGTACTGAAGATAGGGTTTCTTCCCACTCCATATCTGATTTGGTGTGGTAGGAACGGTTTTGGTTGGAACCTTATTCAAAAGATATGCAGTTGATTCTAGTGCATAACCCTAAAAAGATCGCGGTAACTCAGCCTTACTCATCATGGAACGAACCATATCCAATAGGGTTCGATTCCGCCTTTCCGATACACCGTTGTGTTGTGGTGTGTATGGAGGAGTAAGCTGAGAGAGAATTCCATTCTCTTTTAAGTAACCCAGGAACTCGGCACTTAAGTATTCACCACCTCGATCAGATCTCGGTGTCTTGATACTTTTGCCTGTTTGGTTTTCCACTTCATTCTTGTATTCCCGGAATTTCTCGAAGGCCTCAAATTTATGCTTCATCAAGAAGATATGTCTATACCTAGAGAGATCATCCGTAAAAGTAATGAAGTAGGAATAACCACCTCGCGTATGTGTAGACATTGGACCATACACATCGCTGTGTATGAGTCCCAAGAGCTCGGTCGCTCTTACTCCGTGTCCAGTAAACGGAGTCTTTGTCATCTTTCCTATGAGACAAGATTCACAAGTAGCATAAGATTGATATTCAAACGGATTCAAATATCCTTCTCTATGTAACTTAGTCAACCGTGTTTCATTGATGTGACCTAGTCTACAATGCCATAAGAAAACCTGATTTATTTCCGGAGACTTTCTTTTAAGTGTGTTCCGGACATTGAAAACTTGTGCTTTATTCAATACATGTATACCGTTATCTAATGTACCGGACCTAATCAGAACTTGATTTAGGTGGATGTGAACCATATTGCTTACGAATGTAAAATCATATCCCTCTCTTGAAAGTGAGGACACTGATATGATATTACAAGTCAAACTAGGTACATACAAACAGTTACGTAGAATCAATATCTGCCCACTTGTCAAACCTAGGAGATATTCTCCCATGGATTCAGCGTCCACGCTCATTCCGTTCGCAACTCTGAGTGACAAATCTCCTACTCTGATAACTCTACAGTTTCTCAAGACATGTAATAAATTACAGATATGAGATCCTGCTCCGGTATCTAGTACCCAATAAGTAGAGTTAATTGACAAACAGTTCTCAATTACAAACACACTCGAGGCCGAAGCCATAACATGCTTCGAATCCTGGCTACTGGCTTCCAAAGCCATGCAATCCTTCTACCAATACCCGTTCCCATAACAATAGGAACATCCCTCCTTCCCTACACCAAGTCCCGAAACTTTTTCTCTCCCTTTCCTTCTACTTCACTGACATCGTATATCGGCTCTGTGGAGGTCTTTTTCTTTTCACCCTTTGCTATCGTCCTAGATGCAGAAGAAGAAGGTCCCCCATTAAGCAGAGCGGGTGTCTCCCTCGTTTCTTTCAGGGTGTAAGTAGAGGGTAGGGACTGTGGAAATAAGTCAGCATATGACCTGTTTCCCAACGTGGTTTCCAGGTCCGTGAGCTCATCAATATAGCTAGTCATTGTAAGGACGTCGTCCCTTACAGATGACCCAACAACCAACCTCGCTTGAAGAAATTCGTTCGAGGTCTCATATCTTGCGATATGAGATTGCTCTCCATATAAATCTTTGCTATGGAGGAAGTTGGAAACTAAGTCCATCTTCTCGTGCTGCTTCTGGTATACACCATCAACTGAAGCCAACACGAGGCACTTGGCATTCGCAATGTCCTTTTCCCTCGTCTGACAGATATCCATATCCGCGACGGTGAAAAGTGGACCTGGGACGGCAGGGGCTTTAGTAGTAATAGGGCGGTCCAGCTTGTCATAGGCAATGAACATCTGGATAGACCTTTTCCAGTTATAAAAGTTAGATTCAGTCAACTTTTAATCTAGATGTAACATGGTCATGGTCACATGGTTGCTGTAGTTGAGAGAGAGAAGAAAACACTTTAGCATGATGCTCTTGCAAGTTTAGATTGGTTTTTAGTTTATCTAAACTGGATGGCTCCCACCGTTTCTCGAATCCTTCCTCAAACCATAAAAGAAGAATTAGTCAGGACTGATCTCACTGTACAATACTTGCTTAACCATTCAGCCAGGCTAGTGTCGGTACTTCGAGGGAGGTTTTACGACGCTTTCGCGAAATTCCTTTATTATATAATCTCTTTTCTCTCGAGGCATAGCCCCGCTGACACTGTTCTAGACACTTGGTTTATAGCATTGATCGTTAAGTGACGAATCTCCTGATGAGTAGCATGTACTCACAGTAGGATCGGGATCCAGATATCATCGTGTGATAATGCTGAAGGAATCCTACCAACATTATCAAACTCCAAATGGTATGCAACACTAGCAAGTTTCAGTTTCTTTAGAAACTCCCGATGTGGATTTTTGCCCCATGCTCTTATGACCTTGACGAAGGCCAACAAATCATAAGTCACATGTCAAGTTCTACCCATCATTATCTTGTTAATTTGAAACCATCCGTACATACCCCTGACGTTGGCCAAATGGCAGTACGACTGTCCCAAACCAGCTCATCTATCTATGCAACATATGAATACCCCAGCAGCTACCAAACACTATGTTTTGACGAAGGCCAACAAACATAGCTTGAATACTACTGACCATCCATATGAAATGAAGGAGAGTTACGACTGGTTTTGGCGAAACCGTGAACGTAGTGAACATGGTATTATCGAAGGAACATGATAGCTTTTTAAAAGGAGTGGTTAAAGCTCCGCAATTAAAAATTCTGCTCTTTTAAAATAACCTAGTGGTTTCTTTTAAATTTGTTCCAACGATTTAGTTTTGGTTTGTTTTCTATGCAATAATATAACGCGTCCCATCATTTATCCTATCATTGCAGAAAACAACGAAAATACAACATCCGCTTGTAAGTCTACGGTAGCGCCCCGGCCGTCTAACAGACGCCAAATGCGGAAAAAAAACTTTTTAACTGGCGCTATCGTATACTATAACCCGGATCTGCCATTATTGCTAAACTAACAAAATACAAAGAGGGTAGAAAGGTTATACCGAACGATCCGAGTCCTTCGTTTTTTAACCACCATCCTACGCTCCATTGTGGCTGCTCCGATCTCGTCGATCTCTGATCTCCTTGTCCAGGTGGCACCACGTTAACGGATCTTTAAACGGGCTCCCGCCTCTGACCCGAGGCAACTCGGTCATCAAGTTTGCTAAAAGAGATGACCAAGATTGATGTAGAGAATGAGTAGAACAGTTTGTCTCGCTTCGTCCAAAGACATGGACGAACGGTTAATGAAGTTGCTATTTGAATCGGGTGATGGAATATGAGCTTGGAAACTTAGCACATAATTCATATATTTCACAAAAAAAAATCACTCTCTCACTCAAGAAGGGGCCGGCCACTACTTGAAGAGGTGGGGGGGGTTTGAGTATAGGAGGGGGGTAACCATTAGCACAAAAAGAAAAGCATGAGTCAAAGATAACACCTTCCAAAATCATTAATTGCATACATTGAACCATAATAACCTAGTCATCATCCAATAAATGCACAATCAATGCACTAATGAGTCATGAAGCCTAGTCACCATCTAGAAACTTTTAGAATCATCCATACACTCATGACTCACCTCAAGAAAAGATAAATCCGTCTTTAACCGAATGTTAAAGACGGGTGATCGAAAACAGGAAACTGGAAACTGGCAACTTCCAAAAGCGATCCCAAAACGAATTTCAGGATAACCCCGTAACAGAATAAACATACCCGTATTTATATTATGACCGAATACAAATGCAACTGAGACAAAGATATTATATCTACACAGTATAATACTTGGATCCAGCTTAAACCAAAGCCCACCAGTATTATCTGCCCGAAATATGACACGTGCGTAAACGCACGTGCATTTTCCGAACCCTGCCATAAAACTATACGGCCTCTACAACGTTTCGCCCGAACTTGGGAAACTATCTCTGGGGGACTCTAATGACTCGTCAGTACCCTGGCAGTGGGTTTAACCACAAGCCGTCAGCGGCACTAGCTGTGCGTAACGGCTGCCCATGTACTGACCTCAAGGGAGGTCGATGAGCGAACTCATCCGGAAACCCTACTGAGCCCAACAGTGACAATGTATATATAGTCCGGTCCGTTCGTCTATGAGTATCGCATATCGGACTAGGGGACTGGTAACGTCAAACCCCCAATAGCAGTATAAGTCGTGTCGGAGTGTAGCCAATAAACACCCTGAGATACTACTGGAGTACCTACCAGTAAATCTCCTGCCTCGGCCGAGGGCTATGTGTAATGGCTCTCTTAGACACAGTGCGATCTCACCCCCAATACCTGGAGAGACAAATCCCCTGCCGATCCGCTCACTTGCCTCTATGTGGCTCGGGACTATACCCAAAAAATACCTGTTTGCACGACTCCTTTGATCCGTGGTAGGGTAGAAATCAAAGCACAGTGGGAACTCACACGAGCAAATGACGACCTCAGATCGATGAACTAACCTGTACACATGTCACCAGGGAACTGCTATCTGACGATAGGTATAATACCAACTAGCAGGTTCCCGGCGAGTCCTGTCCGGTGTACTCATAACCCAATGAGCACCTGTATACATCTTAGGTGATCCAACTGACACCAGTGGCTTGTGAGACCGGCCACCGCCTCTCGTCGGGGTCTCGACTGTATAGACTAGTCTACTCCGGAGAATCGATGCCTTGTCTCGAAACTCCCACGACTAGGGCACAATTAAGGATATGCTTATAGACCACCCAACTCTCATGTATATGATCGCCATCATACTGTTGGTAGTCAAGCAAGATCCTAAGGGCTCTATCAACGTATAACAGTGATCAGTCACCTGAACCTGTACACGACTGATAAAGGCAAACCAGATAGCATACTATCATCTCGAGTAAGACTGTACTACCGGTATAGGTCCTCCTCAATCATTGCAATCACGTGCCTGCGATCCAATAATTGACTTTGAGAGCACTATATCAAACAATCTCCCACTTGCACTCAAGGCTAATTATTGCGATGTCGCAAACTCACAGCCCGTGTGATACCGAACATCCAACTCCTCTACTAATCAGTTTCACAAAGCCCGTTTGTAAAACTATTGTGTTCGAGAAATAGCCTCAGCGAGTGGATCCGCCCTGATGTTTCTTTCTATGTCACTCTTAATCTCAAGTTCGCGGAGAAAGCCATCTCCCGAATTGAGTAATACCTGTCTTAGAATATGTCTGGATATCTGATGGGACTTAGTTCATAAATGAACTGCAAATCCAAACTTCTTAGACTGTATCAATCACTGAAACTAATCATTGTCCAGCACCATGCCTCCCACAGTATCCTCTTGGACCACCTGTCCATAATACTGTCCCTCGTCAGAGGGAAAACTATAACTCTGACAATCACTCTGTCATCCATGTCACCTTTGAAGCCTGGAATGATAACCGTCTCCGAAAGAGTCTGCCGTCATCAAACCCGTTGAACATGCACTTATGTTCTAAAACCGCTTCCTTATGTTTCTTCAGGACTGGATCAATATAAACTTATCGCATCTAGTGCAAAAACAACATCTGGTGTGGTACTTGACATCTCATGAATGACTCAATTGCCTAAGCAAGTGATCTGCCAATCATGCACATCCCTCTCCCCTTTGGTCTGTAACACACATTTAGAGAGGGTGACTCCATCATCTGCAGGTACACCACCATGCCAGGAGTCAACTATTCTAAAAACTATCAGAATACTGTCAAAGTACCCACATTGGAAAACTACCCAAATCTAGATCTAAAACCATAGATCTAGTAACAAGAATGTCTGATATTATATCCATATCCTGTGTGAAGAAACAACTGTATGATGACCACAATTTAACCGATCGTAGTATAAGAATTTTACTTCCTACTCTGTGTATGTCATCCAAATACCAGGACATCACACATCATACTACCTTCTTAACAGATCCATCCCCTATTCTGATGAAGTCAAACTTATGACTGTCACATCAAAAATAGATGATCTATCTCCGCTATAACTGCTCAAGTCTATAAATAGACATAAGCTACTTGCCCATTGTGCTTCCGCTGCTCCCATTGACCACAACAACCCTCTGGCAGAATAATATATACGTGCACTTCTAAAGCTAGTTTAGAACGACGCTATACTTAACCTCCTGCCGGGTCTCATAGTCTGGAACAACAGTAGTGTCAAGTCTGGGTAAACAAGAACTTCCCTGTCACCGTCCTTGAGGCTACCGGAGTACCTCTCGGGTGTCTGAGGTTACCCACCATATCTGCGAAGTGGCTAATGGAATGTCAGACCTGATTGAATATATAGGTCCTATTAAATTTTCCGTAATCGTTTGCGGTTCTGGAATCACTTTCCAGTTCTACCATACTCCCACTACTGTTTTCTGAAAAAATCCATTTTACTAAAACTGTGGCGAGTCAAGAATAATATCACTATTGATCTTCCAGATGGTAGAAAATCAACCCTCGTTATAGCCAGGGTCAACCCACAAACTGCCATTACAGAAACGTGCATTGAGTTATCCAGAGTCTGGTTTTAAGCATAAGCTGGACAACTCACCGTACCTTAACATCGTTAAGATATGAACCATTCTATATCCAATATAGAAACTTTGGCACTTATTTAATTGGAACTAGATTCTAATCATGCAGCTGTCTCCAGTGCATATCAACTTAATGGAGAGAGGCTGATCAGCATTACTCAACTTAGAAATACATCCAATTATGAGTAACCTGAAAGAGAAACAAGTTTCTCAAAAACCATTACTATTATCCGAATACCAATCACAAGAATCTACATCTTCGATTTCTTTGAAGAATCCCGATACTTGCGACATCTGGTTCTCTACTTTATTCTTATACCCACAACTTCTCAAAACTTAGACCTTGTATTTCTACGAAACACTTGTCTAAAAACTAAAGAAGTCATAAGTAAACAGAACATAGTACGAGGACCTACCCCTTTGTCCTGATGGACACTGGACAACATACAATACTCTGTATAAGTCCGCTGAGTTGAATAACTCAAAACCTGTGCATCGTAGGTTGAAAACTGTACCCAGGCGATTTCCTCAAATATCACCAATTACAACTAATTCCGATATAATGAGGATGATCACCTTATTCCTAATAACCTACTCCCACTCATCATCTGTAAAACCATACAGATGTGAGAATCATACCTGGTAAATACATACCCTGGAGTAAGTATCTAATCGGGAAAACAGTTTTCCTATAACAATGCACTGAAACATGAAAATGTTTCGTAGGGGTATCCTGGTATTCATAGTAATGCCTCTTCCATAATCCAATTCATGACTATAACCGTATATTTCTTTGTCATCTCTCCAAATCCCTTTATTTGTCTTTAGTCGTTACCTTCTGTACACCATCGTTAGGCTAAATGGTTTTCTTCCTTCCTTACCATTCGGCACCAGCCTATGGTTTGGAAGAAGACTATCCAGTAAGCATAATAGGTGTACCCTCCTAAACCAAGGAGTACTCGCAACTTGAGAGACGGTGATGATAAAAGACAGCTGAATAATACCTTATTTTATTTCTCCCGAACTGGAGAAAAAAGCAAAGGTGAAATAGGAGTGGCGATGAAGTACGTGGTTTGGTCGTGAATGATACAGTCGCAATTTACTTTGCCCTCTTTCTAATCCCTTTATTTTGTCTTTACATATTATCTTCTGTACACCCTACTTAGGCTAATTGGTTTTCTTCATTCCCTACTTTTCGGCACCTGCCTATGATTTGGAATAAGACTATCCAATAAGCGTAATAGGTGTACTCTCCTAAACTAAGGAGCCCTCGCAACCTGAGAGAAGGTGATAATAAAAGACAACTGAATAAACCAATTCTATTTCTCCTGAACCTTGATCCATCCTCGAAGAAGTCCCTTCGAGTTCGTATATAACCATACGATGGATCTATCCAATGGAAGTGGATGTCCGTAGTAATACGGGGTGTTCTGAGAAATGCAAAGGGTAAAAGAAAGAGCGGCAATGACTTATGCAACTTGGACAATCCAAAAGCCAGTATTTCAAGAACGTTCGGTCAACTTGGTCACCGAGTCATAGTCTAGGGTCGGTCAAAGGTCGCTGCCAAAGAGAGAGGGAGAAAAGAAGCACTCTGCGTGCACTCTAACCTAGATCAGAATGGTTATCACTTTTTCTAATCAGGAAATCTCCCACTGTACTGTCAAATTCTCCTCCAAACCTGAAAGAAGAATCAATCGGGATTACCCGAAGAGTAAACCAACTCATCAGTGGGAATCGGGATCCAACTCTCATCGCATGATAACGTGACGGAATCCACTCACGTTATCACACTCCAGAAGGTATGCGCATGCCTGGCAAGTTTCAGTTTCTTTAGAAACTCCCGATATGATTTTTGCCCCATGCTCTTATAACCTTGGCGTTAGGTCAAAATGTCATAAGTCACATGCAAAGTTCTACCCGTCACTATCTTGTCAATTTGAACCCATCCACACATGCCCTTGGCGTTAGGTCAAAATGGCAGAGCGACTGTCCCAAACCAACTCATCTATCTATGCAACAAATGAATACCCAACAGCTACCAAACACTATACCTTGGCGTTAGGTCAAAATGCATAGCTTGAATACTACTGAATACCCAAAAGAAATGACGGAGGGCTACGGCTGGTTTTTGGCGAAAAACCTTTAACGTAATGAACTTGATATCGCTGAAGGAACCTGATAGCTTTTTATAAAAATATAGTGGCGAAAACTTTTGCTAAAGAGGTCACTCCCGGTGAAGGGATCTCGGCTCTTTCCCCATGGAATGAGGTGCAGGATATTCCAACTGAATACCGCGACAACATGTAATCGACTATAGTGAAGTTATTACCCCGACGCAAACTTCTGCCCAAGGGGTCACTCCCGGTGAAGGGATATCGGCCCTTGCCTCGTCGAATGAGGTGCAGGATATTCCAACTGAATACCGCGATGCAAAGCAAAAGGAAACGTCTTTGTAATAACACTTTTTAAAACTGTTCCAACAACTGCCTAATAGGTTTGTTTTCCTTTGCATTGATCAGAATCAAAGCAGTCCCATCAATTAATCACACCAGAAAAGAACGAAAAATAAAATGTACGTATATGTCATCCGCATTCGTCACTGGGTCCCGTCATCACCCGTTAGGTTACTTAATTAACGACAGAGCGGAGACTGGACTAGCGCGGGTGTAAAACATATACAACATCTTCTAGTATATATACTAATATACAATAATCGCTCCAGGCATGATAATATGCAATATTACAGAAAAGTAATAAGCATCACAGAACAAAACAGATAATCTGGAATCCCCGGGTTTCACAGAGCCGCTATTGAAACCCGACGTTCCTCTGGTCGTGTGGATAGCCTGTGCAATGAAACCTAGACCCCTACGGGTGCGGCAAATCACCTGCCAAAACCTGAAGCGAGACAGCCCCCTTACAGCATAGTGAATGGACCACCCTTCACTTCACGGAATCCGGTAACTCGGGCACCCCTCCTTGGGTCAACCTGTACCCCCTACGAGTGCGGCGAATAGTCTGCCAATTCTAGAGTAAGGCCCCTCTGCCTCTCAAAGCCATGAGATGCGGACCCGTTGCCCTCCAGAACCCGGCTATCCGTGCACTCCATCGCGGGGTAAAACCTAGTACCGAAATGAAAAATATGTACAACGGGTACATCGACCTCAGCCCGGTCGTGCCCCAAAAGAATATTATACAAACAGGCAGTGACGGCAGTCCACATGTTGGACGCTCGCCCCGCAATATCAAATGTACAAATAAATCCAAACTGCACTACCATTGCACATTGTTATCCACCACGACAAATCCGTAACATCACAGCAAAACACAGAACATCAACGCGAATGTCACGTTCGCAAATCCGTCTAAAAGAACTATAGCAATTAGACGCAATTTACCGCTCAAATGACATTCCCGGTCGGAGATATAATGTAAGTACTGCAAACTAACAAGTTTAAAATTTCGATCGACAAAACTTACCGAAGTGGGCCCCTCGTACATCTGCTGTACAGTAACAAAATATGGGCCCAAAAGAAATATACCAAAAACCACAATTTACCGTGTAGAACTTACTGTAGAAAAATGGTTCACTGTAGCTCTAAAACGGCTGCGGAACCGCGGCCAAACTAGGGTTTGTGCGGCGGTTCCGCGGCGCTTTGGAGTCAACAGTTGACCAAATTTCACCAGTATTCTTAAAAAAGCCTGCACGATTTTCTGAGATGCTCACAATAATTTTTAGACCTGTTTAAAAATTCGACAGAAACTTTCACAGAAAATTGCTATTTTTGAAATTCCGTTCGATCCATATTTTAAACGCGTTAGCACAAGTTAGTAAAGCTTAATAACCTGGCTTTGATACTACTGAAAGTCAACGGTAGCGCCCCGGCCGTCTAACAGACGCCAAATGCGGAACAAAATATTTTTAATTGGCGCTATCGTATACTATAACCCGGATTGCCATTATTGCTAAACTAACAAACTACCAAGAGGGTAGAAAGGTTATACCGAACGATCCGAGTCCTTCGTTCTTTAACCATCATCCCACGCTCCGTTGCGGCTGCTCCGATCTCGTCGATCTCCGATCTCCTCATCCAGGTGGCACCACGTCAACGGATCATTAAACGGGCTCCAGCCTCTGACCCGAGGCAACTCGTTCATCAAGTTTGCTAAAAGAGATGACCAAGATTGATGTAGAGAATGAGTAGAACACTTTGTCTCGTTTCGTCTAAAGCCATGGACGAACGGTTAAGGAAGTTGCCATTTGAATCGGGTGATGGAATATGAGCTTGGAAACTTAGCACATAATTCATATATTTCACAAAAAAAAATCACTCTCTCTCACTCAAGAAGGGGCCGGCCACTACTTGAAGAGGTGGGGGGGTGAGTGTAGGAGGGGGGGTAATCATTAGCATAAAAAGAAAAGCATGAGTCAAAGATAACACCTTGCAAAATCATTAATTGCATACATTGAACCATAATAACCTAGTCATCATCCAATAAATGCACAATCACTGCACTAATGAGTCATGAAGCCTAGTCACCATCTAGAAACTTCTAGAACCTGCAGGGTTCCTAGGCACACTAATGAGGTCTCACAAGACTCAACCATGCCAATTTCAAAAACTACAAGTGCCGAGAAACCCTAATACGGATCGTTAACTAGATTTTAGGCGACAAAGTGAAACTAGTTAACATTTTAACTAAAAGAAAGAGGCTACAACCTTTGTAGATCCGGTTCTCCACTTCCTTAGCTCCACGCAGACGTCCTCTCGCTGTCCATATCGGATCCCGGACTCTAGCATCGGCTTCATCGGAGAAATGGACGGGCTAGGTCGTCGGCTTCGATGCCGAAGAAGATCTACGTCGAGGCAACACAAATCAAGCTCTAACTTCACCAAGTCGTGAAACTTGTGAAGAAAACACCTTATACTACTTGGCAAGAGGTAGAGGATGAAAAAATAGGAGGTGGGTTCACTTTTGTATTGGATTTCTCACTCTTTTACTCAAGATGCCATTAAAGCTAGTAAGCTTTTCTTCTTGTTCAAGAGGAAGAAGATGAAGATAGAATATGATAAGTTCTTTTAAAAAGAAAAACAATATGAATACTTATCATATCCTAACCTTGGTTAGGTGTAGAGAATAGACCATGGTTACTTTTAGTGGTTAGGGTTAAGCATGAGACAAGAATGGTGGACTTGTTCAAAGCTTCATGAAGCTTCAACAAGCATCCAAAGAAAGCCACCATATCATATTTATCTTTTCCATAATGGAAAAATAAATAAATAAATAAATAAATAAGCAAATAAACAAAACCCTAATCATTAACTTAACCATGGTTTAATTCTTTGCACAAACCCAAGTGAGTATGTATCATCAAACATGATACAATCAAGTGCACACAAAATATATCACATATACAATGTGCACATCAAGTGAGAAAATCCTTTTAAAATGAACCAATACTAGTTAATGCAAAGTAATATATCAAATATATAATTATACATTAAATCATTAAATCAACACTTGATTCAAAGATCCGGTCATGTCGCACATAACCGATTAGTATCCAATGTATCGACTTATCGAATCAATCTTTGATTCGATAACTAGGTTATATCGTATAAAACCATTCGAAACATTCATCGCGAGAATGAAATACGGTATCACATACACGCATTATTCTCGGTCCCGCACATATCTCATATCTGCTCCTATTTCGTTTCGCTTGAGCCAGGAAACCTCTGTGTAGGACTCTAAAGACTCGTCAATACGCCGGCAGCAGATGATGATCATATTAAGCACCCACAAGCCGCAAGCGGTCTGCTAAACGTAACGGCCACCCGGGTATTGAGCGATCAGAAGATTGACGAGCAAGCCCGCTCACACTCCTGTGAATCCAACCAGTAACACTTACCGTACAGTCCGGTCTGTTCGTCTAATATGTCGCATATCAAGTCTAGGGGTGGTAAACGTCAGACCCCAATAACCGATAAGTCGTGCCGATGTGAGGCTCATAACGGGTCGAGAAACTACTGGTAACACTTACCAGCAAATCTCTGATCAGCCCTGGCTAGGGACTTCCCTGTTACGGCCAATCGAGCACAGCGCAACATCAACCCCCAATACCGGGAGAGACGAAACCCCTCCTATCGCTCATTGCCTCCATGTGACTCGGGACTGTACCCAAAAACCACCGTTTTGCATGCCCTCATGGACGTGGTAAGGTGGAGATCAAAGCACAGTGGGAATCACACAAGACTCTATGACGATCTCGGGTCTACAGACTAACCTGCACAAGTGTCACCTGAGAACTGTCATCTGATGTGAGGTATAATACCATCTGGGAGTTCTCGGCGAGTCCGTCCAGTGTACCCAGTCTCCACTGAGCACCCGTATACCATCTCTGAAGTCAAACATCAATGGATATGGGATCATCCATCGCCTATCTCATGGGTCGAGAAGCGTATACGCTAGTCTACACTGGTATATCGATGCCCCGTCTCGATACACCCACGACTAGGGACCTTGAAGGATGTACCTATAGACTACCATGTCCCCACTAGTATGATCTACATCATAGTCCAGGTAGTCAAGTACACATCCTAAGGGCTTTACCCACATGTAACTATAAGACAGCTTAAAGAGACTAGTATACATGTTAAGATAAAGAGCAACCAGATAGCATAGTATCATATCGAGCAAGAAAGTCATCTCTATATATGTCCAAGCATACAATATAATATACATCATCTGTACAATACTGGCCTCTAGGGCATACATACAACTAACAATCTCCCACTTGCACTAGAGCCAGCTGCTGTAGTATCGCATACCGAGCATCCCGAAGATTCTCTCAAACTGTATCTGGGGAATGGCCTTCGTGAGTGGATCCGCCGTGTTGTTCTTCGTGTCAACCCTCCTGACCTCGATCTCCCGGCGATCAACTATCTCCCGGATCAGGTGATACCGCCTCAGAATATGCCTGGATCGCTGATGGGACCTGGGTTCCTTGGCCAAAGCCACTGCTCCATTGTTATCGCAATACAAAGGTATTGGATGCTCAATGGATGGAACCACTCCAAGTTCAGTAATGAACTTCTTGATCCAGACAGCCTCTTTAGCAGCATCGTTGGCAGCGATGTATTCAGCCTCCATTGTCGAGTCTGCCACGGTTTCCTGCTTGGAACTCTTCCAGCTAACCGCCCCTCCGTAAAGGGTAAAGACAAATCCCGACTGCGACTTAGAGTCGTCCTTATCACTCTGGAAGCTCGAATCGGTAAAGGACTCCACTTGGAGTTCTCCGTTACCATACACCAAGAGCATCTCTTTAGTCCTTCGTAAGTACTTGAGAATGCTCTTCACAGCTGTCCAGTGACTCTCTCCAGGATCAGCTTGATACCTGCTCACTACACTTAGTGAGTATGCTACATCGGGTCTGGTACATAGCATCGCGTACATGATAGAGCCTACAGCCGAAGCATAGGGTATCCCTTGTATGCGAGCTCTCTCCAAATCAGTCTTGGGAGACATCTCTTTGGAGAGAGTGACTCCAGAGATCGTGGGCAAGTTCCCACGCTTGGATTCTTCTATACTAAACCTCTTTAGTACGGTGTCAATATACCTGGATTGGGACAATCCCAATATCCGTTTGGATCTATCTTTATAGATCCTAATTCCTAATATGCAGGAAGCATCACCAAGATCTTTCATTGAGAATCTTTGTGATAAGAAGAGTTTGACCGATTGCAGCATAGGAATATCATTTCCTATCAAGAGTATGTCATCCACGTACAATACGAGGAAGACAACCTTACTCTCTGCTACCTTCTTGTAGATACAAGGTTCATCAGGGTTTTTGACGAAATCAAACCCTTTGATAACGACGTCAAAGCAAATGTTCCAACTCCGCGATACTTGCTTTAATCCATAAATGGATTTAAGCAGCTTGCACACCTTCCCGCTGCTCCCTCTGTCTACGAAGCCCTCTGGCAGAGTCATGTACACGCACTCTTCTAAATCACCGTTTAGAAAGGCGGTCTTAACATCCATTTGCCAGATTTCGTAGTCATGATATGCAGCGATGGCAAGCATGATCCGGATGGATTTAAGCATAGCCACTGGAGAAAAGGTTTCGTCATAGTCCACACCTGGTCTTTGACGAAAACTCTTTGCAACAAGTCTAGCTTTGAAAGTCTCCACTTTCCCATCTACACCAAGTTTTTTCTTGAAGATCCACTTGCTCCCAATGGGTTTTACCCCTTCAGGAGCAACTTCCAAAGTCCATACTTTGTTGGTGTACATGGATTCCATCTCGGATCGCATAGCATCCAGCTATTTCACTGAGTCCCTACTCGTGATGGCCTGCTCGAAGCTAGTTGGGTCATCATCCTCCATGATGCAATCCCCGCTCCCACCATCCATGAGAAAACCGTAGTATCTCTCAGGTTGGCGAGGAAACCTACTAGATCGGCGGAGAGGCTGAGGTTCATTGGGAGCTACTGAATCTTCTGGTTCCACTAAATCTTCTGTTGTGTTTTGTTCAGCTGGAACCTCTTCCAGTTCTACCTCAGAGCCACTAATCTCTTTTGCAAGAAATTCCTTTTTTAAAAATGTGACATGTTGAGCAACAAAAACTCTTTGTTCCTCACTGTGGTAGAAGATATACCCTCGCGAATGTTTGGGATATCCAACAAATTTGCACAAAACAGACCTTGCCTCGAGTTTGTCCGGTTTTTGTCTTTTGACATAGGCCGGGCAACCCCAGATCTTTATAAAATTAAGATATAGTCTCTTCCCCTCCCATATCTCATATGGTGTGGTAGGCACAGATTTGGTGGGAACCCTATTCAGTAGGTATGCCGCTGTCTCCAGCGCATATCCCCAGAAGGAAATAGGTAACTCAGCTGTGCTCATCATAGAGCGCACCATATCTAATAGGGTGCGGTTCCTCCGTTCTGATACACCGTTGTGCTGTGGTGTATATGGAGGAATTAGCTGAGAGAGAATCCCATTCTCTTTTAGGAAGTCCAGGAATTCAATGCTCAAGTATTCACCTCCTCGATCAGATCGAAGGATTTTAATACTTTTTCCGGTTTGGTTTTCGACTTCTTGTTTATATTCTCTAAATTTCTCAAAAGCTTCTGATTTGTGTTTCATCAGGAACACATATCCGAATCTAGAGAGATCGTCAGTGAATGTAATGAAGTACGAAGAACCATCCCTAGCATGTGTAGATATGGGACCGCATACATCATTATGTATTAGTCCCAAGAGTTCCGTAACTCTATCTCCGTGTCCCGTAAACGGAGTTTTGGTCATCTTGCCTTTGAGACATGACTGGCAAGTGTCATAAGATGAAAATTCAAACGGATTTAAATATCCATCCTTATGTAACTTAGCCAGTCGTGTCGCATTGATGTGACCCAGTCTACAATGCCACAAGAAGGATTCGTTCAGTTCAGAACTCTTTCTCTTGTGTGTGTTTGTATACTTAGAACTGTGGATTGATTTAGAACATAAATGCCATTGCACAACGTGCCTGATCCAACCAACTTTTGGTTACGGAAAATGTTCATAACATTATCCTGTAATACAAAATTATATCCCTCTTTACTTAATAAAGAAACTGATATAATGTTGCATATCAGGTTCGGCATCTAATAGCATTCGTTCAGAACCAATGTATTACCAGTTGGTAATGCAAGGTGATATTCCCCGACAGTCTTAGCTGCAACAATTGCACCATTTCCAACTCTTATGTCTTTATCACCTTCTCCAAGTTCTCTACCTTTCCTTAGCCCATGTAACAGATTACATATATGGGATCCTGACCCGGTATCTAATACCCAGGACGTAGATGTCACGACCCGCAAGGTACGGAACGTGACTGGCACTTAAGTTTACGAAACGTCTCAAGACGTCCGTAAAATAAGTAAGCCAAAGCCCAGAAACCAAAACTAAATAAGCAAAAGAGTGAAGAAAACCCAATCAATTGAAAGCGAGTTTATCAAATAAGTCATGTAAAACCCTTTTTAAAAACAATACCAATTTTTCCGAAAATTTCGGCAGAGTCTCCTTTGTAAATACTGGCCCCCAAAATGGGTACAACAAGAATATATATGAATCCAACAAATAAGGCATCCCCAAGCGGGAGCTAGCTCTTCGCCACAAGGCGGTCACAAATCCCACGCAATATAAAACAACATCATGCAAAATAATCATAAAGAAGCATGAGAAAAACAGCATGTCGACTTAAGTGAGCTCGACCCCAAAATACAGCATAAAAAGTCCACAAATCTCACAGTCTCCTCTCTAGGTCAATATACAACAATACTGGTAGAAACAGTAGATGGAGTACACTAGATACAAAGAATATACAAGGGGTGCAAAAATAATAATATAACCCACCTAAGAGCAAAACCTTGAGTCCAGGCAAAAGAAGCAAGTGCGCCCGCCGCTACTGTACTGACGGAGCGGACCTGAAAAAGGCTGTGGCACAACGGGGGTGAGTTGCCAACTCGTGAGTAATAAATAACATCTACACAGGCTATCGAATGCATGCACACAAGCATCCTAGCATCTATAATACATGTATGGCAGGACATAATAGCAGGTATGTATGCAATATGAATATACTACCAGGTATGAATGCAATGTGAATCAACTCATGATCTGAATGTGTAAGTATAAGAATCGTGTTTTTCCTTTAGGAACCTCTTTTGAAATACCAGCATAATACCACTAGAATCAACAAGAACCTGTGTCCAGCAACGACACCTCAAAACTATCACAAATCTCATATATCCATGTCATAGTGTCTGTGGCCTCAGCCATCCGGCTGACCCATCTCAAAATCACTATCTCATCATCTCGCGGCCACGGTCGGTATCCTCTGGATATCCGCCGTCCCAAACAGTCATCGGTAGGTAATCCGTCCCCTGCCAGGCTCAACGTCAACACCACATTCCTCTTGCCCCGGGATACCTTACCGGGCCCACCATGTACCCGTGACGGTTCCTCCACTCCTCGACACAGATCTCGAAAACCACAGCAAACTCATGGTGGACGACACTTACATCACTAGAAAACCGCAATTTACATATTTTAAAAATATAATAAGTTTAGAAATTTTGCGGCTTTCCCCCGAAATCCAGAAATATCATAAAATCTCAAGAAATCCTCATAAGTGCATAAGTCAATGATAATGAATGCATATGGTATCAATAATCAAGTTGCGATGTGTGATTAATAGATTAGGCATGAACAAATAATATGATGAAGTACATGCACATGAATAGCAATCGTACGATTTCATTTTAAGGAATTAAAGCAATAGCGCAAGTTTAAGTATCAATTATAGTAAAAGGTTTCAATTTAAAGGTTATCTAGTGTGGTGGCATGGCAATTACCAGGGTGTGTGTGTAAGCATGAATAGTGCTCGTGCTGCATATAAAAACCCTGGCAATGGTGCAGGTGTCCTATAAAATGGGTTCGCATATGTATGTCAATATAAGGCATGAATGTAGCAAATAATCATACAAGTATTACACCCCTAATTACTAACATTACTAAGAATCTTTTAAGTTACTAAAACTATCGGGCGACTTGTGCCATCCAACGATAGTCCCCCGTAGATGTTACATCTACTCACCGGAATCCCTAGCTAGTCTCGTCCAATCACCGCTTTCCCCTTTCGTGCCGCGTCTGACGTCTCCGCGACCGAACCTGAAATTTACATCAATACCAAACATAAGGTTACATATCAAGAACGACGCAAAACCCAAACGAAGATACTAACGTTCACAAGCTAGGTACAACGTGCACAGGTGCGCGGAACGCACGCGAAAATCGCAAAACTAACTAAAACGTCGATTTGGTCGTCCGGAAAAACTAAAACCCGAACACACAAACATCCGCACACACACATCCTAAAAGTCATAAGATACGCTAAAAATGTCATCAAGACATCGCAAAAAATTCATCACAATATTTTATAACACAACTAGTAAGCTAGAATTTGCAATTTGGTGCAAACATCGACAATTAGCGACAAAGTTATCACAGTCCAACGCAACCATCCAACTACACAACTAGTTAGCCACAATAACACAATTTTAACTCATTTACCATGCTACAAAACCCAATATCCAAACACAACCCTTTCTTGAATTTTGGTAATTAGCAATCTTAATGAAAATTTCACACAAGTTTAACATAGATTAGCATAATATGAAGCCACTTAAGCAAAGTAACCTTAAAGATTGGTTTAGTAAATAACTAGATAGCTAATTAGCTTTAATTAACTAAATAATGGTTTCTAAAAACCCTAGTTCAACTCTAACCATAAACCTTTAAAAACTAGATTAGAAACTAACACTAAATTAACACTAGATTTTAGCCCAATTAGCTAGTTAACCACTTAGATTAAGCTAACAAATTAACTAGATAACAAAATAGCTTAATTAATCTCTTAATGGTGTTCTAAACCCTAAATTAATTTCAACCCACAAACTTTAAAGAAACTAGTATGCAAATAGCACTAAAATTAACACTAAACAACCCAATTAAAGAATTTTAACCATAGGAACTTAAATGAGTAGAAATTATACATCAAATTTTATAGATCTAGCAAGAAGAATTTGCCTCAATGATGGCCTCATTGCACCATGAAGAATCCAAGCAAGAGAGGCTAAGGAGAAAGGGGATGAAGAATGGGGTTTAATTTGTGAGTTTTAACTTTGGAAATTTTGGAGCAACTTAATGAATTTTTGAAGAAAATGAAAAGAACAAAGATGAAGGGGGCTGCTGCAGCATTCTCGGCTAGAATGAGGGAAAGGGGAGTGGTGTGGGGTGTGGGAAAAGTCTTGGTCAACCCACACCAAACAAGTAAAGACCCATACCTAATAAAAAAAATCCAAAATCCATTAAAAAAAACCTCATTCCCATACAATATAAAAAGTCAAAGGAGCATGGAATTTTTTTCCATGAGCTGCTGGAAATGGGCCGGCCTAGGGTGAGGGAAAAGTGAGAGAGAGTGCACAAAAAAATTTTTGTGCAAAAAGACCCCCTACAAGTCCAAAATTGCAAGTTTAAGCTTAAATTCAATAAATTTCGTTTTCCAATATAAAAATTAGTTAAAACTTGAAATAAAATACTAAAAATTTATGTTACAACTAGATTTTAATTAACATGATTTTAAAGCTTAAATTTATCCCATTTAAATTTGTATTTATTGCTAATTTAATGTATTTTCTTACCGGCTTAAAATAATATTGAAAAATTGAAAAATTAGGGAAAATTTTTAAACGACCAGAATTTCATAAGTAACTCATTGGCTACTAAAAATAAGCAATTACCTATCCATTTTAGGTATAATTAGTCCTAAACTGCAAAATAACAAAAAGGACGGTTTTCGGAAAAATACCGAATTTTCACCGATTTTCGGGAAAACACCAAAACGACTTTTCAAGGCGTTACAATCTTCCCCCCTTAAAGAAATTCGGTCCCCGAATTTAAAAATATAACTACGCGTACCTTCAAAGAGATGGGGATATTTCTTCCGCATCTCTCCCTCGGCCACCCAAGTAACCTCCTCACTGCTCGGGCCACGCCAAAGGACCTTGACGGTCGGTATAACTTTCGATCTCAACTTCTTCACCTGCCGATCCAGGATGGCCATCGGCTGCTCTGTAAAAGAAAGGTCGCGCTCTAGCTGGACTGTCGGGTGCTGAATCGCATGCGAAGGGTCGTGAAGGTACTTGCGGAGCATCGAAACATGGAAGACGGGGTGAACATCGGGAAAGCTGGGTGGAAGAGCCAAACGATACGCAACTGCGCCGACCCGCTCGAGAATCTCGAAGGGACCCACAAATCTGGGACTAAGCTTTCTTTTCCGCCTAAATCGCATCATCGGAGAGACCCTCAGAAAAACATGATCGCTAACTGCGAACTCTAATCTGCGATGACGCCTGTCTGCATAGGATTTCTGCCTGCTCTGAGCCGCTCTCATCCGGTCTCGGATCAACTGAATCTTCGCTGTCGTCTCCTCAACAAGCTGCGGCCCCAAAATACTGCTCTCGCTCAGCTCTGTCCAACAGACGGGCGATCTGCATCTCCTCCCATACAATGCCTCGAAAGGTGCCATCTGAATAATATCCTGGAAGCTGTTGTTGTAGGAGAACTCCACCAGAGGTAAATGACGATCCCAGCTACCGCCGAAGTCTAAAACGCACGCTCTAAGCATATCCTCGAGAGTCTGAATAGTCCGCTCTGACTGGCCGTCGGTCTGCGGATGAAACGCTGTGCTGAAGCTCAAACGAGTGCCCAAAGCCTCCTGAAGTCTCTGCCAAAGTCGGCTGGTGAACTGGGTGCCTCGATCTGACACGATACAAGTCAGTACGTCATGCAACTGCACGATCTCGTCGATGTAAAGCTGGGCATACTGAGCGAAGCTGAAAGTCGTTTTCACTGGCAGGAAGTGAGCCGCTTTCGTCAATCGATCTACGATCACCCAGATGGAGTCATACCGTCGACTGGTCCTGGGTAGACCCACAACGAAATCCATCGAAATCTGCTCCCATTTCCACTCCGGAATGGGTAACGGCTGTAGCTCTCCTGCGGGCCTCTGGTGCTCGGCCTTGACTTGCTGACAAGTCAGGCATCTCGATACAAACTCCACAATGTCCCTCTTCATCCCGTCCCACCTGTAGGTCTCTCTCATATCATGGTACATCTTGGTGGAACCGGGGTGGGCACTATACACTGATCGGTGTGCCTCCTCAAGAATGTCGCGCCGCAATCCGTCAGCATCTGGTACGCACAGTCTAGATCCATAGCGTAGAATCCCCTGATCGTCAATCACAAACTCGGAAAATCTGCCCTGTCCCATCTGTGCCATGATCTCTGAGCAACGGTCGTCACTGCGCTGTGCCTCATATATACGGTCAAGCAACTGTGGGCGTGCACGAACATATGCGAGCTTTCCCCCTGTCTGAGTGAACTCGAACTCAACTCGGCTGTCGCATAACATCTGCCAATCTGCTGACGACTGCCTCTGCACTGCGCGCAAAAAGGATAGACTACCCTTGGGCCTCCTACTCAACGCATCTGCCACCACATTCACCTTGCCTGGGTGATATAAGATCTCGCAGTCGTAGTCTTTCACCAACTCCATCCAACGACGCTGTCTGAGGTTCAGGTCTCGCTGCTGAAATATATACTTTAAGCTCTTATGATCAGTGAATATCTGACACGACTCGCCGTATAGGTAATGTCGCCAAATCTTCAGTGCAAAGACCACTGCAGCCATCTCCAAATCATGAGTGGGGTAGTTCTGTTCATGCTTCTTCAACTGCCGAGAAGCATATGCGATCACCCGGCCATGCTGCATCAATACGCATCCTAACCCCACTCGCGAAGCATCACAGTAGACCACAAATCCACCTGATCCCGAAGGCAAAGATAATACCGGCGCCGTAGTCAAACAAGTCCGTAGCTGCTGAAAACTGCGCTCGCACTCCTCTGTCCAAACGAAAGGAACTCCCTTCCGGGTCAAACCGGTCAAAGGTGCAGCTATACGGGAGAAGTCCTGAACAAAACGCCTGTAGTAGCCCGCCAGGCCTAGAAAACTACGGATCTCAGTAACCGATGTAGGTCGGGGCCACTGCTGAACAGCCTCAATCTTCTTCGGGTCCACACATATGCCGTCTCTCATAACCACGTGACCCAAGAATCCGACGCTGTCCAGCCAGAATGCATACTTGGAGAACTTTGCGAACAGCTGGTGCTCCCTCAGAGTCTGTAACGTAATCTGCAAGTGCTGCTCGTACTTCTCTCTGCTCCGGGAGTACACCAAGATATCGTCGATAAACACGATGATGAACAAATCAAGATACGGCCTGAATGAACGGTTCATCAAATCCATGAATGCTGCTGGGGCGTTGGTGAGTCCGAACGACATCACCAAAAACTCGTAGTGGCCGTAGCGCGTACGGAAGGCTGTCTTCGGTATATCCTCCTGTCGGACTCGCAGCTGGTGGTATCCTGATCGTAAGTCGATCCTCGAAAAATACCCCGCACCCTGAAGCTGGTCGAACAAATCATCAATGCGTGGCAACGGATATCTGTTCCGAACGGTAACTTTGTTCAGCTGGCGGTAGTCGATGCATAAGCGCAAACTTCCATCCTTCTTCTTGACAAACAGGACCGGAGCACCCCACGGAGAAACACTAGGTCGAATAAGCCCCATATCTAACAAATCCTGCAACCGATCCTTCAGCTCTCGAAGCTCTGCCGGGGCCATCCGATAAGGCGGTATAGAAATAGGCCCCGAGCCGGGAATCAAATCGATGCAGAACTCAACGTCGCGCTCAGGTGGTAGCCCAGGTAGCTCATCAGGGAAAACATCAGGGAACTCACAAACAACCGGGACCCGGTCCAACGGAACCTCTGCAGCTCGAGTATCACAAATATACGCTAAGAATTCCCGACATCCCTTCCGCAACAGCTGACCAGCGCGAAGAGACGAAATCAAGCTGGGAAGGGTGACGCTGCGGTCTCCCTGAATAACAATGACTGGCTCTCCCGGAAAGCTAAATATGACTGCCTTCTCATGGCAGTCCACCGAAGCATAACAAGTGGCTAGCCAATCCATGCCCAGAAGCACATCAAAGTCCAACATATCGAGGAGAATCAAATCAACTGATGAATCCCTTTCCCCGATACGAACGGAACACAATCGAAATACAAAACGAGCGACAAACGACTCGCCTACTGGGGTAACAACAACAAGCGGATGATCTAACGACGACGACTCACGGCCCAACATCGGTGCAAAGTGTGAAGAGACGTACAAATGTGTGGAACCTGGGTCAAATAATACCCGTGCGTCAAAAGAGCAAACTGGCAAGGTACCTGTCACAACGGCATTGGATGCCTGCGCATCCTGCGGTGTTAAAGCAAATACTCGGGCCTGTCCTCCATCGATAGCGGGCTGACCTCGACCTCGGCCTCTGCCTCCTCGTCCTCTCTGAATAGGACCGCCGCGTCCTCGGCCTCTGGGTGCACCTAACTGGCGTGGAGCATTGCCGGTGGTAGGAAGTAAGGCTCTCTGAGGAGGGGGTGGTGATGGTGGTAGGGTCACATGCGGAACTGTCGCTGCTCCCTGTCATCGCGCCGGACAGTCTCTGACAAGATGGTGCGGACTCCCGCACCCAAAACACCCTGGCGACGGCTGCTTTCCCTGGGGATAAGAACCATATAACTGTCCCCGTCCAAATCCTCTGCCAGGCCTATCTCTCGGAAAGAATCTGGCGCGCTGCCTCTGAGACGGTACATCGGTGCGAATCCTCTTCGGCCCAGAAACGGCCGAAGTCTGTGATATGCGTGCCTCCATCCTTAATGCCGTATCCATAGCAGCTGAATAAGTGTCGTAGTGCTGGGCGCCAATGGCAAGATATAGCTGGGCATCTAGTCCCTGTACGAACCTCTTCACCATCTTCTCTTCGGTATCCACCAAATACGGAGCATATCAGGATAACTGTGTAAACTGGATGTCATACTCAGACACCGTCATCCCAGGTGTCTTGACTAAGGCCTCGAAGCTACGAGCTCTGGCGTCACGAACGCTCTCTGGGAGGAAACGAGCTAGAAAGACCGCTGTAAACTCGGCCCAAGTCATAGGCGGTAGACCTGCAGCTCGACCTCTTAAGACTGACTCCCACCATGTCTGCGCGAGACCCTCTAGTCGGAAACTCGCAAGCTTTACCCATCGATCATCCGAACATCTCAGCGAACGGCAGATCCTGGCTAAACTGTCAAGGAACGTCTGTGGGTCCTCCGCTGCCTCGGTGCCGGTGAATACTGGAGGTCTCAGCCTCATGAAATCCTGTAGTGAAACCGGGATGGTCACGGTGGTAGTAGTAGGAGCAGGTATCATGGTCGTCTGTGATGTAGTAGGTACGTCATCCGGCCTCGGTGTACGACTGGCTGCAACTAGGGATCCTACCATCTGACGTAGCTCCTGCATGCTCCCCATCATCTGTCGCAACTCCTCCATACCAGTCTCAAGCCTATCCATACGGCCTGGGGAAGGTGGATCGGTCTGTCCCTGCGGCGTAGGCATACCACCCTGCTCAGTCCTAGTCTCGGACGAGCCAGCTCGAATCTCGTCTCGGGCGGCAACCCTCTGTGCCCTCATAGCCTTCGGCGGCATAGTGGCTGGTACAGGAAAAAGGATAATAAGAACAGTGCAATAGAATCATAGGATACACGGAATTGAAGAAGGAATTTTCAAGCAAGTATATCCTAAAGTAACTTAGGCGGAGTATCGTATCGCAAGTATGCCGCGGACATACACACGCTACGTTACCCTACTTAAGTCACTTACTCCATCTACCAAGGGTCGTCCTACACTCAAAAAGGTAAAACCTATCGCTCTGATACCAACTTTGTCACGACCCGCAAGGTACGGAACGTGACTGGCACTTAAGTTTACGAAACGTCTCAAGACGTCCGTAAAATAAGTAAGCCAAAGCCCAGAAACCAAAACCAAATAAGCAAAAGAGTGAAGAAACCCAATCAATTGAAAGCGAGTTTATCAAATAAGTCATGTAAAACCCTTTTTAAAAACAATACCAATTTTTCTGAAAATTTCGGCAGAGTCTCCTTTGTAAATACTGGCCCCCAAAATGGGTACAATAAGAATATATATATGAATCCAACAAATAAGGCATCCCCAAGCGGGAGCTAGCTCTTCGCCACAAGGCGGTCACAAATTCCACGCAATATAAAACAACATCATGCAAAATAATCATAAAGAAGCATGAGAAAAACAGCATGTCGACTCAAGTGAGCTCGACCCCAAAATACAACATAAAAAGTCCACAAATCTCACAGTCTCCTCTCTAGGTCAATATACAACAATACTGGTAGAAACAGTAGATGGAGTACACTAGATACAAAGAATATACAAGGGGTGCAAAAATAATAATATAACCCACCTAAGAGCAAAACCTCGAGTCCAGGCAAAAGAAGCAAGTGCGCCCGCCGCTACTGTACTGACGGAGCGGACCTGAAAAAGGCTGTGGCATAACGGGGGTGAGTTGCCAACTCGTGAGTAATAAATAACATCTACACAGGCTATCGAATGCATGCACACAAGCATCCTAGCATCTATAATACAGGTATGGTAGGACATAATAGCAGGTATGTATGCAATATGAATATACTAGCAGGTATGAATGCAATGTGAATCAACTCATGATCTGAATGTGTAAGTATAAGAATCATGTTTTTCCTTTAGGAACCTCTTTTGAAATACCAGCATAATACCACTAGAATCAACAAGAACCTGTGTCCAGCAACGACACCTCAAAACTATCACAAATCTCATATATCCATGTCATAGTGTCTCTGGCCTCAGCCATCCGGCTGACCCATCTCAAAATCACTATCTCATCATCTCGCGGCCACGGTCGGTATCCTCTGGATATCCGCCGTCCCAAACAGTCACCGGTAGGTAATCCGTCCCCTGCCAGGCTCAACGTCAACACCACATTCCTCTTGCCCCGGGGTACCTTACCGGGCCCACCATGTACCCGTGACGGTTCCTCCACTCCTCGACACGGATCTCGAAAACCACAGCAAACTCATGGTGGACGACACTTACATCACTAGAAAACCGCAATTTACATATTTTAAAAATATAATAAGTTTAGAAATTTTGCGGCTTTTCCCCGAAATCCAGAAATATCATAAAATCTCAAGAAATCCTTATACGTGCATATGTCAAAGATAATGAATGCATATGGTATCAATAATCAAGTTGCGATGTGTGATTAATAGATTAGGCATGAACAAATAATATGATGAAGTACATGCACATGAATAGCAATCCTACGATTTCATTTTAAGGAATTAAAGCAATAGCGCAAGTTTAAGTATCAATTATAGTAAAAGGTTTCAATTTAAAGGTTATCTAGTGTGGTTGCATGGCAATTACCAGGGTGTGTGTGTAAGCATGAATAGTGCTCGTGCTGCATATAAAAACCCTGGCAATGGTGCAGGTGTCCTATAAAATGGGTTCGCATATGTATGTCAATATAAGGCATGAATGTAGCAAATAATCATACAAGTATTACACCCCTAATTACTAACATTACTAAGAATCTTTTAAGTTACTAAAACTATCGGGCGACTTGCACCATCCAACGATAGTCCCCCGTAGATGTTACATCTACTCACCGGAATCCCTAGCTAATCACGTCCAATCACCGCTTTCCCCTTTCGTGCCGTGTCTGACGTCTCCGCGACCGAACCTGGAATTTACATCAATACTAAACATAAGGTTACATATCAAGAACGATGCAAAACCCAAACGAAGATACTAACGTTCACAAGCTAGGTACAACGTGCACAGGTGCGCGGAACGCACGCGAAAATCGCAAAACTAACTAAAACGTCGATTTGGTCGCCCGGAAAAACTAAAACCCGAACACAAAAACATCCGCACTCACACATCCTAAAAGTCATAGGATACGCTAAAAATGTCATCAAGACATCGCAAAAAATTCATCACAATATTTTATAACACAACTAGTAAGCTAGAATTTGCAATTTGGTGCAAACATCGACAATTAGCGACAAAGTTATCACAGTCCAACGCAACCATCCAACCACACAACTAGTTAGCCACAATAACACAATTTTAACTCATTTACCATGCTCCAAAACCCAATATCCAAACACAACCCTTTCTTGAATTTTGGTAATTAGCAATCTTAATGAAAATTTCACACAAGTTTAACATAGATTAGCATAATATGAAGCCACTTAAGCAAAGTAACCTTAAAGATTGGTTTAGTAAACAACTAGATAGCTAATTAGCTTTAATTAACTAAATAATGGTTTCTAAAAACCCTAGTTCAACTCTAACCATAAACCTTTAAAAACTAGATTAGAAACTAACACTAAATTAACACTAGATTTTAGCCCAATTAGCAAGTTAACCACTTAGATTAAGCTAACAAACTAACTAGATAACAAAATAGCTTAATTAATCTCTTAATGGTGTTCTAAACCCTAAATTAATTTCAACCCACAAACTTTAAAGAAACTAGTATGCAAATAGCACTAAAATTAACACTAAACAACTCAATTAAAGAATTTTAACCATAGGAACTTAAATGAGTATAAATTATACCTCAAATTTTATAGATCTAGCAAGAAGAATTTGCCTTAATGATGGCCTCATAGCACCAAGATTCCAAGCAAGAGAGGCTAAGGAGAAAGGGGATGAAGAATGGGGTTTAATTTGTGAGTTTTAACTTTGGAAATTTTGGAGCAACTTAATGAATTTTTGAAGAAAATGAAAAGAACAAAGATGAAGGGGGCTGCTGCAGCATTCTCGGCTAGAATGAGAGAGAGGGGAGTGGTGTGGGGTGTGGGAAAAGTCTTGGTCAACCCACACCAAACAAGTAAAGACCCATACCTAATAAAAAAATCCAAAATCCATTAAAAAAAACCTCATTCCCATACAATATAAAAAGTCAAAGGAGCATGGAATTTTTTTCCATGAGCTACTGGAAATGGGTCGGCCTAGGGTGAGGGAAAAGGTGGAGAGAGTGCACAAAAAAAAATTTGTGCAAAAAGACCCCCTACAAGTCCAAAATTGCAAGTTTAAGCTTAAATTCAATAAATTTCGTTTTCCAATATAAAAATTAGTTAAAACTTGAAATAAAATTTTAAAAATTTATGTTACAACTAAATTTTAATTAACATGATTTTAAAGCTTAAATTTAGCCCATTTAAATTTATATTTATTGCTAATTTAATGTATTTTCTTACCGGCTTAAAATAATATTAAAAATTGAAAAATTAGGGAAAATTTTTAAACGACCAGAATTTCATAAGTAACTCATTGGCTACTAAAAACAAGCAATTACCTATCCATTTTAGGTATAATTAGTCCTAAACTGCAAAATAACAAAAAGGACGGTTTTCGGAAAAATACCGAATTTTCACCGATTTTCGGGAAAACACCAAAACGACTTTTCAAGGCGTTACAGTAGAGCAAATGGAAAAATAGTTCTCAATAACGAACACACCCGAAGAAAATGCATCAACATGTACTTTCTTCATTCGGGTGGCATGGGAATTCTGGTATTCCCCTATATCCTGTTCAGTCCTATAACTCTTATAAGAAAGAACGGAACCAACGTTCCCCAGCACAGTATAACATGCGGGTTCGGTCAATACATCCATATTATTATCTTTATTAGGGCATGACATGGTCGCTACCTGGAGAGAGAGAAGAAAACACTTTTGCGTATGCTCTTGCAAGATCAGATTGGTTATTATCTTATCTAATCAGGATGGCTCCCACTGATTTTTATCAAATCTTCCTCAAAACCCTAAAAGGAAAGACTAGCCGGGATTAATTACACCCTACAACTTCGCCAATCTTTCAGCCAGGCCAGTGTCGGTACTTTGAGGGAGGTTCCCCGTGCTTTCGCACGGACCTAATTAGAGTAAACCTCGTTTTCCCATAGGCGTAACCCCGTTGACACCTTTCTAGACACCTACTTGATCGGCTAATTGTAATGTGTAAAACTCTCCCAGGAGTAACTCTTACTCGCAGTGGGTATCGGGATCCAACTATCTCATAGAAGGTATGCAATCTCATTGCAAATTTCAACACTTGAAATTCCCGATAATATTTTGCCCCAAGCATCCTATGACCATGACGGAGGTCAACAAACCACAGGGTGCAAGTCAAGTTCAACCCGTCATTTCTTGATTGAATCAAACCCACCTGCACGACCCTTGACGGAGGTCAACAAGGTCGTACGACTACCCTAATCCAATCTGCATCACATGCATTAAGCAGATAAATACTAGTTAGCTACCGCACACTACGCCTTGATGGAGGTCAACAAACGTAGCACGAATACTAAGTAGGATTTATCTGAAATGACGGAGGGCTACGTCAGGTTTTTCTGAAAACCTATTGCGTAATGAACTTGATATCGTTGTAGAATCAAGTGAAGTTTTGAAATGGAGTGATTTCGAGGCTTTTCTAGTTTTGCTAAAGGGGTCACTCCCGGTGAAGGGATCGTCGACCCTTTCCTCGTCGAATGAGGTGCGGGATATATCATATATATCGCTGTGCAAAGCAAAACTCCAAAAGCAATCAAAAGCAAACCGAGTGTGTAGCGTCTGTTAGTTATTGCTAAAGGAGTCACTCCCGGTGAAGGGATCTCGGTCCTTTCCTCATCGAATAAGGTGCAGGGTATATCATATATACCGCTATGCAAAGCAAAACTGTAGCTACCCTTTTTGTTTAAAATTTGATTCTACAACATCTTTTAAGTTTCTTTTCTTTCATTAATCACATTAATGAAGTCCCATCATTTAAGTCACCTAAACATCACAGATAAATACGACGTACACTTATGCCATCCGCATTCGCCTCGATGTCCCCTCGTGCACCGTTAGGTTAGGTAACTAACAACAGAGCAGGGCTGGGCTAGTGCGGGTACAAAACATAAGTAACGTCTACATAATATATCATATATACTATATACTGTATCCATCAGAACATATTAAATGATCACATCACAGATATCGCAGCAGAAAATATCATATGAAATATTGGATATACTAGGACGTCCGTGTTTTTAATACGAGCCAGTATAAAACACGGATTCCACGGTCGTGATGAATAGTCAATCCCACACCCCTAGACCCCTACGAGAGCGGCAAGCAACCCTACCAATTCTAGGGTTAGGAGACCCGGACTCGACTCCTCGAGATGGTCTCCCACTGGACCCTAGAACCCGGTTACTTGTGCTCCCCTCCTTGGGTCTATCCTAATGCGAAAACGTAAATAATATACAAAGGGTGACATCTTCCGCAACCTGGAAGTGCCCCAATAAAAGAATATTACATACAAGTTTTTACATGAATGAAAATGAAAAACACTCATCTCACATAAAACCCCCCGGCTATTCGAACACGACGATCCAATATAACATATCCAGCAACACATAACATCACATGTCATCAACGTAAGTAAATATGCGCATCCCAATTGTCGTTGACATATAGCAACGAAACCGGCGATATCACATATTACACTTACGGTCACAGAAAAGAAAGTGTAAAACTACAACAGTTGGAATCCGCAACCTTTTTAGACATCGCATGCCTAATCAAATGAAATACTTAGACATCACATGCCTAACAATTATAAACCCCGCATTTTAGTCCCATTATCGAAAACTCTTTTCAATATCAAGTGAGACTAAACCGCTATATTTATAACATTCATCAAGTTATCTCATAACTGTTTGTGAATTCCAATTATTGTATCCCATTCCGGATAAATAGAAAATATTAAACTTTCCGATCGAACATTCGAACACCCAAGTTTTCCCGAAACCGTTCAACTCATGAAATAAGTTCAAAGACATTCACTTCATGCCTCAGTACCAACGGTCCAGCCGTAGAAGGGTCAAGCCAACGCCTCACATGTGGCACGCCGTACTGCCCCAAACCCGAAGGTTCTAAGGGCAGTTCAAGACGGTCACATAATCGAGTTAAGGTTTGTTGTCTTCTAGAGGGACCATCGCATTACTTGCACTACTCAGAACGTCCTTAAACCACAGAAAAATCCAACACTTGGAAATTTTCCGGCAGGGGAAAAATTGGGTATTTATATCCGGTCGAACTTTTTAACATATTCTAAAATTATCCGGAAAAACACATAGACGAAGTTTGATAATCCGATCGAATCTACGAGGCTCCAAAACACCCCAGAAAACTCAACTCTTGAGTTCAGATTAAAAAATCCCAGAAAACTCAGCACCTCAAATAACAGATTACTGTGCAAAATAGGAAGGCTGACGTCATCAGATGGCCGCGGAACCGCCGCAGAAGCCAGGCTTCTGCCGCGGTTCCGCCGCTCTTTGGAGGTATCTTTTGGAAAATTTTGCACAGTAATTCTTAGAATTTCCTGCTGAATTTTTTAAGAATTTTTAATCTGGAAAAAACCCATTTTTTGAAAAAAGTCCAGAGAGCATGCAAAGTTAGGGTTTCGATGTTCGTTCGGATTTCAAACGTCGTCTAGGCTTCGCCTAAGGCTCTAGCTAGGCTCTGATACCACTGCAGGGTTCCTAGGCAAACTAATGAGGTCTCACAAGGCATCAACCATGCCAATTTCAAAAACTACAAGTGCCGAGAAACCCTAATACGGATCGTTAACTAGATTTTAGGCGACAAAGTGAAACTAGTTAACATTTTAAATAAAAGAAAGAGGCTACAACCTTTGTAGATCTGGTTCTCCACTTCCTTAGCTCCACGTAGACGTCCTCTCGCTGTCCATATCGGATCCCGGACTCTAGCATCGGCTTCATCGGAGAAATGGGCGGGCTAGGTCATCGGCTTCGATGCCGAAGAAGATCTACGTCGAGGCAACACAAGATTAAGCTCTAACTTCACCAAGTCGTGAAACTTGTGAAGAAAACACCCTATACTACTTGCCAAGAGGTAGAGGATGAAGAAATAGAAGGTGGGTTCACTTTAGTATTGGATTTCTCACTCTTTTACTCAAGATGCCATTAAAGCTAGTAAGCTTTTCTTCTTGTTCAAGAGGAAGAAGATGAAGATAGAATATGATAAGTTCTTTTAAAAAGAAAAACAATATGAATACTTATCATATCCTAACCTTTGTTAGGTGTAGAGAATAGACCATGGTTACTTTTAGTGGTTGGGGTTAAGCATGAGACAAGAATGGTGGACTTGTTCAAAGCTTCATGAAGCTTCAACAAGCATCTAAAGAAAGCCACCATATCATATTTATCTTTTCCATAATGGAAAAATAAATAAATAAATAAATAAGCAAATAAACAAAACCCTAATCATTAACTTAACCATGGTTTAATTCTTTGCACAAACCCAAGTGAGTATGTATCATCAAACATGATACAATCAAGTGCACACAAAATATATCACATATACAATGTGCACATCAAGTGAGAAAATCCTTTTAAAATGAACCAATACTAGTTAATGCAAAGTAATATATCAAATATATAATTATACATTAAATCATTAAATCAACACTTGATTCAAAGATCCGGTCATGTCGCACATAACCGACTAGTATCTAATGTATCGACTTATCGAATCAATCTTTGATTCGATAACTAGGTTATATCGCATACAACCATTCGAAACATTCATCGCGAGAATGAAATACGGTATCACATACACGCATTATTCTCGGTCCCACACATATCTCATATGTGCTCCTATTTCGTTTCGCTTGAGCCAGGAAACCTCTGTGTAGGACTCTAAAGACTCGTCAATACGCCGGCAGCAGATGATGATCATATCAAGCACCCACAAGTCGCAAGCGGTCTGCTAAACGTAACGGCCACCCGGGTATTGAGCGATCAGAAGATCGACGAGCAAGCCCGCTCACACTCCTGTGAATCCAACCAGTAACACTTACCGTACAGTCCGGTCTGTTCGTCTGATATGTCGCATATCAAGTCTAGGGGTGGTAAACGTCAGACCCCAATAACCGATAAGTCGTGCCGATGTGAGGCTCATAACGGGTCGAGAAACTACTGGTAACACTTACCAGCAAATCTCTGATCAGCCTTGGCCAGGGACTTCCCTGTTACGGCCAATCGAGCACAGCGCAACATCAACCCCCATTACCGGGAGAGACGAAACCCCTCCTATTGCTCATTGCCTCCATGTGACTCGGGACTGTACCCAAAAACCGCCGTTTTGAACGCCCTCATGGACGTGGTAAGGTGGAGATCAAAGCACAGTGGGAATCACACAAGACTCTATGACGATCTCGGGTCTACAGACTAACCTGCACAAGTGTCACCTGAGAACTGCCATCTGACGTGAGGTATAATATCATCTGGGAGTTCTCGGCGAGTCCGTCCAGTGTACCCAGTCTCCACTGAGCACCCGTATACCATCTCTGAAGTCAAACATCAATGGATATGGGATCATCCATCGCCCATCTCATGGGTCGAGAAGCGTATACGCTAGTCTACACTGGTATATCGATTCCCGTCTCGATACACCCACGACTAGGGACCTTGAAGGATGTACCAATAGACTACCATGTCCCCACTAGTATGATCTGCATCATAGTCCAGGTAGTCAAGTACACATCCTAAGGGCTTTACCAACATGTAACTATAAGACAGTTTAAAGAGACTAGTATACATGTTAAAGATAAAGAGCAACCAGATAGCATACTATCATATCGAGCAAGAAAGTCATCTCTATATATGTCCAAGCATCCAATATAATATACATCATCTGTATAATACTGGCCTCTAGGGCATACATACAACTAACAGAACCATCCACACACTCATGACTCACCTCAAGAAAAGATAAATCCGTCTTTAACCGAATGTTAAAGACGGGTGATCGAAAACAGGAAACTGGAAACTGGCAACTTCCAAAAGAGATCCCGAAACGAATTTCAGGATAACCCCGTACCAGAATAAACATACCCGCATTTGTATTACGACCGAATACAAATGCAACTGAGACAAAGATATTATATCTACACAGTATAATACTCGGATTCGACTTAAACCAAAGCCCACCAGTATTATCTGCCCGAAATATGACACGTGCGTAAACGCACGTGCATTTTCCGAACCTGCCATAAAACCATACAGCCTCTACAACGTTTCGCCCGAACTTGGGAAACTATCTCTGGGGGACTCTAATGACTCGTCAGTACCCTGGCAGTGGGTTTAACCACAAGCCGTCAGTGGCACTAGCTGTGCGTAACGACTTCCCATGTACTGACCTCAAGGGAGGCCGATAGCGAACTCATCCGGAAACCCTACTGAGCCTAACAGTGACAATGTATATACAGTCTGGTCCGTTCGTCTATGAGTATCGCATATCGGCCTAGGGGGCTGGTAACGTCGGACCCCCAATAGCGGTATAAGTCGTGTCGGAGTGTAGCCCAAAAACACCCTGAGATACTACTGGAGTACCTACCAGTAAATCTCCTGTCTCGGCCGAGGGCTATGTGTAATGGCTCTCCTAGACACAGCGCGATCTCACCCCCAATACCGGGATAGACGAATTCCCTGCCGATACGCTCACTTGCCTCCATGTGGCTCGGGACTGTACCCAAAAAATACCTGTTTGCACGACTCCTTTGAGCCGTGGTAGGATAGAAATCAAAGCACAGTAGGAACTCACACGAGATAAATGACAACCTCAGGTCGATGAACTAACCTGTACACATGTCACCAGGGAACTGCTATCTGACGATAGGTATAATACCAACTAGCAGGTTCCCGGCGAGTCCTGTCCGGTGTACTCATAACCCAATGAGCACCTGTATACATCTTAGGTGATCCAACTGACACCAGTGGCTTTTGAGACCGGCCTCCGCCCCTCGTCGGGGTCTCGACTGTATACACTAGTCTACTCCGGAGAATCGATGCCCTGTCTCGAAACTCCCACGACTAGGGCACAATTAAGGATATGCTTTTAGACCACCCAACTCTCACGTATATGATCACCATCATACTGTTGGTAGTCAAGAAAGATCCTAAGGGCTCTATCAATGTGTAACAGTGATCAGTCACTTGAACCTGTACACGACTGATGAAGGCACACCAGATAGCATACTATCATCTCGAGTAAGACTGTACTACCGGTATAGGTCCTCCTCAATCATTGCAATCACGTGCCTGCGATCCAATAATTGACTTTGAGGGCACTATATCCAACACCGCTTATGCCATCCGCATTCGCCACTGGGTCCCGTCATTCACCCGTTAGGTTACTTAACTAACGACAGAGCGGGGGCTGGGCTAGCGCGGATGCTAAACATAAGCAACGCATACTAGATATCATATATAGATATTGTATGCAATAATAGGCATTCCAGATCACAGATGAACATATTGGATATACTAGGAATCCGCGTTTCGTTTGAGTCTGCAACAAAAGACGGATTACACCATCGTGATGAATAGCCGCGCCCCACCCTAGACCCCTACGGGTGCGGAAAACTACCCGCCTAGTACCAGAAGTGAAACAGTCTCCCTCAACGACGTGAGTAGGCCATTAAACACTTCAAAGTACCCGGTAGCTTGTGCACCCCATCTTAGGTCTATCCTAGGAGCAAAAAAGAGTAAATGAAATAATACAACGGTGGCTACAACCTCAACCCGGATGTGCCCCACAAAAGAATATTACAACATATTACAATTCACATCGAATGAAAGATAAAAAACTCTCATCTCACATCCTCGGCTATTCATCCACGATGATCCAATGAAGTTTATATACACAAACCAGTAAATCCATTACAGAAATGTGCAACCCCCAACTAACCGACATACTAGCAATTAGCGGAGGTTTACGAACACATATAAATATCACAAAGCTTGTAAAGTAACAACGATATTAGAATCCCACACGCAATTAACACATCCAATTTTCCAAAACCCGAAAATCCAGTGAGCTAAATTTTAAAAACTGAAAGTTTTGAGCCAATCCGGGATTCAAAACGAACTCGAAATCCGCCCGAATCTTCACAGAGGCGAAGATACATGATAATACGTCAAGTGGGAGGGCTTCGGGGGGGTGCCCACCCCTGGGGGCCACCATGAGGTGGCCCTCAAAGGAGGACAGACCTGAGAGACCCGTTTCTGGTCTCTCAGGTCAGCAGCCCCCAAGGCCACCAATTGGTGGTCTTGGGGGGTGTTCCCGGCCATTGGTCCCCTCGGGGTGTCCCTGGAGGACGCATGCTTCACCCCGCGGCTTCTCGGTTCAAACCGTGAGCCCGCGGCATGTGCAAACAACGCAAAACCTCACTTTTCAAAACTGTTTTTGTCGACAGTTTTCCGGCGACAAAAACGGCGGAATTCTAACATCGCTACACGCTATCTAAGGTTTGTGAATGGTTCTGATACCACTGCAAGTCGTTGTCACGCACCCCACGTATCCGCGGGGAGGGGAAAATAGCAAAAAATGATTTTTGCGAGCTTCGCAACACCGACTCAAACTAAGGATCGAACACAAACCATAGCTAGCAAACTATTTGAGGTTTAACTAATTAGATTCTAAATTATACCTCACATTACTTGTCCTTCGGGTCTTCATCGCTGTCCTCCACACCTCATAGAATCTATGGAACATGGGCACCTCAACGGCCTCCTCGAGTCAAAGACGATCCATCCGAGAGTCTATAGTCCGAGCTCCTATCTCAAATCTGAGATAACTAAGGCTTCTAGTTTGCTAATCTAGAAGTCCTAGAGGGTGTAGAGTATTTAGATGGATTACTTAGTTACTTTAAACCCTAGGATTCTCAACACATGAGAGCTTTTAGGGTTTGAGGAAGAAGATGAAGATTTGAGGAGAGAGAAGTGTTTTGTGATAATGAAATGAATAATACTCATGCTAGAATATTATAAAGCATAATAACATCTCTCTTGATAATATCAAGATAATATCTAGCATGTTTCATTTAATTCTAAGGGTGAATCACCTCATGAGTCATTAAGCATTTAATGTAAACATACACCTCATCCTCCACCTCATTTAGTTTAAATCCTAAAAGGAAAAAAACACAAATGAGTCACCTTCTTCTAGAAGCTTCCTGAGAAATTACGAGACTGCCCCTCCCATCCGTATTTCCGAAAACACGGATAATCTTTGACTAAATAAATCCATCTGTATAATACTAGAATCTGGCTTAAACCAAAGCCGCTAGTATTATCTGCCCGGTCACAGTACGTGCGCAAGTGTACGCAAGTGATCGCGGCCCTGCCGTAAAACCATACGGCCTCTACACCTTTTGCCCGGTGCAGGGAAACTCTTTGTGTGGGACTCTAAAGACTCGACACTACATTGGCAGTGGGTTTAACCACAGGCCGCAAGCGGTACTAGCTGTACGTAACGGTCACCAGGTAGATGTCGATAAGAAGGACGATGAGGAAACCCATCCGAACTCCAACTGAGCCTGATGTGACAATCTCCGTACAGTCCGGTCTGTTCATCTAGGACTATCACATATCGGGCCTAGGGGGCCAGTAAACGTCAGACCCATAATAGCGGTATAAGTCGTGTCGGGGTGAAGCCCATTACACCTTGAGAAACTACTGGAACCTCCAGTAAATCTCACTTGCCCTGGCCAGGGACTTTGCGTAATGGCTCTCCATACACAACGCGATATCAACCCCTAATACCGGGAGAAACGAATCCTGTCTAACCGCCACTGCCTCCAAGTGCTTCGGAACTGCACTAACTACTACCTGTTTGCATGACTCCTTTGAGACGTGGTAGGGTAGTAATCTAAGTACAGTAGGAACACACCCGAGGCGAAGTAGTAGTATCAAGTCGACGGAATAAGCTGTACTCATGTCACCTGGGAACTGCTATCTGACGATGGGTATAGTACCAACCTGCAGTTCCCAGCGAGTCCTGTCTGGTGTACTCGTAACCTAACGAGCATCTGTATACTTTCTCCAGTACAACGTACTGATGGCTGTGGGACAGACCATTTCCCCATGCTGGGATGAGATGCGTATACACCAGTCTACTCCAGAGTATCGATGCCCCGTCTCGATAATCCTACGACTAGGGACCTGTATAGGATGTTGCTTATAGACTACCCACCCCCACTAGTGTGACTGCCATCACAACGCTGGTAATCAAGCAAAGATCCTAAGGGCTCTACTAATATGTATAAGCGATATGTTAAAAGAAACATATGCACATATTAAAGTAGAAACAAACCAAGTAGCATACTACCATTTTTAGCAAGACTGTCAATACAACCGTGCATATCCCAAGCTTCCATTAAGTAATATTAGAACTAGTATGATACAGTAATGGCCTCTAGGGCATAAACACTAACATGAGGTTGTGTATGGATTATCATCAATTGAACCTAGTTACGGTGCGGAATAGATATCCTTTACCTCGCATTGACGATTTGTTTGATCAGCTCCAGGGTGCGAAACATTTTTCTAAGATTGATTTGCGATCGGGTTATCATCAGTTGCGGGTTCGGAATGATGACATTCCGAAGATTGCTTTTCGTACACGCTACGGGCATTATGAGTTTTTGGTGATGTCGTTCGGACTCACCAATGCGCCAGCAACGTTCATGGATCTGATGAACCGGATTTTTAGGCCATTCCTCGACCGGTTTATTATTGTGTTTATTGATGACATTCTGGTCTACACTAGGAGTCGAGAGGAGCATGAGCAACACTTGAGGATTGCTTTGCAGACATTGAGAGAGCACCAGCTGTATGCTAAATTCTCAAAGTGTACGTTTTGGCTTGATAGAGTTGACTTCCTGGGTCATGTGGCGACGGGAGATGATATTCTTGTGGACCCGAGGAAGATCGAGGCTGTACAGCTTTGCCCAGACCTGTATCTGTGATTGAGGTCCGCAGCTTTTTGGGCTTAGCTGGTTACTATTGCCGTTTCATGCAGGATTTTTTGTGTATCACTGTTCTGCTGACCGGACTGACCCGGAAGGGGGTTCCTTTTCTTTGGACTGATGCATGCGAGCAAAGTTTTCAGCAGTTGAAGACTCGGTTGACGACTGCACCAGTTTTATCTTTGCCTTCAGGATCGGACGGCTATGTTGTTTACTGTGATGCTTCTCGAGTGGGGCTCGGTTGTGTATTGATGTAGCATGATAGAGTTATCGCTTAAGCTTCTCGGCAGCTGAAGAAGCACGAGCAGAATTACCCCACTCACGATCTTGAGATGGCCGCGGTGGTCTTTGCGTTGAAGATTTAGAGACACTACTTATATGGGGAGTCGTGTCAGATTTTCACGGATCATAAAAGCTTGAAGTACATCTTCCAGCAGCGGGATTTGAATCTGAGACAGCGCCGTTGGATGGAGCTTGTGAAGGATTATGATTGTGAGATCCTTTATCACCCGGACAAGGTGAATGTGGTAGCTGATGTTTTGAGTCGTAGGCCCGGGGGTAGCTTGTCCCAGTTGAGCGTAGTTCAGCGACAGTCTTTTGCAGATTGGCAGATCTTATGCGATGCTAGAGTACAGTTTGAGTTTACTTCCACTGGGGAACAGCTTGCTCACATCTGCGCCCGTCCACTTCTACTTGATCGTATCCTTGAGGTGCAGCCCAGTGATGCCCGTTTGCTTAAGATTCTTGAGTATGTTCGGCAGGGTACAGATTCGGAGTTCTTGATTGATGACCAGGGTGTGCTATGTTACGGGATTCGCTTGTATATACCAGATATTGATGGGTTGAGACGCGAGATCCTAGAGCAGGCACATCAGTCAGCCTTTAGCATTCATCCAGGTTCCACCAAGATGTACTGTTCCTTCCCGCCGAAACTCAGAGACGCGACCGCGTAGGTCCGTCTTGCCTGAATTTTGGTGCAGATGCTATTTGGTGCTATCCGTCCACCTCTCCGAAGATGCCAAGTTGATTTATGACACCATGTATTGAAGGTTTAAACGGATTCGGCCGATGTAGCAGACTTCGTCAGATTCCCCCTCGTTGAAGGGTTTTTGATTGTGGGGATGCTCTTCTCTGCAGGCGCAACCCCCTGCAATTAATTACGCTACCGCATCGCGGTAACCACTTTCTCCTTCTCCAGATGATCACTTCGTGTCGTGGGTGTTTGTTTTGTTTTTGGTTGCTCGTGGATTGTATACGGAGACTAATTTATGTTGTCGCCCGTAGGGCGTGGATTAGTCTAAATCCGTTTTTTCTTAGATTTGGGTTTTGGGTTGGGTTTAAGGATACGTTAGTCTCATTTGAGACTAAGATCAACTTAAACATTCATTGAGGATACGTTAGTCTAATTTTAGACTAAGATCAACTCAACGGGATCGTTTAGATCCAACAAGAGAGTATTTGGCCTCTATTGTTTAGTTTAGGGACATTGCGGTCGATTACCAGTTTAAGGACATGGTGGTCCAATGTTTGTTTAAGGACATCTCGGTCCAAGGTTAAGGACATCATAGTCCGTGGGTTTAAAGGGACCCCACAGTCCGAGATTAAGGACATCATAGTCCATGGGTTTAAAGGGACCCCACAATCCAAGGTTAAGGACATCATAGTCTATGGGCTTAAAGACCCCACAGTCCAGTTTAAAGACGTCGTAGTCTATAAAGTTTAAGGATATCATTGTCCATGAGTTTAAGGACCGCACAGTCCATGGAATGATTGGTTATCAGGACCCCTCACCTCTTTGAAGACGTTGAAGGATTACAACGACAAATATCTAAGGAGTGAAGATATATACCCTTGAACCAAAGTTGACTGGGAGATCTGTAGTCCAATTTGGAACTAAGATCAATTAATTAGATTATGAGCACATTGGCTCAGTTAAATCTGAATTGAGGACTTATGGCCAACTTGGGCTAAGTCCAATTAAGGTTTAAAATGTTAGACCTTGGTTTGGGCTGTTGAACATTTGTCTGGGTTCAGCCTCCCATTATTTAGCAATGCTAAACAAGGGTTTGAGGTTCTGACAACATTTTGTCTTTTATTGAGCATTGACCATTCATCATAGCTCTGGAGTTTTCTTTGAATGTCATATGAAATGATCAAGTTTGGAAGAATGTAGTTGGGGTTTAATCAAAGGGGAGTCTTGACTCAGAAAGACTTAGCCAATTTGGGCTAAGACTGGTTTGAAAATAGTGTTAAACACTAACACATATTTGACGATCACGTGTTCCCATGTGATGCACTTAAAAAGTGTTAAACACTAGGGACAGAATACTCAAAATAGTGTTAAACACTGAAAAGATGAAGTGCTCACGTGAGGACACGTGAGGCGCCCTAGGATTGGGCTAAGCTTCCTTTATTTTATTCTTAGAATATTCAAATAAGTATTAAACACTTAAGTCTTCACGGCCATCACGTGTGGGCATGTGATGGGTACCTATGCATTGATTTATCAAAGTGTTTATTAGGGGTCATGTGGGGACACGTGAGGACGCCTAAAATCTGTATTGGCTTTGGCTTTATTCCCTTCATTTTTCGAGGGTCACGTGTAAGCACGTGAGGCATTGCCTCCATGCCCTTTTTTTTATTTTGAGGAGTCTGTTTAAGGGTCATGTGACCTAATCTTGTTCGTTATTTTTTGCTCATTGAGGATGAGGGTCACGTGTTACCACGTGACCAGGTTGGGTGCTGATTTTTTTACGTGTATGGAGAGTTTTAAGTCCCTTTTTTAAGAATTAAATTCTTTGGTAGGGTTAAACCCTAATTTTGTTTAGAGGAATTAAATTCATATGTATATGGAAGAATTAAATTCTTTTGTAGAGTTAAACCCTAATTTCATTTCGAGAAATTAAATTCCTGTGAATTTAGAAGAATTAAACTCTTATGTAGGGTAAAACCCTAGTTTCTTTGGGAGGAATTAAATTCCTATGAATTTGGGGGAATTAAATTCCTTAAACTTAAATTCTCCCTCTAAGTTTTGGATCTGCATGGCAGAATCTCCCCGATGAGAATTAAATTCTTAACTTGTAGGGAGATCTACTTCTGCAGATCTTCAACCAAAGGAAGAACTAAGTTCTTATTCAGAAGAGTTAAACTCTTAATTTGAGAATTAAATTCTCTTTTGTTTTATGGAGCTTAGATCTCTTTCCCCTTTCTCACTTAGGGTTTCTTTTCTCTGAAAAGATCTTCTTTTCTCTCTTGAGAATTAAATTCTCCTCCCTTTTTTTTCTCTGGTATTGTATATCTCCAAAAATCAGAAAAAACGATCCCTTCTCTTCTTTTCTTGGCTCCTATTTATAGGAGAAAGAAAAGAATCAATCTGTTTAGTCAATCTTCTATTGAAAGATTTTAATTGATTTTGTAACCAACATGATCTTTTAGACTACTCAGTGAATTTTATTCACCATTGGATTTTTAATCCAAAAGATATTCTGTTTATTATTCTTGGTGAATTTCAGGGAAATCTTTCCTTGTATAGAATGTTTCTATAAGTTGGTGATTTTTAATCACCATTGGATTTTTAATCCAATGGTGCCCCATTTTACAGAGCACAATCCTTCTGTTTGGAAAGATCTAGGAAAATATTAAGGTTTTTGATTTCCCTTATTTAGAATTTAATTTTATTAGTTCAGAAGGTTTAAAAGCCTATCACGTGTTGGCATGTGATCCCACTGTTTGATCATTAAAATAGAATTTAATTCTATTAATTGAAGAACTTAGGCACAGGTTACGTGCTGACATGTAACTTCTCTGATTAAGCATTTTTACCAGAATTTAATTTTGCCGTTTCAAAGAACTAAGGAACCATCACGTGTCAGCACGTGACCCTTGGTCATGTGTAGACATATGATACCCTATTGGGATCTTTCTTTGCTGTTTTATCACACCTTTTAATTCCTTTTTACTGGGTTGAAGGGCCCATCACGTGTGGACACATGATTCCACTGATTGATTGTTTAACTAGAGTTTAACTCTATAAATTAGAGATCACAAGAACCCATCACGTGTCTGCACGTGACCTCTGGTCACGTGTGGACACGTGATGCTCTATTGGGATATTCCTGATATTTTTATGAGGGAACAAATGCCCCCACAGCGTTGTTCTCACGTCTTTGCACGTGAGTGCAACGCTGTCACCTTTTGTGGCCATTGGATCTGCCTAGGGAAGGGGGTAGATGAACTGTTTCCCATCACATCCTATAAATGCAGGAGTCCCTTCAGAAGCACCTCCACTTTTCATCTTCTTCCTTACTTGTTCTTGCCTTGAGAATTTAATTCTCTCTCTCAGAGCTTAGTTCTCTGTTTCGAAAATTTCCAGAGTTTAACTCTATTAACAAAAGATTTCCTTTTTTAGGTAAGGATCTTGAACGGCTGACGAACTTTTTGCAGAAGTTTTCTTTGGATTTTAAGTCCACACAAAGGGTTTTTCTCTTTTAACAAGAACCTATTTTTCTAAGTTAAAATAATTTCCAATCTTTAAATAATAAACTCCTTTTGTTAGGGCTTCTCTGATCTCAGGGATCAATGGTGATAATTGTCCTCTGGAAATTAATTCCATTCCAAAGAGTCTTTAGCTCTGAAAATGTTTTTCTGGGAATTTAATTCCTCTGTTCAAAATGAATTTAATTCCTCCAAAGAACTTAGTTCTTAAAAGAAGACTTCTTGGGATTTTTGTATCCTGAATTGTTCTTGCAAGAAAAAAAAAATTCAGTTGAGATTCTACTTGATCTTCGCAAAGTCCAAGATGGGTTTCTCTTTAGGGGAATGTGTAGAGTTGTTTGAAATCCACTGTTCATTTATTGAGAATCTTCCTTTTATTCTCATGAGGATTGCTCAGCCTCATTATTAGTGAGCCGCCATCTTGATTTTGTAGGGCCCCTGTGTTTTGTAACCAATGGTCCCATAAAATAAGTTGTTTATCGTTTTCCTCCACTGTCCTTTTATATATATATATATATGTTTACAAATATATATACACACGTGTGGGCTTCATTAATAGTTTCCTTTTATCTGTCTCAGGGACAATGGCTTTTCTTCCGTACTTCCCTTTCACCCGCTCAGAGGCTGCCTTTCCTCAATCACCGTCTGATGAAGAGGTAATGGCGATGATTAGAGCTCATAACCCTAATCCCACCAACTTGCTTTTATGGGGGACCTGGTATGAGCACATCATTTGAGGCCGCCGCAGCTTTCTTTGCGAGATACCAACAGAGCCTACTTACCCATTTCTGCCAATGGAGCATCCACGGACTGCCTTTGCTGTGGAGATGTTGAACTGGACCCCTGCGGGACGGCTCGAGCCGTCGACAACTGGGATTCCAAACCATCCAGTGTCGGCTGTAGACATCTTAGGGCGTCGTATCTGCCAAGGTGAAGCCCAGCCCTCGGGGCAGGTTTACAAAATAGGGCTTACACCTCGACAACCCACAGGTTACCTTCTCTGGGCTCGTTATATCTTGTCGGCTCATCATGCGCGACTGCAGAGGATCGGGCTCTATCAGGCGGTATACGCGTCTCTCTTCCACTATCAGTCCCCCCATGTCTGGTGGGTTAAGGCTTTCTTAAACCAATGGAATCTTCCCACCAACACCATTTTTCTAGGGGACCGCGAAGTTTCAATTTCTATGGAAGAGTTTCACGAGATCTCGGGGTTGCCGGTCAGGGGGACTCTCTATGAAGAACTGCTGCCTCCTGATGTGTATGTCTTCGAAACTGAGCCTGCTATGCTTGACGACCTGTCGATTGAAAATGCCGTCCGCCACAAGCACCCAAGTCTAATCAAGACTCTGGGCATTTTTGAGAAGCTATTCACAGAGTCAGAGGAGCAGGGCGTCACTTTTAAAAGCTTTATCACCTGCTTCCTTCGCGGAGACGTTCTGTCAAAGACTGCTCCGAAGTTTGCGAATATCAACGACCCCTTTAGGTTCGGTTTAAATAAGCTACCGGCTAAAGAAGAGGATTTGCCGCAGTTCTACATTCCAATCCTGTCGGCTGTACCTTTTGAGTCGATCGCAGCTCCTGGCATAGATGAAGAGACCTTCTTCATGGGTTTTATCAGCGTCTAGCTCAGCTGGTTCGTCACTCTAACGCACCGTCGATTCATGAGAGCTTCGGTCATTTACCCTGCTCATCGCATCGCTGGAGGGACACGACTAGCTGTGGGCATTGTGGGGCTAGCGCATCTGTATCAAGGGTTAAGCGCTATAGCCAATACCTCAACACCAGGCGTGAATGTAGTGAGTTTCTCTCTTCATTACTTTACATCATGGATTGAGATGAATGTGCTAGGGGCATTTGCTGCTCATCAGAGACCCATCTTTTATGATGCCTACACTTTTCCGTGGCTCATGAGGTTGGTGGATGCTTCTGCTCCTGATCCGACTCAGTCCGGAGCTATTCGTGTGCTGATTAATCCCTATGCCAATACGGGCGGGATGGTATTCAACGATCGAGTCCTCTTTGCACCTTCAGGACCGATTCAACAGTTTTGTGACTCGTCGAAAGTGGGAGTACCTTCCCTGAAGCCCAAGGAAGCCATGCACCTATATTCATTTAGACCGGGTTATCTGTATTTCGTTAGAACGGTGCGGCCCTTTTTATATGGTACAACTCATACCGCTTTGCTCGGCAAAATATGACCAGGGTGTCCCCTTTGAGGCGTTTACAATGGAGCCTAGCCCGTCGTCAGAAGTTGTTCGTGACGCCGCTCATTACTTCATATTGCTGAACACCGGCTCTCGCTTCGTGATTCCTGAAGCTGACTATATTCCTCGATGTGTGGGGTCTTTCACGGGCTGGTACCTCCACCGAGTCAGTCCCATTATTACCGAGGAGAGGAGGATGCTCCTCGGATATAAGGCTCCCACTCTGATCCAGGCCACGGGAGTTCCGCCGCGACCGCGTGCAGTGGTTCGCTCCCCCTTGTGAGATACTGGTATCATGCTTATTCTGGAGGCGGCGGAAGTGGATCTGAGTCCCACAGCTGGTATGCCGCCGCGAACTAGAGCTCAATCAAGGGCCAATAGGGCGCCAGTAGCATTATCATCAACTTCGGCGTCAGCAATGGCAATGTCGTCGTCTTTAGCACCATCGAGTGAGGATATTGAAGGTGGAGTGGGTCAACGTCGCACTAAAGCACCGAGGGGAAAGAGGCGATCATCTTCTACTGTTAGTTCTGGGTCAAAGAGGCGAAAGAAGACGGTCACCAATCTGCTCGACTTTTTAGTGGAATCAGAGCTTATCCTTCAAGATGAACCACTAGCCATGCAAGAATCGGATGGTGGTCTACTTTTCCCAGGTTCATCTTCCGAGGAAGCCGCACAACTGGCTGAGGCTATAAGACGCTCAAAGGATGAATCTGAGAATGTAAGGATCCCGAAGAGGCCTTATCCTGCCGTCATCTTATATGAAGATCCTCCATCGTTACGGCGGATATTCATAGGTCCTTTGGAATAAGGAGGTGAGAGAGCCCTTAAGCAGCCTATCTCAGCCGACGCCGAAGATGCGCTTTCGTTGTGGACCGGTGGCCACGAGTCTACCCTCGAACCCTGGCGAGCATACCTCCTCCGGAAGGAACACCGGCTTGAAAAATCCATACTAGAGGCTCCTTTGCGCATTGGTATACTCGTATATTTATTTGTAATATTTTGTACTGCTCATATACATATATATATCCTTATCTTCGTGAGAACTTTACAGGGACTTCACTGATGGCAGAGGATCTGAGTACGAGTCGTGCCTTGACTATGGACTCTTCAAATATCCCCGATGAGACTGTAAGTCCACGTTGCTCACCCCGGTTCTTACGGGGAGGCGGAAACGGAGAAAAACAATAATTTAGCGCAAGGCAACATGGACAAAACGCCGGATCTTTGCTAAACTAGAAACTAGCAAACTACAAGAGGGTTTAACTACTATGCCGTAGAAATTATACCTCACGAAACCGGTCCTTCGGGTCTTCATTCCGCTGTCCCGCTCGTCCATCCAAGCTCCAAGGAACGATCCGGATCTTGGTCACCTCCGTGGCCTTCCTGAGTCGAAGATGATCCACCCGAGAGTTGTACACCGAGCTCCACCTCGAGCCGAGGCAACTAGGGCAATGAGATCGCTTGTCTAGATGCCCTAGGTTGTGTAGTAGAGATATATGGAAGTGTTTGTCTTTATGGGATCTTTTTCTCTCAACACATGAGATCAAAAGAAGAAATCAAGAGGAGGAAGAAGGAAGAGCTAGCAACCATGAGAGCTTTTCTTTTCTTCTCACAAGAATAAGAGAGAGAATGGGAAATGAATTATGAGCTAAAGAAATGAACCATGGTTGCAATAATGCAAAACTAACATCATTACCAATCTTTTCATGATAAAGTTGATGGCTACTAATTGAATTGACCATTTTCATAATCAAAAAGAAAAAGAAAATCCAAAGAAGAATGTAGACCTCTCATGAAGGTCAATGGTCAATTTCGGTCAACGGGTCAACAAAGTCAAGAGAGGTCATGGTGGTCAAATGGTCAATGCAATTAGCCATCACAAAATTATCACTAAAAGGATTAGTAAACAATGTCTCCGGCTCATAATGGTTTGGACCGAACGAATTGCCAAAGCCCTAATGAGGCTGCCACATAACGGTTTTGGCCGAACCAACTTCCAAAACCCTAATGAGGCACCTCCTCCTTCATCGCTCCTCAAAACTGTGCATACACACCCGCATCCACATTCCGTAGAATGCAAATGCATAGAAGACAAAACAAATCCATCCGTGCAATACTAGGATCCGGCTTAAACCAAAGCCCACTAGTATTGCCTGCCTGAACAGCATACGCACACAAGTGCACGTAAGTGATCGCTGCCCTGCTGTAAAACCATACGGCCTCTACACGTTTCGCTCAGTGCAGAGAAACTCTCTGTGTGGGACTCTAAAGACTCGACACTACGCTGGTAATGGGTTTAACCACAGACCGCAAGCGGCACTAGCAGTACATAACGGTCCCCAGGTAGATGTCGATAAGAAGGCCGATGAGGTAAACCCATCCGAACTCCTACTGAGCCTGTATGTGACAATCTCCGTACAGTCCGGTCTGTTCGTCTGATACATCGCAAGGCGGGCCTAGGGGGCGGTAAACGGCAGTCTCCTAATAGCGGTACAAGTCGTGTCGGAGTGTAGCCTAGAACACCCTGAGATAACACTGGAAACTACCAGTATATCTCGCTTGCCCTGGCCAGGGACTACTCGTGTAATGGCTCTCCTAGACACAGCGCGATGTCAACCCCCAATACCGGGAGAGACGAATCCTGTCTAACCGTCACTGCCTCCAAGTGCTTCGGGACTGTACCCAACTACTACCTGTTTGCATGACTCCTTTGAGCCGTGGTAGGGTAGTAATCTAAGTACAATGGGAACACACTCGAGGCGAAGTGACAGTGTCAAGTCGGCGGACTAAGCTGTACTCATGTCACCTGGGAGCTGATAACTGACGATAGGTATAATACCAACCAACAGTTCCCGATGAGTCCTGTCCAGTGTACTCGTAACCCAACGAGCACCCGCATACTATCTCCAGTACGACGTACTGATGGCTGTGGGACAGACCACCTCCCCTGCTGGGATAAGAAGTGCATACGCTAGTCTACTCCGGAGTATCGATGCCCTGTCTCGATAGTCCTACGACTAGGGACCTGTATAAGGATGTGCTTATAGATTACCCAGCCCCCACAAGTGTGACTGCCATCACAACGCTGGTAATCAAGCAAAGATCCTAAGGGCTCCACTAATTTGTATATAAGCGATATGCCAAAAGAAACGCATGCACATATTGAAGTAGAGACAAACCAAGTAGCATACTACCATTTTGAGCAAGACTGTCAATATAACTGTGAATATCCCAAGCTTCCATTAAGTAATATACAAGCTAGTATGATACAGTAATGGCCTCTAGGGCATATACACTAACAATCTCCCACTTGCACTAAGGCCATGTACTGGCGTATCGAAGACCTATCATCTCGATCAGCCGCTCGAACTGAGTCTGAGGTAGGGCCTTCGTGAGTGGATCTGCAGTGTTATCCTCCAAATTTACTCTCTTCACCTCGATCTCCCAGCGATCTACGATCTCCCTGATCAGGTGGTACCGCCTCAAAATGTGCCTGGACTTCTGATGGGACCTGGGTTCCTTCGCTAAAGCTATAGCTCCGTTGTTGTTGCAATACAGCGGTATTGGATCAACAATGGTAGGAACTACCTGAAGCTCCGCGAGGAACTTCTTCATCCAGACAGCTTCCTTTACGGCATCGCAAGCAGCTATGTACTCCGCTTCCATAGTTGAGTTAGCAACGGTCTCCTGCTTGGAACTCTTCCAGCAAACCGCCCCTCCATTGAGGGTAAAGACATAACCCGACATGGACTTGGAGTCATCCTTGTCACTCTGGAAGCTGGAGTCAGCAAAGGCCTCGATCTGGAGGTCTTTTCCGCCATACACCAAGAACATCTCCTTAGTCCTTCTCAGATACTTGAGAATGTTCTTTACCGATATCCAGTATTTCTCCCCTGGGTCCGACTGATACCGGTTTACAACGCTCAATGCGTATGCTACATCTGGTCTGGTACATAACATCACATACATTATAGAGCCTACCGCAGAAGCGTAGGGTATAATAGACATACAATCCCTTTCCAAATCAGTCTTGGGAGACATCTCTTTGAATTCTCCGAGTGTAGGGATGTTCTTTACACACACGTGGGGTTATATGATCAATGTTTCGATGAAAGGTTGGAACGAAAAATAAAGACGATGTTTTATTGAAGGATGATGTGATTTCTAATATTTTTTCATGACTATTAAGATAGGGCTCATGACAACTGAAAAGCTAGTATAGTTGGAAACTCTTATTTTCAAAGTCTCTCTTTTATGGTTCTTATCTTTATATGTAAATTTCACCCTCTTTCTTTTGTTATAGGATTTTGGGGGTGTAATCCGCTGAAAACCCTTAGGAGGCAACACTCCTCCTACTAGAGACACCTAGAGGTTTAACGGCTTGTTGCACATGCTCAGTACAATCGTGTTTGCCTACGAAAGTGTGCTTAGTTTTCTCCCTTCTTTTTCTCCTTCTCTTGAATAAACTAGTTTGCTCGGGACGATCAAAGATAAGTTTGGGGGTATTTGTTTAGTTGATAAAACTGCACTTTTATTATTACATTTTCCCTACAATTTACATATTTAAAAATAGGTCTTTATTATAATATATCATACACATGAGGGTTTATTTGTAAAAATACTATTTTCCATGTGTTGATATATTATAATTAGCATTTTGGTAGGAAAAATGTATATAATATTATTGACCTAATCCTAGTAGAACTAAGTCTACTAAATATTATTTGTTGAGTTGTTGTGCAGAATTTTCAGGTCTAAAATCAGGGAAATCAAGTTGTTAAAGCTAACCTGCCTAATTAAGAAATAAAAATTAAGAAATCAATTCTGGCAGCAGAAAAGAAAAGATTTCCAAATTCTGAAGGTTCCATGGATTGCCAAATGTCACAATGAGCCAGCCCCAGAAAAAAGATGAACGGATGAGATCAAAAGGCCGCGGATCCGCGGCCTTACCCACCCTTGAGCCGCGGATCCGCGGCATGATAGAGAGATTACATGCTGAAATTTTGGTAAATGAATCTAGCTAAATTTTACCTAATTTGGAAGCAAAGGTTTCTGGCTTTGGCATTATAAAAAGGGACCGAGAGTCTCTTAGAAAATTTATCAAGCCGAAAAGATCACGAAGTCCCAGACGCTCACGCATCCAGGCTGATCATCAACTGTTTGTCTACCTCTTTAGGAAAGATCGAGAAGCAACTAGTTTTGTAATCATTTTCTACGGAATAAAGTGTAGATTGTTCAAGTTGATTAATAAAGGTAGTTATTTTATTTAATTCTTTTGCATTATGTTTTCCCTCTCTGTTTTTCATCTTCTTCTTCCAACATGCGCGAGTAATTCTCCGCTTGTTAGGGTTTATAGGATTGGGGTTGGCTAATGGATGATGAACATCCCTAAACCCTTTTTAAGTCCTATAAAGTTTATGAACTTTATCAAAAGAATCATTAACATCCTAATCGGGCGCGCTAACAATTCTTTGTTAGTCCCGATCGCGATTAGAGATTAGATTAATGATTTGGTAAAGGATATATATGAACGGAGTTCCGTGTCAAGATAAGGGTTAAGAGTAGGATTCCTTTTCCCTCCAGAAACCCTAATCTACACGCATCACCGTCGTTCTAGTTTTAAATCTATTAAAGGATAAAAAGGGTAACTTTTAATTAATCGTTCATAACTAATAAATCCTAACGAACCCTACAAGCTTTCTTATTATATTAACTACATCTTTAAAATAATCTAGATCTATATTTTTGCATTCTTGCTTAACGTAGATCTAGAAACTTTTCACAAAATTCTTTATTCCTCCTCTCTTTTTCAACACATCTAAAGTAAGACTAAATGGTTCAACGTTTTCCTGAGGACGACCCGTACTCACCTCGGTCTAGCTACGCGCGACACCGTTCTGCTTGCGGTTAACTACTACAAACACTCTCTTTCGAACAAATCAATCAAATGGAGTCATTGCCGGGGATACGTGCGTAATTTTTTATTTTTACTATTTGTGTTGAATTCTTAGACAATTCATATCATTATTAACACAAAACTGCAAATTGCATATTTAACGATTTGTGCGTGAATTTTGCGAGGAAATCTGGAGTCACAGAATTGAGGAAAACAGAAGACAGAGACATTCATCGAGATCTAGAGGAGTACAGAAGGCTAAAGAAAAATTTTCATCACTTGATTCTTCCACCTCGCGGCGGAACCGCGGCACAAACGGCTTCCGGCGGCGGAATCGCGGCAGGTTAGAGGGATTAGGGCTACAGAACTCTCTGGTAAGATTCTCAACTCCTTCTCTCTCCTCTCAAATCCAATAAAATCTATTTTCTGCAAGATTCTTTGCAAAATAGCGCCGCTCAAAAATCTTTTTGCAAAAGTTTTGTGATTGGTTTTGTTTTTCATATTTTAATAAGGACTTTAAGGGGCGAAGACCAAATCAAGATTAGGTGGGGATTTCATCACCCTTCCTAAGCCCCACAAATCACAAACCGAGCATCTAGATCAACCCTTCTTTAATTTAAAAAATATCTAGACCAGACTCTAAGGACTGTCGCGCTCAATAAGGACAAAGGAAGGTCGTGTGTAATCTATTGTTTATCCGCATTACTTTTGTAGTGCCTAGACAAGTGTGTCAAAGGCTATTGGTTTTTAATTAGGCCCACTACTGTGGTTCCTTCCCACTTACCTGGCACTTACCTGGCTACAAGGGTAGTACAGAGGCGGTAGAGGATTGATCCTGCGGCTTGTCCTTTGGAAGTCTAGGAGCGGTCTAGAGACTGGACCTAGGTGACCTTAGTACTAGGGTTGCTTATGCATTTTAGAGTGATTTGTCTTGTGTCCCACTTTTTCAAAACAGACTAATTTTAAATCACACACGCTGCCACTTGCACTAAACCCGCTTAGTGCATGCTCGGCTGGACACGGGATCCTAGTGCCCGTCTTATCTGCGTTCCTGCTATCGACGCCGAAATCGGTACTTCTTCATCTTCTTTTCCCCCACCACACACCACGACCGAGATGGACGGCACTCCATCAGAATATAACACCATGCTGCCACCACCCGTAGGTGTGCAGAATCCACCTCGCATCTCTCTCCAAGAGAGAGGCTATCCTATCCGTGGTCCCCTTCCCACTTGTCTATCACTTCCACCACCTAACGGGGATAATTTTGAAATTAAACCCCACTACATCAATCTGCTGCCCAAATTTCACGGGCTTGAGTCGGAAGACGCGTACGTTTTCATCACCAAATTCGAAAACGTATGCGCAATGATGGGTACTTCACAATTGACTTTAGATGCTATGCGCTTACGTCTTCTCCCATTCACATTGTGCGACTTGGCAGAAAAATGGCTTTATAATACTGCCGTATACTCTATAACTAATTGGGATGAATTTGTCATAGCATTTCTTAAGAAGTTTTACCCAAACCATAAGACTGCCCATATTAGGAGCGAGATCAACCAGTTCACCCAGCTTCCCAATGAACCATTTTGGAAGTGCTTTGAACGTTTCAAAGATCTGCTTGTCCAATGCCCCCATCACGGAATACAAAGATGGGATTTATGTCGGATTATATATGAGGGCATTAATCCAGTGACAAAGCAGATGCTTGAAACAATGTGTCAATGCAATTTCATGTCTAAAAATGACGGTGAAGCTTGGAAGTATCTGGAAGACCTCGCTAAACACACTTCGCAGTGGGAAAGCGTAAGACCACCTTCATCTAGTGGAGGTGTTCATCAGCTCGATGTTTCCATCGCAGTAAAAGCCGAAATGGCAGCGATACAGAAGAAACTCGACGCTATTGAGAACAAATTCTCATCATTCTCCCTAAATCAGGTCACGCTTCCTAAGACCGTCTGTGGTTGCTGTTCGGATCCTTCATACTTAACGGAAGAATGTCCTATGAATGCATCGTTTCAAGCTAATGCTGCTTTTCAGCAGGGACCTAGAAACGACCCTTATTCTTCCACGTACAATCAAGGATGGAGGAATCATCCTAAGTTTGCTTGGAACCAAAACCAACAAAGCAATTATCAAAGTTCTCCTCCACAGCAACCACAACCATAGAATCAGCCCCCCTTTCAGTCACAGAATTTCCAAAATCCGGCCAATATTTCTACACCACAAGTGGCCAGTACTGACAACTCACTTGCACAAACTTTGGATATGTTCATGAAACAATCCATGCAATTTTCGGCTGAGATGAGGTCTTCTATTGATACCATAACGAAAAACTCCGCCTCCCATGGTGAGAGTATTAAATCATTAGAAAACCAAATCGCACAGTTAAACGCCGCAATGAGTGCGAGAGAGAAAGGGAAACTCCCATATCAACCCCTACCGAATCCTGGCCATTCACAAAATCATAATGTGAGTGCTGTTACTACGTTGAGATCGGGAAAAGTGCTGAATAACCGAGTGGGTGAGAATTGTGATGATAGTGACACCAATGATACCCCAGCTTCTTCTTCTTCCCCTAATTCGTCTAGTCTCCCACCTTCACCCGAGCATATTCTCCATTTTCCCCAAGGTTCGAACCCTTCGTCCATTTCGCCAAATCTATCTAAGTCGATTCCCACTCCAGTTTTGGGATCGAATCCGTCCCCACAATGCTCTCGAATGTTGGACCAAACCTTTATTGATAAAGCACCTTATCCAAACAGGTTAAGGGGCAACAGACCAAGTCCACAAATGGAGAAGATTGTGGAAATTTTTAAGCAAGTTAACATAAACATTCCTCTCCTAGATGCTATCCAACAAGTTCCGTCATATGCGAAAATCCTAAAGGATTTGTGCACTAGGAAGAGAAAAGTTCAAGTACCTAAAAAAGTTTTCCTTGTGAGTAATGTGAGCACTGCTTTTACACAACAACTACCCAAGAAACGAAAGGACCCCGGAAGTCCTACAATTTCAATTTCTATTGGGGGTAAAAATATCAATCGTGCTCTACTCGATTTAGGTGCTAGTGTTAACTTGCTTCTGTATTCTGGTTATGAGCAATTAGGGATCGGAGAGTTAAAACCTGCGCATTGCACTTTTCAGATGGCCGATCGATCTATCACCCAACCAAGGGGTGAGCTAGAGGATGTGTTAATCAAAGTCGGGGAATTCATATTCCCTGTGGACTTTATCGTTATAAATACACAACCTGTAGCAAACCCACGCAATCAAATCCCGGTGATACTCGGTCGACCCTTTTTGGCCACTTCCAATGCAGTAATCAATTGTAGAAACGGCTCTATGACCCTATCCTTTGCAAAGAAGTCAATTGAGCTTAACATTTACAAGTTGGGAAGTGAACCCTCCGAACCCTATACTTATGTGTGTTCTGTCGAATTAATGGATGTCGACAGCAGTGAATTTGATCAACCTCATGATACTGACTCTTTTCATATGTTGTTGTTTGACCCAACCATGTACTCTTCCACCGAGTTGTCCGGGTCAACATCTAACGCTGATGAGGAACATTTTATAGAGTTTGACGATCACCCCATTTTTTCTGATGACATTATTTTTCAGGGTATCGATGAAAGTTTTGAGGAAATTTTCGCTGATGAACTCGCATTTTTACAAGACACGGGTGTTGAGATGAATCAACTCCAAGATGAAGAAATTGGACCTCCACCCCTTCTTTTGGACAATCATGATAATGTGAGTAATCCATCATCACTATCACTGTGTCGTCTCTCCAAATTGAGACGCAATCCTTTTCCATCACACCTCTTATCACCTCCCCACTTCTTCACGTCGAAAGGTGACATGTTCTTCCACCAACCTCGGTGCTTCATCGATAAAATTTTTGAATGGTTGGTGTTGACTTTTGGTCTTTGTAAGGCTTTACTTTGACCAATAACTTTACCACCCAATGATTTTAATTGCTTAACATTATTTAACTCAAGTTTGGGGGGGGTATATTTTGGCTCTTGAAAGAAAATGAATTTTTATAAAATTATGAGCCAAAAATAAGTTTGGGGGAGGATTTCACTTGCATATATTCTTGCCTCCATTAATAATTCCTTCCAAGCTTACAGGTTTTTGTGATCCAGCAGATAGCAACAGTGAGGACACTGTTGAAAACAAGTTTGGGGGAGGTTTGTGCTTATTTACACATACTTTGCATTATACTATATATAAGCACAATTTTTTTTTATAATAAAAGAATAGAAAGTGAAAAATTACATCCAAAAGATAGGAATAGTTTAAAAAGACCAAGAAAATTAGAAGTTTTCTTAAACGAACTACTAATAAGTAGTTATGAGCTGTTGTCCCAAGGGTTAGTAAGATGAAGGAAGTCACTAATCTGAGGATAAAAATAAGTCTGAAAAATAGTTTCTATTCTGGAAGCCAAACATTTGAATATTGATACCCTACTATATGCACTTACACACGTCTTGAAACTCGGGATAGTAGAGCATACCTTGAAATGCTCTTGTCTAAAAGCCAAAGTATGAGGGAAATAAAAAATGAAGAAAATATAAAAATGGTGAAAAGAAAAAAATGAACACTGGTTTTGTATCGCCAAGGCAGCAATAAGAAATATAGCGAGGGTGCCTCTTCACCTAGTGCCCTAAGGCCATCTGGTCTAGGAGTCACTGCTAAGCCTTAGGTGGTGCAAGACGAGGAAAATATTATCACCTAATCAGCAAGCACATAAGTAATCGGTCGGTTAGTACCTCACGAAGTATTAACGGTCGTATGAAAATGTGTGAGCAAATCTAAGTATTCGTCAAATTAAAAAGTACTGAGGTAGATGGATAAGAGTATGATAGCTTGAATTGAATTCTCCGAGTGCAGGGATGTTCTTTACACACACGTGGGGTTATATGATCAATGTTTGGATGAAAGGTAGGAACGAAAAATAAAGACGATGTTTTATTGAGGGATGATGTGATTTCTAACATTTTTTCATGACTATTAAGATTGGGCTCATGACAACTGAAAAGATAGTATAGTTGCAAACTCTTATTTTCAAAGTCTCTCTTTTATGGTTCTTATCTTTATATGTAAATTTCACCCTCTTTCTTTTGTTATAGGATTTTTTGGGTGTAATCCGCTGAAAACCCTCAGGAGACAACACTCCTCCTACTAGGGACACCTAGAGGTTTAGCGGCTTGTTGCACGTGCTCAGTGCAATCGTGTTTGCCTACGAAAGTGTGCTTAGTTTTCACCCTTCTTTTTCTCCTTCTCTTGAATAAACTAGTTTGCTCGGGACGATCAAAGATAAGTTTAGGGGTATTTGTTCAGTTGATAAAACTGCACATTTATTATTACATTTTTCCTACAATTTCCATATTTAAAAAAGGTCTTTATTATAATATATCATACATATGAGGGTTTATTTGTAAAAATACTATTTTCCATGTATTGATATATTATAATTAGCATTTGGTAGGAAAAATGTATATAATATTATTGATCTAATCCTAGTAGAACTAAGTTTACTAAATATTATTTGTTGAGTTGTTGTGCAGAATTTTCAGGTCTAAAATCAGGGAAATCAAGTTGTTAAAGCTAACCTGCCTAATTAAGAAATAAAAATTAAGAAATCAATTCTTGCAGCAGAAAAGAAAAGATTTCCAAATTCTGAAGGTTCCATGGATTGCCAAATGTCACAACGAGCCAGCCCCAGAAAAAAGATGAACGGATGAGATCAAAAGGCCGTGGATCCGCGGCCTTACCCACCCTTGAGCCGCGGATCCGCGGCATGATAGAGGGATTACATGCTGAAATTTTGGTAAATGAATCTATGCTAAATTTTACCTAATTTGGAAGCAAAGGTTTCTGGTTTTGGCATTATAAAAAGGGACCGAGAGCCTCTTGGAAAATTTATCAAGTCGAAGAGATCACGAAGTCCCAGACGCTCACGCATCCAGGCTGATCATCAACTGTTCGTCTACCTCCTTAGGAAAGATCGAGAAGCAACTAGTTTTGTAATCATTTTCTACGGAATAAAGTGTAGATTGTTCAAGTTGATTAATAAAGGTAGTTATTTTATTTAATTCTTTTGCATTATGTTTTCCCTCTCTGTCTTTTCATCTTCTTCTCCCAACATGCGCGAGTAATTCTCCGCTTGTTAGGGTTCGTAGGATTAGGGTAGGCTAATGGATGATGAACATCCCTAAACCCTTTTTAAGTCCTATAAAGTTTATGAACTTTATCAAAAGAATCATTAACATCCTAATCGGGCGCGCTAACAATTCTTTGTTAGTCCCGATCGCGATTAGAGATTAGATTAATGATTGTTTTGGTAAAGGCTAGATATGAACGGAGTTCCGTGTCGAGATAAGGGTTATGAGTGGGATTCCTTTTCCCTCCAGAAAGCCTAATCTACACGCATCACCATCGTTCTAGTTTTAAATCTATTAAAGGATAAAATGGGTAACTTTTAATTAATCGTTCATAACTACTAAATCCTAACGAACCCTACAAGCCCTCTTATTATATTAACTACATCTTTAAAATAATCTAGATCTATATTTTTGCATTCTTGCTTAACGTAGATCTAGAAACTTTTCACGAAATTCTTTATTCCTCCTCTCTTTTTCAACACATCTAAAGTAAGACTAAAAGGTTCAACGTTTCCCTGAGGACGACCCGTACTCACCTCGGTCTAGCTATGCGCGACACCGTTCTGATTGCGGTTAACTACTACAAACACTCTCTTTCGAACAAATCAATTACCCTGCAATCCTTCTTCCTATGTTCATTCCCGTAACAATAGGAACATTCCTCTTTTACTACATCTATTCCCGAAACTTCTGCCCTTCCCTTTCTTTCCACTTTCCTGGTTTCCTTCAGGGTAGTAGGTAGAGGCTGTTGAACTAAGTCAGCATCTGATCCGTTCTTCAACGTGGTCTTCAGGTCCGTGAGCTCAAAAGAGCTGGTCTCTGTAAGGACGTTGCCCCTACAGATGACCCGATAGCCAACCTCGCTGGAAGCAATTCGTTCGAGGTCTCATATCTTGCGATACGAGATTGCTCTCCATATAAATCTTTATTATGGAGGAAGATAGAAACTAAGTCCATCTTCTCGTGCTGCCCCTGGTATGCACCATCAATTGAGGCTAACACGAGGCACTTGGTTTTCGCACATTCCTTTTCCGATGTCTTACGGATATGAATATCCGTGACAGGGGAAGCTGGACCTGAGACGGCAGGGGTTGGATTAGTTAAGGGGTGTCCCAGCTTGTCATGGGCAATGGACATCTGGACAGACCTTTGCCAGTCATAACAGTCAGATTCAGTCATTTTATTATCTAGATGTAACCTAGGTGCGGTCACTGGGTCGCTGCAATTAAGAGAGAGAGAAGAAAACACTCAGCATGATGCTCTTGCAAGTTTAGATTGGTTTTTAATTTATCTAAACAGGATGGCTCCCACTGTCTCTCGAATCCCTCCTCAAACCATAAAGGAAGAATTAGTCGGGATCAATCTCACCGTACAATACTTGCTTAACCGTTCAGCCAGGCCAGTGTCGATACTTCGAGGGAGGTTTTCCAACGCTTTCGCGAAGTTCTTTAATTAAGTAACCTCTTTTACCTGGGGGCATAGCCCCGCTAACACCTTTCTAGACACCTACTTGGTTTATAGCATTGATCGTTAAGTGAGAAAGTTCCCGAGGAGTAGCATATACTCACAGTAGGATCGGGATCCAAATATCATCGCGTGACAAAACTGAAGGAATCCTACCAGAATCATCACACTCCAAATGGTATGCAACACTAGCAAGTTTCAGTACTTTTGAAACTCCCGATGTGGATTTTTGCCCCATGCTCTTATGTCCTTGACGAAGGACAACATATCATAAGTCACATGTCAAGTTCTACCCGTCATTGTCCAGGTTAATTTGAACCCACCCGTACATACCCTTGACGAAGGCCAAAATAGTAGTACGACTGTCCCAAACCAACGCATCTATCTATGCTACAGATAAATATTCTGCAGCTACCAATCACTATGCCTTGGCGAAGGTCAAAATACATAGCTTGAATACTACTGAATATTTAACTGAAATGACGGAGGGCTACGAATGGTTTTGGCGAAACCGTGAACGTAGTGAACTTGATATAATCGATGGAACGAGATAGCTTTTAAAAGGTGTGGTTCAAGCTCCGCATTTAAAAGTTGGTTTTTGAAAAGAACCGAGTGGTTTTGAAAGTGTTCCAACGACTTTTACTTGGTTTATTTTCTTGCATTAATTCCAATGCGTCCCATCATTTAATCCTACCATTGCAGAAAGCAACCAAAATATGGCGTACGCTTATACCATCCGCATTCGCCACGGGGTCCCGTCATCACCCGTTAGGTTACTTAACTAACGACAGAGCGGGGGCTGGACTAGCACGGATGCAAAACATAAGCAACACCTAAATAGATATCATATATAGATATATAGCAATGATAGCCAATTCAGATCACAGATGAACACTTTAGATATACTAGGAATCCGCAATTCGTTCGAGCCTGCAACGAAAAGCGGATTACACGGTCGTGATGAATAGCCAAACCTCACCCTAGACTCCTACGGGTGCGGCAAACTACCCGCCGAGTACCCGAAGCGAAGCAACCTCCCTCAACCCGTGAGTAGGCCACTCGGCACTTCGAGATACCCAGTAGTTTGTGCATCTCTCCTTGGGTCTATCCTAGGAGCAAAAACAGTAAAAAGAAATTATACAATGACGGCTACAACCCCGACCCGGTTGTGCGGCCATACAAATAATATTACATCAATTTACAAATTTTACAATGAATGAAAGAAAAAGAAACTCTCATCTCACATCCACCCCGGCTATTCATCCGCGACAATCCAACGAGTTCATATACACAAACCATCAACATTACAGATCACAGATATGCATAACCCCCACTAATCGACTTATAGCGATTAGTAGACATTCAATTCATATATCACAGCACAGATAAAATTCATTAGCCAAAGTGTACGGAATATCGATCAAAATACGAATTTGTAACCACCCCAAAAAGTCAATTTGTTCTCTGGAAAATCTGGGTAGAAACAACATGTATTAAAAATCCCAAAACAGACAACTAAGCACACTGCACCAAACTCGGTCCACGGCTGAGTCAACCCGGCCGCGGATCCGCGGCAAGAAGCATGTTCTTGCCGCGGAACCACGTCGCTTTGACCGGTTCAGTGGACCGTTTTTGGTGTGTGTCTTTAGAAAACCCTGAGCCAATTTTTCATGTATGTTAAATTATTTTTTGAACAGTATAAAAAATCGGCAGAAAGTTAAATTTTCTGGACTTGTTTTGCGAATTTTTTCCGATCGATATTCTTAACACTTTGCTAACTTACTAGTTTATGTTTAGCTAGGCTCTGATACCACTGTAAGTCCACGTTGCTCATCCCGGTTCTTACGGGGAGGCGGAAACGGCGAAAAACAATAATTTAGCGCAAGGCAACATGGACAAAACGCCGGATCTTTGCTAAACTAGAAACTAGCAAACTACAAAAGGCTTTAACTACTATGCCGTAGAAATTATACCTCACGAAACTGGTCCTTCGGGTCTTCATTCCGCTGTCCCGCTCGTCCATCCAAGCTCCAAGGAACGATCCTGATCTTGGTCACCTCTGCGGCCTTCTTGAGTCGAAGACGATCCACCTGAGAGTTGTACACCGAGCTCCACCTCGAGCCGAGGCAACTAGGGCAACGAGATCGCTAGTCAAGATGCCCTAGGTTGTATAGTAGAGATATATGGAAGTGTTTGTCTTTATGGGATCTTTTTCTCTCAACACATGAGATCAAAAGAAGAAATCAAGAGGAGGAAGAAGGAGGAGCTAGCAACCATGAGAGCTTTTCTTTTCTTCTCACAAGAACAAGAGAGAGAATGAGAAATGAATTATGAGATAAAGAAATAAACCATGGTTGCAATAATGCAAAACTAACATCATTACCAATCCTTTCATGATAAAGTTGATGGCTACTAATTGAATTGACCATTTTCATAATCAAAAAGAAAAAGAAAATCCAAAGAAGAGTGTAGACCTCTCATGAAAGTCAATGGTCAACTCCGGTCAACGGGTAACCAAAGTCAAGAGAGGTCATGGTGGTCAAATGGTTAATGCAATTAGCCATCACAAAATTATCACTAAAAGGATTAATAAAAAATGTCTCCGGCTCATAATGGTTTTGACCTAACGAATTGCCAAAACCCTAATGAGCCTGCCACGTAACGGTTTTGGCCGAACCAACTGCCAAAACCCTAATGAGGCATCTCCTCCTTCATCGCTCCTCAAAACTGTGCATACACACCCGCATCCACATTCCGTAGAATGCGAATGCACAGAAGACAAAATAAATCCATCCGTGCAATACTAGGATCCGGCTTAAACCAAAGCCCACTAGTATTGCCTGCCCGAACAGCATATGCACACAAGTGCACGTAAGTGATCGCTGCCCTGCTGTAAAACCATACGGCCTCTACACGTTTCGCTCAGTGCAGAGAAACTCTCTGTGTGGGACTCTAAAGACTCGACACTACGCTGGTAATGGGTTTAACCACAGACCGCAAGCGGCACTAGCTGTACATAACGGTCCCCAGGTAGATGTCGATAAGAAGGCCGATGAGGTAAACCCATCCGAACTCCTACTGAGCCTGTATGTGACAATCTCCGTACAGTCCGGTCTGTTCGTCTGATACATCGCATGGCGGGCCTAGGGGGCGGTAAACGTCAGTCCCCTAATAGCGGTACAAGTCATGTCGGAGTGTAGCCTAGAACACCCTGAGATAACACTGGAAACCTACCAGTATATCTCTCTTGCCCTGGCCAGGGACTACTCATGTAATGGCTCTCCTAGACACAGCGCGATGTCAACCACCAATACCGGGAGAGACGAATCCTGTCTAACCGTCACTGCCTCCAAGTGCTTCGGGACTGTACCCAACTACTACCTGTTTGCACGACTCCTTTGAGCCGTGGTAGGGTAGTAATCTAAGTACAATGGGAACACACTCGAGGCGAAGTGACAGTGTCAAGTCGGCGAACTAAGCTGCACTCATATCATCTGGGAACCGATAACTGACGATAGGTATAATACCAACCAACAGTTCCCGACGAGTCCTGTCCAGTGTACTCGTAACCCAACGAGAACCCGCATACTATCTCCAGTACGACGAACTGATGGCTGTGGGACAGACCACCTCCCCTGCTGGGATGTGAAGCGCATACGCTAGTCTACTCCGGAGTATCGATGCCCTGTCTCAATAGTCCTACGACTAGGGACCTGTATAAGGATGTGCTTATAGATTACCCAGCCCCCATAAGTGTGACTGCCATCACAACGCTGGTAATCAAGCAAAGATCCTAAGGGCTCCACTAATATGTATATAAGCGATATGCCAAAAGAAACACATGCACATATTGAAGTAGAGACAAACCAAGTACCATACTACTATTTTGAGCAAGACTGTCAATATAACTGTGAATATCCCAAGCTTCCATTAAATAATATACAAGCTAGTATGATACAGTAATGGCCTCTAGGGCATATACACTAACAGAGACACTAGTAAGTGTGGAGGGGGTCGTTACAACTGTTTTTCCTGCCACGGAGCTCCCATCGGTGATTTCCGTTCCCCGGTGCTTGCTCCCCCGCAAGAGGCATCTTCGTTGGCCGCAGATTCAATGGATCTTTCTGGAGACGGCCCGGAGCCTAGGGAATAGGTAGTCGAGGCTACCGTCCTTCCGTTAGAGCCTGTAGTGGCGGCCACTGCTCCTCGATCGGAAGTTATTATACCGGCCCACGTCCCCGATGATATGCCTGGGGGCATGGAGGAGGCCGCCGAAGCTGCTATCCCTCCAGTCCAAATTGGGAGAGACATCGAAGGTATCCTTCTATATTTTATTTTGATAATCTCTCCATTATATGAACCTTTCTGTCTTTTCAGAATTGCGCGGGTTGGCACCGTTTATTGCTGATCTGTTTCCTAGGAAATCTTTTCAACGTCGGCTGGAGATGGCTGCTCCGCAGGCAATATCCCCTCAACGCATAGTCATATCTTCCGGGCAAGGTCATTGTTGTTCGCCTTCTTCACGACATTATCATTATTCCATATAACGATACTGATGTTTTCTCCAGTTCTGGAGGCCGCTGACGAAGTTGAGATTCTTGACGGGCCTGGGGAGCCTTCAAACCCTTCTTGCATGACCGTGGGTAAGTAAAGTTTTAATGTTGTTCCATTCGCTCTTTACTTATGAATCTCGCTAATTTTTTCTATGAATCTTAACAGCTTTTCTAGTTCTTACCACGCTGGAATCTCGCATCGTGATGCCGCCCAGCCCCTATGCTCTACGTGCCTCGGAACGGATGGTAACTTTAAGCCTTCACTCCTTGTCAGCTCTGATTGAAGACCTTCGTGCTGGCAGTCTGATCACGGCCGAAGCATTTTCCGCTGAAGCCAACGGTTCTCTTCCCTTTCTTTCTACTTGCCATAGTGAGACCTTGGTGCAAGTCTGGGTTGAGTTCTGTCGTCAGGTGGAGGCTTGCTTGCATATTCTTGAATCTACATGCCTTCCCTCAGAGGTTGTAGCTGCGAAGGAGAGCTTGCGGGGGCTGATCGAACGATGCGCCTCAAATATGCTGTCATGCGAGAAGAGGCTCAGCCAAAAGTTTTCGGAGAGGGAGCTGGCTTCCAAAGCGCTGCGGGAACTTCAAGCTAATCTTACGACCAAGACCACTCGGGCATATTATCTTTGGCGAGGGCTTCAAGAGGCTATCAAGGAGGTGGTAGCCATTGATAAGGTCGCCATTTTCACTCACGAAATGGTCGAAGCTCATAAGGTTACTGAAAAAGAGCTTGAAAGTCGGCTTGCCTCATACCAGGCCCAACAGGCTTAAGCTGAGGCCCGTATTTTGACGATAATGAATCATGAAGCCGAGGCCTATCGGAAAAAGGATGAACTGGTAAACTTATTGAATCATCCGCCGTCTTGAAGAATTGTATATATATATATATATATATATATATATATTCTTCTTTTGTACATACTCCTGAATGAGAGTATTTTTTTGATTCTTTCATAAATTGTACTTTGTATTCACTTTAATTCATGAATAAAAGACATGTTTTGTTTCACGATGGTGTGTCCCTTTTAGTAAATGCATTTTATGGATAATCTATTTTGATCTCCTTATAAGACAGCGATGGCTTAGGAGTCAGGGTTAGGATCTACCTCCTAAGACTTTTCAACTTTATGAGCCGTGAGGGTCTAATAAAGAATTTTCTCCCTACAGGTCGAGAGGATCCCGTAGGTGTAATTTCTTCTTAAGAATCGTGAGGATTCCTAAGTGCGTTTTCTCTTGAGAGTCGTAAGGATCTCACAAAAGAGTTTTCTCCCATACGAGTCGTGAGGACCCGTAAGTGATGGATGAGGTTGACATTATCCGCATTTTACGGAGTCAGGGGTCGCTCTGGCCATTTCCCACGGGGTCAAGATTGACTTTAACCGTGTTCTATGGGACTTGGAGGTGCTCTGGATGCTTCTCACGGGGTCAGGATTGATATAAGCCGTGTTCTGCAAGGACCAGGATCCGCTCTGGACGTTTTCCACGGGGCCAGGATTGACATTGGCCGTGTTCCACGAAACTAGGATTTTCTCTGGATGCTTCCCACGCGGTCAGGATTGACATAAGCCGTGTTCCGCAAGGACTAGGATCCGCTCTGGACGTTTCCCATGGGGTCAGGATTGACATAGGCCGTGTTCCACGAAACCAGGATTTGCTCTGGATTCTTCCCACGGGGTCAGGATTGACATAGGCCGTGTTCCGCAAGGACCGTGATCCGCTCTGGACGTTTCCCATGGGGTCAGGATTGACATAGGCCATGTTCCACAAAACCAGGATTTGCTCTGGATGCTTCCCACGGGTCAGGATTGACATAGGCCGTGTTCCGCAAGGACCAGGATCCGCTCTGGACGTTTTCCACGGGGTCAGGATTGACATAGGCCGTGTTCCACGAAACCAGGATTTTCTATGGATGCTTCCCACAGGGCCAGGATTGACATAGGCCATGTTCCGCAAGGACCAGGATCCGCTCTGGACGTTTTCCACGGGGTCAGAATTGACATAGGCCGTGTTCTACGAAACCGGGATTTGCTTTGGATGCTTCCCACGGGGTCAGGATTGACATAGACCGTGTTCCGTAAGGACCACGATCCGCTCTGGACGTTTTCCACGGGGTCAGGATTGACATTGACCGTGTTCCACGAAATCAGGATTTGCTATGGATGCTTTCCACGGGGTCAGGATTGACATAGGCCGTGTTCCGTAAGGACCAGGATCCGCTCTGGACGTTTTTCACGGGGTCAGGATTGACATCGGCCGTGTTCCACAAAACCAGGATTTGCTCTGGATGCTTCCCACGCAGTCAGGATTGACATAGGCTGTGTTCCACAAGGACCGGGATCCGCTCTGGACGTTTTCTATGGGGTCAGGATTTACATTGACCGTGTTCCATGAAAGCAGGATTTCCTCTGGATGGTTCCTACGGGGTCAGGATTGATATAGGCCGTATTCCGCAAGGACCAAGATCCGCTCTGGACGTTTTCCAGGGGGTCAGGATTGACATTGTCCGTGTTCCACGAAACCAGGATTTGCTCTCGATGCTTCCCACGGGGTTAGGATTGACATAGGCCGTGTTCCGCAAGGAGCAGGATCCTCTCTGGACGTTTTCCACGGGGTCAGGATTGACATAGGCCGTGTTCCACGAAACCAGGATGGGTTGACTCTCGGTTGCCTGTGCATCGTGGAGTCATGGAATTGGGAATTTTGCCGCAGCTCGGATTTTTTGATGTTGCGTATGTTGTAATGAGTCGAATGTTGAGATGATCTCCAGGCTGTCTGTGAACCATCGAGATGTGTCTTCTTTTTCTGATGGAGCCTGGTGGGAAGGTATGGTTCCCTCTTTATTTGTGCCCCTGGATTGTATACATGGATCGATGTGATCTCACCTGTAGGGCAAAAGTTTCATTTTATATATTTTTTTCTTTCCTTGATGCTCTATCATTTCAGCTTTTATGTCGCGAAAGTCGCGATTGCCCAATCATTTCGGCTATTTTTCGCGGTGCCCAGTCATTTCGGCTATTTGTTTTATTTACTCGCTGCTTTTTATTGCGAGCTGCCCAATCATTTCGGTTATTTTGTATGCATACATTTTTACTTGCTGATTTGCAAGTTGCCCAATCATTTTGGCTATTTCATATGCATTTGTGGCTCGCTGGCTTTTCACTGCAAGTTTGGGATTTGATACCGATTTAGGCATCAGCATCGCTACTACTGGGATATTGCCAGGAGCGAATCATCATTTGCCTCTGTCGATGTCAAACAAAGGTGGCTTAGCAAACAGTGTAAGGATCCCGTTGACTAAGGCTTTTGACTTCATGAGCCGTAAGGGTCTCATAAAGGTGTTTCACCCTACGAGTCGTGAGGATCTCGTAGGTGCATTTTCTTCTTAGGAATCGTGAGGATTCCAAAGTGTGTGTTCTCTTATAAGTCGTAAGGATCTTACAAAAGTGTTTTCTCCTTGCAAGTTGAGAGGACCTACAAGTGTTTGTTCACCGTGTGAGCATATCCCTAGTCGCTGGTGGGACCCTGTTAGGGAAATGTTCATTCGTGCCCGTGGATTGTATACAAGGGTCAACATTGAACCGTTTGTAGGGAAAAATTGGAGGTATGACTGCTTAAGAACAGGTTCAGATCCCTGTAGCTTATGGTTTTTGAATCGTATGAGCCGTGAGGGTCTCAAAGGGGAATTCTCCTTACGAGTCGTGAGGATCTCATAAGTGTAATTTCTCCTCAGGAATCGTGGGGATCCTTAAGTGTGTTGCTCCTTTGTGAGTCGTAAGGATCTCACACAGGTGGTTTCTCCTTACAGGGTCGAGAGGACCTTGCAATTGTCTTTTAACGAGATTGCGCCCTTTCGAGTTTTCACAAAACTCGCCGGTAGCCCTGCTGTTTTTACTCACGGAGCCCTTTGGGGTTTTCATCCGTGCCCATTTTGCTTATGGACATACCTTTTTCTTTTTCTCCTTTTTTTTATTTTATTATTATTTTTTTGTGTCAGCCTTGGGATGCTGCGGTCCGTAGTAGTTTATCGACGTCTCGGTCAACAGCCAGTTTTAGGACATAGTGGTCCATTGTTAGTTTAAGGACGTTTTTGTCCGTCGCCAATTTTAGGACATAGTGGTCCATCGTTAGTTTAAGGACATTTCGGTCCGTCGTTAGTTTAAGAACATTTTGGTCCGTTGTTAGTTTTAGGACATTTCGGTCCGTTGTTAGTTTTAAGACATTTCGGTCCGTTGCCGGCTACTACTTATAGAGTTTTGGGCTTAGGAAGATAGCGAGCGGGCATAGGCATCCTCATCTATCATTGACCTAGGCCGTGACTCATTAGGCATAGTATTTTTTTAGGAAGCGACCGTTTATTGGCCTGAAAGGTCTTTCACCATGCATGTCCATGAGTAGATAGGCTCCACCCTGGTAAACCCTGTCTATGATGTACGGGCCTTCATAGTTCAGCTCGAATTTCCCCCGTTTGGCGCGATTGGGGATCATAGGTCTTTTGACCACCAGCACGAGTTCGCCTTGGCGGAATGTTCTCAGCCTAGCCAATCTCATATGAGCACGTCATCTTTGCTTTATAAGCCTCCAGATTTTATTGCGCCATGAGCCGGGTTTCATCAAGGGCATCGAGCTCCTCAAGCTGAAGGTGTGCATTTTCATCGTCTGTTAGCTTGTAGTGAACCGCCACTCGTAGAGAGGGTAACTGTATCTCAAGGGGGAGTACCACTTCTGTGCCGAATACCAATGCATACGACGTTGCGTTTGTGGCCGTTTTGAACGTAGTTCGATACACCCAGAGAGCTTCATGCAGTCTCTCGTGCCAGTCCTTCTTATATCGAGACACCGTCTTTTTCACGATCTTCATCAAGGTTTTGTTGAAAGCCTTAGCTAGACCGTTAGCTCGGGGATTATAGACTGAAGAGTATTGATTGTTAGCGATTCTGCGTGTTCAAGTTTAGTTAATTACCGCAATCAAAACGGTTTCGCTTGTAGCTAGCCGGTTGAGTACGGGTCGTCCGCAGGGAGATGGGAATCTTTTTCTACGTGCTTTAACGAGTTAAGTCCAGTTTTCCAGATTTGTTTGTGATTAACTAAGTGTTAGAATGATATGTAAAGAGAGCTTGTTAGGGTTAGGATTAGGTTAGTTTGAGTTAGGAGTCGCTCACTTCTTTCGTTGCCACTCTTAATATCGGTGTTACGGTAATCGGCAACAACAGGGATTAGCACGACTAGGAAGCAACTTGCGAGTATAAGCTAGGCTTTCCAACGCTTAAGTTCTTCCTTTTGGTGTTTGTCCGTCCGTTCTTGGCTCTTAGCCATAACCTCCGGTTAATTCAACCACAACCGGTCTCACTACGGAATCACCGCTATCATGTAGGATAGGGTGCCGTAAGGAGCGGATTGTGGTTCAATTAACGGAAGTCGATTTAAGATGTTGGGCAAGGAAAGAGTGAGAGAGATTTCCTTCTCTCAAACTTCCCTTATCCTACCCTAACAAGTATGAAACTACTCACACATCATAATGAAAAGAAAACAAAACAAAAGAGGAAGATAGAAAAAAAGAGATTAGAAGATAACAACTAGCTATTTGCGACCTCACCTTGGCAAGGATCAAGCGTAAACGTCATGGTTGTTTAAGGATAAAGGAAAAGAGAAAAGAAAGAAACAACAAGAAATAACAACAACTAAGTTAACAAATGAAACTTACAAGCAATAATAATTTAACTAAAGAACAAGACAAGATATAATAACAAAAGGAACTTCTTTATTCATCATTCTTCACTCACAAAAGCTCACTACAAGTTTTTCAATGGAGAAGAGATGAGAAGAGAAAGAAGAAACAAGTATTCTAAACCTAGAAAAATACAAGATTATGCACAATTGGCTTCACAAGGTTCTGGGCTATTTATAGGCAGGGAAATGGAAATCTAGGGCAAAATTCTACATGTACATAGAAATACCAAAATACCCCTGAAGTCCCAGCCTCTGTTGCCATAGTACGGCCGCGGTTCCGCGGCCTAAGCCTGCTAGTGCCGCGGAACCGCGGCGTTTTGGGGGAATTGGCTTCTCGTCTTTTCTGTGATTCTTAGTGTTGATGTTTGGGTCATTTTGGTACACTTTGTTTCTCAGAATCTCTCCATATTTCTTTCAGATTTGCAGCATGTCAAAAGGTGATTTGATGTGGATCTTTTTGTCATGATTTCCTCGAGCTCCGCGTAGATTTCTTGGATCTTGTGTTGCCATAGAGCCTTGTGCATGAAAATGACATCGATTTGCCATTTTGTCTCTTAAACTGGTGTGTGGCAACAGACGGATAAAGAGCGGAGACCCGTGTTTTATCTGTGGTTGGCAGGAACCCGGGTTTTGTCGTGTTTTTCCATGAATTTCATCGTTTTAGAGCCGAGAACCTGTATCCTGCAATTGACTAGCAAACACAGCTCAAGAGTACCTACCGATAAGCAATGTGATAAAAATTGGGCGGTATAAAAATGCAAAAATCTGATATGAACAAATACCCCCAAACTTATCATTTGCTCGTCCCGAGGAAAGCCAATTTATTCACAAAAAATTTCCTAACCTCACTTTCGCAGGGAACGCGATTGCACTGAGCATGTGCAACAAGCCGTTAAACCTCTAGGTGTCCCTAGTAGGAGGAGTGTTGTCTCCTGAGGGTTTTCAGCGGATACTACCCACAAAATCCGGTCAAGCTAGTTTTGCAAAATAACTATGATTCAAACCCTAAAGTTTTGTTTCAGAAAATAACAAATCTATGATCCCAAGTCTAGATTATCAAACCCTTATTTTTCACACCTCACTTCTTATTTAACTACAGATTTTATATGTCTTTACGTGCAGTGCAAATAGTGTCGTTAAGTTTCCAGAAGGATCGATTTACGTCATCATGTCACACAATAAAGCCCAGATAAAAATTTTGAAAGGATCACATAAGTTTTATAAAGAGTTAAGCATTTTTCAAGTTTCGTTTTCCAGTAAAGTTTCAACTTTAGAATTTCTATCTTCCTTAACAGGAAACTAGGTCTTATTTTTCACTCCACCTTGTTCTTGTTTTCATTTCATACACACCTCTGTGAACGTGCAATAGTCTTTATCATAGAATAAAACCTTCATATCTCCGCTAATTTTTTTTTATAAAAGCCTGTCTTTTATGAAGATTATTCTCACACAAAGAACCGTTAGGAATTTTAACTCGGAGAGAACACTTGCTTGACTTTGTTTTAATCTGGACTTTCTAGGCTTCTTAGCGAGCTTTGGGCCAATGCACCCAAACCAGTTGGCTTTAGGGCATTAGGTGTAGAAACACCCAGCGGACTTAATTACTCAAGTTACCTAGGTCCACAAACAAAAGGCAGTTTGGCGTGAAAATCATGATGATTTAATACGAACGGAGATATAGCCGGCAGTTCAATTATTTTTTTGGATAAAAGATGTGTTTAGTGGGTTTTGGTGTGTAATCATTCCAATCAAGTTCCAGATGGGTTATTTTTCAGACTTAATTCCAATTAAGGCATCAATAACATTCCTTCATATTCACTCACTTCATAAACTATTCTTGATATTACTTATTTCCGAACAGACCTATTTGATCCTCAGAAAATCATTTATCCATTTAAAAGTTTTTCGACATAAAAGACTTGTCATCTAATTCCCAAAAACTCACGGCACGTGTAGTGTGATGTAAAGACGTATATCAGCTATAGTTAACTTCAAAGGAGAGTTATCTTTCAGGTTTTCAAAATCTAAACATAAGATTTAGTTATTCTTATTTTATCAAACAAAACCGTCGAAATGTTGAATCAGAGTCCTCCCATTAGCTAACTTGACAAAAAAGCTTTTATGTTTTTAGAAATTTTTTAGATTTTTATGGATTTTATGGATTTTAATATGCAGATGCAGAATATACATATGAATGCGAAGGTAAGAAATGCGTACCGAGCGTACCCCCAAACTTAAACTGGACAGTGTCCTCACTGTCATTGCATGAAGAGATCATTTGAAGGGTCCAGATTGTCGGTTAGATATACACAAAATTTTTATTTTTTATTTTTTATTTTTTTATTTTTTTATTTTTTTTATTTTTTGTTTTTTTAGAAAAGAAAAGAAAAGCAAAAATGGAAAAGAATATCCACAAAAATATACAAAATGGTATATATATACCCCCAAACTTATTTGGAACAGTGTCCACTGTTCTTGGCTGGATGACCGAAGTTTGGTGGTAGGCAGAGGAAGATCATGCAGGGTAAACCGGCTCCTGTAAGAACAGGAGCTCCTCTGTTGGTTCGGCGCTAAGGTACGGTTTAAGTCGGTGTCCGTTCACTTTGAAAAATGAACCGTCCTTTGGATTTTCCAAATCCACAGCGCCATGCGGATACACATTCCGCACAAAATACGGCCCTTTCCAGCGAGATCTGAGCTTTCCTGGATGGAAGTGAAGTCGGGTGTCGTAAAGTAGTACCTGCTGACCAGGTACGAAAGTTTTGCGCAAAAGGTGTTTATCGTGAAACACCTTCGTTCGTTCTTAACGACAACCGCGTTATCGTAAGCCTCATCCCTAAGCTCGCTTAATTCGTTCAACTGCAGCTTCCGATGGCTGCCCGCATCTTCGAGAGACAGATTCAACTCCTTTATCGCCCAAAATACGCGATGCTGTATTTCGACAGGTAGGTGGCAAGCTTTTCCGTACACAAGCCGATAGGGAGACATGCCAAGGTCGGTCTTATAAGCGGTTCGAAATGCCCAAAGGGTATCAGTGTGTTTTAGCGACCAATCCTTACGGTTCTTGGAAACCGTCTTCTCCAGTATCTGCTTGATTTGCCGATTTGAAACTTCGGCCTGCCCGTAGGTTTGGGGGTGGTAGGGCGTAGATAGCTTATGATTAATGGAGTATTTCTGCATCAAGGCCTCGAAAGTTTTGTTGCAGAAATGACTTCCATTCTCGCTAATGATCGCTCGGGGGTGCCCAAAACGGGAGAAAATGTTTTCCTTAAGAAACCTAACGACAACCTTGTTGTCGTTAGTCCGGCTGGGCATAGCCTCGACCCATTTAGAGACGTAATCAACAGCGAGAAGGATGTACAAGTTCCCAAAAGTGCTGGGAAACGCCCCATGAAATCTATCCCCCAAACGTCGAAAATCTCCACAACCAAGATCGGTTGGAGCGGCATCTCGTTCCTCCGGGATATCCGGCCCAAGTGTTGGCACCGGGAGCAAGTCTTGCAATAGTCATGAGCGTCTTTGAAGAGTTGTGGCCAGTAGAAACCACATTGCATGATCTTCTCAGCTTTCTTTTTGGGGCCAAAATGCCCGCCACACGCTTGGTCGTGGAAAAATGACAGCACACTCTTGAATTCCTCATTAGGGACACACCGACGAATAATCTGGTCGGGACAGTACTTGAACAAATAGGGTTCGTCCCAGTAAAAGTGTTTTACTTGGGATAAGAAGCGAAGTCTGTCCTGACTTGACCATTCAGTCGGTAGTAATCCCGTGGCCAAATAGTTCACAATATCTGCGAACCAGGGTTCGCAAGATACTGTCAAGAGCTGTTCATCCGGGAAAACGACATTGATCGGAATTGGAAGCGAAGGCAAAGAAGGAAGTCGTGAGAGATGGTCGGCAACTACGTTTTCACATCCTCGTTTGTCCTTAATGACAAGGTCAAACTCTTGAAGCAAGAGGATCCAACGTATTAACCGAGATTTTGCATCTTTCTTCGCAAAAAGATGGCGCAGAGCAGAATGGTCGGTGTAGACAATGACTGGAGAGCCGATGAGGTAGGGCCTGAACTTTTCTAAAGCAAATACAACAGCCAAGAATTCCTTCTCAGTTGTTGTATAATTGAGTTGGGCATCGTTCAGGGTTCGGCTCGTATAATAGATTACGTGCGGCATCTTGTTGATGTGTTGTCCAAGGACAGCACCAATGGCAAAGTCGGATGCATCGCACATAATCTCAAATGGGTGCGTCCAGTCAGGCGAAGAAAGAACGGGAGCAGAAGTGAGGGAGCTTTTCAATGACTCGAATGCAGTCACACATCTTGAGTTGAAGTCGAATGGCGTATCCTTGGCCAGCAAAAGAGTCAATGGCCTAGAAATCTTGCTAAAGTCCTTGATGAACCTTCTATAGAACCCGGCATGGCCAAGGAAGGCTCGGATATCTCTGACTCATCGGGGAGGAGGTAGATTGAAAATGACCTCAATCTTTGCTTTATCAACCTCTATGCCATTTTGCGAGATGATATGTCCTAAGACAATACCTTCGCGCACCATGAAGTGGTACTTCTCCCAATTCAAAGTGAGATTCTTGTCCTTACATCGGGTAAGGACAGCGTCAAGATGGAGCAAACACTCGTTGAAGGAATCGCCGAAGATGGAGAAATCATCCATGAAAATCTCCAGAAATTTTTCCACCATGTCTGAGAATATTCCCATCATACACCGCTGGAAGGTAGCGGGCGCATTGCATAACCCAAAGGGCATGCGACGATATGCAAACGTGCCGAAAGGACAAGTGAACGTGGTCTTGTCCTGGACTTTTTCGGCGATGGGAATTTGATTATAGCCAGAGTAGCCATCAAGAAAGCAGTAGTACTCATGTCCGGCCAATCGTTCAAGCATTTGGTCAATGAAAGGTAGCGGAAAGTGGTCCTTCCGCGTTGCGGCGTTGAGTTTTCTGTAATCAATGCATACTCGCCACCCAGTTTGGGTGCGAGTCGGGATTAACTCGTTCGCCTCGTTGGTTATCACCGTGATGCCTGACTTCTTGGGGACAACGTGAATGGGGCTAACCCACTGGCTATCAGAGATAGGGTAAATGATACCACTATCTAGACATTTTACGATCTCCTTCTTCACAGCCTCTTTCATGACTGGATTGAGACGTCTTTGTGGATCCCGGGCTGGTTTGGCATCATCCATCAGATGAATGTAATGCTCAACGATCAGGGGACTAATCCCCTTGATGTCCGCCATGGACCAGCCAAAAGCTTGCCTGTTGCTGTGCAAGACCGCGAGAAGGGCTTTCTCTTGCTCGGGAGCTAGAGAAGCCGAGATGATGACAGGTAGGGTCTCGTTCTCACCCACATAAGCGTACTTAAGGTGAGACGGCAAAGGCTTGAGTTCGGGCGTAGGAGGAGAAACGATTGAAGGCAAGATTGGTGCAGAGGTCTCGAACTCAAAGGATTCCAGCAAAGGTTCAAAACGACTGTAAGCGACCGAGTCGGATGGTTCATGTAACTCATCCGGAAATTCGAAAGATTCAAACTCGGGTTGCGAGCGGCTAAGATCGTTCGAGAACGTGAAACACTCATAGTCGTTGTTGGGCGTAGAAACAGCAGCAGGTTCGAGGAGGAACGCACTAGTGGCGTCAAGATTATCGTGATCAAACAGAAACTCCTCGAATTCACATTCTTCTGGGGTGATCTCTTGGATCAAGCAGACGTCCAGTATATGAGCATTAGGCTCGGCGGGCTGATTCCCCAACCTAAAAATATTGAGTTCAATCGTCATGTTTCCAAAAGAGAGGTTCATCGAACCATTGCGACAATTGATCACAGCATTTGAGGTTGCAAGGAATGGGCGACCGAGTATCACCGGAATTTGATTCCGGGGGTTAGCTACAGGCTGTGTGTCTAATACAATGAAGTCAACGGGGAATATGAAGTCCCCGACTTTGATTAACACATCCTCTAGCTCACCCCTAGGATGGGTGATCGATCGGTCGGCCATTTGGAGAGTGCAGTGCGTTGGTTTCAGCTCTCCTACGCCTAATTGCTCGTATACTGAGTACGGAAGCAGGTTAACACTGGCACCAAGATCTAATAGTGCGCGGTTGATGTTCTTATCCCCAATGGTAATAGAAATCGTAGGACAGCCAGGGTCCTTCCGTTTTTGTGGTAAAGATTGGGTAAGGGCATCACTCACAGCACTAGCCAAGAAAACTTTCTTGGGTACCTGAGACTTCCTCTTTTTCGTGCACAAGTCCTTCAAGATTTTCGCGTAGGATGGGACTTGTTGGACAGCATCTAAAAGAAGAATGTTAATGTTAACCTGCTTAAATAACTCCAGAATCTTCTCCATTTGAGGATTTTGTTTTTTAGACCTCAACCGGTTTGGAAATGGGACGTTTTTAAAATTGGTTGAGTCTAATGCCCGTGGAGGAGATTGTGGAGTAGGAACGGATCCCAGAACAGGTGTTTTCGTGGAGTGAGAAGTGGGTCCGTTCAGAGCAGAAGAAGAGGAAGGAGAGCCTTGTGAAGAACGGAGAATAGGCTCAGAAGACGAAGAAGCAGGAGAAGAAGAAGAAGAAGAAGAAGAAGAAGAAGAAGCGACCGGGGTGTCATCGTTGATCCGTGTGCCAATGTTGTTTTGCAGCATCCTTCCCGATCTCAATATGGTCACGGCACTCACATTATGATTCTGTTGTTCAAGAGCAACATGTACATTATGTGGGTGACCGGGATTTGGGAGTGGCTGGGATGGGAGCTTCCCCTTCTCTCGCTCGCTTAAGGCCGCATTCAGCTGTGCAATCTGGGCCTCAATGGTTTTGATGCTTTGCCCGTGAGCGGCAGTGTGTTGCACTAAGGACTGAATGGAAGACTGGATGTTGGCGGTGGATTGTGTCGATTGTTTAACGAACGCCTCCAGACTTCGTTCGAGCGAGGAAACCTTATCGTTGTTTGACGGAACAAAGTTGTTTGGTGGAAAAGAATTGTTGGGTGCAGAGTGTTCATCTGATTTTGGAAAGGTTGGGGTTGGAAGGGTTGCTGAAACTGCTGTTGAGTTTGTTGTTGCGCTTGTTGTTGCGACGGAGGGGCCCTTTGGAAATTGTTGCCTTGGAATTGATTCTGATTCTGATGCCAGGCGAAATTGGGGTGGTTCCTCCAACCGGGATTGTAGGTGGAAGAGTATGGATCATTCCTCGGTCGTTGCTGGAATGCAGCATTAACCTGATCCTGTCCTTGCGATGGTGGATTGTAAGGACACTCTTTGGTTAAGTGAGAAGGATCGGAACAACAAGCGCAGATGGTACGAAGGGGGAGAACAGGGGTAGGAGCAGGAGAAGAAAATTTGCTCTCTATTGCTTCAAGCTTTCTCGTTATTGTAGCCATTTCAGCTTTCATCGCAATAGAGACATCAAGTTGGTGAATTCCTACCCTAGACTGACCTGTAGAAGTGGAGGTAGAAGAAGAAGAAGTCGGTCTGGTGCTCTCCCATTGTAGCATTTGCTCCGCAAGGTCGTCAAAGAATTGCCACGCTTCCTCGTCAGATTTCGATAGGAAGTGGCCCTGACAGATGGTTTCCAACAACTGCTTCGTTGCTGGGTTCAGGCCCTCGTATAAGGTTTGGCAAAGTTACTATTTCTCTATACCGTGGTGAGGACACTGAACAAGAAGGTCTTTGTACCGGTCAAAGCACTTCCAGAAGGGTTCAGAAGGAAGCTGAGAGAATTGGTTGATTTCATTGCGAATCCTTGCGGTTTTATGATTCGGATAGAACTTTTTGAGAAAAGCTTTAACAAACTCGTCCCAACTGGTTATGGAGTGGGAAGCGGTGCTATACAGCCATTTTTCAGCAAGATCGCATAAAGTGAACGGAATGACCCGTAGACGTATAGCATCGTCCGACAGCTGGGTGGTTTTCATCATGGCAGAAACATTTTGAAATTTATTGATGAAGATATAGGCATCTTCAGATTCAAGTCCATGAAATCTTGGAAGCATGTTGATGAAGTGGGGCTTAATTTCAAAATTATCCCCATTGGTCGGTGGAAGAGAAAGGCAGGTGGGAAGTGCAGAGCGGGTGGGATAGAAACGATCGTGGAGCGCGATTCGCTGCGGCGCTACAACAGCGGTGGTGGTGGGTTATTGGTCTCTGTAGAAGGTGGAGCCAATCCAGGGGTAGTCAAAGAGATGTTCGGATTAAATCCTGACATCACGGAAGAAGAGGTTGGTGATGGTGAAGGTGAAGATGTATGAACAGAATTCCGGTCAACGTCGGAGTTCGCCATTACCATACACCAAGAGCATCTCTTTAGTCCTTCGTAAGTACTTGAGAATGCTCTTCACAGCTGTCCAGTGACTCTCTCCAGGATCAGCTTGATACCTGCTCACTACACTTAGTGAGTATGCTACATCGGGTCTGGTACATAGCATCGCATACATGATAGAGCCTACAGCCGAAGCATAGCGTATCCCTTGCATGCGAGCTCTCTCCAAATCAGTCTTGGGAGACATCTCTTTGGAGAGAGTGACTCCAGAGATCGTGGGCAAGTTCCCACGCTTGGATTCTTCCATACTAAACCTCTTTAGTATGGTGTCAATGTACCTGGATTGGGACAATCCCAAAATCCGTTTGGATCTATCTCTATAGATCCTAATTCCCAATATGCAGGAGGCATCACCAAGATCTTTCATTGAGAATCTTTGTGATAAGAAGAGCTTGACTGCTTGCAGCATAGGAATATCATTTCCTATCAAGAGTATGTCGTCTACGTACAATACGAGGAAGACAACCTTACTCTCTTCCACCTTCTTGTAGATACAAGGTTCATCTGGGTTTTTGACGAAATCAAACTCTTTGATAACGACGTCAAAGCAGATGTTCCAACTCCGCGATGCTTTCTTTAATCCATAAATGGATTTAAGCAGCTTGCACACCTTCCCGCTGCTCCCACTGTCTACGAAGCCCTCTGGCTGAGTCATGTACACGCACTCTTATAAATCACCATTTAGAAAGGCGGTCTTAACATCCATTTGCCAGATTTCGTAATCATGATATGCAGCGATGGCAAGCATGATTCGGATGGATTTAAGCATAGCCACTGGAGAAAAGGTTTCGTCATAGTCCACACCTGGTCTTTGACGAAAACCCTTTGCTACAAGTCTAGCTTTGAAAGTCTCCACTTTCCCATCTACACCAAGTTTTTTCTTAAAGATCCACTTGCTCCCGATGGGTTTTACCCCTTCAGGAGCAACATCCAAAGTCCATACTTTGTTGGTGTACATGGATTCCATCTCGGACCGCATTGCATCCAGCCATTTCACTGAGTCCCTACTCATGATGGCCTGCTCGAAGCTAGTTGGGTCATCATCCTCCATGATGCAATCCTCGCTCCCACCATCCATGAGAAAACCGTAGTATCTCTCAGGTCGACGAGGAACCCTACTAGATCGGAGAGAGGCTGAGGTTCATTGGGAGCTACTGAATCCTCTGGTTCCACTAAATCTTCTGTTGTGTTTTGTTCAGCTGGAACCTCTTCCAGTTCTACCTCAGAGCCACTAATCTCTTTTGCAAGAAATTCCTTTTCTAAAAAGGTGGCATGTTGAGCAACAAATACTCTTTGTTCCTCACTGTGGTAAAAGATATACCCTCGCGAATGTTTGGGATATCCAACAAATTTACACAAAACAGACCTTGCCTCGAGTTTGTCCGGTTTTTGTCTTTTGACATAGGCCGGGCAACCCCATATCTTAATAAAATTAAGATATGGTCTCTTCCCTTCCCATATCTCATATGGTGTGGTAGGCACAGATTTGGTGGGAACCCTATTCAGTAGGTATGCTGCTGTTTCCAGTGCATATCCCCAGAAGGAAACAGGTAACTCAGCTATACTCATCATAGAGCGCACCATATCCAATAGCGTGCGGTTCCTCCATTCTGATACACCGTTGTGCTGTGGTGTATATGGAGGAGTTAGCTGAGAGAGAATCCCATTCTCTTTTAGGAAGTCCAGGAATTCAATGCTCAAGTATTCACCTCCTCGATCAGATCGTAGGATTTTAATACTTTTTCCGGTTTGGTTCTCGACTTCTTGTTTATATTCTCTAAATTTCTCAAAAGCTTCTGATTTGTGTTTCATCAGGAACACATATCCGAATCTAGAGAGATCGTCTGTGAATGTAATGAAGTACGAAGAACCATCCCTGGCATGTGTAGACATGGGACCGCATACATCACTATGTATCAGTCCCAAGAGTTCGGTAACTCTTTCTCCGTGTCCCGTAAACGGAGTTTTGGTCATCTTGCCTTTGAGACATAACTGGCAAGTGTCATAAGATGAAAATTCAAACGGATTTAAATATCCATCCTTATGCAACTTAGCCAGTCGTGTCACATTGATGTGACCCAGTCTACAATGCCATAAGAAGGATTCGTTCAGTTCTGAACTCTTTCTCTTGTGTGTGTTTGTTATGCTCAGAACTGTTGATTGGTTTAGAACATAAATGCCATTGCACAACGTGCCTGATCCAACCAAGTTTTGGTTACGGAAAATGTTCATAACATTATCCTGTAATACAAAATTATATCCCTCTTTACTCAATAAAGAAACCGATATAATGTTGCATATCAGGTTCGGCATGTAATAGCATTCGTTCAGAACCAATGTATTACCAGTTGGTAATTCAAGGTGATATTCCCCGACAGTCTTAGCTGCAACAATTGCACCATTTCCAACTCTAATGTCTTTATCACCTTCTCCAAGTTCTCTACCTTTCCTAAGCCCATGTAGCTGATTACATATATGGGATCCTGACCCGGTATCTAATACCCAGGACGTAGGGCAAATGGAGAAACAGTTCTCTGTAACGAACACATCCGAAGAAAATGCATCATCATGTACTTTCTTCATTCGGGTGGCATGGGAATCCTGGTATTCCCCTATATCCTGTTCAGTCCTATAACTCTTATAGGAAAGAACGGAACCAACGTTCCCCAGCACAGTATAACATGCGGGTTCGGTCAATACATCCATATTATTATCTTTATTAGGGCATGAAATGGTCTCTACCTGGAGAGAGAGAGAAGAAAACACTTTAGCGTATACTCGTGCAAGATCAGATTGGTTATTATCTTATCTAATCAGGATGGCTCCCACTGGTTTTTATCAAATCTTCCTTCAAACCCTAAAAGGAAAGACTAGCCAGGATTAATTACACACTACAAGTTCGCCAATCATTCAGCCAGGCCAGTGTCGGTACTTTGAGGGAGGTCCCCCGTGCTTTCGCACAAACCTAATTAATGTAAACCTCGTTTTCCCAGAGGCGTAACCCCGTTGATACCTTTCTAGACACCTACTTGATCAGCTAATTGCAATATGTAAAACTCTTCCAGGAGTAACTCTTACTCGCAGTGGGTATCGGGATCCAACTATCTCATAGAAGGTATGCAATCTCATTGCAAATTTCAACACTTGAAATTCCCGATAATATTTTGCCCCTAGCACCCTATGACCTTGACGGAGGTCAACAAACCATAGGCTACTAGTCAAGTTCAACCCATCATTTCTTGATCGAATTAAACCCATCCGCACGACCCTTGACGGAGGTCAACAAGGCCGCACGACTACCCTAATCCAATCTGCATCATATGCATAAGCAGATAAATACTAGTTAGCTACCGCACACTACGCCTTGACGGAGGTCAACAAACGTAGCACGAATACTAAATAGGACTTATCTGAAATGACGGAGGGCTACGACAGGTTTTTCTGAAAACCTATTGCGTAATGAACTTGATATCGTTGTAGAATCAAATCATTTTAAAATGGAGTGCTTTTGAGGCTTTTCTAGTTTTGCTAAAGGAGTCACTCCCGGTGAAGGGATCTCGGTCCTTTCCTCATCGAATAAGGTGCAGGGTATATCAAATATACCGCTATGCAAAGCAAGAACTGTAGCTACCTGTTTTGTTTAAAATTTGATTCTACAACATCTTAGGTTTCTTTTCTTTCATTAATCACATTAATAAAGTCCCATCATTTAAATACCTAAACATCACAGATAGATATGACGTACACTTATGCCATCCGCATTCGCCTCGATGTCCCCTCGTGCACCGTTAGGTTAGGTAACTAACGACAGAGCCGGGCAGGGCTAGTGCGGGTGCAAAACATAAGTAACGTCTATATAATATATCATATATACTATATAAAGTATCTATCACAGAACATCACATGATCACATCACAGATATCGCAGCAGAAGAAACATATGAAACATTGGATATACTAGGACGTCCGTGTTTTCAATACGAGCCAGTATAAAACACGGATTCCACGGTCGTGATGAATAGCCAATCCCACACCCCTAGACCCCTACGAGAGCGGCAAGCAACCCTACCAATTCTAGGGTTAGGAGACCCGGACTCGTCTCCTCGAGATGGTCTCCCACTGGACCCTAGAACCTGGTTACTTGTGCTCCCCTCCTTGGGTCTATCCTAGTGCAGAAAAGTAAATAATATACAAAGGGTGACAGCTTCCGCAACCTGGAAGTCCCCCAAATAAAAGAATATTACATACAAGTTTTTACATGAATGAAAATGAAAAAACACTCATCTCACATAAAAACCCCCGGCTATTCAAACACGACAATCCAATATAACATATCCAGCAACACATAACATCACATGTCATCAACGTAAGTAAATATGCGCATCCCAATTGTCGTTGACATATAGCAACGAAACCGGCGATATCACATATTACACTTACGGTCACAGAAGAAAGTGTAAAACTACAACAATTGGAATCCGCAACCTCTTTAGACATCACATGCCTAATCAAATGAAATACTTAGACATCATATGCCTAACAGTTATAAACCCCGCATTTTAGTCCCATTATCGAAAACTCTTTTCAATATCAAATGAGACTAAACTGCTAGATTTATAACATTCATTCAGTTATCTCATAACTGTTTGTGAATTCCAATTATTGTATCCCATTCCGGATAAATAGAATATATTAAACTTTCCGATCGAACATTCGAACACCCAAGTTTTCCCGATACAGTTCAACACATGAAATAGGTTCAAAGACATTCACTTCATGCCTCAGTACCAACGGTCCAGCCGTAGAAGGGTCAAGCCAACGCCTCACATGTGGCACGCCGTACTGCCCCAAACCCGAAGGTTCAAAGGGCAGTTCAAGACGGTCACATAATCGAGTTAAGGTTTGTTGTCTTCTAGAGGGACCATCGCGTTACTTGCACTACTCAGAACGTCCTTAAACCACAGAAAAATCCAACACTTGGAAATTTTCCGGCAGGGGAAAAGTTGGGTATTTATATCCGGTCGAACTTTTTAACATATTCTAAAGTTATCCGGAAAGCCACATAGACAAGATTTGATAATCCGATCGAATCGCCGATTCCCAATACAACCCCAGAACACTCAACTCTTGAGTCAAATTAAAAATTCCCAGAAAATTCAGCATAATAAAATAGTAATTACTGTGCAAAATGGGAGTGATGATGTCATCATATTGCCGCGGAACCGCCGCAGAAGCCTGGCTTCTGCCGCGGTTCCGCCGCACTCTTTACTGTTCATGGGATAAATTTTGCATCGTAATTCTTAGATTTCCCTGCTGAATTTTTTAAGCATTTTTAATATGGAAAAATCCCAGATTTTAGAAAAAGTCCAGAGAGCACTTGGGTTTTAGGGTTTTGGGTTCGTTCGGGTTTCAAACGTCGTCTAGGCTTCGCCTAAGGCTCTAGCTAGGCTCTGATACCACTGTAGGGTTCCTAGGCAGTCTCATGAGGTCTCACAAGGCATCAACCATGCCAATTTCAAATTTTACGGTGCCGAGAAACCCTAGACTAGATCGTTGACTAGAAATTTAGGCGAAAAACGAAACTAGTTAACATCTTAACTAAAGGAGAGAGGCTACAACCTTTGTAGATCCGGTTCTCCACTTTCTTAGCTCCACGTAGGCGTCCTCTCGCTGTCCATTTCGAATCCCGAACTCAATCGTCGGCTTGATCGGAGAAATGGGCGGACTAGGTCGTCGGCTTCGTGCCGAAGATGATCTACGTCGAGGCATCACAAGTTCAAGCTCCGACTTCATAAATTTGTGAAACTTGTGAAGAAAACACCCAAAACAACTTGGCAAGAGGTAGAGGGTGAAGAAATAGGAGGTGGGTTCACTTTAGAATTGGATTTCTCACTTTAGAACTCAAGTTGCCATTGATGGCATCAAGCTTTCTTTCTTGAAGAAGAAGATGATGAAGAAGAAGAAAGAATATGATAAGTGTTCTAAAAAGAAAAAGAAAATGAATACTTATCATATACTAACTATGGTAGAGTGTAGAGAATAGACCATGGTTACTTGGATGGGTTAGGGTTAAGCATGAAGACAAGAATGGTTAAGAAGTCAAAGCTTCATGAAGCTTCAACTAGAAACAAATAAAGCCACCATTCTCATCTAAATCATTTCCAAATAAATAAATGAACATATAAATAAATAAATGAATAAGCGAAACCCTAATCATCAAATTAACCATGGTTTAATTCTATACACTTAACCAAATGATCAAGTATCATCAAACATGATACAAAAATATGTGCACAAAAGTATATCACATATACTTCTTGCACATCAAGTGAGAAAATCCATTTAAAGTGAACCAATACTAGTTAATGCAAAGTAATATATCAAATATATAATTATACATTAAATCATTAAATCAACACATGATTTAACGATCCGGTCATATCGCATATAACCGACTAGTATCCTATGTATCGGCTTATCGAATCAATCCTTGATTCGATATCTAGGTTATATCGAATATAACCAATCGATACATCCATCGCGAGAATGAAATACGGTATCACATACACGCATTATTCTCGGTCCTGCACATATCTTATATGCGCTCCTATTTCGTTTCGCTTGAGCCAGGAAACCTCTGTGTAGGACTCTAAAGACTCGTCAATACGCCGGTAGCAGATGATGTTCATATCAAGAACCCACAATCCGCAAGCGGTCTGCTAAACGTAACGGCCATCCGGGTATTGATTGATCAGAAGATCGACGAGCTAGTCCGCTCACACTCCTGTGAATCCAACCAGTAACACTTACCGTACAGTCCGGTCTGTTCGTCTGATATGTCGCATATCAAGTCTAGGGGTGGTAAACGTCAGACCCCAATAACCGATAAGCCGTGCAGATGTGAGGCTCATAACGGGTCGAGAAAGTACTGGTAACACTTACCAGCAAATCTCTGATCAGCCCTGGCCAGGGACTTCCCTGTTACGGCCAATCGAGCACAGCGCAACATCAACCCCCAATACCGAGAGAGACGAAACCCCTCCTATCGCTCATTGTCTCCATGTGACTCGGGACTGTACCCAAAGACCACCTTTTTGCACGCCCTCATGGACGTGGTAAGGTGGAGATGAAAGCACAGTGGCAATCACACAAGACTCTATGACGATCTCGGGTCTACAGACTAACCTGCACAAGTGTCACCTGAGAACTGCCATCTGACGTGAGGTATAATACCATCTGGGAGTTCTCGGCGAGTCCGTCCAGTGTACCCAGTCTCCACTGAGCACCCGTATACCATCTCTGATGTCAAACACCAATGGATATGGGATCATCCATAGCCCATCTCATGGGTCGAGAAGCGTATACGCTAGTCTACACTGGTATATCGATGCCCCGTCTCGATACACCCATGACTAGGGACCTTGAAGGATGTATCTATAGAATACCATATCCCCACTAGTATGATCTACATCACAGTCCAGGTAGTCAAGTACACATCCTAAGGGCTTTACCAACATGTAACTATAAGACAGTGCAAAGAGACAAGTGTACATGTTAAGATAAAGAGTAACCAAATAGCATACTATCATATCGAGCAAGAAAGTCATCTCTATATATGTCCAAGCATCCAATATAATATACATCATCTGTACAATACTGGCCTCTAGGGCATACATACAACTAACATCAAAACGGTTTCGCTTGTAGCTAGCCGGTTGAGTACGGGTCGTCCGCAAGGAGATGGGAATCTTTTTCTATGTGCTTTAACGAGTTAAGTCCAGTTTTCCAGATTTGTTTATGATTAACTAAGTGTTAGAATGATATGTAAAGAGAGCTTGTTAGGGTTAGGATTAGGTTAGTTTGAGTTAGGAGTCGCTCACTTCTTTCATTGCCACTCTTAATATCGGTGTTACGGTAATCGGCAACAACGGGAATTAGCACGACTAGGAAGGAACTTGCGAGTATAAGCTAGGCTTTCCAATGCTTAAGTTCTTCCTTTTGGTGCTTGTCCGTCCGTTCTTGGCTCTTAGCCATAACCTCCGGTTAATTCAACCACAACCGGTCTCACTACGGAATCACCGCTATCATGTAGGATAGGGTGCCGTAAGGAGCGGATTGTGGTTCAATTAACGGGAGTCGATTTAAGATGTTGGGCAAGGAAAGAGTGAGAGAGATTTCCTTCTCTCAAACTTCCCTTATCCTACCCTAACAAGTATGAAACTACTCACACATCATAATGAAAAGAAAACAAAACAAAAGAGGAAGATAGAAAGAAAGAGATTAGAAGATAACAACTAGCTATTTGCGACCTCACCTTGGCAAGGATCAAGCGTAAGCGCCATGGTTGTTTAAGGATAAAGGAAAGGAGAAAAGAAAGAAACAACAAGAAATAACAACAACTAAGTTAACAAATGAAACTTACAAGCAATAATAATTTAACTAAAGAACAAGACAAGATATAATAACAAAAGGAACTTCTTTATCCATCATTCTTCATTCACAAAAGCTCACTACAAGTTTTTCAATGGAGAAGAGATGAGAAGAGGAAGAAGAAACAAGTATTCTAAACCTAGAAAAATACAAGATTATGCACACTTGGCTTCACAAGGTTCTGGGCTATTTATAGGCAGGGAAATGGAAATCTAGGGCAAAATTCTGCATGTACATAGAAATACCAAAATACCCCTGAAGTCCCAGCCTCTGTTGCCACAGTACGGCCGCGGTTCCGCGGCCTAAGCCTGCTAGTGCCGCGGAACCGCGGCGTTTTGGGGGAATTGGCTTCTCGTCTTTTCTGTGATTCTTAGTGTTGATGTTTGGGTCATTTTGGTACACTTTGTTTCTCAGAATCTCTCCATATTTCTTCCAGATTTGCAGCATGTCAAAATGTGATTTGATGTGGATCTTTTTGTCATGATTTCCTCGAGCTCCACGTAGATTTCTTGGATCTTGTGTTGCCATAGAGCCTTGTGCATGAAAATGACATTGATTTGCCATTTTGTCTCTTAAACTGGTGTGTGGCAACAGACGGATAAAGAGCGGAGACCCGTGTTTTATCTGTGGTTGGCAGGAACCCGGGTTTTGTCGTGTTTTTCGATGAATTTCATCGTTTTAGAGCCGAGAACCTGTATCCTGCAATTGACTAGCAAACACGGCTCAAGAGTACCTACCGATAAGCAATGTGATAAAAATTGGGCGGTATAAAATTGCAAAAATCTGATATGAACAAGTATCTCCAGTCTATATTATGCTGTAGTGCGAAGCGGCTGATCTAGTGGCTTCTGTAGGCTGGCTCGTTATCGGAGATAATCCATCGTGGAGTGCCGAACCGATAGATGACATGTGTATTGAAAAAATAGAGAATATTCTCCGTCTTCACTTCGCTTAGCGGGATTGCTTCTGCCCATTTGGAGAAGTAATCAGTTGTTGCCAAAATAAATCGATGTCCTCTGGACGATGCTGGTTCGGTGGGGCCGATTATGTCGGTTCCCCACATTTCGATTGGCCAGCTAGCCACCGTTGGATGTAGCGGATTTGGATGCTAGTGGATGAAGTCCCTGTGAATCTGGCACTGCTTCGCGTATTCGAGGCAGTTCTGAATCATCGTGGGCCAATAGTAGCCCATCCATTTGATCTTCAGCTTCATCTTCGGCCTGGCTTGGTGAAAACCGCAGAGTCCGTCATGAGTTTCTTGGACGACTCTTTTTACTTCTTCCAGTCCCAGGCATCTTAGCCATAAAGAGTCAAACGATCTCTTATACAGAGTATCATTGACGAATGCAAAAGAAAGAGCTCGTTTCATGGGCTGATGTCTCGAGGATGCATCTTCGGGTGTTCGACGGGAGTTGAAGTAGTCTATAAAGACTTCCCTCCAATCCATAGCCTTTTCCTGGTCTTTTATTTGCAGGGCCATTTGCTCAGTCGCTCCCTTTTCTTCGGATGACTCCGGAGATATTTCTGCCGGTGCAAGAACCCGACGGCTTTGTACTACGATCCTCACGTCATCGAGATTCTCGTCGGCCAATTCTTTAGTGAGTTTAGCCAGTGCATCCGCCTTGCTATTTTCCACACGCGGTATGCTCTCCAGGGCATAGGCAGGAATTTGAGTCAACAGTTGCTGCACTCTCTCGCCGTATTTCACCAACTCTGGCTTGCACGTTTGATAGTCGCTATTTACTTGACTAACGACCAGTTGGGAGTCTCTGTATATGAGGAGGTTCTCAATTCCCATGTCGACGGTGATCTCAAGACCTGCTATCAAAGCTTCGTATTCGGCTTCATTGTTCTTCCTTGGCTCTGTTAAGGAGAAGGCAAAGTGCATTATCCCTCATTGTGGAGTCACGAAGATGAGGCCTACCCCTGATTTGATTATGCCGGTGCTTTGTTTGCGCTTCTTCATGGAAGATGCTCCGTCGAAGTAAAGTTCCCATCGGGTATCATTCTCTCTTCTTTCCCCGTCAATCGTTTCAAACGCGTGCTCGTCGGGCAATTCGTAGTTCAAGGGAGAGTCAGCAGGTATCGGATGCTCAGCGAGGAAGTCAGCGATGGCTTGGCCTTTCACTGCCTTGAGGGGTCGGTATGTCACCGAGAATTCCATTAAGAGCAGGGCCCATTTGGCGGGCCGCCCCGTTAATATAGCCTTTGACATCAAATATTTGAGAGGATCCACCTTTGATATGAGATGGACCTCGTGCGCCAACGCATAGTGTCTGAGCTTCGTTATCGCGAAGATCAACGCCAGGTAGTGTTTTTCAATAGGGGAGTAATTGTTTTCTGCCCCCAGGAGAACTCGACTCAAATAGTAGAGAGCTCTCTCCTTCTTTTGGTCGTTTTCTTGTGCCCATAATGCACCCAGAGAACCTTCGAGGGTTGTTGTATAGAGGATGAGATGTTTTCCCTTGACGGGAGCGGCCAGTACTGGCAGATTCTGCAGGTATTGCTTGATTTCGTCCAGTGCGCTTTGGCATTTGAGATCCAAGACGAACGAGGTTCCCTTATTCATTAGGTGACTGTAAGGACGGCACTTGCCAGAGAGATTGTCTATAAATCGCCGGATATACGCGAGCTTCCCTTGGAGAGACCGCAATTGCTTGAGAGTCCTTTGGGGGGGCATTTCCATGATCGCCTTGATCTTCGACAGGTCTATCTCGATGCCTCGGTGTCGGACAACGAATCCCAGGAACTTTCCCGAGGAAACTCCGAACGCACACTTAAGGGGGTTCATCTTCAAGTTGTATTTCCGAAGGCGCTGAAACACGATCTTCAGATGCTCTAAATGTTCCTTGTACGATTTTCTTTTAACTACGAGGTCGTTAATATATCATTCGATGATTTCATGTATGAGGTCATCGAAAATCTTCATCATGGCCCTCTGATAGGTGGCACCGGCGTTCTTTAGACTGAAGGGCATCACCTTGTAGCAGAATATGCCCAAAGGAGTCCGGAAAGCGGTATGCTTCTGGTCTTCAGGTTGCATCTTTATCTGATTGTATCCTGACGAACCGTCCATGAAGGAGAAGACTTCGTGATTGGAGGTGTTGTCTATCATTAGCTCTGTAACCGGTACAGGAAAATCGTCCTTCGGGCAAGCTCTGTTGAGATCCCGGAAGTCTAAGCATATGCGCACCGTTCCATTTTTCTTCATTACTGGGACAATGTTGGCGATCCAGTCAGGATATTGAACCTCTTGGATGAAACCAGAGTCGATTAGCTTCTCGACTTCGGCGTTGATGCTCATCTCAAGCTCGAGCCGCATTCTTCTCGGTTCCTGTTTGATCTGTTTGATGTCCGGAGAAATCGCCAATTTGTGCACAACAATCTCTGGATCTAGTCCCGGCATCTCGGAATAATTCCATGCGAAACAGTCATTATACTGCATGAGCACGTCTTTAAGCGTAGCCACCCTTTCTTCAGATAACAGTTCACTGACGAACGTTGGCCGTGGATCGTTTGCCGTTCCCAAGTCGATTTTTCTGAGGTCATCTGCAGTAGTATGTATCCCATCTTCCAGCTCTTTTGGCGCCGGTGGAAACTCAGAGATCACTTCATCATCATCGTTTGTGAAGCACCAAGGGAGATCATCCGTGTCTTCGCATATTCTTTCTCCTGACATCGTTATCATGTGTGTCACAACCAGAAATAGCACTTGACTGGCCTTTGAATCATATGAAGTCTATAGGACCTCATCTAATTCGAGTAAGCCACAAGCCCATAAATCTAAAACCATTTTAAGGAAGAAGTAAAGAAAACTAGTTTTAAAACAAGTGTTTTTAAATAACATAAGCCGAATATGCATTTTAAAAATCCCAAGTCTTTTCTGAAAATTTCGGCAGAGTTTCCTTTGTAAATACTGGCCCCGAACGGGGTACAACATGAATGATATATGTACAATGATAAAAGGTATCCCTAAGCGGGAGCTAGCACTTCGTCAATCGACGGTCACAACCATGCAAGAAATATAATATACAATGCCGAAGGGCGAGGATCAAAACTCGAAAGGAAACTCAAAATCATCAAGAAAACCATAATACTACAACGCGCGACTCTAAGGTCGAAATAATACACAACTGGTTTCTAAGTCTAAAATAAATATACAAGTCTAATTGATGGAATTTTACTAGATAAAACCGAAAATAAATAAGTACAATGGTGGTCATGATGCAAGTGAACCCACCTACCAAAGCAATCACCCAGAAATGAAGCAGTGTGCCAGAAAACCGCAATGAAACCTGTACGGCAAAACCTGCAAGGACTGTGGCACAACGGGAGTGAGTTGCCAACTCGTGAGTAGAAAACATCACAGAGCAGAAATCGTATGTATGACTCAATCCTAGGTCAAACGATCAGTAATAATATATATCCTCAAAACGATAAAGTCTGAAGCATGATAAGGTGGCAAGGGTAAACATCTATACATCAGTGTAATACCAAGTGCTCGTGTCAGTGCCTCAGGTAGCAACATATCATAAATATGAGGTAAGGTTAATGTAATTAACAGGAATCAATGTCAACTATATCATGAAGTCTATAAGTATGTGGATATCATCCAACTATGTAATCAATGTCTGTATGCATGTGGATCTCGTCCACGTGTCATCCAATAACACAAAACATCATGCATGTAAATATCATAAAGCATATGCATGGAAGTATGAGGATATAAATCAACGTGTGTCCCTCGCGACACATCAAAATCATGGAACCTGAGTGTCCAATATCTACACTCGAAAACATCATGAAACCTGTACCCAGCATCGGCACGTAAATCCTCATATATATATATAGGGCTCCGTCAGTCCGGATCGGCCCACGGGCTCCGTCAGTCCAGATCGGCCCGTATCATCTCTCAACTCCGGTCGGTATCCTCCGGATATCCGCCGAGCTCAAATAAAATCACTGGTAGGTAGTAGTCCTTCTGCCAGGCTCACTGTCTGTATACATAGCATCCTTTTCTTGTCCCGGGATACCATACTGGGCCCCACCATGTACCCGCACACGGTCCACGACTCTTCCTCGCATGGGGTATATATATCAGAACCGATAAAACTCATGGTGGACACACTGAAATATCATATCAAGAGAAACCGGGATTTTAAACAATACATACTTTCTTTCGAAATAGCCACGGTTCTCAAATCCAGAAATCTCATGAAAACATCATATCTCAATGCGTATAATCACAAAGTAAGATGTATGCGACATATAATAGAAATGTAAGCATATCCGTATATCATGCAATATAAAACAGTAATATGCATACATCGAGGGAAAACCGCTCTTTCAAATGAATTCGGTTTTAAAATATATCTTGCGGTTCCCAAATCTCCAAAATCAAGCCAGAATCATCTATGTATGTGCAAATACGTATGTATGCAAGTATGGGTGTACAATATGTCTGTGCGCCAATATAGATGTACAAGTAGGTATATACGCAAGTATGAGTGTACAATATGTATGTGCGCCAATATGGATGTACAAGTAGGTATATACGCAACTATGAGTGTACAATATGCCTGTGCGCCAATATGGATGCACAAGTAGGTATATACACAAGTATGAGTGTACAATATGCCTGTGCACCAATATGTTATACAAGGAGTCATATCCTGATGCAACAATCCTACTGTGTAGTGGCATAGCGATTATCGATGATGAAGTATGTGAGCCGGCAAACAGGTATACGTGGAACATACGCATCATCGATAATGGTGCTGGTGTCCTGACAGAATGGGTTTATTATAACAATAAACACATTTACACATGCAATGCGATGCGAATAACAAGAATATGCGGAAATCGAATAATAAACGCAACAGTGAAGAATCTACATCAATATGTAAATGTCATACAGTTTTGCCATTTGAAATAAGACGAATCGTGGTGTTTAGAAAAATAAGGGCTACGGTGTTTTTAAGAAAAGATGCGTCTTTTGAAAATATCCGTAGAATCCCTTGGCCTATCTTTAAAATACTCATGATTCGTTAGTTTTTGGAATAGGTATGACTCGGGTCTATTCTAACATCTACTAAGTAAATTACAGATCTAACTAACTAGCTAATCGAAAGGGTATGGAAACCACCTAAATCTGAGTCGATATATATATATATATACATATAATAGTCGGTGATCTCGCCTCAATAGTACCGCGTACGATACAATATATCATATGACATCCTCAAGTCAAGAGTGCGGATCTATCATCATAGTTATCTCGTACGGTAAATCCGTCGTACGGTATCCTAAATCTGGGTACGGGTCAAATCTCACATTTATCTCATCAATTATCTTGTATCCTTATCATCATATCTCATGAACTGGGGTACTGATCTAAGTATAGTACAACTGATACCATCTATATAAATATAAATGCGTGTGTAAAACACACGTCCAAAGGCCCGCTAAAATCTCATGTCGTATCTCATAATACGAACCACATCATATCACCGATCTCATGGCACCATGCCCAATCTCATCGACTCATCTCCAAATACCATAACAATCCTCATCATCCATGTGTAGGTATACGTATATATATACGTAGTCCCATACCGATGTGTGTATACATATATACGTATCCCAATATACGCACAAGTATAATAAAGTGAGCATGTGTGTGCGTGTGTGGGTATAAACCTATTCTAGGGTTCGCGACTAAGAAGCTATATTAGTTCACTTCTAATAACCCTAAACAACCATGAACACATAATCATATCTTGAATATCCATGACACACATAAAAGATATCATATATATATATAGTATATATATATCATACTATACATTGAACTGCGGGGGTGCTATACGCCATCCACCCGACTTCCCCCGTAGATATAATCTACTCATCTTGCTCTTCGCTTATCGTTGCCGACGTCGTCATTTTAAAGTCTTCGTGGGGGTACCTACACATCATAACGTATCGCAAATGCATATTAAAATCACATCGGAAAACCAAAACGACACGCTAAAGGCCTATAGGTTAGAACCTATGGACTACGCTTTCAAAACCACCAAATAACACTCGATTTCGACGTACAAACGTCAAGTGATCGAATACGACACAAATCACAAAAATCCAGAATTCAAAATATGCAAAACGAAACCCCGAATCAAAAAAACAACTCTTGAAAATGGTCCCAGATTTAACCCTAGGTCAAATCAGCCAATTTTGCATATGCCAAGGGTCTAGTTTACTGATGAAGGAGCTACAGAACAAACACGAGACACATTGGCCCAGGTCTGGTTGCAAATTGCGGCCAGAAGGATTATTTCTGCGGTCAAAGGGTGGAGTCAGGGGCTGGGGTCTTTAGGGTATGTTCTAAATCACCTGCACATCTTTCTGTGTTTGCTAAATAATTTTCAGGTCACCCGGGTGTTAGCAGATTTCAATATACACTCACAGAATCCACAATTCTTCTGATATCGGGTTTCTAAATTTGCTAATAGGGGTTCTAGTATCTGGTTTAGGTCTCCAATCAGTCACCACAGGGGTTGTATAGCCTCTACTAACCTTAATTTCACCTTTGGGTTCAACTAAAACCCTAATCCTCAACTCAAAGTTTTCAAAGTTCTCAAAACTACACAATATCGGTTCTAATTTAACATTGATGCTAAATGAATGGAAATTCTACACTAATGATCGAATAATTACCTCATTTTGCACTCATGAATCCCCTTGGACACCAAAATCAAAATTTTCTTGGTCCATAGTGTAGCTTGTGAGCTTGTGCACAAAAATTATGAAGAGGAGATGAGGTTTTGCGGTTGCTTTGATGGTGTTTTGTGAAGGTTGAAGATGGTGGAGAGGGTGCTGCCATGGGCTGAAGAAGGAGGGAAAAGATGAAGGACAATGATGGAGAAGAGAATGGCCAAGTCAACTAAACCCTCACCTTCTCCCACTCTCTCTCATGCCCATCCCTCATTATCTTATTCATTTCATTTTCTTTGTTTTCTTTTCGTTTCTTTTCCTTTTCTTTTTTCTTCTCACAAAACCAAAGCCATGAATGAAAAATGAAGAGAAAGCCATGTAGGAAAATATAACACAAGTGTAAAAATGATATGGTGCATGTTTTGCACAAAACAAGTTTAATGCGCGATTAGCGATATTTAATCGCGATTAGCACTAAATAGCGTATAATTAATCATAAAAACTTATAATTTGCATAATTCACATAAAACACCCTCATTTTAGTAATTTCCATAATTTTCCAAAATTTTCCCCAATTTATCGGTATTTAATTATACCGCCTTATTAAAATATTCAATATTTTATTATTTAATTATAAAAATTCACAAAAATAATATTTTATTTTTTTGAAATGTTACAATGTGACAGGTGCGAGATCGCTTCCAAGGCCGATATTGGTCTGGTTCTACTCTCGCTGCATACATGGCTTTCGGTTCATGCTTCTGCAGCGGCGTTACCCTCCAACTGCTGGATAAAACGAACTTGCCGAGTTGGTATTGGTCTTCGACCCAGTTCTTGAAGGTGAAGCAGTCTTCGAGAGGATGTCCTATTGCTCGGTGATAGGAGCAATAGTCGGGATGAGAGACCTCGTTTGCTTGCTCGGAGTGCTTGGACTCCGGGAGTGTCATCATCTGACGTTTCATGAAAAGATTGAATATCTTCTTTGTCTTGTCTTGGGAAAGAGAATATTCTCGACCCATCTTCTTTATAAGAGACGGATCCCGGCTGCTCGATTCTTGATTGCGTGTCTTTTTAGACCCTCTTTGCCGTTGTCGAACGTTTTTTTTCCGTTCTTTGGTTTATTTTTGCCTCTACGCCGGGTCTTTTGAATGACGGGTTGGCGATGAGGAGCATTGTCATTCTTCGTGGCCTGTTGAAGGAGGCGCTGCATTCTGGCTTTCTCGTAAATGGCCATTTAGCGGCTATGATTGTCCCGGACCTTCTGACCCGCTTCCCTAATTAGTTTGTCCATCTTTTCTTCAAATGAAGGACATGGCATTTTGATGGCGGGACCACGTTTTGGTTCAGGGCTAGCGTCTTTTAACAGAACATCTCCTTCTTCGTCAAATTCATGTATGACGTAGCAGCCATGGAACCGTTCCCGTTTCTTGGATTGAACGTATCTAAGCCCGATCGTTTCCATTCTCCCGTTGGGCAATTTTCGCTGAGTTCCAGGGGCGCTACAGATCCTGTTGTAGAACTGAGCTTGTCGAGCAGTCTGCTTAAGGGCTACACCTTGGCGTCTCAATAGCCTTTTTAAGCCTTTTGTGTAGTATCTGGGCAGACGGATGTTTTGGAGCCTGTCGAGTGCAGAATCGGCACCGCGCAAAATTTCTTTCTCCACTTTGGTTTCCGTTGATCGGTAAAAGAGAATCGCCTTTTCATCTTTTCTCTTGGGAAGGACGTAGAATGTCTGCAGTTCTTGCACACTATAGGTATCAAGCGCGTCAAGCTCTTTGTAATACTCTTGCGGAACCATGGAAATTTGCAAACTCCAATCATCGCTAGCGAAGGCTTGTATTGATGGCCGAACGTAAAATACAGTATTGACCTCATATTCCGAATCGCTGCCGAATATCAACATAGGGGTGGATAGTCCCGGCTTGTTGCATTGGGGCGGTCCTGAATAAACTATGTCTTCTTCCTCCTCATTGTCACTCTCGAAGACTGGAATAGGGGTGATAGCTCTGTTCTTGGGTTTGTGACATCTTTCCGTGTCTTCGAAATCCGGTAAGAAGTATTTTGCATCTTCGTACTTCTGGACTTCATTCACGGAGAATGGGTTTAATTCCTCTGTCACAGTGTACTCGAGACCATCTTTGAAGTACTTCAAACACCGATGTTGTGTAGAAGGGATAATGTTGTACTCGTGTAGCCAAGGCCTGCCGAGCAAAGCATTGTAGCAAGTCATGGCGTCAATGACGTGAAACTTGATGTCCGTAACAAGCAGCCCAAAGCGTAGTGTCAATATTACAGACCTGAGCGTCCATAATGACTGGGAGTCAAACCCGAAGATGGTGATTTTATCACGAGCGAGGTGCTGAACGCTCATGCAGATTTCCTTCAACACTCTTACATTGAGAAGGTTGATGGATAACCCATTGTCAACCAGGATTTTACCAATCTTGATATCATGACAGTATCCGGAGACATAAAGGGGACGGTTATGCTCGCACGTCCCAAGGAGGAGATCTTCATCGCCGAAGGTGATATCGGCTGTGTGCACTTCTCCCAGCTCGTCCTTCATCTTTTCCTCAGCGAGGAAAGCTTGGAATTGCTCGGGCTCTTCCATTGCTTTGATCAAAGAATCTCTCGCCTCTTCTGACAACAAGAGTGCATCGAGAATGCTTAGCTGTGATGGTAGCTTTCTCAACTGTGCCAGAACGTTATAGTCCACCTTACTTTTCTTTGGCGGGTCCTTGGCTGGCGGGTCTTTGACGGCTTGGTCATCAAGGATGATATCCTCAGGGACCTTTTCTTTTCCCTTATCCTTTTTGTTCGACCCCTTGTTTATGGGTCCGAGATTCTTTTCAGGTAATGTGCGATTGCGCAGCTGAATGTTCTCACAGCTATTCGGTTCTTCCTCTTTTCCTGAGGTGGATTGTTTGAATAGAGGGCCAAGAGCTATTTCTTCCTCAGAATCGCTTCCAAAGGTGAGAACTTGCAATCCCCCAGCGTTGACCATGTGACAGTTGTTGGTAGTTCTTTTACGCTCCTCGGTCGTATTTCTTTGCTCTCGACGATTTTTGCGTTTTATCCTCTTGAAATGTTGTCGGTGAGAAACATACCCCTGCCACCAGTTTTTAAAAGCGTTGCACCCTTCGGTGGGGTGCGCAATCTTTTGATGATATAAGCAGTAGCTAGGATGTATATCCTCTTCATCAGGAGTGTTTCCTTCTGAGGGTGGCAGCTTCATTCCCATCGATATGGCTTTGGCGAACCTTCTCCTCGTCTTGAACCTGCTTTTATCTGCGGTGAATGTATGTTGATCTGGCGGGAATTTCTCGACCCTTTCGGCCAGTCGCCGGCGTTTGGCCTTTTCAAATATGGCCATCTCGCACTCCCGGTTAGCTTTACTTTTAAAAAGAGCTTCGTTTAGGAATGCATCGATCATTTCGTATGATGGTCCTAGAAATTCCGGCTCAGGATCTGCTCCCGGTTTCTCTGCATCTAGAGCTTTTCCATCGTTTATCAACAAGTGAAAGATCACATGGCAGCTAGCCACATAATCGTCAGACTCATCCGACGAGTCTTCTCCATTTTCATCATATCCGTCCTCAAGGACGTGGCTGAGAAATTCTTGGAGTGTGACTGGGGTCCGTGCCTTCTGGTTATATTCTTCAAGCGCGTTTATATATTTTTGCAGGTCCGTGCACTTGTCACTAAGCTTCACGGGCTTTTTGGTCTTCTTCTTCTTCTTTGAAGACTTTGACAGCTGGGTGTGAGCGCTTTGACTATCACCACCAATCTTTAGAGTTGGGCGCGGTTTCAGTATTCCCTCTTTGATCTCGGGTTTCAGTAGATTTTTCCACCTGATCGCCGGGTATGTTTGGAGTTCCTTTAGCATTCTTTTTGTTTTGGCTGAAAGAGAGACCTCCCATGGAGCTTCTTCTACAAAAGAGCATGATGCCCCCGGATTGTCCGTCTTTTTGAGAGTGTGCGTCTGGGGCGGGCTTACTTTCCACTTCTCGGACAGTGCGAATTTGCCTTGTTGATTCTGGTCCTCAATCCAGCCTTTGAAGACGAAGCAATCTTCAATTGGATGGCCTATCGCTTGGTGATAGGGGAAATAATTAGGATTATTAGCCTTACCGGGTTGCAATGGGCGTTTTGGATTCGGCAGGTTGATGAGCCTGTTGCGCACCGATAGTTCGAACAATCTCCTCGTTTTGTCCCGGGGAAATGAATAAGGGCGCTTTATTTTCTCATTATGGAATTGCCGTCTCTCGTCCAGGCGATTAGTTAGTTTTGGGCCATTGGGCTGCAGTTGAGCATTTGTGACGAAGGTCGCTTTCCCTTTGCCCTTTTCATTCCGTGGCTCCGGCTTTGAAGGAAACGGTCTGTGACCCATCTGGTCCATTTGGGCCAGTTTGTCAATCAAGGCCTGGAACGTGGTCGGCTTGAAGAACATCATGAATTGGGAAATAGTCGCCTGAGGGTCAAGAGTACCCACAAACATGCCCACTGCCGGTGCTTCTTCGATGCGCTGCTCACATTTCGACGATAAATTCCGCCATCGTGTTTCGTATTGAACCCATGTTTCTCCAGGTTTCACCCTGGCATTGATCAATGCTGTTATTGGGGTACGTTCACTAGCACTCGCGAAACGTTGGGTGAATAGCAGCTCCATCTCTGCAAAAGTTTTGACGGAGTCGTTGGGAAGCTCCGAATACCACTCAAACGCCGTTTCCGACAAGCTACCAACAAACTGGCGGAGCAGAAGTTTATCATCACCTCCAGTGTTGCCGCACAAGGCTCTAAATTGAGCGACGTGCTGATGCGGATTTCCCGTCCCCTTATATACGTGGAATTTGGGGATCGTATATCCCGGCCGGTACCTTATTTGGTCATACCAGCCCGGATAGGGTCGTCCGGTCTTAACGATCTGCCCGGCCGTTTCATTTGCCTGGTGAACTCGTATTTTCTAAGCAATGTAATCATCCAGAGCGGCCTTGGAGATGGTCTCCTCCTTGGCTGGTGAAAGAGCCGGTGGAGGGTTCGATGTCTCCCCTCTGTCGTCTTCAACGATAATCGGGGGGTCTTCAGCTGGAAGTTCCGGCTGTAACATCATCCCGGCCATGTCTTGGAACAAAAGAGCCATTCGTTTGATGTTGGCTGCCTGTTCTGCGTCCTCTTTTTCTTTCCTCTCGAGCATTCTTCGGAGGAATTCAGTATCAGTTTCTTGTTCCCGACACTGCTCTGAGGTCTCTGGATTTTCTTTCGGCCCAGTGAGTGCGGCCATTGCAGTCAGCATCTCCTGGAGTTTCTGCTGCTGTTGTTCCTGAGCCTTCGTTATCGATCGGGTAAGCGGTCGATGACCCGTACAAGCATGGCTTTCCTTTTTTCTGGAAGCCATATAAACGGTATGTGTTACCATGCCCCCAGATTTGGGGCGTTTAGATTCAGCGTCTTTGCGGTTCGCCGCGGTAACAGGGGCTTTCTCCGACCTCCTTCTCTTATGAGCGGCGTCGAGGGGGCCGTTGCTGTAGGCACCTAAAAAGCTGTTGCCTTTTGTCGCTAGACAGGATGGTTCTCTTCTTGCTGAAGTTTCACTTTTTTCTTTCGGCGAGAGTAATCTTGATCAATCACCAATTCCTGATCCCGTCACCAAACTTTATAAATTTTAGAGGACAGTCGCTGTGGGGGCTGCTCCGGCTTCTTTTCTGTAGCAATCTCCATAGGTGGAGGAGATCTTCTCAGCACGGCAGTTGGAGCGTTCTTGCGAACCCTCCTAAGTGGTTCAAAGTTGTTCCCTGTTGGAACAACAACATTGATTTCTACCATGGGAGCTGGTGGAGTTTGTCCAGACGGGGAGCTGCCCCCAGCCTTCCTTTCTTGGCGCCAATAGCGACGTCGAGCGTGTCGAGCCGTTGGGATTATCTCAGCTGTAGGGGTGACTTCCTCAGGCCCCATATGTTGGCTGATGGTTGCGGTTGGCGCCAGCCTATCAAAAACTGACGTTCGTCGAGAAGCAACGTCCAGTTTGTCAAAGACAGACCTCTGGGTAGGGGAAGAAGCTTTGAGGACATTGCCTGGAGCGGGGGCCGGAATAGTCAGTCTTGTGAAGACTGACCCTTTGGTAGGAGAAGCCGCCTTGACAACTTCATGAGCAGGAATAGGTATCCATTTAGGGATAACCCTTTCTGGTATTGTGGGCTTCTTCATGGGCCCAAATGAGCTTCGGCCCAGTCTGTCAAAGACTGAGGCGTTGGAGCTGGATGACCCGTTGAGAGGGGTCACAGTAGTGGTAAGTCGATCAAAGACCGACTTCGTTAGAGTTTCCTGCAATGGCAGCGGGGCATTGAAGTTCATGGGTGGGAGCATGGTCCCGAAGAATAGCCCAGTGGTGGCCTGAGTCACCTGGTCTACTGGCATTGTAAAAACAGAGGCCGCCTGAGGCCCGTTGGTCACACTTCCAGATGAGGTGGAACGGGAGTTGCAGTTGCAGCTGGAGCAGTTAGAGGCCATTTCTTTTTTCTGCATGAGAGCAAAACCAAATCTTAGTACTTCGAACCCAATGGCAACCATATCAAACCGCGATTCGTTCGCGAAAACACGACACACGAAGTGTGGAGTGGAAAGAGGAAAAGGTCCCACCGGGCGTGCCAGAATTTGTTCCCCGCCGAAACGCGGAGACACGACCGCGTAGGTCCGTCTTGCTTAAATTTCGGGGAAGATGCTATTTGGATCTATCCGTCCACCTCTTCGAAGATGCCAAGTTGATTTATGACACCATGTATCGAAGGTTTAAACGGATGCGGCCGATATAGCAGACTTCGTCAGATTCCCCCTTGTTGAGGGGTTTTTTGATTGTAGGGACGCTCTTCCCTGTAGGCGCAAGCCCCTGCAGTTAATTACGCTACCGCATCGCGGTAACCACTTTCTCCTTCTCCAAATGGTCACTTCGTGTCGTAGGTGTTTTTTTTGTTTTTGGTTGCTCGTGGATTGTATACGGAGACTAATTTATGTTGTCGCCAGTAGAGCATGGATTAGTCCAAATCCGTATTTTCTTAGATTTGGGTTTTGGGTTGGGTTTAAGGATACGTTAGTCTCATTTGAGACTAAGATCAACTTAAACGTTCGTTGAGAATACATTAGTCTAATTTTAGACTAAGATCAACTCAATGGGATCGTTTAGATCCAACAAGAGAGTATTTGGCCTCTGTTGTTTATTTTAGGGACATTGCGGTCGATTACCAGTTTAAGGACATGGTGGTCCAATATTAGTTTAAGGACATCTCGGTCCAAGGTTAAGGACATCATAGTCCGTGGGTTTAAAGGGACCCCACAGTCCGAGGTTAAGGACATTATAGTCCGTGGGTTTAAAGGGACCCCACAATCCAAGGCTAAGGACATTATAGTCCATGGGCTTAAGGACCCCACAGTCCAGTTTAAAGACGTCGTAGTCTATAAAGTTTAAGGACATCATAGTCCATGAGTTTAAGGACCCCACAGTCCATGGAATGATTGGTTATCAGGACCCGTCACCTCTTTGAAGACGTTGAAGGATTACAACGACAAATATATAAGGAGTAAAGAGATGTACCCTTAAACCAAAGTTGATTGGGAGATCTGTAGTCCAATTTGGAACTAAGATCAATTAATTAGATTATGAGTACATTGGCTCAATTAAATCTGAATTGAGGACTTATGGCCAACTTGGGCTAAGTCCAGTTAAGGTTTAAAATGTTAGACCTTGGTTTGGGTTGTTGAATATTTGTCTGGGTTCAGCCTCCCATTATTTAGCAATGCTAAATAAGGGTTTGAGGTTCTGACAATATTTTGTATTTTATTAGGCATTGACCATTCATCATGGCTCTGGAGTTTTCTTTGAATGTCATATGAAATGATCAAGTTTGGAAGAATGTGGTTTGGGTTTAATCAAAGGGGAGTCTTGACTCAGAAAGACTTAGACAATTTGGGCTAAGACTGGTTTGAAAATAGTTTTAAACACTAACACATATTTGATGATCACATGTTCACATGTGATGCACTTAAATAGTGTTAAACACTAGGGACAGAACACTCAAAATAGTGTTAAACAATGAAAAGATGAAGTGCTCACGTGTGGATACGTGAGGCGCCCTACGATTGGGCTAAGCTTCCTTATTTTATTCTCAGAATATTCAAATAAGTGTTAAACACTTAAGTCTTCACGGCCATCACGTGTGGGAACGTGATGGGTACCCATGCATTAATTTATCAAAGTGTTTATTAGGGGTCACGTGGAGACACGTGTGGACGCCTAAAATCTGTATTGGCTTTGGCTTTATTCCCTTCATTTTTCGAGGGTCACGTGTAAGCACGTGAGGCATTGCCTCCAAGCCCTTTTTTGTATTTTGAGGAGTCTGTTTAAGGGTCACGTGGGGGCACGTGACCTAATCTTGTTTGTTCTTTTTTGCTCATTGAGGATGAGGGTCACTTGTTACCACCTGACCAGGTTGGGTGCTGATTTCTTTACGTGCATGGAGAGTTTTAAGTCCATTTTTTAAGAATTAAATTCTTTGGTAGGGTTAAACCCTAATTTTTTTTAGAGGAATTAAATTCCTATATATATGGAAGAATTAAATTGTTTTGTACAGTTAAACCCTAATTTCATTTGGAGGAATTAAATTCCTGTGAATTTGGAAGAATTAAATTTTTATGTAGGGTTAAACCCTAGTTTCTTTGGGAGGAATTAAATTCCTATGAATTTGGGGGAATTAAATTCCTTAAACTTAAATTCTCCCTCTAAGTTTTGGATCTGCATGGTAGAATCTCCCCGATGAGAATTAAATTCTCAACTTGTGGGGAGATCTGCTTCTGCAGATCTTCAACCAAAGGAAGAACTAAGTTCTTATTCAGAAGAGTTAAACTCTTAATTTGAGAATTAAATTCTCTTTTGTTTTATGGAGCTTAGATCTTTTTCCCCTTTCTTACCTAGGGTTTCTTTTCTCTAAAAAGATCTTCTTTTCTCTTTTGAGAATTAAATTCTCCTCCCTTTTTTTTCTCTGGTATTATGTATCTCCAAAAATCCGAAAAAAACGATCCCCTCTCTTCTCTTCTTGGCTCCTATTTATAGGAGAAAGAAAGAATCAATCTGTTTAGTCAATCTTCCATTGAAAGATTTTAATTGATTTTGTAACCAACATGATCTTTTAGACTACTCAGTGAATTTTATTCACCATTGGATTTTTAATCCAAAAGATATTCTGTTTCTTATTCTTGGTGAATTTCAGGAAAATCTTTTCTTGTATAGAATCTTTCTATAAGTTGGTGATTTTTAATTACTATTGGATTTTTAATCCAATGGTGCCCCATTTTATAGAGCACAATCCTTCTGTTTGGAAAGATTTAGGAAAATATTAGGTTTTTGATTTCCCTTAATTAGAATTTAATTCTATTAGTTCAGAAGGCTTAAAAGCCTATCACGTGTTGGCATGTGATACCACTGTTTGATCATTAAAATAGAATTTAATTCTATTAATTGAAGAACTTAGGCATGGGTCACGTGCTCGTGACTTCCCTGATTAAGCATTTTAACCAGAATTTAATTCTGCCGTTTCAAAGAACTAAGGAACCATCACGTGTCAGCACGTGACCTTTGGTCACGTATAGACACGTGATACCCCATTGGGATCTTTCCTTGCTGTTTTATCATGCCTTTTAATTCCTTTTTATTGGGTTGAAGGGCCCATCACGTGTGGACACGTGATTCCACTGATTGATTGTTTGACTAGAGTTTAACTCTATAAATTAGAGATCACAGGAACCCATCACGTGTCTGCACGTGACCTCTGGTCATGTGTGGACACGTGAGGCTCTATTGGGGTATTCCTGATATTTTTATGAGGGAACATGTATCGTGACTTGAGAGACATTTACTGGTGGGAAGGGATGAACCGCGATGTTTCGGACTTCGTTTCGAGGTGCCTGGCTTGTCAGCAAGTCAAGGCTGAGTATCATAGACCGGCTGGAGAGTTGCAGCCTTTACCCGTTCCTTAGTGGAAATGGGAGAAGATTTCTATAGACTTCGTTGTGGGTCTACACAGGGCCAGTCGAGGGTATGACTCCATTTGGGTGATTGTTGACCGGTTGACGAAAGCGGCTCACTTCATTCCAGTGAAGACCACTTTCGATTATACTCAGTATGCTCAGTTGTATATAGATGAGATTGTGCGTTTGCACGGCGTTCCCATATGCATCGTATCCAACAGGGGCACCCAGTTTACTAGCCGTCTTTGGCAGAAGCTTTAGGAAGCTTTAGATACCCTCTTGAGCTTTAGCACCGCTTTACATCCGCAGACCGATGGTCAGTCGGAGCGGACTATACAGACTCTAGAGGATATGCTTCGGGCGTGTGTGCTTGATTTTAGTGGCAGTTGGGATCGTCACTTGCCGTTGATTGAGTTCACCTACAACAATAGTTATCAGGAGACGATTCAGATGGCGCATTTTGAGGATTTGTATGGTAGAAAGTGTCGATCGGCAGTCTGTTGGACCGAACTCAGCGAGAGTAGGGTTTTGGGACCCCAGCTAATTCAGGAGACTACGGAGAAGATCCAGCTGATTCAGGACAGAATGAGAGCAGCCCAGTGTAGACAGAAGTCTTATGCCGACCGTCGATGTCGCAGACTTAAGTTCGCAGTGGGGGATCATGTATTCCTGCGGATTTCTTCGATGAAGGGCGTTATGAGATTTTGGAAGAAGGGGAAACTCAGTCCCAGATTTGTGGGTCCTTTCGAGATCCTTGAGCGAGTTGGTGCCGTTGCCTATCGGTTGGCACTTCCGCCCAGTTTTCCAGATGTTCACCGTGTTTTTCATGTGTCGATACTTCGTAGATACCTTCATGATCATTCTCACATGATTCAGCACCAGACCGTTCAGCTTGAGCACGATCTTTCGTTCACCGAGCAGCCGGTAGTTATATTGGATTGGAAGGTGAAAAAACTTCGGTCAAAGGTCTTGTCATCTGTGAACATTCTTTGGCGTAGCCTTTCTAGTGAAGAGATCACTTTGGAGGCCGAGAGTGAGATGCGGAAGAAATTCCCTCATCTCTTCGAAGGTACGCGTAGTTAAATTTTAAATTCGGGGACCGAATTTCTTTAAGGGGGGAAGACTGTAACGTTTTAGAAATCGTTATGCGAATTTTCCGTTAATAGGTAAAATATATTACGTTTTTCCGTAAAACCCTGATGTGAACATTTTTCTGTATAGACTTAACTGGACCTAGTTTAACTAGGAAATTGCTAGTTTGCGGTTTTTAGTCAACACTTGAAAATTTATAGCTCACTTTAATATTTTTCCTTAATTAAAATTTTATATAAAATTTTAATTATGCACTTAATTAGTGGTAATTACAAATTTGATTGAGTTAATTATGCTAAAGTGAATCTATGCTAGCTAAATCATAAGATTAAGTATTAATCCATCCATGCAAAATATCCTACAAATATCTAGATATTTGTTGAATTAAAGAAAACTTTAATTAGAAAAGAAAAGATTAAGAGGTGGCATTGGATGGGAGGTGCATTAATGGGCATTAATTGAGGTTTTTAGCTAGAAATTTCCACACATTTCCACAAACCTCCTCATTTTTCCTTGTGTGGCCGAGCTCCCCCCTACTGCCCTCTCTCTCATCTCACTTCATTTGCAATTCTTCAAGCTCAAATAAATCCTAAAAAATCATCTAGTAATCACACAAACTCATAAACAAATCCCTATCCATTACTCCTTAAGCCTAAACAAGCTTGGATCCTCTTGAAAGTGATCATTTTGGAGGCAAATTTTGGAGTTTAGTTGCTAGTTGTGAATCTTGTGGAGGTGCACAATCCTAACCCTAAACTTTAAAGGTTGTTTAAATACTTTAAGTTAGATTATTAGATATTTAATATAGCTTGGATTTGCATGTTTAGAAATTCTAGAAAGAGTTGTGAAGATCAAGTTAGGGTTTGATTGGTTAAATTGGTTAATGGAAAAGTATAGACTTGGTAAAACTTAACCTAGTTATGAGATTGTTAAATGATATTTTCCTAATTGTCTAATTAAGCTTATTAGCAAACTTACTTTTTCTAAATCTTATATGGGTATGATTAAAATTGTAGCAAGGGTTTGGATGACTTAGTTAAGCTACATTGCGATGATTGTGATCGCTAGAATTTGTGTAAACTTTTAGACTTGAGCTAAAATGATATAAAGTTGCTTACTAGGTTTTCGCTGATTTTGGACGTAGGTTCTAATGGACGTTGCGATGATATACATACATACATACATACATACATACATACATACATACATATATATATATATATTATCTTCCACGATATATATTGTGTTGTGAATGCGCGATCGGTACGATCGGAGTCTATGCTTGGTGGTTGCGTAGTTTAGCGATCCTAGCTAGGGTTGTGCCGATGTCGTACGGGTTTTGTGCACTAGGTGCACTGTGCGTTTATCTTGTGGACGCTATCCTTGCGTTTCGTTATCTTTGTGTTGGCGCAGGATATTTAGCCTTATGTGTTGTGTGTGTGAAATTTTAGGATCGCAAGCGGGGACTTCGGACGCTGCGAAGAAAGGGAAGCATGTGATCGGATTTTTTTAGCTCGAGATCATCGGTGAGTAGATTTAACATCTACGGGGAAATCGCCTGTATAGCGTTATGCGTCAGGGTTGGATATGATATTATAGCTGCATGTTTATACGCATAAGACTTGTTTGCACATGAGCATTATTGTATATTTTTACCTGTTGTGCTTTGACTTGGTAGCTATTGGACACAACACCATTACTGATGGATTCATATTGCACGAGCACAAATTGTATGCTACACACACACCGTCGGTAATTTCCATGACACGTACTACATATATACATATGTGATATTGTATCGGTTATTGTCTTTGAGACATTGATTCTTATTCCATCGTGTATATGAAATATAGCATACCTGCATACCTTGCTACAGTTACACATATACCTATATGGTATTGCATCATTATTGACTTGTATATACACATACCTTGCTACAGTTACACATATACCTAATGGTATTGCATCATTATTGACATTTATATACACATACCTTACTACAGTTACACATATACCTATATGGTATTGCATCATTATTGACATGTATATACACATACCTTGCTATAGCTACATATACCCCTAAGTGGTATTGTATTGTCATTTGACAGTGAGACGTTGATTATTGTGCTATTATGCATATGAAATGCATCATACATACATGCTTACATGTAGATACAAATATCTTGCTATAGTTACATATACACCTCATATGATGCTGCACTTGATTTCAGAGGAAATTGGGAACCGCATGATATATTTTAAAACTAGATTCATTTAAAAGAGCGGTTTTCCCTTAATATGCTCATATTGCTGTTTTATGTTCATACATCAGTTTTCATGGATTTCCGCATTGAGATATGGATTTTATGTGATTTATGAATTTGAGAACCGTGGGGGTATTTCAAGAAATTTATGTATTGTTTGAAAACCCGGTTTCTCTTGATATAATATTTCGATGCGTCCACCATGAGTTTTCTTGGTTCTGAGACTTGTGTTAGATACCCGATTCGAGGTGCGAGGGGGAACCATCTGCGGGTACATGGTGGATCCGGTGAGGTACCCCGGGGCAAGAAGACCCGTATTGTTAGACGGTGAGCATGGCAGGGGAGCACTACCTACCGGTGATAGTATAGAAACCGACGATTATCCAGAGGATATCGTGCGGGAGTTATGATATGAGATATATTGAGGGCCGATCTGGGTATGTGGTGCCTGAGAGATGAGTATTTATGTGTCGATACTGGACACTAGTATTTCATGATGTTTTTTTCCCATGAGATATACAGATATGAGGGCCGGTTTTGGTGACGGCGCCTGAGGATTTTGGGGATTTGATGTGTCAGTGAGGGACACTGTGGTTTTTCCATATTGATGATTTTTGGATGAGATTTTATTATATCATCCCACACTCAGGATTATTTTGATATGCATTGCCTCATGTAGTTGTAGTACCCTGATGATGTCCATTTACATGATCGTTGCATATACATATTGCCATACTTATGCTATCAGATTTCGTGTGATAGATTTATCGCTGTTTGTGCATACTTGCGATTACAGTATGATGTTATTTACTATTCACGAGTTGTCAACTCACCCCCATTGTGCCACAGTGTTCTCCAGGATTTACCCTCAGAGTAGTCGCGGCAGGGCTTCTTGTTATCTCTACTTTTGCAGATACCGCTACGGTTGGCTGTGAGGCCTTTGCTATAGGTGGGTTCGCGGTTATCCGTTTATGTACATTTTATATCTTTTGTTGGATCTAGTACTCTCCATCTACCACTTCATGTATTTTACTTAGAGACGAGTCGTGAGGATTGGCGTTGTATTATTTTGTTACTCTGGGTGCCGTGCTCGTGGGAGCCGGCTTTATTACAAAGTTTTACCTCCTTATGCTATTTCCATTATATTTCTTCGCTACGGCATGGTATATATGCTTGTGGTTGTTGTTTCCGCAGTTAGGCGTGATTTGGTCCCATTTGGGATGCTTTATTTATATTCTATGTGGTACCCCTTTTCAGGGTTAGTTTTTACAAAGGAGGTGCTGTCGAAATTTTTTAAGAAAGTAAACTTAAGTTTAAAGATTTTTACTTGAAGTTTTCCGAAGATTTTTAACTATGTTGTCTCCACTTTTCCATTTTTGGTGGTTTAGATTTCTGGGTTTCGGCTCACTTAAATTGCGTATGCCTGTTGACGTTATGTGGTTTATGTGCCGGTCACGTGCCTACATTTGGGCCGTGACAGTATGGCTCATAACGGTTCGAGAAATTACTGATAACACTTACCAGTAAATCTCATCAGCCCTGGCAAGGGTTTACTGTTATAGCCAATCAAGCGTAGCACAACATCAACTCCCAATACCGGAAGAGACGAAACCCCTCCTATCGCTCATTGCATCCATGTGACTCGGGACTGTACCCAAAATCCACCTGTTTGCACGATTCCTTTGAACCGTGGTAGGGAGGAAATCAAAGTGCAGAGGGAACCACAAAGACACTATGACAACTCGGGTCTACAGACTAACCTGTACCAGTGTCACCAGAGAACTGCTATCTGATGATAGGTATGGTACCATCTAGGACTTCTCGGCGAATACTGTTCGGTGTACATATTCTTTAATGAGCACCTGTGTACAATCTTTGATGTCAAATACCAATGGTTATGGGATCAACCGTCGCCCCCTACAGGGTCAAGAAACTGTCACGACCCAAAATTTGGCACGTGACCGGCACTTAAACTACGTAACGTCAACAGGCGTAACACAATTTAAGTAAGCCGAAAACCCAGAAATCTAAACCATCAAAACTAGTAAGTGATAGAAACATTGTTAAAAACATTTGAAAATCTCATGTAAAAATCTTTACAGTTTAAATTGATTTTCTTAAAAATTTCGGCAGCACCTCCTTTGTAAAAACTAGCCCCGAAACGGGTACAACATAAGATATAAGTAAAGCAACATATGATATAAATAAAGTATCCCCAAACAGGAGCAGATCACGCCCAAAGGCGGAACCACCACAAGCATATACACGATACCGTAGCGAAGAAATGGACAATATAAAAGAAAAAACTGCATAATAAAAGCCAGCTCACATGAGCTCGACATCCAGAGTCACAAAATAATATACAATATCGTCCTCACATCTCTTCTCTAAGTCAATACATGAAATGATAGATGGAGAGTACTAGATACAATGCGAGATATGCAATAAATGTAAATGGATAACCGTAAAACCCACCTATAGCAAAACGGCTCACAGCCAACCGTAACGGTATCCGCTGCAAAAAGATACAATAAGATAGCCCTGCCGCGACTATTCTGAGGGCCAACCTGCAAAACACTATGGCACAACGGGTGTGAGTTGCCAACTCGTGAAGAGTAAGTAACATCATACAGGTAGCCACAGGTATGCACGTATTGCGATACTCTATCACATGCAATCTGATAGTATCAATATACTAATTTGGATATGCAACAATCATGATAGGTACTCTATCAGGTACTACAAATACATGAAGTAATGCATATCAATGAATGCTGAGTAAGGGATAAAACATTTCATCATCAATGAATCATCATCATGGAAAAACCGGTGTCCATCAACGACACCCCAAATCCCAATACCTCAGGCACCGTCATTCTGATCGGCCCTCATATATGTAAATCTTATGGAACCTGAATGCCAAACATCGGCACTCGAAAACATCATGAAATACTCGTGTCCAACATCGACACGCAAATCCATATATATCGGGCTCCGTCAGTCCGGATCGGCCTATATCCATCTCTCGACTCCGGTCGATATCCTCCGGATAACCGCCATGTCCAACCAATTACCGGTAGGTAGTAGTCTCTCTGCCAGGCTCATTGTCTACTATACAACATCCCTTTTTTGCCCTGGGGTACCATACCGGGTCCACCATGAACCCGCAAACGGATCATCCAGCTCCTCAAATCAGGTTTCTACCACACGTCTCAGAACCGAGAAAATGCTTGGTGGACGCATTGATATATCATATCAAGAGAAGCTGGGTTTTCAAAACAATGCTTACTTTCTTGAAATAATACCAATCCATAAATCACATGAAATCCGTATCTCAATGCGTAAATCCATGAAATATGATATATGCAACATAAAACCGTAATATGAGCATATCAAGGGAAAACCGCTCTTTTAAATGAATCCCGTTTTTAAATATATCATGCGGTTCCCATTTTCTCCAAAATCAAAGGCAACATCATATAAGGGTGTACATGTAGCTATGTATGCACGATGCATTTCATAAGCGTAATAGAACAAGAATCAATGTATCAATATCAATAACAATACGATACCGCATATGTGTATAGGTTGTGCGTGTCATGGCAATTACCGACGGTGTGGGTGTAGCATACAATTTAGTGCTCATGCAACATGAACAGTCAGTAATGGTGTAGTGTCCATTAGGTACTAGGTCAAGGCACAACAAGTAATGGTATGTAATGATGCTCATGCTCAATCAATATATATGAATATAAACATGCGGCTAAAATATCATATCAAGCCCTGATGCATAACTCCATACGGGCAATTTTCCCGTAGATGTTAAATCTACTCACCGGTGATCTCGAGCTAAGAAAATCCGACAACCTGCTTCCCTTTCTTCGCAGCGTCCGAAGTCCCCTCCTGCGATCCTATTAACACAAAACACAATAATGCGTGGATTTAGCAAACTACGTAATAATAATGAACACAACGCCAATTTAACGAACCGGTTCCCTTAAGCTATAAAAGGGTTCATTTAGCGGCTAACGTGTGTGTCGACATCACCAAAGCAAACCCACGACAGCGAGCTACCCGAAACACTAAAACTACGTTGGATCAATCGTAATGCGCATCGTTGAAGCACTAAGAACTAGCTAATTTTTCCCAGATTTTACATACTGTCACTACCTAAAAATCTAGCAGTACCAAACAACCTAAAACAACTATAGACAGATACCCAAAAAACCTCAACTCCCCAGTCCTTGACAGGGCCGAGCTCGCAGGAAAATCCTTTCATGTCGCCGGCCAAAACCTGTCAGGTGGGGTTCGTGCTTCAGGTGTATACTCAGGGTCTCTAATATAACAATACTACACTGCTAGATTTTCCAGTAAACACCCGTAGTCACAGCAGATCACAGATATCCTAAAATGACACTAAAACACGATACGTGCACAAAACTATATCTTTTAGTGTTCTAAACTGAAACTACAAAGCAACACAACAATATAACAACCTAATTACAGTTTAGAGATTGTTACCTATCCACACTTGCTCAAAATCCTAGCTTTCCATGCTCCAAGTGATCTCTATAGGCTTTAGATCAACTTTACTGAAGGGTTTAGTGAGTTTTGTGAGGAGTAGTGAGGATTTGGCCTTGGTTTGTGATGAACAAGGAAGGGTTTCAGTTTAGGGAATTGAAGGACAAGAGAAAGAGAGTGTGAGGTGAGAAATGAGTGTGTGAGAAATAATTGAGAGAGTGAGATGAGTGTATGAGGAGTGAGGGATGGGGGAATGAGGGGTGAGTTTAGAGAGAGCCATGCCCTTCTCTCTCTTTATTTAATGCATGGCATGCTTGCCCATGCCTCATGATGCCCTCTCACTCTCTTCCTCTCTCTCAAGTCAACTTAATTTAAAACCCTTTTTTTATTTTAAAATCAACTAATTTTATTAATTACATATAACAAATGGCATGACATTAGGTTAGGGTGCCATGGCTAGTTAAGCATGGTTAACCCCTAATTAACCCTAGGTTAACATGCACACGTGTGTGCAAGCCCGAAATAAATATTAATAAAATATTAATTAATTTTTATAAAATATTTGAAAACTATTTTGGTAAACTTTTTACAAAAAATCTGCATTATCGCTTATGTAATACTAATCGCATTCTAAGGTGCTACAATTTTCCCCCTTAAAGAAATTCGTCCCCGAATTTAAAAATCTTACTATGCGTACCTTCAAAGAGATGAGGGAATTTCTTCCGCATCTTGCTCTCGGCCTCCCAAGTGACCTCTTCACTATTCAGTCTACACCATAGAATCTTCACAGATGGCAAGACCTTTGACCGAAGTTTCTTCACCTACCGATCCAATATAACTCCCAGCTGCTCGGTGAACGAAAGATCGCGCTCTAGCTGAACAGTCTGGTGCTGAATCATGTGAGAAGGATCATGAAGGTATTTGCGAAGTATCGATACATGGAATATGTGGTGAACATCCAGAAAACTGAGTGGAAGTGCCAAACAATAGGCAACGGTACCAACTCGCTCAAGGATCTCAAAAGGACCTACAAATCTGGGACTAAGCTTCCCTTTCTTCCAAAATCTCATCACGCCCTTCATTGGAGAAATCCGTAGGAATACATGATCCCCCACAGCGAAGTCGAGCCTACGACGACGACGGTCGGCATAAGACTTCTGTCTATACTGGGCTGCTCTCATCCTATCCTGAATCAACTGAATTTTCTCCGTAGTCTCTTGAATTAGCTGGGGTCCCAAAATCCTGCTCTCGTTAAGTTTGGTCCAACAGACTGGCGATCGACACTTCCTACCATACAAAGCCTCAAAAGGTGCCATCTGAATTGTCTCCTGATAACTATTATTGTAGGAGAACTCTATCAATAGCAAGTGATGATCCCAACTGCCACCAAAATGAAGCACGTACGCACGAAGCATATCCTCCAGAGTATGAATAGTCCGCTCTGACTGACAATCGGTCTGCGGATGGAAAGCGGTGCTAAAGCTCAAACAGGTACCCAAGGCTTCCTGAAGTTTCCGCCAAAGACGGTTAGTGAACTGGGTGCCCTTGTCGGATATGATGCATATGGGAACGCCATGCAAACGCACAATCTCATTAATGTACAACTGAGCATAACCGAAAGTGGTCTTCACTGGAAGGAACAGAGCTTCTTTCGTCAACCGGTCAACAATCACTCAAATGGAGTCATACTCTCGACTAGACCTGGGTATACCCACAATGAAATCCATAGAAATCTGCTCCCATTTCCACTCTGGTACGGGTAAAGGCTGCAACTCTCCTGCCGGTCTCTGGTGCTCAGCCTTGACTTACAGATAAGTCAGGCACCTCGAAACGATATCTGAAACATCACTCTTCATCCCTGCCCACCAGTAGATATCTCTCAAGTCATGATACATCTTGGTGGAACCTGGGTGAACACTAAAAACTGACTGATGTGCCTGCTCTAGGATCTCACGTCTCAACCCATCGGTATCAGGTACACACAAACGAGTCCCAACACATAGCACACCCTGGTCATCAATCAAGAACTCCGAATCTCGACCCTGCCGAACATGTTCCAGAATCTCAGACAAATGGGCATCGGCGGGTTGTGCCTCAGGAATACGATCAAGTAGAAGTGGATGGATGCGGACATGAGCAATCTATCCCCCAGTGGAAGTGAACTCAAACTGTACTCTGCTGTCGCACAAGATCTTTCAATCTGCAGAAGACTGTCTCTGAACTGCGCCCAACTGGGACAAGCTACCCCCAGGCCTATAACTCAAAGTATCGGCTACCACATTTGCCTTTCCCGGGTGATAAAGGATCTCACAATCATAATCCTTCACAATCTCCATCCAACGGCGCCGGCTCAAATTCAGATCTCGCTGCTGGAAGATGTACTTTAAGCTCTGGTAGTCCGTGAAAATATGACACGACTCCCCGTATAAGTAGTATCTCCAAATATTAAGCACAAAGACCACCGCGGCCATCTCAAGATCATGAGTGAGATAATTCTGCTCGTGCTTCTTCAACTGCCGGGAAGCATAAGCGATAACTCTATCATGCTGTATCAATACACAACTAAGCCCCACTCGAGAAACATTACAGAAAACGACAAAGCCGCCCGATCCAGAAGGCAAAGATAGAACTGGTGAAGTCGTCAACCGAGTCTCCAACTGCCGAAAACTCTGCTCGCATGCCTCAGTCCAAAGAAAAGGAACTCCCTTCCTGGTCAGTCCGGTCAGCGGTGTAGCGATACTGGAGAAGTCCTGCACGAAACGGCGGTAATAACCGGCTAAGCCCAAAAAGCTGCGGACCTCTGTCACTGATACAGGTCTAGGCCAAAGCTGTACGGCCTTGATCTACCTCGGGTCCACACGAATACCGTATTCCGTAACCACATGACCAAAGAAGTAAACACTATCAAGCCAGAAGGCACACTTCGAGAATTTAGCAAACAGCTGGTGCTCTCTCAATGTCTGCAAAGCAATTCTCAAGTGTTGCTCATGCTCCTCTCGACTCTTGGAATACACCAGAATGTCATCAATAAACACAATAATAAACTGGTCAAGGAACGGCCTGAAAATCCGGTTCATCAAATCTATGAACACTGCTGGGGCATTGGTGAGTCCGAACGACATCACCAAAAACTCATAATACCCGTAGTGCATACGAAAAGCAGGCTTCGAAATGTCATCATTCCGAACCCGCAACTGATGATAACCTGATCTCAAATCAATCTTAGAAAAATGTCCGGCACCCTGGAGCTGATCAAACAAATCGTCAATGCGAGGTAAAGGATACCTATTCTGCACCGTAACTCAGTTCAATTGACGATAATCAATGCACAATCTCAAACTGCAGTGCTTCTTCTTGACGAACAGAACGGGAGCTTCCCAAGGCGAAACACTCGGACGTACAAGTCCCCTATCAAGCAACTCTTGCAACTGATCCTTAAGCTCCGCCGGGGCCAAGGTAAGGCGGTATAGAAATAGGCCCCGTTCCGGGAATCAGATCAATGAAAAACTCAATCTCAGGCTCTGGGGGCAATCTAGGTAGCTCATCGGGAAACTCTCCCACGATAGGAACCCGGTCCAACGAATCTACTGTGGTTCCGGTATCACGAATGAAAGCTAAGAATCCCGAACATCCTCTCCTCAAAAGTCGACTAACGCAAAGGGCTGAAATCAAACTGTGAGGGGCGGCACCACGGTCCCCCTGCACAATAAGAACTGACTCGCCCAGAAAACAAAATCTGATTGTCTTCTTGCGGCTGTCCACGGACGCGTAGCAAGTAGCTAACCAGTCCATGCCCAGGAGAACGTCGAAGTCCATCATCTCAATAAGGATCAAGTCGACGGACGACTCTCTATCTCCAATCCGAACGGCACACGACCGAAACACATGTCGCACAACAAACGACTCTCCAACAGGAGTAGTCACAATAAGCGGCTGATCTAGCAAACATGACTCTCGGCCCAATCTCAGCACGAAGTGTGTAGAAACATACGAGTGCGTAGATCCCGGATCAAACAACACGTGTGCATCAAAAGAACATACTGAAAGAGTACCTGAAACCACTGCATTGGACGCCTGCGCGTCCTGATGAGTCAAAGCAAAAACTCGTGCCTGCTCTCTACCTGCAACTGGCTGTCCTCCGCTTCTGCCACCCCGTTTTCTCTGAACAAACCCTCCGCGACCATGACCTCTCTAAGCATACGTCTGATGCGAAGCAACAACAGGCGCAAGAGGAAACGCTCTCTGAGGTGGAGAAGGTGGTAAGGTAACATGTGGTACGGCTGCCTCGTCCTCACGTGGCTCAGTACAATCTCGAACGCGATGATAGAAACTCCCGCACCGGAAACATCCATACGATGACTACTGACCCTCCTGAGGATAAGAGATAAACAACTGGCCTTGTCCCTAGCCTCTGCTACTCCCCGTACCTGAATGAAATCTGTCGTGGTGTCTAAGCATCTGTCTCTGGGCTGATATACCAGTATGAACCCTCTTCGGTTCCGGAACAACCGACGTCTCGGAAAGACGCTCCTCAACCAATAGGGCTGCGTCCACTGCTGCTGCATATGTATCACAATGCTATGAGTTGATAGCGTGGAACAACTGGGTGAGCAGGACTCGTACAAACCTCTTGATTCGCATTTCCATAGTATCTACCAAATACGGAGCATACACAGATAGCTGGGTAAATTGCACATCGTACTCTGCCACCGTCATACCCAGAGTCTGGCGTAATGACTCGAAAATATGAGCTCGAGCATCCCTGACGCTCTGCGGAAGAAAACGGGTAAGAAATACCGTCACGAACTCAGCCCAGGTCATAGGAGAAAGACCCGCGGCTCTGCCCTTCTCTAAAGACTCGCACCGCTTTTGGGCAAGACCTTCCAGACGAAAACTCGCGAACTCTACCCATCTCGCGTCGGAGCATCTTAGCGAACGACATATCCTTGCCATCCGATCGATAAATGACTGTGGATCCTTAAGTGTATTAGTGCCGGTGAAAACCGGAGGCTTCATCCTCATGAACTCAGATAACGATATGGTGATCACCTCCATAGCTGTTGGTACGACTGCTTGAACTGTGGGCACCATCACGGTCCCCGTAATAGGTGGGACAACCTCTCTGCGCTCTACTGGCCTCGACTAACGATCCCATCATCTGGCGCAAATCTTGCATACTGTCTTCTAGCCTAGTAATACGAACAAGCAAAGGTGGATCAATTTACTCCTGAACAACGGGCGTACCGTCCTGGTCAGTCCTCGTCTCCGACGAGCCAACTCTAACCTCGGCTCTCGCGGCCGCTCTCTGCGCCCTCGTAGTCTTCGGCGGCATAATGGCTGGAAATTATAGGGTTCCTAGGCACACTCATGAGGTTCTACAAGTGATCAACCATGCCAAAATCAAATTTTTCCATGTGCCAAAGAACACTATACTAGATCGTTAACTAGAGGTAAGGCGAAACATGCAAGCAAACTACTTTGCTATAAAGTGAAAGGGACTACAACCATTGTAGATCCGGTCCTCCACTTTCAAAGCTCCGTGACGACGTCCCTTCACTGCGATCATCGGATCCCGGACTCTAGCGATGGTTTCGTCGGAGAAATGAGCGGGCTAGGTCGTTGACTTCGATGCCGAAGATGATCTACGTCGAGGCGACTCTAACTCGAGCTCCATCTTCACTTGGTCATGAAACTTGTGAAGATAACACTCTCTACTACATGGCAAGTGGTAGAGGATGAAGAAATATGAAGTGGGTTCACTTTGAAATTGGGTTTCTCACTTGGATTCATCACTTGGAAATTTTCAAGAGAGCTTTCTTCTCTTCATGAAGAAGAAGAAGAAGAAGAAAAGAAAAAGTGAATTATCAAAAAAAAAAGAAAAACAAGTGATGTTAATCATTTAGCAACCATGGGTGAGTGTAACTAGTGTAGAGACTAAACTAGGGTTTAGGTGAATGGTTAGGTTAAGCAAAAAACAAAATGGTTGAAGCTTTTCAAAGCTTCATGAAGCTTCAAATAAAATCCAAAGAAAGCCACCATTTTATTTCTTGCCAAAATGAATAAATAAATAAATGAATAAAACAAATAAAAACTTAACCATTAACCTAAACATGGTTTAAAGTATACACACACCCAAGTTTGCATGTATCATCAAACATGATACAAACTAGTGCACATATATCATATATACAATGTGCACATTCAAGTGAGAAAATCATCTTAAGTGAACCAATACTAGTTAATGTAAAGTAATATATCTAATATATAATTATACATTAAATCATTAAATCAACACTTGATTTAATGATCTGGTCATATCGCATATGACCGACTAATATCCAATGTATCGACTTATCGAATCAATCCTCGATTCGATAACTAGGTTATATCGCATACAACCAATCGATACATTCATCGTGAGAATAGAATACGGTATCACATACACGCATTATTCTCGGTCCTGCACATATCTCATATGCGCTCCGATTTCATTTCGCTTGAGCCAGGAAACCTCTGTGTAGGACTCTAAAGACTCGTCAATACGCCGGCAGTAGGCGATGATCATATCAAACACCCACAAGCCGCAAGCGGTCTGCTAAACGTAACGGCCACCCAGGTATTGAGCGATCAGAAGATCAACGAGCAAGCCCGCTCACACTCCTGTGAATCCAACCAGTAACACTTACCGTACAGTTCGGTCTGTTCGTCTGATATGTCGCATATCTTGCCTAGGGGTGGTAAACGTCAGACCCCAGTAGCTCGATAAGTCATGCTGATGTAAGGTCCATAACATGCGTGAAACTACTGATAACTCTTACCAGTAAATCACTGCAACCCTGGCCAGGGATTTCTAGTTATGGCCAGTCGAGCATAGCGCAGCATCAACCCCCAATACCGGGAGAGACGAATCCCCTCCTATCGCTCATTGCCTCCATGTGAATCGGTACTGTACCCAAAAACCAACTGTTTGCACAACTCAATAGAGCCGTGGTAGGGTGGAAATCACAGCACAGTGGGAGACACACAAGACTCTATGACGATCTCGGGTCAACAGACTAAGCTGTACCAATGTCACCAGAGAACTGCCATCTGACGTGAGGTATAATACCATCTGGGAGTTCTCGGCGAGTCCGTTCAGTGTACCCAGTCTCCACTGAGCACCCGCATACCATCTCCGATGTCAAACACCAATGGATATGGGATCATCCATCGCCCATCACATGGGTCGAGAAGATATACGCTAGTCTACTCTGGAATATCGATGCCCCGTCTCGATATTCCCACGACTAAGAACAATGAAGGATGTACTCATTGACTACCCAGGCCCCACTAGTATGATCTACATCACAGTCCTGGAAGTCGAGTACACATCCTAAGGGCTTTATCAACATGTAACAGAGAGACTGAAAGTATACATGTTAAGATAAAGAGCAACCAGATAGCGTACTATTATGTCGAGCAAGAAGTCCTACCTATATATGTCCCAGCATCCACTACAATATACATCCTATGTACAGTAATGGCCTCTAGGACATACATATAACTAACAATCTCCCACTTGCACTAGGGCCATCTGTAGCAGTGGTTGCAGTATCACATACTCAACCATCCCATATAAGTCTCTCTCTGGGAAAAGGCCTTTGTGAGTGGATCCGCCATGTTGTCCTTTGAGTCTACTCTCCTAACCTCGATCACCTTGGAGATCAACTATCTCCATGATCAGGTGATGCTGCCTCAGAATATGTCTGGGTCACTGATGGGATCGGGGTTCCTGGGCCAAAGCCACACTTCCATTGTCACACAATGGTAGGAACCTAGTTCATCTTATGAACCAATATACACCCAAACTGCCTCTTTGGTAGTATCTTTAATAGCGATGTTACCAGCCTTTATCGTCTAGTTTGCCACGGTATCTAGCTTGGAACTCTTCCAACATACCGTCCCTCTACTGAGGGTAAAGATAATGCCTGCGACTGACATTCAGTCGTCCTTATCACCCTGGAACTTTTCCCGTGATTCGCCCCAGGATCGATTGATACTATCTTACTACAGCTAGTGAGAATCCTAAGATCCATTTAGTTCTATCTCATAGACCCAAATTCCAGGATTTAGGAGGTATCAACTTTATCCTATTTGGAGAATCCTTGTGATAAGAGGAGATTGACCGTCTGTAGTATAGGAAACTCTTTTCCTATCAAGAGTATGTTGTCCACGTACAATACGAGGACGACCACCTTACTCTCTACTACCCTTTTGTATGTACAAGGTTCATCTACCATTTTGATGAGGTCAAACTCTTTGACTACCTCATCAAAACAGATGTTCCAAGTCCGCGATGCCTGCTTTATTCTGTAAAGCAACTTGCAGACGTTTCCGCTGCTTCCACTGTTTACGAAGCCCTCTGGCTGTGTACTTATAGACGTTCTCTTCTAAATCAGTATTTAGAAAAATAGTCATGACACCCAACCACCAGATATCATAGTCATGGTATGTAGCAATGGCAAGTAGGATCTGGATGGACTTAAGTATCGTCCTTGGAAAAGGTTTCATCATTATCCACGCCTGGTCGATGACGAAAACCTTTAACAAGTCTAGCTTTGAAAGTCTCAACTTTTCCATCTACATCAAGTAATCTTCTCAAGATATACTTGCTCCTGATGGGGATTTAACCCTTCAGATATAGCAACCAAAGTCCATACTTTGTTGGTGTATAAGGATTCTATATCAGATCACTAAGCATCCAGCCATTCTTACAGAGTCCCCACTCTTGATGGCCTGCTCGAAACTAGTTGGGTCATCATCTCATGATGCATTCCTCGCTCCCACTGTCATCGAGAAACCGAAGTATCTCTCAGGCAGGTGAGGAACCCTGCTAGTTCGGCGGAGAGGCTGAGGTTCGTCGGGGGCTATAGAATCCTTTGGTCCTGTCAAATCAGCTGCTGTTTGTATAGCTGGAACCTTTCCAGTTCTACAAAACTGACCTTGCCTCGATCTTGTCCGGATTTTGCTTTTGACATAGGCCGGACAATCCCAAATCTTAACTTACTTAAGAGATAGGTTTTTCCCATACCATATCTTATATGGAGTGGTAGGCACTGATTTGATTCGAACCCAATTCAATAGGTATGCAGCTTCTCAAGTGCAAAACCCCAAAAGGAAATAGGTAACTCAGTAGTACTCATCATAGAGCACACCATATCTAATACGGTGCGATTGCTCTGCCCCGATACATCGTTGTGCTGTGGTGTATTTAGAGGAGTAACACTGAGAGAGAATCTCATTCTCCATTAGAATAGTCCAAGAATTCCATGCACAAGTATTCTCCTCCCTGATCTCATCATAGGACATAATACTTATACCTTTAATTGGTTCTCTACTTCTAACTTATATTCGGTGATTATCTCAAAAGTTTCAGACTTATGTTTCATCAGGAACATATGACTGAGTCTTGAGAGATCATCAGAGAATGTAATGAAATACAAAGAACCGATCCTGGCATGTGTAGACAGGGGACCTTACATACATCATCATATAACAGTTCCAAGAGTTCACTAACTCTTTCTCTGTTTCCAATAAACAGAGCTATGGTCATTTAATCTTTGTGACATGATTGGCAAGTTTCATAAGATGTAAGTTCAAACTAATTTGAACATGCATCTATCTGTAACTTCAGCCAGTCGGGTCGCATTGATATGACCTAGTCTACAATGCCTCAAGAAGGATTCGTTCATTTCTAAACTCTTCCTCTTGTGTGTGTACCGTATATTAGGAACTGTAGTTTAATTTAGAACGTCAATGCTTTTAGATAACGTGCCTGAACCGATCAACTTTTGAAATGTTCAAAACAATATTCAATAATACAAAATTATATCCTTCTTTAATAAATAAAGAGATTGATATGATTTTGTATATCAGGTTTGGTATTTAATAGCATTTGTTCAGAATTAATGTATTGGTAATACAGGGTGACAGTGACCAACAGACTTGGCTGCAACACTTGCCCCGTTTTCTGTCTCATGAAATTTATCACCCGTTCTCAGTTCTCTACCTTTCTGTAGCCCATGTAACGGATTATATATGCGGGATCCTGATCCGGTATCTAATACCTAGGACGTAGAGGATACTAAGAAATAGTCCTTTATAATGAACACACCCGAAGATGATGCATCTCATGCACTCTCTTTGTTTGGGCGGCATGGGAATCCTGGTATTCCCCTAATTCCTGCTCGGTCTTATAAAAATTATAAGTTGGAGCGGGACCAACGTTCCCCAGCTCAGTATAACAAGCGGGTTCGGTCAATTCATCCATTTTATTATCTTGATTAAGGCGTGATATGGTCGCTACCTGGAGAGAGAGAGAAAAAAACACTCTGCGTGCGCTCTTGCAAGATTAGATTGGTTATTTATTTTATCTAATCAGGATGGCTCCCACTGTTTTTATCAAATCTTCCTTCAAACCCTAAAAGGAAAGACTAGCCGAGATTAATTACACTCTACAAGTTCGCCAATCTTTCAGCCAGGCCAGTGTCGGTACTTTGAGAAAGGTCCCCCGTGCTTTCACACGAACCTTATTAATGTAAACCTCGTTTTCCCAAAGGCGTAACCTCGTTGACACCTTTCTAGACACCTACTTGATCGGCTAATTGCAAAGTGTAAAACTCTCCCAGGAGTAACAATTACTCGCAGTGGGTATCGGGATCCAACTATCATATAGAAGGTATGCAATCTCATTGCAAATTTCAACACTTGAAACTCCCGATAATGGTTTTTACCCCTAGCACTTATGACCTTAACTATGGTAAACAAATCATAAGCACTAGTCAAGTTCTATCCGTCATTTCGTGATTAATTAGACGCACCCACAAGACCCTTAACTAAGGTCAACAAAGTCACGCGACTGTCCTAACTAATCGCATCATATGCAGTGTCGGAAGACATCATTTAGCTACCGTACACTGTGCCTTCACTATGGTCAACAAACACAACACGAATACTAAGTACTCTACTTCCTAAAACGACGGAGGGTTGCGGATGGTTTGAATGAAAACCTTTAACGCTTTGAACTTAATCTCGTTGCGGAATCAAATGGTTTTTAAATGGAATGTTTTTGAGGCTTTTCTAGTTTTGCTAAAGGGGTCACTCCCGGTGAAGGGATCGTCGGCCCTTTCCTCATCGAATAAGGTGCAGGATATATCACATATACTGCTGTGCAAAGCAGAAACCATAGAAGCAATCAAAAGACAAACCGAGGGTTGTAGCATCTGCCAGTTATTGCTAAAGGGGTCACTCCCGGTGAAGGGATCGTCGGCCCTTTCCTCATCGAATAAGGTGCAGGATATATCATATATACCGCTCTGCAAAGCAAGAACTGTAGCTACCTGTTTTATTTTTGAAATTCGATTCCACAACATCTTTTAGGTTTATTTTCTTTCATTAATCACATTAATGAATGTCCCATCATTTAAGTCCACCTAAACATCACAGATAAATATAACGTACGCTTATGCCATCCGCATTCGCCTCGATGTCCTGTCTGCACCGTTAGGTTAGGTAACTAACGCCAGAGCGAGGCAGGGCTAGCGCGGGTGTAAAACATAAGCAACGTCTATACAATATATTATATATACTATATACAATATCTATCTGAACAAATCACATGATCACATCATAGATAACGCAGCAGAAAAATATCATATGAAATATTGGATATACTAGGACGTCCGTGTTTTATTTTGAGCCTTAATAAAACACGGATTCCACGATCGTGATGAATAGCCAATCCCACACCTCTAGACCCCTACGAGAGCGGCAAGCAACCCTACCAATTCTAGGGTTAGGAGACCCGGACTCGACTCCTCGAGATGGTCTCCTACTGGACCCTAGAACCCGGTTACTTATGCTCCCCTCCTTGGGTCTATCCTAATGCGGAAAAGTAAATAATATACAAATGGTGATATCTTCCGCAACCTGGAAGTGCCCCAATAAAAGAATATTACATACAAGTTTTTTTACATGAATGAAAATGAAAAACACTCATCTCACATAAAAAAACCCGGCTATTCAAACACGACGATCCAATATAACATATCCAACAACACATAACATCACATGTCATCAACGTAAGTAAACATGCGCATCCCAATTGTCGTTGACATATAGCAACGAAACCGGCGATATCACATATTACACTTACGGTCACAGAAAAGAAAGTGTAAAACTACAACAGTTGGAATCCGCAAACTCTTTAGACATCACATGCCTAACCAAATGAATTCCTTAGATATCGCATGCCTAACAATTATAAACCCCGCATTTTAGTCTCATTATCGAAAACTCTTTTCAATATCAAGTCGGGCAATTCAACAAGATTCCCGACATCCTGATCGAATGCTCGTCGCAAACTTTAGTAGATAGTCGCACCCCCGATGCCGTCGACGAAGTGCACTAAGGCGGAACACCGCTGCCGCGAGCACCCGAACGGATGCTTTTGACTATGGGGTTCTCCTACAGTCACTTGGTTGGGGCTAAGGGGCATGGCTATCTATTAAGTTTATCCGGCGAGTATCCGCGTACGCTACGTGATTGCGACGGACTTTTGATCGCATCAAAATTCCATGGCAACCGATCAAGTGAGACTAAACTGCTAGATTTATAACATCCAAATCAGTTATCTCATAACTACTTGTAGATTCCAAATATTGTATCACATTCCAGATAAATAGAAAATGTTAAACTTTCGATCGAACAATCAAACACCCAAGTTTTCCCGAAACAGCTCAACACTTGAAATAAGTTTAAAAACATTCACTTCATGCCTCAGTACCAACGGTCCAGCCGTAGAAGGGTCAAGCCAACGCCTCACATGTGGCACGCCGTACTGCCCCAAACCCTAAGGTTCAAAGGGCAGTTCAAGACGGTCACAAAATCGAGTTAAGGTTTGTTGTCTTCTAGAGGGTCCATCGCATTACTTGCACTACTTAGAACGTTTTTAAACCACGGAAAAATCCAACATTTGGAAATTTCCCGACAGGGGAAAAATTGGGTATTTATATCCGGTCGAACTATTCAACATGTTCTAAAATACCCGGAAAAACACATAGACGAAGTTAAACTTTCGATCGAAACAACGAACTCCCAATACAACTCAGAAAACTCAACTCTTGAGTATAATTTAAAAATTCCCAGAAATCTCAGCAACTAAAGAAAGAAATTACTGTGCAAAAATCACAAAATAATGATACTATATGGCCGCGGAACAGCCGCACGAGCCATGCTTGTGGCGCGGTTCCCAGGCGCTTTAGTCGACTCAGGTGCACGTGTTGCACAGTATTTCTTATAAAAGCCTGCTAATTTTTCTGCATATTTTTAATTCACAAAAATCACAGTTTTTCAAAATTGTACAAAGAAGGGTTTTGAATTAAGGTTTCGGGTTCGATCGGACTTCTAACATCGCCTACACTTCGCCTAAAGCTCTAGCTAGGCTCTTATACCACTGTAGGGTTCCTAAGCACACTCATGAGGTTCTACAAGTGATCAACCATGCCAAATTCAAATTTTTCCATGTGCCAAAGAACCCTATACTAGATCGTTAACTAGAGGTAAGGCGAAACATGCAAGCAAACTACTTTGCTATAAAGTGAAAGGGACTACAACCTTTGTAGATCCGGTCCTCCACTTCCAAAGCTCCGTGACGACGTCCCTTCGCTGCGATCATCGGATCCCGGACTCTAGCGATGGTTTCGTCAGAGAAACGAGCGGGCTAGGTCATTGACTTCGATGCCGAAGATGATCTACGTCGAGGCGACTCTAACTCGAGCTCCATCTTCACTTGGTCATGAAACTTGTGAAGATAACACTCTCTACTACATGGCAAGTGGTAGAGGATGAAGAAATAGGAAGTGGGTTCACTTTGGAATTGGGTTTCTCACTTGGATTCATCACTTGGAAATTTTCAAGAGAGCTTTCTTCTCTTCATGAAGAAGAAGAAGAAGAAGAAAAGAAAAAGTGAATTATCAAAAAAGAAAAAGAAAAACAAGTGATGTTAATCATTTAGCAACCATGGGTGAGTGTAACTAGTGTAGATACTAAACTAGGGTTTAGGTGAATGGTTAGGTTAAGCAAAAAACAAAATGGTTGAAGCTTTTCAAAGCTTCATGAAGCTTCAAATAAAATCCAAAGAAAGCCACCATTTTATTTCTTGCCAAAATGAATAAATAAATAAATGAATAAAACAAATAAAAACTTAACCATTAACCTAAACATGGTTTAAAGTATACACACACCCAAGTTTGCATGTATCATCAAACATGATACAAACTAGTGCACATATATCATATATACAATGTGCACATTCAAGTGAGAAAACCATCTTAAGTGAACCAATACTAGTTAATGTAAAGTAATATATCTAATATATAATTATACATTAAATCATTAAATCAACACTTGATTTAAAAATCCGGTCATATCGCATATGACCGACTAATATCCAATGTATCGACTTATCGAATCAATCCTCGATTCGATAACTAGGTTATATCGCCTACAACCAATCGATACATTCATCGCGAGAATAGAATACGGTATCACATACACGCATTATTCTCGGTCCCGCATATATCTCATATGCGCTCCTATTTCGTTTCGCTTGAGCCAGAAAACCTCTGTGTAGGACTCTAAAGACTCGTCAATATGCCGGCAGTAGGTGATGATCATATCAAACACCCACAAGCCGCAAGCGGTCTGCTAAACGTAACGGCCACCCGGGTATTGAGCGATCAGAAGATCAATGAGCAAGCCCGCTCACACTCCTGTGAATCCAACCAGTAACACTTACCGTACAGTCCGGTCTGTTCGTCTGATATGTCGCATATCTCGCTTAGGGGTGGTAAACGTCAGACCCCAGTAGCTCGATAAGTCATGCCGATGTAAGGTCCATAACAAGCGTGAAACTACTGATAACTCTTACCAGTAAATCACTGCAACCCTGGCCAGGGATTTCCAGTTATGGCCAGTCGAGCATAGCGCAGCATCAACCCCCAATACCGGGAGAGACTAATCCCCTCCTATCGCTCATTGCGTCCATGTGAATCGGGACTGTACCCAAAAACCACCTGTTTGCACAACTCAGTAGAGCCGTGGTAGGGTGGAAATCAAAGCACAGTAGGAGACACACAAGACTCTATGACGATCTCGGGTCAACTGACTAAGCTGTACCAGTGTCACCATAGAACTGCCATCTGACGTGAGGTATAATACCTTCTGGGAGTTCTCGGCGAGTCCGTTCAGTGTACCCAGTCTCCACTGAGCACCCGCATACCATCTCCGATGTCAAACACCAATGGATATGGGATCATCCATCGCCCATCACATGGGTCGAGAAGATATACGCTAGTCTACTCTGGAATATCGATGCCCCGTCTCGATATTCCCACGACTAGGAACAATGAAGGATGTACTCATTGACTAACCATGCCCCACTAGTATGATCTACATCATAGTCTTGGAAGTCGAGTACACATTCTAAGGGCTTTATCAACATGTAACAGAGAGACTGAAAGTATACATGTTAAGATAAAGAGCAACCAGATAGCGTACTATCATGTCGAGCAAGAAAGTCCTACCTATATATGTCCCAGCATCCACTACAATATACATCCTATGTATAGTAATGGCCTCTAGGGCATACATATAACTAACAGAAATGAAAACAGAATTCGATAAGAACATGGAAATCGAATCACAAGGATGTAATAATCATGGAAGGAATTTCAATCAACAGGTCCTAAGGTCACTTAGGCGGAGTATCGTGTCGTAAGTATGCCGCGGAACATACACATGCTACGTCACTCTGCTTAAGCTACCTACACCATCATACCAAGGTCATCGTACACTCGGAAAGGTAAAACCTAGCGCTTTGATACCAACTTTGTCACGACCGAAAATTTGACACGTGACTGGCACTTAAACCACGTAACGTCAATAGGCGTAACACAATTTAAGTAAGCCGAAAATCTAGAAATCTAAACCATCAAAAGTAGTAAGTGATAAAAACATTGTTAAAAACATTTGAAAATCTCAAGTAAAAATCTTTGAAGTTTAAATTTATTTTCTTACAAATTTCGGCAGTACCTCTTTTGTAAAACCTCGCCCCGAAACGGGTACAACATAAAATATAAGTAAAGCAACATATGATATAAATAAAGCATTCCCAAACGGGAGCAAATCACGCCCAAAGGCGGAAACAACCACCACAAGCATATATACGACGCCGTAGCGAAGAAATGGACAATATAAGTGAAAAACAACATAAAAGATAAAACCGCATAATAAAAGCCGGCTCACACGAGCTCGACACCCAGAGTCACAAAATAATATACAATATCGTCCTCACATCTCGTCTCTAAGTCAATACATGAAATGGTAGATGGAGAGTACTAGATACAATGAGAGATATGCAACGAATGTAAACGGATAACCGCAAAACCCACCTATAGCAAAATGGCTCACAGCCAACCGTAGCGGTATCCGCTGCGAAAAGATACAATAAGATAGCCCTATCGCGACTACTCTGAGGGTCAACCTGCAAAACACTGTGGCACAACAGGGGTGAGTTGCCAACTCGTGAATACTAAATAACATCATACAGGTAATCGCAGGTATGCACGTACCGCGATACTTTATCACATGCAATTTGAAAGTATCAATATACTAATATGGATATGCAACAATCATGAAAGGTACTCTATCAGGTACTATAAATACATGAAGCAATGCATATCAATGAATGCTGAGTATGGGATAAAACATGTCATCATCAATGAATCATCATCGTGGAAAAACCGGTATCCATCAAGGACACCCCAAATCCCAATATCTCAGGCGCCGCTACTCTGATCGGCCATCATATCTGTAAATCTCATGGAACCTGAGTGCCCAACATCGGTACTCGAAAATATCATGAAATACTCGTGTCCAACATCGACACGCAAATCCACATATATCAGGCTCCATCAGTCCGGATCGGCCCACGGGCTCCGTCAGTCCGGATCGGCCCATATCAATCGCTCGACTCCGGTCGGTATCCTCCGGATAACCGCCAGGTCCAACCAATCACCGGTAGGTAATAGTCCCTCTGCCAGGCTCATCGTCTACCGCACAACATCCCTTTCTTGCTCCGGGGTACCATACCGAGTCCACCATGAACCTGTAAACGGATCATCCATCTCCTCGATTCCGGTTTCTATCACATGTCTCAGAACCGAGAAAACGCATGGTGGACGCACTGAAATATCATATCAAGAGAAACATGGTTTTCAAAAAAATGCATACTTTCTTGAAATAATACTACGGTTCTCAAATCCATAAATCACATGAAATCCGTATCTCAATGCGTAAATCCATGAAATATGATATATGTAACATAAAACCGTAATATGAGCATATTAGGGGAAATCCGCTCTTTTAAATGAATCCCGTTTTTAAATATATCATGCGGTTCCCATTTTCTCCAAAATCAAATGCAACATCATATAAGGGTGTACATGTAGCTATGTATGCACGATGCATTTCATAAGCGCAATAGAACAAGATCAATGTATCAATATCAATAACAATACGATACCGCATATGTGTATAGGTTGTGCATGTTATGGCAATTACCGACGGTGTGGGTGTAGCATATAATTTAGTGCACGTGCAACCTAACCCATCAGTAATGGTGCAGTGTCCCCTAGGTACTAGGTCAAGGCACAACAAGTAATGGTATGTAATGATGCTCATGCACAATCAACATATATGAATATAATTATGGGGCTATAATATCATATCAAGCCCTGACGCATAACGCTATATGGGCGATTTCCCCGTAGATGTTAAATCTACTCACCGGTGATCTCGAGCTAAGTAAATCCGACCACCTACTTCCCTTTCTTCGTAGCGTCCGAAGTCCCCGCCTGCGATCTTATTAACACAAAACATAATAACGCGTGGATTTAGCAAACTACGTAATAATAACGAACACAACGCCAATTTAACGAACCGGTTCCCTTAAGCTACAAAAGGGTTTGCTTAGCGGTTAACGTGTGTGTCGACATCACCAAAACAAACCCACGACAGCAAGCTACCCGAAACACTAAAACTACGTCGGATCAATCATAACGCACGTCGTCGAAACACAAAAAACTAGATAGTTCTTCCCAGATTTTACATACTGTCACTACCTAAAAATCTAGCAGTACCACCGTAAAACAACTGCAGACAGATACCCTAAAAAACTCAACTACCCTGTCCCCCATAGGGCCAAGCTCGCCGGAAAATCCCTTCATGTCGTCGGGCAAAACCGGTCAGGTGGGGTTCGTGCTTCAGGTGTACACTTAGGGTCTCTAATATAACACTATTACACTGCTAGATTTTCCAGTAAACACTCGTAGTCACAGCAGATCACAGATATCCTAAAACGACACTAAAACACAATATGTGCACAAAACTATATCTTTTAGTGTTCTAAACTGAAACTACAAAGCATCAAAACAATATAACAAACTAATTACAGTTTAGAGATTGTTACCTATCCACACTTGCTCAAAATCCTAGATTTCCATGCTCCAAGTGATTTCCATAGGCTTTAGATCAACTTTAATGAAGGGTTTAGTGAGTTTTGTGAAGAGTAGTGAGGATTTGGCCTTGGTTTGTGATGAACAAGGAAGGGTTTCAGTTTAGGGAGTTGAAGAACAAGAGAAAAAGAGTGTGAGGTAAGAAATGAGTGTGTGAGAAATAATTAAGAGAGTGAGATGAGTGTACGAGGAGTGAGGGATGAGGGAATGATAGGTGAGTTTAGAGAGAGCCATGCCCTTCTCTCTCTTCATTTAATGCATGGCATGCTTGCTCATGCCTCATGATGCCCTCTCTCTCTTCCTATCTCTCAAGTCAACCTAATTTAGAACCCTTTTTCTTATTTCAAAACCAACTAGTTTAATTAATTACATATAACAAATGACATGCCATTTGGTTAGGGTGCCATGGCTATTTAAGCATGATTAACCCCTAATTAACCCTAGGTTAATATGCACATGTGTGTGCAAGCCCGAAATAAATATTAATAAAATATTAATTAATTTTTGTAAAATATTTGAAAATTATTTTGGTAAACTTTTTACTAAAAATCCGCATTATCGCTTAATTAACACTAATTGCATTCTAAGGTGTTATAGAAACGTATACACTAGTCTATTCTGGAATATCGATGCCCTGTCTCGATATCCCCTTGACTAGGAACAATTAAAAGATGTGCTTGTGGACTACACAAGTCCCAGTAGTATGATCCGCATCATAGTCCTGGTAGTCAAACAAATATCCTAAGGGCTTTATCAATATGTATCAGAGAGGTAGTATAATAATACAAGTGTATATGTTAAGACAAGGAGCAACCAGATAGCATACTATCATGTCGAGAAAGAAAGTCCTCTATATATATGTCCAAGGATTCATTATATCATACAATAATGGCCTCTAGGGCATACATATTCCTAACATCAACTTACTCCTCAGTATACACCACAGCACAACGGTGTATCGGAGCAGAGGAATCGTACTCTATTAGATATTGTTTGCTCCATGATGAGTATTGCCGAGTTGCCTCTTTCATTCTGGGGATATGAACTTAAGACATCGACATATCTATTGAATAGGGTTCCGACCAAATCCGTGCCTACAACTCCATTTTAAATATAGAGCGGTAAGAAACTATGTCTTAAATTCATTAAGATATGGGGTTTTCCGGCTTATGTTAAAAAGAAAAATCCAGACAAACTGGAGACACGTTCGGTTCAATGTAAGTTTGTGGGATATCCTAACCATTCACGGGTGTATCTATTCTACCACACCGAGGAATAAAAGGTGTTTGTTGCTCGTCATGCCATCTTTTTAGAATGACAATTTCTTAAACAAGAAATTAGTGGGAGCATGGTAGAACTGGAAGAATTTCTGGAACCACAAACTGAAACTGAAGAATTGGTGGAATCTCATGATTCAATAATCTCGGAAAAACCTTAGCCACTCCGCGGATCTTGTAGGATTTCTCATCCGTCCGAGAGATACTACGGTTTTCTCATAGATAGGGATCAAGAGGATTGCATCTTGGAAAAAGATGATCCTACTTGTTTTAAGCAGGCCATTACCAGTAAGGACTCTGATAAATGGTTGGATGTTATGCGATCCAAAATGGAATCCATGTACATCAACAAAGTTTGGACTTTGGATGTTGCTCCACTTAGGGTAAAACCCGTTGGATACAAGTATATCTTCAAAAAGAAGGTTGGTGTAGATGGATAGGTGGAAACCTATAAAGCTAGATTTGTTGCAAAAGATTTTCGTCTAAGACTTGGAGTGGAATATGACGAAACCTTTTCACCAGTGGCTATACTCAAATCCATTCAGATCCTACTTGCTATTGCTACCTATCATGACTATGATGTTAGTTATATGTATGCCCTAAAGGCCATTACTATACATGCGATGTATAATGTAGTGGATGCTTGGACATATATAGGGAGGACTTTCTTGTTCAATATGATAGTATGCTATTCGGTTGCCCTTTATCTTAACATGTACACTTATTGTCTCTCTATTACATGTTGATAAAGCCCTTAGGATGAGTACTTGACTTCCAGGATTATGATGCAGATCATACTAGTGGGGACAGGGTAGTCGCCAAGTACATCCTTCAAATGTTCCTAGTCGTGGGATACTCTATAGTAGACTAGCGTATATGCTTCTCGACCCATGTGATGGGCGATGGATGATCCCACATCCATTGGTGTTTGACATCAGAGAAGGTATACGAGTGCTCAGTAGAGACTGGGTACACTGGATGGACTCGCCGAGAACTCCTAGATGGTATTATACCTATTATCGGATAGCAGTTCTTTGGTGACACTGGTACAGGTTAGTCTATAGACCCGAGATCGTCATAGAGTCTTGTGTGATTCCCACTGCGCTTTGATTTCCACCATACCACGGTCAAGAAATCGTGCAAAAAGGTGGTTTTTGGGTACAGTCCTGAGTCACATGGAGGCAATGTGCGATAAGAGGGGTTTCGTCTCTCCCGGTATTGGAAGTTGATGTTGCGTTATGTTCGACTGGCCATAACAGGAAATCCCTGGCCAGGGTTGCTGAGATTTACTGGTAAGTATTACCAGTAGTTTCACGAACCGTTATGGACCTTGCATCGGCATGACTTATCAGGTTATTGGGGTCTGACGTTATACCAACCCCAGGCTATGATATGCGACATATCAGACGAAGAGACCGGATTGTGCGGCAGTGTTACTGGTTGGATTCGCTGGAGTATGAGCAGATTTACTTGTTGATCTTCTGATCGCTCAATACCCAGGTGGCCGTTACGTTTAGCAGACCGCTTACGGCTTGTGGGTGTTTGATATGATCATCACCTACTGCCGGCGTATTGACGAGTCTTTATAGTCTTACACAGTAGTTTCCTGGTTCATGCGAAACGGAGTAGGAGCACATATGTGATATGTGCGGGACCGAGATTGATACAATATGTGATACCGCATTCTATTCTCGCGATGTGTGACATGATTGGTTATATGTGATATAGCCGGGTTATCAGATCAAGTGTTGATTCGATAAGATGTTACATTTGATATTAGTCGGTTATATGTGATATAGCCGGATTATTAAATCAAGTGTTGATTTAATAATTTAATATAGAATTATATATTTGATATATTAAATTACATTAACTAATATTAGCTCGCTTAAAGCTTTTCTTTTTCTCATATATGATACCCTTAACATATATGTGATATATGTTAATTGATTTCTATTTGCACACAAAATATATATGTGATATATATTATTGTGTCATGCTAGGTTACACTTGCAACATGAATGTATGAGACTTATACCATGCTAGGGTTAAAGCTAGGGTTTGATATTTATCACTTAAGTTATCACAAAATACTGAAGACTTAGTCAATGTTTCAAGCTTGGATGATACTTGTAGAACATTGACCAAGTCCACTCTTTTGTCATTCCTTAAGATATTTGTTAACCCAACCTTGGTTTATTCTCTACATGAGTTAGGCATGATACTTACTCACCCATGATTGCAATTCTAACCTCACTCTCTCATGAGTTTCATCAATTCTTCTTTTTCCTCAAGAGAAAAAAGCTTGCTAGTTTTTTTTCTAAGTGATGAATAATTATGAGAAAAATAAATCTAAAGTGAGCCCACTTCTTACTTCATCATCCTCTACTATTAGCCATTTAGTTTAGGGTGTTTGCTTCACTAATCTCACCATTAGTGAAGAGATAGCATGAGCTAGTGTCTCTTCGACGTAGATCATCTTCGACCTCGAAGACTTCGATGCAAGCTTTTTCATATCTTCATGGGAGCCTTTCTAGAGTCCGGGAGTTCATGATCGTAGCAAAGGGACTACTACACGGAGCTATTGAAATGAAGGACCGGTCTACAAAGGTTGTATTCCTTCTTCACTTTAGTTGTAAAGTGTTTGCATATAGATTCGTCGGATTTTCTAGTAGCGATTATAGGGTTAGGGTTTACTAGAACGACAAATTTTTAAAATATGGCATGGATGATGCCTCCCAAAAACTTGCTGCCGTGCTAAGCAACCCTGCAGTGGTATCAGAGCCAAGCTAGATAATTATACGATGTTTGCTAGGATTACGAAACCGAAACTACTCCGAAACACCCGATACAAAATCTAGTTTATGTGAAATTTTTAGACGTGTCTAAAATTTTTTTAAACAACTGCAGAATGTTCTTTGAGATATAACATGAACATAGTATAAATTAGAACCATTTCCACCTTACCTTGGCCGGCCGCAAGGCTACAAAATACGGCCTCCTCGGTTGAAGTTTGGAATTCTGGGTTGAAATTTGTTCTATGTTCCAGTCTCTGGGTTTTGATATTTCAGGTGTTGTTTGTTTTTGCAAAATTTTCATGTGATGTTAACTTTCTGCAAAAGCAACTCGAAGTGTTTCGTAATCGCAATTCTAACATTATTCGGGTTATTTAGACGATGTTAAAAAGTTCGAACGGATATCAATAACCCAATTTTTCCTCGCTGGAAATTTTTCACCAGTTGGATTTTTTCCGAGTTTAAAATTTTCAGAAAATCTTGCAAGCGATTCTGTGGACCCTCTAGATGAACAAAACCTTAACTCGATTCTGTGACCTTCAAAACCGCCACTAAACCCTAGGGTTTGTGGTAGTTTAGCGGTGCCTCATGTGAGGCATTGGTTGACCCTTCTACGGCTGGTTCATAGGTGTTGTGGCATGTTTCTGGGTACTTTTTGAACTCCGCTCAAGTGTTGAGCTTCATGGGAAATTTTGGGTGTTTATATATTTGATCGAAAAGTTTAACTTCGTCTAGCTATCTGTGATTGTGATACAATATTTGGAATCCACAAATAGTTATGAGATAACTAGTTTGAATTTTATAAATCTAGCAGTTTAGTCTCATTTGATCGGTTGCCACGGAATTTTGATGTGGATCAAAAGTCCGTCGCAATTACGTAGTGTACGCGGATACTCGCTGGGTAACTTTACTAGATAGCCATGCCCCATAGCCCCGACCATGTGACTGTAGGAGAACCCCGTCGCTAAAAGCGTCCATTCGGGTGCTCGCGGCAGCGGTGTTCTGCCTTAGTGAACTTCGTCGACTGCATCGGGGGTGCGACTGTCTGCTAAAGTTTCCTACGAGCATTCGATCAGGTTATCGGGAATCTTGTTGAATTACCTGACAGGTTATTGGAAAGCGTTTTCAATATCGAGACTAAAATGCGTGGTTTATAATTGTTAGGCATGTAATGTCTAAGGAATTCATTTGTTTGGGCATGAAATCCAAAGTATGTGATACATTGGGTTTATGATGTCTAAGGTGGTTGCGGATTCCAACTGTTGTAGTTTTTCACTTTCTTTTCTGTGACCGTAAGTGTAATATGTGGTGTATCGCCAGTTTCGGTGCAATATGTCAACGACAATTGGGATACACATATTTACTTACGTTGATGACATGTGATGTTATGTGTTGCTGTGATATGTTATATTGGATCATCGTGTTCTGAATAGCCGGGTTTTTTTATGTGAGATGAGAGTTTTTCATTTTCATTCATGTAAAAGTTTGTATATAATATTCTTTTATTGGGTCACTTCCGGGTTGACGATGATATCACCATTGATGTATATTATTTACTTTTCCGCATTAGGATGGACCCAAGGAGGAGAGCACAAGTAACAGGGTTCTAGGGTCCAGTGGAAGACCATCTCAAGGAGTTGAGACCGGGTCTCCTAACTCTAGAATTGGTAGGGTTGCTTGTCGCTCTCGTAGGGGTCTAGAGATGTGGGTTTGGCTATTCATCGCGACCGTGGAATCCATGTTTTATACTGGCTTAATTTAAAACACGAAATTCCTAGTATATCCAATATTTCGTATGTTATCTTCTGCTGCTCTGTGATGTGATCACTGTAATATGTTCAGACGAATGCCTATATTATATATATGAGATATAGTTAATATTGCTGCTTTCGTTTCATATGTGATGCTTGGGAAGCATAATAAATGGGACTTCATTAATGAGATTAATGAAATAAAAGAAACCTAAAGATGTTGTAGAAACTTGATTTAAAAACTGGTAGCTCTAATTCTTGCTTTGCATAGCGGTATTCCTTGTAGAATATCCAGCACCTTATTCGATAAGGAAAAGAGCCGAGATCCCTTCACCAAGAGTGATCTCTTTAGCAAAACTAGCAGATGCTATAACCCACTCGCTTTGTCTTTTGATTGCTTCTATAGTTTTTGTTTTGCATAGTGGTATTTTTGAAATATCCTGCACCTTATTCGATAAGGAAAGAGCCGAGATCCCTTCACCGGGAGTGACCTCTTTAGCAAAACTAGTAAAAGCCTCAAAAACACTCCTTTTCAAAATCACTCGATTCTACAACGATATCAAGTTCATTACGCAAAGGGTTTTCTTAAAAACCTATCGTAGCCCTCCGTCATTTCAGATAAGTACTACTTAGTATTCATGCTGCGTTAGTTTGGCCTTCGTCAAGGCGTAGTGTTCGGTAGCTAACTAGTGCTTATCTGCAGCATGAGATGCGATTGGATTAGGGTATTGGTACGGCGTAGTTTGGCCTCCGTCAAGGGTCGTGCGGGTGGGTCTAATTTAATCAAGAAATGTACGGGTTGAACTTGACTAGCGCACTATAGATAGTTTGGCCTCTGTCAAGGTCATAGGACGCTAGGAGTAAAACCATTATCGGGAATTTCAAGTGTTGAAATTTGCAATGAGATTGCATACCTTCTATAAGATAGTTGGATCCCGATACCCATCGCGAGTAAGAGTTACTCCTGGGAGAGTTTTACACATTACAATTAGTCGATCAAGTAGGTTTCTAGAAAGGTGTTAACGGGGTTACGCCCCTGGAAAAACGAGGTTTATTTTAATTAGGTCTGTGCGAAAGCACGGGGAACCTCCCTCAAAGTACCGACACTGGCTTGGCCGAAAGATTGGCGAACTTATAAGGTGTAATTAATCCCGGCTACTCTTACGTTTTAGGGTTTGAAGGAAGATTTGACTAAAACAGTAGGGAGCCATCCAGATTAGATAAAATAATAACCAATCTAATCATGCAAGAGCACACGCAGAGTGTTTTTTTTCTCTCTCTCCTGGTAGCGACCACGTTACGCCTAAATCAAGATAATAAATATGGATGTATTGACCGAACCTGCTTATTATACTGAGCTAGGGAACGTTGGTTCCACTCTATTTTATAATTGTTATAAATCCGAGCAGGAAATAAGGGAATATCCGGATTCCTATGCCACCCAATCAAGGATTAAGCATGTTGATGCATATTCTTCTGGTGTGTTCGTTACCGAGAACTATTTCTCATTACACTTTACGTCCTAGGTATATGATACCGGATTAGGATTCCGCATATGTAATATGTTACATGGGCTACAGATAGGTAGAGAACTGGGAATATGTGATATATCTCTAAGAGTTAGAGAATGGTGCAATTGTTGCAGCCAAGTCTGTTGGCAGATATCACCTTGTATTAATACACTGATTCTGAACAAATGTTGTTACATACCGAACCTGATATACAACATTACATCATGTTCTTTATTAAGTTAAAGTAAGATATAATTCTGTATTGGAGGATAATGTTGTGAACATTTTCCTGAATCAAGAGTTGATTCGTTCAGGCACGTTATATAATAGCATATATGTTCTAAATCAAACTACAGTTCAAAGTATATAGAACACACACAAGAGGAGTAGTTCAGAAATGAACGAATCCTTCTTGTGGCATTGTAAACTAGGTCATATCAATGCGCACGACCATCTAAAGTTACATAAGAATGAATATGAGAATCTGTTCGAATTTTCATCTTATGATACTTGCCAGTCTTGTCTTAAAAGTAAAATGACCAATGCTTCGTTTACTGGAAACAGACAAAGAGTTACTGAACCCTTAGAACAGATACATGATGATGTATATGGTCCTACGTCTACAAATACCAGGGTTGGTTCTTTTTACTTCATTGCATTCATCGACTATCTCTAAAGATTCGGACATGTGTTCTTGTTGAAACACAAGTCTGAAACTTTTTGGGAAATTCAAGAAATATAAGCTTGAAGTTAAAGAACTGGATGGGTAGAAGTATTAAAGTTCTTCGATATGATCGAGGAGACGAATACTCAGGAATGGAGTTCCTTGATTTTCTAAACGGGGAATGTAGTTCTCTCTCAGCTTACTCCTTCGTATACACCACAGCACAACAGTGCATCGGGACAGAGGTATCGCACCCTATGAGATATGGTGCGCTCTATGATGAGTACTGCTGAGTTACCTGTTTCCTTTTTGTGTTATGCACTTAAGAAGATGCATACCTATTGAATGGGGTTCCAACCAAATCAGTGTCTACCACTACATATGAGATATGGAATGGGAAGAGACTATGTCTTAAAAGAGTTAAGATATGGGTTGTCCGACCTATGTTGAAAGGCAGAATCCGGACAAGCTTGAGGCAAGGTCAGTTCTATAAGTTTGTTAGGATATCTCAAACATCTATGAGGGAATATCTTCTACCACTCTGAGGAGCAAAAAGTGTTTTGTTTCTCAGCATGCCACCTTTTTAGAAAAGGAATTTCTTATGAAGAAATTAGTGGACATGAAGTAGAACTGGAAGGTGTTCCAGCTTGACAAAGTAACAGCTGACGATTTAGTGGAACCAAAGGATTCAACAGTTTCCAACGAATCTCAACCTCTCTGCGAATCTGGTAGGGTTCCTCATCCTCTCGAGATATACTACGGTCTTCTCAGTGACAGTGGGAGCGAGGATTGCATCATGGTAGATGATGGCCCAATCGGGTTCAGACAGGCCATAAGGAGTGGTGACTCTGTGAAATGGCTAGATGCTATGCGATCAAAGATGGAATCCATGTACACCAACAAAGTGTGACTGTGAATGTTGCACCTGAAGGGGTAAAACCCATTAGGAGCAAATGGATCTTGAGAAGATTCTTGGTGTAAATGGAAAATTTGAGACTTTCAAAGCTATGCTAAAGTCCATTAGGATCAATGCAAGCATCGCGAAGTTGGAACATCTGTTTTGATGTGACAGTCAAATAGTTTGACTTCATCAAAATGGTAGATGGACCTAATATATACAAGAAGGTTGTAGAAAGTGAGGTTGTCTTACACGTATTTTACGTAGCTGACATACTCTTGATAGGAAATGGTTTCTTATGCTACATTCGGTCAAGCTCCTCTTATCATAAGGATTCTCAATAGAAGATTTGGATGATACCCACTACATCTTGTGGATTATGATCTATGGTGATAGATCTAAGTGGATGTTGGGAGTGTCCCAAATCCAGGTACATTAACACAATACTAAAGGGGTTTAGTATGGAAGATTCTAAGCGTGGTGGTTCGCTCACTTACTCATGGATCACTCTCTCGAAAACTGTTTTAGAGAGAGCTTGCGTGCAAAGGATACCCTATACTTCGGCAGCAGCCTCTATCATGTGTGCGATGTTATGTACCAGATTAGACGTAGATGACTCACTAGGTGTAGTGATCAGGAATCAATCGGATCTTGGGAGAATCACTGGTAGCTGTGGAGGAAATTCTTAAGTACTTAAGAAGCACTAAAAGAATGTTCTTGGTTCGTGCTTCCAGAGTGATAAGGTCGAATGAGAGTCAGTCACAGGAATTGCCTTTACCCTCAGTGGAGGGAAGGTATGTTGGAAGAGTTCTAAGCTAGATACCGTGGCATACTAGACAATAAAGGCTGAATACATTGCTACCAATGATGCTGCCAAAGTGGCTGCCTGGGCATTTCTTGTTCATGAGATGAACAAGGTTCCTACCATTGAGCATCCAATAGCTGTTATTGTAAGAACAATGGAGTTCTGGCTTTGGCCTAGGAACACCGGTCCCATCAGCGTTCCAGACATATTCTGAGGCAAGTATCACCTGATCAGGGAGATGGACGATCTCCAAGGGATCGAGGTAAGGAGAGTAGACATGGATGATAACACAGCAGATCCACTCACAAAGGCCTTACCCCTAGAGAGACTTCTATGGGATGGTTGAGTATGGGATACTACAACCACTGCTATATTGTTGGGTATTGGATACTAGAACAGATGGCCTTAATGTAAGTGGGAGATTGTTAGTTATATGTATGCCCTAGAGGCCATTACTGTACATGCAATGTATAATGTAGGGGATGCTTGGACATATATAGGGAGGACTTTCTTGCTCGATATAATAGTATGCTATCTGGTTGCCCTTTATATTAACATGTACAATTATTGTCTCTCTATTACATGTTGATAAAGCCCATAGGATGAGTACTTGAGTACCAGAATTAAGATGCAGATCATACTAGTGGGGATAGGGTAGTCTCCAAGTACATCCTTCAAATATTCCTAGTCGTGGGAGTATCGAGACAGGGAAACGATACTCCAGAGTAGACTAGCGTATACGCTTCTCGACCCATGTGACGGGCGATGGATGATCCCACATCCATTGGTGTTTGACATCAGAGAAGGTATACGAGTGCTCAGTAGAGACTAGGTACACTGGACGGACTCGACGAGAACTCCTAGATGGTATTATACCTATCGTCGGATAGCAGTTCTCTGGTGACACTGGTACATGTTAGTCTGTAGACCCGAGATCGTCATAGAGTCATGTGTGAATCCTACCGTGCTTTGATTTCCACCATACCACGGTCAAGAGATCATGCAAAAAGGTGGTTTTTAGGTACAGTCCCGAGTCACATGGAGGCAATGAGCGATAGGAGGGGTTTCGTCTCTCCCGGTATTGGGAGTTGATGTTGCGCTATGTTCGATTGGCCATAACAGGAAATCCCTGGCCAGGGTTGTTGAGATTTACTAGTAAGTGTTACCAGTAGTTTCTCGAACCGTTATGGACCTTACATCGGCATGACTCATCAGGCTATTGGGGTATTCCGTTATACCACCCCCAGGCTTTGATATGCGACATATCAGACAGAGAGACCGGACTGTACGGTAGTGTTACTGATTGGATTCGCAGGAGTGTGAGCAGACTTGCTTGTTGATATTCTGATCGCTCAATACCCGGGTGGCCATTATGTTTAGCAGATCGCTTGCGGCTTGTGGGTGTTTGATATGATCATCGCATACTGCCGGCGTATTGACGAGTCTTTAGAGTCTTACATAGAGGTTTCCGGGTTCATGCGAAACGGAGTAGGAGCACATATCTGATATGTGCGGGACCGAGATTGGTACGATATGTGATACCGCATTCTATTCTCATGATGTGTGACATGATTGCTTATATGTGATATAGCCGGGTTATCGGATCAAGTGTTGATTCGATAAGATGTTACATTTGATATTAGTCGGTTATATGTGATATAGCCGGATCATTAAATCAAGTGTTGATTTAATAATTTAATATAGAATTATATATTTGATATATTTAATTACATTAACTAATATTGGTTCACTTAAAGCTTTTCTTTTTCTCACATTTGATACACCTAACAAATAAGTGATATATGTTAATTATAAACTATTTGCACACAAAATATATATGTGATATATATTGTTGTGTTATGCTAGGTTACACTTGCAACATGAATGTATGAGACTTATACCATGCTAGGGTTAAAGCTAGGGTTTGATATTTATCACTTAAGTTATCACAAAATAGTGAAGACTTAGTCAATGTTTCGAGCTTGGATGAAGCTTGTAGAATATTGACCAAGTCCACTCTTTTGTCATTATTTAAGATATTTGTTTACCCAACCTTAACCCTTGACCTTGGTTTATTCTCTACATGAGTTAGGCATGATATTACATACCCATGGTTGCAATTCTAACCTCACTCTCTCGTGATTTTCATCACTTCTTCTTCCTCAAGAGAAAAAAACTTGCTAGTTTTTTTCTAAGTGATGAAAAATTATGAGAAAAATAAAACTAAAGTGAGCCCACTTCCTACTTCATCATTCTCTACTATTAGCCATTTAGTTTAGGGTGTTTGCTTCACTAATCTCATCATTAGTGAAGAGGTAGCTTGAGCTAATGTCTCCTCGACGTAGATTATCTTCGTGCTCGAAGACTTCGATGCAAGCTTGTTCATATCTTCATTGGAGCCTTTCTAGATTCTAGGAGTTCGTGATTGCAGCGAATGGACTACTACATGGAGCTATTGAAGTTAAGGGCCTGTCTACAAAGGTTGTATTCCTTCTTCACTTTAGTTGTAAAGTGTTTGCATATAGATTCGTCGGATTTTCTAGTAGCGATTATAGGGTTAGGGTTTACTAGAACGACAATTTTCTAGTAGCGATTATATGGTTAGGGTTTACTAGAATGGCAAATTTTTAAAATATGGCATGGATGATGCCTTCCGAAAACTTGCTGCCATGCAAGGCAACTGATTTGTATGTCAAAAATATTTCTAAACCGCAATCAAGAACAGCATCGCTTGGTAGCTAGCCGGTGAGTACGGGTCGGTCCACAAGGATATTGTGAATTTCCTAATTGCTCTTACAAGTTAATTCCGAACGGTGTGAACGAATTGATTGAATCTAAAAACTAAATTAATCTAGATCTAAATCTTGCTAGGGTTAGGTTTAGGTTAAGTTTGGAAAGTCAATAAATCTCACCGCTTTCTATACCCATATTAAGATCTATTAGGAGTTATGGTAATTATTAATAAAGTGGATTAGAATCATTCGGGAAGATGTTTCTTCTTCTAGGTTCTTGTCCTTCCTTTATCAATCCTTACCCTAACCTCCATGGAAAACACGCTCAACCGGGCCTTTATACTACGGTATCACCGCTACCTCGCGGGATAGGGTGCCGTAGGGAGCGGTGTATGTATGTATACATGGAGTCCTATTAATTATATGTGATGGGCAAGAGAAGGGTGATAGATCTTCATCTCTCAAGCCTTCCCTATTCCTAACCCTAACAAGCGAGGAGACTACTCGTTCATTAGGGAATTGAAGAACAGATCTAAACTATCTATCTAGGGCAAAGAATTAAAGATCTAACTAGGGCAGATAAGAAATTACCTAGGGCAGGTAATAAAATTAACTAGGGCAAACAAAAAGAACTACCTACTTTATAGATGGCTCTCTCCAAACATTTACACAAGACTTGTCATATCTGAATAGATGAAATGAAAAGAGGCATCGATGCTCTCCAAAAGAAATCTGAATTTTATTAATGAAGGGAGGCATGACCTAATACAAGAATTTTGGTCTCTATTTATTGGACATAGAAAATCCTAGGTTTACAATCGCCGCATGTATGTTTTTACAAAAATACCCCTAGGAAGACTAGTCAGCGCCGCCACAGAACAAGGTAAAATTTTCAGCCACTACGGGCTCCGCACGGCCGCGGAACCGCGGTCGCAGGCCAGGTTTGGCCACGGTTCCGCGGCCAAAAGATGGTCCTGGGCTCTGTGCTTTCCTGTGCTGGTTCTGGGTGACTTTGGCTTCCTATTTCTTTGATTGGCTCTTCAGATTGGCTTCTAGGTTTCTTCCAGATCTCCCAGTGAATAATTGTAGTGGACTTTTACCGTTGCTTCGTGACGAAGTCTTGAACTTTGCGCTACCTTGTACTTTGTGAACTGATCTTCGTGTAGGCTTGATCAAGATTCCACCATTTATTGGTCGTAGTCTCATTTTGTATCATCTTTTTCATCAATTTCACTGTTTTTGCTCCAAGAACCTGTAACCTGTAACTAAGTGGCAAACATGGGTCAAAAGCACCTATTTATTTGTAAAATGCATAAGAATGGGGAATATATTAATGCAATATTATGGTATGAACAAATACCCCCAAACTTATCTTTTGCTCGTCCTCGAGCAAACCTAGTTTTATTCTCGACAAAAACCTAACCTCACTGTCGGAGGAAAACGCGATTGCACTAAGCTCGCGCAACAAGCCGTTAAACCTCTAGGTGTCCCTAGTAGGAGGAGTGTTGTCTCCTGAGGGTTTTCAGCGGATACTACCCACAAAATCCTGTCAATTAGGCCCATTGACTTTTATTCTCCAATTAGGTTTTCTAACAAGGAATTCTATTATCGTCGACTCGTAAATTATCCACCAGTATTCTTCACACTTCCTTATCATTTAACTTAAGATTATATATGTTCTGTAGATTTACTTAGCTTTCGGCATCTCTTAAGTTTTTCTTCTAGGGTTCTATCTCAACTTAGGAATTTTTATCATCTTTATTAAAGATACAAGTCCTATTTTTCATTCCTATCTCTTATCTAAATCCTAATCACATACCCCTACGTGTGTGTGTATATCACCCCAACACTTGGAAATTCAAATCAAGCAATCATACTCTTGTCCGTTGTCCAAAGCACTTCTTAATTGGTGAAGTTTTAGATGAATTTCGCTCACACATTCTTCATGCGACCGTTAATACTTCTTGAGGTACCAACAACCGATTACAAGATGTGTTTGCACATTAAAGCGTAATTCCTAGTCTTGCAACACCTAAGGCTTTAGCAGTGACTCCCAAACCAGTTGGTCTAAGGCACTAGGTGATAAGGCACACCCGGTAAATATTTTTTTCTATTTATACAGCCGTAAGTAATCACAAAAACCAGTGTTCATTTTTTTTTATCTCTTTATTCACACTTGAATTTTTTTTTTTGTACTAAGGACTTTAGACAAGAGCATTTCAAGGTCTCTTCTACTATTCCAAGTTTCAAGGTTCGTGTTTGTGCAATTTTGTAGGGTATATATTTTCAGAATTTAGACTTGAGATATGAATTATTTTTCAAAATTATACTCTAATAAAAATATCAATACTTTTCCCTTGTTTTAACTTAGCCCAAGAAGTCAACTCAAAATTTGCCTATTTCTAAATAAACTACAAAGACATATACTTTCTACCGTTAAACTATAAGAAAAGTTATTTTTAGGGTTTTTAATTTACTATGTCTAGGATCTAGTTTTTCATAGCTAGTCAACCGTCATGTCAAACTTAAGTCAAATAAGGCCAAAATTGAATGTTTCAATTTTTATAATTTTTGAAAATTTTCAATTTTTATGGGTTTTAAAATAAGTATGCAAATGCAAAAATATACATATGAATGCGAAGGAAGAAGGCGTACCGAGCACACCCCCAAACTTAAACATGATAGTGTCCTCACTGTCAGGCTGCACCAATAGGGTCAAAATTGTCGGCACTCCCCTGTTTATTTATTTACAGTTTTTTTTATTGTTAAAAGAAAAACAAAATTTATATACAAAAAGGTCCCCCCCCAACTTAAATGAGACAGTGTTTCCACTGTTTTAAACGTTAAAGTTCAGAGTTAGGGAGGAGAAAAATCATACCATACAAGGCCTTACACAGGCCAAAGGTTAGCACCAACCATTCAAAAATTTTATCGTTATAATGGTAGGGTTGGTGGAAGAATGGAGTGTAGAGAAAGGAGTTGAGAAACACATGAGACCGTATGGGAAGAAGGGTGGAATATGATCTCGGTGGAGGAGAAGAATGGCGGAAAAGAGAAAGAAGTGTAGTACGAACTTGAGAGTGTAAATCAAGTGAATAAATTAGCGCAAATTGTGATGACCGATATGTTAAAAGAGATTGTGCTAATTTATCAACCAGTCGAGAAATGGGGTCAAATCTCTCAAGATTCGCAAGAAAACATGGGTACTTTGAACTTGGTAAACCATCCATTAAAAATGGAAGCGCGACGGATTCTTGCGTGGTCGAAATAATGGAAAGGACGAAGGGGAGTGATTTAGGGATAGTCTTATTCTCACCTAAGTAATCTGTCTCGAACTCGAAGGATTCCATCATTGGTTCGAAATGACTGTAAGCAACCGAGTCTGATGGTTCAACTAACTCATCAGAAAATTCAAAGAACTCAAACTCGGGCGGTGAGTCTTCAAAATCACCCGAAAAAGTGAAACACTCGTAATCAATATCGGTTGTGAGAACTGTGTTAGATTCAAGGAAGAACGCACTAGTGGTGTCCAAACTATTGTGATCGAACAGAAATTTTGCAAGCTCACAGTTCTCAAGCGTGATCTCTTGCGTGATCGGAACGATGGAAAGGAGGGGGGGTGATGTAGGAAGTATAACAGTTAAAGGTTCATGAGTATGAATTGGAAAATCCGACTCATCAAACAAAAATGGTTCATCATCAATACTATCCTCAATACTCTCCTCAATACTATCCTCATAATTCTCCTCAAAAGTTATCCCATCCATAGAATTATCATCAAAATCAAGACGCATATGAGGTTCGGGAGAAACATTTAATGACTCGGGATGATGAATTGGAGATAAAATTTCAGTCAAATCTACGGGTTCATCATCCAAAATATTCCCTGCGTCAATATCCTCAATCAAGTGAAAATCAAATTTTTTAGAAACCTCATCAAAAACATGGATGTTTCTCAATTCAGGTTCTAGATTGGAGGTGTAAAGTTCGAAAGGATTGGTGATGGTTTCACTCGAAAGGGACCCTCCATAATCTGGAAAATCAAGCACTACAAAGTCGCACAACTCATTAAACGTTTTATTTTCAACTGGTGAATCATTTGGGATACCTGTTTGAAAACCGGAGTTGTGGGATTCAATTGGGGATGGGTAGGTTTGATTTGGAAGTGTGTAGAACTCACTCTCACCACTCAAATTCTCACTCTGTCCAACCGCCTCATCATACATTGGAATTTTGGAGCTAGTTGGAAACTAGCTACCGGATCACTAGGTTGCATAGGGGCGGCAATGGACGCATCCAAATTCCTCATCTGTCGGTTTGTTGCTGCAATGTATGATTCCAACGACTTTTACAGACTAGATATGGGTTGTGAAGGGGTTTCAGTAAAAGATTTAAAATTGTTTGGATACGTGAAACTCCCAAATGGTTGTGTAGAATCAATGTCTAAGGAAAGTGTGAAAGTCGGGTAGGACTGGTAGAAATTGAATGGTTGGACAGGAGTAGAATCAATATTTGGATAAAAAGGTGAATGGACTTGTTGATCCCAAGAACTGGAAGTGTTGAAAGGAGTGAAAGATCGGTTACAAGATTGTTCAATATTTTCAGCGATAGACATGGGTTTCGGAGTTACAACAGGACTCGAAAAAGTAGTATCAACATAAGAAGGTGGTGAAGGTTGAAATGGTTGATACAAAGTGGATTGTGGAGTCGAACTGTTTCTCCTAGACGCTTCTATTCGATTTTTCAAAGAAATTTTGGGCATGGAGGGGTCGTCCGTAATTCGACCAAAACAATTCGCGTATGAAGCAATGTTTGGATGAGGGTACCAAAGTTCGGCAACGGTTTTGTGAGGTGGGGTACCCATGATGTATGAAAGAGAAGAAAAAGAATGTGGGGTGTACGGATTTCTTAGCGACAAGTTGCAAGTTTTTATAAAAAAAAATTCCCCTTTTTTTCTTTCTTTTTATTTGGAACTGTTTGCAAAAAGATTTTCGACAAAAATGCAATCAACCAGAAATGCACAATCAGGCCTAGATCTAGGGTCACCTTGGTCAGCTAGACAGCTCCTAACTGTTCCAAAGAGCTAGAAATAGGACCTCAAACCGCCTCTTCACCGCCAATTGTGGCCAGGTAAGTGCCAGGTGAGTGGGAGGCTCTCCACTACAAGTAGTGGCCCTAATTAAGTAACCACTCGCCTTAGAAACACTTGCCTAGACACCGCAAAGTCAGGTTAGGATTAACGGCCGATGCCTACAACTAGTCCTCTGTCCTATTGAGCGCGACGTCCTTAGGGCTGAGTCTAGTATTTTTTAATTAAATATGGTCAATGCAAATGCCTTATATGATTTCTGGGGCCTTGGGAAGGGTGATGAAATCCCCACCCAATCTGGATTGGTCTCAAGCCCCTTAAAGTCCGATTAAAGATATGCAAAACAGAAAAAATCACTTGCAATCAATTTTTTTTAAGCGCGGCGCAAAGAATCCTGCACAAGATCAATTATTGGAAGGGGAGAGATTTTTTAAGCGCAAAGAATCCTGCAGGAGATTTGACAAAAGATATATCGGGAGATTCAGTGGAGAAAGAAAGAGAGTTTATTGTGCAAATTTCAAGGGCTGAGGTCACCTAGGCACGGCGGGTCTGCGGTCCCAAAGCGTAAGTGCCACGGTTCGGCGGTTGGGTTGGCAGATCAGACCCAGAGATTTTTTTCACGTGCTGAATCACACAAGCCGCGGCGAATGCGCGGTCGGAGGTGGCCTAGAGCGGCGGTTCCGCGGTCAACACAACGGTTCAGATCCCCGGATTTTTTTCTGTTCCTCTGTTTCGATTTTCCCCTATTTTTTAGATCTTTATTTTTCTGTTTCGCTCTATGGATTTTTTCAGATCCGTCGATCCTGCAATGATTCACACAAAGATACCCTTCAAACATTAAATGATAAAATTTTTATAATTTTTTTTTGTTTTTATGATTTTTTTAATTTAGATTAACCCGAAATTGCAAAAAGGAAATTTTACGCCATCCCCGGCAACGACGCCATTTGATTTGTATGTCAAAAATATTTCTAAACCGCAATCAAGAATGGCGTCGCTTGGTAGCTAGCCGGTGAGTACGGGTCGGTCTACAGGGATGTTGTGAATTTCCTAATTGCTCTTACGAGTTAATTCCGAACGGTGTGAACGGATTGATTGGATCTAAAAACTAAATTAATCTAGATCAAAATCTTGGTAGGGTTAGGTTTAGATTAAGTTTGGATACTCAATAAATCTTACCGCTTTCTATACCCATATTAAGATCTATTAAGAGTTATGGTAATTATTAATAATGTGGATTAGAATCATTCGGGAAGATGTTTCTTCCTCTAGGTTCTTGTCCTTCCTTTATCAATCCTTACCCTAACCTCCATGGAAAACATGCTCAATCGGGTCTTTATACTACGGTATCACCGCTACCTCACGGGATAGGGTGCCGTAGGGAGTGGTGTGTGCATGTATGTATGGAGTCCTATTAATTATATATGATGGGAAAGAAAGGGGTGAGAGATCTTCATCTCTCAAGCCTTCCCTATTCCTATCCCTAACAAGCGAGGAGACTACTCGCTCATTAGGGAATTGAAGAGCAGATCTAAACTATCTATCTAGGGCAAAGAATTAAAGATCTAACTAGGGCAGATAAGAAATTACCTAGGGCAGATAAAAAAATTAACTAGGGCAAACAAAAAGAACTACTTACTTTATAGATAGCTCTATCCAAACATTTACACAAGACTTGTCAGATCTGAAAAGATAAAATGAAAAGAGGCATCAATGCTCTCCAAAAGAAATCTGAATTTTATTAATGAAGGGAGGCATGATCTAATACAAGAATTTGGGTCTCTATTTAGAGGACATAGAAAACCCTAGGTTTACAATCTCCGCATGTATGCTTTTACAAAAATACCCTTAGGAAGACTAGTCAGCACCGCCACAGAACATGGTAAAATTTTCAGCCACTGCGGGCTCCGCACGGCCGCGGAACCGCGGCCGCAGGCCAGGTTTGGCCACGGTTCCGCGGACAAAAGATGGTCTTGGGCTCTGTGCTTTCCTATGCTGGTTCTGGGTGACTTTGGCTGCCTATTTCTTTGGTTGGTTCTTCAGATTGGCTTCTAGGTTTCTTCCAGATCTCCCAGTGAATAATTGTAGTGGACTTATATCGTTGCTTCGTGACGAAGTCTTGAACCTTGCGCTGCCTTGTACTTTGTGAACTGATCTTCGTGTAGGCTTGATCAAGATTCCACAAATTATTGGTCGCAGTCTCACTTTGTATCATCTTTTCTCATCAATTTCACTGTTTTTGCTCCAAGAACCTGTAACCTGTAACTAAGTGGCAGACATGGGTCAAACGAACCTATTTATTTGTAAAATGCATAAGAATGGGGAATATAATAATGCAATATTATGGTATGAACAGCAACCCTGCATATGATATCTGGCAGATGGACTTTAAAACAGCTTTTCTAAATGGAAGTTTAGAAGAGTGCGTTTATATTGTTAGTTATATGTATGCCCTAGAGGCCATTACTATACATAGGATGTATATTATAGTGGATGCTTGGACATATATAGGGAGGGCTTTCTTGCTCGACATGATAGTATGATATCTGGATGCTCTTTACCTTAACGTGTACACTGATTGTCTCTCTGTTATATGTTGGTAAAGCCCTTAGGATGTGTACTTGACTACCTGGACTATGATGCGGATCATACTAGTAGGGACATGGTAGTCCATAAGTACATCCTTCAAGGTCCCTAGTCGTAGGTGTATCGAGACGGGTATCGATATACCAGAGTAGACTAGCGTATACCTTCTCGACCCATACAGATGGGCGATGGATGATCCCATATCTATTGGTGTTTGACATCAGAGATGATATACGGGTGCTCAGTGGAGACTGGGTACACTGGACGGACTCACCGAGAACTCCCAGATGGTATTATACCTTACGTCAGAATGCAGTTCTCTGGTGACACTGGTACAGGTTAGTCTGTAGACCCGAGATCGTCATAGAGTCTTGTGTGATACCCACTGTGCTTTGATTTCCACCTTACCACGTCCAAGAGGGCGTGCAAAACGGTGGTTTTTGGGTACAGTCCCGAATCACATAGAGGCAATGAGCGATAGGAGGGGATTCGTCTCTCCCGGTATAGGGAGTTGATGTTGCGCTGTGTTCGATTGGCTATAACCGGAAATCCCTGGCCAGGGTTGCTGAGATCTACTGGTAAGTGTTATCAGTAGTTTCTCGAACTGTTATAGACCTCATATCGACACGACTTATCGAGTTACAGGGGTTTGACGTTTACCACCCCTAGGCGAGATATGCGACATATCAGACGATCAGACCGAACTGTACGGTAAGTGTTACTGGTTGGATTCACTGGAGTGTGAGCGGGCTTGCTCGTTGATCTTCTGATCGCTCAATACCCGGGTGGCCGTTACGTTTAGCAGACCGCTTGCGGCTTGTGGGTGTTTGATATGATCATCACCTGCTGCCGGCGTATTGACGAGTCTTTAGAGTCCTACACAGAGGTTTCCTGGCTCAAGCGAAACGAAATAGGAGCGCATATGAGATATGTGCGGGACCGAGAATAATGCGTGTATGTGATACCGTATTCTATTCTCGCGATGAATGTATCGATTGGTTGTATGCGATATAACCTAGTTATCGAATCGAGGATTGATTCGATAAGTCGATATATTGGATATTAGTCGGTCATATGCGATATGACCGGATCGTTAAATCAAGTGTTGATTTAATGATTTAATGTATAATTATATATTTGATATATCACTTTACATTAACTAGTATTTGTTCACTTATGATGGATTTTCTCACTTGATATGCACATTGTATATATGATATAGTTTTGTGCACTAGTTTGTATCATGTTTGATGATACATGCAAACTTGGGTGTGTGTATGCTTCAAACTATGATTAGGTTAATGGTTAGGATTTGATTTACTCATTTATTTTCTTTATTCATTTTTGGCAAAATAAAATGGTAGTGGCTTTCTTTGTTTTGTTCAAGAAGCTTCATGATTTTTCTACCTCCTTTGAAAAGTCATGACCATTTTGTTTCTTTCCTTAACCTAACCATTATACCTAACCCTAGTTTAGTCTCTACAAAGGTTAGGCTCAGCCATGGTTGCATTATGATAGATATCACTTGGATTTTCTTTTTGCAATAATTCTTTTTTCATTCTTCTTCTTCTTCTTCTTGATGAAGAAAAAGAAAACCTTTTCTTGAAAATGTCAAGTGATGAAATCAAGTGAGAAATCCAAATCCAAAGTGAACCCACTTCCTATTTCTTCATCCTCTACCACTTGCCATGTAGTATAGGGTGTTTTCTTCACATGTTTCATGCCTTGATGAAGATGGAGCTCGAGTTAGAGTCGCCTCGACGTAGATCATCTTCGGCACCGAAGTCAATGACCTAGCCCGCTCATTTCTCCGATGAAACCGACGCTAGAGTCCAGGATCCCGATGATCGCAATGGAGGGACGTCATCTCGGAGCTAAAGAAGTGGTGGACCGGATCTACAAAGGTTGTATTTCCATTCACTTAGTACTAAAGCAGTTTAGTAGCTTGTAGTTTCGCCTAATTTCTAGTTAACGATCTACATTAGGGTTTCTCGGCACCTAAATTTTAGAATTTGGCATGGTTGATGCCTTGTGGAACCTCATTAGTGTGCCTAGGAACCCTACAGTGGCATCAGAGCCTAGCTAGAGCCTTAGGCGATGTGTAGACGATGTTAGGAACCCGATCGAACCCGAAACCCTAATTCAAAACCACTCTCTGTACATTTTTGGAAATTGTGGAATTTTGTGAATTAAAAATATGCAGAAAAATAAGCAGGGTTTTTTAAGAAATACTGTGCAACACGTGCCTCTAAATCGATCAAATAGCCGTAGAACCGCGGCACGAGCATGGCTCGTGCGGCGGTTCCGCGGCCGTACGGTCACTTCTTGCAGAACTGTTTGCACAGTAATGTCTACATATTATTCCTGTGTTTTCTGGGAATTTTTAATTTGCACTCTAGAGTTGAGTTTTCTGGGTTGTATTGGGAGTTCGTAGATTCGATCGGATTGTCTAAATTTTATCTATGTGTTTTCCGGATATTTTAGAATATGTTAAAAAGTTCGACCGGATATAAATACCCACTTTTTCCCCTGTCGGGAAATTTCCAATTGTTGGATTTTTCCGTAGTTTAATGACGTTCTAAGTAGTGCAAGTAACGCGATGGTCCCTCTAGAAGACAACAAACCTTAACTCGATTATGTGACCGTCTTGAACTGCCCTTTGAACCTTAGGGTTTGGGGGAGTACGGCGTGCCACATGTGAGGCGTTGGCTTGACCCTTCTACGGCTGGACCGTTGGTACTGAGGCATGAAGTGAATGTTTTTAAACTTATTTCATGTGTTGAGCTGTTTCGGGGAAACTTAGGTGTTTGATTGTTCGATCGGAAAGTTTAACATTTTCTATTTATCTGGAATGTGATACAATATTTGGAATCCACAAATAGTTATGAGATACCTGATTTGAATATTATAAACATAGCAGTTTAGTCTCACTTGATCGGTTGCCACGGAATTTTGATGCGATCAAAAATTCGTCGCAATCACGTAGCGTACGCGGATACTCGCCGGGTAAACTTAATAGACAGCTACACCCCATAGCCCCGACCAAGTGACTGTAGGAGAACCCCATCGCCGAAAGCATCCGTTCGGGTGCTCGCGGCAGCGGTGTTCCGCCTTGGTGCAATTCATCGACGGCATCGGCGGTGCGGCCGCCTAATAAAGTTTGCGACGAGCATTCGATCAAAATGACGGGAATCTTGTTGAATTGTCCGACTTGATATTGAAAATAGTTTTCGATAATGAGACTAAAATGCGGGGTTTATAATTGTTAGGCATGCGATGTCTAAGGAATTCATTTGGTTAGGCATGCGATGTCTAAAGAGTTTGCGGATTCCAACTGTTGTAGTTTTACACTTTCTTTTCTGTGACCGTAAGTGTAATATGTGATATCGCCAGTTTCGTTGCTATATGTCAACGACAATTGGGATACGCATGTTTACTTACGTTGATGACATGTGATGTTATGTGTTGCTGGATATGTTATATTGGTTCGTCGTGTTTGAATAGCCCGGGGGTTTTATGTGAGATGAGTGTTTTTCATTTTCATTCATGTAAAAACTTGTATGTAATATTCTTTTATTGGGGCACTTCTAGGTTGCGGAAGATGTCACCTTTTGTATATTATTTACTTTTCCGCACTAGGATAGACCCAAGGAGGAGGGCACAAGTAATCGGGTTCTGGAGTCCAGTGGGAGACCAACTCGAGGAGTCGAGTCCGGGTCTCCTAACTCTAGAATTGGTAGGGTTACTTTCCGCTCTCGTAGGGGTCTAGGGGTGTGGGATTGGCTATTCATCACGACCGTGGAATCCGTGTTTTATACTGGCTCGTATTAAAAACACGGACGTCCTAGTATATCCAATATTTCAAATGATATTTTCTGCTGTGTTATCTGTGATGTGTTCATGTGATATGTTCTGTGATAAATACTGTATATAGTATATACGATATATTATATAGACATTACTTATGTTTTACACCCGTGCTAGCCCTGCCATGCTCTGCCGTTAGTTACCTAACCTAACGGTGCACGAGGGGACATCGAGGCGAATGCGGATGGCATAAGTGTACGTCGTATTTATCTGTGATGTTTAGGTACTTAAATGATGGGACTTCATTAATATGATTAATGAAAGAAAAAAGAAACCTAAAGATGTTGTGGAATCGAATTTCAAAAATAAAACAGGTAGCTACAGTTCTTGCTTTGCACAGCGGTATATATGATATATCCTGCACCTTATTCGATGAGGAAAGGGCCGACGATCCCTTCACCGGGAGTGACCCCTTTAGCAATAACTGGCAGATGCTACAACCCTCGGTTTGTCTTTTGATTGCTTCTATAGTTTCTGCTTTGCACAGTGATATATATGATATATTCCGCACCTCATTCGACGAGGAAAGGGCCGACGATCCCTTTACCGGGAGTGACCCCTTTAGCAAAACTAGAAAAGCCTCAAAAACACTCCATTTTAAAAATCATTTGATTCTACAACGATGTCAAGTTCATTACGCAATAGGTTTTCAGAAAAACCTGTCGTAGCCCTCCGTCATTTCAGATAAGTAGTAGTTAGTATTCGTGCTGCGCTTGTTGACCTTTGTCAAGGCGTAGTGTGCGATAGCTGACTGGTGCTTATCTGCTTATGCATATGATGCAGATTGGGTTAGGGTAGTCGTGCGAGCTTGTTGGCCTTTGTCAAGGGTCGTGCGGGTGGGTTTAATTCAATCAGGAAATGACGGGTTAAACTTGACTAGCATCCTATGGTTTGTTGGCCTTTGTCAAGGTCATAGGAGGTTAGGGGCAAAATTATCGGGAATTTCAAGTGTTGAAATTTGCAATGAGATTGCATACCTTCTATGAGATAGTTGGATCCCGATACCCACTGCGAGTAAGAGTTACTCCTGGGAGAGTTTTACACATTATAATTAGTCGATCAAGTAAGTGTCTAGAAAGGTGTCAACGGGGTTACGCTTCTGGGAAAACGAGGTTTACATTAATTAGGTTCGTGCGAAAGCACGGGGGACCTCCCTCAAAGTACCGACACTGTCCTGGCTGAAAGATTGGCGAACTTGTAGCGTGTAATTAATCCCGGCTAGTCTTTCCTTTTAGGGTTTGAAGGAAGATTTGATAAAAATAGTGGGAGCCATCCTGATTAGATAAAATAATAACCAATCTGATCTTGCAAGAGCATACGCTGAGTGTTTTCTTCTCTCTCTCTCCAGGTAGCGACCATATCACACCTTAATCAAGATAATAATATGGATGTTTTAACCGAACCCGCTTGTTATACTGAGCTGGGGAACGTTGGTCCCGCTCCAACTTATAATTGTTATAAGACCGAGCAGGAAATTGGGGATTACCAGAATTTCCGTGCCGCCCAAACGAAGAAAGTGCATAAGATGCATCTCCTTCGGATGCGTTCACTACAAAGAACTATTTCTCAGTATCCTCCACGTCCTGGGTATTTGATACCGGATCAGGATCCCAGATATGTAATCTGTTACATAGGGTAGAGAACTGAGAACGGGTGATAAGTTTCATGAGACAGAAAACGGTGCAAGTGTTGCAGCCAAGTCTGTTGGTCACTGTCACCCTATATTCCTAATACATTGATTCTAAACAAATGTTATTAGATACCGAACCTGATATACAAAATCATATCAGTCTCTTTATTAGTAAAGAAATGATAAAATTTTGTATTGTTGGATAATGTTTTGAACATTTCCTATATCAAAAGTTGATCGGTTCAGGCACGTTATCTAATAGCATTGACGTTCTAAATCAAACTACAGTTCTTAGTATACAGAACACACACAAGAGGAAGAGTTCAGAAATGAACGGATCCTTCTTGAGGTATTGTAGACTAGGTCATATCAATTCGACCCGATTAGCTGAGGTTACATTTAGATGCATATTTAAATCTGTTTGAATTTACATCTTATGAAACTTCCCAGTCATGTCACAAAGATTAGATGACCATAGCTCCGTTTATTGGAAACAGAGAAAGAGTTAGTGAACTCTTGGGATTGATACATACTGATGTATGAAGGTCCCTTGTCTACAAATGCCAAGACCGGTTCTTTGTACTTCATTACATTCTCTGATAATCTCTCAAGATTCAGACATATGTTCCTATTGAAACACAAGTCCGAAGCTTTTGAGATATTCACAGAATATAAATTAGAAGTAGAGAACCAAAAACGGGTATAAGTATTATGTCCTTTGATGAGATCAAGGAGGAGAATACTTGAGCACGAAATTCCTGGATTATTCTAAAAGTGAATGAGATTCTCTCTCAGCATTACTCCTCCGTATACACCACATCACGTCGGTGTATCGGGGTGGAGCAATAGAACCCTATGTGATATGGTGTGCTCTATGATGAGTATTACTGAGTTTCCTATTTCCTTTTGGGAGTTATGCGCTTGAGAAACTGCATACCTATTGAATAGGGTTCAAATCAAATCAGTTGCCTACCACTTCATAGGTGATATGGAAAGGGAAGAGTCCATATCTTAAGTTTGTTAAGATTTGGGGTTGTCCAGCCTATGTCTAAAAAGCAAAATCCGGACAAGCTCGAGGCAAGATCTGTTATGTAGAACTGGAAATGTTCCAGCTATACAAACTGCAGCTGATAATTTGGAAGAACCAAAGGATTCAATAGTTACTAACAAACCTTAGCCTCTCCGCCGATCTAGCAGGGTTCCTCACCCATCTGAGAGATACTTCTGTTTCTCTATGACAGTGGGAGCGAGGAATGCATCATGAGATGATGACCCAACTAGTTTCGAGCTGGCCATCAGGAGTGGAACTCTGTAAGAATGGCTGGATGCTTAGCGATCTGAGATGGAATCCTTATACACCAACAAAGTATGGACTTTGGTTGCTTTATCTGAAGGGTTAAATCCCCATCAGGAGCAAGTATATCTTGAGAAGATTACTTTGTGCACATGGAAAAGTTGAGACTTTCAAAGCTAGACTTGTTAATGGTTTGTATCATTGACCAGGTATGGATTATGATGAAACCCTTTCTAAGGAGCTATGCTTAAGTCCATCCAGATCCTACTTGCCACGGCTACATACCATGACTACGATATCTGGTGGTTGGGTGTCATGACTACTTTTCTAAATGATGTTTTAGAAATGAGCGTCTATAAGTACACAGCCAGAGGGCCTCGTAGACAGTAGGGAGCAGCGAAAACGTGTGCAAGTTGCTTTACAGATTAAAGCAGGCATCGCGGAGTTGGAACGTCTGTTTTGATGTATTAGTCAAAGAGTTTGACATCATCAAAATGGTAGATGAACCTTGTATAAACAAAAGGGTAGTAGGGAGTATGGTGGTGATCCTCGTAGAGTACGTGGATGACATACTCTTGATAAGAAAGGAGTTTCCTATGATACGCTCGGTCAATCTCCGCTTATCACAATGATTCTCCATATAGGGTCAAAGTGATACCTCCTAAATCCTGGGTTTTGGATCTATGAGATAGATCTAATTGGATGTTAGGATACTCACTGGTTGTAGTGAGAAGGTATCAGTTGATCCTGGGGAGAATCACTGGAAAGGTTCCAGGGTGATAAGGACAACTGAAAGTCACTCACAGGCATTGTCTTTACCCTCAGTAAAGGGACGGTATGTTGGAAGAGTTCCGAGCTAGATACCGTGGCATACAAGACGATAAAGGCTGGATACATCGCTACTTAAGATGCTACCAAAGAGGCTGTCTGGGTGTATATTAGTTCATGAGATGAACTTCGTTCCTCCCATTGTGAGATAATGGAGTTGTGGCTTATGCCAAGGAACGTCCGTCCCATCAGTGATCCAGACATATTCTAAGGCAGTATCACCTGATCATGGAGATGGTTGATCTCCAAAGGATCGAGGTCAGGAGAGTAGACTCAGAGGACAACACGGCGGATCCACTCACAAAGGCTTTTTCCCAGAGAGAGACTTTTATGGGATGGTTGAGTATGAGATACTACAACCACTGCTATCAGATAGGCCTAGTGTAAGTGGGAGATTGTTAGTTATATGTACGCCCTAGAGGCCATTACTATACATAGGATGTATATTGTAGTGGATGCTTGGACATATATAGGGAGGACTTTCTTGCTCGACATGATAGTATGCTATCTGGTTGCACTTTATCTTAACGTGTACACTGATTGTCTCTCTGTTACATGTTGGTAAAGCCCATAGGATGTGTACTTGACTACCTGGACTATGATGCGGATCATACTAGTGGGGACATGGTAGTCCATAAGTACATCCTTCAAGGTCTCTAGTCGTAGGTATATCGAGACGGGGCATCGTTATACCAGAGTAGACTAGCGTATACCTTCTCGACCCATACAGATGGGCGATGAATGATCCCATATCCATTGGTGTTTGACATCAGAGATGATATACGGGTGCTCAGTGGAGACTGGGTACACTGGACGGACCCGCCGAGAACTCCCAGATGGTATTATACCTTACGTCAGATGGCAGTTCTCTGGTGACACTGGTACAGGTTAGTCTGTAGACCCGAGATCGTCATAGAGTCTTGTGTGATTCCCACTGTGCTTTGATTTCCACCTTACCATGTCCAAGAAGGCGTGCAAAACGGTGGTTTTTGGGTACAGTCCTGAATCACATGGAGGCAATGAGCGATAGGTGGGGATTCGTCTCTCCCGGTATAGGGAGTTGATGTTGCGCTGTGTTTGATTGGCTATAACCGGAAATCCCTGGCCAGGGTTGCTGAGATCTACTGGTAAGTGTTATCAGTAGTTTCTCGAACTGTTATAGACCTCATATCGACACGACTTATCGAGCTACTGGGGTCTGACGTTTACCACCCCTAGGCGAGATATGCGACATATCAGACGATCAGACCGGACTGTACAGTAAGTGTTACTGGTTGGATTCACCGGAGTGTGAGCGGGCTTGCTCGTTGATCTTCTGATCGCTCAATACCCGGGTGGCCGTTACGTTTAGCAGACCGCTTGCGGCTTGTGGGTGTTTGATATGATCATCACCTGCTGCCGGCGTATTGACGAGTCTTTAGAGTCCTACACAGAGGTTTCCTGGCTCAAGCGAAACGAAATAGGAGCACATATGAGATATGTGCGGGACCGAGAATAATGCGTGTATGTGATACCGTATTCTATTTTCGCGATGAATGTATCGATTGGTTGTATGCGATATAACCTAGCTATCGAATCGAGGATTGATTCGATAAGTCGATACATTGGATATTAGTCGGTCATATGCGATATGACTGGATCGTTAAATCAAGTGTTGATTTAATGATTTAATATATAATTATATATTTGATATATCACTTTACATTAACTAGTATTTGTTCACTTATGATGGATTTTCTCACTTGATGTGCACATTGTATATTTGATATAGTTTTGTGCACTAGTTTGTATGATGTTTGATGATACATGCAAACTTGGGTGTGTGTATGCTTTAAACTATGATTAGGTTAATGGTTAGGGTTTGATTTACTCATTTATTTTCTTTATTCATTTTTGGCAAAATAAAATGGTTGCGGCTTTCTTTGTTTTGTGCAAGAAGCTTCATGATTTTTCTAGCTCCTTTGAAAAGTCATGACCATTTTGTTTCTTTCCTTAACCTAACCATTATACCTAACCCTAGTTTAGTCTCTACAAAGGTTAGGCTCACCCATGGTTGCAATATGATAGATATCACTTGGATTTTCTTTTTGCAATAATTCTTTTTTCATTCTTCTTCTTCTTCTTCTTCTTGATGAAGAAAAAGAAAACCTTTTCTTGAAAATGTCAAGTGATGAAATCAAGTGAGAAATCCAAGTCCAAAGTGAACCCACTTCCTATTTCATCATCCTCTACCACTTGCCATGTAGTATAGGGTGTTTTCTTCACAAGTTTGACTTGATGAAGATGGAGCTCGAGTTAGAGTCGCCTCGACGTAGATCATCTTCGGCACCGAAGTCAATGACCTAGCCCGCTCATTTCTCCGATGAAACCGACGCTAGAGTCCAGGATCCCGATGATCACAGCGGAAGGACGTCATCTCGGAGCTAAAGAAGTGGTGGACCGGATCTACAAAGGTTGTATTTCCATTCACTTAGTACTAAAGCAATTTAGTAGCTTGTAGTTTCGCCTAATTTCTAGTTAACGATCTACATTTGGGTTTCTCGGCACCTAAATTTTAGAATTTGGCATGGTTGATGCCTTGTGGAACCTCATTAGTGTGCCTAGGAACCCTACATATATAGATCGGCCGGAAGGATTCATAGATAGTGGGAGCATCGGGAAGGTATGCAAGTTGTTTAAATCCATTTATGGATTAAAGCAGGTATCGTGGAGCTGGAACATCTGTTTTGATGAGATAGTCAAGGAAATTTGACTTCATCAAAAATGAGGATGAACCATGTATCTACAAGAAAATTGTAGGAAGAACTGTCGTATTCCTAGTCTTGTACATGGAAGACATTCTTTTGATAGGAAATGACATTCTTATGTTGCAACCAGTCAAGTTGTTCTTGTCACAAAGGTTCTCTATGAAAGACCTGGGTGATGCCTCGTACATTTTGTGGATTAAGATCTACAGAGATAGATCCAAAAGATTGTTAGGACTTTCACAGTCCAGGTACATAGAGTCCATAATAAATATATTTAGTATGAAAGATTCCAAACGTGGTAATATACCCGTTTTGCATCCAATCATCCTCTCTAAAGAGATGTCTCCCAAGACTGATGAGGAGAGGGTTCACATGAGCACTATACCCTACGCTTCGGCGGTAGGATCTATAATGTATGCGATGTTGTGTACCGGATCAGATGTAGCTTACGCACTTATCGTAGTAAGTCGGTATCATTCGAACCCAGGTGAGAATCATTGGACAGCTGTGAAGAACATTCTCAAGTATCTAAGAAGGACTAAGGAGATATTCTTGGTTTACGGTAATGGATACCTCCAGGTCGAGTCTTTTACCGACTCATGCTTCCAGAGTGATAAGGATGATAGCAAGTCTATCTCAGGTTTTGTGTTTACCCTCAATGGAGGGACAATCCGTTGGAAGAGCTCCAAACAGGACACCGTCACAGACTTGACGAGGCTGAATATATTGTTGCAAACAATACTGCAAAAGAAGCGGTCTGGATGGAGAAGTTCATTACTGAACTTGAGGTGGTTTCGTCCATTGTTGATCTAATACCTTTGTATTGCGATAACAATGTTGTTATGGCTTTAGCGAGGGAACCACGGTCCCATCAGAAATCCATACAAAACTTGAGGCGGTATCGCCTGATCTGGGAGATCGTAGATCGCCGGAAGATCGAAGTTCGAAGAGTAGATACAAAAGACAACACGGCGGATCCATTTACTAAGGCCTTCCCTCAAGCATAATTTGAGCGACTTTTTAAGATGTTGGGTATACGATACGCCAACATCTGGCTCTAGAGCAGACGTTGGGTATTCGGTACGCCAATTACAGGGCTTAGTGCAAGTTGGAGATTGTTGGCTATGTATGCATTCGAGGCCTGTATTGTATAGGATGGTAAGGATACTGTAACATTTCAAAAAATAAAATATTATTTTTAGGAATTTTCATAATTTAATATTAATTTTTAATGAATATTTTAATAGTTCGGTATAATTAAATACCGATAAATGGTGAAAATCCGGAGAAGAATTATGGGAATTCTAAAATAAGTTAATTTGTGGAAATATGCCATTTTAAAGTTTTTATGGGTAAGTGTATGCCATTTTAGTGTTAATCGCGATTAAAAATCGCTAATTGGATTTTTAGACTTTTGTGCAAAATGTGCACATATCATTTTCTACACTTGTCATACATGTTTCATATTTTGGACCCATGTTAAGTCTAGGGTTGGACCATGCTTAGATGACCATGGTGGATTGAACCATTTGATTAGGTTAATTGGGGTTACTTAAGGGTTTAGCTTTGTTAAGAATTGGTTAAGATTAGGGTGACTTGTGTGGGGAGAGAGTGAGCCATGATGGCTTGTGTGTGCTAGCATTTAGAGAGAGAGAGATAATGGTGGCTTAAGCAAGTGTCACACCCCTTCCTAACACCAGCAGCAGCTGCATCAACAGCCCAAACCTATCCTAAGCAACAGCCCAATATCCACAGCCCAACACACAAAAACAGCCACCAAACTGCTTCAACAGCAGCTGAAAAGATATATCAGCCAATCCTACATCAGCCCCCATATCAACCCATCAGCTGATACACCACATCAGCCCCAATTTCCTCACATCAACAGCTACATCAGCTGCTGAAACCATGCATCAGCCCAACACATTTCAGCCACCATCAGCAGCAACAGTAACATCAGCCAAGACAGCAGCACAACTTCAGCCCAATTTTCATCACATCAGCTGCAACACCATCAGCCCATATCAACACATCAGCAGCTACATCCCTCACAACTCACACCACACCATCATAAACACACCAACACAACACCAATAAAACAGTATCAGCACATTTTCAGCCATATTTTTATTAGCCACAGCAGCAACAACTTTATTCCAACCAACACCCCACAACACCATCATCAAACCATAACTACAACACTTCATCTCACCACAAAAACAACCCCAGCCCCTGCAGTAGCTGCTGCAAACAGCAACTAAGAAAAAGAGAGTAACAAGCAGCAGCAGCAGCAGGAAACAACATCAGCTCCAGGAACAAAGGAAAACAGCTTCAGCAACAGGAGTAACCCAGCAGCAGCAACCCATTTCCCCACCTCCTCCTCCTTCCCTTCTCCTTCATTCTAGGACCCTTGAGGTATAATCTTGCAACTCCAACTCCTATCTTGCAAGTTATGGGTAGTAGACTGAATGTAGTGTTATATTTGTTATCTAGTGCTAGTTTTAGTGAATTTGAGTGAGGTTTGGGCAAGAGATGGTTTTGATTGTTAGGGTAACCTTATTAGGTGTGTTTTAGACCAGTTAACCCCAGAATACCCCAGATTTCCAGTTGGTTACCTGAAAGTTTCGACTTGGCGTATTTTAGCTATTTTGTCGACTTATTGACCTTTCTAAGATCTGCTTTCACCCCTAGAACCCTAAAATGAAATTGACTTGGCAGTAAGCTGTGCAGGCATCCTGGAACCATCCCACAAAACCCTAGCCCCCACCTCAATTTCTTGGCCGCAGATATATTCCCTCTGGCCGCAATTTGCGGCCAGAGCAGTAGGGAACCCCCTCGTTTTGCATGCACGGCTCTTTTACCTGTAAACTTGACCCTAGGTATGTCTAGTTTTGTCTGGTTCATACCAGGGTAGAATCTGGGTTGATTTTCTTGAGTTGGCACATGATTTACGACTTGTTTTCGTGTGGATTTTGGTATTCGATGATTCGTTTCTGTCGGGTGGCGTTTGAACGCCTACGGCAGAGGGATATTGGCTGTGATTGCACGCGAGGCCATAGGTTTTTACCTATGGGCATAGCGTGCACCATTTTGGTTTCCGACATGGTTTTCATGTGTTTTAGCGTGTGATATCCTTGTAGGTACCCCATGTGGCGTCGGGGCGTTGGAGATGCAAATGGCGACATCGGCACCGGCACACATAAGTAAGGTGAGTAGATTTATATCTACGGGGAGAGGTCGGGTGGATGGCGTATAGCACCCCCGCAGTCCGTGGTGATGTATACGGATGCGTATACACACCTACATATATGTTGTTTGGGAAATTATTGATATTTAGGATGGATAATTGGTGGACTTGGATGATTTAGTGTCGCGAAAACCTAGAATAGTGGGTGCATTACCCATATACACTCCCACACATACATACTTGCATACATCTTTACTTCATATGTGCATAGACGGGATTCTATATAGATATGTGTTCACATGGGTATGGGACTATGTGTTCACATACGGACTTGAGGATGATACATGGGTTTGAGATGAGTCGATGAGTTTGATCTGAGGTTATGATATCGATGATATGGTAAAGTTCATAGTTGAGATACGTCGTGATGCTTTAGCGGATTTTGGGATGATGATGCCATAGGAATAGTGACATATATATATAAAATGATCGACATGTGATTATGATACGAGATTGGATATGATATGATACGACAAGATATTTATGATAGGCCACCTTGGGCGTTGTGTACTTTTTGAGAGGATATGTGCTGATGATATCGATTCATACGAGACTGTTGACCAGTATTCAGATCATGATGATAGTAATGATGTTAGCTTTGTACTAGACGTAGGTCAGTACCCAGATCATGATATTTGATATAGAGAATACCAGATGAATGATATGATGAATATGATATTGACCCGTACCCAGATTTGGGGATGCCGTACGACGGATTTACGTACGAGCTATATTTTGATGTTTGATCCGCACTCTTGATTTGGGAATAACTGATTATAGAGATATGGTATCGGATGTGATATAATCGAGGCGGGATCACCGACTATATATGTCAGTACCCAGATCATGATATTTGATATAGAGAATACCAGATGAATGATATGACGAATATGATATTGACCCGTACCCAGATTTGGGGATGTCGTACGACGGATTTACGTACGAGCTATATTTTGATGTTTGATCCGCACTCTTGATCTGGGAATAACTGATTATAGAGATATGGTATCGGATGTGATATAATCGAGGCGGGATCACCGACTACATACATACATACATATATATATATATATATATATATATATATATATATGTATCGACTCAGAGATTAGGCGGTTTCCCTTACATACTGTTTGCTTTAGTTCAGCCTTATAGCAGTGTAGCTATATGACTCTTGTGACATTATACGCTGTTCAGCTTTCATAGTGTTTAGCATTCAGCTCCCGCATATGATTATTGTTGCTCCGCATTGCATACTGTTATGATCCATATTCCATTATTGATATCATGCTGTTAGGACACCAGCACCATTACCGATGATGCGTATGTACCACGTACACTTATTTGCCGGCTCTCACACATCTTCATCGGTAATTTCCATGTCACGAATACTTAGAAAATATTATTGCTTGATTTAGCTTGTTAGCTAGTAGTGACATGATATTAGTATGCTTGCCTTATATGTTAGCTTGACATTGTAGCTATTACTTGTCACTTAATGCATACTGTTATTCATTATATGCTGCATTCATGGATTCTCATGCTTATATTCATGATTTCACATGCTATTGAAGATTTGGATTCGGGTTTCCATGAGATTTTCGGGATTTGGAGGAAAACCGCAAAACATATATAAACTGCTTTCACTTTTTAATAAAAAGGCTGTTTTCCCATGATGTATGAGTCGTCTACCATAAGTTTTGCTGACGGATTTCGAGACCCGATTCGAGGAGGCGGATGAACCGTTTCGGGTACATGGTGGGCCCGGTGTGGTACCCCGGGGCAAGAAGATCGCAGGAGATGGCATTGAGCCTGTGCAGGGGAGCACGACCGACCGGTGATTTTACCCGACGCGTCGGATATCCGGAGGATACCGTCGTGGTCTTGAGATGGATGGTAGGGACCGGTCTGGACTGACGGCGCCCTAGATATTGTGATTGAGACATTAAGATTTCGAGATATTGAGGTACAGAGATTGTGATACAGAGATATCGAGATATTGAGATTTATGTTTTGTGCCGATGCTAGGCACTGTTTTATGCTGATTTCATTATGATACCTCATTTTAAAAATACAGAAATCTCACTAATTTATGATAGCAGTTTTTTTCAGTACATGCATTCTGTTTCATGCATTCATACATCATCCATAAGATATATCGCTACCTGGGGCACTGTCACGGGCATATGGGTTTACACTTGGGTTAGATATTTACCCTAGTCATTGTTAGGCTGCTGGTTATGTCTATTTGCAGATTATATATTATGATCGTATGACCTAGGATTGCGTCATACATGCGATTTTCTGTTCGTAGATCTTTTTCTACTCACGAGTTGGCAACTCACCCCCGTTGTGCCCCAGTTTCTTACAGGTGTTGCCGTACGAGTTTCATTATGGCTTTGCGGCACAGCTTCTTTCAGGTGACTTGCTATAGGTGGGTTATTTGTATCGTACCCATCATTATACATTGTATATTATATTCAGTTGTATCTAGAAGTTCCATCAACCAAACATGTACTCATTTGAGATAGAGCTAGTGATGTTTGTTCTTTCGACCTTAGAGTCGCATGTTATATTTCTGTGGATTTCATGCTGTTGGAGTTTCTTTTCTGTTATGATCCTCGCCTTTAGGCGTTGTATATTATGTTGCAAACTGGTTGATTTACATATGGTTCTTCCTACACTCTACTACTTTTCTTGGTTTGGATTTCTGGGTTCGGCTTATTTAGAGTACGTACGACTCGAGACGTTCGTAGTCTAAGTGCCGGTCATATTCCGTAATTTCGGGACGTGATAAAGTTGGTATCAGAGCATTAGGTTTTACCTTCGGAGCATAGGATGACCCTTGGTTGATGGAATAGGTGACTAAAGTAGAGTGGCGTACCGTGGGTATGTTCCGCGGCATATTTACGACACGCCACTCCACTTAAGGAGCCTTAGGATGTACATTTCCTTGTTCAGTATTATATCCCTTCCTGACCTAGCCTCATCATTACCAGTTATGGTTTTGCTGCCACGATTACGGGCAGGGAGAGCTACGGCTAGTGTTGCGGTCAGCATGAGCTCGTTACGAACGAGGACTGACCAGGGCGTAATTCCGGCGACTCGCGATTGCAGAGATTTGTCTTTTTATGATGTTTTCGCGCCACGATCATGGCATGGATCGCTGTATGAGATTACTCGGGCGTGCATATTAGCGCCAGAGGATTGGGACACTGATAGAGGCCAGCCAGACTTGATGACCGTCGAAGTATTGCTTATTCATGATGATCGAGGCACTGTTCAGCGTGCAGAAGAGTGAGCCAGTTATTGCTGTGAACAACGAGATATCGCCCCAGATGTGGAGCTATTATAGTACAAGATTGTACTAAGAGATTATAGAAGGTCGCTAGTCACCGAGGATGAATGACTAGGACATGTGGATCGTTCGCTACCCCGATGCGAGGTCATCAAATAGATTGATTCCAGCTGGAGACGACTTCACGCGAAGACGTTGAGAGTCGACAGAGACGATCGAATGACAGTAACCTATTATTCCAAGTTTAAAGTAGTCGGAAAGACATGTAGGCAATTCTATGGTCCCTCTAGAAGAATGAAACCCTAACTCGACATAATGACCGTGTGAAAGCCTTTGAACCTTAGGGTTTGCGGCAGTTCTGCGGCGCCATTAGTGAGGCTTGGGTTTGCCCTTCTACGGCTGGACCACCAATGCTGTGGTATGTACTTGATACTATTATACTGTACCCAAGATGTTGAGCTCTTGGGGGATTATGAGGTTTTGATGAATCGATCGAATGGCTCGACTTAATTCGGATGCTAGGTGGCGAGATGCGCTTCTTGGGAGACTCCAGATACGAGGATAGCCGTTGGAGCTCTGTTCATGCATTCACGACGAGACGAGTCCGAAGCAGTCGACATTAGAGAAAAAGTGGAGTAAGAGGTTCGCACAAGATCTGGATATGATGACGTTCCACTCCGCTGACATCAGAGATGCAATGCGCATGCCGAGGCAAAGTACTTGGATATACCTTCCAGAAGGAGTCGCGATGAGTATACAGCCGATTCGGAACAAGAAGCAGATATAGTAAAGGGCGATGGCTTCCGGACAGTTAGGCAGAGACGAGACTTGGGAGAGACCATGAACAGGATTCCTTCCAGGATACTGCTGCAATGATATTTGCACCCAGGATCAAATGTGTCACGTGCATTCAGAGAGCCGGAGGCCGACGCCAGTGACATGTTGCTTTACGAGTGGTCGCGATGATTGACCGAGAGATGACCAGAGGAGCGCCAGAACGGAATCGTCCCCGTTAGCACACCTGACAGGACCGATGAGCCGAGGGATCGTGAGATTGGTAATCCACAGAGAAGACTTGGACCCAGGAGTGGTCATTGATACGCACACCAGTAGACCAGAGTTCAGGATCGTCGACGAGACATGCTATGAGTAATCACGACAGTTGGTCAGAGATTCTTGGAGGATGCGCTTGAGCGGGACTATTCTGCCATACTTGATTTTGGTATTTTGAGCGATTTATTCGCATGATTTGGTTTTGATGATTGAGTATTTATGATTTTTGCACAGTTATTGCACTTGATATCATTTTCGTGCCTTGGTTTCACATGTTTGTGATTTTATGGATTTTAGACAGTGGAGTTGATTTCGTGCGTATGTACGCACACGATTTAGTATTTGCACTCGGTATAGTTCACATATGCTTACAGTGCAGAGATTAGCATTTTGTGCACTTAGTTGCACTGGACTTCGATTTCGATGGTGATGCTCGATATTTGTTTTGTGCAATTTATGCACCTGATTGGATTTGGCGCGTGTTCGGCACTTGATATTGGATTTCATGATTTCGTGCATGATGGATGCACCGGATTTGGATTTTTAGCGCATGTTGGGCGCATGTTATGAGGGTCGATTTGGTGCACACCAGATGCACTAAATCGAGATTTTTCGTGCATGTCAGATGCACCTGATTTTGCGGTCAGGTACACACGTTGCCTATAACCGATGTTGTGTGCACAACCGTTGCACCTTGATGTTGTTTCTGTGCACCTGCTTGGCACATGTATGGATTTTGATTTCCGTGCGCACCGGACGCATAGGGTTTTCATATGCACTTTTTGGGACTGATTTCTTATGGAGCGGTACATTTTTATGATATTGCGATTTGTTTTCGTACTGAGCAGGACAAGTCAGATGACAGTACCTGAGTGTGTTTTGCATGCTTTGATAGATTTCGAAGGGATTTCCAAAAGCGAGCTATAGTCTCTTTATTTACATACGTGTCCGATATGACACGAAACATTTAAAACAGGGAACCCTTCTAAATTGATTTCAAAATAGCGGATCGTGCATACTAAACAAAGGATATATACGTATATGGCTATTTTTTTTAAGACGTCCGCCACTGTGCAGTGTTATGCGCATTGCACATCGACTATAAAGAGCTTGGCATACATTTCCTTCAGATATTTACATGTTTAGTTCCGATTTATAGCATATCGGTTTTGCTTGGATTTGACATTCGTGTTTTCGCCTTGACTCCGATGATTGCGGGATACTTGACGGAGTTTTGATTTCGAGTTATCTGCTCGTTACTCATGCGCATGTATTGCGCTACGAGGCGTTTTATGTATTGATGATTTCGGAGCCCCGTTGACTTGGTCATTTTATTGAAATGTTTTAGAAATTGGGGGTTTAAATTTAAATTCGGGGACCGAATTTCTTTAAGGGAGGAAGACTGTAACATTTCAAAAAATAAAATATTATTTTTGGGAATTTTCATAATTTAATATTAATTTTTAATGAATATTTTAATAGTTCGGTATAATTAAATACCGATAAATGGTGAAAATCCGGAGAAGAATTATGGGAATTCTAAAATAAGTTAATTTGTGCAAATATGCCATTTTTAAGTTTTTATGGGTAAGTATATGCCATTTTAGTGTTAATCGCGATTAAAAATCGCTAATTGGATTTTTGGACTTTTGTGCAAAATGTGCGCATATCATTTTCTACACTTATCATGCTTGTTTCATGTTTTGGACCCATGTTAAGTCTAGGATTGGACCATGCTTAGATGACCATGGTGGATTGAACCATTTGATTAGGTTAATTGGGGTTACTTAAGGGTTTAGCTTTGTTAAGAATTGGTTAAGATTAGGGTGACTTGTGTAGGGAGAGAGTGAGCCATGATGGCTTGTGTGTGCTAGCATTTAGAGAGAGAGATAATGGTGGCTTAAGCAAGTGTCACACCCCTTCCTAACACCGGCAGCAGCTGCATCAGCAGCCCAAACCTATCCGAAGCAACAACCCCAATATCCACAGCCTAACACACAAAAACTGCCACCAAACTGCTTCAACAGCAGCTGAAAAGATAAATCAGCCAATCCTACATCAGCCCCCATATCAACCCATTAGATGATACACCACATTAGCCCCTATTTCCTCACATCAACAGCTACATCAGCTGCTGAAACCATGCATCAGCCCAACACATTTCAGCCACCATCAGCAACAATAGTAACATCAGCCAAGACAACAGCACAACTTCAGCCCAATTTTCATCACATCAGCTTCAACACCATCAGCCCATATCAACACATCAGCAGCTACATCCCTCACAACTCACACCACACCATCATAAACACACCAACACAACACCAACAAAACAGTATCAGCACATTTTCAGCCATATTTTTATCAGCCACAGCAGCAACAACTTTATTCCAACCAACACCCCACAACACCATCATCAAACCACAACCACAACACTTCATCTCACCACAAAAACAACCCCAGCCCCTGCAGTAGCTGCTGCAAACAGCAAATAAGAAAAAGAGAGTAACGAACAGCAGCAGCAGCAGGAAACAACATCAGCTCCAGGAACAAAGGAAAACAGCTTCAGCAACAGGAGTAACCCAGCAGCAGCAACCCACTTCCCCACCTCCTCCTCCTTCCCTTCTCCTTCATTCTAGGACCCTTGAGGTATAATCTTGCAACCCAAACTCCTATCTTGCAAGTTATGGGTAGTAGACTGAATGTAGTGTTATATTTGTGATCTAGTGCTAGTTTTAGTGAATTTGAGTGAGGTTTGGGCAAGAGATGGTTTTGATTGTTAGGGTAACCTTATTAGGTGTGTTTGAGACCAGTTAACCCTAGAATACCCCAGATGTCCAGTAGGTTACTTGAAAGTTTCGACTTGGCGTATTTTAGCGATTTTGTCAACTTATTGACCTTTCTAAGATCTGCTTTCAACCCCGGAACCCTAAAATGAAATTGACTTGGCAGTAAGCTGTGCAGGCACCCTGGAACCATCCCATAAAACCCTAGCCCCCACCTCAATTTCTTGGCCGCAGATATATTCCCTCTGGCCGCAATTTGCGGCCAGAGCAGTAGGGAACCCCCTCGTTTTGCGTGCACGGCTCTTTTACCTGTAAACTTGACCCTATGTATGTGTAGTTTTGTCTGGTTCAAACCAGGGTAGAATCTGGGTTGATTTTCTTGAGTTGGCGCATGATTTTTTGACTTGTTTTCGTGTGGATTTTGGTATTCGATGATTCGTTTCTGTCGGGTGGCGTTTGAACGCCTACGGCAGAGGGATATTGGCTGTGATTGCACGCGAGGCCACAGGTTTTTTCCTATGGGCATAGCGTGCACCATTTTGGTTTCCGACATAGTTTTCCTGTGTTTTAGCGTGTGATATCCTTGTAGGTACCCCACGTGGAGTCGAGGCGTTGGAGATGCAAATGGCGATATCGGCACCGGCACACATAAGCAAGGTGAGTAGATTTATATCTACGGGGAGAAGTCGGGTGGATGGCGTATAGCACCCCCGCAGTCCGTAGTGATGTATACGGATGCGTATACACACCTACAATTATTATATGTTGTTTGGGAAATTATTGATGTTTAGGATGGATAATTGGTGGACTTGGATGATTTAGTGTCTTGAAAACCTAGAATAGTGGGTGCATTACCCATATACATTCCCCCACATACATACTTGCATACATCCTTACTTCATATGTTCATAGACGGGATTCTATATAGATATGTGTTCACATGGGTATGGGACTATGTGTTCACATACGGACTTGAGGATGATACATGGGTTTGAGATGTGTCGATGAGTTTAATCTGAGGTTATGATATCGATGATATGGTAAAGTTCATAGTTGAGATACGTCGTGATGCTTTAGCGGATTTTGGGATGATGATGCCATAGGAATAGTGACACACACACACACACACACACACATATATATATATATATATAATGATAGATATGTGATTATGATACGAGATTGGATATGATATGATACGACAGGATATTTATGATAGGCCGCCTTGGGCGTTGTGTACTCCTTGAGAGGATATGTGCTGATGATATCGATTCATACGAGACTGTTGATCAGTATTCAGATCATGATGATAGTGATGATGTTAGCTTTGTATTAGACGTAGGTCAGTACCCAGATCATGATATTTGATATAGAGAATACCAGATGAATGATATGACGAATATGATATTGACCCGTACCCAGATTTGGGGATGCCGTACGACGGATTTATGTATGAGCTATGTTTTGATGTTTGATCCGCACTCTTGATTTGGGAATAACAGATTATAGAGATATGGTATCGGTTGTGATATAATCAAGGCGGGATCACCGACTATATATGTGTGTATATATATATATATATATATATATATATATATATATATATGTATCGACTCAGAGGTTAGGCGGTTTCCCTTACCTACTGTTAGCTTTAGCTCAGCCTTATAGCGGTGTAGCTATATGACTCTTGTGACATTAGACGCTGTTCAGCTTTCATGGTGTTTAGCATTCAGCTCCCGCATATGATTATTGTTGCTCCGCATTGCATACTGTTATGATCCATATTCCATTATTGATATCATGCTGTTAGGACACCAGCACCATTACCGATGATGCGTATGTACCACGTACACTTATTTGCCGGCTCTCACACATCTTCATCGGTAATTTCCATGTCACGAATACTTAGAAAATATTATTGCTTGATTTAGCTTGTTAGCTAGTAGTGACATGATATTAGTATGCTTGCCTTATATGTTAGCTTGACATTGTAGCTATTACTTGTCACTTAATGCATACTGTTATTCATTATATGCTGCATTCAGAGATTCTCATGCTTATATTCATGATTTCACATGCTATTGAAGATTTGGATTCGGGTTTCCATGAGATTTTCGGGATTTGGAGGAAAACCGCAAAACATATATAAACTGCTTTCACTTTTTAATAAAAAGGCTGTTTTCCCATGATGTATGAGTCGTCTACCATAAGTTTTGCTGACGGATTTCGAGACCCGATTCGAGGAGGCGGATGAACCGTTTCGGGTACATGGTGGGCCCGGTGCGGTACCCCGGGGCAAGAAGATCGCAGGAGATGGCATTGAGCCTGTGCAGGGGAGCACGACCGACCGGTGATTTTAACCGACGCGTCGGATATCCGGAGGATACCGTCGTGGTCTTGAGATGGATGGTAGGGGCCGGTCTGGACTGACGGTGCCCTAGATATTGTGATTGAGACATTGAGATTTCGAGATATTGAGGTACAGAGATATCGAGATATTGAGATTTATGTTTTGTGCCGATGTTAGGCACTGTTTTATGCTGATTTCATTATGATACCTCATTTTAAAAATACAGAAATCTCACTAATTTATGATAGCAGTTTTTTCAGTGCATGCATTCTGTTTCATGCATTCATACATCATCTATATGATATATCGCTACCTGAGGCACTGTCACGGGCATATGTGTTTACACTTGGGTTAGATATTTACCCTAGTCATTGTTAGGCTGCTGGTTATATCTATTTGCGGATTATATATTATGATCGTATGACCTAGGATTTCGTCATACATGCGATTTTCTGTTCGTATATCTTTTTCTACTCACGAGTTGGCAACTCACCCCCATTGTGCCCCAGTTTCTTGCAGGTGTTGCCGTACGAGTTTCATTACGGATTTGCGGGCACAGCTTCTTTCAGGTGACTTTCTATAGGTGGGTTATTTGTATCGTACCCATCATTATACATTGTATATTATATTCAGTTGTATCTAGAAGTTCCATCAACCAAACATGTACTCATTTGAGATAGAGTCTAGTGATGTTTATTCTTTCGACCTTAGAGTCGTGTGTTATATTTCTGTGGATTTCATGCTGTTGGAGTTTCTTTTCTGTTGTGATCCTCGCCTTTAGGCGTTGTATATTATGTTGCAAACTGGTTGATTTACATATGGTTCTTCCTACACTCTACTACTTTTCTTGGTTTGGATTTCTGGGTTCGGCTTACTTAGAGTACGTACGCCTCGAGACGTTCGTAGTCTAAGTGCCGGTCATATTCCGTAATTTCGGGACGTGACAGATATGTATGTACAGAACAATCTTGGTCAGTTATATAGTATACTAATTTAGATTGTCTTTATCTGAACATGTGCATTTTTTGTTCTTACTGCTTTGTATTGCTTATACATGTTGATAAAGACTCGTTACTGTAGTATAATATTTTGGTTTGTCTTTATCTTAACATGTGCATATGTTATACTCGATATCATATATGGCTGGTACATATTGATAAAGCCTGTACGATTTTGCTTGACTACCATTGTTATGATGGCGATCATACTTGTGTGAGCTGGGTAGTCTATAAGCACATCCTTAAAGGTCCCAAGTCGCAGGAGTATTGAATCTTCTTGAGCTCCTTATTTGTCGGGATCGAGCTTGGTCATCGGCCTCCTCGTATCGAAGACGATCTACCCGAGAGTCTATAGTTCAAGCTCCAAGCTCAAACTTGATGAAACTAAAGTACCTAGTTTGCTAATCTGTATAGCTTAGAAGATGTAGAGAGGAAACATGAGAGGGTTATGGTTTTAGGAAGAAGAAGAGAGCAAATGAGGAAAGAGAAAGCTAAGTGTATAATGAAGTAAACTTGTGAAGAATGGCTAAGTCTTTGAAAATATCAAGCATACATTATTTCTATAGAATAATGCAACCATGCTTGAATTGTTCGAACAAATGAATAAATAAAATCAAGAAGCCATACTTTAACCATGCTTCAATACACCTCATCCCTCCACCTCATTATCTATTTAAATAAATAGATTTAAAACAAAATGAGGTGTCTTCTTCTAGAAGCATTCTAGTAAAATTACTAGAATATCCTTACAGTATACACATACCTGTATTCATACTATAAAAAATACGAATACCAAGAGATAAAAATAATCCAATAGTATATACTAGAATGTGGGTTAATCCTAAACCTGCTAGTATTATCCGTTCGAACAAAATACGTGTAGCCTGTACACGTATATGATCGAAATCCTGCACGTAAAACCATATAGCCTTTACAACGTTTCGCATGAACCAGGGAAACCCTCTGTGTTGTACTCTAAAGACTCGACAGTACGCTGGCAGTGGGTTTAACCATAAACATGTCAGCGGCACTAGCTGTATGTAATGACTACCAAGGTACCTGTCGAAAAGAAGGCCGACAAGAAAACTCATCCAAACTCCGACTGAGCCTATCCGTAACAATCTCCGTACAGTCCGGTCTGTTCTTCTAAAAGTATCGCATGCTGGGTCTAGGGGGTGGAAAACGTCAGACCCCTAATAACCTAACAATTCCTGCCGATATGGCTCAAGACTATCCGAGAATCTACTGATCTACCTATCGGTAATTCTCAATCCTCCCTGGCCAAGGACTTATGGTGTTGGACAATCGAACACAGTGAGACATTGACTCCCTATATCGGGAGAGACGAATCCCCGATAATCGCTCACTGCCTCCATGTGGCTCGGGACTATACCCAACTAAAATCTGTTTGCACGATTCAGTAGAGCCGTGGTAGGGTAATAATCAAAGCATAGTGGGAACTCATACAAGACAAATGACGACCTCAGGTAGACAAACTATCTACACTCCTGTCACCAGAGAACTGCTATTTGACGATTGGTATAATACCATTTAGCCAGTTCTCGGTGAGTCCGTCCAGTGTACTCACCACTAGTGAGAACCCATATGATCTTAGGTGCCAAAGACCAATGGCTGCGGGACCAACCATCGCCCATCGTTAGGATCTCGAAACGTATACACCAGTCTACATCGAAATATCAATTCCCTGTCTCAATACTCCCACGACTAGAGACATTTAAGTATGTGCTTATTGACTACCTAGCTCCCACAAATATGATTGTCATAATAACTCTTGTAGTCAAGCAATGATCCTTTGGGCTTTATCAACATGTATTAATAATATGTAATAACAAGTAAAACATATGCACATATTAAGATTAAGATAAACCAAATAGCATACTATCATATCGAGCAAGATTATCCTGTACATACATATGTCCAAGCATCCACTTGTATACATATACAATAATGGTCTCTAGGGCATACATATCCAAAAATCTCCTACTTGCACTAAGGCCATATATTGGCATATCGAGTACCCAACGTTTGCACTAGAGCCAGCTGTTGGCATATCGCATACCCAACATCTCAAATAGTCTTTCTAACTGTGCTTGAGGGAGGGCCTTGGTGAATGGATCTTCCATGTTTTCTTTTGTGTCCACTCTCCGTACCTCGATCTTCCGGCGATCAACGATCTCCCGGCGATCAACGATCTCCCTGATCAGGTGACACTGCCTTAAGATGTGCCTTCATTTCTGATGGAACCGTGGTTCCTTCGCTAAAACTATAGCCCTATTGTTATCGCAATACAAATGTATTGAATTAATAATGGATGGATCCACCTCAGGTTCAGTAATGAACTTCTTAATCCGGACAGCTTCTTTTGTGGCATCGTTTGCAGCAATGTATTCAACCTTCATCGTCGAGTCTGCGACGGTGTCCTGAGGGTAAATATAAAACCCGAGATAGACTTGCTGTCATCCTTGTCACTCTGGAAGCTTAAGTTGGTAAAGGACTCCACCTGGAGGTCCCCATTACCGTATACCAAGAACAGTTCCTTAGTCCTTCTCAGGTACTTAAGAATGTTCTTCACTGCTATCAAGTGGTTCTCTCCTTGGTTTGACTGATACTGGCTCACTAGGCTAAGTGCGTAAGCTACATCTATTCTGGTACATATCATCGCATACATTATAGAACCTACCATCGAAGCGTAGGGTATAATACTCATGCGAACCCTCTCCTCATCAGTCTTGGGAAATGTCTCTTTGGAGAGGGAGATTCAAAGCAATGCGGGTATATTACCGCCCTTGAAATCTTCCATACTAAATCTCTTTAGTACGGACTCTATATATCTAGACTGTGAAAGTCCCAACAATCTCTTGGATCTATCTCTATAGATCTTAATCCCCAAAATGTATGAGGCATCACTCAGGTCTTTCATGGAGAACCTTTGTGACATGACCAACTTGGCCGATTGTAGCACAGGAATGTCATTTTCTATCAAAAGAATGTCGTCCACGTACAAGACTAGGAATACGACAGTTCTTCCTACAATTTTCTTATAGATATAAGGCTCATCGTCGTTTTTGATGAAGTCAAATTCCTTGACTATTTCATTAAAACAGATGTTCCAGCTCTACGATGCCTGCTTTAATCCATAAATGGATTTAAGAAACTTGCACACCATCCCGCTGCTCCCACTATCTACGAATCCTTCCGGCTGATCCATATAAATGCCATCTTCCAAGCTTCCGTTTAGAAAAGCTATTTTTACGTCCATTTGCCAGATTTCATAGTCATGGAAAGCAGCAATGGCAAGTAGGATCCGAATGGATTTGAGCATAGCTACTGGAGAAAATGTTTCGTCATAGTCCACACCTGGTCTTTAACGAAAACCTTTTGCAATAAATCTAGCCTTATTGGTTTCCATCTGTCCATCTACACCAATCTTATTTTTGAAGATCCATTTGCATTTAGTGGGTTTTACCCTAGGAGGAGCAACATCTAAGGTCCAAACTTTATTGGTGTATATGGACTCCATTTCGGATCGCATAACATCCAGCCATTTATCAGAGTCCCTACTGGTATGGCCTTCTTGAAACTAGTAGGATCATCTTCTTACAAGATGCAATCCTCTCGATCATCGTCTATGAGAAAACCGTAGTTTCTCTCGGGCGGATGGGAAATCCTACTAGATCTGCGATGTGGCTGAGGTTCGTCTGGGACTATTGAATCTTGAGGTTCCACCAAACCTTCTGTTTCAGTTATGGTTCAAGAATTTCTTCTAGTTCTACCGTACTCCCACTAATTTCTTTTACAAGAAATTCCCTTTCAAAAAAGGTGGCGTGGCGAGATACAAACACCTTCTGTTCTTCAGTGTGGAAGAACAAATATCCTAGTGAATTATTAGGATATCCTACAAACTTACAATGAACCGATCGTGCCTCCAGTTTGTCTAGTTTTTGCGTTTTAATATAATCCTGAAAACCCCTTATTTTAATGAATTTAAGACATGGTTTCTTACTACTCCATATTTCATATGGAGTGGTAGGCACGAGTTTGGTCGGAACTTGATTCTAAAGATATGCTGCTGTCTGAAGTGCATGTCTTCAAAATGAAAGAGGCAGATCAACACTACTCATCATGGAGTGAACCATATCTAATAGGGTATGGTTCCTCCGCTCCGATACACCGTTGTGCTGTGGTGTCTATGGAGAAGTAAGCTGAGAGAGAATACTGTTCTCTTTTAGGTATTCTAGGAATTTTGTGCTTAAGTACTCCCAACCTCTATCAGATCGGAGGATCTTGATACTTTTTCCTGTTTGGTTCTCTATTTCGTCTTTGTATTCATTGAATTTTTCAAAATATTCAGATTTGTGTTTCAAAAGATACACATATCTGAACCTAGAGAGATCATCAGTGAATGTGATGAAGTATGAGAACCCACCCTTTGCATGTATAGACATTGGACCATATAAATCACTGTGTATGAGTCCCAAGAGCTTTGTTGCTCTTTCTCCGTGTCCTATGAACAGAGATTTGGTCATCTTTCCTTTGAGACAGGACATACAAGTTTCATAAGATGAAAATTTGAATGGATTCAAATATCTATCTTTATGTAACTTAGATAATCTTTTCTCATTGATATGACCAAGTCTACAATACCACAAGTAGGCTTCGTTCATATCTGAACTCTTCCTCTTGCATGTGTTTTGTATATTGAAAACTGTATTTTGATTTAAAATGTAGATACTATTATACAGTGTACCTTCTGCAACCAATACCTGATTAAGATAAATGTTCATGATATTTTTATCTAGAACAAACTTATATCCGTCTTTATCAAGTAAAGAAACTGATATGATGTTGCAAACCATCTAAGGTACATAGTAGCAGTTGTTCAAAATCATAGTATAGCCACTTGGCAATACTAGGTGATATTCACCGACGGCATCAGTATCAACTTATGCTCTGTTCCTTACTCTGAGGGACATATCACCAGGTCCAAACATCCTACTTTTTCTCAGTCCCTGCAATATATTACAGATATGAGATCCTGATCCGGTATCTAGTACGTAGGAGGTAGGACTGACCGAAAAGAAGTTTTCATTAACAAGAACACCTAAAGGAAACAGAATAGTATGCTTCTTCTTCGTTAGGGTCATCAAGGAATTCATGCAATTCTCTTTCCCTTACTCAAGTTCGTGACATTCGTCACATGTTAGAGCCGAATCGACGTTCCCCAGTCTCGAATAAGAATCCAAGTCGGTCAAGTCATACATTTTATTATCTTGATTAAGGCGTGACATGGTTGCTATCTGGAGAGAGAGAAAAGAAAACACTCAGCGTGCGCTCTTGCAAGTTTAGATTGGTTATTATTTTATCTAAACAGGATGATTCCCACTGTTTCCTCGAATTTTCCTTCAAATCTTAAAAGGAGAACTAGCTGGGATTATTAACACCATACAAGTTCTCTAAACATTCAGCCAGGTGGGTGTTGGTACTCCGAGAGAGGTTCTCTATGCTCTCGCACATACCTAATTAGAATAGATCTCATTTCCGCAAAGGCGCAGCCCCGTTAACACTTTTCTAGACACCTAATAGGTTATCTAATTATGAAGTGAAAAATATTTCCCAAGAGTAATCCTACTCATCAGTGGGATCGGGATCCAACTATCATTGCATGATAACCTAGATGGAAGCCACTCTAGTCACCACACTCCAGAAGATATTCAACACTAGCAAGTTTCCTGTATATTTGAAACTCCCAATGTGGTTTTTGCCCCTAAGACCTTACTGACCTTAACGAATAATCAACAAATCAAAAGATCCTAGTCAAGTTCAACCCGTCGTTATCCAAGATTGCATTAGACCCACCCGCACGATCCTTGGCGAATAATCAACAAAATCATACGACTGTCCTAACCAATCGCATTATCTATACTACAGACAATCATTACTTAACTACCGTACACTACACCTTGATGAATAATCAACAAACGCATCATGAATACTAAGTACTAATTATCTGAAATGACGGAGGGCTACAGCTGGTTTTTAGCAAAATCCTTTAACGTAATGAACTTGATATCATTGAAGGAACCGAGTAGTTTTGAAAATGAATGGTTTAGGCTCCTCTTTTGAAAAATAGTGGTTTTAAAGAAAACCGAGTAATCTACAGTATCATAAAAAATTTCTCAAGAGGTCACTCCCCGTGAAGGGATCCAGGCTGTTGCCTCCTCGAATGAGGTGCTGGATATTCTTAAACAAATATCAATATGCAAAGCGAAAGAATACGACTATAATTTTTCAAAATTTGTTCCGAAAACATCTTTTAGGTTTATTTTCCTTGCATTAATCAAAATTAATGTGGTCCCATCAATCAAAACCTATCACACCAGAAAAGAACGAATATACAATGTACGTATATGTCCGCATTCTTCATAGGGCCCCGTCGATGCACCGTTAGGTTACTTAACTAACGGTGGAGCGGAGGCTAGACTAGCACGGATGCAAAACATATACAACATCTACTAATATATATAAATATATATATATATATAATCATTCGTTCTAGGCATGATATAAGCATCATCACAGATAAGCGATAAGCAATACGGAAAAGCGGATTAAGTTGGAGCCCCGGGTTTCATTCGAGCCGCAAATGAAACCCGACGTTCTCCAGTCGTGTAGATAGCCTATACAATGTATAACCAACAGCCCTACGAGCAAAAAAAGTTACCCGCCAATCTTGAAGAGAGGCAACCCCAGTCAACAAGGTGAATAGGCTACCCAACACTTCACGGAATTCGGTAACCTGAGCGCTCCTCTGTGGGTCATCCTATACCCCTACGAGTTCGGCGAGTAGCCCGCCAATTCTAGAGTAAAACACTCCGGTCTCAATGCCATGATATGGAGGCCCATTTCCCTCTAGAACCCAGCTACTCGAGCACTCCGCCACGGGGTAATCCTAGTACAGAAAAGAAAAATATACAGTGGTGACATCGACCTCAACCCGGTTGTGCCCCAATAAAAGAATATACAATAAGACAGAAACAACAGTCCACATGTCGAACGCTTGCCCCACAATAATTAATATACAAATGAATCAAAACTGTACAACAAATATTGCACTATAGGCTATCTATCACGACAATCCGAAAAAACCATCTCAAAGATATCACATGCAACACCACAGATAAACAAGATGCATGCAACCCTTTCTATTCGACGTATAGCTATTGGAAGATGTTAAACAACACATGTACTTATCACAGAAGCAATTAAAGAAAACTACGACGTTAGAATTTCATGCACAATTAGCTAATGAAACCAAAATTTGAAAACTAGAAAATTCAGTGAGCTAAAGTTCCAAAAACGAGCGTTTTATTCCAATCCGGGAGTCGAAACGAAATCGAAACCTGCCCGAATCTTTGCGGTGGTGAAGGGGGAAAAATTAAATTCTGTCTCAAGGGCCTAAGTGAGTACCCACACTCAGGGGCCACCACGAGGTGGCCCCATGGAGTGAGCAGACCCGAGAGCACCCTGTTCGGGTGCTCTCGGGTCGCCATCCCCAAGGCCGCCTTGTAGTGGTCTTCGGCGGTAGGCCCGGCCTTCGGTCCCCCTAGGGTTTTCTCAGGGTGCTCTTGCTCCATGCCATGGCTTCTCGGTTCAAACCTTGAGCCCGCGGGGTGTGCAAACATCTTAAAACATCAATTTTTGTAACTGTTTTTGTCGGCAGTTCGTGCGTGACAAAAACGACAGATTTCTAACGTCGCTATGAGCTATTTAAGGTTGATGGAGTGGTTCTAATACCATGTTAGGTAGTTTTGCACACTCTACTGGGTTCGTAGAGAGGCAGAATTTTGAAAAATATTTTTTAAAGCTTGCAACACCGACAAATCCCAAGATCTACTGTAAACCCTAATAACAAAACTTTCATAGGTACTAATCTACTGTGAAAGTGATTATACCTATATGAACCAAGTACTCCGGGTATTCTTTTCCTCTTCTTGAGCTCCTTGTCCACCGGGATCGAGCTTGGCCATCGGCCTCCTCGTATCAAAGATGATCCATCTGAGAGTCTATGGTTCAATCTCCAACCTCAAACTTGAGGTAACTAAAGTATCTAGTTTGCTAATTTAGGTAGCTTAGAAGATGTAGAGAGTTAATTGGATTTTATTATCTCATAAAACCATGGATTCTCAACACATGAGAGGGTTGTGGTTTTAGAAAGAAGAAGAGAGGAAAGGAGGAAAGAAAAAGCCAAGTGTGTAATGAAGTAAACTAGTGAAGAATGGCTAAGTCTTTGAAAATATCAAGCATACATTATTTTTATAGAATAATGCAACCGTGCTTCAATAGTTAGAGCAAATGAATAAATAAAATCAAGTAGCCATGCTTCAACCATGCTTCAATACACCTCATCCCTCCACCTCGTTATCTATTTAAATAAATAGATTTAAAACAAAATGAGGTGTCTTCTTCTAGAAGCATTCTAGTGAAATTTCTAGAATACCCCCACCGTATATACATACCCGTATTCTTAATACAAAAAATACAAATACCAAGTGATAAAATAAACCAATAGTATAATAATATTATGCGTTTTAATCCTAAGCCCGCTAGTATTATCCATCTGAACAAAATACGTGTAGCCTGTACATGCATATGATCGAAACCCTACACGTAAAACCATACGGCCTCTACATCGTTTTGCCTGAACCAGGGAAACTCTCTGTGTAGCACTCAAAATACTCGACAGTACGGTAGCAGTGGGTTTAACCACAAGCATATCAGCGGCACTAGCTTTACATAATGGCTACCCAGGTACCCGTAGAAAAGAAGGTCGACAAGCAAACTCATCCGAACTCCTACCGAGCCTATCCGTGATAATCTCCATACAGTCCAGTCTGTTCATTTGAGAGTTTCGCATGCCGGGTCTAGGGGGTGAAAAACGTCAGACCCCTGATAACTTGACAGGTCGTGCCGATGTGGCTCAAGACCATCCGAGAATCTACTAATCTATCTATCGGTAATTCTTAATCTGCTCTGGTCAGGGACTTATGGTGTTGGTCAATTGAACACAGCGCGATATTGACTCCCTATATCGGGAGAGACGAATCCCCGATAATCGCTCGCTAGCTCCATGTTGCTCGGGACTGTACCCAACTAAAACCTGTTTGCACGACTCAGTAGAGCCGTGGTAGGGCAGTAATCAAAGATCAGTGGGAACTCACACGAGATAAATGATGCCCTTAGGTCGACAGACTATCTGCACTCATATAACTAGAGAACTGCTATTTGACGATTGGTATAATACCATCTAGCCAGTTCTTGGCGAGTCCGTCTAGTGTACTCACCCCCAGTGAGCACCTGTATACAATCTTAGGTGCTAAAGACCATTAGTTGCTGGACCAACCATCACCCCTCATCAGGGTCTCAAAACATATACACCTATCTACTATAGAGTATCGATACCCTATCTCGATACTCCAACGACTAGGGACATTTAAGGACATGCTTATCGACTATCCAGCTCCGACAAGTATGATTGCCATCACAACGCTGATAGTCAAGCAATGATCTTACGGGCTTTATCAACATGTATTAATGATATGTAATAACAAGTAAAACATATGCACATGTTAAAATAAAAACAAACCAAATAGCATACTATCATATCGAGTAAGATTATCCTATACATACATATGTCCAAGAATCCACTTGTATACATATACAATAATGGCCTCTAGGATATACATATCCAACAGGTTGGTCCCATAGCCATTGGTGTGATCACCTAAGATTCTATACAGGTGCTCACTGGAGGTGAGTACATTGGATAGACTCATCTAGAACCTCTAGATGGTATTATACCTATTGTCCGATAGTGGTTCTCAGGTAACATGAGTATAGGTCAGTCTTTAGACCTGAGATCATCATTTGTCTCGTGTGAGTTCCTACTGTACTTTGATCACTACCCTACCACGGCTCTACAGAGTCGTGCAAACCAAATAGCATACTATCACTGTGTTTGGTTGGCCAGAACCATAAGACCTGGGCCAAGGCAGTTGAGATTTACTGATGGTTAGATCAGTAGTTTCTCGGATTGGTCCTGAGCCACATCGACATGACTTATCGGATCAGTAAGGGTCTGACGTTCGCCATCCCCTAGACTCAGTATGCGATACTCTTAGATGTAGAGACCGGACTGTACAGAGATTATCATGGATAGGCTCGGCAGGGGTTCAGATGAGCTTTCTCGATGGCCTTCCTTTCAACAGGTACTTGGGTAGCCATTATGTACAGCTAGTACCGCTGAAGTGCTTGTGGTTAAACCCACAGCCAGCGTACTTTCGAGTCTTTAGAGTCCTACACAGAGGATTTCCTTGATTCAGTCGAAATGATGTAGTAGCCGTATTTCGATACGTGCAGGGTTCTAATCGAATGATAATACTAGCTGGCTTAGGATTAAGCCGGATTATTAAATTAGGTATTGATTTAATAATTTACATATACATATTTCGATATGAATATTCTATTGTTATCCGGGCTTTCGATCGGACGATTGATAATATGAGCCGGCTTAGGATTAAGCCGGATTAATAAATCAGGTGCTGATTTAATAATTTACTTATGCATATTTCGATATGTATATTCTAGTATTATGTTCTTTGTATTATTCTACCTCTTTGGGTATTCGTATTTTGATATGAATACGGGTATGTATATACGGTAGAGTGTATTCCATATTTATACGGAAAACATTTTAGAAGGAGGACACCTCATTTCCATGGTTTTTCTTTTATTGAAAATTGAAATGAGGTGGAGGGATGAGGAGGAAAGGAGAATGGCGTGAAGCATGGTTGAATAGGGTAGAAAAATGAATTACCCTATTCAAGTATGGTTGGATTTTATATTTGCAAAATCCATTTTGATAAAACCATGCTTGCATTATTTTTTGTGATGAGATTTTCATTTTTCACCGCTCTCTTTCTTTCACCATTCTTAAGCTCCTTCTTCCTCTTCACCCAACACTCTCATGAGTTGAGAATCGAGAGTGAAGAGAGGTAGAAAAAATACTAGAACTACACACTACATCACGAGACACTCTAGATTAGCAACCTAGAGCCTTTAGTTGCTCCGCTAGGTTTTTGAGTGGAGGTAGAGCAATGGACCACTTCCCTCGGGTGGATCATCTTCGATGGAGGAAGACCCGCAGTCAAGCTCATTCATGGAGGCCCCCTAGAGCTAAGAAAGAGGGTAGAAGACTGAACGGCACGGATCATTCGGTATAACCCCTTTTTAGAGTAGCTAGATATCTTTTGTTTACTATTTTAATGTATGGTTTTAGGGTCAAAATTTACACCCCGATTGACGAAGTCAAAATCAAAGTCAACACCATGCCAAGTAGGCCCAAGCCCAGGTCAGGTGGGCCAATGCCCGGGTCGAGCCCGAACATGAAGCGGCCACTCTCCCCCATGCCAAAATAAAAATTTTGTAATAAATAATTTTTGGTGTATTTCCATTTTTATTTCTATGAATAAATGTAAGGAAATTGGGCATAAAGCCAAATTTTTGTAAAGCCCATGGCTTATGTACAAAAAGAAATAGCACATGAGGCATGGATGGGCAAAATGCCATTTTTCAAAGCCCAAGGGGCTATGTGTAAAGTGTATAGCCTATAAAAACAAAGATAATGAAAATATCTGAAGATCTTTTTCTCTCTCTAAAAAAAATCAAGGTATGCGCCTCCTTCTCCTTCCTCAAGTTTCTAAACCTTCTTTGTTTTTGAATTAAATCAAGAGTTTTACTCTTCCTTTTCCAAAACTAAATAGTTTTTCACCACAAAACCCACAAAGGGGAGCTCAGATCTTCCATTAGATCTCAAAAACGGGAGATTTTTAAAATCTCACCCCTCTTGTACTTCAAGAACCGGCCAACAAAGAGGAGGAAGAAGGAGACCCATCTCCGAAAATCCTACTTTGGAAAAAATCCAAGGATCAAGAGAAGATCCCAGGCTTAAGAGGGAAGAAGCTCTAAAGATTTTTAGGGAGTTCAACTCCAAGGCCGAAATCCTCAGAGGAGTTTAACTCCTAATCCGGACCTTCAGGAGTTTAATCCACTCAAAATCCTCTTTTTGGAGTTTAACTCCTATTTCTGGGGTAGAAAACCCCTCCTTTCGCTAGCGCCCAAAGCGCTAGCGCCCGAGCGACCAGAGCGCTAGCGCCCGAGCGCCCAGAGCACTAACGCTCGAGCGCCCACGTGCCGAACACGTAAGGCGCTAGCGCCCAAAGCGCTAGTGCCAGCGCCTAGCGCTAACCCAAGCGCTGGCACTCACGTGTCCTTTGGACGCCTTTTTCCCTTCATTTTACATGTACTCCACACTAAAAACACCTCCCCCGTTAGAAAAAATTTCGCTGCTCCGCACCCCGTAAGGGGGCTGCTAGCCTCCTTAACCCCCAGCCCGCTATCCGGGTAGCGGGACCCCCATAAAAACTCTGTGGGGCCCCCGATATATCCAAAACCCCTTCAAAACACAACACTGCATATTGAGTTCGCATGACCTGTATGACCCGTCAATCGGAGGTTCTCTCGCTCCAAAGGCAAGAGGTAATTAACGACAACTTATTTTATGGCTGTCGGAGATTTGGATCCCCACAATCAATAAACCCCAGCCTACCCTAGGCAGGGGGAATCTGTAATGCGCCTGACAAGTGTGTGCGCATTCCCATCTCAATAGGATGACGAAAAACACCCTACAGGTTCTGACACGCCTGGTGGGACCTTTCTCTCCTCCTATATCTCGGGTCAAGTGTTCATGTGAACTCATTTGACATATATGCCGATGTTTGTACTGAAGTAATGTTTCTTTTATGTAGCAATCAACTTTCAACGACAATGTCTCCCAAGACGAATTTAGCTTCCAACACGACCCCGATCTCGTACGTGGTCAAGATCAATGCTCGTGTGGTTCTCCTCGCAAGCCTCAGTCGACAGTGGGAAGAACTGCCCCGCCAGTTTGGTTCCGTCATCATCTACCCGGCCGGAAGCGCTCATCTGGCAGAAATCCCGGCAAAACAGGTGGTCAAGCCGGTCTCAAGGGGCAAGTGGCCGAATGTTGTGATCGCTAAGGCACCACAATCGAAACTTAAGACGGTGTCTGAAGGACTCTCTGGTGCTCCAGCTGGGGGCAAGACATCCAGTACAAAAGGCAACATCAAACGTTGCGGACGAGCTCAGGCGATGACTCCAACAAATGCACAATCAGGCGTATATCCAAAGCCCTCCATCGCCCGGTCTACGGCGGCTTCCCGAAGAGCCGTAACCAGCCAAGTGCTCAAAACAGAAAGGCTGAGACAGAAGCGGCTCAGGTATCGAGCCAACAAGAGGTTCAGGAATCCGGCCAAGTGGAATCTTGTGAGATTCCAAAAGCAGAGTCATCCTACGACGACGGCTGAGTCGGCCGTAAAAATCAGCAATTCCTTCGAACCTCTGAAGTGGGTTCAGAGAAATGCCATGACCGCCAGAATCAAGAAGACAGCGGTCCGAACGTTGCTACAAAGAGACGTGTCCCGGCCCTAACAGAAAAAGTTTGACACTATCTTTTCAAGAGTTTACCAGGCGCTCTGTACCGTGCGAAAACAGCAGGGCAAAACAAAAATGGAAGCATCGGCACCATTCAAGAATCCGGCCAGGCCAGCCGCCTTCAGTCGACTGCCTATTACCGGAACAGGAGGGTCAAGACAGCGATCTGTGAAATCATCCGCTGATGATAAAAAGACGGCTGGATATGTTATCCATACGGTCTATATGGTGGGTGGGCGCCCTACCGACAACCTTCACAGCAAAAGCAAGGATGGGGCTACCACATCCCAAGCCCAATCTGATTTGAATGTGATTGCCGCTTCCCAAGAACAGCCGCCTCCGCTGGATGATGAAAACCCTCTCGATGATGATGATAGGCAGAAAGACCCCTTAGTCCATGTAGAGTCAAGCTTGGATAGCGAGGAAGAGCCGACTTTCCGCCCCAGGACCGCGGAGCAAAAGTTGTTTCAAGAGCTTCGAAAACAGCTCAGGAAAAAAGATAAAGAGATGGCTAAGCTCTATTCGAAAATTGATGACCTAACGAACATTGTGATGCATCTTACGGCTCAAATTGCTCGAGCACCTCCCAATCAAGTGCATGTTGCTACTCATGAGCCGGATGATGACAATCCGAAGCAGCCAATGCCTGTCCCTTTGGGTCCAAGATTGGTCGAGCCGCACGAAAGCCGGCCACATTCTGCTTCTGGGGACGTCTTGGCCCCAGATAGCACTATCCCGCTAACAAAAGATCGGATATTGGACTTGGTCACCAGCAAGGTTAAAACATTGGTGGCCGAAGCTGAAGCTCAGAAAGAAATTAGTAGTAGTGGACGGGCATATCCTGCATAGTACGATCTGATCGAGTTCCCGAGTGGCTACATTATTACTAAGTTCGGAAGATTTGACAGGATGGGAAATGCAAATCAGCACGTCGCCCACTTTAAAGCATCGTGCGTAAATACAGGGGGCAATGATGCGCTCCTTCTTCGTCAGTTTATCAACTGCCTGGTCGGTGTCGCTTTTGACTGGTACGCGAGTATACTAGACGGGTCTGTCATTACCTTTTCCCAAATGGAGTCTCTGTTTCGGCAAAGGTTAATGAGTGTCAGTGATAAAATCTCCATTGCTGACCTTGTGAGGACCAAGCCGGGGAAGAATGAAAGCAACACCGACTTTATCTACCGATGGCATAATCTCACAGTCAAGTGCAAATCGCCGCTGGAGCAGGACCAGTCCGTCATCCTTCTCATTAGGAACCTCAGCAATTGGATGGTCTTATTCTTGTGTACAACAGGCCTCAAGACGTTTCAAGAGCTAACCAAGAAAGTCCAAATGCTGGAACACTCGAAGCAAGAGTCTACCCCGGACTTTCAGAAAGACAAGACTTGGAAAAGCAAGCGGGACGACAACCGTAGAAGCGGGAGTTCCAGCAGTACCAATGTCTTCAATGCATCCGACAATGAAGACAAGCGAAAGGCAGGCGATTCCAAAACCAACTGGCCATGAAAGCCATTGCTGGGAGGAGAAGGGCTTTCCCTAGGGTAGAAAAAGAACAAAGGTTTACTCTATCAGAAGGGACAAGGTCCGTAAGTTATTCAAAAATGCCTTGAACAATAGTCTACAATTGCCGGAGTCGAAGAGATCCCAGGGAGCAAAAATGATAGACAATCCCCTGTATTGCCCGTACCACATAGTAGTGAGCCATGCGATCGAGGATTGCTATATCTTCAAAGACTGGGTCGAGAAGCAGTACAAGGCTGGAGATATCGAGCAGTCCAAAAGTGTGTTGGTGAACAATCAAGTTGCAACCACCAACTTTATACAGACAGAAGCTGAAGCCTTCTGGGAGCAGACAGCCGAACCCGCTGCCCTGAGAATGAAACGGACTCACCGCGGCCTCTATGGAGTACGCACATATCTAATAAGACGAAGAAGATGTTAAAGCTACTTCGGAAAGAGCCCAGGACGGAATGGGAAGGGTAGAAGAAGCCTACCATTCCAGCTGCCAATGCGGCTCCGTCAGGCTCAAAATCCAAAAAGCTCAAAAAGAAGAAAAGTGTGGCTCGGCGTGAAAAAGAGTCTACAGGGAGATCGACCATTCAAAAATATATCGATTCCCTCGAAGACTATGAACAGAAGGAAAGAACTTTGATTCAATTGAAGGAGTTCCTCCCTATAGAAGCGGCTGAAATTCTGGAGGAGTTAGAGGAAGACTCCAATGAAGAGATCCCTATGATGACCTGCTACGCCATCCATCTTGGCAGGGACTCTGAGGAGGAGCTCTGTTTTCCCGAAGAGGACGAGGAGCTCGCCACGAAGGCCAACCAAATCCTGCTCAGATGCGGCTTGGCTCTGCCGCCAAATCAGGGCAACGCCCTAAAAGGAAAGGAAAACAGGTGGCTAATGAGGAAGATGGCAGAGAACCGGCTAATGAAAACTCAAGTCCTTCCTCGGTGGACTATAATGTCTTGGCTCATCTCCGGAAGCTTTCGTCTCTCTTGAGCATCTATGATACCTTGGTCCTATCTAAGGAGCTTAGAGATGTTCTCATTCACGCTCTACAAAACCCCAAGCGGTATCAGGAACGCTTTGCGGAAATTAATATGAAAGAATCCCAGTACGCTTTGCATGCCGCCGCAGTCACGTTTAAGGATGAAGAATTGCTACTGGGAACGGCTGAGCATAATCGACCGCTTTACGTGACAGGGTACAGCGACGGAGACCTGATTAATCGCATATTGATTGATCAAGGGTCCTCAGTGAACATCATGAACTTGCAAACTCTGAAGAGTTTGTCAATGGACGTCCGACACCTGTCAGGAGAAAGGGTTGTCATTCAAGGCTTCAATCAAAATTGTCAGCAAGTTCTGGGATCCATAGCTCTAAAAATCAAATTTGGGGATCTGCAGACTGAAGCTAAGATATACGTGATCGACGTTGACACGTCTTATAAAATTTTCTTGGGACGGCCGTGGCTCCACGATTACGGCATCGTTCCATCAACTCTCCATCAATGCATGAAGTATACTAAAAATGGCAAAGGAAGATGCATTGACGGAGACAACCAGCCGTTCGGTGTGCAAGAAGTCAGATATGAAAATTCTCGGTACTTTGTGAACCTCCAAAGTGCTGAGCCACTGCTGACCAAAGATAGAACAGCCCCGAAACTTAAAAGCAAGTCTGAGCCGGCTATCACTTTCAAAAGTAGAAACCCCATGTGCGTCCGCGTTTCGGCAGGGACACAGATGAGTCCGACGTTGGAAGTCCGTCCTTCCGTAAAAGTCGCCCTCATTTTGGTAGAGATACGGACGAATCTGGTACTGAAGGCCCATCCAACAGCAAAATATACCCTCGTTTAGGCAGTTACACTGAAGAATCAGAAGAAGAGGATCCGTCTTGCAACAGCTGTGCAAATCGGGCTATCGTGCGAACAACGAAGCTACGAGAGACCTTCGAAGTTACAGAAGGGTCCCTAGACGTCATAAGGGTGCCGGAGCAGATGTGCAATGAGCTCGATGCATTGTCAGTCTCCACCGTGGAGCAGCTGAAAACTTTCTACATTGCCGGAAAGAAAAGTGGACAGAAAGGCATCCTGTTTTATGGGTCGAATCCTGTTATGCACCCGGACGATTTATCTGTCGCGTGCCTCCCCTATGAGAGAGGCATAAGAGTCGTCCTCAATCCCAGATACTATGTGCTCGAGATGCGGGAATACTTTAAAAGGTACGAATGCCATCTATATCAAACGGAGTTTGAAGCAAAGTTTTATGAAGGGATATGGCATCCGCCTCAGGTCCGAGAACTCATCGATGGACGGATTCTAGATAGACGGGGCATAGGTTTCATCCAGCCAGATTCTAAGGCATGCTACATGATCTATGTTGGGGAAGCCAGTGAAAACTCAAATGATGAAGACGAGCTAGCCGAGCCAGAAGAAGCTCCTCAAGAGCTCGAAGATGGCGGACAAGCAACCTTCGATGAGCTAGCCGAGATCGATTTGGGAGTGCCTAATAATCCAAGGCCGACCTACATCAGCTCACTCCTGTAAGAGGAAATGAAGGAGCAGATAATTGCCCTGCTGCATGAGTTCGTCGACTGCTTCGCGTGGACGTAAAAAGAAATGCATGGCCTCTCCCCTGAAGTGGCCGTGCTATATCTCCTGATGCTAAGCCAGTAAAACAAGCTCCTCGAAGAATGAGAAGGGAACTGGAAGAAAAGGTCATCGAGGAAACCAAGAAATTCATCGATGCCGGCTTCATCAGGGAAGAGAAATATGCGGACTGGATCGCATGCATAGTCCTAGTGAAGAAGAAAAATGGGCAGATCCGAGTTTGTGTCGATTTCAGGGACCTCAAAAAGACATGTCCTAAAGACGACTTCCCGCTACCGGTCATGGAAATGATGGTCGATGACACCTCAAATTACGAGCTGTTCTCCTTTATGGATGGTTCATCTGGATATAATCAGATCAAGATGTCGCCTGAGGATGAGAAACACACAGCATTTCGAACCCCGATCGGAATATACTGCTACAAAGTGATGCCGTTCGGACTGAAAAACGCAGGTGCTACATATCAAAGGGCGATGACCAATATCTTTGATGACCTAATCCATAAAGTCGTCGAATGCTATGTTGATGATCTGGTCGTCAAGATTAAAGCCAAGGCCGACCACTTCCAAGATCTTAGGACCGTTCTCACCAGACTGATGGAATACGATTTGAAGATGAATCCTCTAAAGTGTGCTTTTGGCGTGTCATCGGGAAAATTCCTAGGTTTCATAGTCCGACATCGAGGGATCGAAGTTGACCCATCAAAGATAAATGCCATCATGGAGATGCCCCCTCCGAAGAATCTAACATAGCTAAGATCCTTTTAGGGCAAACTTGCGTACTTACGAAGGTTTATCTCAAATTTATCGGGGAGATGTCGGCCCTTCTCAAAGCTCATGAAGAAAGGAGCTCATTTTGTCTGGGATGCCAAATGTCAAGAAGCGTTCGAAAGCATCAAACAGTACCTGTTTCACCCTCCAGTGCTTGCTGCCCCTATTTTAAATAAACCGTTGATTCTTTATACTACTGCGCTAGATGAGTCACTCGGTGCACTCCTCACCCAGAACAACGAGGAGGGAAAAGAAAATGCCCTCCACTACCTTAGTCGAACTCTAGTCGGGGCGGAACACAATTATTCCCCGATCGAAAAGCAATGCCTGGCTCTGATATTCGCTATGAAGAAGCTGAGGCACTATCTGTTCGCTCATCGGGTTTTGCTGATCTCCATGGTCGACCCGTTCAAACACTTGATGACTAAAGCAAGCCTAACCGGTAGAATTGAGAGATGGGTTGTCATGCTGCTTGAATTTGACATATTCTATACTCCCCAGAAAGCAGTAAAAGGGCAAGCACTTGCGGACTTTTTCGCTGCTCATCCCATTCCAGAAGGGTCACCGCTCAATTGCGAGTTACTCGACGAACAAGTGCTGCACCTCGAGGATGATGAGGCATGTTGGGAGCTCTACTTTGATGGAACCTCATCAATGAGGACCTCCGGCAAATCAAGCATCCCGCAGATAAAAGCGGGGATAGGATTGGTGTTCATCACGCCATCGATGGGAACCCTACGACATTCTTTTGCTCTCACCGAGCCTCGCACAAACAATGAGGCTGGGTATGAAGCTCTGATAGCTAGTCTGGAGCTCGCCATTGAAATAGAAATCCTTCGGCTTGTCAACCAAGTAAGTGGCGACTATAAGATATACAAACCCGAGTTAGCTCGGAATAGAAGCTGGGTGGTGGAGCTTATGAAACAGTTCACCCATATTGAGCTGATGAGAGTTCCTAGGCAGTTAAATGGAAAAGCTGACGTACTCGCTCACTTAGCCAAGGAGCTGGCTAATCCTGACATGGAAAAAATTCTGATCACAGTCAAGAGCCGGCAAATTCTACCCTCAGTCTCTCTACGAGAAGAGGAAAGCACGGAATAGAAGAGTAGTCCTGCCAAAGAAGGTTCGATCGTTCAAGACGGGCGAGATTGGAGAAAGCCCTTCATAGGGGTACCTCCGATACGACAAGCTGCCCGAAGAAAAATCTGTGAGGGTTCAGCTGAAGTAGAGAGCTCTCTGATACGTGTTTGTAAATGACACGCTATACCATAGGTCATATGACCAACTCTGGCTCAGGTGTCTGTCATTAGCCGAAGCCCAAAAGGGTATGAAAGAAGTTCACTTAGGCGTTTGCGGTGCTCACCAATCTGGCCCCAAGATGCGACTTCAAATTAAACGGCTTGGGTATTACTGGCCCACCATGATACGGGATTGCGGAGAGCATGCAAAGAAATGTCATATCTGCCAAATTCACGGTGATTTCATTCACAAGCATCCCAATCCGTTGCATCCTACGGTGCCGTCGTGACCCTTCGAAGTCTGGGGCACCGACATTGTTGGCCCAATTGATCCTTCATCATCCAAAGGCCATCGGTTCATATTTGCCACAACTGACTATTTCTCCAGATGGGCTGAAGCTGTCCCACTAAAAGAAGTCAAGACAGAAAATATTCTGATGTTCTTCCAGCATAATATTCTATACAGCTTTGGTACACCAAGAAGAATCATATCTGACAACGGGCCTTCTTTCAAGAGCTTCAAAGTCGCAAGGTTCGCTACTCATCACAAGATAGACTGGAGATATTCCTCCATCTATAATCCAAGGGCCAATGGGCTGGCCGAAGCCTTCAATAAAACTCTGTGCAAGCTCCTGAGGAAAAATGCTTCAGCCAACAAGAGAGACTTGAATCTCAAACTTCATGAGGCGTTGTGGGCATATCGTACCACGTACCGCACTCCAACTCACTCCACTCCATACTCACTACTCTTCGGAGTGGAGGCGATCCCCCCTCGAAGTCGAAGTTCCAAGCTTAAGAATGGCCGTCCAGCATATGTTGACGGAGGAGGAAAACGTGCTCCTTCGGCTTGAAGAGCTCGATGCCTCGGAGAAAAGAGGCTTGCAGTACAGCAAAATCTGGAGCTGTACCGAGCCCAAATGTCATAGGCCTATGACAATATGACTCGTCTCCGCGCTTTCAAGAAAGGCGAATTGGTGTTGGTCCTCAAAAGACCGATCATCCCCAATCGACATGCCAAGGGAAAATTCAAGCCAAACTGGGAACGACCATACGTCATCGAGAAAGTGTATGATGGAAGATCCTACCAACTAATAAGTGCCGAGGGAGAAAGGCCCATGCCACCCATCAATGGCCGATATCTCAAGAAATACTACGCGTGAATGCTCCAAGTCACAGGCGAATTGAGCACACCAGCCCTACGGTCTAGATCATACATCCTGTAAAACCGTATACAATCCACGGGCGTAAACAACCCCTATCTCTCCTAAGTCCTGCCAGTGAGACTACTCTTAAAGTCCCACCAGCGAAAAACACAGTATGTCCACAAGAAAAACGGGCACGGATGAAAACCTGAAAGGGCTCCATGAGTAAAAATAACAGGACTGCCGGCGAGTTTGTGAAAACCCGAAAGGGCGCAAACTCGTGAAAGAGATAAAATAAACTCGCAAAGTCCTGTAGATCTTGTAAGGAGAAAAGCCCTGCGTAAGATCCTTACGACTCACAAAGGAGCAACACACTTAAGAATCCTCACGATTCCTAAGGAGAACATACACCTGCGAGATCCTTTCTACTTGTAGGGAGAAAATGCTTTTATGAGACCCTTACGGCTCATAAAATTTACATGCCTTAGGTGATAGGGATCTAAACCTGTCTCCTGAGCCATCGCTCCCCAACGGGCAACGACAAATGATGAGTCGCTCCTGGCATTTCGCTTCAGTGTTAGCGGTGCTGATGCCAACCCAAAAACAAAATCCTAAGTCCTCCTGAGGCAAATGATGAGTTGCTCCTGGCATCATTCCAGTGCAGCAATGCTTATGCCAAACAAGATCCAAATTCTAAGTCCCTAAACAGCGAATGATGAGTCGCTCCTGATATCACATTCCAATGCAGCGTTGTAGACAACAACCAAAATCCAATCTCCCAAAATTCTTCTGGCCCTACGGTTGGTCCACAAGTTGACTACCGTATACAATCCACGGGCTCAAATAATTCTCATCATAACCATGCCCCCACCGTAATCATTAGTTACGCGGCTGGACTCCGCCCTTAGGATTATATTTCATTTGGGAAGACCCACTCATGTGTCCTCACGATACATGAGGAAAACAAACTTACGGGATCCTCACGACTCGTAAGAAAACACCTTTGTAGGATCCTTATGACTCACAAAGGAAAAACACACTTGGGAGTCCTCACAACTCCTAAGGAGAAAGCACACCCACGAGATCCTTTCGACTCGTAGGGAGAAAATGCTTTTATGGGACCCTTACGGCTCATAAAATTGAAAAGCCTTAGGTGATAGGGACCTAAACCTGTCTCCTAAGCCATCGCTCCCCAACAGGAAAAGGCAAATGATGAATTTCTCCTGGCACATGTGCTTCAGTGTTAGCAACGCTGATGCCTACCCTAACCCTAAAATTCCAAACTCCAATCCAATAGACCCCTAAGTCTTTAAACTGGGAACAGATGACCCCTAAGTCGTTAAACTGGGAACAGATGAACCCTAAGTTGTTAAACGTGGAACGGGGGAAATTCCCTCACGACAAATGATGATTCGCTCCTGGTACCATATTCCAGTATAGCGGTGCTGATGTCAACCAAAATCACACCAAATCAGCAAAACAACCAATGACCTCTCTGGCAGAATCAAACTCCACCTCGGAAACAAGTCAACTTCATCCCTGACACCGCAAGAAGCAGAGAAAATCAAATCCAGCACCGACCGTCCACGTCGCTAAAAGGGCATTATCGACCGTCCAAGTCGCAAAAGTGGCAAAACTGACCGTCTACGTCGCTAAAAGGGCAGAACCGATCGTTCAAGTCGCTAAAAGGGCAGCATCGACCGTCCAAGTCATAAAAAGGGCAGCATCGACCATCTACGTCAATAAAAGGGCAGCACCGACCGTCTACGTCGCTAAAAGGGCAGCACCGACCGAACAAGTCGCAAAAAGGCCAGCACCGACCTTCCAAATAGCTAAAAGGGCAGCACCGACCGTCTAAGCAGCTAAAATGGAAGAAACGACCGTCCACATCGCTAAAAGGGCAGCACCGACCATTCATGTCGCTAAAATGGAAGCATCGACAGTCCAAGTCGCAAAAAGGGTAGCACTGACCGTCTAAGTCGCAAAAAGGGAGCACCGACCGTCCATGTCGCAAAAAGGGCAGCACCGACCGTCCACGTCACTAAAATGGCAGCATCGACCATCCAAATCGCAAAAGGGCAGAACCGGCCGTCCAAGTCGCAAAAAGGTCAGAACCAACCTCGAAGTCGCAAACAGGGCAGCATCGACCTCCACGTCGTCAAAATGGAGTCGACCTCCACACGAAAGAAGATCCATCAATTTCATGCACACAACCCACATTTGTGGTGTGCATTTATTGATGGGTGGAAATATTTTGGGGTCAAAATTTACACCCCGATTGACGAAGTCAAAATCCAAGTCAACCCCAAGCCAAGTGGGCCCAAGCCCAGGTCAGGTGGGCCAATGCCCGGGTCGAGCCCGAACATGAAGCGGCCGGCCTTCCCCATGCCAAAATAAAAATTTTGTAATAAATAATTTTTGGTGTATTTCCCTTTTTTATTTCTATGAATAAATGTAAGGAATATGGGCATAAAGCCAAATTTTTGTAAAGCCCATGGCTTATGTGCAAAAAGAAATAACACATGAGGCATGGATGGGCAAAATGCCATTTTGCAAAACCCAAGGGGCTATGTGTAAAGTGTATAGCCTATAAAAGCAAAGATAATGAAAATATTTGAAGATCTTTTTCTCTCTTTAAAAATATCGAGGTATGTGCCTCATTCTCCTTCCTCAAGGTTCTAAACCTTCTTCTTTCTTTTGAATTAAATCAAGAGTTTTACTCTTCCTTTTCCAAAACCAAAAAGTTTTTCACCACAAAACCCACAAAGGAAGCTCAGATCTTCCATTAGATCTCAAAAAGGGGAGATTTTTAAAATCTCACCCCACTTGTTCTTCAAGAACCAGCCAACAAAGAGGTGGAAAAAGAAGACCCATCTTTGAAAATCCACTTTGGAAAAGATCCAAGGCTTAAGAGAAGATCCCAGGCTTAAGAGAGAAGAACCTCTGAAGATTTTTTAGGGAGTTTAACACCAAGACCTAAATCCTCAAAGGAGTTTAACTCCTAATCCAGATCTTCAGGAGTTTAACTCCACTCAAAATCCTCTTTTTGGAGTTTAACTCCTATTTCTGGGGTGAAAGCCCCTTACTAGCGCCCAAAGCGCTAACGCCCGAGCGCCCATGTGCCGGGAACGTGAGGCGCTAGCACCCAAAGCGCTAGCGCCCGAGCTCCCAGAGCGCTAGCGCCCGAGCACCCACGTGCCGGGCACATGAGGCGCTAGCGCCCGAGCACCCAGAGCGCTAGCGCCCGAGCTCCCACTTACCGGGCACGTGAGGACGCTAGCGCCCGAGCGCCCAGAGTGCTAGCGCCCGAGCGTCCACATTCCGGGCACGTGAGGCGCTAGCGCCTGAGTGCTCACATGCCGGGCATGTGAGGTGCTAGCGCCCAAAGCGCTTGCGCCCGAGCGCCCAAAGCGCTAGCGTCCGAGTGCCCACGTGCCGGGTACGTGAGGCGCTAGTGCCCAGAGTGCTAGCGCCTGAGCGCCCATAGCGCTACCGCTCGAGCGCCCACGTGCCGGGCACGTAAGGCGCTGGCGCCGCTAGCTCGAGCGCCGGCGCCCAAGCGCCGCTAGCGATAACCCAAGCGCTGGCGCTCATGCGTCCTTTGGATGCCTTTTTCCCTTCATTTTACATGTACTCCACACTAAAAACACTTCCCCCGTTAGAAAAAATTTCTAACAGGGTGCTGCCCCGCAACCCGTAAGGAGGCTGCTATCCCTCTTGACCCCCAACCCGTTATCTGGGTAGCGGGACCCCCGTAAAAAATTTGCGGGCCCCCCGGTATATCAAAAACCCCTTCAAAACACAACACTGCACATTGAGTTTGCATGACCTGTTTGACCCGTCAATCGGAGGTTCTCTCACTCTAAAAGCGAGGGGTAATTAACGGCAGTTTAGTCCACGGCTGCCGGAGATTTGGATCTCCACAATCAATAAACCCCAGCCTACCCTAGGCAGGGGGAATCTGTAATGCACCTGACAAACGCGCACACATTCCCACCTCAATGGGGTGATGAAAAACACCGTACAAATGGTTAGATTCTAGGTAGTAGTTTCTAGCGCTATGTTTTTTAAATGTCAAAGTTCTTCGTTCCGCAACGGCCGCAGTTGGCAGTCAGGGCGCTAGGAACCCCAACATGAACTAAGTTAACCAAACCTTCTTACACATTTTGGTTTTGGATTATCACGCTTCATGACAAAGCCACATATATCCTTTCCACTCCTACTTCCCATTTGCGTTTCTCCAGAACACTCCATATCACTATGAAGATCCATATTGCTTGGGTATGCCATCGTATAGTTATATGTGAACTTGAAGAAATTGTTTCAGTTCGAGGATGAATTTCGGTTCTGGAAAAATTGAATAAGATTATTCGGTTGTCTTTCCTCTTTACCTTCTCTCAGGTTGTGAGGGATCCTAGTATTATGAGAGTACACCTATTATGCTTATTGGACAGTCTTCTTCCAAATTTTAGCCTTGTGTCGATAGGTAGGGAAAGAAGAAAACCAATTAGCCTAAATATGGTGTACAGAAAGTAATATGTAGAGACATATAAAAGGATTGAAATGAGGGAAAAGAGAATTGCGACCAACTATCATGAATCTGGATAGTGGAAGTGGCATTAATAGGAATACCCGGCCACCCCTTCAAAACATTTTCATGTTTCAGTTTTACTGTGCGATATTAATTAAAAACTTCTTTCCTAATTAGATTCCGACTCCAGGATATGTATTTACCAGACTTGATTATCATATTTGTATGGCGTTACAGATGCTGAGTGAGAGTAGAATATTGAGAATTGGGTGATTAGATCCTTAATATCAGAATTCTTTGAAATTGGTGATATTTGATAAAATCACCTGGATTTTGCCTAACGACAAATTTTTGATTTTGAATATCAGTTATTATGCACTAATTTCAAACTGATATATCTATTCGTTTATTTTATAAAGTAAGATATAACCTTTTGAAATTATTTTTATAATATTTACCTTTATCAGTTGATGATTAAGTAAGGTGCATTCAATAACGGTGTAATTCTTCTTAACCATAATACAGTTTTCAACCTATGACACATAGGGTTTGTGTTATTAAACTCAGAAGACTTATACAAAGTATTGTATGTTATCCGATGTCCATAGGAACAAGGGGTTGGTACTCGCACAATATTCCGTTTACTTATGACTTCTCTGGTTTTAGACACGCATTTTGTTGAAATACAATGTCCTATTTTGAGAAGTTATAGGTATAAGAATAAAGTAGAGAACCATGCATTGGAAGTATCAAGATTCTTCGAGGTGATCGAAGATGTAGATACTTATGCTAGGTATTCCATCGTAAATAATATATTTGAAAACTTGCTTCTCTCTCATATTACTCATCTGTGGGTATGCTCCTTGATGTGTAATACTGCTTGGCTTTCTTCCTTATGTAGGGTTACCTAGCAGACAGCAAGGATTCGGGAGGTATTAATCATGCCATTTTCAAAAATTAGCGTGCTAAAAAACCCTAACCATAGAATCTTAACTAGAAAATTAGACGAAACAAGAATGTAAACATCTTGACATTCAAGTGAACAAGGAATACAACCTTTGTAGACTGGTCCTTCACTTCAAAAGCTCCGTGTAGTAGTCCCTTCGCTCCAAATAGTGATCTGCCGGACTCTAGAATGGCTCCATAAGATGAAAGGAACAAGCTTGCTTGAAGTCTTCGAGGTCGAAGATGATCTACGTCAAGGAGACACCAACCCAAGCTACCTCTTCTCTAATTAGGGATTAGTGAAGCAAACAACCTAAACTAAATGGCTAATCTAGTGTAGGTTAATGAAGTAGGAATTTTGCTCATTTTAGAAATATTTTTCTCACTAATTTTCCTCACCTCCACAAAACCTAGAGAGCTCACTCTTGATGAAGAAGAAGATGAAGCCAATAATACTATCAGTGAGAATAACAACTATAGGTGAGATAATATCTCATATTAACTCATGTAGAGACTTAACTATGGCTTAAGGTAATGGTTGGGTTAATAAATATCTTGTGTAAAACAAAATTAGTGGACTAAGTCAATGGTTCCACAAGCTTTCACAAGCTTCAACCATTTGCTTAATTTGCAACTAATTATTTAATTTACATTAAATAAACAAACCCCTCATTATCATAAGCATGGTGTGAGTCTCATACACCCATGTAGCATGTATCAACAAACATGACACAATAATATATATATATATATATATATATTAAGTATGCATAAGTGAGAAAAAGAAATGCTTAAGTGAGATAATATTTTTTAATATATATTAATATATCAAATATACAATTATACATTAAATTATTAAATCAACAATTGATTTAATAATCCGGATATGTCACATATAACCGACTAATATCATATGTATCAACTTATTGAATCAACACTTGATTCGATAACACAGCTATATCACATATAACCAACCGATATCACATGTCGCAAGAATATAACGGTATCACATACACGTATTAATCTCGGTCTCGCACATATCACATATGTGCTCCTACTTCATTTCGCCTGAGCCAGGAAACCTCTGTTTAGGACTCTAAAGACTCATCAATACGCCAGCAGTAGGTGATGATCATATCAAGAACCCATAAGCCGTCAGCGGTACTAGCTGGACATAACGGCTACCCGGGTATTAAGCGATCAGAATATCAACAAGCAAGCCTGTTCGTACTCCTTTAAAGCCAGTCAGTAACACTATCGTACAGTCTGGTCACTTCGTCTGATATGTCGCATATCTAGTCTAGGGGTGGTAAACGTCAAACCCCAGTAACTTGATAAGTCGTGCCGATGTGAGGCTCATAACGGGTCGAGAAACTACTGATAACACAATACCGGGAGAGACGAATCCCCTCATATCGCTCATTGCCTCCATGTGACTCGGGACTGTACCCAAAAACCACCATTTTGCACGTTTTCTTGAACGTGGTAAGGTGAAAATCAAAGAACAGTGGGAATCACATAGGACTCTATGATGATCTCGGGTCTACAGACTAACCTGTACCAGTGTCACCAGTGAACTGCTATTTGACGATAGGTATAATACCATGTAAGAGTTCTCGGCGAGTCCTGTTCAGTGTACGCAGTCTCCACTGAGCACTTGTATACCATCTTTCATGTCAAACACCAATGGATGTGGGATCATCTATCGCCCATCATATGGGTCACGAAGCGTATACGCTAGTCTACTTTGGAATATCGATGCCCTGTCTCGATACACCCTCGACTAGGAACAATTAAAGGATGAACTTATGGACTACCCTGGCCCCACTAGTATGATCTTCATCATAGTCCTGGTAGTTAAGTACATATCCTAAGGGTTTTATAAACATGTGAGAGAAAGACAGTTTCACAATACAAGTCTACATGTTAAGATAAAGAGCAACCAAATAGCATACTATCATGTCGAGCAAGAAAGTCCTCTCTATATATGTCCACGCATCCACTATTATATACATCATATATACAATAATGGCCTCTAGGGCATACATATAACTAACAATCTCCCACTTGCACTAAGGCCAGTTTTTGTAGTATCTCATACCCAACATCTTGAAGAGTCTCTCAAATTGTATCTGGGGTACGACCTTCATGAGTGGATCCGTCATGTTATTCTTCATGTCAATTCTCCGAATCTCGATCTCCCGGCGATCAACTATCTCCCGGATCAGGTGATACCGCCTCAGAATATGCCTGGATTGCTGATGGGACCTGGGTTCCTTGGCCAAAGCCACTGGTCCATTGTTATCACAATACAAAGGTATTGGATGCTCGATGGATGGAACCACTCCAAGTTCAGTTATGAACTTCTTCATCCAGACTGCCTCTTTGGCAGCATCGTTGGCAGCGATGTGTTCAGCCTCTATCATCGAGTCTGCCACGGTTTCTTGTTTGGAACTCTTCCAACAAACCACCTCTCCATTTAGGGTAAAGACAAATCCCGAGACCGAGTTAGAGTCGTCCTTATCACTCTGGAAGCTCGAATCGGTAAAGGACTCCACTTGGAGTTCACCCTTACCATACATCAAGAACATCTCTTTAGTCCTTCTCAAGAACTTGAGAATGTTCTTCACAGTTGTCCAGTGATTCTCTCCTTGATCTGCTTGATACCTACTCACTACACTTAGTGAGTATGCTATATCGGGTCTGGTACATAACATCACGTACATGATAGAGCCTACTGCTGAAGCATAGGGTATCCCTTGCATGCGAGCTCTCTCCAAATCAGTCTTGGGAGACATCTCTTTGGAGAGAGTGAGTCCTGAGATCGTAGGTAAATTCCCACGCTTGGAATCCTCCATACTAAATCTCTTTAGTATGGTTTCGATGTACCTGGATTGGGACAATCCCAGTATCTGTTTAGATCCATCTCTATAGATCTTAATGCCCAAGATGTAGGAGGCATCACCTAGATCTTTCGTTGAGAATCTTTGTGATAAGAAGAGCCTGACCGAGTGCAGCATAGGAACATCATTTCCTATCAAGAGTATGTCATCCACGTACAATACGAGGAAGACAACCTTACTCTCTGCCACCTTATTGTATATACAAGGTTCATCTACAAACTCTTTGACTACCACATCAAAACAGATGTTCAACTCCGCGATACCTATTTCAACCCGTAGATTGATTTAAGCATCTTGCACACCTTTCCGCTGCTCCCATTGTCCATGAAGCCCTCTGACTGAGTCATGTACACGCTCTCTTCAAAATCACCATTTAGAAACACTAACATCCATCTGCCAGATTTCGTAGTCTTGGTATCCAGCGATGGCAAGTAGGATCCAGATGGACTTAAGCATAGCCACTGGAGAAAAGTTTTCATCATAATCCACACCTGGTCGTTGACGAAATCCTTTTGCAACAAGTCTAGCTTTGAAACTCTAAACTTTTCCATCTACACCAAGTTTCTTCTTAAAGATCCATTTGCTCCCAATGGATTTTACCCCTTCGGGAGCAACTTCAAAAGTCCATACTTTGTTGGTGTACATGGATTTCATCTCAGATCACATTGCATCCAGCCATTTCACACAGTCCCCACTCGTGATGGCCTGCTCGAAACTAGTTGGGTCATCATCTTCCATGATGCAATCCTCGCTCCCACCATCAATGAGAAAACCGTATTATCTCTTACGTGGATGAAGAACCCTACTAGATCGGCGGAGAGGATGAGGTTCGTTGTGAACTATCGAATCCTCTGGTTCCAATAAATCTTCAGTTGTAGTTTGTGCTGCTGGAACTTCTTCCAGCTCTACCTCTTTGCCACTAATTTCTTTTGCAAGAAATTCCTTTTCTAAAAAGATGGCATGTTGAGCAACAAACAACTTTTGTTCCTCACTGTGGTAGAATAGATATCCATTTGAATTTTTAGGATTTACTTTTTCCCCTATGAGTACAATGCCTAGATAATAGAGTGCGTTTTCATGCCCAAAGCCATTTACCTGGGCAAGCATTGCCCCTAGAGAACCCTTTAGCGCTGTGGTATAGATGATAAAGGGGCGTCCCTGGATAGGTGTGGCCATGACTGGCAGGTGCAAGAGGTAAGCTTTAATTTCTTCGAAAGCTTTCAAGCACTCGTTATCCCAGATGAATGGTGCATTCTTTTTTACCAATTTATAAAATGTCTTACATTTCCCCAAAAGGTTAGCGATAAATTGTTACACCCCTTTTCCTAAAATACACTAAATACGGGAATTAACCCGGCCAGCCAAGCTACCTACGGTAAGGATTCATCTTTCTATAGTCATATTAAGGCTGTCATGCAGTAATCAAGGAACAAAAATATATGTCTAACGCTAATACATGTCCAATTCCATAATAAAACAATAGCGAAAGATAAATACTGGAATAACAAGTCTCAAATGATCTAAGGAATAAATAAGAACAATAAACAATACTTGTCCCTTATGGGCTCACAAAGAAAATCCAAGAAAATAGTTTGATACTGAACATAAACCTAACCATCAATAACTAGATAAATAAACACTCTTCATTGCTCTGCTATTGTCTTGAAGTACTACTTATCCTGTGATGCTAATGCCAAACTATTTGGTCCATGCAAAACCCAGATGTCAGAGCGTCATAGATATATAATCATGATAATAGCCAGATGTGTGAGGTAAAATATCATTATACAAAAAAATCAATGTCATGTAAGCAAACAATAACTTTAGCAATAATAAGTGATATAACAAGAAAGATATTGCAAGGCAATCATATCATGTGAACCTAAGTATCTATGTCGCTAAGTTATCTAACCCAACGGTATTTGAAATCTATGAGCAAAATATTTCTCGTAACTCAATAGTATCCTGTGCGTACCCGGGACCATGGTGTCATGACTCTCTGGACTGAATCCGAGGCGTGCTGCTATGCAGTAATCCTATAATGTTAAGTCTTTATGAATGATGTCAGCTCATCATTTCGGAGCACGGTGTATCTATTGATCATTGTCTAAATACTAATTACTCTTGAGTTACAATTTAGGTTCCATTCATTGATTTTCCCTTTCTCGGTTTTATGTTTCATATAAGGTATCGATATAATATTTACCTAATGCCAATACTGGAACAATCAAGTACATGTCGTGTCAAACAAGACAATCAAGTCAGGTTAAGTAGTATCATGAAATCGTTGACACTTGGGTAAACATTACATTGCAAGAATATTTAACATGATAAAAATAGCATGGCAATATCAATAACAAGACAACATGGATGTATGAAATCAATCAGTATACTCGCATATCAAGAATAGTATAGTCAATCAGGTAATATATCAGAACTATATCATAAATATGTCAGGTAACGTGTCGGGTAAAATATCTCGTAGGTGTAAATCGATGTAACATATCAAGTAGAAATATCAGTTGAAATATCACTTAAGACGGCTCAGGGATGTCTAAGAAGGCTCAAAAGTCGTTCAGAATAAGAATTTCTTCTCTGGTTGCAAGAAACAGCTCATGACAATCTTGAGTCGGCTCGAAGTCCTTCTTGAGACGGCTCACGCTATGCCAGGAAATACATATTTCTCTCTTTTTACATGAGACAACTCTTAGTTCTTTGAGCCGGCTCGAACAAAGCCTGGAACATCGTATTTCTCCTTTGTTTCTATGATACCTTGAAGTTATGTTGAGCTGGCTCGAACAAAACCTGGAACGTCGTATTTCTTCTTTGTTTCTATGATACCTTGAAGTTATGTTGAGCCAGATGGATGCCTGTTTTCTGCGATGATCAAATTTAAAATTCCAATTTAAACTTAATACATGCAGTCATATAAATCATACAAAAACCTAGATTGAGATATAAGTTAATTGATTAATTACCGAGACGACAACTTTAGGGTTTACAACACATAATATGTAAAGATTTGGATTTTAACCTTGTTCATCGTAAATACGATATCTTTTAGTTTTAACGTCGAAATTTATATCAATCAATTCAATGCATACATCAAGATCAATCTTGTCATACAAGCATATAATAAACAACAACAAGAATCAAGGCAAGATCAAGTTTCATTTATAATGTCATGCATACATATTGAAGAGTTTATTAATATATTTATTATAATCTATTAGCAAGATCTAATCTTCTATAGCATATAACAAGTATTTTATGCTTGCCTCGAACGATGATCTCGACGAACATGGAAACATCAATGAAAACAATGAACTTGGAGATGACGGTGCAATCCCTTTTGGCTTGCTACGGTTAGGACGCTTGAAGGAACAAGAGGATAGAAAAGAAGATGATGGCGATGATGATCTCAACTTGGTGTTGTTATCATAGATGAAGAAGAATATCGGCGACGTGGATGATGAAGGGATCGGCTGCTAGGGTTAGGGTTCTGTTCTTGGGAGAGGAATGGCTAGGGTTTTTTTGATTGAGAGGAAAAAAATGAGAGTATGAGTTGCATGCTAATTAAGGGTTTAAATAGGATAGGTTAACACATGGGCCAGATGTCTCAAGAATCCTATTTTGATTAGGAAAAGGTAAATAACTGGGGAAAATATGATTCAATTTCAAAACCATACATATTTTTTATCAAACAAATATTTACAAACCCGATAAATTGCCATGACCCATAATAATAATAACAGAATAAACCCATGGTACATAAAACCCATATGATATTTAAATAATTTAAATAACCAACATGTTTATTAATATGACTTTATTCAAGAAATACCGTACGATCGTTCTGGGGTATTACATAAATCTTCGGATGTAAACCAACTTTCCTTGAAAGAGCATAGCTCTTTGAGGTTTTTATGGTGATGCATATCCATAATATCCTTTATTTTAGCGGGATCGATATTAAGACCCCTATATTGGACAATAAAACCCAAGAATTTTCCAGAGGAAACTCTGAAGGCATATTTAGCTAGATTCATTTTTAATTGAAATTTGCAAATGCGATAAAAAAAATTAGATAAATGCTTTAAATGATCATATTTATTAGAACTTTTTACAACAAGATCGTCTACATAACATTCACAGATATCGTGTAAAAGTTCATCAACTATCCTGTTCATTGCCCTTTAATGTGTGGCTCTGGCATTTTTTAGGCCAAAGGGCATGAATTTATAACAATTGATTCCCATTGGAGTTTTGAAAGAGGCGCGTCTTTCATCGTCTTGGTGCATCTTTATTTGGTTGTAGCTGGAGTAGCCATCCATGAACAAAAACAGCTCATATGTGAAAGTGTTGTCAATCTGTAACTCTATAGCCGGTAGTGGAAAGTCGTCTTTAGGACCTGCTTTGTTGACGTCCCTAAAGTCGATGCAAACCCGTATATCTCCGTTCTTTTTTTTGACTAAGATTTTTGAGGAGATCCAGTTTGGATACTGTTCTTCATGGATGAAGCCTGTGTCAGTCAACTTCTTAACCTCTTTAATGACAACTTTTTCGACTTCAATTCGCATATTGTACTGAGGCTTCTTTATCGGCTTCTGGCTTGGCTCGACTGCGAGACTATGTACCGTGACGCTCGGGTCTAGAACTGGAATTTTAGAATAAGTCCAAGAAAAACTGTGAATATATATTTTGAGGAGTTCAATCAACTTAATTCGCTCTTCCTCATTGAATTGAGTGCTGATAAAAGTGAGTCTAGGTTCGTCGTAGGTCCCCGGGCTTACTTTTATCAGGTCATCAACAGTGGCATGCCCTCCTTCTTCAAATTCAATAGGGGCTAACTGTAATTGAATTAAATCTGAGTCTTGAATTCCCACATTTTCTTGCAGTGATGATGCAGTGTCTCGTTTTGTTTGATCCGCTTGTATGGATATCATGCAGTAGCGATGAATATGTTTATGAAATTTAAAATGAGGGCGTCTGGAGGTATATGAAAACTACCCAAAGCCTATCATATCTCTAGGTTTGGTACCCTTTATATATTTATGTGCCTATGATGGATATCACATGAGGTTGAACATTCGATATGATTTTGGGGATTGTCGTAAAGTTATCCCAATTTTTCTGCAAAGTTGCAGGTTTTTCAGTGACATATCTATTGGATATAATGCCCTCAAAGTCAATTATTGGATTGCAGGCACGTGATTGCAATGATTGAGGAGGACCTATAACGGTAGGACAGTCTTACTCGAGATGATAGTATGCTATCTGGTTTGCCTTTATCATCGTGTATAGGTTTAGGTGATATTACAGATCACTATTACACGTTGATAGAGCCCTTAGGATTAATGCTTGACTACCAGCAGTATGATGGCGATCATATACGTGAGAGTTGGGTACTCTATAAGCACATCCTTAAAAGTGGTCCCTAGTCGAGGGAGTTTCGAGACAGGGCATCGATACTCCAGAGTAGACTAATGTATACAGTCGAGACCCCGACAGAGGGCGGTGGCCGGTCTCACAAGCCATTGGTGTCAGTTGGTTCACCTAAGATGTATACAGGTGCTCATTGGGTTATGAGTGCACCGGACAGGACTCGCCGGGAACCTGCTAGTTGCTATTATACCTAGCGTCAGATAGCAGTTCCATGGTGACAAGTGTACAGGTTAGTTCATCGACCTGAGATCGTCATTTGTCTCGTGTGAGTTCCCACTGTGCTTTGATTATTACTCAACTACGGCTCAAAGGAGTCATGTAAACAGGTTTTAGTTGGGTATAGTCCCGAACCATATAGAGGCGGTGAGCGGATCGGCAGGGGTTTCGTCTCTCCCGGTATTGGGGGAGAGATCGCGCTGTGTCTAGCAGAGCCATTACATAAAGCCCTCGGCCGAGGTAGAAGATTTACTGGTAGGTATTCCAGTAGTATCTCAGGGTGTTCTGGGCTACACTCCGACATGACTTATACCGCTTTTGGGGTTTTGACGTTACTAGTCCCTAGGCCCGATATGCGATGCTCATAAACGAACGGACTGGACTGTATAGATATTGTCACTGATAGGCTCAGTAGGGTTCCAGGATGAGTTCGCTCATCGGCTTCCCTTTTGCTAAATCATGGGGCAGCCGTTACGTACAGCTTGTACCACTGACGTGCTTGTGGTTAAATCCATGGCCAACGTATTGACGAGTCTTTAGAGTCCACCACAGATAGTTTTCCAAGTTCGGGCGAAACGTTGTAGAGACCGTATGGTTTTATAGCAGGGTTCGAACATGCACGTGCCCTTGTGCACGTGTCATGGTTCGGACAGATAATACTGGTGGGCTTTGTTTTATGCTGGATTCTACTATTATATTGTGTAGGAATATTTTTTGTCTCATTGCATTCGTATTCGGTCGGAATACAAATGCGGTTATGTATATACAGTTGTGTGGTAATCCTGTAATTCGTTACGGGATTATTTTTGAAGTTGCCAAATTTCTTTTCTCGGATTAAACGTTTGGTTTAAAGTTTAATTAAGTGTGAAATGTGTGCAGTTATTTTTCCCTTGCCAAACACATTTTTGGCCGAACAATGATTGGGTAGTGGGGACTTTAGGTTTTGGGTGAGTCATTGTTTTGGGAATTAAAGAGGCATGGTTTAGTTTGCGACTCACATGAGCATTTATTCTTTTTTTTTGAGCTTAAGATTTTTTGTGATGGATATTTCATTAACGTCACCACTTCTTTTCTTATGCACCCCCCCATTTTCCAGTGAGCATAAATTGGTGGCCAGCCCCCTGTTTCCCCCAATCAGAGCAAAAGCTCTGTTTGAAATTCAAATTTCAAAATTGATGCAACGCTTCAGATGCAGCGCCAAGTGCGCTGCGCCATAGGCAGGGCACCATGTGTGCGCTAGCGCTAGGCGAGTTGCGCTCTCAGCAGTGCGCCACGTGTCAAACACGGGTGCGCTAGCGCAGGGTGCGCTGCGCTCCGAGCAGCGCACCACGTACAAAGCACGGGTGCGCTAGCGCTGGAATTAAAAATCTCTCTACCGTTAGATCAAAAGATTTAATAATAATGATAAATCATTAATTAATCAGAATTAAATCTTGTTATGGAAAGATTTTTCAATCTTGTTAAAAACAAGAAGATTGCCTTCCGTAAAACAGAAGCCCTAGGATCAGAGATCCAACGGTGGGGAACATCCCCAAATAAATCAGAGAAAGATCTCTTTAACTGATTCAACAAATCAGCTTGCCCTATATAAAGGCCCTAAGACTTCAAGTCTTATAGAGAGAAACCCCCCCCCCCCATAAACTTTGAAAAAACTCAAAGATAAAGAGCAAGCTCTTGCAAGAAGATATTTCTTCAAGGTAAGGATGAAGGATGATGAACACAGAGATGAAATCATCTCATGATTAAGAAAGAAGAATTCTTTTCTTTAAACAGATCATAGATCTACAAGACAAAAGGTCTTTCACAAAGAGATCAAAAGATCTCACCATAAAATAAAAGAAGAAGAACATAATTTTTCTCACAGCTCATGGATCTATAAAGGCAAAGCCTTTTCATCAACATAAGATATTGGAAATCTCTCTTACAAAATAAGAACTGTTGTTCTTAGACCTTGAGACAAAGTCTCTTTTAAATGAACATAAATTTGTTCCCAGATCATAAAATTGACCAGATGCGCTTTGCGCTTTTGAAATGCACCTTGCGCTCTTGAACTGCGCATCTGCGCTCTCTGGACTGGCGCTCAGCGCCAAATGCGCCACGTGTGAACCACGTAAGTGCCAATTGACAACTTGCGCTTCGCGCTTCTGAAATAGCACACTGCGCTCATGGGCTGGCGCTCAGCGCCAAGCGCACCATGTGTCACTCACGTGTACGCCACTAAACTGAAAGTGCAACGCGCTCATGGACTAGCGCTCAGCGCTCATAAATTGGCATCATGCGCTTATCATCTGAGCGCGACACGTGTCCCTTACATATTCGCCACGCGGAAGAAGCGCAATGCGCTCTTTGACTGGCCCAAAGCGCCTAGCGCGCCACGTGTTACGCTGACAGAACGTAAATCGTTCTTTAATAAGCCCAGAGCTCTGATGAATGCTCAGTATTCAATAAAAGATAAAACATTGTCCGAATGCAAGTTAATTCTTAGCATTATTAAAAGGGCCAAGCCCAAATAAAGGTCAACAGCCCAAAATAAAATATTAAACATTTATTGGACTTAGCCCAAAATTAGCCATAAGTCCTCAACTCATATTAATTGAGCCCATCCGTTCATGAATATTTCAACAGTCCTTAGTCCCAAATTGGACTACAGATCTTTCAACCAACTCACACCGGTTCGAGGGTACATCTCTTTACTCCGATGATATTTGTCGTTGTAATCCTTCAACGTCTTCAGAGAGGTGACGGGTCACGACAACCAAACATTCTATGGAATGTGGGGTCCTTTTAAACTCACGGACTATGATGTCCTTAACCGTGACTGTGAGGTCTTTAAACTCACGGACTATGATGTCCTTAACCTTGACTGTGAGGTCTTTAAACTCATGGACTATGATGTCCTTAACCTTGACTGTGAGGTCTTTAAACTCATGGACTATGATGTCCTTAACCTTGACTGTGGGGTCTTTAAACTCACGGACTACGATGTCCTTAACCTTGACTGTGAGGTCTTTAAACTCACGGACTATGATGTCCTTAACCATGGACCATAATGTCCCTAAACTAATCGACCGCAATGTCCCTAAACTAAACAATAGAGCCCAATTGCTCTCTTGTTGGATCTAAACGATCCTGTTAAGTTGATCTTAGTCTAAAAATTAGACTAACGTATCCTTAACAAACGTTTAAGTTGATCTTAGTCTCAAATGAGACTAACGTATCCTTAAAACCAATCCCCAAACCTAAATCTAAGAAGATACGGATTTGGACTAATCCACCCCCTACGGGCGACAACATACATTATTCTCCGTATACAATCCATGGGCAACCAAAAAAACAAAACAAACACCCACGACACGAAGTGACCATCTGGAGAAGGAGAAAGTGATTACCTTGATGCGGTAGCGTAATTCACTGCAGGGGCTTGCGCCTGCAGGGAAGAGCGTCCCCACAATTAAAACCCCCTCAAATGAGGGGGAATCTGATGAAGTCTGCTACATTGGCCGCATCTGTTTAAACCTTTGATATATGGTGTCATAAATCAACTTGGCATCTTTGGAGAGGTGGATGGATAGCACCAATTAGCATCTGCCCCGAAATTCAGGCAAGACGGACCCGCGCGGTCGCGTCTCCGCGTCTTTCGGCGGGGAACGGATTTTGGACCTTTTCCTCTTTCCACTCCACACTTCGTGTGTCGCGTTCGCGAACGAATCATGGTTTGATATGGTTGCTCTTGGATTCGAGGTACTAAGATTTGGTTTCTTGCTCGGTACAGAAAAAAAAAGATCAATGGCCTCTACCTGCACAAAATGTTCCAGCTGCAACTGCAATGCCCGTTCCGCCCCATCTGGGGGTGTAATCTATGGCCCCCAAGCGGCCTCCCTTTTCACGATGCCGGTAGAACAGGTAACGCAGGCTACCGCCGGGTTGTTCTTCCGGACCATGCTCCCACCAGTGAGTGTTAACATCCCGCTGCCGCAAGAAGCGCAGAAGAAGTCAGTCATAGATCGGCTCACTACCACCACGGCCCCTCTCAACGGGTCATACAATGCCAAGCCGACAGCATCGGTCTTCGATAGGCTGAGCCTGAACTCCATTGGGCCCGTCAAGAAGCCCGCAATACCTGAAGCGGCCATCGCAAAACGGATAGCCATTCCTGCTCTCAAGGTCTCTAACGAAACTTCTCCCGCCAAAGGATCAGTCATTACAAGGCTGGCCACTCTGGCTCCCGTTCCTGCTCAAAGGTCTGTCTTTGACAGATTGGATACTGCTGCTCACGGACGTCGGTCTTCAAGAGGCTGGTACCAGCAGCGCCTGACAAGAACAGGAGGCATGACAAAGCCATCCCCACAGCTGAACCAACACCATCTGCGTGACATGCTCGCCATCGTCACTAGCGCCGAGTAAGGGAGGCTGGGGGCAGCTCTCCATCTGGATTTACTCCACCAGCTCCAACGGTGGAGATTGTTGCTGCTGTTCCAACCGGGAACAGTTTTGAACTGCTTAACAAGGTGTGCAGGACCTCTCCTACTGCAGTGCTAAAGAGATCTCCTCCACCTATGGAGATTACCACATAAAAGAAGTCGGAACGGCCCCCTCAGCGACTGTCCTCCAAAATTTATAAAGTCTGGCAGCAGGTCCAGGAATCGGTGATTGATCAGGACTGCTCTCGCCGATCAAAGAAGCTTAAAGATCGACAAGGAGAAAACCATCTTGTCAAGCCACAAAAGGTGACAGCCGTCTGGGTGCCCACTGCAACAGCTCCCTCGACTACAACTGCTCACAAGATAAGGAGGCCAGAGAAAGCCCCTGTGTCCGCTACGAACCGCAGAGACACCGAGCCTAAACACCCCAAGTCTAGGGGCATGGTAGTGCATACCGTTTATATGGCTTCCGGAAAAGAGGAAAGCTGTGCTTCTACGGGTCATCGACCGCTTACCCGATCGATAATGAAGGCTCAGGAACAACAGCAGCAGAAACTTCAGGAGATGCTGACTGCAATGGCCGCACTCACTGGGCCAAAAGAAAATCCAGAAACCTTGGAGCAACGTCGGGAATAAGAAACGGATACCGAGTTCCTCCGAAGAATGCTCGAGAGGAAAGAAAAAGAAGCTGCGGAGCAGGCGGCCAATATAAAACGAATGGTTCTTTTGTTCCAAGACATGGCTGGGATGATCTTACAGCCGGAACCTCCAGCTGAAGACCCCTCGATCATCATTGAAAACGACAGATGGGAAACGTCGAACCCTTCTCCGGCTATTTCAGCAGTCAAAGAGGAGACTATCTCCAAGGCCGCCCTGGATAATTACATTGCTCAGCAAATACGAGCTCACCAGGCGAATGAAGCGTCTGGGAAGATCGTTAAGACTGGACGACCTTATCCAGGCTGGTATGACCAAATAAGGTACCCGCAAGAATATACGATCCCTAAATTTCGTGTATATAAAGGAACGGGGAATCCACATCAGCATGTCGCTCAATTTAGAGCCTTGTGCGGCAACACCGGGGGTGATGATAAACTTCTACTCTGCCAGTTTGTTGGTGGCTTGTCGGAGACGGCATTCGAGTGGTATTCTGAACTTCCAAACGACTCCATCAAGACTTTTGCAGAGATGGAGCTATTATTCACCCAGCGTTTCGCGAGTGCTAGTGAACGCACCCCAATAACGGCATTGATCAATGCCTGGGTGAAGCCAGGTGAAACGTGGGTGCAGTACGCAATACGATGGTGGAATTTGTGGTCGAAATGTGAGCAGCGCATTGAAGAAGCGCCGGCGGTGGGCATGTTTGTGGGCACTCTTGACCCTCAAGCAACTATTTCCCAATTCATGATGTTTTTCAAGCCGACCACATTCCAGGATTTGATCGACAAACTGGCCCAAATGGGTCATAAACCGTCTCCTTCAAAGCCGGAGCCGCGAAACGAAAAGGGTAAAGGGAAGGCGACATTCGTTGCGAATACTCAACAGCAGCCCAGTGGTCCAAAATTAATGGATCGCCTAGAGGAAAGACGGCGATACTATAATGAGAAAATTAAGCGCCCTTATTCGTTTCCCCGGGACAAAACAAAAAGATTGTTCGACCTAGCGGTGCGCAACAGGCTCTTCAATCTGCCGAATCCAAAACGACCGTTGCAACCCAGCGAGGCTAATATTCCCAATTATTACCCCTACCATCAAACGGTAAGCCATCCAATTGAAGATTGCTTCGTCTTTAAGGGATGGATCGAGGACCAATACAAACAAGGCAAGTTTGCTCTGTCCGAGAATTAGAAGGTGAACCCACCACAGCCACACGCTCCCAAGAAGACAGACACACCGGGGGCATCATGTTCTTTCGTAGAAGAAGCTCCATGGGAGGTCGCTCTTTCAACCAAAACAAAAAGAATACTGAAAGATCTCCACACATGCTCGGCGATCAGGTGGAAGAATCCACTGGAACCCGAGATCATCCAGGGAATGCTAAAGCCGTGCCCAACTCCAATGATTGGTGGTGATAGCCAAAGCACTCACACCCAGCCGTCAAAGTCATCGAAAAAGAAGAAGAAGACCAGAAAGCCCATGAAGCCTGGTGACAAGCACACGGACCTGCAAAAACAGATTGATGCGCTGGAAGAATATAACCAGAAGGCGCGAACCCCAGTCACACTCCAAGAATTTCTCAACCACGTCCTTGAGGACAGAGATGATGACAATAGAGAAGACTCGTCAAACGAATCTGAAGATTATGTGGCAAGTTGCCATGTGATCTCTCACTCGTCGATAGACGATGAAGAAGCTCCTTACACAGAGAAACTGGGGGCAAATCCTGAACCGGAACTTCTAGGGCCATCAGAAGAAATGATTGATGCATTCCTGGACGAGGCTTTTCTTAAAAGAAAAGTTGCTCGAGAGCATGAGATGGTCATATTTGAAAAAGCCAAATGTCGGGGACGGGATGAAAGGGTTGAAACACCACTGCCAGATCAAAGTACATCTGCCGCAAATAAAAGCAGGTTCAAGACGAGGAAGAGGTTCGCCAAAGCCATATCGATGGGAATGAAGCTACCACCCTCCGAAGGAAACACTCTTGGTGAAGAGGAAATACATCCTAGCTACTGCTTATATCATCGAAAGATTGCGCACCCCACCGAAGAGTGCAACGCTTTTAAAAGGTGGTGACAGGGGTATGTTGCTCACCGACAACATTTCAAGCGTATGAAACGCAAAATTCGTCAGGAGCAAAGAAATACAACCGAGGAGCGCAAAAGAACTACCTGAAACTGTCACATAGTCGACGCTGGGGGATCGCAAGTTCTCACCTTCTGGAGTGACTCTGACGAAGAAATGACTCTTGGCCCTCTCTTTAAAGAGTCCACCTCGGGAAAAGAGGAAGAACCGAAGACCTGTGAGAACATTCAGCTGCGTAATCGTACGCTGCCCGAAAAGAATCTTGGGCCATCGAACACCGGGTCAAATAGAAGAGATAAGGGAAAAGAAAAGGTTCCTGAGGATAACATCCTTGATGACCAAGCCGTCAAAGAGCTGACAGCCAAGGACCCGCTAAAGAAAAATAAGGTGGATTACAACGTTCTGGCACAACTGAGGAAGATACCCTCACGGCTCAGCATTCTCGATGCCCTTTTGCTATCCAAAGAGGCAAGAGATTCATTGATCAAGGCACTACAAGAGCCAGAGCAATTCTAAGCTTTCCTCGCCGAAGAAAAGATGAAGGACGAGTTGGAAGAAGTGCACACAACCGATATCACCTTCGACGACGAAGATCTCCTCCTTGGGATGTGCGAGCACAATCGTCCGCTTTATGTCTCCGGATATTGTCACGATATCAAGATAGGCAAAATCATGATTGACAATGGGTCTTCCGTCAATCTCCTCAACGTGTGAGTGTTGAAGGAAATCTGCATGAGCGTTCAGCACCTCGCTCGCGATAAAATCACCATCTCCGGGTTTGACTCCCAGTCATCACGGACGCTCAGGTCTGTGATACTAACGCTACGCTTTGGGCTGCTTGTCACGGATATTAAGTTTCATGTCATTGACGCCAAGACATGCTACAACGCTTTGCTCGGCAGGCCATGGTTACACGAGTACAACATTATCCCTTCTACACAACATCAGTGTATGAAGTATTTCAAGGATGGTCTCGAGTATACCGTAACAGGGGAGCTGAACCCATTCTCCGAGAACGAAGTCCGAAAATACGAAGATGCAAAATACTTCTTACCAGATTTCGAGGACACGGAAAGATGTCACAAACCGAAGAACAAATCCATTACTACTATTCCGGTCTTCGGGAGTGATACCGAGGAGGAAGAAGAGATAGTTTATTCAGGTCTGCCCCAGTGCACCAAGCCGCAACCGTCCACTCCTATGTTGATCTTCGGCAGCGACTCGGAAGATGAGGTCAATGCCATATTCTCTGCTCGGCCATCAGTACAAGCCTTCGCTGATGAAGATCAAAGTTTGCAAGTTGCCATGGTTCCGCCAAAGTAACATAAAGAGCTAGATGCGCTTGATACCTATAGTGTACAAGAACTACAGATATTCTATGTCCCTCCCAGGCGAAAAGGTGAAAAGGCAATCCTATTCTATCGATCCGGGGAAACCAAAGGGGAGAAAGAAATTTGGCATGGTGCGGATTCTACACTTGACAGGCTCCAGCCTATCCATTTGCCCAGATATTACACAGAAGGACTAAAGAGACTCTTAAAACGCCAAGGTGTACCCCTTAAGCAAACTACGCGACAAGCACGGTTCTATAACAGGACCTGGAACGTTCCAGGAACTCAACGAAAGTTGCCCAATGGGAGAATGGAAACGATCGGGCTTGGATATGTTCGATCCAAGAAACAGGAGCTATTCCGCGACTGCTGCATCATACATGACTTTGATGAAGAAGGAGATTCTCTGTGGGAAGATGCTGACCCTGAACCAGAACGAGCTCCCGCCGTGAAAATGCCAAGTCCATCGTTCGAAGAACAAATGGACAAGCTTATAAGGGAAGCGGGTCAAATGGTTCGAGACGATCATAACTACGAAATGGCCATCTACGAGAAAGCCAGGACGCAACGCCTCCTTCAACAGGATGTGAAAAAGAAAAATGCTCCTCCTTGTCAACCCGTTGTACAAAAGGCCCGACGCAGAGGCAGAAACAAACTAAAGAACGGGAAAGGCATTCGACAGTGACAAAACGGGTCCAAGAAGCCACGCGATCAGGAATCGAGCATCCCGGATTCGTTTCTTATAAAAAAGATGGGTCGAGCATATTCTTTTCCCCAAGACAAGACAAGGAAGATATTCGATCTTGTTATAAAATATCAGATGATGACACTCCCGGAGTCCAAGCACCCCGAGCAATCAGGCGAAGTCTCTCACCCAGACTATTGCTCCTATCACATGGCAATAGGACATCCTATTGAAGACTGCTTCACATTCAAGAATTGGGTCGAAGACCAATATCAACAAGGCAGGTTCGCTCTATCCAGCAGTTAGAGAATAAATCCGCCACAGAAGCATGAACCGAAGACCACGAGAGCAAAACCAGATCAACATCGGTCTTGGAAGTGATCTCGCACTTGTCATATGATAACGTTGTCAGAAGAAGAACCTGAGAATATAAATGACCTCCCCTGGTGCTTCGAAAACGATGATGACAAGGTAATCTTAGAGTTTCCACCGGCGCCAAAAGTGCTGGAAGATAGAATACATACTACTGCAGATAACCTCAAGAAAATTGATTTGGGGCCAGCAAGTGACCCACGGCCGACGTTCATCAGCGAGCTATTGTCTGAAGAAAGGGTGGCTATGCTTAAAGACGTGCTCATGCAGCATAAAGATTGCTTCACATGGAACTATTCTGAGATGCCAGGACTAGAGCCAGAGATTTCTGTACACAAATTGGCGATATCCCCGGACGTCAAGCCGATTAAACAAGCACCGAGAAGAATGTGGCTCGAGTTTGAGATGAGCATCAACGCCGAGGTCAAAAAGCTAATCGACTCTGGCTTTATCCAAGAGGTTCAGAATCCTGACTGGGTCGCCAACATTGTCCCAGTAATGAAGAAAAATGGGACGGTGCGCATATGTGTGGATTTTCGGGATCTCAATAAGGCTTGCCCGAAAGAAGACTTTCCAGTACTGGTCTCCGAGCTGATGATAGATAATACGTCCACTCACGAAGTTTTCTCCTTCATGGACGGCTCATCAGGATACAATCAGATAAAGATGCATCCTGAGGACCAGAAGCATACTGCTTTTCGGACCCCTTTAGGCTTTTCAGTCTAAAGAACGCCGGTGCCACCTATCAGAGGGCCATGACGAAGATTTTCGGTGACCTCATACATGAAATCGTCGAATGCTATATCGACGACCTCGTAGTTAAAAGCAAATCATACGAGGAACATCTAGAGCATCTGAAGATCGTATTTCAACGCCTTCGGCAATACAACTTGAAGATGAACCCTCTCAAATGCGCGTTTGGAGTTTCCTCAGATAATTTCCAGGGATTCATCGTCCGACACCGAGGCATCGAGATAGATCCGTCGAAGATCAAGGAGATCATGGAAATGCCTCCGCCAAGGACTCTCAAGCAACTGCGGTCTCTCTAAGGGAGGCTCGCGTATATTCGGCGATTTATAGCCAATCTCTCAGGCAAGTGCCGCCCCTACAGTCACTTAATGAAGAAGGGAACCCCATTCATCTGAGATCACAAATGCCAAAGCGCACTGGAGGAAATCAAGCAATACCTACAGAATCCCCCAGTACTGGCCGCTCCCGTTAAAGGAAAACCTCTTGTCCTGTACACAACAGCCCTCGAAGGTTCTTTAGGCGCGCTGTGGGCACAATAAACGACCAAGGAAAAGAAAGTGCTCTCTACTATCTGAGTCGAGTTCTACTGGGGCAGAAAGCAACTATTCCCCTATCGAAAAACACTGCCTGGCGTTTATCTTCGCGATAACGAAGCTCAGACACTATGCATTGGCACATGAGGTCCATCTCATATCAAAGATAGATCCTCTCAAGTATTTGATGTCAAAGGACATATTGATGGGGCGGCTCACTAAATGGGCCCTGCTCTTAATGGAGTTCTCGATAACTTATCGGCCTCTTAAGGCAGTGAAAGGCCAGGCCATCACCGACTTCCTCGCTGAGCATCCGATACCTGCCGACTCTCCCTTGAACTGCGAATTGCCAGACGAAAACGCGTTTGACACAATCGACAGGGAAAGAAGAGAGAATGATACCCGGTGGGAACTCTATTTTGACGGAGCATCTTCCATGAAGAGGCGCAACCAAAGCATCCCCGTAATCAAATCAGGGGTAGGCCCCATCTTCTTGACTTCATAAGGAGGGATAATGCACTTTGCCTTCTCCTTAACGGAGCCGAGGACAAACAATGAAACCGAATATGAAGCTTTGATAGAAGGTCTTGAGATCACTTTCGACATGGGATTTGAAAATCTTCTCATATACGGAGACTCCCAACTGGTCGTTAGTCAAGTAAATGGCGACTATCAGACGTGCAAGCCTGAGCTAGTGAAATACGGCGAGAGAGTGCAATAATTACTGACTCAAATCCCTGCCTATGCCCTAGAAAGCATACCGCGTGCGGAAAATAGCAAGGCGGATGTATTAGCTAAGCTCGCTAAAGAACTGGCCGACGAGAACCTCGATGACGTAACGATCGTTGTGCAAAGCCGTCGGGTTCTTGCACCGGCAAAAATATCTCCGGAGTTGTCTGAAGAGAAGGGAGCGACCGAGCAAACGACTCTACAAATAAAAGACCAGGAAAAGGTTACGGATTGGAGAGAAGTCCTTATAGACTACTTCAAATCCTGTCGAACACCTGAATATGCGTCCTCAAGACATCAGCTTATAAAACGATCTCTGTCTTTTGCTTTCATCAATGATACTCTGTATAAGAGATCATTTGATTCTCTATGGTTAAGATGCCTAGGACCTGAAGAGGCAAAGAGAGTCATCCAGGAAACTCATGACGGACTCTGCGGTTCTCACCAAGCTGGGCCGAAGATGAAGTTGAAGATCAAAAGGATGGGCTACTATTGGCCTACGATGATTCAGGATTGCCTCGAGTATGCGAAGCAATGCCACTCGTTCCAGATCCATGGGGAATTAATCCACCAGTATCCGAATCCACTATATCCTACAGTAGCTAGCTGGTTGTTCGAAATGTAGGGAACCGACATAATCGGGCCCATCGAGCCAGCATTGTTTAGAGGACATCGGTTCATTTTGGCGACAACTGGTTACTTCTCCAAGTGGGCAGAAGCAGTACCGCTGAGGGAAGTGAAGACGGAGAATATCCTCCATTTCTTCAAGACGCACGTCATTTATCGGTTTGGAACTCCGCGACGGATCATCTCCGATAACGGGCCGGCCTATAGAAGCCACAAGATCAGCCGCTTCGCACAATGACATAACATAGACTGGAGATACTCTTCGGTCTATAATCCCCGAGCTAACGGTCTACCTGAAGCTTTCAACAAGACCTTGATAAAGATCGTGAAAAAGATGGTGTCTCGAAATAAGAGGGACTGGGATGAGAGATTGCATGAAGCTCTCTGGGCATATCAAACTACGTTCAAAACGGCTACGAACACAACACCGTACGCATTGCTATTCGGTGCAGAAGAGGTACTCCCTATTGAGATAGAGTTGTCCTCTCTACGAGTGGCGGTTCATTATGAGCTAACGGACGAAGAGAATGCTCACCTTCGGCTTGAGAAGCTCGATGCCCTTGATGAAACCCGGCTCATGGCGCAGCAAAATCTGGAGGCTTATAATGCAAAGATGACGCGCTCATATAAAAAATTAACTAGGACGAGAACATTCCGCTAAGGCGAACTCGTGCTAGTTGTCAAAAGACCTATGATCCCTAATCGTGCCAAACGGGGGAAATTCGAGCTGAACTATGAAGGCATGTATATCATAGACAAAGTTTACCAGGGTGGAGCTTACCTACTCATGGACATGCATGGTGAAAGACCTTTCAGGCCAATAAACGGTCGCTTCGTAATGAAATACTACGCCTAACGAGTCACGTCCTAGGTCAACGATAGATGACGATGCCTATGTCCGCTCGCTATCTTCCTAAGCCCAAACTCTATAAGTAGTAGCCGGTTTACGGACCGAAATGTCCTTAAACTAACAATGGACCACTATGTCCTAAAACTGGCGTCGGACCGAAACGTCCTTAAACTAACAACGGACCGAAACGTCCTTAAACTAACGATAGACCACTATGTTCTAAAAAATAGCTGTTTACCGAGACGTCGATAAACTACTGTAGACTGTAGCATTCCAAGGCCGACACAAAAAAGAAAGAATAAAAAAAAGAGAAAGAGAAAGAAAACGGTATGTCCATAAGCAAAATAGGCACGGATGAAAACCCGAAAGGGCTCTGTGAGTAAAAATAGCAGGGCTACCGGCGAGTTTTTGTGAAAACCCGAAAGGGCGCAAGCTCGTTAAAAGACACTTGCAAGGTCCTCTCGACCTTGTGAGGAGAAACCACCAACGTGAGATCCTTACGACTCATAAGAGAGCAACACACTTAGGGATCCCCACGATTTCTAAGGAGAAATTACACTTGCGAGATCCTCACGACACGTAAGGAGAACCCTCTTATGAGACTCTCACGGCTCATAAGATTCAAAATTCTTATGCTACAGGGATCTGAACCTGTTCTTAAGCGGCCACCACAACCTCCAATGCTTCCCTACAAGCGGCTCAATGCCGACCCATGTATACAATCCACGGGCGTGAATAAACATTTCCCTAACAAAGTCCCATCCGTGACTAGGGATATGTTTGCACAGTGAACAGCCCTTGTAAGTCTTCTCGACTTATAAGGAGAAATCACTCTTTTAAGATCCTTGCGACTTATAAGTGACCACACACTTAGGAATCCTCACGATTCCTAAGGAGAAAATGCACCTACAAGATCCTCACGACATGTAGGGAGAAATACCTTTATGAGACCCTTACGGCTCATAAAGTCAGAAGCCTTAGTCGATAGGATCTTAACCCTGTTTGCTAAGCGACCTTTGTTCGACATCGACAGAGGCAAACGATGATTCGCTCTTGGCAATATCCCAGTTGTAGCGGTGCTGATGCCGAAATCGGTGTCTAATTCCATGCTTGCAGTAAAAAGCCAGTGAGCCACACATGCATACAAAATAGCCGAAATGATGGGGCAACTTGCAACAAAATCAGCAAGTAAAAATGTATGCATACAAAAGCAGCCGAAATGATTGGGCAACTCACAATAAAAAGCAGCGAGTAAAAATAAAAAAAATAGCCGAAATGATTGGGCACCGCGAGAAATAGCCGAAATGATTGGGCAATCGCGATTTTCGTGATTTAAAAGCTGAAATGATAGACCATCGCAGAAAGAAATAAAAAATCTTGAAAGAATGAAATTTTTGCCCTACAGGTGATATCACACAGATCCCTGCATACAATCCAGGGGCACAAACAAAGAGAGAATCACACCTTCCCTCCCCAGGCTCTATCAGAAGAAGAAGCCAAATCTCAACGGTTCACAGACAGCCTGGAGATCATCTCAACATGCGTCTCATTACAATAGATGCAACATCAAGCAAAGCAGAACCGCGGCAATTCCCAGTTCCATGACTCGGCGGTGCGCAGATGACCGAGAGTCAAACTCGACTCCGTGAAATGCGGATAAAGTCAACCCTTCCTGGTCACGTGGAACGCGGCTTATGTCAATCTTGACCCCGTGGGAAACGTCCAGAGCGGATCCTTGTCCTCGCAGAACACGGCTATGACCCCGTAGGAAGCATCCAGAGCAGAGCCTGGTCCTTGCAGAACACGGCTATGACCCCGTGGGAAGCATCCAGAGAAAAATTCCTGGTCAAGTGGAACGCGGCTTATGTCAATCCTGACCCCATGGGAAACATCCAGAGAGGATCCTGGTCCTCGCAGAACATGGCTATGACCCCGTGGGAAGCATCTAGAGTGGAGCCTGGTCCTCGCAGAACATGGCTATGACCCCGTGGGAAGCATCCAGGGCAAAATTCCTGGTCACGTGGAACGCGGCTTATGTCAATCCTGACCCCGTAGGAAACGTCCAGAGCGGATCCTGGTCCTCGCAGAACACGGCTATGACCCCATGGGAAGCATCCAGAGCGGAGCCTGGTTCTCGCAGAATACGGCTATGCCCCCATGGGAAGCATCCAGAGCAAAATTCCTGGTCATGTGGAACGCGGCTTATGTTAATGGGAAACGTCCAGAGAAAAATTCCTGGTCACGTGGAACGCGGCCTATGTCAATCTTGACCCCATGGGAAACGTCCAGAGCGGATCCTGGTCCTTGCAGAACACGGCTATGACCCCGTGGGAAGCATCCAGAGCGGAGCTTGGTCCTCGCAGAACACGGCTATGACACCGTGGGAAGCATCCAGAGCAAAATTCCTGGTCACGTGGAACGCAGCTTATGTCAATCCTGACCCCGTGGGAAACATCTAGAGCGGATCCTGGTCCTCGCAGAACACGGCTATGACCCCGTGGGAAGCATCCAGAGCAGAGCCTGGTCCTCGCAGAACATGGCTATGACCCCGTGGGAAGCATCTAGAGCAAAATTCCTGGTCACATGGAACGCGGCTTATGTCAATCCTGACCCCGTGGAAAACGTCCAGAGCGGATCCTGGTCCTCGCAGAACACGGCTATGACCCCGTGGGAAGCATCCAGAGTGGAGCCTGGTCCTCGCAGAACACGGCTATGACCCTATAGGAAGCATCCAGAGTAAATTCCTGGTCACGTGGAACGCAGCTTATGTCAATCCTGACCCCGTGGGAAACGTCCTGAGCAGATCCTGGTCCTTGCAGAATACGGCCATGACCCCGTGGGAAGCATCCAGTGCAAATTCCTGGTCACGTAGAACACGGCTATGACCATGTGGGAAGCATCCAGAGAAAATCCTGGTCCCGTGGAACACGGCTAAAGTCAACCTTGACCCCGTGGGAAATGCCCAGAGCAACTCCTAACTCCGTGAAATGCGGATAATGGCAACACCATCAATCACTTACGGGTCCTCTCGACCCGTAAGGAAGAAAACTATCCTGTAAGATCCTTACAACTTATAAGAGAAAACGCACTTAGGAATCCTCACGATTCCTAAGGAGAAAATACACCTACGAGATCCTCTCGACTCGTAGGGAGAAAAGTATTTATGAGACCCTCACGGTTCAAGACAGAATGATTCTATCATCTGCAGGCGATGCTTACTAAAGTGACATGCTGAAAACAAAGAAAAGAAGAAAGCAAAGAGATGACACAAGACATTACGACAGAATACATCTTATGAAAGAATAAAAAATGGATACATTTTATTCAAAATTACAAATGGTATAAAAACAATTATTGAGAGGGAAGCGCTTTTAATAGTCCAATCAGCCGCTCGCGCACTTCCCTCGGCCCTTTTTCTCGGTCAGCTGTCGCGGCTAACTCTGCTTCAACCTGAGCTCGTTTCTGCAAGTAGGACGAAAGTTGCTCTTCGATGGCCCGTTGAGCTGCCCCACGATTCTGTGCATCCCGCTCGACGATATCGAGCTTCTACCTTAGTGTCAGCCCGTCAGAGATGCATCGTAGAAGGCCTTCAAAGATAGCTTTCAACTGTGCAGCATTTGCATCAACCTGAGCGTGCATCCGGGCAGACTCGCTTGAACTCTCTTCCCACACCTTACATTTTAAGGCCGCCTCTTGTTCAAGATGACGAAAGTAGGGAGTGCTCTGCTCAACCCAAGCAGCCCGTTGAGAGTTTACAGCCAAGACCTTAGGAGCAGGACGTCTGAATTCGAGCTCATGCAAGCAAGCCTTAATTTTCCTGCAGTGATTAACCCAAGACTCAATAACGCCTTCACTATGAAAGTTCACGAGCATCGCCAACATAGGATTAACCTCCACAGCAAAATCCGCAGCAAATGTGGGAGTCTCGACGTCAAGCTCCTCGATGTAGTCGCTCAACATGCGCAGACCATTCACAGCGTCTTTGGAAGACGAACGTCAAGAAAAAGGGCCTGCGGTCATTATGACATGAGACTCAAATGGAGCTGAAGTTGATATTGTTGGAGATAGTGCCCTCAGAGTCAATTATTAGGTCACAGGTACGTGATTGTAATGATTGAGGGAGGACCTATCCCGGTAGGACAGTCTTACTCGAGATGATAGTATGCTATCTGGTTTACCTTTATCATCGTGTACTGCTTTAGGTGACATGACACGTCGCTATTACACGTTGATAGAGCCCCTAGGATTCTTGCTTGACCACCAGCAGTATGAGGGCGATCATATAAGTGGGAGCTGGGGGTCTACAAGCATATCCTTAAAAGGTCCCTAGTCGTGGGAGTTTCGAGACCGGGCATCGATACTCCATTAGTAGACTAGTGTATACAGTCGAGACCCCGACGAGGGGCGGTGGCCGGTCTCACAAGCCACTGGTGTCAGTTGGATCACCTAAGATGTATACAGGTGCTCATTGGGTTATGAGTACACCGGACAGGACTCGCCGGGAACATGCTAGTTGGTCATATACCAGACGTCAGATGGCAGTTCCCTGGTGACATGTGTGCAGGTTAGTTCATCGACCTGGGGATCGTCATTTGTCTCGTGTGAGTTCCCACTGTACTTTGATTACTACCCTACCACGGCTCAAAGGAGTCGTGCAAACAGGTTTTAGTTGGGTACAGTCCCGAGCCACATGGAGGCAGTGAGCGTATCTTCAGGGGTTCGTCTCTCCCGGTATTGGGGGTGAGGTCGTGCTGTGTCTAGGAGAGCCATTACACAAAGTCCTTGGCCAAGGCAAGGAGATTTACTGGTAGGTATTCCAGTAGTATCTCAGGGTGTTCTGGGCTACACTCCGACACGACTTGTACCGCTTTTGGGGGTCTGACTTTTACCAACCCCCTAGGCCCGCCATGCGATACTCATAGACGAACGGACCGGACTGCACGAATATTGTCACTGACAGGCTCAGTTGGGTGTCGGGGTGAGCTTCCTCATCGACGTCCTATTTGGTCAGTACCTGGTAGCCCGTCACGTATTGGCTTATACCTCTGACGTGCTAGTGGTTAAATCCACAACCAAGGTGTTGACGAGTCTTTAGAGTCCACCACACTTTCAGTTACTCAAGTTTCGGGCGAAACGCTGTAGAGGCCGTATGGAGATATGGCAGGGTCCGATCAGATACGTGCGGTATTGCACGGATCAGGATCGGACGGTTTGTACTAGTAGCCGTATAGGTATATGGCAGGGTTCGATCAGATACGTGCGGTATTGCACGGATCAGGATCGGACGGATATTACTAGCCGGCTTTGGTTTAAGCCGGTCCTAGTTCAGTACAGTGTAGATTGTGTCTCTTTGCATTTGTGTCCGAACGGAATACAGATGCGGGTGTGTATGCACAGTATCGGGGTTTTCCTGTAATTTATTACGGGACCAGTTTTCTGGAGTTGCCAGTTTGCATTCCGTTCCGGCCGGTTTTCCTTTGTTCTTTCCCGGCCGGACTTTTCCGATGGAGGGGGTAATTTGCAGTTTTGCAAATTACAATTGTGGAAGGGTTTTCTTGTAAAAGATTGATATGATAGCTTTCATATTTTTCTTTGCTCCATGCTTGCTTTTATGAGATTTGATATGAGTATGGGTTGAATAGTGTGTAAGCATGGTGTATGTTTTGGATATGGTCACTCTCCTCCTTTTCCTACACTCACTCTCCTTCATTGTTTTTAGTATGGTTGATTTCCTTTCTTACACCATCATTCTCATCTCTTTTGAGTGTGGCCGGCCTCTTCTTGGAGTGGGAGAGAGAGGAGTTCATTTTTGGATGAGGGATTAATTCACATATCATTTCAATGCTTGCAAAATTCTTCACTTCATTCCAAAGTCCATTCATGTTTCCTCCATCCAAAGGCAACCAAAACCCCAATGAGACATAAACCCTACACATCCTACAGCAAGCCTTGGGCATGTCGAGTTGCCGGCTTCATGCGCGAGTTGCCTCGGTATAGAGGCGGGAGCCCGTAAAAGTACCCGGCTTCGTGGTGCCCTTTCCGACGAGGAGGAGACGGACGGAGATCCCGCGAGGAGATCGGAGTGGAGATGAAGACCGGAGGACTTGGATCGTCGGTATATATCTCTATTCCCATTCTTGTAGATAGCTTAGACTAGTTAATGGTTCGATCCGGAGTTTAGTGCGCGGTGGTGCCGGTTTGCAAAGTCCGCAAAATTTAAGTTATTCACCGCTTCCGCATTCCGGCGTCGGATTGACGGCCGGGGCGCCGCCGTGCACTTACAGTGGTATCAGAGACTCCCCATTAACTTAGTCTAGCTTTGTGTAATGTGTTTGCATATCCGATCGATCAAAAAGTTCCAAAACTGCATTTTACCCACGACAGTTTCTGTTGAAATTTTTCAGTCTCGAAAAATTTTTCAGGTTGTAAAATATTGATGTACTGGATAATCTAAGAGTTCTGTAAAAATTTGATGAAGTAACTCCACAGTTGGAGCGCGGAACCGCCGCGAAAACCACCTTTGTGCGGCCCTTCCGCCGCGCACTATTCACATCACTTCACCATTTTTTTACAGAGGCCTTCTGGGCTTAAAATATGGGCTTTGGAATATTAAAGTTGGGCCAATTGTTTCTGTGAGTGCTACAGTTTTCTTTGGGGCCCACTTGTTAATTGTTTGATCAATCGGAAATTTTTTAAACACATTTTTCACAGTATTTACATTATATCTGCGACCGTGAATGTCACTCGATCGGTAAATCCGGTCTAACTGCTATAGCCCGGTTAGACGGATTTGCGAACGTGACTTTCACGTTGATGTTCTATGTATTTGCTGTGATGTTGCGGATCGGTCGTGGGGATAGCCTGGATGCAATGCTAGTACTGTGTTGTCGTATTATGTACATTTGATATTGCGGGGCGAGCGTCCGACATGTGGACTGCCGTCACTGCCTGATTGTATTATTCTTTTGGGGCACGACCTGGTTGCGGTCGATGTACCCGGTGTATGTATATTTTACTTTCTGTACTAGGATTGCCCCGCGGTGGGGTGCACGGATAGCCGGGTTCTAGAAGACAACAAGCCCGCATCTCATGGCATTGGGACGGAGGGGGCTTCACTCTAGGATTGGCGGGCTATTCGCCGCACTCGTAGGGGGTACAGGTTGACCCAGGAGGGGTGCCCAAGTTGCCGGATTCCGTGAAGTGCTGGGTAGTCCATTCACGGCGCTGAAGGGGGCTGCCTCGCTTCAGGTTTTGGCGGGTGACTTGCCGCGCCCGTAGGGGTCTAGGATTTCATTGCACAGGCTATCCACACGACCAGGGGAACGTCGGGTTTCAGCAGTGGCTCTGTGAAACCCGGGGATCCCAGATATCTGTATTGTTTCTGTGATGCTGTACATTTTCTATGATGTTGCATTTCTTTCACGCCTTGAGCGAAATATAATATATTGGTATATATATTAGTAGATGTTGTATATGTTTTGCATCCGCGCTAGTCCAGTCCCCGCTCTGTCGTTAGTAAGCTAACCTAACGGGTAATGACGGGACCCAGTGGCGAATGCGGATGGCATATACGTACATCAGTATATTTTCGTTCTTTGTGGTGTGATCAATTGATGGGACTGCATTGATTCGGATCAATGCAAAGTTAAAAACAAACCTAATCTGATGTTGTTGGAACACTTTTCAAAAAGCTGTTATTGCAAGGACGTTTACTTTTGTTTTGCATCGTGGTATTCATTTAGAATATCCTGCTCCTCAGTCGACGAGGCAAGGGCCGAGATCCCTTCACCGGGAGTGACCCCTTGGACAGATGTTTGCGTCAGGGCATTAACTTCACTATAGCCGATTACTTTTGCTTTGCACCGTGGTATTCAGTTGGAATATCCTGCACCTCATTCTACGGGGAAAGAGCCGAGATCCCTTCACCGGGAGTGACCTCTTTAGCAACGGTTTTCGTCACTATATTTTTAAAAAAGCTATCAGTTCCTTCAACGATATCAAGTTCATTACGTTAAAGGTTTTCGCCAGAAACCATTCGTAGCCCTCCATCATTTCAGTTAAATATTCGGTAGTATTCAAGCTATGTATTTTGACCTCACGCCAAGGCATAGTGTTTGGTAGCTGCCGGGTATTTATCTGTTGCATAGATAGATGCGTTGGTTTGGGACAGTCGTACTACTATTTTGGCCTACGTCAAGGGTATGTACGGGTGGATTCAAATTAACCTGGATAATGATGGGCAGAACTTGACATGTGACTTATGATATTTTGACCTCACGCCAAGGTCATAAGAGCATGGGGCAGAAATCACATCGGGAGTTTCAAAAGAACTGAAACTTGCCAGATATGCGCATACCTTCTGGAGTGTGATAGCGTGAGCGGATTCCGTCACGTTATCATGCAATGATAGTTGGATCCCGATTCCCACTGATGAGTTAGTTTACTCCTCGGGTGACCCCGACTAATTCTTCTTTTAGGTTTGGAGGAGAATTTGAGGTACAGTGGGAGGATTCCAGATTAGATAAATTGGTGACCATTCTGATCTAGGTTAGAGTGCACGCTGAGTGTTTCTTTTCTCTCTCTCTTTGGCAGCGACCATTGACCCGACCCTAAGACTATGACTCAGTGACCAAGTTGACCGAACCTTCTTAAACACCGGCTTTTGGATTGTCAGAGTTGCAAACCTCATTGCCACTCCTACTTTTACCCTTTTCTCCAGGACACCCCGTTTTACTACGAACGTCCACTTCCATTGGACAAAACCATCGTATGGTTAGATACGAACTCGAAAGAATTTATTCGAGGATGGTTTCCGGTTCTGGAGAAAACGGATAGGATTATTCAGTTGTCTTTTCCTTTTACCCTCTCTCAGGTTACGAGTACTCCTTGGTTTAGGGGTAGTACACCTATTACGCAAATTGGATTGTCTTCTTCCAAACCTTAGGCTGGTGCCGACCGGTAGGGAATGAAGAAAACCAATTAGCATAACGATGGTGTGCAGAAGGTATTAAGCTTAGACAAAGCAAGGGATTAGTAAGAGGGCAAAGTAAATTGCAACAGATATTCACGACCAAACCAAATATTTCGTTACCACTCCCACATCACCTTTGTATTTCTCCAGGACACTCCGTATCACTACGAAGATCCACAGTTTATTTAGATACTCCATCGTATGGTTATATACGAACTCGAATGGAACTTGTTCCAGTTCGGGGATGGATTCTGGTTCAGGAGAAATAGGAATAAGGTTTATTCGGTTGTCTTTTATCTTCACCCTCTCTCATTGCGAGTGTTCCTAGGATTGGGACAGTATACCCATTATGCTTATTGGATAGTCTTCTTCCAAACCATAGGCTGGTGCCGAACGGTAGGGAAGGAAGAAAACCATTTGGCCTAAAAGGGTGTGCAGAAGGTAAAGACTAAAGACATATGAAGGGATTTGGAGAGGTGGCAAAGAACTATACGGTTATAGTCGTGAATCTGGAAGAGGCATTACTAGGAATACCAGAATACCCCATCGGAACATTTCAATGTTTCAGTTTCACTGTGTAATGTTAAAGGAAAACTGATTTCCCGATTAGATACTTACTCCAGGGTATGTATTTACCAGGTACGATTCTCACATCTGTATGGTTTTACAGATGATGAGTGGGAGTAAGTTATTGGGAATTGGGTGATTATCCTCATTATATCGGGATTCGTTGTAGTCGGTGATATTTGAGGAAATCACCTGGGCTGTTTGCCGGTCGGCAAATTTTTGGTTTTGAATATCCGCTGTTATGCACCAATTTCAAAATGATATATCTGTACGTCTATTTTAATAGAGTGAGATATACCTTTCTGAAATTATGTCTACGACATTTACCTATATCAGTGGATGGTTAGGTAAGGAGCATTAAACAGCGGTGTAATTCTTCTTAACCATAAGTACAGTTTTCAACCTACGACACACAGTGAATGAGTTATCAGACTCAAGGGACTTATACAGAGTATTGTATGATGTCCAGGGTCCATCAGGACAGAGGGGTTGGTCCTCGTACTACATTCAGTTTACTTGTGACTTCTCTAATTTTTTGACAGGTGTTTCGTGGAAACACAGGGTCCGAATTTAGAGAAGTTATTGGTATTTGAATAGAGTAGAGAACCAGGTGTAGCAAGTATCGGGATTCTTCAAAGAGATCGAAGATGTAGATACTTGTGTATGGTATTCAGTTGATAGTGATGATAAAGAGATCTTGCTTCTCTTTCAGGTTACTCATAATTGGAAGCATTCCTAAGTTGAGTAACGCTGATTGGCCTCCTTCCATTTAGTTGACATACGCTGGGGACAGCTGCATGATTTGAATCTGGTTCAATTAAATCAGTGCCTCTGTTTCTATATTGGATATAGAACAGTTCATATCTTAACGATGTTAAGGTACGGGGAGTTGTCCGGTTTATGATTAAAACCAGACTCTGGAGAACTCAAAGGCACGTTTCTGTAATGGCTGTTTGTGGGTTGACCCAGGCTATGACGCGGGTTGACTTTCTACCATCTGGATGAACAATAGCAATATTGTTCTAGACTCGCCACAGTTTTATTAAAAATGGATTTTTTCAGAAAACAGTAGTGGGAGTATGGTAGAACTGGAAGTAATTCCAGAACCACAAACGATTACTGAAGATTTGATAAGGAACCTAAAGATTCAATCTGGATTGACATTCCATTGGCCACTCCGCAGATTAGGTGGGTAACTTCAGGCACCCGAGAGGCACTACGGTAGCCTCAAGGACGGTGACAGGGAAGTTCTTGTTTACCCACAATTACCATTGCTGTTGTTCCAGGCTGCGAGACCCGGTGGGAGGATGAGTATAGCGTCATTCTAAACTAGTTTTAGAAGTGTACGTCTATATGACTCTGCCAGAGGGTTGTCGTAGTCAGTGGGAGCAGCGGAAGCATTGGTGGACAGGTTGCTTATGTCTATTTATAGACTAGAGCAGATGTAGCGGAGATAGATCATCTATTTCTGACGTGACAGTCGTGGGTTTGACTTCATCAGAATAGGGGATGGATCAGTTGAGAAGGTAGTAGGGTGTGGTGTCATGGTGTTTGGATGACATACACAGAGTAGGAAAGGAAACTCCTACACTACGATCGGTTATACTTTGGTCGTCACACAGTTGTTTCTCCACAAAGGAAATGGATTTTATATCAGGCATACTGGTTACTAGATCTATGGTTTTAGATCTAGATTTGGGTGGTTTCCCAATCAGGGTACTTGACAGCATTCTAAGAGTATTTAGGATGGACGACTCCTGGCACGGTAGTGTACCTGCAGGTAATGGAGTCACCCTCTCCAAAGGTGTCTTACAGACTAAAGGGGAGAGGGACGTGCATGATTGGCAGATCATTTGCTTAGGCAATTGAGTCAATCATGAGATGTCAAGTACCACACCAGATGTTGTTCTTGCACTAGATGCAATAAGTTGACATTAATCCAATCCTGGAGAAACAGTCGGAAGCAGTTTTAGAACATAAGTGGATGTTCTAGGGATATGATAACGACAGCCTCATTCAGGAGACGGTTATCATTCCAGGCTTCCAAGGTGACATGGACGACAAAGAGGTTGTCAGAGTTATAGTTCTCCCTCTGACGAGGGGCAGTATTTTGGACAGGTGATCCAAGGCAATACTGAGGGAGGCATGGCGCGCAGGATACTGATTAAGTTCAGTTGACGATACAGTCTAAGAAGTTTGGATTTGGAGTTCATTTATGAGCTAGGTCCCATCAGACATCCAGACATATTCTGAGACAGGTATTGCTCTTTTCGGGAGATGGCTTTCTCCGCGAACTTGAGATATAGAGAGACATAGAAAGAAACAACTAAGCGGATCCACTCACTGAGGCTATTCCTCGAACACAATAGTTCCGCAAACGAGCTTTGTGAGACTGACTAGTAGAGGAGTTGGATGTTCGGTATCACACGGGCTGTGAGTATGCGACATCGCAATAATTAGCCTTGAGTGCAAGTGGGAGATTGTTGGAGATAGTGCCCTCAGAGTCAATTATTAGGTCACAGGTACGTGATTGTAATGATTGAGGGAGGACCTATCCCGGTAGGACAGTCTTACTCGAGATGATAGTATGCTATCTGGTTTACCTTTATCATCGTGTACTGCTTTAGGTGACATGACACGTCGCTATTACACGTTGATAGAGCCCCTAGGATTCTTGCTTGACCACCAGCAGTATGAGGGCGATCATATAAGTGGGAGCTGGGGGTCTACAAGCATATCCTTAAAAGGTCCCTAGTCGTGGGAGTTTCGAGACCGGGCATCGATACTCCATTAGTAGACTAGTGTATACAGTCGAGACCCCGACGAGGGGCGGTGGCCGGTCTCACAAGCCACTGGTGTCAGTTGGATCACCTAAGATGTATACAGGTGCTCATTGGGTTATGAGTACACCGGACAGGACTCGCCGGGAACATGCTAGTTGGTCATATACCAGACGTCAGATGGCAGTTCCCTGGTGACATGTGTGCAGGTTAGTTCATCGACCTGGGGATCGTCATTTGTCTCGTGTGAGTTCCCACTGTACTTTGATTACTACCCTACCACGGCTCAAAGGAGTCGTGCAAACAGGTTTTAGTTGGGTACAGTCCCGAGCCACATGGAGGCAGTGAGCGTATCTTCAGGGGTTCGTCTCTCCCGGTATTGGGGGTGAGGTCGTGCTGTGTCTAGGAGAGCCATTACACAAAGTCCTTGGCCAAGGCAAGGAGATTTACTGGTAGGTATTCCAGTAGTATCTCAGGGTGTTCTGGGCTACACTCCGACACGACTTGTACCGCTTTTGGGGGTCTGACTTTTACCAACCCCCTAGGCCCGCCATGCGATACTCATAGACGAACGGACCGGACTGCACGAATATTGTCACTGACAGGCTCAGTTGGGTGTCGGGGTGAGCTTCCTCATCGACGTCCTATTTGGTCAGTACCTGGTAGCCCGTCACGTATTGGCTTATACCTCTGACGTGCTAGTGGTTAAATCCACAACCAAGGTGTTGACGAGTCTTTAGAGTCCACCACACTTTCAGTTACTCAAGTTTCGGGCGAAACGCTGTAGAGGCCGTATGGAGATATGGCAGGGTCCGATCAGATACGTGCGGTATTGCACGGATCAGGATCGGACGGTTTGTACTAGTAGCCGTATAGGTATATGGCAGGGTTCGATCAGATACGTGCGGTATTGCACGGATCAGGATCGGACGGATATTACTAGCCGGCTTTGGTTTAAGCCGGTCCTAGTTCAGTACAGTGTAGATTGTGTCTCTTTGCATTTGTGTCCGAACGGAATACAGATGCGGGTGTGTATGCACAGTATCGGGGTTTTCCTGTAATTTATTACGGGACCAGTTTTCTGGAGTTGCCAGTTTGCATTCCGTTCCGGCCGGTTTTCCTTTGTTCTTTCCCGGCCGGACTTTTCCGATGGAGGGGGTAATTTGCAGTTTTGCAAATTACAATTGTGGAAGGGTTTTCTTGTAAAAGATTGATATGATAGCTTTCATATTTTTCTTTGCTCCATGCTTGCTTTTATGAGATTTGATATGAGTATGGGTTGAATAGTGTGTAAGCATGGTGTATGTTTTGGATATGGTCACTCTCCTCCTTTTCCTACACTCACTCTCCTTCATTGTTTTTAGTATGGTTGATTTCCTTTCTTACACCATCATTCTCATCTCTTTTGAGTGTGGCCGGCCTCTTCTTGGAGTGGGAGAGAGAGGAGTTCATTTTTGGATGAGGGATTAATTCACATATCATTTCAATGCTTGCAAAATTCTTCACTTCATTCCAAAGTCCATTCATGTTTCCTCCATCCAAAGGCAACCAAAACCCCAATGAGACATAAACCCTACACATCCTACAGCAAGCCTTGGGCATGTCGAGTTGCCGGCTTCATGCGCGAGTTGCCTCGGTATAGAGGCGGGAGCCCGTAAAAGTACCCGGCTTCGTGGTGCCCTTTCCGACGAGGAGGAGACGGACGGAGATCCCGCGAGGAGATCGGAGTGGAGATGAAGACCGGAGGACTTGGATCGTCGGTATATATCTCTATTCCCATTCTTGTAGATAGCTTAGACTAGTTAATGGTTCGATCCGGAGTTTAGTGCGCGGTGGTGCCGGTTTGCAAAGTCCGCAAAATTTAAGTTATTCACCGCTTCCGCATTCCGGCGTCGGATTGACGGCCGGGGCGCCGCCGTGCACTTACAGATATCACCGCTGCAAAAAAAATCACAGTCAAATAACGGTTCGAGAAATAGAGGAGGTTCACGAACAATTGAGTTTACTATACCGGCTGCAGCAGGTGGCGAAGCCGGGAGTACCAGTGGCGCAACTGTTCTTTCGTCTCCTCTTTCGATCTGTAGTGCTGCAATCAAAACAAAGAAGAATTAGAAATGATTTGGCTGCCCATAAAAGAAGAGACATTAGCTGAAGCCTGTACTCACCAGCGCTACTAGATGAGGCAATTTCTGACTAGAAAGAGAAGTGTGGGTGTAGCACCTGATACAAGTGATCAAAAAGGACTCCTGCAAGGATATAATAATGCAATGTCAGTACATAAAGCATATAGCCTGCAATGAAACTGATGGGTCATAAATCCGCACCTTCCAGCATTTGAGATGGTACGAGAGAAGGTAGAAGAGCGGTCGCCGTTAAAGCAGCAACTGGAGATGCTTCCTCGGGTGGCAAAACCCCAACGCTCATCACACCTGCATTAGAAATAAGAGAAACGCTGTCAAAAAGAAATTAAAAGGGATTGCAGAATAAAGAGGAAAGTAATGACCCAAAATCTACCTGGTGAGTCGCCGGTCGAGACCGCGACATGGGCATCACTGGAGGCAGCAAATGCTTCACCCTCCTCTATCGGAATGGTCTCGCCACCCGTAGCCTCATCCCCCGATTCCATGAGAATCGTCATGACACTTGCAGTGCCCGGCAACGGCAAGGAGCCACAAGGGGAAAGAGCGACGATTGGAGCAGTGCCTGACTCTTGAGAAAGAGTGGCTACCTCGGGATCGGCGATTGTAGCCATCTCACCTACCGCCACCTAGGGTTCGGCGATTATGGCTGTCTCACCTGCCGCTATCTCGAGCTCGTCAATCGTGGCTGTCTCACATACCGCTACCCCAGGCTCAGTGGTTACCGTCACGTCGCCCGCCACTCCCTCGGCAAAACTAAGCCCTGCAAGATAGGATATATGAGAACCTGAGAATTAAAAATTTGACAAAAGAACCCAATGCCACGTTCCCTTGGGTCGGTTTTTCGATTGCCTCCCGAGCCGCACGAGCTGCTTGTCTGTGGGCGGTGGACAAGGCAGCCGAAGCATCCTCTGAAAGGGTGAGGGCAGGAGTAACAGTGCTCGGACCTGCACCCGCAGCCAAGGCAGCGTTACGCTCCCTTACTGCACGCACTCTACGCTTCCTTTCTGCTCGGGCCGTGAGAGCAGATATTCTAGAAGCCTCCATCAATAAGACGTCATCATCCATGCCAAGGGTTACCTCTGGAGCCATTATGGCATCTGTCATCGGTTGTTTAAGTGAGGCTTCTTCGGCAATACCGGCGGAACTGAAACTTTGACAGCCAACCTCGGGGGCATTTCCGCACCGCCCTGCGAAGTCGGTGCCACACCTGGAATAACTTGAGTAGAGGTAGTTCCTGTAATAAAATGAAAAGAAGGGTCAGATTACCCATAAGAAACGGGAGTGGAGACACGGTGAACCGAAATGGACCGATGCCTAAAGATGCTCGAATCCTCTCCTCCTCCTCGAAAGTCTTGAGGGAAGCCGCTAGAGCCCCTTCAGTGGAAATGCCTGGTGGAGAACGAGTGTCAGTCAAAACATCATAATAAAAACGTAAAAAAGAAGGGGTACGATTGAAGCTTACTTAATTGTGCGAGGGTGGCCAGTCCCGCTTTATGGCTTGCTGATCGCTCAGAAGCGGCAATGGCAGCCACCAAATCAGTATCGTCCGGTGATATGAACAGACCCTCATTGGTCCCATATTCATTCAGGACCTCGCTATAAGGAGCATGAGGCTCCTGGTCGAGTACAACGTCGACATAAAAGATCGACTTTTTATTCCTCTTTTGTGAGCGAGCTCCGGTCACAGCCAGCACTAGCTTACGCTTGGTGGGCACTTTGGGACGACGAGTCCCGATATCTGAACCCATGCCAGACTCGGGGGAAGCTACATTCACCGTCTCCATAGGAGCATGGGGCACCGGTAGCTCGGGCCAATCATGCGGGACCTCGACCGCAGCGATTCCTCTTAGGGGAGGACGGACGATGGTCCGTCGTTTCAAAGGGATGCTTGGATTACCGGAAGAGGGTGTACCCTTGCGATCGAGTAACAATTTCTTTTCCTCCCTGATAAGAGCACCCATTGCGTGCTGACACCACGCCACATATACGTTTAGGGCCTTAGGAACACAACTTGGTTCACTAATGAAGAAAATGGACCCTGTGTTTAGGCGCATGAAGTGATGCAAAGCGCTCCGGATGCCCTCCTCAGTGTAAACCGGTTCTGCCAGGAATGCCTCGAGCGAGACGCCCTGATTATAACTTGATTGCTGGGCAAAACGGTGAGGGTTATATCTCATGAACAAAGCCGAATCGTTCTGCCTAAACACCAAATATCCCGGCCTGATGGAATATAGGTGGAGAATTTCCCGAGCTTTCAGGGTAGAAGCCCCATCCTTAATGTTGTCCCGCAATGGCTGTGCCGTCTTAGCAGACTCCTTACCGATGGTCATAACCTTATCAGCAAAGGTCATGCCGTCCCCGACGGTACGTGGGCGAAGAATTACACCCCGAGCCTCTCGCTGGCTCGGCTCCACAATGGAAGCATTGACCAACCGCATGATCCGTGGAAAATTGCAAGTTTCATAGAAAAGAGTCCGCTTGTGCATTCCGAAGGCACCGAGCACATGCAATTCAAGCCATGAAGTAAAATAATGCATTGGGAAGTTCATGGGCTGCACCCCCGGCTGAGTAGTATCAGCCGCCAAACTAAGGCCGTGATATAAATGAGCCAGCCCGGCAATTCTAACAGCAACTTGTCTCCCTTCAACCATCTGATGAGCTGGGTAGAAGACTGACGGCCTCATGTAGCGAGGGTGCATGTGAAGCGCGAACTATCTTAACCACAAACCGAGGAACCCTAGAATGAACACTTCCTCGTCGATGCCCGGAGGAGCAATTTCTGAAAAAGGACGATCGCGACGTTTGGAAGAAAGAATCCACTTTGATTAGCTTCCAATATTGGCCGACGATCCAAACCGAAGCCAAAAGGATCATCGAGTTTGGCAAACTTTTCACACTGGCACAATAAAACTTCTGGACGAAGAAAACGGGCGATGAAGTCCGTAAAGCTAACCCCACGGCTTCCAGATTCAAGAAATAAACCTTTGTAAATGTTTAGCATCTTGATCAAGCTAAGGAATCGGTGCTGAATGGCATTCTCTGGGTTTGGACCCGTCATCGCCAGTCGGGTAGCGAAAACATATTCATCTGGGGGCAAGATCTCCTCATAATGCTCCCCTCTGACAGGCAAACAAGAGATATCCGCAAACTCTTCCAAAGAGATGAAAACTTCCCGATCTAGCATAAGAAAGGTATGAGTTGGATTGTTCCATTGTTCCAAGAAGGCTTTGACCCACCACGCGGGAGGTGTGTGTTAGTTATATGTATGCCCTAGAGGCCATTACTGTACATTGGATGTATATTGTAGTGGATGCTGAGACATATATAGGTAGGACTTTCTTGCTCGACATGATAGTACGCTATCTGGTTGCTCTTTATCTTAACATGTATACTTACTGTCTCTGTGTTACATGTTGATAAAGCCCTTAGGATGTGTACTCGACTTCCAGGACTATGATGCAGATCATACTAGTGGGGCCTGGGTAGTCAATGAGTACATCCTTCAATTCCTAGTCGTGGGAATATCGAGACGGGGCATCGATATTCCAGAGTAGACTAGCGTATATCTTCTCGACCCATGTGATGGGCGATGGATGATCACATATCCATTGGTGTTTGACATCGGAGATGGTATGCGGGAGCTCAGTGGAGACTGGGTACACTGAACGGACTCGCCGAGAACTCCCAGATGGTATTATACCTCACGTCAGATGGCAGTTCTTTGGTGACACTGGTACAGCTTAGTCTGTAGACCCGAGATCGTCATAGAGTCTTGTGTGTCTCCCACTGTGCTTTGATTTCCACCCTACCACGGCTCTACTGAGTCGTGCAAACAGGTGGTTTTTGGGTACAGTCCCGATTCACATGGAGGCAATGAGTGATAGAAGGGGATTCGTCTCTCCCGGTATTGGGGGTTGATGTTGCGCTATGCTCGACTGGATATAACAGGAAATCCCTGGCCAGGGTTGCAGTGACCTACTGGTAAGTGTTATCAGTAGTTTCACACATGTCATGGACTTCACGTCGGCATGACTTATCGAGCTACTGGGGTCTGACGTTTACCACCCCTAGGCGAGATATGTGACATATCAGACGAACAGACCGGACTGTACGGTAAGTGTTGCTGGTTGGATTCACAGGAGTGTGAGCGGGCTTGCTCGTCGATCTTCTGATCGCTCAAAACCCGGGTGGCCGTTACGTTTAGCAGACCGCTTGCGGCTTGTGGGTGTTTGATATGATCATCACTTGCTGCCGGCGTATTGACGAGTCTTTAGAGTCCTACACAGAGGTTTCCTGGCTCAAGCGAAACGAAATAGGAGCGCATATGAGATATGTGCGGGACCGAGAATAATGCGTGTATGTGATACCGTATTTCATTCTCGCGATGAATGTGTCGAATGGTTGTATGCGATATAACCTAGTTATCGAATCAAGGATTGATTCGATAAGCCGATACATTGGATACTAGCCGGTTATATGCGACATGACCGTATCATTGAATCAAGTGTTGATTTAATGATTTAATGTATAATTATATATTTGATATATTACTTTGCATTAACTAGTATTGGTTCACTTTAAATGGATTTTTTCACTTGAATTGTGCAAGTTGTATATGTGATATACATTTGTGCACATGATTGTATCATGTTTGATGATACATGTTTACTTGGTTAAGTGTAAAGAATTAAACCATGGTTAAGTTTATGATTAGGGTTTTCTTTTTTCTTATTTATTTATTTTGGAAAAAGATGAGAAAAGAATGGTTGCTATTTTTGTTTGCTAGTTGAAGATTCTTGAAGCTTTGAATTAGTCCACCATCCTTGTCTTATACTTAACCCTAACCATTCTAGTTAACCATGGTCCATTCTCTACAATTAACCAAGGGTTAATACATGATAAGTATTGAATTATTTATCTAATAATTTAACACTTATCATATCTTCTTCTTCTTCTTCATCTTCTTCTTTCATGAAGAAAGCTTGCTACATCAATGGCAAGTGATGAAAAAGTGTGAGAAATCCAATTCTAAAGTGAACCCACTTCCTATTTCTTCATCCTCTACCTCTTGCCAAGTAGTATAGGGTGTTTCCTTCACAAGTTTTCATGGCTTGGTGAAGGTGGAGCTTGATCTAGTGATGCCTCGACGTAGATCATCTTCGGCACGTTGTCGACGACCTAGCCCGCCTTTTTCTCCGATGAAACCACCGAGAGAGTCATGGTTCGATTTGGACAGCGGAGAGGACTTCATCACGGAGCCGAGGAGGTGGAGGACCGGATCTACAAAGGTTGTAGCCCCTTCCCTTTAGCTATTTTTCCGTTTACATGCTTGCATCGCCTATATATCTAGTTAACGATCCGTATTAGGGTTTGTAGGCACCCGTAAAATTTGATTTGTGCATGTTTGATCACTTGTGAGACTCCATTAGAGTGCCTAGGAACCCTACAGTGGTATCAGAGCCTAGCTAGAGCCTTAGGCGATGCGTAGACGGAATTGGAAGTCCGATCGAACCGAAACACGAACCCTAATTTGCTCTCTGGACTTTTTCCAAAAATTGGGTTTTTTCCAAATTAAAAATATGCAGAAAATTCAGCAGGAAATTCTAAGAATTACGATGCAAAAATTACCTAATGATCTTTCTAAAGTGCGGCGGAACCGCGGCATTAGCGTGCTAATGCGGCTGTTCCGCGGCCCTTTGTCTTATCTCCCATTGAATTTTGCACAGTAATTCCTATTTTGCAGTGCTGGTTTTCCTGGAATATTTTTTTTTCTGAACTCAAGACTTGAGTTTTTTGGGTTGTATTGGGGACTCGGTATTTCGATCGGATTGTCTAACTCTGTCTATGTGGCTTTCCGGGTAATTTTAGAATATGTTAAAAGGTTCGACCGGATATAAATACCCACTTTTTCCCCTGCCGGGAAATTTCCAATTGTTGGATTTTTCCGTAGTTTAACGACGTTCTAAGTAGTGCAAGTAACGCGATGGACCCTCTAGAAGACAACAAACCTTAACTCGATTATGTGACCGTCTTGAACTGCCCTTTGAACCTTCGGGTTTGGGGCAGTACGGCGTGCCACATGTGAGGCATTGGCTTGACCCTTCTACGGCTGGACCGTTGGTACTGAGGCACGAACTGAATGTTGTTAGACTTATTTCATATGTTGAGCTGATTCGGGAAAACTTGGGTGTTCGAATGTTCAATCGGAAAGTTTAACATTTTCTGTTTATCCGGAATGTGATACAACAATTGGAATTCACAAAAGTTATGTGATTACTGAATGAATGTCATAAACATAGCACTTTAGTCTCACTTGATCGGTTGCCATGGAATTTTGATGTGATCAAAAGTCCGTCGCAATCACGTAGCGTACGCGGATACTCGCCGGGTAAACTTAATAGACAGCCTCACTCCATAGCCCCGACCAAGTGACTGTAGGAGAACCCTGTCGCCGAAAGCATCCGTTCGGGTGCTCGCGGTAGCGGTGTTCCGCCTTGGTGCACTTCGTCGACGGTATCAGGGGTGCGACCGTCTACTAAAGTTTGCAACGAGCATTCGATCAAAATGTCGGGAATCTTGTTGAATTGCCTGACTTGATATTGAAAAGTGTTTTCGATAATGAGACTAAAATGCGGGGTTTGTAATTGTTAGGCATGCGATGTCTAAAGAATTCATTTGGTCAGGCATGCGATGTCTGAGGTGGTTGCGGATTCCAACTGTTTTAGTTTTACACTTTCTTTTCTGTGACCGTAAGTGTAATATGTGATATCGCCGGTTTCGTTGCTATATGTCAATGACAATTGGGATGCACATATTTACTTACGTTGATGACATGTGTTGTTATGTGTTGCTGGATATGTTATATTGGATCGTCGTGTTTGAATAGCCGGGGTTTTTTTATGTGAGATGAGTGTTTTTCATTTTCATTCATGTAAAAACTTGTATGTAATATTATTTTATTGGGGCACTTCCAGGTTGCGGAAGATGTCACCGTTGATGTATATTATTTACTTTTCTGCACTAGGATAGACCCAAGGAGGGGAGCACAAGTAACCGGGTTCTAGGGTCCAGTGGGAGACCATCTCGAGGAGTCGAGTCCGGGTCTCCTAACCCTAGAATTGGTAGGGTTGCTTGCCGCTCTCGCAGGGGTCTAGGGACATGGGATTGGCTATTCATCACGACCGTGGAATCCGTGTTTTATACTGGCTCGTATTGAAAACACGGACGTCCTAGTATATCCAATATTTCATATGTTTCTTCTGCTGTGATTTATCTGTGATCATGTGATGTTCTGTGACAGATATTGTATATAGTATATATGATACATTATATAGACGTTGCTTATGTTTTACACCCGTGCTAGCCCTGCCTCGCTCTGGCGTTAGTTACCTAACCTAACGGTGCAGACGGGACATCGAGGCGAATGCGGATGGCATAAGCGTACGTTATATTTATCTGTGATGGTTAGGTGGACTTATATGATGGGATATTCATTAATGAGATTAATGAAAGAAAATAAACCTAATTGATATTGTGGAATCGAATTTCAAAATAAAAACAGGTAGCTACAGTTCTTGCTTTGCATCGCGGTGTTCATTATAGAACATCCTGCACCTTATTCGATGAGGAAAGGATCGAGATCCCTTCACCGGGAGTGACTTCTTTAGCAATAACTGGCAGATGCTACAACCCTCGGTTTGTCTTTGATCGCTTCTATAGTTTCCGCTTTGCACGGTGATATATATGATATATCCCGCACCTCATTCGACGAGGAAAGGGCCGACGATCCCTTCACCGGGAGTGACCCCTTTAGCAAAACTAGAAAAGCCTCGAAAACATTCCATTTAAAAACTATTTGATTCCGCAATGAGATCAAGTTCAAAGCGTTAAAGGTTTTCATAAAAACCATTCGCAACCCTCCGTCATTTTAGGAAGTAGAGTACTTAGTATTCGTGCTGTGTTTGTTGACCATAGTCAAGGCACAGTGTACGGTAGCTAAGTGATGTCTTTCTACACCGCATATGATGCAATTAGTTAGGACAGTCGCGTGACTTTGTTGACCTTAGTTAAGGGTCATGTGGGTGGGTCTAATTAATCATGAAATGACGGGTAGAACTTGACTAGTACTTATGATTTGTTGACCATAGTTAAGGTCATAGGTGCTAGGGGTAAAAACCTTTATCGGGAGTTTCAAGTGTTGAAATTTGCAATGAGATTGCATACCTTCTATATGATAGTTGGATCCTGATACCCACTGCGAGTAATTGTTACTCCTGGGAGAGTTTTGCACTTTACAATTAGCCGATCAAGTAGGTGTCTAGAAAGGTGTCAACGGGGTTACGCCTCTGGGAAAACGAGGTTTACTGTAATTAGGTCCGTGCGAAAGCACGGGGAACCTCCCTCAAAGTACTGACACTGGCCTGGCTGAAAAATTGGCGAACTTGTAGAGTGTAATTAATCCCGGCTAGTTTTTCCTTTTAAGGTTTGAAGGAAGATTTGATAAAAACAGTGGGAGCCATCCTGATTAGATAAAATATATAACCAATCTAATCTTGCAAGAGCGCACGCAGAGTGTTTTCTTCTCTCTCTCTCCTGGTAGCGACCATATCACGCCTTAATCAAGATAATAAAATGGATGTATTGACCGAACCCGCTTGTTATACTGAGCTGGGGAACGTTGGTCCCGCTCCAACTTATAATTGTTATAAGACAGAGCAGGAAATAGGGGAATACCAGAATTCCTATGCCGCCCAAACGAAGAAAGTGCATATGATGCATCTCCTTCGGGTGTGTTCATTATAAAGAACTGTTTCTCAGTATCCTCTGCATCCTGGGTATATGATACCGGATCAGGATCCCAGATATGTAATCTGTTACATAGGGCTACAAAAGGGTAGAAAAACTGAGAACGGGTGATAAGTTTCATAAGGCAGAAAACGGGGCAAGTGTTGCAGCCAAGTCTGTTGGTCACTGTCACCCTGTATTACCAATACATTGATTCTGAACAAATACTATTAGATACCGAACCTGATATACAAAATCATATCAGTCTCTTTATTAGTAAAGAAATGATATAATTTTGTATTGTTGGATAATGTTTTGAACATTTCCTATATCAAAAGTTGATCGGTTCAGGCACGTTATCTAAAAGCATTGACGTTCTAAATCAAACTACAGTTCCTTGTATACTGAACACACACAAGAGGAAGAATTCAGAAATGAACAAATTCTTCTTGAGGTATTGTAGACTAGGTCACATCAATGCGACCCAACTGGCTGAAGTTACATTTTAGATGCATATTTAAATTAGTTTGAATTTACATCTTATGAAACTTGCCAGTCATGTCACAAAGATTAGATGACCATAGCTCCGTTTGCTGAAAACTGAGAAAGAGTTAGTAAACTCTTGGGACTGATGCATGATGATGTATGTAAGGTCTCCTGTCTACACATGCCAGGACTGGTTCTTTATACTTCATTATATTCTCTGATAGTCTCTCAAGATTCAATCATACATTCCTGTTGAAACATAAGTCCGAACCTTTTGAGGTATTCACAGAATATAAGTTAAAAGTAGAGAACCAATAACCGAGTATAAGTATTATGTCCTATGATGAGATCAGGGAGGAGAATACTTAAGCATGGCATTCCTGGACTATTCTAAAAGAAAATGAGATTCTCTCTCAGCATTACTCCTCCGTATAAACCATAGCACGATGGTATATCGGGGCAGAGCAATCACACCCTATATGATAAGGTGTGCTCTATGATGAGTACTACTGAGTTACCTATTTCCTTTTTGGGAGTTATGCGCTTGAGAAGCTGCATACCTATTGAATTAGGTTCGAATCAAATCAGTGCCTACCACTCCATATAAGATATGGTGTGGGAAAATCCTATCTCTTAAGTAAGTTAAGATTTGGGATTGTCCGGCCTATGTCAAAAGCAAAATCCGGACAAGATCGAGGCAAGGTCAGTTCTGTAGAACTAGAAAGGTTCCAGCTATTCGAAACTACAGCTGAAGATTTGACAGAACCAAAGGATTCTATAGTCCTCGACGAACCTCAGCCTCTCCGCCGATCTGGTAGGGTTCCTCGCCTGCCTGAGAGATACCTCGGTTTCTCGATGACAGTGGGAGCGAGGATTGCATCATGAGATGATGACCCAACCAGTTTCGAGCAGGCCATCGAGAGTAGGGACTCTGTAAGAATGGCTGGATGCTTAGTGATCTGAGATGGAATCCTTATACACCAACAAAGTATGGACTTTGGTTGCTATATCTGAAGGGTTAAATCCCCATCAGGAGCAAGTATATCTTGAGAAGATTACTTGGTGTACATGGAAAAGTTGAGACTTTCAAAGCTAGACTTGTTAAAGGTTTTCGTCATCAACCAGGCACGGATAATGATGAAACCTTTTCTAGGGACTATGTTTAAGTCCATCCAGATCCTACTTGCCACGGCTACATACCATGACTACGATATCTGGTGGTTGGGTGCCATGACTACTTTTCTAAATATTGATTTAGAAGAGAACGTCTATAAGAACACAGCCAGAGGGCCTCGTAGACAGTGGGAGCAGCGGAAACGTGTGCAAGATGTTTTATGTGATGAAGCAGGCATCGCGGAGTTGGAACATCTGTTTTTAATGAGTTAGTCAAACAGTTTGACATCATCAAAATGGTAGATGAACCTTGTATATACAAAAAGGTAGTAGAGAGTAAGGTGGTCATCCTCGTAATCTACGTAGACAACATACTCTTAATAGGAAAGGGGTTTCCTATACTACGCTCGGTCAATCTCCGCTTATCACAAGGATTCTCCAATAGGATCAAAGTGATACCTCCTAAATCCTGAGTTTTCATCTATTAGATAGATGTAATTGGATGCTAGGATTCTCACTAGATGTAGTGAGATGGTATCAATCGACCCTGGGGAGAATCACTGGAAGGGTTCCAGGGTGATAAAGATGACTGAATGTCAGTCACATGCATTGTCTTTACCCTCAGTAAAGGGACGGTATGTTGGAAGAGTTCCAAGCTAGATACCGTGGCAAACTAGACGATAAAGGCTGGTAACATCGCTATTAAAGATACTACCAAAGAGGCTGTTTGGGTGTATATTGGTTCATAAGATGAATTAGGTTCCTACCATTGTGTGACAATGGAACTGTGGCTTTGGCCCTGGAACCCTGGTCCCATCAGTGACCCAGACATATTCTGAGGCAGCATCACCTGATCATGAAGATAGTTGATATCCAGGGTGATCGAGGTTAGGAGAGTAGACTCAGAGGACAACACGGCGGATCCACTCACGAAGGCCTTTTCCCAAAGAGAGACTTTTAGGGGATGGTTGAGTATTAGATACTACAACTACTGCTACAGATGGCCCTAGTGCAAGTGGGAGATTGTTAGTTATATGTATGCCCTAGAGGCCATTACTGTACATTGGATGTATATTGTAGTGGATGCTGAGACATATATAGGTAGGACTTTCTTGCTCGATATGATAGTACGCTATCTGGTTGCTCTTTATCTTAACATGTATACTTACTGTCTCTCTGTTACATGTTGATAAAGCCCTTAGGATGTGTACTCGACTTCCAGGACTATGATGCAGATCATACTAGTGGGGCCTGGGTAGTCAATGAGTACATCCTTCATTGTTCCTAGTCGTGGGAATATCGAGACGGGGCATCGATATTCCAAAGTAGACTAGCGTATATCTTCTCGACCCATGTGATGGGCGATGGATGATCCCATATCCATTGGTGTTTGACATCGGAGATGGTATGCGGGTGCTCAGTGGAGACTGGGTACACTGAACGGACTCGCCGAGAACTCCCAGATGGTATTATACCTCACGTCAGATGGCAGTTCTCTGGTGACACTGGTACAGCTTAGTCTGTAGACCCGAGATCGTCATAGAGTCTTGTGTGTCTCCCACTGTGCTTTGATTTCCACCCTACCACGGCTCTACTGAGTCATGCAAACAGGTGGTTTCTGGGTACAGTCCCGATTCATATGGAGGCAATGAGCGATAGGAGGGGATTCGTCTCTCCCGGTATTGGGGGTTGATGTTGCGCTATGCTCGACTGGCCATAACAGGAAATCCCTGGCCAGGGTTGCAGTGACCTACTGGTAAGTGTTATCAGTAGTTTCACACATGTCATGGACTTCACGTCGGCATGACTTATCGAGCTACTGGGGTCTGACGTTTACCACCCCTAGGCGAGATATGCGACATATCAGACGAACAGACCGGACTGTACGGTAAGTGTTACTGGTTGGATTCACAGGAGTGTGAGCGGGCTTGCTCGTCGATCTTCTGATCGCTCAATACCCGGGTGGCCGTTACGTTTAGCAGACCGCTTGCGGCTTGTGGGTGTTTGATATGATCATCACTTGCTGCCGGCGTATTGACGAGTCTTTAGAGTCCTACACAGAGGTTTTCTGGCTCAAGCGAAACGAAATAGGAGCACATATGAGATATGTGCTGGACCGAGAATAATGCGTGTATGTGATACCGTATTTCATTCTCGCGATGAATGTGTCGAATGGTTGTATGCGATATAACCTAGTTATCGAATCAAGAATTGATTCGATAAGCCGATACATTGGATACTAGCCGGTTATATACGACATGACCGTATCATTGAATCAAGTGTTGATTTAATGATTTAATGTATAATTATATATTTGATATATTACTTTGCATTAACTAGTATTGGTTCACTTTAAATGGATTTTTTCACTTGAATTGTGCAAGTTGTATATGTGATATACATTTGTGCACATGATTGTATCATGTTTGATGATACATGTTTACTTGGTTAAGTGTAAAGAATTAAACCATGGTTAAGTTTATGATTAGGGTTTTCTTTTTTCTTATTTATTTATTTTGGAAAAAGATGAGAAAAGAATGGTTGCTATTTTTGTTTGCTAGTTGAAGATTCTTGAAGTTTTGAATTAGTCCACCATCCTTGTCTTATACTTAACCCTAACCATTCTAGTTAACCATGGTCCATTCTCTACAATTAACCAAGGGTTAATACATGATAAGTATTGAATTATTTATCTAATAATTTAACACTTATCATATCTTCTTCTTCTTCTTCATCTTCTTCTTCCATGAAGAAAGCTTGCTACATCAATGGCAAGTGATGAAAAAGTGTGAGAAATCCAATTCTAAAGTGAACCCACTTCCTATTTCTTCATCCTCTACCTCTTGCCAAGTAGTATAGGGTGTTTCCTTCACAAGTTTTCATGGCTTAGTGAAGGTGGAGCTTGATCTAGTGATGCCTCGACGTAGATCATCTTCGGCACGTTGTCGACGACCTAGCCCGCCTTTTTCTCCGATGAAACCACCGTGAGAGTCATGGTTCGATTTGGACAGCGGAGAGGACTTCATCACGGAGCCGAGGAGGTGGAGGACCGGATCTACAAAGGTTGTAGCCCCTTCCCTTTAGCTATTTTTCCGTTTACATGCTTGCATCGCCTATATATCTAGTTAACGATCCGTATTAGGGTTTGTAGGCACCCGTAAAATTTGATTTGTGCATGTTTGATCACTTGTGAGACTCCATTAGAGTGCCTAGGAACCCTACAGTGTGGAATACTGAAACAGAGAAGCATAAATCGCAGGATACAACCCAAGCTTCAGTAGTTCTGACTTCTTTGCTAATAGGATATATCGGGCCCATTGCAGGTAGCCGGCTGAGTGACAGGGAATCAGACCTATATTGTACGGCTGTCCCCAAGGGCGCGACTCACCTTGGCATATACGCCGCCCTAGAATGTCCAAATCCATCGGCGGTTGTACAGGTATTGCAGTTATAGAGGGCTGAAAACATTCCTCTGAAGTCCAATTAACCACCTTCACAGCATAGTTCACTGGGGTGGGTCAGCATAGTGAATTGCCGAAATGGCCTCTGAAGGTGTTGCGCAAGAGAAGCTGTGTCGACCCATAATGATCTGGTTATACTACGTTCCCCACAAATGAAGATTCTTATGTTCCGGGTCATGGTCTCTGATCAATGCAAGAACCTCCCGGTCTATCGGCACTTCAGGAAATCCATCTTCGGAGCGAATGAATGGAAAGGAAGTGTCGAAAGACATGTCGCCTGCTTGAAAAAGGACAAAAGTCAACTGTCAATGCGATAACTTAATTTAAATTCTGACACTTGGTACCTTAGAATTTGTACCGCACTGTAATGAAGTAGAAAGGGACAAAAGGGGGCCCACAAAATCTAGATGACAATTCATCATTAGCAAAACAGCCTCATCATTTGATGAGGCTGTCATTAAGTGAGGAAATCCTCAAAAGAAATTCTCATTAAATGAGAGATCTCTCGGGTAGAGGAGTAAATCTCCCTTTTAGAGTAGTGCTCTGTGACAGAGTGACACTTGTCAAACTCTGATCATGAAGGAATAAAAATTCCTCAAGAGCCTGGCTCTGTAAAGATGATAGGAAAACCCATCAGAAAAATTGAAATCAATTTTTTATATATGAATTAAAATTCTAAGATCTTCAAGATCCATGAACAAACTCTTAAGAGTTCTTCACGATTTGAAGAGAGCAAAAGCTCTGTTAATGAAACTCTAAAAGGATTTTCTTTAGATCAAAGATCTATGAAGAGCAAAGCTCTGTTAATGGGTAAAACTCTAGATTATTAAAAGATTTAATTTTTACCTAAATTTTGACAAAGTTTTTGTCCTTAAGAAAATTCTTAAGATGGAGAGCTATGCTCGGTGAGAGAATAAAAACTCTCAGAAAATAAGGAAGAAGATGAACAGAATAATCTAAAGGACCAAAGGTCCTATTAATAGGAATTGAAATGCCTTTTCAACTTCTGAGTTGATCCAAGGGCGCAGATACCGCCACCGCTGCACTCACATGTGGGCCACGTGAGCGCAATGGTAGGGGGGCATTTGTTTCCCCCAATCAGAGCAAAAGCTCTGTTTGAAATTCAAATTTCAAAATTGAAGCTGCGCTTCAGATGCAGCGCCAAGTGCGCTGCGCCCTAGGCAGCGCACCATGTGTGCGCTAGCGCTAGGCGCATTGCGCTCTAAGCAGCGCGCCACGTGTCAAACACGGGTGCGCTAGCACAGGGTGCGCTGCGCTCCGAGCAGAGCGCCACGTGTCAAACACAGGTGCGCTAGCGCAATGTGCGCTGCGCTCTAAGCAGCACACCACATGCAAAGCACGGGTGCGCTAGCGCTGGAATTAAAAAACTCCCCACCGTTAGATCAAAAGATCTAATAATATTGATAAATCATTAATTAATCAGAATTAAATCCTGTTATGGAAAGATTTTTCAATCTTGTTAAAAACAAGAAGATTGCCTTCTGTAAAACAGAAACCCTAGGATCAAAGATCCAACGGTGGGAAACATCCCCAAATCAATAAGAGAAAGATCTCTTTAACTGATTCAACAAATCAGCTTGCCCTATAAAAAGGCCCCAAGACTTCAAGTCTTATAGAGAGAACCCCCCTCCCCCATAAACTTTGAAAAGACTCAAAGATAAAGAGCAAGCTCTTGCAAGAAGATATTTTTTCAAGGTAAGGATGAAGGATGATGAACACAGAGATGAAATCATCTCATGATTAAGAAAGAAGAACTCTTTTCTTTAAACAAATCATAGATCTACAAGACAAAAAGTCTTTCACAAAGAGATCAAAAGATCTCACCATAAAATAAAAGAAGAAGAACATAATTCTTCTCACAGATCATGGATCTATAAAGGCAAAGCCTTTTCATCAACATAAGAGATTGGAAATCTCTCCAGCAAAATAAGAACTGCTGTTATTATATCTTGAGACAAAGTCTCTTTTAATTGAACATTAATTTGTTCCCAGATCATAAAATTGACCAGATGCGCGTTGCGCTTTTGAAATGCGCCTTGTGCTCTTGAACTGCGCTTCTGTGCTCTCTGGACTGGCGCTCAGCGCCAAATGCGCCATGTATCAACCACGTATGCGCCAATTGACAACTTGCGCTTCGCGCTTCTGAAATAACGCACTGCGCTCATGGGCTGATGCTCAGCACCACGTGTCACTCACGTGTGCGCCACTAAACTGAAAGAGCAACGCGCTCATAGACTAGCGCTCAGCGCTCATAAATTGGCATCATGCGCTCATCATCTGAGTGTGACACGTGTCCCTTACATGTGCGCCACGTGGCAGAAGCGCACTGTGCTCTTTGACAGGCGCAAAGCGCCTAGCACCATGTGTTGCGCTGACAGAACGTAAATCGTTCTTTAATAAGCCCAGAGCTCTGATGAATGCTCAGCATTCAATAAAAGACAAAACATTGTCAGAATGCAAGCCAATGCTTAGCATTATTAAAAGGGCCAAGCCCAAATAAAGGCTCAACAGCCCAAAATAAAATGTTAAACATTTATTGGACTTAGCCCAAGATTGGCTATAAGTCCTCAACTCATATTAATTGAGCCCATCCGCTCATGAATATTTCAAGAGACCTTAGCCCCAAATTGGACTACAGATCTTTCAACCAACTCACACCGGTTCTAGGGTACATCTCTTTACTCCTCTGATATTTGTCGTTGTAATCCTTCAACGTCTTCAGAGAGGTGACGGGTCCCGACAACCAAACATTTTATGGACTATGGGGTCCTTTTAAAGTCACGGACTATGATGTCCTTAATCTTGACTGTGAGGACTTTAAACTCACGGACTATGATGTCCTTAACCTTGGCTGTGAGGACTTTAAACTCACAGACTATGATGTCCTTAACCTTGACTGTGAGGTCTTTAAACTCACGGACTATAATGTCCTTATCCATAACTGTGAGGTCTTTAAACTTACGGACTATGATGTCCTTAACCTTGACTGTGATGTCTTTAAACACACGGACTATAATGTACTTAACCTTGAATGTGAGGTCTTTAAACTCACGGACTATGATGTACTTAACCTTGACTGTGAGGTCTTTAAACTCACGGACTATGATGTCCTTAACCTTGACTGTGGGGTCTTTAAACTCACGGACTACGATGTCCTTAACCTTGACTGTGGGGTCTTTAAACTCACGAACTACGATGTCCTTAACATTGACTGTGGGGTCTTTAAACTCATGGACTATGATGTCCTTAACCATGCACTGTAATGTCCCTAAACTATTGGACCGTAATGTCCCTAAACTAATCGACCGCAATGTCTCTAAACTAAACAATAGAGCCCAATTGCTCTCTTGTTGGATCTAAACGATCCTATTAAGTTGATCTTAGTCCAAAAATTAGACTAACGTATCCTTAACAAATGTTTAAGTTGATCTTAGTCTCAAATGAGGCTAACGTATCCTTAAACCCAATCCCCAAACCCAAATCTAAGAAGATATGGATTTGGACTAATTCACGCCTTACGGGCGACAACATACATTAGTCTCCGTATACAATCCACGGGCAACCAAAAAAACAAAACAAACACCCACGACACGAAGTGACCATCTGGAGAGGGAAAATGTGGTTACCGCGATGCGGTGGCGTAATTAACTGCAGGGGTTTGCGCCTGCAGGGAAGAGCGTCCCCACAATCAAAAACCCCTCAAATGAGAGGAATCTAACGAAGTCTGCTACATCGGTCGCATCCGTTTAAACCTTCGATATATGGTGTCATAAATCAACTTGGCATCTTCAGAGAGGTGGACGGATAGCACCAATTAGCATCTGCCCTGAAATTCAGGCAAGACGGGCCCGTGCGGTCGCGTCTCTGTGTCTTTTAGCGGGGAACACCCCCCCATTTTGAATATACACAAAAATGCACAAGATTTTCAATGGCAAATTTTTCCCACTTGATTTCAAAATGGCAACTTCTTTTACCTTCACCCAATTCATTGGGTACCTTCAGAAAAAGTATTCTACATTCTCTCTACTTCAATCTTGGACATGTCGGTTAGCAAACTTCATGTTCGAGTTGCTTCGGATTGAAGCGGGAGCTCATATAAAGATTCGTTGACATGGTGCCACTTTGACGAGGAGACTGGAGATCGAGCAAGATCGGAGATGCCGCGAGGAGCGTGGAATGATGGCTAAAGACCGAAGGACACGGAACGATCGGTATAGCCTTTCTAGCCACTTCGTAGTTAGCTAGTTTAGTGATAATGGCACGATCCAGGTGAAAGTCTATGTTAGCGCCAGTTATAAAAGTTTTTGTTCCGCATTTGGCCTCGGATTGACGGCCGGGGCTCTGCCGTAGACTTACATGGTATCAAAGCCTTGCCATTAACCTTTACTAGTTGGTTTAAACAATGTTAAAGTATCGAAACCGAAACAAACCCGATACACTGCACCAAGAATTCTAGTTTCTGCCCTTTTCAAAAGTGTCTTCTAAAATTATTTAAACAAGTGCAGAAGACTACTGACATGACCACTAGCCTATACCCCAAAAACAAACCCAGTCCCTCGGATTTTGGCCGAGCACATGCTCATGAAATCCGGCGTCGCCGGCTCTTTAGTGGATTCTTGGTTTGGATTTTGGGGTGTAGTCTGGTCTCTAGAAAGTTGGTTCAGTGATATTGTTTGTTTAGCCCAGTTTGGATATGGTTTTATCAGGTTGTTTGGTGCTATTTGGGTGTTATTTCAAAGTCGATATTTCTAACATCGTTTAAAATTTTGCAGTGCTTACATTATATCTGCGACCGTGAATGTCATTCGAGCGGTAGATCTTGTCTAATTGCTATAGTCCTTTTAGATTGGTTTGCGAACGTGACATTCACGTTGATGTTCTGTGTTGTGCTGTGATGTTGCAGATTTGTCGTGGTGGATAGATTGCGTGGAATGTTAGTGCAGTTTGGATTTATTTGTACATTTGATATCGCGGGACGAGCGTCCGACATGTGGACTGCCGCCACTGCCTGTTTGTATATTATTCTTTTGGGGCACGACCGGGTTGAGGTCGATGTACCCGTTATACATATTTTCTTTTCTGTATGAGGATTACCCTGCGACGGAGTGCAAGGATAGCCGGGTTCTGGAAGGCAACGGGTCCGCATCTCATGGCTTTGAGAGGGAGGGGGCCTCACCCTAGGATTGGCGGGCTATTCACCGCACTCGTAGGGGGTACAGGTTGACCCAAGGTGGAGTGCCCAAGTTACCGGATTCCGTGAAGTGGTGGGTGGTCCATTCTCTTTGCTGAAGGGGGCTGCCTCTCTTCTGGTTTTGGCGGGTAACTTGCCGCGCTCGTAGGGGTCTAGGTTTTCATTGCACAGGCTATCCATACGACCAGGGGAACGTCGGGTTTCAGTTGCGGCTCTAAGGAAACCCGGGGCTCCTAGATTATCTGTATTGTTCTGTGATGCTTATTACTTTTCTGTAATGTTGCATTTATCACACCTAGAGCGATTATTGTATATTGGTATATATACTAATAGATGTATATGTTTTACACCCGCGCTGGTCCAGTCCCCGTTCTGTCGTTAGTTAAGTAACCTAACGGGTGATGACGGGACCCAGTGACTAATGCGAATGGCATATACGTACATTTTATTTTTATTTTTTTCTGGTGTGATTAATTGATGGGACTGCATGGATTCTGATCAATGCAAGGAAAACAAACTTGTTGGATGTTGTTAGAACAAATTTTCAAAAAGCTGTTATTGCAAGGACGTTTTCTTTTGTTTTGCACAGTGGTATTCGGTTATGAATATCTAGCACCTCATTCGACGCGGCAAGGGTCGAGATCACTTCACCTGGAGTGACCCCTTGGCCAGAAGTTTGCTTTAGGGTAATAACTTCACTACTGTCCATTACTTTTTGCTTTGCATTGCGGTATTCAGTTGGAATATCCTGCACCTCATTCTACAGGGAAAGAGCCTAGATCCCTTCACTGGGAGTGACCACTTTTGCTGTCACGCCCCGCTTCCCAGAGTACGCAAGATTGGGCACGTGACATAGCCAACCATGCTACCTGTGGGTAGGAAGTATCCATCCACAGTCACATTACGGCTGTAGAGATATCAAGAACAAGATAAATAAACTATCTAACACATGTCCAAATCCATAATAATAAGAGTCAATGAAAAATAAGTGCGGAAGCAAATGATCCAATACAATAATAGAAAGGTACGTCCCATAATGCGGGATCGCACCTGGAAATAAAATGCAATAAATGAACTAACCACTACAGAACTCACAAATCAGCCTGCTGGCTGAGGTACTCCTGCTCGGTCGGCGACAGTGGTAAGGAATCTGGGCCATGCAAAACCCAGACGTCAGCGCGTCATGTCAACCAATAATATAATATGAACATGGTAATAAGCAATGCAGGGATAAACATGAATAAAGCAATAATATGAAACAACAGTGCAGGGTAATGTGCAGTGGGTAACTAAACTGTTCTATCAGGTTTTCTATTCTAAAGTCTTTGAAATCAATTGATGACTCGTCGATGTAACTCAATAGTATCCCGTGCATGCCCGGGACCACGGTCAAGACCCTGGGGGCTGAATCCGAGACGCGCCGCTAGGCAGTAATAGGTAGCAGGATGGACGAGTGATGTCAGCATCATCACTCCCGGACTGGCCAAGCCCGTAAGACTGATCAGAATAGGTATCGAACTGTTGAGTTACAAGTCGGTTTCACCTTTGATTTCCCCATACCCCCAAGTTATGTATGTCAGGTCAGGTATTCAGTAATCAAGAACTAATACCAACACATGATCAGGTAAAAGCAGGTTTGTCTGGATAGACAACAGGAATGGTCCATGAGGACCCCAAGTCAGGTTTGTTGGCATTAGGCATAAGATCAGGTAACAGGTCGGGTCATGGTACAACAGGTTGAGTTGGTAGTAAAGGGTACCATGTCCGGTGCATCGGTAGGTGTAAATGTCATGTGTATCAAGGTCAGGTCAAAATGTGACGCAATCGAGGGTGTGCTCACAACAGGTATATAATCGAATAAGGAATCACAGCAGGAAATAAAGTAAACAATAATAACAGTTCATTTAATCACGATGGTGCATTACTATAGTGCAATTGTGTTATCATATTAACAGGTTCGAGCACCCTTGGGGTGCAATAATCACAAGGTAGTGCAATAGCAATGACAGAAAGTACAAGAGCTACATGGGTATGACTATCGTCCTTTCAATAGTAAAAGAATGATTAACTGGTAATATTGTTATAATAATATTAATATGGATAGCATATTCAAAGCGATTATTAACTATAAAAGTGGTATTGATTAACCACGCACAAGAAGGTTCCGTTCAGAAATTCAGCGTCACCCTAATTTGTAAAATAACTTAAAAATAACAAATGTTCTCCAAAAGAGACGTATATTATACCAAAACAAAGATAATTCAATAATGTTTTCAGTTTTATAAGTATAACCATCTCAGGTTATTCCTACAAAAAGTTATGAATATTCGAAGTTGAAAGTTTGCTGCTGGAATTTCCCTGGGGAGCAGTTTAAAGGCATTTTCATTTGCATTTTACGTTATATAAATAATTTATTTTGCAAGTAAATATTTCATAGAGTTATAGTATTCTGAATTAGCTTCGTAACGAACTAAAGAACGTATACTAATGATTTTTCTATGATTTATAATGAATTTTATAAGATAAGGTGTACAGTAAATTTCAGATTTGTCATATCCGATTTTTCAACGACGTTTCATGTGTAAACTATAAGATTTTCAAATGTATAACATTATAAAATGAAGATTATAAAAGTATATAGCATGTATCAAGATTAACTTGCCTCGATGGGTCGCGAATCGGGAAAACGGAACGTTAACCGTCGGCGGGGAAAACTCGCAACGGGCGCACGGTTCACGGAATGAACCCAAACGACGAACAAAGGAACCACACGGGTCGGGGTACCTCACTGGAACGTCGAGAAGCGTCACCGGCACGACGGAATTCCGGCAACAAAAGAACAGTTAAAAAAAATGAAAAACGGAACATGAAGCAAGAAGAGAAAGAATGATAAACAGAAGTACGAGAGAATATATGAGGGAGAGGGAGAGAGAGAAAAAAATGGAGAGAGAGAGAGAAAGTGGGGCCCACAGGGTTAAAGGGGAGGTTGCAATTGGCTGAGAGAATAAATTAAGAAGGATATAAAGATTGTAAAAATATTATATGGTTAACTTAAAGATTTAAAAGATAGGTAATGAATAGTAAGATATCAGGTTAGCTAGAAAAAATATATGCGATGGTTTTAATAATATTAAAATTTGGGATTTTGGCGCCAAATAAAACATTTCCAAATTGCGCCCGGGTTGGGTCTAAAAATTCGATATTCAAATAATAGGATTTTAAGCGGGTTCCAAATTTTAAAATGAAATGTTTTATGATTAAAAAGCATACTCCCAAAACGGACACACGCACGTGCACGTAGCCATCCAAACTCACCCGTTTCACTGAACGGGACGAGAATACAATGCACGGACGCTACCACGAGGCTAAGGGTGTCAAGTAGGCCAAGAAGAATATTTTCAATTTTATTTTAGGTGCTAAAATTTGTTATATGCAGAAAGACTTAGCCGGTTAAAATTTTGCAATAAGAACCAAACAAGCTAGATAAATGAAATGAGCAATGCCAAACACTCAACCAGTAACAGAAATAGTATTATTGGGCTCGGGTGTTACATCATACCCAACTACAAAAAGAATTTCGTCCTCGAAATTCCAAGAATTCAAGATAGATAACTACAGGAAAAGGTGAGGAAACTTCTGCTGGATCTCGTCTTCTCGCTCCCAAGTGGATTCTCCATGCGATCGATTACCCCAAGAGACTAGCACAAGGGGGATAACCTTGTTCTTAAGAACCTTTTCCCTTCGATCCCCGATTTCAATCGGTCGCTCCTCAAAAGTCAAGTCTTCTCGTACTATTAGCTCCGAATGATCCAAAACGTGTGTTTCATCTCGAATATACTTACGGAGTTGAGATACGTGAAACATATCGTGCACATTTGCCAAGGACTGCGGTAACGCCAAACGATATGCTACCTCACCAACACGCTCCACGATCTCAAGGGTCCAACGAATCGAGGACTAAGCTTTCCTCGACTTCCAAAACGAATCACCCCTCTAGTCGGTGATATCTTCAAGAACACCAAATCACCCACGGTGAATTCTAGAGGTCTTCTCGACGTGTCAGCCCAACTCTTCTGTCTGTCTTGTGCTGCCTTCATATGATTTCTGATAGTGTTAACCTTCTCAACTGTCTGCATCACCAAATCTGGTCCCAACAATTTTCGTTCACCGACATCATCCCAACAAATAGGTGAACGACATTTACGACCATACAAAGCTTCAAACGGAGCCATCTGGATAGTTGCCTGAAAACTGTTGTTGTAAGAAAACTCCACCAAGTGTAGATGATCCTCCCACGAACCCTTGAAGTCCAACATGCATGCTCTCAACATATCACCAAGAGTTTGGATCGTTCTCTCCGACTGACCATCAGTTTGAGGATGATAAGCTGTGCTAAACTTCAATCGAGTCCCCAAACTTTCCTATAAACTCCTCCAGAAGTGTGATAAGAACCGAGTGTCCCGATCGGACACGATGCTCACCGGTACGCCATACAATCTTACAATCTCCTACATGTACCGCTCTGCCAAAGTCTCCGTTGATTGACCAACCCGGAAAGGAATAAAGTGAGTTGCTTTGGTCAATCGATCGACAATCACCCATACTGCATTGTTGCCCTTTGGACTTCGCGGTAAAGCCTTCACGAAATCCATGGTTATATGTTCCCACTTCCACTGAGGAATCGGAAGTGGTTGCAACAAACCAGCAACCCTTTGGTGTTCAGCCTTGACTTGCTGACATACCAAGCACTTAGCCACGAAGCGAGCAATCTCCCGTTTCATGCCTTCCCACCAGAAATACTGTCGAATATCTCGGTACATCTTTGTACCTCCTGGATGTATAGAATAAGCTGAACTGTGTGCCTCCTTCATAAGCTCTTCATGAACATCCCCCTTTGGCACACACAAACGGCTACCATACCTCAACGAACCATCTTCGTAGACCAGTAAATCTGTTCATAGTCCAGCCTCAACCTGCTCTCGAAACTTCTGCAGTCTAGGATCCTGCGATTGTGCCGCTTTAATCTTCTCAACCAAGGACAACTGTACTTGCAACTGCATCAACTGTCCCGTAGAATGTGGTAGCACAACTTCCAAGTCAAATCTTCGAAAATCTGCAATGATCTCCCTCTGTGTAGTTAACACCTGAATTGCTGGTAACCGACTAAGCGCATCCGGCACAACATTAACCTTCTCCGGATGGTACTTAAGATCAAGATCGTAGTCAGCCATCAACTCCAACCATCTACGCTGCCTCATGTTAAGCTCCTTCTGTGTAAACACATACTTCAAGCTCTTATGATCTGTAAAAACTTCGACTCTTTCCCCCAAAAGGTAGTGTCTCCAAATCTTCAAAGCGAAAATCACAGCCGCAAGCTCCAAGTCATGAGTTGGATAATTCTTCTCATGGTTCTTCAACTGTTTCGATGCGTATGCTACAACCTTTCCATGCTGCATCAAAACACATCCCAATCCTTTCCCAGATGCGTCGCTATGAATCACTAGTCCTCCGGAATTGTCTGGTACGGTCAGGATAGGGGCGGTTATCAACTTCTGCTTCAACATCTCAAAAGCCAACGCACACTTATCCGTCCATACAAAAGGTACCTCCTTGCGCGTAAGCTTGGTCAACGGTTCTGCCAAACGAGCGAAGTTCTCCACAAATCTCCTGTAGTATCCGGCTAATCCAAGGAAACTTCTTATCTCAGCTACATTCCTTGGAATAGGCCAATCTCGAACTGCTGCAATCTTTTCGGGATCGACGGCGATTCCATCGCCCGACACAACATGCCCCAGAAACTTTATTTCTTCCAGCCAAAATTCGCACTTACTCATCTTCGCATACAATTTCTCCTGTCTCAATGTCTGCAGTGCGATCTTCAAATGCTCAGCATGCTCTTCCAAACTCTTCGAGTAAACCAGAATATCGTCAATGAATACCACAATAAACTGATCCAAGAATGGTGAAAAGATTCGGTTCATCAAGTCCATGAATACTGCCGGCGCATTCGTTACTCCGAAGGGCATCACTAGATACTCGTAATGTCCATACCGAGTTCAAAATGCCGTCTTGCAAATATCCTCTGCTTTCACTCGGACCTGATGATATCCGGATCGCAAATCCAGTTTCGAGAATACCCTCGCGCCACTAAGCTGCTCAAAAAGTTCTCCAATGCGAGGGATCGGGTACTTGTTCTTAATAGTTACCCGGTTTAATTCTCGATAATCGATGCACATCCTCCTCGTGCCATCCTTGTTCTTTACTAGAAGAACTGGAGCTCCCCAAGGCGAGTTGCTGCTTCGAATCCAACCCTTCTCAAGTAATTCAGTAACTTGTTTCTTAACTTCTTCCAATTCTACTGGTGCCATTGGATAATACGCTTTAGATACTGGCGCTGCACCAGGAATAAGGTCAATTGCGAACTCCACGTCTCGCTTCGGCGGCAAGCCCGATATATCTTCAAACACATCCATAAAATCGTGAACAACCGCCGGCTCTTCACTATTATCAACTTCCATTGCTGCAAGAACATTGTTAGTCGGCCTAGCCCTAAACTCGACTGGCCCGATAGAACTGCTTCCTTAACGCAACTGCTGTCTGCTGCAAACTCCCTTTCATCCCCGATAAACTCTGCCGCTCTTGGCTGCTGCAAGTATTTATGAGAAAGTGGTCAAACCCAGAGAGACATTCTGCCTCTGGATGTCCACGTCCAGCCTGCGCATGAACCTCCGTGCCCTGTCTGCATCGTTGGCAACTAAAGGTCCAGCGAAACTACCGAGTCTCGTCCATTCTGTTACATGCACATCTACGGGTGCTCCCTTCTGCTTTAGTCCGATGAACTTCTCTTCCATTTCCTCCCATGCAGTCCGCGGGAAGAACTTCTCCAGGAAACTCTTAGAAAAATCCGCCCATTTGATCGGCTTGAGCAAGCGGATCTCCTCAACAAGCCACCATTCTCGGGCGTAGTCCACTAGCTGAATGTGTACCACAACAACTTTTTATCATCTGGAATCTGTGCCGCAAAAAGCAAGTTCTCTGTGTCAACTAGCCACTGCTCTACTGGCAATGGCTCCTTTAAACCAGTAAATGTAGACGGACCCAACCGCCTGAAATCTGCTACGGTCCCTACTCGGTCAACTGGTCTAGCTCCAATATTGTTCACAGACTACTGAACGATCTGCAAACCTTCCCGAAACGAGTCCGCTTGCTGCTGGATCAGCTCGGTCTGTTTCTTTGATTCTCCAGCATTCCTCTTATCACTCCAAGCATGGCGGCTTCATCCACACGCCTCTGGTACGTCTTCACATTCTTACTTGCCATAATCCTGAACTCAAAACACCCAACATTAGCATGATGATAGATTCTTAATATAGATCAAGGCTAGAACTCCAAGATACTTAAATAGAGTACCGCATTGTAACTATGCCGCGGTATCATAGCCACAATTACTTAACTCCACCCAAGTCGCCTAAGTCCTAGGGATAACAAGAAATATATTTTCGAGTCGACATGCAAAGTAAGTTTGCACGTCGTAAAAGATATAATCAGGAAGAATGTGATTCAAGAATGGTAAAACGGCCAAGGTGGCAGGACATGTTTCCTAAACACGGGTATTCTGATTCGTGTATTGGGTACAATACCCAACTATAAAAGAATTAACCCGACTAACCTATGTCTCTGATACCAAAAGAACCATGTCACGCCCCGCTTCCCAGAGTACGCAAGATTGGGCACGTGACATAGCCAACCATGCTACCTGTGGGTAGGAAGTATCCATCCACAGTCACATTACGGCTGTAGAGATATCAAGAACAAGATAAATAAACTATCTAACACATGTCCAAATCCATAATAATTGTTGGAGATAGTGCCCTCAGAGTCAATTATTAGGTCACAGGTACGTGATTGTAATGATTGAGGGAGGACCTATCCCGGTAGGACAGTCTTACTCGAGATGATAGTATGCTATCTGGTTTACCTTTATCATCGTGTACTGTTTTAGGTGACCTGACACGTCGCTATTACACGTTGATAGAGCCCCTAGGATTCTTGCTTGACCACCAGCAGTATGAGGGCGATCATATAAGTGGGAGCTGGGGGTCTACAAGCATATCCTTAAAAGGTCCCTAGTCGTGGGAGTTTCGAGACCGGGCATCGATACTCCATTAGTAGACTAGTGTATACAGTCGAGACCCCGACGAGGGGCGGTGGCCGGTCTCACAAGCCACTGGTGTCAGTTGGATCACCTAAGATGTATACAGGTGCTCATTGGGTTATGAGTACACCGGACAGGACTCGCCGGGAACATGCTAGTTGGTCATATACCAGACGTCAGATGGCAGTTCCCTGGTGACATGTGTGCAGGTTAGTTCATCGACCTGGGGATCGTCATTTGTCTCGTGTGAGTTCCCACTGTACTTTGATTACTACCCTACCACGGCTCAAAGGAGTCGTGCAAACAGGTTTTAGTTGGGTACAGTCCCGAGCCACATGGAGGCAGTGAGCGTATCTTCAGGGGTTCGTCTCTCCCGGTATTGGGGGTGAGGTCGTGCTGTGTCTAGGAGAGCCATTACACAAAGTCCTTGGCCAAGGCAAGGAGATTTACTGGTAGGTATTCCAGTAGTATCTCAGGGTGTTCTGGGCTACACTCCGACACGACTTGTACCGCTTTTGGGGGTCTGACTTTTACCAACCCCCTAGGCCCGCCATGCGATACTCATAGACGAACGGACCGGACTGCACGGATATTGTCACTGACAGGCTCAGTAGGGTGTCAGGATGAGTTTACTCATCGACGTCCCTTTTGGTCAATAGCTGGTGGCCCATCACGTATTGGCATATACCTCTGACGTGCTAGTGGTTAAATCCACAGCCATAGTATTGACGAGTCTTTAGAGTCCACCACATTTTCAGTTACTCAGCTTTCGGACGAAAGGTTGTAGAGGCCGTATGGAGATATGGCAAGGTCCGATCAGATACGTGCGGTATTGCACGGATCAGGATCGGACAGTTTGTACTATAGGCCGTATGGTTATATGGCAGGGTTTGATCAGATACGTGCGGTATTGCACGGATCAGGATCGAACAGATATTACTAGCCGGTTTTGGTATAAGCCGGACCTAGTATAGTACAGTGTAGACTTTGTCTCATTGCATTTGTATTTCGGTCGAAATACAGATGCGGGTGTGTATGCACAGTATCGGGGTTTTCCTGTGATTTATTACGGAACCAGTTTTCTGGAGTTGCCAGTTTGCTTTCCGTTTCGGCCAATTTCCTTTGTTCCGTTCATTGGCCGAAGTTTGGTGGAGGAGGGCTTATTTGCATTGTTGCAAATAGGCATTTGTGGAAGGGGGTCTTTGCTTTTTGTAGCATCATGATAGTCTTCATGATGGTGCACCTTCCATTGACTTGCTTGACCTTGACTTCTAGCTATCATGATGGCTTGACTTTGTTTAGTGATGGTTGTGGTTTGAGTGTGGTTTTGGTGTTGTGATCATATTCTTTCATAATTGTTTTTTGATGCCTTGCATTATTGTTCAAGCCTCTCACTCTCTCATGGTGATCCATCTCATTCTCTCCCTCACTCACTAGAGCATGGCCGGCCTCCCTCTTGAAGGGGCTGTCCAAATATTTTGAGGTGAGATTTTGCTTCATTTCATGTTGCAAAAATCCCACAAGTTCCATCTAAAAAGCTCCAAGTTCAATCCCTCCTCAAATGGCAATTCCACAACCCCAAAAGTGAGACACAAGCTCTACCAAACATTCTACAGCAAATCTTGGGCACGTCGAGTAGCCGGCTTCGTGCCCGAGTTGCCTCGGCATTGAGGTGGGAGCCCGTAAAAGAAGTAGGCGATGTGGTGCACTTCCGGCGACGAGGAGGAGACGGGACATTCCGCAGGAGATCGGGACCATGACGAGAAGACCGGAGGACTTGGATCGTCGGTATATCTCTAACCCATCTTGTTAAGTAGCTTAGACTAGTTAATGGTTCGATCCGGGTTATAGTGCGCGGTGGTGCCGGTTTGCTAAGTCCGCAAAAATTTAAGTTATTCACCGCTTCCGCATTCCGGCGTCGGATTGACGGCCGGGGCGCCGCCGTGCACTTACAGTGGTATCAGAGCCTCGCCATTAACTTCGTCTAGCTTCGTTTGATGTGTTTTTTAGTTCCGATCGACCAAAATTCCGAAAACCCAATTTATGTTCACATCAGTTTTCTGTTAAGATTTTTTGGTGTCCAAAAATTTTTCAGGTGACAGAAAAGTGATCTACCAAAAGATATAAGAATTCTGCAAAAATACGATATAGTGATTCATCTACAGGAGCGCGGAAGCGCCGCGAAAACCCACTTCCCGCCGCCCTTCCGCCGCACTGTAGCTTCATCATGTTATCATATTTTTCCAGTTTCTTTCTGGGTTAATTTCTGGGGTTTTGGAATATTAAAATTGGGCCAATTATTTCTGTGAGTGCTGCAGTATTGGTTTGGGGCCCACTTGTTAATTTTTGGTCAATCGGAAAATTTTAAACACATTTTTCACAGTATTTACATTATATCTGCGACCGTGAATGTCACTCGATCGGTAAATCCGGTCTAACTGCTATAGCCCGGTTAGACGGATTTGCGAACGTGACTTTCACGTTGATGTTCTATGTATTTGTTGTGATGTTGCGGATCGGTCGTGGGGGATAGCCTGGATGCAATGCTAGTACAGTTTTGTTGTATTATGTACATTTGATATTGCGGGGCGAGCGTCCGACATGTGGACTGCCGTCACTGCCTGTTTGTATTATTATTTTGGGGCACGACCTGGTTGCGGTCGATGTACCCGGTGTATGTATATTTTACTTTCTGTACTAGGATTGCCCCGCGGAGGGATGCACGGATAGCCGGGTTCTGGAGGGCAACAAGCCCGCATCTCATGGCATTGAGACGGAGGGGGCTTCACTCTGGGATTGGCGGGCTATTCGCCGCACTCGTAGGGGGTACAGGCTGACCCAGGAGGGGTGCCCAAGTTGCCGGATTCCGTGGAGTGCTGGGTGGTCCATTCACGGAGCTGAAGGGGGCTGCCTCGCTTCAGGTTTTGGCGGGTGACTTGCCGCGCCCGTAGGGGTCTAGGATTTCATTGCGCAGGCTATCCACACGACCAGGGGAACGTCAGGTTTCAGTAGTGGCTCTGTGAAACCCGGGGATCCCAGATATCTGTATTGTTTCTGTGATGCTGTACATTTCTGTGATGTTGCATTTCTTTCACGCCTTGAGCGAAATATAATATATTGGTATATATATTAGTAGATGTTGTATATGTTTTTCATCCGCGCTAGTCCAGTCCCCGCTCTGTCGTTAGTAAGCTAACCTAACGAGTGATGACGGGACCCAGTGGCGAATGCGGATGGCATATACGTACGTCAGTATATTTTCGTTCTTTGTGGTGTGATTAATTGATGGGACTGCATTGATTCGGATCAATGCAAGTTAAAAACAAACCTAATCTGATGTTTTTGGAACACTTTTTCAAAAAGCTGTTATTGCAAGGACGTTTACTTTGGTTTTGCATCGTGGTATTCATTGGAATATCCTGCTCCTCAGTCGACGAGGCAAGGGCCGAGATCCCTTCACCGGGAGTGACCCCTTGGACAAAAAGTTTGCGTCAGGGCAATGACTTCACTATAGCCGATTACTTTTGCTTTGCACCGTGGTATTCATTTGGAATATCCTGCACCCCATTCTACGGGGAAAGAGCCGAGATCCCTTCACCGGGAGTGACCTCTTTAGCAACGGTTTTCGTCACTATATTTTCAAAAAGCTATCCGTTCCTTCAACGATATCAAGTTCATTACGTTAAAGGTTTTCGCCAGAAACCATTCGTAGCCCTCCGTCGTTTCAGACGGGTAGCACGTAGTATTCATGCTATGTTTGTTGACCTTCGTCAAGGCATAGTGTATGGTAGCTGCTTGTTACCTTTCTGCTGCATAGATAGATGCGTTGGTTTGGGACAGTCGTATAGCCTTGTTGACCTTCGTCAAGGGCTTGTACGGGTGGATTCAGATTAACCCTGGATAATGACGGGTAGAACTTGACATGTGACTTATGATTTGTTGACCTTCGTCAAGGTCATAAGAGCATGGGGCAGAAATCACATCGGGAGTTTCAAAAGTACTGAAACTTGCCAGATATGCGCATACCTTCTGGAGTGTGATAGCGTGAGCGGATTCCGTCACGTTATCATGCAATGATAGTTGGATCCCGATTTCCACTGATGAGTTGGTTTACTCCTCGGGTGACCCCGACTAATTCTTCTTTCAGGTTTGGAGGAGAATTTGAGGTACAATGGGAGATTTCCAGATTAGATAAATTGGTAACCATTCTGATCTAGGTTAGAGTGCACGCTGAGTGTTTCTTTTCTCTCTCTCTTTGGCAGCGACCATTGACCCGACCCTAAGACTTTGACTCAGTGACCAAGTTGACCGAACCTTCTTAAACACCGGCTTTTGGATTGTCAGAGTTGCAGACCTCATTGCCACTCCTACTTTTACCCTTTTCTCCAGGACACCCCGTATTACTACGAACGTCCACTTCCATTGGACAAAACCAACGTATGGTTAGATACGAACTCGAAAGAATTATTCGAGGATGGTTTCCGGTTCTGGAGAAAACGGATAGGATTATTCAGTTGTCTTTTCCTTTTACCCTCTCTCAGGTTACGAGTACTCCTTGGTTTAGGGGTAGTACACCTATTTCGCAAATTGGATTGTCTTCTTCCAAACCTTAGGCTGGTGCCGACCGGTAGGGAATGAAGAAAATCAATTAGCATAACGATGGTGTGCAGAAGGTATTAAGTTCAGACAAAGCAAGGGATTAGTAAGAGGGCAAAGTAAATTGCAACAGATATTCACGACCAAACCAGGTATTTCTTCGCCAATCCTAAAATCACCTTTGAATTTCTCCAGGACACTCCGTATCACTACGAAGATCCACAGTTTATTGGATATTCCATCGTATGGTTATATACGAACTCGAAAGGAACTTGTTCCAGTTCGGGGATGGATTCTGGTTCAGGAGAAATAGGAATAAGGTTTATTCGGTTGTCTTTTATCTTCACCCTCTCTCATTGCGAGTGTTCCTAGGATTGGGACAGTACACCCATTATGCTTATTGGATAGTCTTCTTCCAAACCATAGGCTGGTGCCGAACGGTAGGGAAGGAAGAAAACCATTTGGCCTAAAAGGGTGTGCAGAAGGTAAAGACTAAAGACATATGAAGGGATTTGGAGAGGTGGCAAAGAATTATACGGTTACAATCGTGAATCTGGAAGAGGCATTACTAGGAATACCAGAATACCCCATCGGAACATTTCAATGTTTCAGTTTCACTGTATAATGTTAAAGGAAAACTGATTTCCCGATTGGATACTTACTCCAGGGTATGTATTTACCAGGTACGATTCTCACATCTGTATGGTTTTACAGATGATGAGTGGGAGTAAGTTATTGGGAATTGGGTGATTATCCTCATTATATCGGGATTCGTTGTAATCAGTGATATTTGAGAAAATCACCTGGGCTGTTTGCCGGTCGGCAAATATTTGGTTTTGAATATCCGCTGTTATGCACCAATTTCAAATTGTTATATCTGTACGTCTATTTGAATAGAGTGAGATATACCTTTCTGAAATTATATCTACGACATTTACCTATATCAGTGGATGGTTAGGTAAGGAGCATTAAACAGCGGTGTAATTCTTCTTGACCATAAGTACAGTTTTCAACCTACGACACACAGTGAATGAGTTATCAGACTCAAGGGACTTATACAGAGCATTGTATGTTGTCCAGGGTCCATCAGGACAGAGGGGTTGGTCATCGTACTATATTCGGTTTACTTATGACTTCTCTAGTTTTTAGACAGGTGTTTCGTGAAAACACAGGGTCCGAATTTGGAGAAGTTATAGGTATTTGAATAGAGTAGAGAACCAGGTATAGCAAGTATCGGGATTCTTCAAAGAGATCGAAGATGTAGATACTTGTGTATGGTATTCAGTTGATAGTAGTGATTAAGAGAAATTGCTTCTCTTTCAGGTTACTCATAATTGGAAGCATTCCTAAGTTGAGTAACGCTGATCGGCCTCCTTCCATTTAGTTGACATGCACTAGAGACAGTTGCATGATTTGAATCTGGTTCAATTAAATCAGTGCCTCTGGTCCTATATGGGATATAGAACAGTTCATATCTTAACGATGTTAAGGTACGGGGAGTTGTCCGGCTTATGCTTAAAACCAGACACTGGACAACTCAAGGCACGTTTCTGTAATGGCTGTTTGTCGGTTGACCCAGGCTATGACGCGGGTTGATTTTCTACCATCTGGATGAACAATAGCAATATTGTTCTAGACTCGCCACAGTTTTAATAAAAATGGATTTTTTCAGAAAACAGTAGTGGGAGTATGGTAGAACTGGAAGTGATTCCAGAACCGCAAACGATTACTGAAGATTTGATAAGGAACCTAAAGATTCAATCTGGATTGACATTCCATTGGCCACTCCGCAGATAAGGTAGGTAACTTCAGGCACCCGAGAGGTACTCCGGTAGCCTCAAGGACGGTGACAGGGAAGTTCTTGTTTACCCACAATTGCCATTGCTGTTGTTCCAGGTTACGAGACCCGGCGGGAGGATGAGTATAGCGTCGTTCTAAACCAGTTTTAGAAGTGTACGTCTATATGACTCTGCCAGAGGGTTGTCGTAGTCAGTGGGAGCAGCGGAAGCATTGGTGGACAGGTTGCTTATGTCTATTTATAGACTAGAGCAGATGTAGCGGAGATAGATCATCTATTTCTGACGTGACAGTCATGGGTTTGACTTCGTCAGAATAGGGGATGGATCTGTTGAGAAGGTAGTAGGGTGTGATATCCTGGTATTTGGATGATATACACAGAGTAGGAAAAGAAACTCCTACACTACGATCGGTTATACTTTGGTCGTCACACAGTTGTTTCTCCACAAAAGAAATGGATTTTATATCAGACATACTGGTTACTAGATCTATGGTTTTAGATCTAGATTTGGGTGGTTTCCCAATCAGGGTACTTGACAGCATTCTAAGAGTATTTAGGATGGACTCCTGGCACGGTAGTGTACCTGCAGGTAATGGAGTCACCCTCTCCAAAGGTGTCTTACAGACTAAAGGGGAGAGGGATGTGCATGATTGGCAGATCACTTGCTCAGGCAATTGAGTCAATCATGAGATGTCAAGTACCACACCAGATGTTGTTCTTGCACTAGATGCAATAAGTTGACATTAATCCAATCCTGGAGAAACAGTCGGAAGCAGTTTTAGAACATAAGTGGATGTTCTAGGGATATGATAACGACAGCCTCATTCGGGAAACAGTTATCATTCCAGGCTTCCAAGGTGACATGGACGACAAGGAGGTTGTCAGAGCTATAGTTTTCCTTCTGATGAGGGGCAGTATTTTGGATAGGTGGTCCAAGGCAATACTGAGGGTGGCATGGCGCAGGATACTGATTAAGTTCAGTTGACGATACAGTCTAAGAAGTTTGGATTTGGAGCTCATTTATGAGCTATGTCCCATCAGACATCCAGACACATTCTAAGACAGGTATTGCTCATTTCGGGAGATGGCTTTCTCCGCGAACTTGAGATATAGAGAGACATAGAAAGAAACAACTAAGCGGATCCACTCACTGAGGCTATTCCTCGAACGCAATAGTTTCGCAAACAGGCTTTGTGAGACTGACTAGTAGAGGAGTTGGGTGTTCGGTATCACACGGGCTGTGAGTATGCGACATCGCAATAATTAGCCTTGAGTGCAAGTGGGAGATTGTTGGAGATAGTGCCCTCAGAGTCAATTATTAGGTCACAGGTACGTGATTGTAATGATTGAGGGAGAACCTATCCCGGTAGGACAGTCTTACTCGAGATGATAGTATGCTATCTGGTTTACCTTTATCATCGTGTACTGTTTTAGGTGACCTGACACGTCGCTATTACACGTTGATAGAGCCCCTAGGATTCTTGCTTGACCACCAGCAGTATGAGGGCGATCATATAAGTGGGAGCTGGGGGTCTACAAGCATATCCTTAAAAGGTCCCTAGTCGTGGGAGTTTCGAGACCGGGCATCGATACTCCATTAGTAGACTAGTGTATACAGTCGAGACCCCGACGAGGGGCGGTGGCCGGTCTCACAAGCCACTGGTGTCAGTTGGATCACCTAAGATGTATACAGGTGCTCATTGGGTTATGAGTACACCGGACAGGACTTGCCGGGAACATGCTAGTTGGTCTTATACCAGACGTCAGATGGCAGTTCCCTGGTGACATGTGTGCAGGTTAGTTCATCGACCTGGGGATCGTCATTTGTCTCGTGTGAGTTCCCACTGTACTTTGATTACTACCCTACCACGGCTCAAACGAGTCATGCAAACAGGTTTTAGTTGGGTACAGTCCCGAGCCACATGGAGGCAGTGAGCGTATCTTTAGGGGTTCGTCTCTCCCGGTATTGGGGGTGAGGTCGTGCTGTGTCTAGGAGAGCCATTACACAAAGTCCTTGGCCAAGGCAAGGACATTTACTGGTAGGTATTCCAGTAGTATCTCAGGGTGTTCTGGGCTACACTCCGACACGACTTGTACCGCTTTTGGGGGTCTGACTTTTACCAACCCCCTAGGCCCGCCATGCGATACTCATAGACGAACGGACCGGACTGCACGGATATTGTCACTGACAGGCTCAGTAGGGTGTCAGGATGAGTTTACTCATCGACGTCCCTTTTGGTCAATAGCTGGTGGCCCGTCACGTATTGGCATATACCTCTGACGTGCTAGTGGTTAAATCCACAGCCATAGTATTGACGAGTCTTTAGAGTCCACCACATTTTCAGTTACTCAGCTTTCGGGCGAAAGGTTGTAGAGGCCGTATGGAGATATGGCAAGGTCCGATCAGATACGTGCGGTATTGCACGGATCAGGATCGGACAGTTTGTACTATAGGCCATATGGTTATATGGCAGGGTTTGATCAGATACGTGCGGTATTGCACGGATCAGGATCGAACAGATATTACTAGCCGGTTTTGGTATAAGCCGGACCTAGTATAGTACAGTGTAGACTTTGTCTCATTGCATTTGTATTTCGGTCGAAATACAGATGCGGGTGTGTATGCACAGTATCGGGGTTTTCCTGTGATTTATTACGGGACCAGTTTTCTGGAGTTGCCAGTTTGCTTTCCGTTTCGGCCAATTTCCTTTGTTCCGTTCATTGGCCGAAGTTTGGTGGAGGAGGGCTTATTTGCATTGTTGCAAATAGGCATTTGTGGAAGGGGGTCTTTGCTTTTTGTAGCATCATGATAGTCTTCATGATGGTGCACCTTCCATTGACTTGCTTGACCTTGACTTCTAGCTATCATGATGGCTTGAATTTGTTTAGTGATGGTTGTGGTTTGAGTGTGGTTTTGGTGTTGTGATCATATTCTTTCATAATTGTTTTTTGATGCCTTGCATTATTGTTCAAGCCTCTCACTCTCTCATGGTGATCCATCTCATTCTCTCCCTCACTCACTAGAGCATGGCCGGCCTCCCTCTTGAAGGGGCTGTCCAAATATTTTGAGGTGGGATTTTGCTTCATTTCATGTTGCAAAAATCCCACAAGTTCCATCTAAAAAGCTCCAAGTTCAATCCCTCCTCAAATGGCAATTCCACAACCCCAAAAGTGAGACACAAGCTCTACCAAACATTCTACAGCAAATCTTGGGCACGTCGAGTAGCCGGCTTCGTGCCCGAGTTGCCTCGGCATTGAGGTGGGAGCCCGTAAAAGAAGTAGGCGATGTGGTGCACTTCCGGCGACGAGGAGGAGACGGGACATTCCGCAGGAGATCGGGACCATGACGAGAAGACCGGAGGACTTGGATCGTCGGTATATCTCTAACCCATCTTGTTAAGTAGCTTAGACTAGTTAATGGTTCGATCCGGGTTATAGTGCGCGGTGGTGCCGGTTTGCTAAGTCCGCAAAAATTTAAGTTATTCACCGCTTCCGCATTCCGGCGTCGGATTGACGGCCGGGGCGCCGCCGTGCACTTACAGTAATAAGAGTCAATGAAAAATAAGTGCGGAAGCAAATGATCCAATACAATAATAGAAAGGTACGTCCCATAATGCGGGATCGCACCTGGAAATAAAATGCAATAAATGAACTAACCACTACAGAACTCACAAATCAGCCTGCTGGCTGAGGTACTCCTGCTCGGTCGGCGATAGTGGTAAGGAATCTGGGCCATGCAAAACCCAGACGTCAGCGCGTCATGTCAACCAATAATATAATATGAACATGGTAATAAGCAATGCAGGGATAAACATGAATAAAGCAATAATATGAAACAACAGTGCAGTGTAATGTGCAGTGGGTAACTAAACTGTTCTATCAGGTTTTCTATTCTAAAGTCTTTGAAATCAATTGATGACTCGTCGATGTAACTCAATAGTATCCCGTGCATGCCCGGGACCACGGTCAAGACCCTCGGGGCTGAATCCGAGACGTGCCGCTAGGCAGTAATAGGTAGCAGGATGGACGAGTGATGTCAGCATCATCACTCCCGGACTGGCCAAGCCCGTAAGACTGATCAGAACAGGTATCGAACTGTTGAGTTACAAGTCGGTTTCACCTTTGATTTCCCCATACCCCCAAGTTATGTATGTCAGGTCAGGTATTCAGTAATCAAGAACTAATGCCAACACAGGATCAGGTAAAAGCAGGTTTGTCTGGATAGACAACATGAATGGTCCATGAGGACCCCAAGTCAGGTTTGTTGGTATTAGGCATAAGATCAGGTAACAGGTCGGGTCATGGTACAACAGGTTGAGTTGGTAGTAAAGGATACCATGTCCGGTGCATCGGTAGGTGTAAATGTCATGTGTATCAAGGTCAGGTCAAAATGTGACGCAATCGAGGGTGTGCTCACAACAGGTATATAATCGAATAAAGAATCACAGCAGGAAATAAAGTAAACAATAATAACAGTTCATTTAATCACGATGGTGTATTACTATAGCGCAATTGTGTTATCATATTAACAGGTTCGAGCACCCTTGGGGTGCAATAATCACAAGGTAGTGCAATAGCAATGACAGAAAGTACAAGAGCTACATGGGTATGACTATCGTCTTTTCAATAGTAAAAGAATGATTAACTGGTAATATTGTTATAATAATATTAATATGGATAGCATATTCAAAGCGATTATTAACTATAAAAGTGGTATTGATTAACCACGCACAAGAAGGTTCCGTTCAGAAATTCAGCGTCACCCTAATTTGTAAAATAGCTTAAAAATAACAAATGTTCTCCAAAAGAGACGTATCTTATACCAAAACAAAGATAATTAAATAAGGTTTTCAGTTTTATAAGTATAAGCATCTCAGGTTATCCCTACAAAAAGTTATGAATATTCGAAGTTGAAAGTTTGCTGCTGGAATTTCCCTGGGGAGCAGTTTAAAGGCATTTTCATTTGCATTTTACGTTATATAAACAATTTATTTTGCAAGTAAATATTTCATAGAGTTATAGTATTCTGAATTATCTTCGTAACGAACTAAAGAACGTATACTAATGATTTTTCTATGATTTATAATGAATTTTATAAGATAAGGTGTACAGTAAATTTCAGATTTGTCATATCCGATTTTTCAACGACGTTTCATGTGTAAACTATAAGATTTTCAAATGTATAACATTATAAAATGAAGATTATAAAAGTATATAGCATGTAGCAAGATTAACTTGCCTCGATGGGTCGCGAATCGGGAAAACGGAACGTTAACCGTCCGCGGGGAAAACTCGCAACGGGCGCACGGTTCACGGAATGAACCCAAACGACGAACAAAGGAACCACACGGGTCGGGGTACCTCACTGGAACGTCGAGAAGCGTCACCGGCACGACGGAATTCCGGCAACAAAAGAACAGTTAAAAAAAATGAAAAACGGAACATGAAGCAAGAAGAGAAAGAATGATAAAGAGAAGTACGAGAGAATATATGAGGGAGAGGGAGAGAGAGAAAAAAATGGAGAGAGAGAGAGAAAGTGGGGCCCACAGGGTTAAAGGGGAGGTTGCGATTGGCTGAGAGAATAAATTAAGAAGGATATAAAGATTGTAAAAATATTATATGGTTAACTTAAAGATTTAAAAGATAGGTAATGAACAGTAAGATATCAGGTTAGTTAGAAAAAATATATGCGATGGTTTTAATAATATTAAAATTTGGGATTTTGGCGCCAGATAAAACATTTCCAAATTGCGCCCGGGTTGGGGCTAAAAATTCGAAATTCAAATAATAGGATTTTAAGCGGGTTCCAAATTTTAAAATGAAATGTTTTATGATTAAAAAGCATACTCCCAAAACGGACACACGCACGTGCACGTAGCCATCCAAACTCGCCTGTTTCACTGAACGGGACGAGAATACAATGCACGGACGCTACCACGAGGCTAAGGGTGTCAAGTAGGCCAAGAAGAATATTTTCAATTTTATTTTAGGTGCTAAAATTTTTTATATGCAGAAAGACTTAGCCGGTTAAAATTTTGCAATAAGAACCAAACAAGCAAGATAAATGAAATGAGCAATGCCAAACACTCAATCAGTAACAGAAATAGTATTATTGGCTCGGGTGTTACATTTGCAAAAGTTTTTGCTACTATATATTAGTAAAAAGCTATCAGGTTCCTTCAACGACATCAAGTTCATTACGTTAAAGGTTTTTCGCCAAAAACCAGTCGTAGTCCTCCGTCATTTCAGTTAGATATTCAGTAGTATTCAAGCTATGTATTTTGACCAACACCAAAGCATAGTGTTTGGTAGCTGCTGGATATTCATCTATTGCATAGATACATGCGTTGGTTTGGGACAGTCGTACTGCTATTTTGGCCAACGTCAAGGGTATGTATAGGTGGGTTCAAATTAACCTAGATAATGATGGGTAGAACTTGACATGTGACTTATGATATTTTGGCCAACGTCAAGGTCATAAGAGCATGGGGCAAAAATCGAGATCGGGAGTTTCAAACATACAGGAAACTTGCCAGGCATGCGCATACCTTCTGGAGTGTGATAACGTGAGTAGAATCGTTCACGTTATCATACGATGATAGTTGGATCCCGATTCCTACTGATGAGTTGGTTTACTCTTCGGGTGATCCCGACTAATTCTTCTTTCATGTTTGGAGGAGAATTTGACGATACAGTGGGAGGTTTCCTGATTAGATAAATTGATAACCATTCTGATCTAGGTTAGAGTGCACGCAGAGTGTTTCTTTTCTCTCTCTCTTTGGCAGCGAACATGGCCCGACCATAGACTATGACTCAATGACCAAGTTAACCGAAATTTCTTAAAACACTGACTTTTGGATTGTCTGAGTTGCATACATCATTGCCACTCCTTCTTTTACCCTTTGAATTTCTCCAAAACACCCCGTATTACTACGAACATCCACTTCCATTGGATAAATCCATCGTATGGTTATATACGAACTTGAAGGAACTTGTTCCAAATTCAAGGATGGATTATAGTTCTGGAGAGATTGAATTGGTTTATTCAGTTGTCTTTTATCATCACCTTCTCTCAGGTTGTGAGGGCTCCTCAGATTAGGAGAGGGTACACCTATTACGCTTATTGGATAGTCTTCTTCCAAACCATAGGCAGGTGCTGAAAGGTAGGGAATGAAGAAAACCAATTAGCCTAAGTAAGGTGTACAGAAGGTAATAAGTAAAGACAAAATAAAGGGATTAGAAAGAGAGCAAAGTAAATTGTGACTGCTATCATTCACGACCAAACCGAGTATATCATCGCCACTCCTACTTCACCTTTGCTTTTCTCCAGTTTAGGAGAAATAGAATAAGGTTTATTCAATTGTCTTTTATCATCACCTTCTCTCAGGTTGCGAGTACTCCTAGGATTAGGAGAGTACACCTATTAAGCTTATTGGATAGTCTTCTTCCAAACCATAGGCTGGTGCCGAACGGTAGGGAAGGAAGAAAACCACTTAGCCTAATGGGGTGTATAGAAGGTAATGAATAAAGACGAATAAAGGGATTTGGAGAGATGGCAACGAAATATACGGTTACAGTCATGAATCTGGATAATGGAAGAGGCATTACTACGAATACCCGGATACCCCTACGAAATATTTTCATGTTTCAGTTTCGCTGTGCGTTGTTAAAAGAAAACTGATTTCCCAACTAGATACTTACTCCAGGGTATGTATTTACCTTGTTTAATTCTCACATCTGTATGGTTTTACAAATGATGAGTGGGAGTAAGTTATTGGGAATTAGGTGATCATCCTCATTATATCGGAATTCGTTGTAATTGGTGATATTTGAGGAAATCGCCTGGGTAAAGTTTTCAACCGACGACGCACAGGGTTTGAGTTATTCAACTCAGCGGACTTATACAAAGTATTGTATGTTGTCCAGTGTCTTTTAGGACAAAGGGGTTGGTACTCGTACTATATTCTGTTTACTTGTGACTTCTCAAGTTTTAAACATGTGTTTCGTAGAAATACAAGGTCCAAGTTTGAGAAGTTATAGGTAAAAGAATAAAGTAGAGAACCAGGCATCGCATGTATCAGGATTCTCCAAGGTGATCAAAGATGTAGATACTTGTGTATGGTATTCAGTTGATAGTAATGGTTTTGAGAAACTTGTTTCTTTTTTAGGTTACTCATAATTGGATGTAATCCTAAGTTGAGTATTGCTGATCGGCCTCTGTCCATTTAGTTGACATGCACTGGAGACAGCTGCATGATTTGAATCTGGTTCCAATTAAATCTGTGCCTCTGTTTCTATATTGGATATAGAACGGTTCATATCTTGACGATGTTAAGGTACGGGGAGTTGTCTGGCTTATGCTTAAAACCAGACTCTTGATAACTCAAGGCACGTTACTGTAATAGCAGTTTGTTGGTGACGAGGGTTGACATTCTACAATCTGGAAGATCAATAGTGATATTGTTCTTGACTCGCCACAGTTTTAGTAAAATGGATTTTTTCAGAAAAAAGTAGTAGGAGTATAGTAGAACTGGAAGTGATTCCAGAACCGCAAACGATTACTGAAAATTTAATAGTACATAAAGATTCAAACATGTTTGACATTCCATTAGGCACTCCACAGATATGGTGGGTAACCTCAGGCACCCGAGAGGTACTTCGGTAGCCTCAAGGACAGTGACAGGGAGGTTCTTGTTTACCCAGACTTGCCATTACTGCTGTTCCAGACTATGAGACCCGGCAGGAGATGAGTATAGCGTCGTTCTAAACTAGCTTTAGAAGCGCACGTGTATATAACTCTGCCAGAGGGTTGTTGTGGTCAGTGGGAGTAGCGGAAGCATAGTGGACAAGCCGCTTATGTCTATAGACTAAAGCAGATATAGCGGAGATAGATCATCTATTTTTGATGTGACAGTCATAGATTTTGACTTCATCAGAATAGGGGATGGATCTGTTAAGAAAGTAGTAGGGTGTGATGTCCTGGAATTTGGATGACATACACATAGTAGGAAGTGAAATTCCTATACTACGATCGGTTATACTGTGGTTGTTATACAGTTGTTTCTCCACATAGGATATGGATATTATATCTAACATTCTGGTTACTAGATCCATGTTTTTAGATCTAGATTTGGGAAGTGTCCCAATCTGGGTACTTAGACAGTATTCTAAAAGGTATTTTAGAATGGATGACTCCTGGCATGGTGCTGTACCTGCAAGTGATGGAGTCACCCTCTCTAAAGGTGTCTTACAGACTAAAGGGGAGAGGGAAGCGCATGATTGGCATATCACTTGCTTAGGCAATTAGGTCAATCATGGGATGTCAAGTACCACACCAGATGTTGCTTTTGCACTAGATGCAATCAGTTGAGATATTAATCCAATCCTGGAGAAACGTTCGGAAGCAGTTTTAGAACATAAGTAAATGTTCTAGGGATTTGATAACGGCAGCCTCCTTTAGGAGACGGTTATCATTCCAGGCTTCCAAGGTGACCTGGATGACAGAGTGACTGCAGAGTTATAGTTTTCCCTCTAACGAGGGGCAGTAGTTTGGACAGGTGGTCCAAGAGGATACTGAGGGAGGTGTGGCACAGGATACTGATTAAGTTCTGTTGACGATACAGTCTAAGAAGTTTGGATTTGGAGTTCATTTATGAACTAGGTCCCATCAGATATCCAAACATATTCTAAGACAGGTTATTGCTCAATTCGGGGGATGGCTTTCTCCGCGAACTTGAGATTAAGAGAGACATAGAAAGAAACATCAGGGCGGATCCACTCACTGAGGCTATTTCTCGAACACAATAGTTTTACAAACAAGCTTTGTGACACAGATTAGTAGAGGAGTTGGGTGTTCGGTATCACACGGGTTGTGAGTATGTGACATCGCAATAATTAGCCTTAAGTGCAAGTGGGAGATTGTTGGATAAAGTGCCCTCAAAGTCAATTATTGGATCGTAGGCACGTGATTGCAATGATTGAGGAGGACCTATACCGGTAAGACAGTCTTACTCGAGATGATAGTATGCTATCTAGTTTGCCTTTATCATCGTGTACAGCTTTAGCTGACAATACAGATCACTATTACACGTTGATAGAGCCCTTATAATTCTTGCTTGACTACCAGCAGTATGATGGCCATCATGTACGTGAGAGTTAGGTAGTCTATAAGCACATCCTTAAAAGTGGTCTCTAGTCGAGGAAGTTTCAAGACAGGGCATCGATACTCCAGAGTAGACTAGTGTATACAGTCGAGACCCCGACGAGGGGCGGTGGACGGTCTCACAAGACATTGGTGTCAGTTGGTTCACCTAAGATGTATACAGGTGCTCATTGGGTTATGAGTGCACCGGACGGGACTCACCGGGAACCTGCTAGTTGGTATTGTACCTAGCGTCAGATAGCAGTTCCCTGGTTACATGTGAACAGGTTAGTTAATCGACCTGAGATCATCATTTATCTCGTGTGAGTTCCCACTGTGCTTTGATTATTACCCTACCACGGCTCAAAGGATTCGTGTAAACAGGTTTTAGTTGGGTACAGTCCCGAGCCACATAAAGGCAGTGAGCGGATCGGCAGGGGTTTCGTCTCTCCCGGTATTGGGGGTGAGATCACGCTGTGTCTAGGAGAGCCATTACACAAATCCCTCGGCTGAGGCAAGAGATTTACTGGTAGGTATTCCAGTAGTATCTCAGGGTGTTCTGGGCTACACTCCGACACGACTTATACCGCTTTTGGGGGTTCTGACGTTACCAGCCCCCTAGGCCCGATATGTGATGCTCATAAAGGAACGGACCGGACTGTACGGATATTGTCACTGATAGGCCCAGTAGGGTTCCAGGATGAGTTCGCTCATCGGCTTCCTTTTGCTTAATACATGGGGCAGCCGTTACGTACAGCTTGTACCACTGACGTGCTTGTGTTTAAATCCCCGGCCAGCGTATTGATGAGTCTTTAGAGTCCACCAAAGATAATTTTCCAAGTTCGGGTGAAACGTTGTAGAGGCCGTATTGTCACGACCCGAAATATTAGCTCGTGACCAGCACTTGAATCACGCAACGTCTAAAGGCGTAACGGAATTCAAGTAAGCCGAAACCCAGAAATTCTAAACCTTTTAAGAAAAATAAAGGAGGTGAGGTTTTGAAATAAAGGTATAATGAAATCAAGTTTTCTTAATGCATAGAAAAGGAACATGAATGATGCAAGTGAAATTTACTAATTTGAAAACGTGTTTCGTCTTTTAAAAATTTTGGCAGCACCTACTTTGTATATTTTGATCCAAAACCATAAATACATAATAATGATAAAAGAATTCCCAAGCGGGAGCTAGCACATCGCCAAACGGCGGATCAAAACCACGCAATACAGTAAAAATAAGTATACGACGCCTAACGGCGAAGTTCACCACAAAAGATAAAGGAAAGTAAGACATAAATACCGCAAGTAGCGAAAAAACCCTCGCTCTAAATCACGCAACCACAATCCCACTAAGTCCCATTGCTTATACAATTTACTCAATTTGATTGATGGAGTTAACTAGATACAATAATAAAATATAGATACAAGAGTGGGTACGATACAAATGTCCCACTTACTAGTGCAAAACACCCGGATTCGACTGTGTGCCAGCGAAGCCGCTACTGATCCAAACGGGTAACCTGCAAGAACTGTGGCACAACGGGGGTGAGTTGCCAACTCGTGAATAGAAATATATCGACAAGTAGAAATTGAATAAATAACGACTCCTAGGTCAATTATATCATAAAGGTAATACTATGATATCTAGGGTGACCGGGTCGGTATGTGTGCCAACAAGATAGTCAATGCCTATAAGCATGTGGATAACATCCAACAGTATAATCAAGGTATGTATGCATGTGGATCTCGTCCATCCATGTGTTAGTGTATATGCCCAAGGGGCCATTATTGTATCATACTAGTTTGTATATTATTTAATGGAAGTTAGGGATATTCACATTTATATAATAGTCTTGCTAAACATGGTAGTATGCTACTTGGTTTTTCTATCTTAATATGTGAGTATACGTATTGATAGAGCTCTTAGGATCCTGCTTGACTACCAGCGTTGTGATGGCAGTCACACTAGTGGGGGCTGGGTAGTCTACAAGCACATCCTTATTCAGGTCCCTAGTCATAGGATTATCGAGACAGGGCATCGATACTCCGGAGTAGACTAGAGTGTACGCTTCTCATCCCAGTTGGGGAGATGGTCTGTCCCACAGCCGTCAGTACGTCGTATTGGAGATAGTATACAGGTGCCCGTTGGGTTACGGGTACACCGGACAGGACTCGCAGGGAACTGTTGGTTGGGTTTTATACCAGTCGTCAGTTAACAGTTCCTAGGTGACATGAGTACAGCATAGTCCGCAGACTTGACACTGCTACTTCGCCTCGAGTGTGTCCCACTGTTCTTAGATTGCTACCCTACCACGGCTCAAAGGAGTTGTGCAAACAGGTAGCAGTTGGGTGCAGTCCCGAGCACTTGGAGGCAGTGGCGGTTAGACAGGATTCGTCTCTCCCGGTATTGGGAGTTGATATCGCGCTGTGTCAGAGAGCCATTACGCAAAGTCCCTGGCCAGGGCAAGCGAGATTTGCTGGTAGGTTCCAGTAGCTTCTCAGGGTGTAATGGGCTTCGCTCCGACACGACTTATACCGCTATTAGGAGACTGATGCTTGCTGCCTCCTAGGCCCGATATGCGATAGTCTTAGACGAACAGACCGGACTGTACGGAGATTGTCACATCAGACTCAGTAGGAGTTCGGATGGGTTTCCTCATCGGCCTTCTTATCGACATCTACCTGGGGACCGTTACGTACAGCTTGTTAGTTATATGTATGCCCTAGAGGCCATTACTATACATAGGATGTATATTGTAGTGGATGCTGGGACATATATAGGGAGGACTTTCTTGCTCGACATGATAGTATGCTATCTGGTTAATCTTTACCTTAACGTGTACACTGATTGTCTCCCTGTTACATGTTGGTAAAGCCCTTAGGATCTGTACTTGACTACCTGGACTATGATGCGGATCATACTAGTGGGGACATGGTAGTCCATAAGTACATCCTTCAAAGTCCCTAGTCGTAGGTGTATCGAGACGGGGCATCGATATACCAGTGTAGACTAGCGTATACCTTCTCGACCCATACAGATGGGCGATGGATGATCCCATATCCATTGGTGTTTGACATCAGAGATAATATACAGGTGCTCAGTGGAGACTGGGTACACTGGACGGACTCGCCGAGAACTCCCAGATGATATTATACCTTACGTCAGATGGCAATTCTCTGGTGACACTGGTACAGAGTAGTCTGTTGACCTGAGATCGTCATAGAGTCTTGTGTGGTTCCCACTGTGCTTTGATTTCCATCTTACCACGTCCAAGAGGGCATGCAAAACGATGGTTTTTGGGTACAGTCCCGAGTCACATGGAGGCAATGAGCGATAGGAGGGGATTCGTCTCTCCCGGTATAGGGGGTTGATGTTGCGCTGTGTTCGATTGGCTATAACAGGAAATCCCTGGCCAGGGTTGCTGAGATTTACTGGTAAGTGTTACCAGTAGTTTCTCGAAGTGTTATAGACCTCATATCGACACGACTTATCGAGCTATTGGGGTCTGACGTTTACCACCCCTAGGCGAGATATGCGACATATCAGACGATCAGACCGGACTGTACGGTAGTGTTACTGGTTGGATTCACTGGAGTGTGAGCGGGCTTGCTCGTCGATCTTCAGATCGCTCAATACCCGGGTGGCCGTTACGTTTAGCAGACCGCTTGCGGCTTGTGGGTGTTTGATATGATCATCACCTGCTGCCGGCGTATTGACGAGTCTTTAGAGTCCTACACAGAGGTTTCCTGGCTCAAGCGAAACGAAATAGGAGTGCATATGAGATATGTGCGGGACCGAGAATAATGCGTGTATGTGATACTGTATTCTATTCTCGCGATGAATGTATCGAATGGTTGTATGCGATATAACCTAGTTATCGAATCAAGTATTGATTCGATAAGCCGATACATAGGATACTAGTCGGTTATATGCGATATGACCGGATCGTTAAATCAAGTGTTGATTTAATGATTTAATGCATAATTATATATTTGATATATTAGTTTGCATCAACTAGTATCGGTTTACTTAAGATGGATATTCTGACTCGGGTGTGCACATTGTATATGTGATATACTTTTTGTGCACTTGATTGTATCATGTTTGATGATACATGTTATGCTAGGGTTTTTGTGTAAAGATCAAACCATGGTTACATGATAATGGTTAGGGTTTTGTTTTATTCTTTTATCTTATTTATTTATTCATTTTGGAATATGATAAGCATAAAAAGAAAATGGTTGCTAATTTTGTATTCTAGTTGAAGCTTCTTGAACTTTTGACTTTGTGACCATTTTTTTCTCATGCTTAACCCTAACCACTTCATTTAACCTTAGTTTAGTCTCTACACTTTACCATGGTTATTATTATGATAAGTATCCTTTTTCTTTTCTTTTTAAAGAACTTATCATAATTCTTTCTTCATCTTCTTCTTCTTCTTCAATGAAGAAAAAGCTTGCTTCATCAATGGTGATTGATGAATTAGAGTGAGAAATCCAATTCTAAAGTCTACCCACTTCCTATTTCTTCATCCTCTACCTCTTGCCAAGTAGCAGAGTGTGTTTCCTTCACGAGTTTTCATGACTTGGTGAAGGTGGAGCTTGATCTAGTGATGCTTCGACGTAGATCATCTTCGGCACGTTGTCGACGACCTAGCCCGGTCTTTTCTCCGATGAAACCACCGTGTGAGTCATGGTTCGATTTGGACAGCGGAGAGGACTTCATTGCGGAGCCGTGGAGGTGGAGCACCGGATCTACAAAGGTTGTATTTCCGTTTACTTATAGTTAAAGTTGTTAACTAGTTATATTTTCGCCTAGATTTCTAGCCAACGGTCCGTAGTTTAGGGTTTCTCGGCACGTTAAAATTTGAAATTGGCATGATTGATGGCTTGTGAGACCTCACTAGTGTGCCTAGGAACCCTACAGTGGTATCAGAGCCTAGCTAGAGCCTTAGGCGAAATCTAGACGACGTTTGAAATCCGAACGAACATCGAAACCCATTCCCAAAATGCTCTCTGGAAATTTTCTAAAATTTTGGATTTTTGTCAATTAAAAATATGCAGAAAAATAAGCAGGGTGTTATTTGAATTACTGTGAAATACGAGGGCCTAAATAGACTTTTCCACCGCGGAACCGCGCACGTGCTATGCATGGTGCGGCGGTTCCGCGGCCATACTGTTCCCTTGTATGATGATTTCTGCACAGTAACTCATATAATTTAGTGCTGTATTTTCTGGGGTATTTTTATTGTGACTCTACAGAAGAGTATTCTGGGGTTGTATTGGGAATCAAACATTCGATCGGATTATCAAATTTTGTCAGTGTGGCTTTCCGGATAAATTTTAGAATATGTTAAAAAGTTCGACCGGATATAAATACCCACCTTTTCCCCTGTCGGGAAATTTCCAAGTGTTGGATTTTTCCGTAGTTTAACGACGTTCTAAGTAGTGCAAGTAACGCGATGGTCCTTCTAGAAGACAACAAACCTTAACTCGATTATGTGACCGTCTTGAACTGCCCTTTGAACCTTAGGGTTTGGGGCAGTACGGCGTGCCACATGTGAGGCGTTGGCTTGACCCTTCTACGGCTGGACCGTTGGTACTGAGGCACGAACTGAATGTTGTTAGACTTATTTCATGTGTTGATCTATATCGGGAAAACTTGGGTGTTCGATTGTTCGATTGGAAAGTTTAACATTTTCTATTTATCTGGAATGGGATACAATAATTGGAATTCACAAGGAGTTATGAGATAACCGTATGAATGTTATAAACATAGCACTTTAGTCTCACTTGGTCGGTTGCTACGGAATTTTGATGCGATCAAAAGTCCGTCGCAATCACGTAGCGTACGCGAATACTCGCCGGGTAAACTTAATAGACAGCCTCACTCCATAACCCCGACCAAGTGACTGTAGGAGAACCCCGTCGCCGAAAGCATCCGTTCGGGTGCTCGCGGTAGCGGTGTTCCGTCTTGGTGCACTTCGTCGACGGTATCGGGGGTGCGGCCGTCTACTGAAGTTTGCGACGAGCATTCGATCAGGATGTCGGGAATCTTGTTGAATTGCCCGACTTGATATTGAAAAGTGTTTTCGATTTTGAGACTAAAATGCGGGGTTTATAATTGTTAGGCATGCGATGTCTAAGGTATTCATTTGATTAGGCATGCGATGTCTATACAGATTGCGGATTCCAACTGTTGTTATTTTACACTTTCTTTTCTGTGACCGTAAGTGTAATATGTGATATCGCCGGTTTCGTTGCTATATGTCAACGACAATTGGGATGCGCATATTTACTTACGTTGATGACATGTGATGTTATGTGTTGCGGATATGTTATATTGGATCGTCGTGTTCGAATAGCCGGGGGTTTTTATGTGAGATGAGTGTTTTTCATTTTCATTCATGTAAAAACTTGTATGTAATATTCTTTTATTGGGGCACTTCCAGGTTGCGGATGATGTCACCATTTGTATATTATTTACTTTTCTGCACTAGGATAGACCCAAGGAGGGGAGCATAAGTAACCGGGTTCTGGAGTCCAGTGGGAGACCAACTCGAGGAGTCGGGTCCGGGTCTCCTAACTCCAGAATTGGTAGGGTTGCTTGCCGCTCTCGTAGGGGTCTAGGGGTGTGGGTTTGGCTATTCATCACGACCGTGGAATCCGTGTTTTATACTGGCTCGTATTGAAAACACGGACGTCCTAGTATATCCAATATTTCATATGTTTCTTCTGCTGCGATATCTGTGATGTGATCATGTGATGTTCTTTGATAGATACTGTATATAGTATATATGATATATTATATAGACGTTACTTATGTTTTACACCCGTGCTAGCCCTGCCCCGCTCTGCCGTTAGTTACCTAACCTAACGGTGCACGAGGGGACATCGAGGCGAATGCGGGTGGCATAAGTGTACGTCGTATTTATCTGTGATGTTTAGGTACATAATTGATGGGACTTCATTAATGTGATTAATGAAAGTAAAAGAAACCTAAGATGTTGTAGAATCGAATTTCAAAATAAAACAGGTAGCTACAGTTCTTGCTTTGCACAGCGGTATATGTGATATATCCTGCACCTTATTCGATAAGGAAAGGACCGAGATCCCTTCATCGGGAGTGACTCCTTTAGCAATAACTGGCAGATGCTACACACTCGGTTTGTCTTTTGTTTGCTTTTAAGTGTTTTTGCTTTGCATAGTGATATATATGATATATCCCGCACCTCATTCGATGAGGAAAGGACCGACGATCCCTTCACCGGGAGTGACTCCTTTAGTAAAACTAGAAATGCCTCAAAGACACTCCATTTCAAAATCATTTGATTCTACAACGATATCAAGTTCATTACGCAAAAAGTTTTCAGAAAAACCTGTCGTAGCCCTCCGTCATTTCAGATAAGTACTGGTTAGTATTCGTGCTACGTTTGTTGACTATGTTAAGGCGTAGTGTGCGGTAGCTAATTAGTGCTTATCTGCATAAGCATATGATGTGATTGGATTAGGGTAGTCGTGCGACTTTGTTGACTATGTTAAGAGTCGTGCGGGTGGGTTTAATTCAATCGGGAAATGACGGGTTGAACTTGACTAGCACTTATGATTTGTTGACTATGTTAAGGTCATATAGCTGCTAGGGGCAAAATATTATCGGAAATTTCAAGTGTTGAAATTTGCAATGAGATTGCATACCTTCTATGAGATAGTTGGATCCCGATACCCGCTGCGAGTAAGAGTTACTCCTGGGATAGTTTTATACATTACAATTAGCCGATCAAGTAGGTGTCTAGAAAGGTGTCAACGGGGTTACGCCTCTGGGAAAATGAGGTTTACATTAATTAGGTTCGTGCGAAAGCACGGGGGACCTCCCTCAAAGTACCGACACTGGCCTGGCTGAAAGATTGGCGAACTTGTAGTGTGTAATTAATCCCGGCTAGTCTTTCCTTTTAGGGTTTGAAGGAAGATTTGATAAAAAGCAGTGGGAGCCATCCTGATTAGATAAAATAATAACCAATCTATTCTTGCAAGAGCGCACGCTGAGTGTTTTCTTCTCTCTCTCTCCAGGTAGCGACCATATCACGCCTTAATCAAGATAATAATACGGATTATTGACCGAACCCGCTTGTTATACTGAGCTGGGGAACGTTGGTCCCGCTCTACCTTATAATTGTTATAAAACCGAGCAGGAAATTGGGGATTACCAGAATTCCCGTGCAGCCCAAACGAAGAGAGTGCATGCTGATGCATCATCTTCGGGTGTGTTCACTACAAAGAACTGTTTCTCTGTATCCTTTACGTCCTGGGTATGTGATACCAGATCAGGATCCTAGATATGTAATCTGTTACATAGGGCTACAGAAAGGTAGAGAACTGAGAACGGGTGATAAGTTTCATGAGGCAGAAAACGGGGCAAGAGTTGCAGCCAAGTCTGTTGGTCACTGTCACCCTGTATTACCAATACATTGATTCTGAACGAATGTTATTAGATACCGAACCTGATATACAAAATCATATCAGTCTCTTTATTAGTAAAGAAATGATAAAATTTTGTATTGTTGGATAATGTTTTGAACATTTCCTATATCAAAAGTTGATCGGTTCAGGCACGTTATCTAAAAGCATTAATGTTCTAAATCAAACTACAGTTCTTAGTATACGGAACACACAAAAGAGGAAGAGTTCAGAATTGAACGATTCCTTCTTGAGGTATTGTAGACTAGGTCAGATCAATGTGACCCGACTAGCTAGAGTTACATAAAGATGCATATTTAAATTAGTTTGAATTTATATCTTGTGAAACTCTCCAGTCATGTCACAAAGATAAGATGACCATAGCCCTGTTTACGGGAAACAGAGAAAGAGTTAGTAAACTCTTGGGATGATACATGTTGATGTATGTAAGGTCCCCTGTCTACACATGCCAGGACTGGTTCTTTGTACTTCATTACATTCTCTGATAATCTCTCAAGATTCAGACATATGTTCCTGTTGAAACATGAGTCCGAGCCTTTTGAGATATTCAAAGAATATAAGCGAGAAGTAGAGAACCAAAATACGGGTATAAGTATTATGTCCTATGATGAGATCAGGGAGGAGAATACTTGTGCATGGAATTCCTGGACTATTCTAAAGGAGAATGAGATTCTCTCTCAGCATTACTCCTCTGTATACACCATAGCACGATGGTATATCGGGGCGGAGCAGATACACCCTATTTGATATGGTGTGCTCTATGATGAGTACTACTGAGTTACCTATTTCCTTTTGGGTGTTATGCGCTTGAGAAGCTGCATACCTATTGAATAGGGTTCAAATCAAATCAGTTGCCTACCACTTCATATGTGATATGGAAAGGGAAGAGCCCATGTCTTAAGTTAATTAAGATTTGGGGTTGTCCGACCTATGTCTAAAAGCAAAATCCGGACAAGCTCGAGGCAAGGTCTGTAATGTACAACTGGAAAGGTTCCAGCTATACAATTTGCAGGCGATGATTTGATAAAACCAAAGGATTCAGTAGATTCTAACGAACCTCAGCCTCTCCGCCGATCTAGTAGGGTTTCTCACCCACCTGAGAGATACTTCGGTTTCTCTATGACAGTGGGAGCGAGGATTGCATCATGAGATGATGACCCAACTAGTTTCGAGCTGGCCATCAGGAGTGAGACTCTGTAAGAATGGCTAGATGTTTATCGATCTGAGATGGAATCCTTATACACCAACAAAGTATGGACTTTGGTTGCTATATCTGAAGGGTTAAATCCCCATCAGGAGCAAGTATATCTTGAGAAGATTACTTGGTGTAGATGGAAAAGTTGAGACTTTCAAAGCTAGACTTGTTAAAATTTGCATCATTGACCAGGTGTGGATAATGATGAAACCTTTTCAAGCAACTATGCTTAAGTCCATCCAGATCCTACTTGTCACGGCTACATACCATGACTACGATATCTGGTGGTTGGGTGTCATGACTGCTTTTCTAAATGATGTTTTAGAAGAGAGCGTCTATAAGTACACAGCCAGAGGGCCTCGTAGACAATGGGAGCAGCGGAAACGTGTATAATATGCTTTATAGGATAAATCAGGTATCGCGGAGATGGAACATCTGTTTTGATTAAGTAGTCAAAGAGTTTGACATCATCAAAATGGTAGATGAACCTTGTATAAACAAAAGGGTAGTAGGGAGTATGGTAGTGATCCTCGTAGAGTACGTGGATGACATACTCTTGATAAGAAAGGAGTTTCTTATGCTACGCTTGATCAATCTCCGTTTATCACAGAGATTCTCCATATAGGATCAAAATGATACCTCCTAAATCCTGAGTTTTGGATCTATGAGATAGATTTAATTGGATGTTAGGATTCTCACTAGTTGTAGTGAGATGGTATCAATCGATCCTGGGGAGAATCACTGGAAGGGTTCCAGGATGATAAACACGACTGAATGTCAGTCGCAGGCATTGTCTTTACCCTCAGTAAAGGGACGGTATGTTGGAAGAGTTCCAAGCTAGATACCGTGGCATACTAGACGATAAAGGCTGGATACATCGCTACCAAAGAGGCTGTTTGGGTGTATATTGGTTCATGAGATGAACTACGTTCCAACCATTGTGAGACAATGGAGTTGTGGCTTATGCCAAGGAACGTCGGTCCCATCAGTGATCCAGACATATTCTAAGGCAGTGTCACCTGATCATGGAGATGGTTGATCTCCAAGGAGATCGAGGTTAGGAGAGTAGACTCAGAGGACAACACAGCGGATCCACTCACAAAGGCCTGTTCCCAGAGAGAGACTTTTATGGGATGGTTGAGTATGAGATACTGCAACCACTGCTATCAGATGGCCCTAGTGCAAGTGGGAGATTGTTAGTTATATGTATGCCCTAGAGGCCATTACTATACATAGGATGTATATTGTAGTGGATGCTGGGACATATATAGGGAGGACTTTCTTGCTCGACATGATCGTATGCTATCTGGTTAATCTTTACCTTAACGTGTACACTGATTGTCTCCCTGTTACATGTTGGTAAAGCCCTTAGGATCTGTACTTGACTACCTGGACTATGATGCGGATCATACTAGTGGGGACATGGTAGTCCATAAGTACATCCTTCAAAGTCCCTAGTCGTAGGTGTATCGAGACGGGGCATCGATATACCAGTGTAGACTAGCGTATACCTTCTCGACCCATACAGATGGGCGATGGATGATCCCATATCCATTGGTGTTTGACATCAGAGATGATATACGGGTGCTCAGTGGAGACTGGGTACACTGGACGGACTCGCCGAGAACTCCCAGATGGTATTATACCTTACGTCAGATGGCAGTTCTCTGGTGACACTGGTACAGAGTAGTCTGTTGACCCGAGATCGTCATAGAGTCTTGTGTGGTTCCCACTGTGCTTTGATTTCCATCTTACCACGTCCAAGAGGGCGTGCAAAACGGTGGTTTTTGGGTACAGTCCCGAGTCACATGGAGGCAATGAGCGATAGGAGGGGATTCGTCTCTCCCGGTATAGGGGGTTGATGTTGCGCTGTGTTCGATTGGCTATAACAGGAAATCCCTGGCCAGGGTTGCTGAGATTTACTGGTAAGTGTTACCAGTAGTTTCTCGAAGTGTTATAGACCTCATATCGATACGACTTATCGAGCTATTGGGGTCTGACGTTTACCACCCCTAGGCGAGATATGCGACATATCAGACGATCAAACCGGACTGTACGGTAGTGTTACTGGTTGGATTCACTGGAGTGTGAGCGGGCTTGCTCGTCGATCTTCAGATCGCTCAATACCCGGGTGGCCGTTACGTTTAGCAGACCGCTTGCGGCTTGTGGGTGTTTGATATGATCATCACCTGCTGTCGGCGTATTGACGAGTCTTTAGAGTCCTACACAGAGGTTTCCTGGCTCAAGCGAAACGAAATAGGAGCGCATATGAGATATGTGCGGGACCGAGAATAATGCGTGTTTGTGATACCCTATTCTATTCTCGCGATGAATGTATCGAATGGTTGTATGAGATATAACCTAGTTATCGAATCAAGTATTGATTCGATAAGCCGATACATAGGATACTAGTCGGTTATATGCGATATGACCGGATCGTTAAATCAAGTGTTGATTTAATGATTTAATGCATAATTATATATTTGATATATTAGTTTGCATCAACTAGTATCGGTTTACTTAAGATGGATATTCTGACTCGGGTGTGCACATTGTATATGTGATATACTTTTTGTGCACTTGATTGTATCATGTTTGATGATACATATTATGCTAGGGTTTTTGTGTAAAGATCAAACCATGGTTACATGATAATGGTTAGGGTTTTGTTTTATTCTTTTATCTTATTTATTTATTCATTTTGGAATATGATAAGCATAAAAAGAAAATGGTTGCTAATTTTGTATTCTAGTTGAAGCTTCTTGAACTTTTGACTTTGTGACCATTTTTGTCTCATGCTTAACCCTAACCACTTCATTTAACCTTAGTTTAGTCTCTACACTTTACCATGGTTATTATTATGATAAGTATCCTTTTTCTTTTCTTTTTAAAGAACTTATCATAATTCTTTCTTCATCTTCTTCTTCTTCTTCAATGAAGAAAAAGCTTGCTTCATCAATGGTGATTGATGAATTAGAGTTGGAAATCCAATTCTAAAGTCTACCCACTTCCTATTTCTTCATCCTCTACCTCTTGCCAAGTAGCAGAGTGTGTTTCCTTCACGAGTTTTCATGGCTTGGTGAAGGTGGAGCTTGATCTAGTGATGCTTCGACGTAGATCATCTTCGGCACGTTGTCGACGACCTAGCCCGGTCTTTTCTCCGATGAAACCACCGTGTGAGTCATGGTTCGATTTGGACAGTGGAGAGGACTTCATTGCGGAGCCATGGAGGTAGAGCACCGGATCTACAAAGGTTGTATTTCCGTTTACTTATAGTTAAATTTGTTAACTAGTTATATTTTCGCCTAGATTTCTAGCCAACGGTCCGTAGTCGGGTTTCTCGGCACCTAGAATTTTTGAAATTGGCATGATTGATGGCTTGTGAGACCTCACTAGTGTGCCTAGGAACCCTACACAGCTAGTGCCGCTTGCGGTCTATGGTTAAACCCATTGCCAGCGTAGTAGTCGAGCCTCTAGAGTCCCACACAGAGAGTTTCCCTACTTCAGGCGAAACGATATAGAGGTCGTATGGTTTTACGACATGGGTTCGGACGCATACGTGTGTTTACGCACGTACAACATCCGGACAGTTTTTACTAGCCGGCTTTGGTTTAAGCCAGTTTCTAGTATCCGGTTATTGGATTTATACAGTCTAAAATTTTTCCGTATTTTCACGGATAGGAGGGGCGTTCTCGTAATTACGCGAGAAGCTTCTAGAAGATGATGACTTGGGGGTTAAGGTGGCATATGCATTAAACGAGATTAGTGAGTCATATGAGTGATGCATCCATGTCATTAATGCATCATAAATGCTTAATGACTCATGCAGATGAATCACCCTTTGATATTTATCAAGCATGGTTGTAAATCCTTTATTTTCATTTATTGGATAAATGATAATGCTTGATATATTATGATAGATCATTATCTCATCTCATTCTTGTGCTCACCTTCTCTCTCCTCAAGCTCTCTCTCTCTTCAAACCCTAATCCTCCCTTCTCATGTGTTGAGATCAAGGATTAGATTAGACTACTTAATCCATAACCCTTCTCTATATCACCTAGGTTACTTAGATTAGCACTTTAAGAAACCTAGTTACCTCTAGTTTGAGGTGAAGCTTGTAGCAAAGCTCTCGGGTGGATCTTCTACTACATAGAGAAGGCCGGAGAGGACGTGGAGAACGACAAGACGAAGGACTCGGTTCTTTAGGTATAATCACTTAACATAGTAGTTAACACTTCTATGGTGTCTTGTTAGTTATTATTTAAGCAAAGATTCTCGGTTAGTCGATGTTTACGCCTAAAAAAAGATCGTTTTTCATTATTCCGCCTCCCCGCAAGTCGTGGGGTGTTGTACATCGACTTACAGTGGTATCAGAGCCTCGTTAAACAATAATTAACTCATCAGCAAAGTCGTAAGTATTTCGAACGCAAAAAGAACCGGAAAGATCATCGTATTAACACAGTTTCTGTCGATTTTAAAACAGGCCCTAAAAATTTTTCAGGGACCTGAAGAATAACAAGCATGAAATTATAGGGCTACTGAAGAAATTTGGACTCCCAACTCGGCTAACTTACCGCGGAACCGCTGCGGATCCATGCGATCCGCCGCGGATCCGCGGCCGAGTTAGGGCCGAGTCGGCCCAAATTTTTCCAGTAACCCCTTTGTGTTAACAGTGATATTTCTGGATATTTTATTTTCTGCTAAGATCTCAGGTGCACAGAGAAGTTTTGCAGTAGAATCTAAAGTGTTTTGCTCGATCGAAATTTTATGATGTTTGCTAATATGATTATATCTGTGATTGTATAATGTGTTCGTAAACCTCCCCTAACTGCTAGTATGTCGGTTGGCAGGGGGTTGCACATTTCTGTAATGGTTTTTACTGTTTGTAGATGTGAACTGTATTGAACTGTTGTGATGATTAGCCGGGGTTTTGAGATGGGTTGTTATATTCATTCATTCAATGTAATTGTAATATGTTGTAATATTATTTTGTGGGGCACATCCAGGTTGCGGTTGTAGCCACCGTTGTATTATTTCATTTTACTGTTTTTGCTCCTAGGACAGACCCATGGTGGGGTACACAAACTATCGGGTACTTTGAAGTGTTTAGTGGCCTACTCACTTTGTTGAGGGAGACCGCTTCACTTCGGGTATTTGGCGGGTAGTTTGCCGTACCCGTAGGGGTCTAGGGTGGGGTAATGGCTATTCATCACAACTGTGTAATCCGTCTTTTGTTGCAGGCTCTAAACAAACGCGGATTGCTTGCAAATCCAATAAAGTTTATATGAGATCTGGAATACCTATTATTGCGTCTGACGAATGTACAATATCTATATATGATAGCTATTTAGACGACACTTATGTTTTACACCCGCGCTAGCCCAGCCCCCGCTCTGTCGTTAGTTAAGTAACCTAACGGGTGATGACGGGACCCAGTGGCGAATGCGGATGGCATAAGAGGACGTTGTATTTTCGTTGTTTTCTGCAATGATAGGTTAATGATGGGATGCATTATTTATAATGCAAAGAAAATAAACCAAAAAGTTGAATCGTTGGAACAATTTAAAAGAAACCACTCGGTTATTTTAAAAACAGATGATATTTTTAATTGCGGAGCTTTAACCACTCCTTTTAAAAAGCTATCAGGTTCCTTCGGTTATATCAAGTTCACTACGTTCACGGTTTCGCCAAAACCATTCGTAGCCCTCCGTCATTTCATTTGGGTATTCAGTAGTATTCAAGCTATGCATTTTGACCAACGCCAAGGCATAGTGTTTGGTAGCTGCTGGGTATTCATTTGTTGCATAGATAGATGAGTTAGTTTGGGACAGTCATATTATCATTTGGCCAACGTCAGGGATATATACGGATGGGTTCAAATTGAAAAGATAATGATGGGCAGAACTTGACATGTGACTTATGACATTTTGACCAACGCCAAGGTCATAAGAGCATGGGGCAAAAATATATATCGGGAATTTCTAAAGAAACTGAAATTTGCAAAAAGATGCATACCATTTGGAGTTTGATGAATGTTGGTAGGATTCCTTCAACATTATCATACGATGATATTTGGATCCCGATCCTACTATGAGTATATGCTACTTATCAGGAGATTCGTCACTTAACGATCAATGCTATAAACCAAGTAGGTGTCAAGAAAGGTGTCAGCGGGGTTACGCCCCCAGAGAAAAGAGGTTATTTAATTAAGGAACTTCGCGAAAGCGTTGGAAAACCTCCTTCGAAGTATCGACACTAGCCTGGCTGAACGGTTAAGCAAGTATTGTACGATGAGAATAGTCCTGGTTAATTCTTCTTTTATGGTTTGGGGAAGGATTTAAGAAACTGTGGGAGCCATCCAGTTTAGATAAACTAAAAACCACTCTAAACTTGCAAGAGTATCATGCTAAAGAGTTTTCTTCTCTCTCTCCTAATTGCAGCGACCCTGAAAATGACTGGACTTAAGTTACTTTTAGAGAAAAATATACTGACAGGGCCAAACTATAAGGATTGGCTGCGGAATGTCAAAATGGCTTTGACCTATGACAAATTGTTGTACGTCCTCACCGCTAAGGCACCTGCTGTCCCTGGTCCCAAATCCAGTAATGCGGATAAGGAAATCAACAAAACCTGGGAGATAGATTGCGCGAAGGCCAAGTGCATCGTGCTTGCCTCGATGAACAATGAACATCAGAGGAGGCATGAGGATATGGATCTTGAATCCATATTTCTCCATACAAAAGATCTGTATGGGGAGCAATCTTGTATAGCAAGATATGAGACCTCAAAGAACTTGTTTGAGCGAGGTTGGCCGTCGGATCATCGGTAGGAGAACATGTCCTAAAGATGATAGGCTATATAGAAGAGCTCGCAGACCTTGGGACGACTTTGGATAATGAGCTCTATACAGACCTTATTCTCCAGTCCCTTCCTCCCACCTACGCCCAGTTTATTCTGAATTTCAACATTCAAAGAAAAGAAGTTGAACTTCCGGAACTCCTTAACATGTTGAGAAGTGCAGAGGGCACCTTGTAGAAGGCAAGGGAAACACCCGCTGTGTTTGTTAGCGGTGCTTCTACTTTCGGTTCCAAGGCTAGGGCCAAAGGAAGGAAGAAGAAGGCCGCCACTAGACCTAGAGAAGGTGTTAGTAAGGTGGGAACGAAGGGAAAGAAAAAGATTGCAGTGTCGGTAGTGGCCCAGGATGAGTGCTTCCATTGTCACAGGAAAGGGCACTGGAAGAAAGATTGCAAGGCGTGGAACGCCAAGAACCAAGGACTGAAGCAAGCTGTGGCTTCGACTTCAGGTGTGTTTGTAATTTAGAATTGTCTGTCAATCAACTCTACTTCCTGGGTATTGGATACCGGATCAGGATCTCATATATTCAATTCATAGCAGGCACTGAGAAACAGTAGAGTGCTGAAGGAAGGTGATATGAGCCTAAAGGTTGCTAACGGAGCTAGCGTGGGAGCTGTGTCCGTCGGGGATTATCACCTGGGATTGACAAGTGGACACATTTTGGTTTTACATAACTGTTTTTATGTACCTAGCTTAACGTGTAATATCATATCAGTTTCTTTGTTATCAAATAAAGGTTATGATTTCACGTTTGTAAGTGATGTTGTTAACATTCACCTTAATCATGGTTTGATTGGGTCCGGTACACTAAATAACGGTATATATGTCTTAAACCAACTCCAAATTTTCAATGTCCAGAACACACTAAAAAGAAAGTCTCCAGATTTAAATAAAGCTTTCTTATGGCATTGTAGACTGGGTCACATCAATGAGAGAAGGTTGACTAAGTTATATAGAGAAGGATATTTAGACTCGTTCGAATATCAAACTTATGCCACTTGTCAATCTTGTCTCAAAGGAAAGATGACAAAGACTCCATTTACTGGACATGGAGTAAGAGCGAGCGAGCTCTTAGGACTCATACACAGCGATGTATGTGGTCCAATGTCTACACATGGAAGAGGTGGTTTTTCCTATTTCATTACTTTCACGGATGATTACTCAAGGTACGGATTCATTTATCAGATGAAACATAAATCCGAGGCTTTTGAGAAATTCCAAGAGTATAAGAATGAAGTAGAAAACCAAACCGGCAAAAGTATCAAGACACTAAGATCTGATTGATGAGGTGAATACTTAAGTGCTGAGTTCCTAAGTTACCTAAAAGAGAAAGGAATTCTCTCTCAGCTTACTCCTCCATACACTCCACAGCATAACGGTGTATCGGAGAGATGGAATTGTACCCTATTGGATATGGTACGATCCATGATGAGTAATGCTGAGTTACCACGATCTTTCTGGGGTTATGCGCTAAAATCAGCGGCACATCTTCTTAACAGGGTTCCTACCAAGACTATGCCTACCACGCCATATCAGATATGGAGTGGGAAGAAACCTTATCTTCAGTATCTGAGAATATGAGGATGTCCAGCTTTTGTTAAAAAGCAGCATGTGGACAAGCTCGAGGCACGATCAGTACAGTGTAAGTTTGTGGGATATCCAAAGAACTCCAGGGGGTATCTATTCTATTACGCAGAGGAACAAAAGGTTTTTGTTTCTCGTAATGCCCATTTTCTAGAACAGCAGGTTTTAGAAAAGGATACAAGTAGGAGCGAAATAGAACTGGAAGAAATTCCAGAACCACAAACTACTACTGAAAGTTTAGTAGAACCAGTAGTTCAAGAAGAATAGGACATTCCTGCACCCCTCCGCCGAAGTAGTAGGCCGCCTCATCCGCCTGAGAGATACTACAGTTTTCTCATAGATGGGGATAGAGAGGATTGCATCATAGATGATGATGAACCTACTAGCTTCCAGCAGGCCATCCAGAGCGGCGACTAGGTACGATGGCCAGATGCAATGCGGACCGAAATGGAGTCCATGTACACCAACAAAGTATGGACTTTGGACTTTGCTCCAGATGGGGTAAAACTCATAGGATGCAAATGGATCTTCAAGAAAAAGATTGGTGTAGATGGACAGGTGGAAACCTATAAGGCTAGACTTGTTGCAAAGGGTTTTCGTCAAAGACCTGGTTTGGACTATGACGAAACTTTTTCTCCAGTGGCTATGCTCAAATCCATTCGGGTCCTTCTTGCTATTGCTGCCTTCCATGATTATGAAATCTGATAGATGGACGTAAAGACGGCTTTTCTGAATGGTAATTTAGAAGAGTGCTCCTATATGGATCAGCCAGAGGGTTTCAATCAGAGTGGGAGCAGCGGGAAAGTATGCAAGCTGCTTAAGTCCATTTATGGACTAAAGCAGGCATCGCGGAGTTGGAACATCTGTTTTGATGAGACAGTCAAAGAATATGACTTTATAAAAAATCCAGATGAACCATGTAAATATAGTAAAGTTGTAGCCAGAAGTGTCGTATTCCTCTTCTTGTATGTGGATGACATTCTATTGATAGGAAATGACATTCCTATGCTACAATCTGTCAAAGAATTCTTGTCACACGGGTTCTCCATGAAAGACCTAGGTGATGCATCTTACATTCTGGGGATCCGGATCTATCGTGATAGATCCAAAAGGATGTTGGGACTTTCGCAGTCCAGGTATATCGACACTGTACTGAAAAGGTTCAGTATGGAAGATTCCAAGCGCGGTAATCTACCGGCTTGTCATGAAATCACCCTATCCAAAGAGATGTCTCCCAAGATTGATTTGGAAAGGGAACGCATGTCTATTATACCCTACGCTTCTGCGTTAGGCTCTATAATGTATGCGATGTTGTGCACCAGACCAGATGTAGCTTACGCACTGAGCGTGGTAAGCCGATATCAGTCAGACCCAGGGGAGAAGCACTGGATAGCAGTAAAGAACATTCTCAAGTACCTGAGGAGGACTAAGGAGATGTTCTTGGTTTACGGCGGAAAAGACCTCAGGATGGAGGCCTATGCTGATTCCGGCTTCCAGAGGGATAAGGACGATTCTAAGTCCATGTCAGGTTATGTCTTTACCCTCAATGGAGGGGCGGTGTGCTGGAAGAGCTCCAAGCAGGACACCGCTGCTGACTCGACGATGGAAGCGGAGTATATAGCTACTTGCGATACCGCAAAAGAAGCAGTCTGGATGAAGAAGTTCCTAACAGAACTTCAGGAGGTTCCTACCATTGTTGATCCAATACCTCTGTATTGCGACAACAACGGAGCTATAGCTTTAGCGAAGGAACCAAGGTCCTATCAGAAGTCCACACACATCTTGAGGCGGTATCACCTGATCAGGGAGATCATTGATCGTCGGGAGATCGAGATTCGGAGAGTTGCTACTAAAGAGAACATTGCTGATCCATTCATGAAGGCCCTACCTCAGATTCAGTTCGAGAGGCTACTCGAGATCATCGGTCTTCGATACGCCAGTACATGGCCCTAGTGCAAGTAGGAGATTGTTAGTGTATATGCCCTAGGGGCCATTATTGTATCATACTAGTTTGTATATTACTTAATGGAAGCTTGGGATATTCACATGTATATAACAGTCTTGCTAAATATGGTAGTATGCTACTTGGTTTTTCTATCTTAATATGTGAGTATACGTATTGATAGAGCTCTTAGGATCTTGCTTGACTACCAGCGTTGTGATAGCAGTCACACTAGTGGGGGCTGGGTAGTCTACAAGCACATCCTTATTCAGGTCCCTAGTCGTAGGATTATCGAGACAGGGCATCGATACTCCGGAGTAGACTAGTGTGTACGCTTCTCATCCTAGTTGGGGAGATGGTCTGTCCCACAGCCGTCAATACGTCGTACTGGAGATAGTACACAGGTGCCCGTTGGGTTACGGGTACACCGGACAGGACTCGCAGGGAACTGTTGGTTGGGTTTTATACTAGTCGTCAGTTAACAGTTCCTAGGTGACATGAGTACAGCATAGTCTGCAGACTTGACACTGCTACTTCGCCTCGAGTGTGTCCTACTGTTCTTAGATTGCTACCCTACCATGGCTCAAAGGAGTTGTGCAAACAGGTAGCAGTTGGGTGCAGTCCTGAGCACTTGAAGGCAGTGGCGGTTAGAAAGGATTTGTCTCTCCCGGTATTGGGAGTTGATATCGCGCTGTGTCAGAGAGCCATTACGCAAAGTCCCTGGCCAGGGCAAGCGAGATTTGCTGGTAGGTTCCAGTAGTTTCTCAGGGTGTAATTGGCTTCGCTCCGACACGACTTATACCGCTATTAGGGGACTGACGCTTGCCGCCCCCTAGGCCCGATATGCGATAGTCTTAGACGAACAGACCGGACTGTAAGGAGATTGTCACATCAGACTCAGTAGGAGTTCGGATGGGTTTCCTCATCGGCCTTCCTATCGACATCTACCTGGGAACCGTTACGTACAGCTAGTGCCGCTTGCGGTCTGTGGTTAAACCCACTGCCAGCGTAGTAGTCGAGTCTCTAGAGACCCGCACAGAGAGTTTCCCTACTTCAGGCGAAACGATATAGAGGTCATATGGTTTTACGACAAGGGTTCGGACGCATACGTGTGTTTACGCACGTACGACATCCGGACAGTTTTTACTAGCCGGTTTTGGTTTAAGCCAGCTTCTAGTATCAGGTTATTGGATTTATACAGTCTAAAGTTTTTCCGTGTTTTCACGGATAGGAGGGGTGTTCTCGTAATTATGCGAGAAGCTTCTAGAAGATGATAACTTGGGGGTTAAGGTGGCATATGCATTAAATGAGATTAGTGAGTCATATGAGTGATTCATTCATATCATTAATCCATCATAAATGCTTAATGACTCATGGAGATGAATCACCCTTTGATATTTATCAAGCATGGTTGTAAATCCTTTATTTTCTTTTATTGGATAAATGATAATGCTTGATATATATTATGATGGATCATTATCTCATCTCATTCTTATGCTCACCTTCTCTCTCCTCAAGCTCTCTCTCTTCAAACCCTAATCCTCCCCTCTCATGTGTTGAGATCAAGGATTAGATTAGACTACTTAATCTATAACCCTTCTCTATATCACCTAGGTTACTTAGATTAGCACTTTAAGAAACCTAGTTACCTCTAGTTTGAGGTGAAGCTTGTAGCAAAGCTCTCGGGTGGATCTTCTACTATATAGAGAAGGCCGGAGAGGACATGGAGAACGACAAGTGGAAGGACTCGGTTCTTTCGGTATAATCACTTAACATAGTAGTTAACACTTCTATGGTTTCTTGTTAGTTATTGTTTAAGCAAAGATTCTCGGTTAGTCGATGTTTACGCCTAAAACAAGATCGTTTTTCATTATTCCGCCTCCCCGCAAGTCGTGGGGTGTTGTACATCGACTTACACCATGTAATCAATGTATGTATGCATGTGGATCTCATCCAACCATATAATCAATGTATGTATGCATGTGGATCTTGTCCACCCATGTAATCAATGTATGTATGCATGTGGATCTCGTCCGCCCATATAATCAATGTCTGCATGCACGTAAATATCATAAAAGAGTGTGCAAGAAAGTATGAGGATGTAAATCCATGATGTCCCTCACGACACATCAAAATCAAGGAACCTGAGTGCCTAGCATGGACACTCAAAAATATCATGAAAACCGTGCCCAGCATCGGCACGTAAATCCTCATATATCGGGCTCCGTCTGTCCGGATCGGCCGACGGGCTGCGTCAGTCCGGATCGGCCCATATCATCTCTCGACTCCGGTCGGTATCCTCCGGATATCCGACGAGCCCAAATACTATCACCGGTAGGTAGTAGTCCCTTTGCCAGGCTCACCGTCTGTATACACAGTATTCCTTTCTTGCCATGGGGTATCATACCGGGTCCACCATGTACCCGCAATCGGCCTCATCCACCTCCTCGAATTGGGTTTCACATGTCACGCGTCTCAGAACCGAGAAAACGCATGGTGGACGCACTGAAATATCATATCAAGAGAAACCGGGTTTTTAAAACAACACAATCTCTTTTAAAATGTCCACGGTTCTCAAATCCAGAAATCTCATGAAAACAGCATATCTCAATGCGTAAAATCATATAGCATGACGTATGCGACAGATAATAGAGATGTAAGCATATCCGTATATCATGCAACATGGAACAGTGATATGACATATTAAGGGAAAACCGCTCTTTTAAATGATTCTAGTTTTTAAAATATAACATGCGGTTCCCAATTTCCCAATAAAACCAGTTATCTATGTAGGCACAATATGTATATGCGCAAGTATGGATGTATCAATGTATATGTGCACCGATATGAATATACAATGTGTATGTGCGCAAATATGGATGTATCAATGTATATGTGCACCAATATGAATATACAATGTGTATGTGCACCAATATGAATATACAATTTGTATGTGCGCAAATATGGATGTATCAATGTATATGTGCACTAATATGAATATACAATATGTATGTGCACAAGCAGGTTATGAGAAGAGTCATATCATGATGCAGTAATCCTACTGTGTAGTGATATGGCAATTATCGATGATGAAATGTGTGAGCCTACAATTTGTGTACGTGTAACATACGCATCATTGATAATGGTGCAAGTGTACTATCACAGGTATAAGTAAGGCAATGAGAATAATATGAATGCGGCATAAGGTAATCATATGCAAATACCGACGGGTATACGTATGTAACATGATCGAGTCGGTAAATCTATCAATCGGCATCTAGCCTAACAACATCGCGTACGGTATAATAAATCGTACGGCAGCCACTAGTCAAGGGTATGGATCAACATCAAGTCAAACTCATCACGCACGGAAAATCATCGTACGGTGGCATTAAGCAAGTAGGGATCCTATCATCCTATAAGACAAATGAGGGTACGACCTAATATCACGTACGACCTATCATCCATGATTCACAACATTATATATATATATATGTACCTATGTCCCAGGTCACATCCGCTATAATCTCATATCCGGGGACCGGCGGAGTATAAATCATCTCGATCGACTCGCATCCGTATACCAACATATCATTATATCATCATATCAACATATCAGTCTTATATTCTTTCATCGTATTTATATCTCACATCAAGTCGAGTTTACATAAACATTCTATCTCTACTATAAGTATAAGCATCTAATCTAACATACACAGCCGAACCATACAAGCAGATTTTAAAGGAAGCGAATCGTAGTTTGGAAAATAGGAGTTACGGTGTTTTTACGGAAAAGATATCATTTGAAAATCCGTAATGTCCCTCAAAGTATATATTTAAAAGGTACATACGATTCTTTGGTTTAGAAAAGGATATGGTTCGGATGACACATCCACATCGGCTATCTAGTCCTATAGTACCCTAAACGGCAATGTCGTCACATGTCATCCTCAAATTCCGTCATCCTATAATAGTCATTACGTATCACTTCTAACTATCCTCTAGTTTCTAATATGGTTTCATAGCTATCTTCATTCTAACCCTAGTTTCCTAATCTAGGTTTCCTTAACCATATTCTATAAATCAGTTTTCCATCAAAACTTTGCGGGGTTGCTATATGCCATCCACCCGACTTCCCCCATAGATATAGATCTACTCACCATGGTTTTCGCTTGCCGAAATCATTGACGCCACGCTCCGTCGCCTCGGAATCCACGCGAAGGTACCTACAATAACAACACATATCGCAACGCTATTAAAATCAAGTTCTAAATTCCAAAACGGCACGCGCCTTGCTCGTAGGTTAGAACCTATAGCATACACGTACAAAATCAACCAAACAACCCTTGTCGTCGATGTACAAATATGCGACAACCAAAAACGAATCCAAATATCAAAACTTATCATTCAAAATACGGAAAACCATAGCCAAAATCATACTAAAATGCTCCTTGAATCTGATTCAGGTCAAATAAAGCTAAGGAAACAAGTCTAGGGTTATGTACATAGTGTATATGAGCTATGGGGGCAACCTGGGCACCTATCTTCTCAGAGGGGCCGGCCACACTAAGAAAAATTCCGGCCAGGATGGTTTTCCAGGTGAGTTGGGGTCTCGTACTTCTACAGTGGGTGCTTAGTGGTCCTATTGGATCTCTAGAGTTGTTTGTTTGCCTCAGAATTTCCCCGGGTCATCCCAGATTTCCCTGCACACTCTAATTTCCTGACAAACCGACATTGATAGTTCTGTTTTCGGGTTTCAGGTTTTGTATTTGTGTTGGGTCTGGGTTTCTAGCACCAAGGGGTTTTAAGGTCACCACTAAGGCTTATAAGCACAACCAAAACTCAAAAATCCCTTCAAACCCTAACTAGGAATTCCCAAAGTTCACTAAACCGATACGGAACTAATCCTAAGTTCGTGCGTCGGTTCAATTCTAAGGCTCAGGTCAGGAATCGTGTCACCATGGTCATGTAAACACTCCTAACTATTCCCAGATTTCTCCTCTCTTCACAACAGAAAAATCTAGTAAGACCAAACACTTCTAAACAACTTCAGGCAACTACTCTAAGAAATCCAATCCCTAACTCCCCTGCACACCCGAGGTCGCCGGAATTTCCCCAAAAGCCGCCGGACAAAACCGCCCAGATAGGTCTTGTTCTTTAGGTGGTCACTTAAGGTTACAATTACAACATTACCACACTGTTTGTTTTCACCAACATGTCTCGGGGCCACAACAGATTGTCGATGGCACAAAACGACACTAAAATACGACATCGTACAAAACTAAACTAAAAGGAAGAAGTTATACCTCATGGGTGGAACTCAAGAGAAACCCTAGCTTCGCAAGGTCATCACAATTCAATTTTTCTTGGTCCAATGCGTAGAGGGTGAAATGGTGGTCATTTTTTGTTAAAGGTTTATATAGTTTTGGGGAGTATTTTGAGATGGGTTTTGGGGTAAAAGGTAGAGGGAGATGAGAAAGATGGAGGACAAAATGGTGGAAGAACTAAAATGAGGCAGCCCTCTTCCTTCTCTCTCTCAATTATTCTCTTTCTTCTCTCTCACTACAAACATGCTCACTCCCATCATGATGTCCCCTTTCTCTCTCTTCAAGTCATCATTTCCCTTTTCCTTTTATTTTCTTTTCTAAAGTCAACCACCAATAAACCATAACACACAACCCAAATGAAATGAAACATGTAACCAATTGAAACATGTCATAGTGCACTAACCATGAAAACTGTAGAAACACGGATTTGGCTTAATCGCAATTAGCAGTGCACTAATCGGGTTTTTATCAAAACTGCATATAATAAATTTTAAAATTGCCAAATCATTTAAATATATTTTAAAATGAATAAATCATTTTAATTTCCTTTTATTTCACAATTATTGGTATATATTTATACCCTTTTTTCGAAAACCCCAATTTCGCAAATCGGGCAGTTTTCGGGAAAAATATTATTTTAATATTAAATTCCAAAATTAATATTTTATATCTTTCTGAAATGTTACAGTCTTCCCCCCTTAAATAAATTCGGTCCCCGAATTTAAATTTAAACCCCCCCAAAATCTAAAACATTTCAATAATCGGCTCAAATCAACGGGGCTCCGAAATCACGGAAGATGCAGAAACAACACAGCGCGTCAAGTGCACATGAAAACGAGTGCAAAACTCAAAATCGAACTCCATCAAGCGTCACGCAAATCATCGGATTTGCATGCATATCCTCAGAGTTACAATAGAGATACAGATCTCGAATCTACTACTGAAATCCAATATACACTAGTCAAATACTATAATACGTGTATAGTACGCATCTTTGGAAAACTTTCAAGAACTGAATAAAACTCATGCAAAAAGTTTTTCTAAATCGCTGTATGATGCGTAACAAAAGGCATAAGTGACGGACGCTCATTTTAAAATAATAATATATGTCCATATATATTTTGCCAAATATACGTTCCGTCATTTTTACAATATCCCAAAAGGTTTTCATTTATAAACGTTCGCGTCGCTCACGGATACGTAGGAAATAGCGAGACTATAACTCCTTTTGAAAACCCTTTTGGTAATCATTTAATGCATGCAAGGTACTCAGGTGCTGTCCTCAGATCAGTCCTGGTTGGCTACTTCATAATATAGTGCCTATCATGAAAACAAGATGCTCAAAAGCAAAATCAGCCTCAAAAGGCGTATCCAATAATCGCGTGCGTCTGGTGCGCACGGAATCAAATCCAAATACAAATGCCACAATATCAACAAAAGCAAAACTCAGTGCAACGGGTGTGCACGAAAGTATCTGTCCAGTGCAACGGGTGTGCACGACAATAATATCAAGTGCATCTTGAGTGCATCCGGTGTGCACAAAATCACGTCTCATATCATGCGCCCAACATGCGCGAAAATCCAAATCAAGTGCTTAATATGCGCAAAAATCCAACCAAAGCGCGTCGGGTCTATAAAAGCATATAGTGCAGTAGCATGCACGAAAACGAACGGCAAGTGCCAACGCGCACGAAAATGCAAATCTGGTAAAACGAATGCTCAAGGACATAAATCGGGTGCAACCAAGGTACGGAGTATAAATCCAGTGCGACAAACACATAAATACCCGTCCTGTGCAACAAATGCAAGAAATGCAAGAAATGCAAATCTAGTGCAACTAATGTGTGAATACGAATCTGGCGCAACAAATGCATAAAATATAAATCTGGTGCGACAATTGCACGAAATGAAAATCTAGTGCAACATATGCAGGAAACACAATCCGGTGCATCCAGGGCACGAAATACAAATCCAGTGCATCCCGTGCATGAAATACTAAATACAGTGCATCCTGTGCACAAAATACCGATCAATAACACAAACGCGTGAACAGCAACACCGAGGGTACCATAGTGTATAAGATCATAAACGTGTGTAACTGCATGCACAAAACACATATCAATGCACTATAGGCACATATAAGCTATACCGAATGCAAAAATCAAATCGAGTGCGTACCACACGCACAAAAATCGAATCAATTCTATGAAATCAACGAAATCATAAACATGTGCAGCCAAGGCACAAAACCGATATCAAGTGCAATAAATATGCACAAATCAAAAACCAACAAAATGGTGTATAAAAACATATCTCAAGTGCAATAACTATGCACAAAATGTAAATACCTAGTAGGTGCAGCCAGTGCACGAAATCAATATCAGGAAACTCGTCATCAAACCTCAAATCTAAGCGACATAAGCATGATACTCAGATCACCAACGCAATCGCAACAATGGACATTGAGGTACACCTCCTACAATGTCGAAAAATGAGTCGGTGTGCCTAAAACCGGCAGAACAAGAATATCCGCTTGCCTCCTGCTCACGGTCTGGCATCCTCTGTCTCTGGGTACTCATCTTCTCCTCGGATTACCAATCTCGCAATTCATCAGCTCATCAGCCTGTCAGGTGTGCTAATGGGGACGATTCCGTTCTGGCACTTCTCTGGTCATCTCCCGGTCAATCATCACAACCACTCGTAAGGCAGAACGTCACTAGCGTCAGCCTCTGGCTCTCTGAATACACGTGACACATATGATCCTAGGTGCAAATCTTATTGCAGCAGTGTCCCGGAAGGAATCCTGCTCAAGGTCTCTTCCAACCTCGCCTATGCCGAACTGTACGGAGGCTGGTGCTCTTACATAATCTTTTCTCATTTTCTGGATATCTGCGTTTCAGCACAACGTTCCACGGGAATTGGCCGTATCCTAATGCCTCTGTATACATATCAGATCTCTAATCTCGATGGGGAGTAGCAATAGCTCGTCGGCATCGCGCATGAACCTCTGGCTCAACTCGCCTTTATCATCATCCGCTTCGATGTCACGTCTTGCTATCTGCGTACTGCTACTGTTCTCGGCCACGGTCAATCCGAAGTCTCATACACGGACTCGAAATCGCGTACTCTGTATCTTCATCACTCTGTAGAAGATATCTGGCCGAACGCGTCCTCGGAAACTTGTTCAAGCAATCGGAGGAATACTCTATACTCGTCCACTCTCGATCAACTCACAACGCATCAGGGTGAGGTCCTCTATCCGAAGCTGGTCAGCTTGCTGATCTCATATCACATGGTATCTAGACGACGTCAAACTTTTCGATCGAGTCATTAAGGCCCCAAAATTTCCCGAAGGCTCAACCCTGAGCGCAGTCTAAAAATATCTGGTACATACCACAGCACCTCTGGACCAGCCGTAGAAAGGAAAATCCAAGCCTCACTGATGGCACCGCTAAACTGCCACAAACCCTAAGGTTCAAAGCGGTTCCATGGTCATCATGTAGAGTTAGGGTTTCATTCTTCTAGAGGGTCCACAAAATTACCTACATGTTTCTCCGAACACTTTAAACTTGGGAAAAATGGGTTTCTGACACTCGTTCGAACCTTTTAGCTTCGCCCATACAACATGTGAATACCCTTCGTCCGCACGCTAAACAATGTCTCAATCCTTCAGGAGAGGCGATACATCAACGGTCATCTCTGGATCGGTCTGCTCCAGATCTGAGTAAGACTCTCCACACTGGCAATCTTCAACTCAACTGGGCCTACGTCGGCGCATCAATCTGACGAATCACCTTCGTCCCTCAACTCGGGGCAGGCTAGCTATCATCTGTCGCGTTTCTACCTGGAAGCTCCGGCGATCTCAGCTCGTAAGTTTTGGAAGCGACATCCCGTCAATCTCAGCGACAGCTGGGTCATCGGTCTGCACGGTAGGCTACATCACAACCTCTGAGGTATACTGTACATCAACATTCCTCTCGCAACTGGCAGCCTCTGTCAATGGCTCGATCATCCGGTGCAAAACCAAACACTCGCCTCATCCAAGATGTCACAACATAAATACTAACTCGAGACGTTCCCGTGTCACCAGAAACCACAATGGTCAGTTCTCGTACCAAACGAGCTTTCCATGACCGCAACATTAGCAGAAGCTCAAACTGTGCTCAACCCATGGTGACAGGAACCTCAATTGAGTACCGAAGAGAGCGGATCAACGGTAAGAAGGGAAACGACAGATCCAGAATGTATACATGATCATAAGAAAGAACAGTATCACTAAGAGTATGATCATGGAACAAATAAAATCAAGGATCTCAAATGGATGTATAATCATGGATACGAAGAGAATCACCGGTCTCATAATATGTACATCCTAAGGTTTCTTAAATGGAGTATCGTATCATAAATATGCCGCGGAACATACGTACGGTAAGTCACTCTACTCAAGCTACCTACTCCATCAATCAGGGTCAACCTATGAAACGAAAGTTCGGGTCTAATACCCCCCCCCCCCCGTTCAAGTCTAAGTTCCGTAAGGTCAAGCCTAGATTTCGAAATACATACCCGTCCTAGACTCCGCATAGTCAAACATAGACTCGAACCAAGGTTAAACCTGGCTCTGATACCAACTTTGTCACGACCCGAAATATTAGCTCATGACCAGCACTTGAATCACGCAATGTCTAAAGGCGTAACGGAATTCTAGTAAGCTGAAGCCCAGAAATTCTAAACCATTTAAGAAAAATAAAGGAGGTGAGGTTTTGAAATAAAGGTATAATGAAATCATGTTTTCTTAATGCATAGAAAAGGAACATGAATGACGCAAGTGAAATTTACTAATTTGAAAACGTGTTTCGTCTTTTAAAATTTTTGGCAACACCTCCTTTGTATATTTTGATCCAAAACCACCAATACATAATAATGATAAAGGCATCCCCAAGCAGGAGCTAGCTCTTCGCCAAACGGCGGATCACAACCACGCAATACAGTAAAAATAAGTATACGACGCCCAACGACGAAGTTCACCACAAAAGATAAAGGAAAGCAAGACATAAATACCACAAGTAGCGAAAAACCCCTCGTTCTAAGTCTCGCAACTATAATCCCACTAACTCTCATTACTTATACAATTTACTAAATTTGATTGATGGAGTTAACTAGATACAATAATGAAATATAGATACAAGAGTGGGTAAGATACAAATGTCCCACCTACTAGTGCAAAACACCTGGATGCGACTGTTTGCCAGCGAAGCCGCTACTGATCCAAACGGGCAACCTGCAAGAACTGTGGCACAACGGGGGTGAGTTTCCAAATCGTGAATAGAAATATATCGACAAGTAGAAATCGAATAAATAACGACTCCTAGGTCAACTATATCATAAAGGTAATACTATGATATCTAGGGTGACCGGGTCGGTATGTGTGCCAACAAGGTAGTCAATGCCTATAAGCATGTGGATAACATCCAATAATATAATCAAGGTATGTATGCATGTGGATCTCGTCCATCCATGTAATCAATGTATGTATGCATATGTATCTCATCCACCCATATAATCAATGTATGTATGCATGTGGATCACCCATGTAATCAATGTATGTATGCATGTGGATCTCGTCCACCCATATAACCAATGTCTGCAAGCACGTAAATATCATAAAAGAGTGTGCATGAAAGTATGAGGATGTAAATCAATGGTGTCCCTCACGACACATCAAAATCATGGAACCTAAATGCCTAGCATCGACACTCAAAAACATCATGCAAACCGTGCCCAGCATCGGCACGTAAATCCTCATATATCGGGCTCCGTCGGTCCGGATCGGCCCACGGGCTCCGTCAGTCCAGATTGGCCCATATCATCTCTCGACTCCGGTCGATATCCTCCGGATATCCGCCGTCCCCAAATACTATCACCGGTAGATAGTAGTCCCTCTGCCAGGCTCACCGTCTGTATACACAGCATCGTTTTCTTGCCCCGGGGTACCATACCGGGTCCACCATATACCCGCAATCGTCCTCATCCGCCTCCTCGAATCGGGTTTCACATGTCACACGTCTCAGAACCGAGAAAACGCATGGTGGACGCACTGAAATATCATATCAAGAGAAACCGGGTTTTTAAAACAACACATAATCTCTTTTAAAATGTCCACGGTTCTCAAATCCAGAAATCTCATGAAAACAGTATATCTCAATGCGTAAAATCATATAGCATGACGTATGCGACAGATAATAGAGATGTAAGCATATCCGTATATCATGCAACATGGAACAGTGATATGACATATTAAGGGAAAACCGCTCTTTTAAATGATTCTAGTTTTTAAAATATAACATGTGGTTTCCAATTTCCCAATAAAACCAGTTATCTATGTAGGCACAATATGTATATGCGCAAATATGGATGTATCAATGTATATGTGCATCGATATGAATATACAATGTGTATGTGTGCAAATATGGATGTATCAATGTATATGTGCACCAATATGAATATACAATGTGTATGTGCACCAATATGAATATACAATTTGTATGTGCGCAAATATGGATGTATCAATGTATATGTGCACCAATATAAATATACAATATGTATGTGCACAAGCAGGTTATGAGAAGAGTCATATCATGATGCAGTAATCCTACTGTGTAGTGATATGGCAATTATAGATGATGAAATGTGTGAGCCTACAATCTGTGTACGTGTAACATACGCATCATTGATAATGGTGCAGGTGTACTATCACAGGTATAAGTAAGGCAATGAGAATAATATGAATGCGGCATAAGGTAATCGTATGCAAATACTGACGGGTATACGTATGTAACATGATCGAGTCGGTAAATCTATCAATCGGCATCTAGCCTAACAACATCGCGTATGGTATAATAAATCGTACGGCAGCCACTAGTCAAGGGTATGGATCAACATCAAGTCAAACTCATCACGCACGGAAAATCATCGTACGGTGGCATTAAGCTAATAGGGATCCTATCATCCTATAAGACAAATGAGGGTACGACCTAATATCACGTACGGCCTATCATCCATGATTCACAACATTATATATATATATATGTATGTATGTATATATGTACCTATGTCCCAGGTCACATCCGCAATAATCTCATATCCGGAGACCGGCAGGGTATAAATCATCTCGATCGACTCGCATCCGTATACCAACATATCATCATATAATCATATCATCATATCAACATATCATCATATCAGTCTTATATTCTTTCATCGCATTTATATCTCACATTAAGTCGAGTTTACATAAACATTCTATCTCTACTATAAGTATAAGTATCTAATCTAACATACACACCCGAACCATACAAGCAGATTTTAAAGGAAGCGAATCGTAGTTTTGAAAATTGGAGTTACGGTTTTTTTAAGGAAAAGATATCATTTGAAAATCCGTAACGTCCCTCAGAGTATTTATTTAAAAGGTACATACAATTCTTCGGTTTAGAAAAGGGTATGGTTCGGATGACACATCTACATCGGCTATCTAGTCCTATAGTACCCTAAACGGCAATGTCGTCACATGTCATCATCAAATTCCGTCATCCTATAATAGTCGTTACGTATCGCTTCTAACTATCCTATAGTTTCTAATTTAGTTTCATAGCTATATTCATTCTAACCCTAGTTCCCTAATCTAGGTTTCCTTAACTATATTCTATAAATCAGTTTTCCATCAAAACATTGTTGGGGTGCTATACGCCATCCACCCGACTTCCCCCGTAGATATAGATCTACTCACCGTGGTCTTCGCTTGCCAAAGTCGTTGACGTCACGCTCCGTCGCCTCGGAATCCATGCGAAGGTACCTACAATAACAACACATATCGCAACGCTATTAAAATCAAGTTCTAAATTCCAAAACGGCATGCGCCTTGCTCGTAGGTTAGAACCTATAGCATACGCGTACAAAATCAACCAAACAACCTTTGTCGTCGATGTACAAACATGCGACAACCAAAAACGAATCCAAATATCAAAACTCATCATTCAAAATACGGAAAACCATAGCCAAAATCACACTAAAATGCTCCATGAATCTGACTCAGGTCAAATAAAACTAAACAAACAAGTCTAGGGTTATGTATATAGTGTATATGAGCTATGGGGGCAACCTGGGCACCTATCTTCTCAAAGGGGCCAGCCACACTAAGACAAATTCCGGCCAGGCCGGTTTTCCAGGTAAGTTGGGGTCTCGTACTTCTACAGCGGGTGCTTAGTGGTTCAATTGGGTCTCTAGAGTTGTTTGTTTGCCTCAGAATTTCCCCGGGTCATCCCAGATTTCCCTGCACACTCTAATTTCCTCACAAACCAATATGGATAGTTCTGTTTTGGGGTTTCAGGTTTTGTATTTGTATTGGGTCTGGGTATCTAGCACCAAGGGGGTTTAAGGTCACCACTAAGGCTTATAAGCATAACCACAACTCAAAAATCCCTTCAAACCCTAACTAGGAATTCCTAAAGTTCACTAAACCGATACGGAACTAATCCTAAGTTCGTGCATCGGTTCAATTCTAAGGCTCAGGTCAGGAATCGTGTCACCATGGTCATGTAAACACTCCTAACTATTCCCAGATTTCTCCTCTCTTCACAACAGAAAAATCTAGTAAGACCAAACACCTCTAAACAGCTTCAGGCAACTACCCTAAGAAATCCAATCCCTAACTCCCCTACACACCCGAGGTCGCCGGAATTTCCCCAATAGCCACAGGCCAAAACCGTCCAGATAAGTCTCGCTCTTCAGGTGGTCACTTAGGGTTACGAGTACAACATTACCACACTGTTTGTTTTCACCAACTTGTTTCGGGGTCATAGCAGGTTGTCCATGGCACAAAACGACACTAAAATATGACATCGTACAAAACTAAACTAAAAGGAAGAAGTTATACCTCATGGGTGGAACTCAAGAGAAACCCTAGCTTCGCAAGGTCATCACAATTCAATTTTTCTTGTTCCAATGCATAGAGGGTGAAGAGGTGGTCATTTTTTGTTAAAGGTATATAGAGTTTAGGGGAGTTTTTTGAGATGGGCTTTGGGGTAGAAGGTGGAGGGAGATGAGAAAGAAGGAGGAGAAAATGGTGGAGGAACTAAAATGAGGCAGCCCTCTTCCTTCTCTCTCTCAATTATTCTCTCTTTTCTCTTTCACTACAAGCATGCTCACTCCCATCATGATGTCCCCTTTCTCTCTCTTCAAGTCATCATTTCCCTTTTCCTTTTATTTTCTTTTCTAAAGTCAACCACCAATAAACCATAACACACAACCTAAATGAAATGAAACATGTAACCAAATAAAACATGTCATGGTGCACTAACCATGAAAACTGTAAAAACACGGATTTGGCTTAATCGCGATTAGCAGTGAAATAATCGGGTTTTTATCAAAACTGCATATAATAAATTTTAAAATTGCCAAATCCTTTAAATATATTTTTAAATGAATAAATCATTTTAATTTCCTTTTATTTCACAATTATTGGTATATATTTATACCCTTTTTTCGAAAACCCCAATTTCCCAAATCGGGCAGTTTTCGGGAAAAATATTATTTTAATATTAAATTCCAAAAATAATATTTTATATCTTTCTGAAATGTTACACGTATAGTTTTATGTCAGGATTCGGACATGCACGTGCACTTGTGCACGTGTCATGGTTTAAATCGGATTCTAATATTATATTGTGTAGGAATATTTTTTGTCTCGTTGCATTCGTATTCAGTCGGAATACAAATGCGGGTATGTATATACAGTTTTGAGGTAATCCTATAATTCGTTACGGGATTACTTTTGAAGTTGCCAAATTTCTTTTCTCGGATTAAACTTTTGGTTTAAGGTTTAATTAAGTGTGAAATGTGTGCATTATTTTTCCCTTGCCAAACACATTTTTGGCCGAACCATGATTGGGTAGTGGGGACTTTGGGTTTTGGGTGAGTCATTGTTTTGTGCATTAAAGATGCATGGTTTAGTTTGTGACTCACTTGAGCATTTGTTCTTTTTGTTTGAGCTTAAGATTTTTTGTGATGGATATTTCATTAAGGTCATCACTTATTTTCTTATGCACACTCCCCCATTTTCCAGTGAGCATAAATTGGTGGCCGGCCCACCCATTTTGAATATACACAAAAATGCACAAGATTTTCAATGGCAATTTTTTCCTTCTCGATTTTAAAATGGCAACTTCATTTACCTTCACCCAATTCATTGGGTGTCTTGAGACAAAGTATTCTACATTCTCTCTACTTCAATCTTGGACATGTCGGTTAGCAAACTTCATGTCCGAGTTGTTTCGGATTGAAGCAGGAGCCCGTATAAAGATTCGTTGACATGGTGCCACTTCGACGAGGATACCGGAGACCGAGCGAGATCGGAGATGCCGTGAGGAGCGTGGAATGATGGCTAAAGACCGAAGGACACGAATCGATCTGTATAGCCTTTCTACCTCTTTGTGGTTAGCTAGTTTAGTGATAATGGCACGATCCGGGTAAAAGTCTATATTAGCGCCAGTTATAAAAGTTTTTGTTCCGCGTTTGGTTTCGGATTGACGGCCGGGGCGCTACCGTAAACTTACAATATCTGATGGGACACTTACTTCTACTTCACTTTCTTGTTCAAAGTTAGAGAGTTTTTTCTCAGTACATTCATTTGGTTGAGATTTATAGAATAAGATTCCTTTTTGCCCCCGGGATGGAAAAAGAAGGTTTCCAAGTGAGTTATAGTAGCCACATGCAATTCATGCAAGGGCTTTTGATACTTGCTAGGGGTTAGGATGAGACGAACTTGGCTATTCCTCTTTCGACCTTGTCTCCTGAAGTCCCTTGCTTGATAACGAGGATTGTCATCATCATCACTATATAACCTCCGGAAGTTTTTGATTTGCTAACAAACCCCATGGAGGAATTGCACTGATATGTCTTCCTACTCGTTTGAGGACTCCGAATCAAAACCTGCCCTCAAGGTTTTCTGAAGTTTTAGACCTATTTTGAAAGAATAGTCGTTTGTATCATCGGAGTCATCGTTTTCCTGAGGAAATTCCTGTCTTGGATTGGTTGATTCGCCATTGAATTCTTCGATGAAGTACTTGGCTTCTTTGAAGCGTGACTCATTGATGCTGTGTGCTTCCCCATTGATACAGTATTCGTAATCGTTCTTTTTATACTTCAGGCACTAATGCAGAGTTGATGGCACTATATTATAGTCATGGAGCCATGGACTGCCCAGCAAAAGCTCTGTACGCCGTGTCAGAGTTGATGACGTGGAACTTTGCCATAGATTTGAGCAGTCCCACTTGGAAGTCAAGTATAACTGATCCCAAGGATTTCCTTGTATTTTGGTCAAATCCTTGGATCGAAATATTCTCGGCTGTGAGATGATTCACATCAAGAGCCAAACATCGGAATGTTTTCATGGTGATCAGGTTTATTGACGCTCTTGGATCTACTAGCATGCTTTTGACTATAATGTCGTTAATGGTCCATGTGATATATAGGAGTTGGTTGTGCTCTGAAGTCCCCAATAATATATCTTCATCGGTAAATATAACCCCTGTTCCCCTAATATTTAAACAAAATAAAAATAGCAAAGCTCTGTTAAATTTTATTGAGACAGCGCCTCACGTGCTCTCCATGAGGGCGCCAGCATCAGCCCTTTAGTATTAATTCCTAGCTGGCGCCGCATGTGAAGCTCACATGGGCACCAATGTGCAAAGTACAGAAGTGCCTATCATATATAAGAATTAAATTTTTAAGTGGCGCCCACGTGCAAGACACGTGAGCACCGGTGCTAAAGTTAAAATCAAGTAGAATTAAATTCTACATGGGGATATTTCCCTAAAATTTGGGATATTCTTTGTTAAACAGAGCCATTGGATTAAAAATCCAATGGTAATGATAAACCATCAAATAATAGAATTAAATTCTTTTAGGAGAAAATATCTCCCAAATCTTTCTAAGTGAGAAAAAAGCTCTCGGTTGGATCAAAGATCCAATGATAGAATTAAATTCTATTTTGGGAATATATTTCCCCAATATTTCTAAATAAAGAAGAATTGCTCCCTGTAAAACAGAGAGCCTTTGAATTAAAAATCCGATGGTGATTAAAAATCACCGTTTGACATACTGTTGTTAAAAACAATAAAATATATTCTGTAAAAACAGAAATCACTGGATCAAAAATCCGACGGTGGATAAAATTCCCCAAATAATCTTTGAGACCAATTAAATAAATTGGTATCTCTCAAATGAGAGATTTTCCCAAAACTGATCAACAGTTTGCCTCCACTATATAAAGGACCCGAGACTTCAAGTCTCAGGGAGAGAGAACCCCGCTTCTGCAAAAAAAAATATAGAAACTGCAACTGAGAATTCAATTCTCCTTCAATGAAGATCCACTTGTTCTTTCAAATTCTAGTTAAAGAAAAAGAAAAGATCAAAATATCTCCTTTTCCTAGTATAAAAGAAAATAAGGGTTTAACCCTTCATAAAAAGAACCCAGTTCTTCCTCTGATCTGAGATTTGCAAAGCAAATCTCCCCACAAGTTAAGAATTTAATTCTCATCGGGGCGATTTTGTCTTTCAAACTCAAAATTTAGGGGAAAGAACTAGATTAAAAGAAGAGACTATGTTCTAGGAATTTAATTTCTCTGAAGATAGGGTTTAACCCTAAAAAACATAAGAACTTAGTTCTTAAAGAAAACTTGATCCTTGATCTTCAAAACAAAGATCTTGGTGAACATTAATCATCAAAATGCCATCAACAGAGATTCAATCTCTAAAAAAGAAAAAGAATCAGCGCCTCACATGAAAAACACGTGACCACCCAAAAGATTCCTAAAATAAAGGAATCAATGCCTCATGTGTTCTCATGTGGGCGTCCAAAACAGAAGGCCAGTGCCTCACGTGAAAGACACGTGAGCGCTGAGTAAAAGTGCTTAGCATTCCATATACAACCAAAACTGCTGAGTGCTTACCATTGATTGGATAGTACCCGGCGTCTAACATGAAAATACGTGGGCGCCCAAAAAATAAAATGAGACAGTGGTGCATGTACTTCTCACATGGACTCCATATAAAGTGCTTACCATTATATATATATATATATATATATATATATATATATATATATATATATATATTCAGTCAAAAGGACTGAGTGCTTAGCACTGATTGGGCAGCGCCCATACTTAAGGCTTCACATGATACCCATGTGAGCAACAGAACTCCAAACAAGTGCTTAGCACTTTTGCATAAAAAAAGGGAGGCTGAACAAACGGAACCCAAATAAGTTCTTAGCACTATTGAACAAAAAAATGACTGAGCAAACCATGCCCAAATTGGCTAAGTCTCTGAAAAGTTATTTCTTGCAGCTGAGCCCAAATGCTCTGTTGTTGGATCTTAAAAAAAAATAATCCTTAAAATGTTACTAAGTTGATCTTAGTCTTAAATAAAACTAACGTATCCTTAGTTAAAAATAAATTGAGCCCAAATGCTAATATATTTAAGTTGATCTTAATCTCAAACTAGATTAAAGGTCCTTAAATAAAAAAAATTGAACTAATGGTATATATATATAACCTAAGTTCAAAACCTAAACCTAAATTTAAAATATATGGATTTAGACCGATCTGCACCCTACGGGCGACGGCATAAACTAGTCTCCGTATACAATCTACGGGAAAACAAAACAAACAAAAGAACACACGACACGAAGTGAACTTTCGGAGCAGGAGAAAGTGGTTATCGCAATGCGATAACGTAATTAACTACAGGGGCATTCGCCTGTAGGGAAGAGCAACCCCACAATTAAAAACCCCTCACAAATGAGGGGGAATCTGATAAAGTCTGCTACATCGGTCGCATCTATCCAAACCTCCGATATACGGTGCCATAAATCAACTTGGTATCTTCGGAGAGGTGGATGGATATGTCCAAATAGCATATGCCTCCAAATTCAGGCTATTCGTCCCCAAATCTTGGTCCGGTCTTTCGGCGGTGAACAGATTCTGATACGTCCGGTGAGACCTTTTCCTCTTTCCACTTTACACTTTGTGTATCGTTTTCACTAACAAAATAGCGGTTCGCTAAGGTTTCCCTTGGATTTGAGATACTAAAACTTGGTGTCTTTCTCCTACGCAGAAAATCGATGGTTTCTCAATGCACTACATACAATAGCAAGTCTCGCTCCACCCCAACTGAAAGGGTGACCTATGGGCCTAACGAGGCCTCTATTTTCTCAATGCCAATGGGGCAGGTCACAAAAACCATTACTGGATTGTTCTTTGGGACCATGCTCCCACTTGTGAGTTTTGGTGCCTTAGTGCCGCAAGAAGAAGATCTCAAAAGGTCGGTCTTCGATCGACTGGCAACCACAATGGCCCCTCTCAACATGCCGTCCAAATCTGGCATTTCAATCTTTAACATGCTGAGCAAGAACTCAAACTGGCCCGTAAAGAAGCTCGTGATACCTGAAGGGGCTACCCCAAAACGGATAGCCTTCCCTACTCCTACTACAGGAAAAGCCGTCAAAAGTACTTCCCCTATCAAAAAGTCGGTCTTTGAAAGATTGGCCGGCCCTTCTCAAACTTTAATAAGGACGTCACTCTTCAACAGGCTGATGCCAATTTCAGCTCTCAGCAAAACCAGGGGTATGATGAAGCCGCTTTCAAAACTAAGGCGGTCCCTTCAACAAGGCATGGTCGACGTCCCCACTGGTGCCGAGTATGAGAAGCTGGGGGCAAATCCCCCTCTGGACTCACCCCACCAGCTCCAATGGTGGAACTCGACGCTGCTGTTCCAACTGGGAACAACTTTTATCCGCTTAAGAGGATGCGCAAAAACTCTCCAACGACGGTGCTAAAGAAATCACCCCCGCCTGCAAAAGTTACAGTGCAAGCAAATCCAGAACAGCTTCATCAGCGGCTCTCCTCGCAAGTTCATAGGGTTTGACAAAAAGTCTAGGACTCTGTGATTGACCAAAATCACTCTCGTCGACCAAAGAAATCGAAAGATCAATAAGAAAAGACCACTCTTTTCTCCATACAACAAAGGAGTTCTCCTAAACAGGTGCCTGTCATAATAGCTCCTTCAACTCTAATCTCCCATAAAAAACAAGGCTAGAGAAAACTCTACCGCTCACGGAAAATTCCAAAGGTGATGGATATAGACGCCCCAAGTTTGGGGGCATTATCATCCATACGGTATATATGACTAATGGACAAGAAGGGAGCCATGCTTCGGTGAGTCACCGGACGCAAACTCGGTCGCTGATAAAGGATCAGGAGCAACAATAAAAGCTCTATGAAATACAGAACAAAATGACGGCACTCACTGGACAAAAAGCAAGTACGGACAAAGAGGCCGAACAGCGCTAAGAGTAAAAGACCGATACAGTTTCTGCGAAGGGTGCTCGAAAGAAAAGACAAAGAGGCCGCCGAGCAAGCTTCTAGCATAAAGCAATGGCTCTCTTGTTCCAAGACATGGTTGGAATGATGATCCAGCCAGAACCCCCGGCCGATGATCCGCCAATAATCATCGACAATGACAGAGGGGAAACAACAAACCCTCTTCCGGCCTTATCAGCGGCCAAAGAAGAGACAATCTCCAAGGCCGTCCTTGATGATTACATTACTTAACAAATAAGAGCCCATCAAGCTAATGAAGCCGCAGGCCAAATCGTCAGAATCGGGCGACCGTATCTAGGATGGCATGATCAAATCAAGTACCCGCCAGGGTATTCGATCCCCAAATTCCATGTATATAAAAGGACAGGCAACCCTCACCAGCACATCACGCAATTCAGAGCTCTGTGCGGCAACACTGGAGGCGACGACAAATTGTTTCTTTGCCAGTTCGTTGGCAGCCTTTTGGAAACGGCATTTGAATGGTACTCAGAGCTCCCAAATGATTTCGTGAAAACATTCACAGAGATGGAACTGCTGTTCACACAGCGTTTCTCCAGCACGAGCGAACGCACTCCAATCACAACATTAATCAATGCCAGGGTAAAGATGGGAGAAACATGGGTCCAATACGCGATCCAGTGGTGGAACCTATGGTCTAAGTGCGAACAGCGCATTGGAGAATCTCTTGCCGTGGGCATGTTCATGGTGACTCTTGATCCTCAAACGACTGTGTCCCAGTTCATGACGTTCTTCAAGCCTACAACTTTTCAGGCTCTGATAGATAAACTGGACCAAATGGGCCAGATGGGCCACGGGCCTTCCCCCTCAAATAACGACCCACGAAATAACAAGGGTAAAGGTAAAGCGACCTTCATTGCCAATACGCAACAACAATCGAGTGGCCCAAAACCGGCTGCTCGCCAAAACAACGCGCGTCCGCGCCCATCCTTAGAAGAAAGACAAGGATGCGCTTACTCATTTCCCCGCGATAAGACGAGGAGACTATTCGAATTGGCAATGTGTAATAAACTCATCACATTGCCAGACATGCGGTGTCCACCGCAACCCGGCGACGTCAACAACCCTAACTTTTGCTCCTACCACATAATGGTGAGCCATCCAATTGAAAATTGTTACATCTTCAAAAACTAGGTCGAAGTCCAGTATCAACAGGGGAAATTTGCGCTTTCTGAAAACTGGAAGGTAAACCCACCCCAGAAGCACAGTCTATAAAGGGTGGATGCACATGGGGCATCATGCTCACTCATGGAAGAAACTCTATGGGAAGTCGTTCTTTCAGCAAAAACCAAAAGAATGCTGAAGGATCTAAAATAATATCCGGCAGTTAGGTGGAAAAGACTACTTGAACCCAAAATAATCGAAGGGATGCTAAAATCTCGTCCCGCACCGAAAATTATTGCCCAAAGGAAACACCCCCAAGTCAAGCCTTCAAAGTCTCCGAAGAGAAAGAAGAAGACCAAGAACCATGTGCGGCCTGCCGAAAATGACGACAAGCGTACAGATCTATAAAAATATATTGACGCGGTGGAGGAGTACAACCAGAAGGCATGGACACCAGTTACGGTCGAAGAATTCCTCAAGCATATTCTTGAGGACGAAGATATTGACATCGATGAGAAAAATGACTCATCAGAAGACACCGAAGACCGTGTAGAAAGTTGCCACATGGTCTCCCATTCGTCGTTATATGACGAAGAAGCCTTCAGCGCCAGAAAACAACGTAGAGGAACTGGGGGCAGAATCGGCGCTAAAATCTCCGGAACTTCCAGAAGACCCGATTAAGAGGCTGTTAAATGAAGCCTTTCAAAAAAGCAAAGTTGACCAAGAACGCAAGACAGCCATATATGAAAACGCTAAGCGTTAGCGTCAAGATAAAGAAGTTGCGGCGAGGACGAGTCGTAAAGTATTCCGATCAAACCAAAGCAGACCCGCTACAAATAAGAACATGATCAAAATAGAGAAGCGGTTCGCCAAAGCCCTGTCAATGGGGTTGAAGACGACACCTCTCATAAAGAACACTCCCGGGGTCACATGCCCCAATGAAGAAGGAGCACGCCCAAACTACTATCTATATCATCGAAGGGTCACCCACCCCACCGAGGAATGTAGTGCCTTCAAGAAGTTGTGGTAAGGATACATTGCCCATCAAAAACACTACAAGAATATGAAGCGTGAAGATCGTGCTCGTCGACGGAAAAATAGTGCGACAAATGCACATGAAGAAACGACTGGCAACTGTCATATAGTTAATACCATCTCGGAAGGGGAAAACCCCAAGTTCTTACCTTCGGGAGCGATTATGAGGACGAAATACCCCTCAGCCCTCTCTTCAAAAACTCCCTTTCCGAAAAAGAAGAGGAGGAGAAGAACTGCAAGAATATTCAGCTGCGTAACTGCACGCTTCCTGAGAAGAACCTCGGACCTACAAACAATGATTTGAGCAAAGAAGACAAAGGGAAAGAAAAAATCTATAAGGAAATTTCCCTCGATGAAGGAGTTGTCAAAGAGCTCGCAGCAAGGGACATGCCTAAGAAAAACAAGATAGATTAAAATGTCCTAGCACATCTGAGGAAAATACCCTCGCAACTAAGGATATTGGATTCTCTCCTCCTGTCCGAAAGGCACAAGATTCTCTGATCAAGGCATTACAAGAGCCCGATCAGTTTCAAGCTTTCTTTGCAGAAGAGACGATGAAAGATGAACTGGCAGAGGTCCATACGGCTGACATTACATTCAGCGATGAAGATCTCCTCCTCGGTACGTGCGAACATAATTGCCCGTTATACATCACCGGGTACTGCCACGACATCAATATATAGAAAATCCTTATCGACAACGGATCCTCTGTTAACCTTCTCAATGTGAGAGTGCTAGATTTGCATGAACGTTCAGCACCTTGCCCGAGATAAAATTACCATCTCTGGGTTCAACTCACAGTCATCACAGATACATTGGTCCATAATACTGACGCTAAGCTTCGGGCTGCTCGTCATTGACATCAAATTTCATGTCATTGAACTAAGACTTTCTATAATGACTTGCTTGGCAGGCCTTGGTTTCATGAGCATAACGTCATACCTTCTACAAAATATCAATGTATGAAGTATTTCAAGGATGGCTCGGAGTACACCATCACGGGAGAACTAAATTCGTTCTCTATAAATGAAGTTCGGAAATACGAAGACGCAAAGTACTTCCTACCAGACTTCGAGGATACTTAAAGGTGACACAAGCCGGAGAACAAACAGAAATCTGTTGCCACTATCTCGATCTTTGGGAGTGTTTCCCTCCGAAAGACGCGGCGGAGACGCGATAAACGTCTTGCCTGAAATTCGGGGCAGATACTATTTGGTGCTATCCGTCCACCTCTCCGAAGATGCCAAGTTGATTTATGGCACCGTGTATCGGAGGTTTAGACGGATGCGGCCGATGTAGCAGACTTCGTCAGATTTCCCCTCGCTTGAGGGGTTTTTGATTATGGGGACGCTCTTCCCTGCAGGCGTAAGCCCCTGCAGTTAATTACGCTACCGTATCGCGGTAGCCACTTTCTCCTTCTACAAAATTTCACTTCGTGTCGTGTGTGTTTGTTTTGTTTGTGGTTGCCCGTGGATTGTATACGGAGACTAATTTATGTCGTCGCCCGTAGGACGTGGATTAGTCCAAATCCGTATTTTCTTAGATTTTGGTTTGGTGTTTTAGTTTAAGGATACGTTAGCCCTATTTAAGGCTAAGATCAACTTAAACTTTTGTTAAGGATACGTTAACCTAATCTCTAGACTAAGATCAACTTAACAGGATCGTTTGGATCCGACAAGAGAGCAATTGGCTCTATTGTTTAGTTTAATGACGTTATGGTCGATTTCCAGTTTAGGGACATGGTGGTCTATCATTCCCATTTGGGGACGAACATTAGTTTAAGGACATTTCGGTCCATGGGTTTAAGGACCCCGCAGTCCGTATCGATGTGTGGTTATCGGGACCCATCACCTCTCTGACGTCGTTGAAAGATTACAACGATAGGTGTCAGAGGAGTTCAGAGATGTACCCTTGAACCGGATGTAAATTGATTTAAGGGAGCAGCCGTGCTCAGTCAATTTAATTTGAGGACTTACGGCCATGATTGGGCTAAGTCCAGTTGAGAATATTCAACGTTTTTATTTTTGGCCTATTAGGCATGTGCTAGGGCTTTGCCCCTGTTTAATAATGCACTGCATTTTCTTCTGGCCTGCTAGGCTTTTTGATTTGGGCTCAATCCCTTTATAAATGATGCAGAGCATCTGTTTTGTTTGGGCTCTGCCCTTTTTAAGGTAATGCATTGCATTTTATTTGGCCTGTTAGGCCTTTTTTAATTGGGCTTGGCCCTTCTGTAAATAATGCAATGCATTAAACAACAGTGGCTACGTGGCCTGTTAGGCGCTTTGCGCCAATTAATGAGCGCAAGCGCTTGTGGAGGTGACACGTGTCACGCTCTGGTGAGCGCAAGCGCAGTGCGCTGCGCTGTTGCGCTGCTGACACGTGACACGCTCTGGTGAGTTGCGCCAATTTCAAAGAGCAATGCTCTATCCTAAAAGCGCAAAGCTCAAGTCGTTCTGGAGCTGACACGTAGCGCTCTCTGGTGGCTTGCGCCAAACCAAGAGCGCAATAGTGCAGATTTACATGTACAAGACACTGTTTTAATTATCTTGATCTAATTTTGGATTCAAGAAAAGAATCTTTAAGATTCCAGAACCAATGGTTCATAAAAAAGGCAATGCCTTTATTATTATATTTTTATTGAAGATCTTTGATCTTGTTCTTAGATCAATGATCTTTTCAGAAGAAATTCTTCTTTTTAAAAGGTTTACCTTTCTTTTTTCTTTCTGAGTTCTTCAGACTTTTCTTTTTTAGAAGTTCTCTGAATTCTCTCTCTGTTTCTCAATGTGTTGATGTCCCATTTGGAATTGGGGTTTAGGGGCCTTTATATAGTGCCAATTAATTTGTTAAATTAATTAGAGAGATCTTTCTCTGAGTGATTTAGGGATTTTTCCGTACCGTTGGATCTTTGATCCAAGGACTTCTGTTTTACAGAAGACAATCTTCTTGTTTCAGAAAGATCTTTCTGGAATTTTAATTCTGTTTGGCGCAAACGCACCTACGCTCAACACGTGTCGCGCAGCGCAGAGTGCAGCGCAACTGAAGCGTTGCTTCCTTTAATTTTGTTTTAAATAGAGCCTTGCTCTGATTGGGTGCACTGTCTTGGACGCTGCACTCCCTGCGCTGGTGTGTCTGATTTTGACACGTGGCGCTCTGCGCGCAGCGCAGGAAATCTGAAGCGTTGCTTCATTTATTTTAATTTTAATTTTCACTTTAGTTTTCAAAACAGAGCTTTACTCTGATTGGGGGAAACAGAAGCTTTGCTTCATTTCCCGCCTTGGAATTTGAACAGAGCTTTGCTCTGATTGGGGTAAACAAATGCCCCCCCTCCTTTGCGCTTATGTGGCCCTCTAAACGTGAGCGCAGCGGTGGCAGAATTCCAACCGTCGCGGCAACTCTTGGAAGTTGAAAGGGCATTTGATGCCTATAAATAGGACCTTTGGTCCTCCACAGATGATCATCATCTATTAAGATTTTTACTTTCAAAACTTCAGAGCCTTGCTCTTGCCTTCAAAAACTCCAAGAGTTAGAATTTCTTTAGAAAACACTTTTTAGGTAAAATTTTTAATTAAATTAGATTAATTTTCATTGACAGAGCCTTTCTCTCAATAAATCCCTGATCTAAAGAAAACCCATTTAGGGTTTCACTTAGCAGAGCTTTGCTCTAAAAGGATCTAAGGGGAACTAAAGAGAACCCAATCAGGATTCCATCAATAGAGTTCTTCTCTCTGAAAGATTTCATTTATAATTTCTTGATTCATTAATGGAGCTTTGCTCCTTTTAAATTATATAGCAGAACTCTTAAGAGTTGCTGATTTTTGTCGATCTTTTTTTTATAGGAGTAATGGACGCCCACATGTATGATCTCGATGAGATTATTTCTTATGGAGACATCCGCCGACTTGGCCGTTCTCAGAACCGAGAATTTACCAACGCCGAGTGTGCCGAAATCATGAGCCGCTTCGACACATACAACGGTCAACTGCTTCCTCGGCGCTCCCCTCTCCTGAAGCTTATTGTGGGAGCAATTTGGGAAGCGCTTCCCCTATTCTTTACCGGCGTGCCGCTTAGGGCATTGGACGCCGCCGAGGACAAGGTGCACTCAGTGTACCTGATGAACTTAATCTCGAAGAGACGGCGAGATAATCTTGTCGATCTCTTGCACCAGGCCTTTCAACAGTCCGCCATTCTTGCTGCCTATCGGAGGGTGGAGGACATCAATGTGGACCCCGACGCTCGTGCTCGCGAAAGAAAGCACACCAGATGGTTCCCCAGGCTTGGAAAGTTTTAGATAAGGTTACTTTCGAATTCCTCAACCTATGTCCTGGGTCTGAGGTTATACCGTTGTAAACATTTCAAAAATGTTGTTGTTTATTTCTTTATTGATGTAGAAACTTTCCAAGTATGAATGACAACTCTTTTTCTTCCTTTTATTTTCTGCTTTGTTACTGGCACATTCTTTAAATAAGCATAGCCTGTAAGCGATATATAGCATTCTGTCTTGAACATCTTGGGGAGTAGTGATGGCTCAGGAAGCAGGTTCAGGTCTGCTACCTAAGACTTTTCAACTTCATGAGCCGTGAGGGTCTCATAAAGACTTTTCTCCCTACGAGTCGAGAGGATCTCGTAGGTGTATTTTCTTCTTAGGAATCGTGAGGATTCCTAAGTGTGTTTCCTCTTATAAGTCGTAAGGATCTTATAAGAGAATTTTCCCTCTTATGAGTCGAAAGGACCCGTAAGCGGTTGTTTCCCTCCTTGTCGAGATTCGACTTCGGAGAGTGAGACCCGTGGATAGTGTGCAAGAGATCGTTTTGGGCCGACTTGCAGGATCCCAGTGCTTAGGAAACAGTTTTTTTTTATCCCCGCTACCTAAGGCTTTTCCTCACGAGTCGAAACGAATCGAGCAGTTCTTGCAAAGACATCAATTTCCTCACGAGTCGAGATGCATCGAGCATTTCTCGCAAGAATGTCCTAACGTCGCAGTTAATCTCTGCTCTTTACGACAGAAGTCCATTAGGGTCTGTGGTACTTAGGGTTTTGGCCGTCGTACCGTCGCATCAGCTGATTTATTCCTCGATAGGCAATCGTGCTGTTCGAGTAACCCTACGACTGCCGTATCTCTGATCCCTTCGGGGGCTGGACAAGACGTCTTCAAGCAATCCTCCTTGGCAATTTGACTATCGGGAGAGCAAGCGTTAGGAATTTTTCCATGCCGCTTTTTACTTGAGGTTAGGCTCATTTTGGAGAACCCCGATGAGTCATAACCACTCCGCGCTGGTGTGGGATGATCTCCGATAGTCTTTCAGGTTTTATGTGAGTTGCCGTCAAGACCCTGAAGCTAGGAATTTGGCCTTTGCTTTATTTGCTGACACTACGTCTGCTGTATTGAGACGAATGTCGTGGTTGTCTCTAGGTTGCATGTGAACCGTCGAGGTTTGGAACTAGGGATTTTGCCATGGCTTCGTTGTTTGATTGTCGCGTCTGAGTCCTGTTGGAGGAAGAATGCTGTGGTGACATCGCGTCTGCTGTGTCGAGATGAACGTCGAGGTGGTGACCATTCCACGCTGGTGTGGGATGATCTCCGATGGTCTTTCAGGTTTTATATGAGTTGCCTTCAAGACCTGAAGCTAGGAATTTGGCCTTCGCTTCATTCGCTTTGGCGTGTCCGAATTCTATTGGAGGAAGGACGCCGTAATGACATCTCGTCTGTTGTATCGAGACGAACGTTGAGGTGGTGACCACTCCGCGCTGATGTGGGATGATCTCCGATGGTCTTTCAGGTTTTATATGAGTTGCCGTCAAGACCTTGAAGCTAGGAATTTGGCCTTTGCTTCATTTGTTGGCATTGCGTCTGCTGTATCGAGACGAATGTCGCGGTTGTCTCTAGGTTGTTGGTGAACCGTCAAGGTTTGGAACTAGGGATTTTGCCGTGGCTCCATTGTTTGATTGTTGCATCCGAATCCTGCTGGAGGAAGAACGATGTAGTGACATCTCGTCTGCTGTATCGAGACGAACGTCAAGGTGGTGACCACTCTGCGCTGGTGTGAGATGATCTCCGATAGTCTTTCAGGTTTTATATGAGTTGCCGTCAAGACCCTGAAGCTAGGAATTTGGACTTTGCTTCGTTTGCTGGCATTGCATCTGCTGTATCGAGACAAATGTCGCGGTGGAGCTGGGATTTTGCCATCACTTCGCTTTATTTCGACCATGGGGTCTTTTGTTGACGTTGCATCTGCATCCTGCTGGACTGTGAAGGAACGCCGTTGTTGACATTGCGTCTGCTGTAACGAAACGAATGCTGAGGTGGAGCCAGGATTTTGTCGTCACTCCGCTTTGCTGACCATGTGGTCTTTTGTTGACGTTGCATCTATATCCTGCTGGACTGCGAAGGAACGCCGTTGTTGACATTGCGTCTGCTGTAATGAGACGAATGCTGAGGTGGAGCCAGGATTTTGCCGTCACTCCACTTTGCTGACCATGGGGTCTTTTGTTGACATTGCATCTACATCCATCTGGACTGTGAAGGAACACCGTTGTTGACATTGCATCTGCTGTAACGAGATGAATGCTGAGATGGTCTCTAGGTTGTCTGTGAACCATCGAGATTTGGAACTAAGGACTATGCCGTGGCTCCGTTTGATGGTGTAGCATCTATGTCCTGTTGGAATGAGGAGGCACACCATTGTTGGTCTCCAGGCTGTAGATGTGGCCATTGAGATTTGGAACTAGGGACTTTTTCCATGGCTCCGTTTCGTTGCGACTCTGAGGTCGGTTGTTGACGTCACGTCTGCATCTGGTTGGAGTGAGGAGAAACGCCGTTGGTGATCTCTAAGTTGTCGATATCGACGTCGAGACCTTGAAGCTAGGGATCTTTCTTTGCTTCGTTTGTTGACATTGTGTTTACAATATTGCGACAACTGTCGAGGTTGCCTTTAGGTCGTCTATGAACTGTCGAGATTTGGCTTCGCTTTCTGGTGGAGCCTATTGGGAAGGTATGGTTCCCTCATTGTTTGTGCCCCTGGATTGTATACAGGGATCGATGTGATCTCACCTGTAGGGCAAAAGTTTCATTATATTTTTTTGTTATTGTTTTATTTCCACGATGCTCTATCATTTCAGCTTTTATATCGCGAAGGTCGCGATTGCCCAATCATTTCGGCTATTTTTCGCGGTGCCCAATCATTTCGGCTGTTTATTTTTTATTTACTCGCTGCATTTTATTGCGAGTTGCCCAATCATTTCGGCTATTTTGTGTGCACATGTTTTTACTTGCTGCTTTTTATTGCAAGTTGCCCCATCATTTCGGCTATTTTGTATGCATGTGTGGCCTACTGGCTTTTCACCGTAAACCTGAAATTAGACACCGATTTGGGCATCAGCACCGCTACAACCGGGATATTTTCAGGAGCGAATCATCATTTGCCTCTGTCGATGTCAAACAAAGGTGGCTTAGCGAACAGGGTTAAGGTCCTATCGACTAAGGCTTTTGACTTCATGATCCGTAAGGGTCCCACAAAGGTATTTCTCCCTACAAGTCGTGAGGATCTTGTAGGTGTATTTTCTCCTTAGGAATCATGAAGATTCCTAAGTGTATGTTCCTCTGTAAGTCGTAAGGATCCTATAAGAGGGTTTTCTCCTTGTAAGTCGAGAGGACTTACAAGGGTTGTTCACCATGCGAACATATCCCCAGTCACGGATGGGACTTGGTTAGGGAAATATTTATTCGCGCCCATGGAGCGTATACAAGGGTCAGTATTGAGCCACTTGTAGGGCAATATCGAAGGTTGTGGGGGTTGCTTAAGCACAGGTTTAGGTCTCCGTAACTTAATACTTTCAAATCTTATGAGCCGTGAGGGTCCCTTAAGAGAGTTCTCCTTACGAGTCGTGAGGATCTCGCAAGTGTATTTTCTCCTTAGGAATCGTGAGGATACCTAAGTGTGTTGCTCCCTTGTGAGTCGTAAGGATCTCACGCGGGTGGTTTCTCCTTACAAGGTCGAGAGAACCCTGTAAGCGTATTTTAACGAGGTTGAGCCCTTTCGGTTTTTCACAAACACACGCCGGTAGTCCTGCTGTTTTTATTCACGGAGCCCTTTCGGGTTTTCATCCGTGCCCCTTTTGCTTATGGACATACCGTCTTCTCTTTTCTTTTTTCTTTTAATTCTTTTAATTCTTTTTTTTATTTTTCTAACGAGGTTGCGCCCTTCTGGTTTTTCACAAACACTCGCAGGTAGCCCTGCTGTTTTTACTCACGGAGCCCTTTCGGGTTTTCATCTGTGCCCGTTTTGCTTATGGACATACCGTTTTTATTATTATTTTTTTATTTTCGTCAGCCTGAGGATACTGAGTTAGTAGTTTAAAGACGTTTTGATCGTTTGCAAGTCTTAGGACATTGCGGTCCACCATTAGTTTAAGGACGTTTCTGTCCGTCATTAGTTTAAGGACGTTTCGGTCCGTCAGCTAGTTTTAGGACGTTTCGGTTCGTCATTAGTTTAAGGACGTTTAGGTCCGTCATTAGTTTAAGGACGTTTCGGTCCGTCATTAGTTTAAGGACGTTTCGGTCCGCCGTCGCCGTATTTGAGGCGAATCTCTAGTTTACTGACTTTTCGGTCTAAGGGGCTTTCTCTATGATTGAGCATGATGCCCCCGGCGTATCCATCTTTCTCGGAGCATGTGGTTGTGGCGGGCTTACCTTCCAGTCTTCGGAGATGACTAACTTGCCCTGTTGGTATTGGTCTTCAACCCAGTTTTTGAAGACGTAGCAATTCTCGATCAGATGACTTACCGTTTGGTGGTAAGGGCAATAATTGAGATCGTTAATATCACCTGGCCGCAACGGACGTTTTGGACTTGGCAGATTGATGAGTCTGTCGCGCACTGCCAGCTCGAACAGTCTCCTTATTTTATCTTGAGGAAACGAGTAAGGACGTTTCAACTTTTCATGGAGGGGTTGCCGCTTGTTGTTTCGGAAAATAACCGGTCTAGGGCTACTCGATTGCTGTTGATTGTTGGCTACGAGGGCTATTTTTCCCTTCCCTTTATCCTTTTTGCTCGATCCTTTGTTTGCGGGGCCGAGATTTTTTCCGAGTAGCGTGCGATTGCACAGCTGAACGTTCTCGCAACTCCTCAATTCTTTCATTTTTGAAATGGATTCCTCGAGGAGAGGGTTGAGGGCAGCTTCTTCGTCAGAGTCGCTTCCAAAGGTGATAATTTTCAATCCCCTGGAGTCGGCTATGTGACAGTCGTCGGCGGCTCTTTTGCGCTCATCTATCGCATTTTTCTGATGTCTACGAGCTTCACGCTTTGTCCTGTTGAAGTGTTGCTTTTGAGCGACATACCCTTGCCACCAACACTTAAAGGAGTCGCAGTCTTCGGTAGGATGTATGATCTTCTGATGATATAAGAAGAAGTTGGGATACGTCTCTACCCCACCGAGAGTATTTTTTTCAGAGGGTGGTAGCTTCATTCCCACTGATAGGGCTTTAGCGAACCTTTTCCTCATCTTGAATTTGTTTTTATCCACAGCGGATGACTTTTGATTTGACGGAAGTGCCTCGACTCTTTGGTCTAGTAGTCGGTGTTTGGCTCCTTCTAGTATGGCCATCTTACGCTCTGATTGGCTTTAACTTTCAGACGAATCTCATTCAGGAAGGCATCGATCAACTCATCTGATGGCCGCAGAATTTCTGGTTCAGGGTCCGCCCTCGGTTTCTCGGCACAAGGAGACTCTTTATTATCCACCAATGAGTGAGAGATCACATGAAAACTCGCTACGTAGTCTTCGGATTCATCTGATGAGTCTTCTCCATCATTTTCATCCTCAACAAAACAACAAGCTACCCCCATCGTGTCCGTCTTCTTTGGAGTGTGCGGCTGTGGCGGGTTTATCTTCCAGTTTTCAGACAGCACGAACTTTCCTTGTAGGTACTGATCCTCGATCCATCCCTTAAAGACGAAACAATCCTCAATCATGTGACTTACCGTTTGGAGGTAAGGGCAATAATTGGGATTACTGAGATCACCTGGCTGCAACAGACGTTTTGGACTCGGCAGATTGATGAGTCTGTTGCGCACTGCCAGCTCGAACAGTCTTCTCGTTTTATTCTGAGGAAGCGAGTAAGGACGTCCCAGTCTCTCCTCGAGGGATGGGCGTGGACGCACGTTGTTTTGGCGAACGGCCGGCTTTGAGTTGCTCGGCTGTTGTTGAGCATTAGCGACGGCGATCTCTTTCCCTTTTCCCTTCTCATTTCGAGAGTTTGGTTTTGGAGGAGACGGTCCATGGCCCATCTGGTCCATTTGGGCTAATTTGTCGATTAAGGCCTGGAAGGTGGTCGGCCTGAAGAACATCATGAATTGCGAGATGGTCGCTTGCGGATCAAGAGTGCCCACGAACATGCCTACTGCAGGAGCCTCTTCTATACGTTGGTCGCATTTCGACCATAGGTTCCGCCATCGTGTTGCGTATTGGACCCACGTTTTGCCTGGCCTTATCCTGGCATTAATCAGTGCTGTTATCGGGGTGCGTCCTCTAGCACTCGCGAATCTTTGTGTAAACAGTAGCTCCATCTCCGCAAATGTTTTGACAGAGTCATTAGGTAGCTCCGAATACCATTCAAAGGCTGTTTCCGCTAGGCTGCCGACGAATTGGCGAAGCAGCAGTTTGTCATCGCCTCCAGTGTTGCCGCATAAGGCCCTGAATTGAGCGACATGCTGATGTGGGTTCCCTGTCCCCTTATATACGTGGAACTTAGGGATCGTATATCCCAGCGGGTAACTGATTTGGTCATACCAGCTTGGATAGGGTCGTCCGGTTCTAACAATTTGCCCAGCCGCCTCACTCGCCTGATGAGCTCGTATTTACTGAACTATATAGTCATCTAGTGTGGCCTTGGAAATGGTTTCTTCCTTGGCTGCTGCAAGAGCCGGAGGAGGATTCGATGTCTTTCCTTTGTCATCTTCAAGGACAATCGGAGGATCTTCAGCAGGAGGATCCTGCTGTAACATCATTCCTACCATATCTTGGAAAAGAAGCGCCATTTGTTTTATGTTAGCCGCTTGCTCTGCGGCTTCTTTGTCCTTCTTTTCGAGGACTCTGCGTAGGTAGTCAGCGTCAATTTCTTGTTCATGACGCTGCTCTGATGATGCCTTCGGGCTTTCTTTTGGTCCGGTGAGCGTAGCCATTGCAGTCAGCATCTTCTGAAGCTTCTGCTGTTGTTATTCTTGAGCCATTGTTATTGATCGGGTGAGCGGTCGGTGGCCCGTCGAAGTGCGGCTTTCTTCTTTTCCGGAAGCCATGTAGATAGTATGTACCATCATGCCCCCAGACTTAGGGCGTTTGGGCTCAATGCCTTTGCGGTCTGCCGCAGCCATAGGGGCTTTCTCTGGCCTCCTTTTCTTTTGAGCAGTTGAAGTCGAGGGGGGCGTCGCAGCGTGCACCCAGACAGCTTTTTGTGATTTGGCAGGATGGTTCTCTTCTTGTTGAACCTTCGCCTTTTTCTGTTGGCGAGGGTAGTCTTGATCAATTACTGAATCCTGAACCTATCGCCAGACTTTGTAGATTTTGGAGGACAGCCGCTGAGGAGGCTGCTCCGGCTTCGCCTTCGGTGCATTCTCCATGGGTGGAGGAGATCTCTTCAGTACGGCGGTGAGTGAATTCCTGCGCACCCTGTTAAGCAGCTCGAAGTTGTTCCCGGTTTGAACAGCTACATTAATTTCCACCATTGGAGCCGGTGGAGTTAGCCCAGAGGGAGAGTTGCCCCCAGCCTTCCTGACTCGGCGCCAGTGGTGACGTCGAGCGTGTCAAGCCGTTGGGATTATCTTAGCTGTAGGATTGACTTCCTCATGCCCCCTATGTTGGTCAGAAGTTGTCATTGTTAGCCTATTGAAGACTGATGTCCGCTGAGTGGGGATGGCCAACATACCGAAAGCAGACTTCCGAGTAGGTGAAGCAGCCTTGACGATTTCTCCTGAAATGGGAGCCGAAACAGTCAGTCTTGTGAAGACCGACCCTTTGGCGGGAGAAGCCGCTTTGACGACTTCGAGAGCAGGAATGGCTATCTTTTTTGGAATAACCCTTTCTGGTATCACGGGCTTCTTCATGGGCCTAAAAGAGCTTTGGCCCAGTCTGTCAAGGACTGAGGCACTGGATTTGGGCGACCCGTTGAGAGGGGCCGCTGTAGTTGCAAGCCGATCAAAGACAGACTTCTTGGGAGCTTCTTGCGATGGTACAGGGGCATTGAAGCTCATCGGTGGGAGCATGGTCCCAAAGAACAATCCAGTGGTGGCCTGAGTCACCTGTTCCATCGGCATAGCGAAGATGGAGGCCGCTTGGGGCCCGTAAGTCACTCCTCCGGACGGGACGAAGCGAGAGTTGCAATTAGTGCAGTTTGAAGCCATTGATCTTCTGTTTTCTGCACCGAGCAAGACACCAAATCATAGTACCTCGAATCCACAGGCAACCACAGCAAAACCGCGATTCGTTCGCGAATACGACACACGAAGTGTGGAGTAGAAAGAGGAAAAGGTCCCACCGGGCGTGCCAGAATCTGTTTTCCTCCGAAAGACGCGGCGGAGACGCGATACGTCTTGCCTGAAATTCGGGGCAGATGCTATTTGGTGCTATCCATCCACCTCTCCGAAGATGCTAAGTTGATTTATGGCACCGTGTATCGGAGGTTTAGACGGATGCGGCCGATGTAGCAGACTTCGTCAGATTCCCCCTCGCTTGAGGAGTTTTTGATTGTGGGGACGCTCTTCCCTGCAGGCGCAAGCCCCTGCAGTTAATTACGCTACCGCATCGCGGTAGCCACTTTCTCCTTCTCCAAAATTTCACTTCGTGTCGTGTGTGTTTGTTTTGTTTGTGGTTGCCCGTGGATTGTATACGGAGACTAATTTATGTCGTCGCCCGTAGGACGTGGATTAGTCTAAATCCGTATTTTCTTAAATTTGGATTTGGTGTTTTAGTTTAAGGATACGTTAGACTTATTTAAGGCTAAGATCAACTTAAACTTTTGTTAAGTATACGTTAGCCTAATCTCTAGACTAAGATCAACTTAACGGGATCGTTTGGATCCGACAAGAGAGCAATTGGCTCTATTGTTTAGTTTAATGACGTTACGGTCGATTTCTAGTTTAGGGACATGGTGGTCCATCATTCCCATTTAGGGACGAAAATTAGTTTAAGGACATTTCGGTCCACGAGTTTAAGGACCCCGCAGTCCGTATCGATGTGTGGTTGTCGGGACCCGTCACCTCTCTGACGTCGTTGAAGGATTACAACGTAGGTGTCAGAGGAGTTCAGAGATGTACCCTTGAACCGGATGTAAATTGATTTAAGGGAGCAGCCGTGCTCAGTCAATTTAATTTGAGCACTTACGACCATGATTGGGCTAAGTCCAGTTGAGAATATTCAACGTTTTTATCTTTGGCCTATTAGGCCTGTGCTAGGGCTTTGGCCCTGTTTAATAATACACTGCATTTTCTTTTGGCCTGCTAGGCTTTTTGATTTGGGCTCAGTCCCTTTATAAATGATGCAGAGCATCTGTTTTGTTTGGGCTCTGCCCTTTTTAAGGTAATGCATTGTATTTTATTTGGCCTGTTAGGCCTTTTTTAATTGGGCTTGGCCCTTCTGTAAATAATGTAGTGCATTAAACAACAGTGGCCACATGGCCTGTCAGGCGCTTTGCGCCAATTAATGAGCGTAAGCGCTTGTGGAGGTGACATGTGTCACGCTCTGGTGAGCGCAAGCGCAGTGCGCTGTGCCAGTGCGCTGCGCTGTTGCGCTGCTGACACGTGGCGCGCTCTGGTGAGTTGCGCCAATTTCAGAATGCAATGCTCTATCTTAAAAGCACATAGCTCAAGTCGTTCTGGAGCTGACACGTGGCGCTCTCTGGTGGTTTGCGCTAACCCAAGAGCGCAACAATGCAGATTTACAAGTGCAAGGCACTGTTTCAATTATCTTGATCCAATTTTGGATTCAAGAAAAGAATCTTTAAGATTCCAGAACCAATGGTTCATAAAAAAGGCAATGCCTTTATTATTATATTTTTATTGAAGATCTTTGATCTTTTTCTTAGATCAATGATCTTTTCAGAAGAAATTCTTCTTTTTAAAAGGTTTACCTTTCTTTTTCCTTTCCGAGTTCTTCAGACTTTTCTTTTTTAGAAGTTCTCTGAATTCTCTCTCTGTTTCTCAATGTGTTGACGTCCCTTTTGGAATTGGGGTCTAGGGGCCTTTATATAGTGCGAATTAATTGGTTAAATTAGTTAGAGAGATCTTTCTCTGAGTGATTTAGGGATTTTTCCCTACCGTTGGATCTTTGATCTAAGGGCTTCTGTTTTACAGAAGACAATCTTCTTGTTTCAGAAAGATCTTTCTAGAATTTTAATTATGTTTGGCGCAAGCGCACCTACGCTCGACACGTGTCGCGCAGCGCAGAGCGCAGCGCAACTGCGCTGACACGTGTCGCGCAGCGCAACTGAAGCGTTGCTTCCTTTAATTTTGTTTTAAATAGAGCCTTGCTCTGATTGGGTGCGCTATCATGGGCGCTGCACTCTCTGCGCTGGTGTATTTGATTTTGACACGTGGCGCTCTGCGCGCAGCGCAGGGAATCTGAAGCGTTGCATCATTTATTTTAATTTTAATTTTCACTTTAGTTTTCAAAACAGAGCTTTGCTCTGATTAGGGGAAACAGAAGCGTTGCTTCGTTTCCCGTCTTGGAATTTGAATAGAGCTTTGCTCTGATTGGGGTAAACAGGGAGCGATACCGAGGAAGATGAAGAAATAGTCTACTTGGGACAACTCCAGAAAGAAAATAATAAGCCCGGACCATCTACTCCTGTTTTGGTCTTTGGCAGTGATCTAAGGATGAGACCAACGTAGTGTTCTCCGTCCATCCGTCAATGGAAACCTTCGCTAGAATAGATCAGAGTCTACAAATTAAAATGGTTCCGCCTCGGCATTACAAGGAACTTGATGATCTAGATGCATACAGTATATAAGAGCTACAAACCTTCTACGTACCTTCTAGGCAAAAAGGTGAAAATGCGATCCGCTTTTACCAATCTACGGAGACCAAGGTAGAAAAAGAAGTCATGCATGGTGCTGATTTTGCACTTGACAGGCTTCAACCCATCCGTTTACTAAGATATTACGCGGAGAGATTGAAAAGGCTGTTAAGATGCCAAGGTGTATCCCTCGAACAAACTGTTCGACAAGCCTAATTCTACAGAACGATTTGGGATATTTCAGGAACTCAGCGAAAGATGCCCAATGGGAAGATAGAGACAACCGGGCTCGGATACATTCGGTCTAAGAAACAGGAGAATATCTATAATTGTCGCGTCATTAACAGCTCCAGTGAGGCGAAAAACGCTCTTCCAAATAGCCGTGACGTCAAATCAGAGCGAGACCCCGCTCTAAAAATGTTAAGTCCGTCGCTGGAAAAACAACTTGACAAGTTAATAAAAGAATCTTGTCAAACGAGTCGGTATAATCATAGCCGGGAAATGGCCATTTATGTAATGGCCAAGTCGAAGCGACTAAGTCAACAATCTGCGGAGAAAGAAGACTGTAAATCTCTTCATCCCCGGCCCACTGTATGTTCTCGCGAAAGGGAAAAATCCCGAAATGGAGGCAAAAATAGGGCCAAGAATGCAAACAACGTTCGAAGAAAACAAAGCGGATCAAAGACGCCGTTCAATCGAGAAAAGCTCGATTGGAGCCCGTCCTTTATAAAGAAGATGGGCCGGGAATACTCTTTCCCTCAAGACAAGACAAGGAAAATATTCAACCTTGTCATGAAGCACCAAATGATGACACTTCCGGAGTCTCGGCACACCGAACAAATAAACGAGGTCTATCATCTGGATTATTGATTATATCACCGAGTAATAGGTCATCCCCTTGAAAACTGCTCCACCTTCAAAGACTGGATAGAAGACCAATATCGACAAGGCAGGTTCGCTTTATCCGACTGCTGGAGGGTAACCCCACTGCAAAAGTACGATCCAAAAAGGACCTATACCGTCAGGATAGGACCATCTCAACATCAAGAATGGAACCGAACTCGTACCTGCCATATGATAACACTCTCAAAAGAGAGAGGGCACGAGACTATGTATGACCTTTACAGGTGCTTCGCAAATGAGAATGAGGATGATGTAATCTCAGAGTTTCCACCTGCACCAAAAGATCTGGAAGATGGGATACACACTACGGCGGACAACCTAAGAAAAATTGACTTAGGAACGGAAAATGATCCGATGCCAACGTTCATCAGTGAGCTACTATCTGAAAAACAGATAGCCATGTTAAAGGACGTGCTCATGCAATATAAAGATTGCTTCACCTGGAATTATTCTGAAATGCACGGTCTAGATCCAAAAGTGGTAGTACATAAAATGGCTATATCGCAAGGTATAAAGCTAATCAAATAAGCGCCAAGAAGGATGCGACTCGAACTTAATATGAGTATCAACGCTGAAGTTAAGAAACTAATCGACTCCGTCTTCATCCAGGAAGTTCAATATCCCGATTGGATCGCTTACATCATTCCCATGAAGAAGAAAAATGGGACGGTGCGCATCTGCGTAGACTTTCGGGACCTCAATAAAGCTTACCCGAAAGATGAATTCCCAGTGCCCATCACCGAGCTGATGATTGATAATACATCCACCCACGAAGTTTTCTCCTTCATGGATGGATCTTCAGGATACAACCAAATAAAAATGCACCCTGAAGACCAGAAGCATACCACCATCCGGACCCTATTGGGCATATTCTGCTATAAGATGATGCCCTTCGGTTTGAAGAACGCTGGCGCTACTTACCAAAGACCATGAAAAAGATTTTCGATGACCTCATCGATGAGATTGTCGAATGCTACATTGATGACCTTATGGTAAAGAGCAAATCTCACGAAGAACATTAAGAACATCTACAAATAGTGTTCCAACATCTTCGGAAGTAAAATCTGAAGATGAATCCTCTAAAATGCGCGTTTGGAGTTTCCTCAGGCAAATTCCTAGGATTCATCATACATTACTGAGGTATCGAAATCGATCCCTCAAAGATCAAGTCGATTATGGAAATGCCCATGCCAAGCACTCTCAAACAGCTGCGGTCTCTTCAAGGAAAGCTCGCGTATATCCGGCGGTTCATAGCCAACCTCTTCGGAAAATACCGTCCCTAGAGTCATTTGATGAAGAAAGGAACCCCGTCATCTAGGATCAAAAATGTCAAAATGCACTGGAAGAAACCAAGAAATACCTGCAAAACCCGCCGGTATTGACCGCTACGATTAAGGGAAAACCCCTTATCTTATATACAACAGCCCTTGAGGTTGCTCTAGGCGCATTGTGGGCACAACAGAACGATCGGAGAAAGGAGAGGGCTCTGTATTATTTAATTCGAGTTCTCCTGGGGGCAGAAACAACTATTGCCCCCATCAAAAAGCATTTCCTGGCACTAATCTTCGCAATAACGGAGATCACATATTATGCCTTGGCACACGAGGTCCATCTCATATCGAAGGTGGATCCTCTCAAATATCTAATGTCAAGGGCCATACTAATAGGAAGGCTTGCCAAATGGGACCTCCTCCTGATGGAGTTCTCGATAACTATCGTCCCCTAAAAGTAGTGAAAGGGCAGGCCATCGCCGACTTTCTCGCGGAGCATCTGATACTAGCTGACATCCCCATTAAATTGTGAGTTCCCGGATGAACATGCGTTCGACGCAATCGAAGAAGAGAAAGAATAAAATGATACCCAATGGGAACTCAACTTCGATGGAGCATCTTCCGTGAAGAGGCGAATGAAAAACACCCTCATAATCAAAGCCGGGGTGGGCCTTATCTTCATGATTCCGCAAGGAGGGATATTGCGTTATGCCCTTTCCTTAACAGAGCTAAAAACTAATAACAAAGCTGAATATGAAGCTTTGAAAGCTGGTCTCGAAATCGTTATCAACATGGGAATCAAAGACATCCTTATATATGGAGACTCCCAGCTGATCGTCAGCGAAGTAAATGGTGACTATCAAACATGCAAGTCGGGGCCGATAAAGTATAATAAAAGAATGCAACAACTACTGACACAAATCCTTGCCTATACCTTGGAAAGTATACCACGTGCAGAAAATATCAAGGCAGATGCATCGTCAAAATTATCTAAGGAATTGGGCGATGAAGATCTTGATGACCTGAAGATTATTGTACAAAGCCGCAGGGTTCTCACGCCAATAGATATGTCTTCGGAAGACCTAATAGAGACATTCGAAGGAAAAGAAATGACCGAACAAGTAATCCTTCGAATAGAGGACGAAAAAAAGGTCATCGACTGGTGGGATGTCTTCATAGACTACTTCAAGTCCTAACGAACGCCCGAAAATGCGTCGTCTGGACATCAGCTCATGAAACGAGCTTTGTCATTCACCTTCGTCAATGATACTCTATATAAAAGATCGTTTGAATATCTATGGCTAAGATTCCTGGGGCCGAATGAAACAAAGAAAGTCGTCTAAGAAACGCACGATGGACTCTGTGGTTCTCACCAAGCTGGACCAAAGATGAAGCTGAAGATAAAAAGAATGGGTTACAATTGGCCCACGATGATCCAGGACTACCTCGAATATGCGAACCTCGAATATGCGAAGCAGTGTCACTCATGCCAAATTCACAGGGACTTCATCCATCAACATCCAAATCCGCTACACCCAATATTAGCTAGTTGGCCATTCAAAATGTAGGGAACCGATATAATCGGCCCTATTGAACTAGTGTCTTCTAACGGACATCGGTTCATATTGGCAACGACCGATTACTTCTCTATGTGAGCGGAAGTAGTACCATTAAGGGAGGTGAAGACGAAGAATATCCTCCATTTCTTCAAAACCCATGTCATCTATCGGTTTGGAACTCCGCAATGGATAATATCGGGCAATAGACCAGCTTACAGAAACTATAAAATAATCCTCTTCGCATAGCAACATAAAATAGATTGGAGATACTCTTCAGTCTATAATCCTCGAGCCAACGGTCTAGCTGAAACTTTCAACAAGACCTTGATAAAGATCATGAAGAAAATAGTGTCTAGATACAAAAAAGACTGGCATGAAAGGCCGCATGAAGCTCTCTGGGCGTACCGAACAATGTTCAAGACGGCCATGAATACAACACTATACGCATTGGTGTTCAGCACAGAAGCAGTGCTCCCATTGGAAATAGAACTCCCCTCTCTACGAGTAGCGGTTCGATACGAGCTGACAGATGAAGAAAATGCTCATCTTAGGCTCGAGGAGATTGACACCCTCGATAAAAATCGTCTTATAGCACAACAAAACCTGGAGCTTTATAAGGCAATGATGACACGGTCATACGAAAAATTGACCAGGCCGAGAACATTCCGCCAAGGCGAACTCGTGCTAGTCGTCAAAAGATCATTGATTCCCAATAGTGCAAAATGGAGGAAGTTCGAGCTGAAATATGAAGGCTCATACATCATAGAAAAAATCTACCAGGGTGGAACCTACCTGCTCATGGATATGCATGGCGAAAGATCCTTCCGGCCAATAAACAGCTGGTTCCTTAAAAAATACTACTCTTGAAGAGTCATGACTTAGGTCAATGATAGATGACGACGCTTGTATCCGCTCGCTATCTTCTTGAGTCAGAACTTTAAGAGTAGTATCCAAAAATCCCCGTCGCCTCAAAAACGTTGACAATGGACCGAGATGTTCCTAAACTAATAATGGACCGAGATGTCCCTAAACTAACAATGGACCGAGACGTCCCTGAACTAATGCTGGACCGAGATGTCCCTAAACTAATACAGGACCGAAACGACCTTAAACTAATGTTGGACCAAAACATCCTTAAACTAATGTTCGTCCCCAAAACGGGAATGTTGGACCGGAACGTCCATAAACTAGCGTTTCGCCCCAAAATATGGTGGTAAAGAACCGTCATGTCATTAAACTCTCACGTTTAGCCCTACAGTAAATCCCCATATCGATTACCGTATAGAATCCACAGGCATAAACGATTCATAACTCTCCCGGGTCTCACATGATGTAGTCCTTTGAAGAAGACCGTGGTACAGCTAATGGTGCGTTTTCTTGCAGGCCGCCTAAAACAATGGGTATGTCCACAAGAGAAATGGGCATGGATGAAAACCCGAAAGGACTCCGTGAGTAAAAACAGAAGGACTATTAGTGAGTTAATGAAAACCCGAGAGGGCGCGAACTCGTAAAAAATGATGAAATAGCCGAAATGATTGGGCACCGCGAAGAAAATAGCCGAAATGATTGGGCAATCGCGACTTTCGCGATATAAAAAGCTGAAAAGATAGAACATCACAGAAATAAAAATAAAATAAAATAAAATAAAACTTTTATGCCATGTAAGTATGTCCATATTGACTATTGTATACTATCCATGAGCACAAATAAAAAAAAGAGAATCATATTTTTCCACCATGCTTCGTGAAAAAGAGCTCCAAGTCCCAACGGTTCATATACAACCTAGAAACTATCCCGGCATTTCTTCTTATTCTAGCGGGATGCAGATGCAACGTCAACAAGAGACCCAAAGGTCAAAGCAAAAAATAAAGTAACGATAAAATCCTTGCTCCATGTTTCGACGGTACATATACAACCTAGAGACTATCCTGGCAATCCCCCTCATTTTAGCAGGATGCAAACACATCTATCAAATGAAATTGGAGCAATAGCATATTCCTAGCTTCGAACTTCAATTGCAATACACGCAGCATAAAGATCCTATAGATGTCTACCTTACTTCAGCAAAGAATCGGCGTGGCATCGTCAAAAAAGAAAAAGAAAAGAAGTGACGGCATATTCCTAGCTTCGGGTCTTAATGATAACTCATATAAAGCCCAAAAGACCATTGGAGATCATCCCACCATAGAAGGGTGCGGTTATGTGTCACACTCCGCTTCCCAGTAGACAGAAACGATGACGTCGCAGGTAGCAATGTATTTACTAAGAAATAAATACGTTAAGCGTAATTAAGCAATATATAACATGTACAAGAATGACAAGAGTAGTAAAATAAACAGCAACTTTATTTACATTCAACCTTACATACAATTGTTTGAAAAGAAAAGATACAATGATATAAAGCAGCGCCTAAACAATGGCATACAAGAAATGAAAGTACAAGGAACCAGAAGTCAGGTTATGCCACAAGCTGGTCCAAGTCCTCTTGGCTAGGCTCGATCTCCTAAGAGTCCTGTCCTCCCGACAAAATTCCAAAGAAAGAAACAGAAAAGAACTTCGTCAGCGAACTAGCGTTCGGTAAGTCCCAAAAGAAGAAAAAGAATATAAGGAGTAATGTGAATGAACAGGTAAGTTGTATATCTATATAATGGTTATTATAACGTGGTTGTTTGTAGCTTGATACAGAAGGTATTCATGTATATGAGAGGAGTCCATCTTACCCCGTGGACTTTGGTAACATGTAGTATAAGGCCCTATCATAACCCACAGGACAACGGCATGAGAATTCATATTGGTGTCTTTTAAATGACCTCTCGTGCAACGATATACGTTCCGTACAAATTAACCCTTTATCCCCGGGTAATGCATTGTATAAATTTTTTTATAAGGCTTGCTGAAACCATGGATACAAATTGTTCAAGCAGTCATGTAATCAAGTAGTTAAGCAGTCAAGTCAAGTTATAACCATGGTCCGGTCAAGTCAGGTCAAGTATACATGTTTGATATTGATGTTTGATTCAAGTATTCATGTTCATGTTCAAATATTCATGTTTGATATTGGATTCAGATTTGAATTGGACTCCGACAGTGTCACACACTTGTAAACTGCTTTAGCTCTTGAATTTGGTTCAGGAGTCATCGGTAACTGTTGCACATGGACGGCACGATTTGTATCTTTTTCCAAGACAATTACCATTGATAACTCCATTAAGTTTTCTACTTTAAAGAAACAAGCACTCACTTTCTCCGGCTCCCTGGGGCTTAAGGGCATTGATCCCTCTTAAACCTATATTTATTAAAGTCCTTAAATATTGTTTTTATAGAACTCGAGGGGGTTTCATGAAGATATTTTAATATAGTTAAAAATAAAACCTCGAGGGTGACTAGTATTATTTGAGATTGTTATGAGCATGGATTTTAAGTATTTGGGGTATTTTTAGTGATAATTACTTAGCTTGGAAAGTTCATACTATTTTATTGTAAAACTTACCTTTTAGGTATCTTGATGGTATTTTATTGACATTTGATAAACTTATCATTTTTGAAAAAACATAGGTTTATTATATTTTGAAAATATGGATTTATAATTTTATATAATATTAATTTTAAAAATAATTTTATTTTATTTAGAAAATTGTTATTTCTTAAAAGCTGTATTTAAATGCTTTCGAGATTGAATGCTCCGTGAGGAAGTCTGCATCTCGTTCTACTATCTCAAGAATGTGCGATAATCCGCACCATCCATTAGCGGGTCCCCTAAAAAGGGTTGTAGATGCTCATTCGCAAAGGAAATGAAATACCGCTTAAAAGAAATCCGGTTTTTTTAAAATTATGTAGCATTTTATCGTAATATTATCTTTATAACAAATATCCATACAAAAGAGATATCGTGCTATGAATCCAAGTGTGCGTGTGAGGTAGGTTGTTATCCCGTGAAGTTTTCCTAAGGTATTGTTTTAACAAATACTAAAAGAGGTGTTAGAAAAGTTCAAGGTATTTTAATGAAAAAGTGTTACTATTGTTATTTCACATGAGAATTTTGATGAAATTTGATTCTAAACCTTAGGGTTTAAGGTTACAAATATTTTGTAAAAACTTGGTTGATCAAAGAATAAAGGATAAGGAGTTTCTAGGGTTTAGAAAAAGAATATCGGTATTAACTCACTTATCGATATAAGTTTTGAAATCGAATTTCAATGAAGAGCAAGAAAGAATGGGAGGGACTTACTGTTTAGGAACTTAGGAAAAAGGATGAGAAAAAGGAAGAGGGTCTTCGTGGCGTCGCGGGAGCTCCGGAATTGACTTCGATCTTCGCCGGAAGTTACTTGCTTGCTAACTGCTCTTTACTCCACTTGCACTTAGGAACTTTTTGAGAAAATTTTGCTATAATTTTCAGAGTGGAGCTGAGCCAAAGTAGGGGATGGTATTTATAGTGGGGAATTAGGGTTTTGGAATTAAAAATTTGGATTAAAAAGCATTAAAATGTGGTTTAATTGTGAAATGAAAGATCTCTGTTTGATTGCAGGGAAATCAAATAGTGCAGAGGAGTTCGGGGTTGGTGAAGGGGTGTGTGTGCAAAGCCCGGGCCTCATTGGCTCAATCTGAACTGTCGGCGCCGGTTTTTAGAGGGATTTGGTCGGTCGATCTCGAGGCATTTACCTTGAGATTCGTGCTACTTGATAAAATCTATATTTAAACCCTTTTGCACATGTTTGATTTTTCTGAATGTTTTATTTCCCTGTGTATTGTACGTGCAATCTTTTGGGCTTTCAAAATGTTAAAAAAAATTCATAAAACAAATAATATGTCTGATGGAAATCGAACACAGGGGCTACGTCACAGCAGTGCAAGGGTTTACCAGTGAGCTAAAAGTTGTTTCTTGCTGTTATTTAACAAAATTGACTTATAACTCAAACTCAGGCGGTAAACTGATTTCTGTACATTAAAATAGAAATTCAGTACAAAAAATTCAGATTCGTTACATTTTACCCTCTTTATAAAAATTTTGTTCTCGAAATTTACATTTACATAGGGACTAATTTTCAAAGAGGTAAGGGTATCTTGCATGCATGTCTTCTTCTCGTTCCCATGTTGATTCTCCTGGCGAATCCTTTCTCCACATCACTCAGACCAAGTTTACTTCCTTGTGCCGTAATGTCTTCACTTTTCGGTCCAAGATCTCAACGGGTTGTTGCTCACAGGTTAGATCAGTTTGTACCGTGAGCTCGAAGTGATCGAGTATGTAGCTGGGGTAGCTCACATATCGTCATTGCTGGGATATGTGGAACAAGTTATGCACACCTTCCAATGAGGGTGGTAGTGCTAAATGATATGCCACTTCTCTAACTCGTTCGAGTATGTCGAACGGTCCTATGTATCTCGGACTTAGCTTACCCCTCTTGCCAAAGCAGATCACTCCTCGGTTTGGTGAGATCTTTAAGAAAACATGGTCTCCAGGCTAGAACTCCAGATGTCGCCACTTTGCATCTGCCTAATACTTCTGTCGGTCTTGGTTTGTGTGCATTCTTTCCCTGATCGTGCGAATTACATCCACAGTTGCCACGATCATCTCTGGTCCAAGGAGTTCACGATCTCCGATGTCGTCCTAACTTAGCGGTGAACGACGCTTCCATCCATAGAGTGCTGCGAATGGTGCCATTCTAATGCTTGCTTGATAAATGTTATTATATGAAAAATCCATACGGTGTAGGTGATCTTCCTATGAACCTCCGAAGTCTAACATACAATCTCTTAGCATGTCTTCTAGAGTTCTAATTATTCGCTTGGACTGTCCGTTGGTTTGTAGATGGTAAGCCGTGCTGAAGTTCAGACTTGTTCCTAGGCTAGCTTGTAGACTCTGCCAAAACTGTGATAGGAATCTGGTATCACGATCGGAGATGATGCAAACAGGTACTCCATGTAATCTCATGATCTCCTGCATGAGTTCATGGGTATCAAATATAGTACACTTTGAAGGTTTAAATCTTACTTTAGATTTATGCTTACCTCCATGTACTTCTTTGCTGACGTTTCGGTTGATCAGCCAACTCGAAATGGAATAAAGTGACACGACTTGGTCAGTCGATCAACAATAATCCATATTGCATCGTTACCCTTCATGCTGCGAAGGAGTGCAGTCACGAAGTCCATGGTTGTCATGACCCGAAGGTACGGAATGTGACTGGCACTTAAATTACTAAACGTCTTAAGGCGTAACGTAATCTAAGTAAGCTAAAGCCTAGAAATCTAAACCATTTAAAGAAATAGTGCGAAGGAAAACTTAACTTAAGAATGTGATTTTTGTAAAACAAGTCACAATAAAACATTTTAATAACATCAAAATTTCCCGAAAATTTCGGCAGAGTCTCCTTTATAAAAACTAGCCCCGAAACGGGTAAAACACAAAATATGCATAAGTAAAGAAATAAGGCATCCCCAAGCGGGAGCTAGCTCTTCGCCAACGGCGGAATCACAACCACACACAATATATATCATGATAGAGCCAAAAAGCATATAAAAGCACGAAAACAAGAAAGCATCACGTCAGCTCAAGTGAGCTCGACCCCAGAGAAACAACACACATATACTAATCTTACTGCCGCACCTCTAGGTCACATGTACAATGGTAGAAACAGTAGGTATGGTAGATGGAGTATACTAGATACAAATGAAACACAAACTGGCAATAAAAGTATCATCACAACCCACCAACGAGCAAAGCCGCAAGTTCAAGCAATAGAAGCAAAAGAAGTAGTACGCCCGCCGCTACTATGCTGACGGGTTGGACCTGCAAGATAATACTGTGGCACAACGGAGATGAGTTGCCAACTCGTGAGTAGTAAGTAACATCTAATAAGGCTATCGTAAGCATGTACGCAATGCATCATAGCCTATATATATCAATACAATGCGATGCACTCATATGGATGCAATATGAATGCATAATCAAACACGAAACATGAACATGTCTGGTATGAGAAAATCTTTATTCTTATCTTAGAAAAACTTCTGTGCAATAAACCGAAGTATCAACAAAGAAATCAACAGAAAATCCGTGTCTAATATTGACACAATATATGTATATCTCAATATCTTGATATCTCAATGTCTCAATATCTCAATGTCTCAATATCTCGATATCTCAATGTCTCGGGTTCCGGCAGTCCGGATCGGCCCATTTTATCAAATCTTACGACTACGGTCGGTATCCTCCGGATATCCGCCGTGCCAGACATCACTGGTAGGTAGTCTGCCCCTGCCAAGCTCATCGTCTACAACTCGAGCTTCTTTCCCCGGGGAACTTTACCGGCCCCACCATGTACCCGAGACGGTTCATCCTACTTCTCGAATCGGGTCTTGAAATCCAATAGATATCAGGAAAACTCATGGTGGATGACACATACATCATATCACGAGAAAACCGCAACTTACATTTTTTAAATGGTAATAAGATCTAAAAATCTTTGCGGTTTCCCCCCAAAATCCAGAAATCTCATAAGCATTGAAATCCTCAAGAAGAATCACAATATGTAAACATGTCAGTGATGATGAATGTCTATGATATGATAGTATATACCATGCGACGTATAACCAGAAACCATGTATGAAGTATGATGCAATGAGGTATGTATATATGACTAGCCATCCCACGTATCAATCTTGATGAAATGAACACAACTACCAATTTATATATCATATATGATGCAAATGTTTTAGATACAGATTTGAGCAAATTCTATAGTGTTCGTGGCATAGAAATTACTAATGGCGTATGTGTTCGCAAGAATAGTGCACGTGCGGCATAAACCAATGGTAATGGTGCAAGTGTCCAAGGTATTGATGTCATATGTAAAAAGATGTGATGCATGATATGAATGGTTTGAAGCTACGCATATAGATGCAAGAACTACTAATAATCCTAACCATCGGGCTACGCATAAAGATGCAAGAACTACTAATAACCCTAACTATCGGGCGTCTTGCGCCATCCAGACGATCCACCTATAGATATGTACATCTACTCACTGGGATGCCTTGGCTAATCTGATCCGATCTCAGCCTTGTTTTTCCGCGCCGCGTCCGACGCCTCTGCATCCGATCCTAAAATCGCACACAAGTATATAAGAGGATAGATATATGAATAGTCGTGGACACAAATGTTGCATGACAACCAATGCGCACTAAATGGACGCGCGCACACTTGGTGCACAAAACGCGCTCGCGACAACGCCACAAACCACAACTAGGGGCCACTATGCATAGCAATCCCCAAACCTAGAACCCAATCGTACCAATCGCGCATTCACAACACACTAAATATTTTAGCGAATAGGTTATAGATCATTCCAACCTCAACTTAATTAAAACCTATTTATTTCAAAAACCTAGTAAGGAACTATTAATCATTTTAGTGCAAATGCAGATGTTTTAGCAAATCTAGTGGCCACAATGTTCATTTAATATCTTAATTAGGCTACACAATTATTAACTAATTTTTAATCTCACCTATTTTAGATTAATCATGAAATTAGTTTGCAAGAATATTCAATTTGGACAATTTAAAAGTAACAATTAGCAACATAACAACTAGATTAGATATTATAAGTCTTGAGATGCTAAACTACACATTGTAACCATAATCAAGTGTTAAAAACTCTAACTTGAACCCAAATTCTTCTCTTGAACTTTCAAACTTGCAATTAGAACCATATAAATACCTAATTAAATTAGATTAACGTAATTAACCAACAATTTAACCATAGGGTTAGGATTTATATCTCACAACCTTGAGATCTAACTTGTAAACATAGCCTCCAAAATTGCTTTCATGCTCCAAGATCCAAGCTAGTTTAGGCCTAGGAAAAATGGGTGAAGGTTTAACTAGGAATTAGTGAGAATTTTTGATGCATTTCTTGAAGATTTTTGAAGTGAAATGTGGTGGGGAAAAATGGGGATAGGGGCTGCCTAGTTTCGGCCACAACATGAGAGGGGATGAGAGAGTGAAGGTGAGTGAGTGTGTCATGTCAAAAGTCTCCCATTATCACATCTATTAATCCATTTCTTAATTAATTTATTTTCTAATTAAATCCTTGAATTCTCTAGAACCATGGAGACAATTCAAGAAAGAAAGAGCATAATTTAAACTTGATTTTTAGTTGTCATGGTTCACTAATGTGTACTTAACCCATTCGAATTTGTAATTATCACTAATTTATTGTTTGAGTGAAAACTTAAAATAATACATAAAATAATTAAATAAGAAAAAAATATTTAAGTAAATTAGTAATTTGTAAGTGACCAACTAAATACCAAACACTAGCAATTTCATAGCTAAATTAGGTATATTTAAGTCTATGCAGAAAAATAATTGTAACTACGTTTTACGGAAAACACGAGTAATATTACCGATTATCGGAAAATTCACCTAAACGATTTTTTTTAAAACGTTACAATCATCCTCCTTTAAAAAAATTCGGTCCCCGAATTTAAAATCTAACTACGCGTACCCTCGAAGAGATGGGGATATTTCATTCTCATCTCATCCTCGGCTTCCCACGTAACCTTTTCGCCGTTCGGGCCACGCCAAAAAAAACCTTATGGACGGTATGACCTTAAACCTCAGTTTCTTTACCTGCCGATCTAGAATGACTACCGGGTGCTCGGTGAAAGAAAGATCGCACTCCAGCAGAAGTGTCTAATACTAAATCACATGAGAGAGGTCATGAACGTACTTGCGGAGCATTGATACATGAAACACTGGGTGAGTATCTGGAAAACTGGGTGGAAGAGCCAAATGATGAGCAACTGTGCCAACATGCTCAAGAATCTCTAAGGGACTTACATATCTAAAACTAAGCCTTCCTTTCCTCTTGAATCTTAACACGCCCTTCATCGGAGAAACCTTCAAGAAAACATGATCTACAACGACGAACACCAGTCTGTGACGGCGTCTATCAGCATAATACTTCTGCTTGCTCTGGGCCGCTCTCATCCTATCCCGAATCAACAGAGTCTTTTCGGTCGTCTCCTGCACAACCTGCGACTCCAAAATGCTGCTCTCACTGAGCTCTGTCCAACAAACGGGCGATCGACATATCTTCCCAAATAACGCCTCGTAGGGTGCCACCTGAATCGTCTCCTAGAAGCTATTATTGTAGGAATACCTTATCAAGGGCAAATGACGATACCAACTGCAAAGAAATCTAGAACGCAAGCTCGGAGCCTGTCCTCAAGAATCTGAATGGTCCGCTCTGATTGACCGTCGGTCTGCGGATAGAAAACTGCACTGAAACTCAATTGGTGTCCAAAGTCTCCTGAAGTTTCTGCCATAGTCGGCTGGTGAACTGGGTGCCTCTGTCGGACACAATACAAGTCGGAATGCCGTGTAGTCGCACAATCTCATCAACATATATCTGTGCATACTGAACGAATCCGAAAATGGTCCTTATTGGCTGTAAGTGAGCCGCTTTCATTAATCGGTCTACGACCACCCAAATAGAGTCATACCCTCGACCGGTCCTAGATAGACCCACATTAAAATCCATAGAGATCTGCCCCCATTTCTGCTCCGGAATAGGCAAAGGTTGAAACTCTCCTGCTGGCCTTTGATCCTCAGCCTTGACTTGCTGACAAGTCAAGTATCCCGAAACAAAATCGGTGACATCTCTCTTCATCCCTTCACACCAGTAGACATCTTTCAAGCTATAGTACATCTTTGTGGAACCCGGATGAACACTATATGTCGACTGATGTATGTTAGTTGTATGTATGCCCTAGAGGCCAGTATTGTACATATGATGTATATTATATTGGATGCTTGGATATATATAGAGAGGACTTTCTTGCTCGATATGATAGTATGCTATCTGGTTGCTCTTTCTCTTAACATGTATACTTGTCTCTTGATACTGTCTTATAGTTACATGTTGGTAAAGCCCTTAGGATGTGTACTTAACTACCAGGACTATGATGCAGATCATACTAGTGGGGCCATGGTAGTCCATAAGTACATCCTTTAATGTCCCTAGTCGTGGATGTATCGAGACGGGGCATCGATATACCAGAGTAGACTAGCGTATACGCTTCTCGACCTATGAGATGGGCGATGGATGATCCCATATCCATTGGTGTTTGACATCAGAGATGGTATACGGGTGCTCAGTGGAGACTAGGTACACTGGACGGACTCGTAGAGAACTCCCAGATGGTATTATACCTCACGTCATATGGTAGTTCTCTGGTGACACTTGTACAGGTTAGTCTGTAGACCCGAGATCGTCATAGAGTCTTGTTTGATTCCCACTGTGCTTTGATTTCTACCTTACCATGTCCAAGAGGGCATGCAAAATGGTGGTTTTTGGGTATAGTCTCGAGTCACATGGAGGCAATGAGCGATAGGAGGGGTTTCGTCTCTCCCGGTATTGGGAGTTGATGTTGCGCTGTACTCGATTGGCCATAACAGGGAAGTCCCTGGCCAGGGCTGATTTAAAGATTTACTGGTAAGTGTTACCAATAGTTTCTCGACCTGTTATAAGCCTCACATCGGCATGACTTATCAGTTATTGGGGTCTGACGTTTACCACCCCAAGACTTGATATGCGACATATCAGACGAGGAGACTGGACTGTACGGCAAGTGTTACCGTCAGGCTTTTGCAGGAGTTGGAGTGGGCTTGCTTGCTGATCTTCTGATCGCTCAATACCCGGGTAGCCATTATGTCCAGCTAGTACCGCTGATGGCTTGTGGGTGCTTGATGTGATCATCACCTACTGCCGGCGTATTGACGAGTCTGTAGAGTCCTACATAGAGGTTTTACTGGCTCAGGCAAAACGAAATAGGAGCACATATGTGATATGTACAGGACCGAGAGTAATGCGTGTATGTGATGCCGTATTCTATTTTCGTGACTTTTGTATCGGTCGGTTATATGTGATATAGCCGGGTTATCGAATCAAGTGTTGATTCGATAAGTCGATACATTGGATGTTAGTCGGTTATATGTGATATAGCCGGATTATTAAATCAAGAGTTGATTTGATAATTTAATGTATAATTGTATATTTGATATACTAATTTACATTAACTAACATTTGCTCACTTAAGCATTTTTTCTCACATGTGCACACTTAATATATATATGATATATATTGAACTGTGTTTTCTTTTTGTATCAAGGTTGTTGATACAATAAACATGGGTGTAAGAGACTTACACCATGCTATTTATGATATTGGGTTTTAATATTTAAAGTGAAAACAAAATTAGTGGAATATTAGATTATTGCATGAAGCCAGTGGAAGCTTGGGGATGCTTTGACAAAGTCCATTAGTTTTGTTTTACTTAAGATATTTAGTAACCTAACCAGCACAATTAGCCATGGTTATGTCTCAACATGAGTTAGCATATGATACTCACTCACCGTGGTTTGCTCACTCACTTGATCATTCTCTTTCTCCTCTCATTTTGGTTCATCTTCATCCTTAAGCTTAAAAGCTTTCTAGGTTTTGAAAAGTGAGAAAGTATTGTGAGATAAATAATTCGAAAGTGAGCCCACTTCCTATTTCTCCATCCTCTACTAGATTAGCACTTTAGTATAGGGTGTTTGCTTCACTAATCTTTTAGTTAGAGAAGTAGTAGCTTGAGTCGGCATCCCCTCGACGTAGATCATCTTCAGCCTCGAAGACTTCAAACAAGATCGCTCTTTTCACCTTGCGAAGCCATGTAAGAGTCCGGGAGAACCATGATCACAGTGAAGGGACTACAACAAAGAGCTATTGAAGTGAAGGACCGATCTACAAAGGTTGTATTTCTATTTCACTTAGTGGTAAAAAGCTTGCTATTTTTTTGTTACCCTAGCATTTCTAGTTTGATTCCTAGGATAAATTCGTTAGCACCTTCTAAAAATTTAAATATGGCATGTGTGATGCTACCAAACCCTAGTAGCGGTGTTAAGGAACCCCCTTCAATGTGCCTCTTCTAAAAAATCTTGCGTCTCAATCCCTCAGAATCTGGCACACATAGTCGAGTCCCAAATCGTAGTGTTCACTGATCATCAATCACAAACTCTGAATCTTAGCCCCGTTTTGCTCCATAATCTCTGACAAATGAACGTCATCGGACTGTGCCTCACGGATACGATCAAGTAACTGTGGTTGTGCACGGACATGGGAAAGTTGTCCACCGCTCGACGTAACTCGAACTGTACTCGGCTGTCATAAAGAATCTGCTAATCTGCCTTCGACTGTCTCTAAACTTTGCTCAAACAAGATAAGCTACCTCTCGGCCTCCGACTCAAAGCATCTATCACAACATTCGCCTTGCCCGGACGATAAAAATCTCCCATTCATAGTCTTTCACTAGCTCCATCCAACGGCGCTGTCTTAAATTCAAATCTCACTGCTGAAAGTTGTAGTGTCTCCAGATCTTACGTGAAAAAATCACCGCAGCCATCATTAATTCATGAGTGTGATAATTCTGCTCGTGTTTCTTCGACTACCGAGAATCATCGCAATAACCAACAAAACCGCCTGATCCTGAAGGAAAAAATAATATTGGCGTTGTAGTCAAACTAGCCTTCAATTGCTGAAAGCTTTGCTCGCATGCCTCGGTCCAAAGAAAAGGAACTCTCTTCCGGGTCAACTAGGTCAATGGCGCAGCTATACGAGAAGAATCCTGTACGAAATATCGATAGTATCCGGTCAAAACCAAAAGCTGCGAACCTCCATCAGTAATACAGATCTGGGCCAGTGTTGAACGGCCTCGATCTTCTTCGGTTCTATACTTACCATCTCTAGTAACTACGTGACCCAAGAAGTCAATATTATCCAACCAGAAAACACACTTAGAAAATTTAGCGAATAGCTGGTGTTCCCTCAAAGTCTATAACAAAATCCTCAAATGCTACCCAGGCTCCCCTCAGCTCCGGAAGTATATTAAGGTGTCATCAACAAACATAATGATAACTGATTAAGAAACAGCCTGAATATGCGGTTCATCCAATCCATAAACGCTGTTGGAGCATTGGTAAGCTTGAACGACATCACTAAGACTCATAACGCCCGTAACGTGTGAAAATCAGTTTTCGGAATATCATCCTCTCAAACCCGCAACTAATGGTAACCCGACCGCAAGTCAATATTTGAGAAATGCCACGCACCCTAGTGCTGATCGAACAAATCTTCAATGCGAAGAAAGGGATATCTGTTCCGCACAGTCACTCGATCCAACTGACGATAATCGATGCACCAACACAACTAACGTCTTTCTTCTTGAAGAACGGGACATGAGCTCCCCAAAGTGACGCACTCGGACGAACAAGCCCTTTATCCTTGCAACTGATCTTTCAGTTCTTTACACTGCGCCGGGTCCATCCGATATGGCGGTATAGAAAAAGGCTCCATCCCGAGAATCAAGTCAAAGTAGAACTCCACATCGCGCTCTGGCGATAAACCAAGCAACTTGTCAGGAAAGACATCTTGAAATTCCCTCACAATCGGGACTTGGTCCAACGGGACCTTTGTGGCTCTAAAATCACCAGCATATGCCAAGAATCCTTGACATCCTTTCCTCAAGGTCTGACTAGCGTAAAGAGAAGAAATCTGTAACAACTCCAAATTCTGTGTACATAAAATTCATTTAAAAGTTAATGTGCGCTTAGGGTATTTACAATTCCTGTGAAAGCTATAAGTATTTGTTTTGATTTAGAACAGCATGAAGGAGCTTGTTGCTCATTGGTAAGGCCTTGCACTGCTGAGACATAGCACCTGAGTTCGAATCCCATCAGCCACATTATCTTTTTGTTTTATTTTCTTTTAACCTTTTAGAAGCCCAAGAGTCTACATGTGCAATACACGTAACAGGGTAAGTTACAGAATAATCAAACATGTTAAATAGGCTAGTTGAAGTGTCAGGGACACGTGGCCCCAATCCGAACCCCCACCTCCATGATTCGACCAGCGAGATCGTATCTCGGGCCGGCGCCGCCGGTTTTACTTGGTCCAAACCCTATTTTTTTTGTAAACCCTAGACCCTTGGACTCCCTTCTTTAACCCCTATCTGTTTGTTTTCCCTGCATTTTCCAGAGAATTAAAAACCCTTTGAATTCCATTTTTAATGCAAATTTAAATGCACTTTTCTTCACACACTAAACCCTAATGTTTCCTATAAATACCACTCCATTTCACACCCCTCCTCACTCACAATTCCCTGCCAAAACCCTCAAGAAATTTCCAAATTCCTATAGTGTGCAAGTGGAGTTAACGAAGCGCGAAACTCCGACGAACTTCAGAGGAGATTCCGGCGACGAATCGACGCCTCGTAGCTTTCTTTAGGTCCCCCTTTATCTCCTTTAGTCCAACAAACCAGTAAGTCCCATTTTTCCTCTGATCTTCATCTTTAAAAAGTTTCATTTTTAAAACCCGACGAAAGTGGAGTTTGTCCTACTTCCGATTCGGTTTTCTTTAAAAACTACACTTTTCTTTAACAAGATAAAACCATATTCTTATATGTTGATAAATAAACATTAACAAACTCAATAAAATATGTTTCACATCAAAATAATCATTTTTATGACATTTATCGCATTTTTATATAAAAATATCGTAAACTATTCATTTCGACATTATAAGCTTTATTCCTTGCTATACCTTTAGATAGTCCATGACGTAATGACCTACCTCCTCACAACACACATATCTATCATTGCACGATGAATCTCGGGACAGTAGAATACAGGAAATATGACTTTACAAATAAATCCCTTTAACTTATAAAACCGTTTTCTTTAAAAAATGCATTTAATTTTCCATGCAATTGAGCCTCTACAACCTATTTTGGGGACCCCATTCAGGATGGTGTGTATTATCGCACATCCTCGGGCTTAGTAGAGCGAGATACAGACCTCCGCAAGGAGCATTCGATCTCGATGGAATTTTTATATATTTTTCTTTAGAAAATGAGATTTTTACAAGAAAACAAATAAATTTATTTTCGTTAAATATGTATATATAAATATTACCAAAACACTTATTTTAAATATATATATTATTCCATGTTTCCAAAACTCAAGAAAAGAATTCAAATATTACAAGAAACTACCATGATAATTAAAAACAATATTCATATTACAAATAAATACCATATATTATGAAATTAGGTTTTATTCACTAGAAATATCACATTTATAACATATATATCAATGAAAACCCTAAAGACGATAATTAAATACTTAAGGTGTATTTTGAAATTATACCAAAACTATTTTTACATAAAACCCCCTCAAGTTATACTAAATTACAATAAGGACCCTAGTAAACATAGGTTTAAGCGGGACCAGTCTCTTGAGCCTTAGGGAGCCAGAGATATGGGTGCTTGCCTATTTAAATTAGACAACTTAACAAACGATATTATCAACACGGTAATTGTCTTGGAAAAAGACACAAATCCTGCCGTCTATGTGCAACAGTTACCGATAATAACAAAATAATCAGGATTTCAAGTTCTTTTAAAAGTGGCTGACTCAGACTGAGTCTCAACCTAATCAATTTGACTTGAATGTGATTCAAGTACAAACTATAATACAATATGATTCAATATGAATCCATCTATTCAATCTATATCAATCTGTATTGACTGAGCCGAACCATGGATATATTTCATTTACATGTTCTTCCTTTATATCCGTTCCATTACTGATATCATAGTTTCGGCAAGTCATCCATCTGTATAATTTATAAGACAATACAATACAAACAATACAATCAAGACATCGTGGGGTTTATAAGGGGTAGATTGGTACGGAAGGTGTTAGAAGTGGCACGGAACTGCAACCATAAGACACCTAACCTGAATCTCCATTGCCATTGTACCATGGCTGAACGGTTCTTTATACTCCGTATACCTTAGTCTCCGGGATAGTGAGACTCCTCTCGTATACACTGGCCTCTTCTGTACCAAGCTACAAACAACAGCGTTAACATTAAATAACAACATTAAACAACTATACTCTATTATTTCTATTCTATTCTTATCTATCTACGGGACTGACCGAGCGACTTGTTTGCTGACGACATTCTCTTTCTTCTTCTTTGGAATGTCGTCAGGTATTTCGGACTCACTGGAGAGAGAGCCCACCAACGAAGAGTTGGATCAGTTTACTGAAGACCCAGAGTTTTAGATTCACTTGTACATTACATTTCATTTTCATTTCTGTTATGCCATTGTTTAGGCAATGCTTTCATTCCATGTATTTCCATTTCGGTTGTATTGTAAAAAGAATATTTAATAAATAAAGTTGTTGTTTATTTACATCTTGTCTCTTGTATATATTTCAATTTATATTGCTTAGATACGCTTAGTGTGTTTACTTCTGAGTAAATACGTAGCGGCCTCATCACATCCTCTGCCCGAATAATGGGAAGCAAGGCGTGACAGGTTTTACTGGTGGCCCGTGCAGGTCTGCTCTGACATATAGGTCATCTCTGTATGGACATACAGGTCAGCTCTGTGTAGACAACCTAAGCAATATAACACAAGAACCAACAACTGAAAATATTCCTTACAGTACATATTCCTTGAATCTTATGATTTTATATATTTTGAATCTGTCCTAACCCAAAATTTTCTTTCAAGGTTATGGATTCCCCAAACAACACCAGCACCAACTTCAACAACACTCCACCACCCCTACCAATTACACCGGCCGTAGCTGCTCCGATCAATGAGCAGACGATATTTCTTGAGGCGATCCACAGCCTCCTGGAGGGACAGCAGCAGCAGACTGCTATCTTAATGAACCGTCCCGAGGCAGAAGCACCTGCGGTGAAGCAAATTCAGGGCCTTGCACCCTAAGCAGTTCTCAGGAAAAAAGAGCCTTTTAGAAGCTGAGGAATGGGCTCAGAGTATTGAAGATGACCTGGCAGCAGCACAAGTGCCAGAGGTCACTTGGGTTTGAGTTGCAAAGCTGCAGCTTACTGATAATGCACGGGTATATTGGAAGGCGGAAGAAAGCCATCTCACCCAGCTGATCGAATGGAGGACTTTCCGTGATATGTTCGATGCAAAGTACTTTCCCGAGACTGCCAGATTAGACATGGAATAGCAGTTCATCCACTACAACAGGGTTCGATGTGGTCTAAATTAGTGGATGAGTATGATGCTGAGTTTACCATGCTCAGTCGATTTGCGGCACACCTGATACCGACGGATGAGATCAGAGCCTGACGATTCCAACAAGGGTTAGATCCAGAGATCCGGGCTGCATTTGCCATAAGAGATTTTTCGACCCACGAATCGGCTCTGAAAGTTGCCCGCCATTATGAGGAGTGGTAAAGATGAGGGGCAGACCTCAGTCTGCCGGGATGAAATGCACTGTCAACCAGATTGCAGGAGGAGCCTCTTCAACTCCACCTTTTGTGCCAAGGAGACCGGGAGTACCAAACAACTGGCCTAGCCCAGCCTTTTGCGCCTATTGCAGGAGGAATGGACATCTGATGAAGGATTGCCGGCGAGCGAATCACGTTTGCTTAGTCTGTGGCTCAGCTACTCATGATATTGGGTCTTGTCCTCGTAGACACTGTTAGTGTATATGCCCTAGAGGCCATTACTGTATCATACTAGTTTGTATATTACTTAATGGAAGCTTGGGATATTCACAGTTGTATATACAATCTTGCTCGAAATGGTAGTATGCTACTTGGTTTGTCTCTGCTTTAATATGTGCATGTGTTTCTTTTAGCATATTGCTGGTATACATATTAGTAGAGCCCTTAGGATCTTTGCTTGATTACCAGCGTTGTGATGGCGCTCGCACTCGTGGGAGCTGGGTAATCTATAAGCACATCCTTATACAGGTCCCTGGTCGTTGGACTATCGAGACAGGGCATCGATACTCCGGAGTAGACTAGCGTATGCGCTTCTCATCCCAGTGTGGGAGACGGTCTGTCCCACAGCCGTTAGTACGTCGTACTTGGGATAGTATGCGGGTGCTCGTTAGGTTACGAGTACACTGGACAGGACTCGTCGGGAACTGTTGGTTGGTAATATACCTATCGTCAGTTATCAGTTCCCAGGTGACATGAGTACAGCTTAGTCCGCTGACTTGACACTGTCACTTCGCCTCGAGTGTGTTCCCACTGCACTTTGATTACTACCCTACCACGGCTCAAAGGAGCTGTGCAAACAGGTAGTTTTTGGGTGCAGTCCCGAAGCACTTGGAGGCAGTGACGGTTAGACAGGATTCGTCTCTCCCGGTATTGGGGGTTGACATCACGCTGTGTCCTGGAGAGCCACTACACGAGTAGTCCCTGGCCAGGGCAAGCGAGATATACTGGTAGGTTTCCAGTGTTATCTCAGGGTGTTCTGGGCTACACTCCGACACGACTTGTACCGCTATTAGGGGACTGACGTTCACCGCCCCCTAGGCCCGCCATGCGATGTATCAGACGAACAGACCGGACTGTACGGAGATTGTCACATACAGGCTCAGTAGGAGTGCAGATGGGGTTCACCTCGTCAGTCTTCTTATCGACATCTACCTGGGGACCGTTACGTACAGCTAGTGCCGCTTGCGGTCTGTGGTTAAACCCACTGCCAGCGTAGTGTCGAGTCTTTAGAGTCCCACACAGAGAGCTATTCGCCTTTAGGCAAAATGAGTAGAGGTCGCATGGTTTTGCGACAGGGTTCGTTCGCATCCGCGCACTTGTGCACGTTTGCTGTCCGGACAGTTTATACTAGCGGGCTTTGGTTTAAGCCGGATCCTAGTATATGATTAGAGATTGGTTTTTCTCATTGTGTTCGTGTTCCTCGGATCACGAATGCGGGTGCGTATGCACAGTTGCTTGAGATTGAGGGAGAGGACCTTGATTAGGGTTAATGGCTATTGTCATTTTATTAACCCTAATATTTATGTGTGTGTTATTGTTAATTAGTAATTAGTTTGATAATTATCCATGGTTGTGGTTATTGACCTTTTGACTTCTTTGACTTGTTGACCAAGGTTGACACTTTGACCATCATAATTTCTTTTGGAAGATGCTTTTTGATCTTTGCAATTTGAAATGATAATGGTCATGTCATGATTTACCATGATAATTATCTAGCTAATTATTCAATTAAATTAATTCACACATATTAGTGAGAAGAGCTCTATTATTTTCTCATTCTCTCATATCATTTCTCTCTCTTGTTCATCCTCTCCCTCAAGCTCTCTCCCTCTCATGTGTTGAGAAACAAAAAGCTTGAGAAAAACCTTCACTTGATCCTCTCTACTCTCTTCTAGGGTTCAAGTCTTAGCATTTCTTGCACTCTAGTTACTCCTAGCTTGGAGTTGAAGCTAAAGGTGGTGGCTTTCAAGTGGATCTTTCTTTGACGGGAGAAGACAAGCAAGGTGAACTCTTTCTACCATTCCTAGGAGCAAGGAGAGAAGGACTAAAGACCAAAGGTATAACCTTTCATCACTTAGCTACTTTGTAGTTAGGGTTAGCAAGTTTTCGTTTAGCAAAGATCCTCACAAGCAAAGTCCATGTTGCCTAAGTCATTAAAAATCCGTTTTTTATTATGTTTTCCGCCTCCCGTAAGCACCGGGATGGGCAACACGGACTTACAGTGGTATCAGAGCCTAACTAAACCTAAACTAGCTAAGTAGTTAAGTGTAACGAAGTTTCGAAACCGGAAAATCGAAAAACCAAACTCGAAAAACCCTAGTTTCTGTTAATTTTTTTTCTGGTCAAAATAAAAAACTTTATACTTCAAAAATTATCTCAGGGTTTTGTGTGAAATACCACCAAAGACGAACCAGAGAGGAGTCTAGAGGACCGCGCTTCCGCGGCATAAGGAATCTCTTGCCGCGGAAGCGCGGCCGTCTTGTCACCTCTCTGCATCGTTTTTGGTGCAGTATGTTTCTGTGTTGGTTTTGGGATTTTTAGGATATATTATATGTGCCCAGTTTTTCCAGAACTAAAATTTACTTTTGGGGGCCTATAAATCCGTATTTTTCGGAACTTCACTACACTTTAACTACATCGGTTATATCTGTAATGCTTGCATGTATTGAACGTCGGCTAATCGCTATAAGACGATTAGTCGGGGTTATACATGATCTGTGATTGTTATTGGTTTGTAGATATGAATGGATTGGATTGTCGCGGGTGAATGGCCGGGGTGGATGTGAGATGAGCGTTGTTTTTCTTTCATTCATTTGTAACATGTAAATTGATGTAATAATATTCTTTGTATGGCCGCACAACCGGGTCGGGGTTGTAGCCGTCATTGTATAATTCTTTTTACTGTTTTTGCTCCTAGGATAGACCCATGGAGGGGGTGCACAAACTACCGGGTATCTCGAAGTGCCGAGTGGCCTACTCACGGTGGTGAGGGAGGTTGCTTCGCTTCGGGTGCTTGGCGGGTAGTTTGCCGCACCCGTAGGGGTCTTGGGTGGGGTATTGGCTATTCACCGCGACCGTGTAATCCGCTTTGCGTTGCAGGCTCGAACGCATTGCGGATTCCTAGTATATCCAATGTATTCATCTGTGATCTGTAATGTCTATCATTGCTATATATTTATATATAATAACTATTTAGGCGTTGCTTATATTTTACAGCCGCGCTAGCCCAGCCCCCGCTCTGTCGTTAGTTAAGTAACCTAACGGGTGATGACGGGGCCCCGTGGCGAATGCGAATGGCATAAGCGTACGTCATATTTTGGTTGTTTTCTGCAATGGTAGGATTAAATGATGGGACGCATTAAAAGAACTAATGCAAGAAATAAACCAAGTAAAAGTCGATTGGAACACTTTGAAAACCACTCGGTTCTTTTCAAAACTAAACTTTTAAACGCGGAGCTTGAACCACTCCTTTTAAAAGCTATCTCGTTCCATCGATTATATCAAGTTCACTACGTTCACGGTTTCGCCAAAACCATCCGTAGCCCTCCATCATTTCGGTTAAATATTCGGTAGTATTCAAGCTATGTATTTTGACCTCACGCCAAGGCATAGTGATTGGTAGCTACCGGATATTTATCCGTTGCATAGATAGAATGCGTTGATTTGAGACAGTCGTACTGCCGTTTTGGCCTACGTCAAGGATAGGTACGGGTGGGTTCAAATTAACCAGGATAATGATGGGAAGAACTTGACATGTGACTTATGACATTTTGACCTCACGCCAAGGTCATAAGAGCATGGGGCAAAAATCCACATCGGGAGTTTCATAAGTACTGAAACTTGCTAGCGTTGCATACCATTTGGAGTGTGATAATTCTGGTAGGATTCCTTCGGCTTTATCACGCGATGATATTTGGATCCCGATCCTACTGTGAGTATATGCTACTCCTCGGGAAAACTCTCACTTAACGATCAATGCTATAAACCTAGTAGGTGCCTAGAAAGGTGTTAGCGGGGCTACGCCCACAGGGAAAAGAGGTTACTTAATTAAGGAACTTCGCGAAAGCGTTGGAAAACCTCCCTCGAAGTACCGACACTGGCCTGGCTGAATGGTTAAGCAAGTATTGTACGGTGAGAATGATCCCGGCTAATCCTTTTCTTTACGGTTTGAGAAGGGATTCGAGAGACAGTGGGAGCCATCCAGTTTAGACAAACTAAAAACCACTCTAAACTTGCAAGAGCATCATGCTAAAGTGTTTCTTTTCTCTCTCCTAATTGCAGCGACCATTCAAGATGACCGGACTTAAGTTACTATTAGATAAAAACATATTGACAGGGCCAAACTACAAAGATTGGCTCAGGAATGTCAAGATGGCTATCACTTATGACAAGCTGGGGTATATACTTACCACCAAAGCTCCCCCTGTCCCAGGTCCCACCTCCAGCGTCGCGGATGTTGAAATCCGTAAGACATGGGAGATAGATTGCGCGAGGGCCAGATGCCTCGTACTAGCCTCGATGGACAACGACCATCAGAGGAGGCACGAGAATATGGACCTAGAGTCCATATTTCTCCATACAAAAGAACTGTATGGAGAGCAGTCTCGTATCGCTAGATACGAAGTGTCGAAGAAGCTCTTTTCGGCAAGGTTGGCCGTCGGATCATCGGTAGCGGACCACGTGCTTAAGATGATCGGCTACATAGAGGAGCTCGCGGACCTTGGGACCACGTTGGAGAATGAACTCTATACCGATTTGATTCTCCAGTCCCTTCCTTCCACTTACGCCCAGTTCATTCTTAACTTCAACATGCAAGGAAAGGAGGTTGAACTTGCCGAACTTCTGAACATGTTGAGGACTGCTGAGGGCACCCTACAGAAGGGTAGGGAGACATCCACTTTGTTTGTAGGAGGATCTTCCTCTTCTAGGTCCAGGGCGAAAGCCAAGGGCAAGAAGAAGAAAGCCCCCGCCAAACCAAGAGGCGGTGTCGGTAAAGTGGATACGAAGGGAAAGGGTAAAGCAACAAAGGTAGCGGGGAAGCTGGTGGGGAAGGAAGAATGCTTCTATTGTCACAAAAGTGGTCACTGGAAACAAGATTGCAAGGCTTGGAAAGCCAGAACACAGGATTTGAAGCGAGTTGCAGCTTCAGCTTCAGGTGTGTATGTTATTGAAAATTGTCTATCAATAAACTCTAATTCCTGGGTATTGGATACCGGATCAGGATCTCATATCTGTAATTCTTTGCAGGCGTTGAGAAAGCGTAGAGTTTTGAAGGCAGGTGACATGACCCTCAGAGTTGCGAACGGTGCTAGCATGGATGCTGAGGCCGTGGGGGACTATCACCTGGGATTATCAGATGGACACTTTTTGATTTTGCGTAGTTGTTATTATGTACCAAATGCAACCTGTAATATCATTTCTGTATCTTTATTATCTAAAGAAGGTTATGAATTTGCATTTGTAAGTAATGTAGTGAACATTCACCTTAATCAAGTGTTGATTGGGTCAGGTACATTGAACAACGGTATATACGTTTTAAACCAACCACAGATTTTCAATATCCAGAATACACACAAAAGAAAGTCTCCAGAAATTAATAAAACTTTCTTATGGCATTGTAGACTGGGTCACATCAACGAGAGAAGATTGACTAAGTTACATACTGAAGGATATTTAGATTCGTTCGAATATCAATCGTATGCAACTTGTCAATCCTGTCTCAAAGGAAAGATGACAAAGGCTCCGTTTTCTGGACACGGAGAAAGAGCGAGCGAGCTCTTGGGACTCGTACACAGCGACGTGTGCGGTCCAATGTCTACACATGCGCGAAGCGGTTTTTCTTACTTCATAACTTTTACGGATGATTTCTCAAGATTCGGACATGTCTTCTTAATGAAGCATAAATCCGAAGCTTTTGATAAGTTCCAGGAATATAAGAATGAAGTAGAAAAACAAACAGGCAAAAGTATCAAGATCCTAAGATCGGATCGAGGAGGAGAATACTTAAGTGCCGAATTCCTGAATTACTTAAAAGAGAATGGAATTCTCTCTCAGCATACTCCTCCATACACTCCGCAACATAACGGTGTATCGGAGAGACGGAACCGAACCCTATTGGATATGGTACGGTCCATGATGAGTAACGCTGAGTTACCGCGATCATTCTGGGGATATGCGCTAGAAACAGCTGCATATCTTTTGAACCGTGTTCCCACTAAGACTGTGCCTACCACACCATATGAGTTATGGAGTGGGAAGAAACCCTATCTTCAATACTTGAAGATTTGGGGATGTCCAGCTTATGTCAAAAAGCAGCATGTGGACAAGCTCGAGGCACGCTCAGTACTGTGCAAGTTTGTGGGATACCCAAAGAACTCCAGGGGGTATCTTTTCTATTACGCAGAGGAACAAAAAGTCCTTGTTTCTCGCAATGCCCACTTTCTAGAACATCAGTTCATAGAAAAAGAAATAAGTGGGAGCGCAATAGAACTGGAAGAAATTCCAGAACCACAAACTACTACTGAAAGTTTAGTGGAACCAGAAGGTTCAAAAGAACAGGACATTCCTATGCCACTCCGCAGGAGTAGTAGGCAGTCTCATCCGCCCGAGAGATACTACGGTTTTCTCATTGACGGGGATAGAGAAGACTGCATCCTGGATTGTGATGAGCCTACTAGCTTCCAGCAAGCCATTCAGAGCGTCGACTCGGTAAAATGGCTGGATGCAATGCGGACCGAGATGGAGTCCATGTACACCAACAAGGTATGGACGTTGGACATTGCTCCAGACGGGGTAAAACCCGTAGGATGCAAGTGGATCTTCAAAAGGAAGATTGGTGTAGATGGACAGGTTGAGACCTATAAAGCTAGACTGGTAGCAAAGGGTTTTCGTCAGCGACCTGGTTTGGACTATGACGAAACCTTTTCTCCAGTAGCTATGCTGAAATCCATTCGGATCCTTCTTGCCATCGCTGCTTTCCACGATTATGAGATTTGGCAGATGGACGTAAAGACAGCTTTTCTAAATGGTCATTTAGAGGAGTGTGTCTATATGGACCAGCCAGAGGGTTTCATTCAGGGTGGGAGCAGCGGAAAGGTGTGCAAGTTGCTCAAGTCCATTTATGGACTCAAGCAGGCATCGCGGAGTTGGAACATCTGTTTTGATGAGACGGTCAAAGAATTTGGCTTTATCAAAAATCCAGATGAACCATGCATCTATTGTAGATTTGTAGCGAGAACTGTAGTATTCCTCGTTTTATACGTGGATGACATTCTCTTAATAGGAAATGACATTCCTATGCTACAATCTGTCAAGGGGTTCTTGTCACACAGGTTCTCCATGAAAGACCTGGGTGATGCCTCCTACATTCTGGGTATCCGGATCTACCGTGACAGATCCAAGAGGATATTAGGACTCTCGCAGTCCAGGTACATCGACACCATACTGAAGAGATTCAGTATGGAAGATTCCAAGCGCGGTAATCTACCGGCTTGTCACGGGATCACCCTCTCCAAAGAGATGTCTCCCAAGACTGATTTGGAGAGGGATCGCATGTCTATTATACCCTACGCTTCTGCGGTAGGCTCTATAATGTATGCGATGTTGTGTACCAGACCGGATGTGGCTTATGCACTGAGTGTGGTAAGCAGGTATCAGTCAAACCCTGGGGAGAAACATTGGATAGCAGTAAAGAACATTCTCAAGTACCTGAGAAGGACTAAGGAGATGTTCTTGGTGTATGGCGGAAAAGACCTGCAGGTTGAGGCCTTTGCTGACTCCAGCTTCCAGAGTGACAAGGATGATTCCAAGTCCATGTCGGGTTTTGTCTTTACCCTCAATGGAGGGGCGGTGTGTTGGAAGAGCTCCAAACAGGAAACCGTTGCTGACTCGACTATGGAAGCGGAATACATCGCTGCATCTGATGCCGCAAAAGAAGCTGTCTGGATGAGGAAGTTCTTAAAAGAACTTCAGGTGGTTCCGTCCATTGTTGACCCAATACCTCTGTATTGCGACAACAACGGGGCTATAGCTTTAGCGAAGGAACCCAGGTCCCATCAGAAATCCAGACACATCTTAAGGCGGTATCACCTGATCAGGGAGATCGTAGATCGCCAGGAGATCGAGGTCCGGAGAGTTGCATCAGAGGATAACACAGCAGATCCATTCACGAAGGCCCTACCCCAGACTCAGTTCGAGCGGCTGATCGAGATGATAGGTCTTCGATACGCCAGTACATGGCCTTAGTGCAAGTGGGAGATTGTTAGTGTATATGCCCTAGAGGCCATTACTGTATCATACTAGTTTGTATATTACTTAATGGAAGCTTGGGATATTCACAGTTGTATATACAATCTTGCTCGAAATGGTAGTATGCTACTTGGTTTGTCTCTGCTTTAATATGTGCATGTGTTTCTTTTAGCATATTGCTGGTATACATATTAGTAGAGCCCTTAGGATCTTTGCTTGATTACCAGCGTTGTGATGGCGCTCGCACTCGTGGGAGCTGGGTAATCTATAAGCACATCCTTATACAGGTACCTGGTCGTTGGACTATCGAGACAGGGCATCGATACTCCGGAGTAGACTAGCGTATGCGCTTCTCATCCCAGTGTGGGAGACGGTCTGTCCCACAGCCGTTAGTACGTCGTACTTGGGATAGTATGCGGGTGCTCGTTAGGTTACGAGTACACTGGATAGGACTCGTCGGGAACTGTTGGTTGGTAATATACCTATCGTCAGTTATCAGTTCCCAGGTGACATGAGTACAGCTTAGTCCGCTGACTTGACACTGTCACTTCGCCTCGAGTGTGTTCCCACTGCACTTTGATTACTACCCTACCACGGCTCAAAGGAGCTGTGCAAACAGGTAGTTTTTGGGTGCAGTCCCGAAGCACTTGGAGGCAGTGACGGTTAGACAGGATTCGTCTCTCCCGGTATTGGGGGTTGACATCGCGCTGTGTCCTGGAGAGCCATTACACGAGTAGTCCCTGGCCAGGGCAAGCGAGATATACTGGTAGGTTTCCAGTGTTATCTCAGGGTGTTCTGGGCTACACTCCGACACGACTTGTACCGCTATTAGGGGACTGACGTTCACCGCCCCCCTAGGCCCGCCATACGATGTATCAGACGAACAGACCGGACTGTACGGAGATTGTCACATACAGGCTCAGTAGGAGTGCAGATGGGGTTCACCTCGTCAGTCTTCTTATCGACATCTACCTGGGGACCGTTACGTACAGCTAGTGCCGCTTGCGGTCTGTGGTTAAACCCACTGCCAGCGTAGTGTCGAGTCTTTAGAGTCCCACACAGAGAGCTATTCGCCTTTAGGCAAAATGAGTAGAGGTCGCATGGTTTTGCGACAGGGTTCGTTCGCATCCGCGCACTTGTGCACGTTTGCTGTCCGGACAGTTTATACTAGAGGGCTTTGGTTTAAGCCGGATCCTAGTATATGATTAGAGATTGGTTTTTCTCATTGTGTTCGTGTTCCTCGGATCACGAATGCGGGTGCGTATGCACAGTTGCTTGAGATTGAGGGAGAGGACCTTGATTAGGGTTAATGGCTATTGTCATTTTATTAACCCTAATATTTATGTGTGTGTTATTGTTAATTAGTAATTAGTTTGATAATTATCCATGGTTGTGGTTATTGACCTTTTGACTTCTTTGACTTGTTGACCAAGGTTGACACTTTGACCATCATAATTTCTTTTGGAAGATGCTTTTTGATCTTTGCAATTTGAAATGATAATGGTCATGTCATGATTTACCATGATAATTATCTAGCTAATTATTCAATTAAATTAATTCACACATATTAGTGAGAAGAGCTCTATTATTTTCTCATTCTCTCATATCATTTCTCTCTCTTGTTCATCCTCTCCCTCAAGCTCTCTCCCTCTCATGTGTTGAGAAACAAAAAGCTTGAGAAAAACCTTCACTTGATCCTCTCTACTCTCTTCTAGGGTTCAAGTCTTAGCATTTCTTGCACTCTAGTTACTCCTAGCTTGGAGTTGAAGCTAAAGGTGGTGGCTTTCAAGTGGATCTTTCTTTGACGGGAGAAGACAAGCAAGGTGAACTCTTTCTACCATTCCTAGGAGCAAGGAGAGAAGGACTAAAGACCAAAGGTATAACCTTTCATCACTTAGCTACTTTGTAGTTAGGGTTAGCAAGTTTTCGTTTAGCAAAGATCCTCACAAGCAAAGTCCATGTTGCCTAAGTCATTAAAAATCCGTTTTTTATTATGTTTTCCGCCTCCCGTAAGCACCGGGATGGGCAACACGGACTTACAGACACAACCCATATGCTGCACCCAGGCCAGCAATCACTTACCCGCAGCGCGCAGCCATTCAGGCACCTGCTCCGAGACTTGCACTACCTACTCCACCTCCTCGTAGACCAACTGTACCTCCTCCCCGTCAGTTCCATCAAGCTCATGGAAACCCACCTCAAGGACTAAGGAACGGACAGAGGAATGCTCATCCAGAAAGGTGGAAAGTGCCGAGACGACAGGCATTCATAATGACTGTGGAAGAGGCTGAAGCCACCGGCCAAGTCATCACTGGTAACACATCCCTTTTAAATTCTCTTTCAGTTCATAGACATACCTATATATCTTTTCCTTATAACTAAAACATATCCCACATACCTTTGGTACAATCTTACTAGCCTCACTGCCTGCACTCGCACTAATCGATACTGGAGCATCTCATTGCTTTATGTCACAACGGTTCGTCCGAACTCATGCAGTTCCAGTCTCACCGCTTGTATCCAGCTAGAATGTCTGTTTAGGAAATGGCGTTCTAAAGGAAACAATGGGATAAAACCTGTGTCCAGTGGTCATCTGCAGCAGGGAATTTTTGTAGGGTTGCTAGGCACGCGCACAAGGGTCTACGAGGCATCAACCATGCCCGATTAAAAATTTAGCCGTGCCGAACAACCCGAATACGGAACTTTAAACTAGAGATTAGGCGAAAACAAGTATGCTAAACACTTTAACACTAAGTGAGAGGGATTACAACCTTTGTAGATCCGGTCCTTCACTTCATATGCTCCGTGTTGTGGTCCCTTCGCTGCGATCATCGGGATTCGGACTCTCGAGAGGTTCCACGAAGAGAAAGACGCAACCTTTGCTTCCGATCTTCGATACTAAGATGATCTACCTTGAAGTTTCTTTTAACACCAGCTAACACTCATGAAATGATGTGAACACCCTCATCTAAATGGCAAGGGAAGATGAGGATGATGAAGTAGGATTTTTGCTCTCTTTATTTATCTTTTTCTCATATTTATCCATCACAAAAATCAAAGCAAGAAACCATTTCAAGCAAAGAAGAAGATGGAAGAAGATGATGAACAATAATAGAATCCATTTGTGATGAATAGGAAAAGAAATGATATGATGAATAATGTAACCATGGTCAAACTAACCCTTGTAGAGATTTGACTAAGGTTAAAGGTTTGGTTAGGTTAAGGAAATATCTAGCATAATATCTTAACAAAGACAAAGAAAGAAAGCTTCTAGAAACTTCTACAAAACCTTAACCCTAATCAAACCCTAACCATGTTTAATCTCTACTAAACAAGTTGCATTAGTTATCATATCATGTTACAATATTATATATCACATATATAATATTTATCGTAACAAAATAAAATAATACAATTAACGTATATCGCATATATATCAATGTATTATCCGAGTGAGAAAAAGAATCTTTTAGTGAGCAAATATTAGTTAATGCAATTTAATATATCATATATATTATTATACATTAAATTATCGAATCAACACTTGATCCGACAATCCGGCTATATCGCATATAACCGACTAATATTTATCCGTACCGATTCATCGAATCAACACTTGATCCGATGACCCGGCTGATATCAAATATCGCGAGAATAGAATACGGTATCACATATCGCATTATCCTCAGTCCCGTACATATCACATATGTGCCCCTACTCCGTTTTGCCTGAGTCAAGAAACCTCTGTGTAGGACTCTAAAGAATCGTCAATACGCCGGCAGTAGGTGATGATCATATCAAACACCCACAAGCTGCAAGCGGTCAGCTAAACGTAACAGCTACCCAGGTATTGAGCGCTCAGAAGATCAACAAGCAAGCCTGTACATTCTCCTGCGAATCCAAACAGTAACACTCCCGTACAGTCCGGTCTCGTCGTCTGATATGTTGCATATCTCGCCTAGGGGTGGTAAACGTCAGACCCCAGTAGCTTGATAAGTCGTGTCGATTTGAGGTCTATAACAGTTTGAAAAACTACTGATAACATTTACCAGTAAATCTCAGCAAGCCTGGCCAGGGATTTCCGGTTATAGCCAATCGAACACCGCACAACATCAACTCCCTATACCGGGAGAGACGAATCCCCTCCTATCGCTCATTGCCTCCATGTGATTCGGGACTGTACCCAAAAGCCACCTTTTTGCACGCCCTCTTGGACGTGGTATGATGGAAATCAAAGCACAGTGGGAACCATACAAGACTTTATGACGATCTTGGGTCAACAGACTACTCTGTACCAGTGTCACCGGAGAACTGCCATCTGACGTATGGTATAATACCATCTGGGAGTTCTCGGCGAGTCCGTCCAGTGTACCCAGTCTCCACTGAGCACCCGTACACCATCCTTGATGTCAAACACCGATGGATATGGGATCATCCATCGCCCATCATATGGGTCAAGATGCGTATACGCTAGTCTACTCTGGTGCATCGATGCCCTGTCTCGATACACCCTCGACTAGGAACAGTTTTAGGATGTACTCGTCGACTACCGTGGCCCCACTAGTATGATCTCATCATAGTCCCAGTAGTCGAGTACATATCCTAAGGGCTTTATCAACATGTAACATAGAGACAATCAGAGTACATATTAAGATAAAGTACAACCAGATAGCATACTATCATGTCGAGCAAGAAAGTCCTCCCTATATATGTCCTAGCATCCACTACAATATACATCGTATGTACAGTAATGGCCTCTAGGGCATACATATAACTAACAATCTCCCACTTGCACTAGGGCCATCTGTTATGGTATCGCATACCCAACATTTAGCTGCGTTTGAAGTATCTCATACTCAACCATCCCATAAAAGTTTCTACTAGGAAAAAGGCCTTCGTGAGTGGATCCGCGCTGTTGTCCTCTATGTCTACTCTCCTAACCTCGATCTCCCTGGAGATCAACCATCTCCATGATCAGGTGATACTGCCTAAGAATTATATCTGGATTTCTGATGGGACGGTAGTTCCTTGGCATAAGCCACAACTCCATTGTCACACAATGGTAGGAACGAAGTTCATCGCATGAACTTATATATATCCAGACTGCCTCTTTGGTAGTATCCTTGGTAACGATGTATCTTGCCTTTAATCGTCTAGTATGTCACGGTATCTAGCTTGGAACTCTTCCAACATATCGTCCCTCCATTGAGGGTGTAGACAATGCCCGCGACTGACATTCAGTCGTCCTTATCACTCTGGAACCTTTCCAGTGATTCTCCCCAGGATCGATTGATACCATCTCACTACAACTAGTGAGTATCCTAACATCCAATTAGATCTATCTCATAGATCCAAAACCCAGGATTTAGGAGGTATCACTTTGATCCTATATGGAGAATCTTTGTGATAAGCGGAGATTGACCGAGCGTAGCATAGGAATCTCCTTCCCTATCAAGAGTATGTCATCCACGTACTCTACGAGGATCACCACCATACTCTTTACTACCTTTTCATATATACAAGGTTCATCTACCATTTTGATGAAGTCAAACTCTTTGACTGCCACATCAAAACAGATGTTCCAACTCCGCGATGCCTGTTTTATCATATAAAACATCTTGCACACGTTTCCGCTGCTCCCACTGTCTATGAAACCCTCTGGCTATGTACTTATAGACGCTATTTTCTAAAACATCATTTAGAAAAGCTGTCATGACACCCAACCACCAGATATCGTAGTCATGGTATGTAGCCGTGGCAAGTAGGATCTGGATGGACTTAAGCATAGCTTTGAAAGTCTCAACTTTTCCATGTACACCAAGTAATCTTCTCAAGATATACTCGCTCCTGATGGGGATTTAACCCTTCAGATAAAGCAACCAAAGTCCATACTTTGTTGATGTATAAGGATTCCATCTCAGATCGATAAGCATCCAGCCATTCTTACAGAGTCCCATTCCTGATGGCCAGCTCGAAAATAGTTGGGTCATCATCTCATGATGCAATCCTTGCTCCCACTGTCATAGAGAAACCGAAGTATCTCTCAGGTGGGTGAGGAACCCTACTAGATCGGCGGAGAGGCTGAGGTTCGTTAGAAACTATTGAATCCTTTGGTTCTACCAAATCATTAGCTGTATTTTGTATAGCTGGAACCTTTCCAGTTGTACATAACAGACCTTGCCTCGAGCTTGTCCGGATTTTGCTTTAAGACATAGGCCGGACAACCCCAAATTTTAACAAGCTTAAGATATGGGCTCTTCCCTTTCCATATCACATATGAAGTGGAAGGCAACTGATTTGATTTGAACACTATTCAATAGGTATGCAGCTTCTCAAGTGCATAACTCCCAAAAGGAAATAGGAAACTCAGCAGTACTCATCATAGAGCACACCATATCAAATAGGGTGCTAATGCTCTGCCCCGATACACCGACGTGCTGTGGTGTATACGGAGGAGTAATGCCGAGAGAGAATCTCATTCTCCTTTAGAATAGTCCAGGAATTCCGTGCTAAAGTATTCTCCTCCTTGATCTCATCGAAGGACATAATACTTATACCCGTATTTTGGTTCTCTACTTCTAACTTATATTCTGTGAATATCTCAAAAGCTTCGGACTTATGTTTCAACAGGAACACATGTCTAAATCTTGAGAGATTATCAGAGAACGTAACGAAGTAAAAAGAACCGATCTTGGCATGTGTAGACAGAGGACCTTACATACATCAACATGTATCAATCCCAAGAGTTCACTAACTCTTTCTCTGTTTCCAATAAACAGAGCTGTGGTCATCTTATCATTGTGACATGACCGGCAAGTTTCACAAGATGTAAATTCAAACTAATTTAAATATGCATCTATATGTAACTTAGCTAGTCGGGTCGCATTGATATGACCTAGTCTACAATACCTCAAGAAGGATTCGTTCATATCTGAACTCTTCCTCTTGTGTGTGTTCCGTATACTAAGAACTGTAGTTTGATTTAGAACGACAATGCTTTTAGATGACGTGCCTGAACCGATCAACTCTTGATATAGGAAATGTTCAAAACATTATCCAACAATACAAAATTATATCCTTTCTTTACTAATAAAGAGACTGATATGATTTTGTATATCAGGTTCGGTATCTAATAACATTTGTTCAGAATCAATGTATTCTGGTAATACAGGGTGATAGTGACTAACAGACTTGGCTGCAACACTTGCACCGTTTTCTGTCTCATGAAACTTATCACCCGTTCTCAGTTCTCTACCTATCTGTAGCCCATGTAACAAATTACATATGCGGGATCCTGATGCGGTATCACATACCCAGGACGTAAAAGATACTGAGAAACAGTTCTCTATAATGAACACACCCGAAGATGATGCATCAGTATGCACTTTCTACGTTTGGGCGGCACGGGAATTCTGGTAATCCCCAATTTCCTGCTCTGTCCTATAACAATTATAAGTTGGAGCGGGACCAACGTTCCCCAGCTCAGTATAACAAGCGGGTTCGGTCAATATATCCGTTTTATTATCTTGATTAAGGCGTGATATGGTCGCTACCTGGAGAGAGAGAGAAGAAAACACTCAGCATTGCTCTTACAAGATTAGATTGGTTATCTAATATATCTAATCAGGATGTCTCCCACTGTTTTTGTCAAATCTTCCTTCAAACCCTAAAAGGAAAGACTAGCCGGGATTAATTACATGCTACAAGTTCGCCAATCTTTCTGCCAGGCCAGTGTCGGTACTTTGAGGGAGGTCCCCCGTGCTTTCGCACGAACCTAATTAAAGTAAACCTCGTTTTCCCAGAGGCGTTACCCCGTTAACACCTTTCTAGACACCTACTTGATCGGCTAATTGTAATGTGTAAAACTCTCCCAGGAGTAACTCTTACTCGCAGCGGGTATCGGGATCCAACTATCTCATAGAAGGTATGCAATCTCATTACAAATTTCAACACTTGAAATTCCCAATAATATTTTACCCCTAGCGTGCTATGACCTTGACGCATGCCAAACAACCCATAGTCCGCTAGTCAAGTTCAACCCGTACATTTCTTGATTGAATTAAACCCACCCGCACGACCCTTGACGCATGCCAAACAACGCCGTACGAATACCCTAATCCAATCGCATCGTATGCTAACAGATAAGCACTAGTTAGCTACCGTACACTACGCCTTGACGCATGCCAAACTACCGCAGCACGAATACTAACTAGTACTTATCTGAAATGACGGAGGGCTAGGACAGGTTTTTAAGAAAACCCTTTGCGTAATGAACTTGATATCGTTGTAGAATCGAGTGATTTTAAATGGAATGTTTTTTAGGCTTTTCTAGTTTTGCTAAAGGGGTCACTCCCGGTGAAGGGATCGTCGGCCCTTTCCTCATCGAATAAGGTGCAGGATATATCATATATACCGCTGTGCAAAACAAGAACTATAGAAGCAATCAAAAGACAAACCGAGTTTGTAGCATCTGCCAGTTATTGCTAAAGGTGTCACTCCCGGTGAAGGGATCTCGGTCCTTTCCTTATCGAATAAGGTGCTGGATGTTCTACAAGAAACACCGCTATGCAAAGAAAGAACTAGAGCTACCAGTTTTTAATTTTAAACAAGTTTCTACAACATCTTAGGTTTCTTTTATTTCATTAATCTCATTAATGAAGTCCCATTTTATAATGCTTCACAAGCATCTCTTTTGAAACGAAATCTGCAATATAACATATATCTCATATATATAATATAAACATTCGTCTCAGGCAGTAATATAATCTCATCACAGAACATTGCAGCAGAAGAACATATATGAAATATTGGATATACTAGGACGTCCGTGTTTTCAATACGAGCCAGTATAAAACACGGATTCCACGGTCGCGATGAATAGCCAAACCCACATCCCTAGACCCCTACAAGAGCGGCAAGTAACACTGCCAATTCTAGGGTTAGGAGACCCGGTCTCGACTCCTCGAGATGGTCTCCCACTGGACCCTAGAATCCGGTTACTTGTGCTCCCCGCCTTGGGTCTACCTAATGCGGAAAAGTAAATAATATACAACGGTGACAGCTTCCGCTACCTGGAAGTGCCCCAATAAAAGAATATTACATACAAATGAATTTTACATGAATGAAAAAGAAAAGACTCTCATCTCACATAAAACCCCCGGCTATTCAAACGCGACGATCCAATAGAACATATCACAGCAACACATAATATCTCATATCATCAACGTAAGCAAGTATGCGTATCCCGATTGTCGTTGATGTATAGCAACGAAGCCGGCGATACACCACATACTACGCTTACGGTCACAGAAAAGAAAGTGTAAAACTACAACAGTTGGAATCCGCAATCTCTTTAGACATCGCATGCCTAACCAAATGAATTCCTTAGACATCGCATGCCTAACAATTATAAACCCCGCATTTTAGTCTCATTATCGAAAACTCTTTTCAATATCAAGTCGGCCAATTCAACAAGATTCCCGACGTCCTGATCGAATGCTCGTCGCAAACTTTAGTAGGCGGCTGCACCCCTGATACCGTCGACGAAGTGCACTAAGGCGGAACACCGCTACCGCGAGCACCCGAATGGATGCTTTCGGCGACGGGGTTCTCCTACAGTCACTTGGTCGGGGCTATGGGGAGTAGCTGTCTATTAAGTTTACCCGGCGAGTATCCGCGTACACTACGTGATTGCGACGGACTTTTGATCGCATCAAAATTCCGTGGCAACCGATCATCTGAGACTAAACTGCTATGTCTATAATATTCAAATCAGTTATCTCATAACTACCTGTGGATTCCAAATATTGTATCACATTCCAGATAAATAGAAAAAGTTAAACTTTCCGATCGAATCATCAAGCACCCAAGATTTCCCCAATATATCTCAACACTTGAAATCAGTTTAAAAACATCTATCACATGCCACAGTACCAGTGGTCCAGCCGTAGAAGGGTCAAGCCAACGCCTCACATGTGGCACGTCGTACTGCCCCAAACCATAAGGTTCAAAAGGCAGTTCAAGACGGTCACATAATCGAGTTAAGGTTTGCTGTCTTCTAGAGGGTCCACCGAGTTACTTGCATGACTTAGAACATTCTTAAACACGAGAAAAAATCCAACTTTTGAAAAATTTTCCGACAGGGGAAAAAGTGAGTTATTGATATCCGTTCGAACTTTTTAACAGTTTCTAAAATTTATCCGGACAAAACACATAGACAAAATTAGACAATCCGATCGAATAATTGAATCCCTAAAACAACCCCAGAAAAACTCAACTGTTGAGTAAAAATAAAAATTTCCAGAAGACTCAGCACTTCAAGACAAAAATTACTGTGTAAGCCACGTGGTGTAACTCAGCCAAATGGCCGCGGAATCGCCGCGAATACCAGGGATAGGCTGCGGTTCCGCGCCTCACTTGTCGAGTTAAAACCACGTGCTTCACAGTATCTCATAGAATTCCCTGCTGAATTTTTTGGCAATTTTTAATTCGCAAAAATCCAAACTTTCAGAAAATTTCCAGAGAAGGGGTTAATTCGGGTTTTCCGGGTTCGATCGGACTTCAAACTTCGTCTAGACTTCGCCTAAAGCTCTAGCTTGGCTCTGATACCACTGTAGGGTTGCTAGGCACGTGCACAAGGGTCTACGAGGTATCAACCATGCCCGATTAAAAATTTAGCCGTGCCGAACAACCCGAATACGGAACTTTAAACTAGAGATTAGGCGAAAACAAGTATGCTAAACACTTTAACACTAAGTGAGAGGGATTACAACCTTTGTAGATCCGGTCCTTCACTTCATATGCTCCGTGTTGTGGTCCCTTCGCTGCGATCATCGGGATCCGAACTCTCGAGAGGTTCCACGAAGAGAAAGACGCAACCTTTGCTTCCGATCTTCGATACTAAGATGATAAACCTTGAAGTTTCTTTAACACCAGCTAACACTCATGAAATGATGTGAACACCCTCATCTAAATGGCAAAGGAAGATGAGGATGATGAAGTAGGATTTTTGCTCTCTTTATTTATCTTTTTCTCATATTTATCCATCACAAAAATCAAAGCAAGAAACCATTTCAAGCAAAGAAGAAGAAGGAAGAAGATGATGAACAATAATAGAATCCATTTGTGATGAATAGGAAAAGAAATAATATGATGAATAATGTAACCATGGTCAAACTAACCCTTGTAGAGATTTGACTAAGGTTAAAGGTTTGGTTAGGTTAAGGAAATATCTAGCATAATATCTTAACAAAGACAAAGAAAGAAAGCTTCTAGAAACTTCTAGAAAACCTTAACCCTAATCAAACCCTAACCATGTTTAATCTCTACTAAACAAGTTGCATTAGTTATCATATCATGTTACAATATTATATATCACATATATAATATTTATCGTAACAAAATAAAATAATACAATTAACATATATCGCATATATATCAATGTATTATCCGAGTGAGAAAAAGAATCTTTTAGTGAGCAAATATTAGTTAATGCAATTTAATATATCATATATATTATTATACATTAAATTATCGAATCAACACTTGATCCGACAATCCGGCTATATCGCATATAACCGACTAATATTTATCCGTACCGATTCATCGAATCAACACTTGATCCGATGACCCGGCTGATATCAAATATCGCGAGAATAGAATACGGTATCACATATCGCATTATCCTCGGTCCCGCACATATCACATATGTGCCCCTACTCCGTTTTGCCTGAGTCAAGAAACCTCTGTGTAGGACTCTAAAGAATCGTCAATACGCCGGCAGTAGGTGATGATCATATCAAACACCCACAAGCTGCAAGCGGTCGGCTAAACGTAACAGCTACCCAGGTATTGAGCGCTCAGAAGATCAACAAGCAAGCCTGTACATTCTCCTGCGAATCCAAACAGTAACACTCCCGTACAGTCCGGTCTCGTCGTCTGATATGTTGCATATCTCGCCTAGGGGTGGTAAACGTCAGACCCCAGTAGCTTGATAAGTCGTGTCGATTTGAGGTCTATAACAGTTTGAGAAACTACTGATAACACTTACCAGTAAATCTCAGCAACCCTGGCCAGGGATTTCCGATTATAGCCAATCGAACACAGCACAACATCAACTCCCTATACCGGGAGAGACGAATCCCCTCCTATCGCTCATTGCCTCCATGTGATTCGGGACTGTACCTAAAAGCCATCTTTTTGCACGCCCTCTTGGACGTGGTATAATGGAAATCAAAGCACAGTGGGAACCACACAAGACTCTATGACGATCTCGGGTCAACAGACTACTCTGTACCAGTGTCACCGGAGAACTGCCATCTGACGTATGGTATAATACCATCTGGGAGTTCTCGGCGAGTCCGTCCAGTGTACCCAGTCTCCACTGAGCACCCGTACACCATCCTTGATGTCAAACACCGATGGATATGGGATCATCCATCGCCCATCATATGGGTCAAGATGCGTATACGCTAGTCTACTCTGGTGCATCGATGCCCTGTCTCGATACACCCTCGACTAGGAACAGTTATAGGATGTACTCGTCGACTACCGTGGCCCCACTAGTATGATCTCATCATAGTCCCAGTAGTCGAGTACATATCCTAAGGGCTTTATCAACATGTAACATAGAGACAATCAGAGTACATATTAATATAAAGTACAACCAGATAGCATACTATCATGTCGAGCAAGAAAGTCCTCCCTATATATGTCCTAGCATCCACTACAATATACATCGTATGTACAGTAATGGCCTCTAGGGCATACATATAACTATCAATTTTATGTCGACTTCAAGGTACTGGACATACCGAACTTTGATGCTGTTCTAGGTATGGATTGGCTCGGAACATTCTATACACCATTGACTGTCGTCAAAGGAGGTAGTATTCGAGATTCCAGACCATCCGGTCTTCTATTTCAAAAGTGGAGACCATACCTTGGAGCTAAGCACTTACAAGGCGAAACTAAAGAAGGCAGTGATTGCGGCAATTCAAGCGGGGGAAGGATTAAAGCCAGAAGTGGTTCTAGAGTTTAACGATGTGTTTCCTGACAATATATCAGGTTTGCCTCCCGATCAAGCTCTTGAATTCAGTATTGATTTAGTACCAGGAGCATAACCGGTGATCAAAGCACCGTATCGATTAAGTCCGGAAGGTTTGAAGGAAGTCCGAACTCGATTGGACGAATTATTGGTGAAAGGATGGATTTGTCCCAGCACTTCAAGTTGGGGATCACATGTCCTCCTTGTGAAGAAGAAGAAAGATTCATATCGAATGTGCATTGATTATAGAGCCTTGAACGAAGTAATGATAAAGAACAAGTATCCACTCCCGCGCATCAACGATTTATTCGATCAGCTAAGTGGATCTTGTGTTTTCTCCAAGTTAGATCTTCGTTTGGGTTATCATCAGGTGAAAGTCAAGGAATCTAATATCCATAAAACGACATTCAGAACTCGCTATGGTCAGTACGAGTTTCTTGTGATGGCATTTGGAGTGACCAACGCACCAGCAATATTCATGAACCTAATGAATCAAGTTTTCTTGGAGTACCTAGACAGTTTTGTTTTCATCTTCATTAACAACATCCTGGTGTATTCAAAGAGTCGGAAAGAACATTACGAGCACCTACGAATTGTCCTGGAAACTCTACGATAACATCAACTATATGCCAAGTACAACAAATGCGAGTTTTGGCTAGATCAAGTTTGTTTCCTTGGACATATTGTATCAGGCGAAGGAATCTCTGTGGATCTAGCGAAAGTTTCAGCAGTAAGAGAATGGCCGACACCAAAGTCAGCGAAAACATTCGAAGTTTCTTGGGTCTAGCTGGATATTATAGAAGGTTCATTGAAGGATTTTCGAAGATAGCAACACCCCTGACCAAGCTCACACGTAAAGATGAAGAATTCGTGTGGTCAGAAACTTGTGAACAAGCTTTCGTAGAACTCAAGTCAAGATTGACATCAGCGCCTATGCTCGTTATACCGGACCAATCTGGAGGTTTCGAAGTGCATTGTGATGCATCCAGTAATGGATTAGGATGTGTTCTACATCAGCATGGTATGGTTGTCGTTTATGCTTCAAGACAGCTGAAAATTCATGAGTGCAATTACCCGACGCATGATTTGGAGTTGGCTGCCATAATCTTTGCTCTTAAGATTTGGCGCCATTATCTTCTTGGTGAACGAGTAAACATATACACAGATCATAAGAGTCTGAAATATGTGTTTACTCAGAAGGAGCTTAATATGCGGCAGAGACGATGGTTAGAACTCATGGCGGACTTTGAAATCAACCTGCAATATCACCCAGGGAAGGTGAATATGGTACCGGATGCCCTTAGTCGCCAACTATTAGCAATGAATCTCACCGCTCAGTGGAAGCTTCAACAAGAATTAATCAAATGGAGATTGAAGTGGTCATGCCAGGTAACGATTCAAGTTTGATGAACTTACAAGTTCAATCTACCATTGTCAATCAGATCATAGCAGCTCAAGAAAGTGATGCCAAGTTGTAAAAGATTAGGGAACAAGTAGAGAATGGACTCAGAACAGACTTCAATGTTCATGAAGATGGATCTTTAAGATACGGCAGCAGACTGTGTTTACCAAAAGGTTCTGTTCGGGAAGAGTTAATGAAAGAAACTCACAGCTCTCCTTACTCAGTACACCCTGAAGGTACAATGATATATAAGGATCTGCATCAAAATTATTGGTGGTATGGAATGAAGCGTGAAGTAGCCAGAAGCGTGGCTAAATGCTTGGTGTGTCAGCAAGTAAAGGCTGAACATCACAGGACAGCTGGATTACTTCAACCATTACATAACCCAGAATGGAAGTGGAAACACATCACGATGGATTTTGTGACTGCTCTTCCTCGCAGCACAAAGGGTAACGAGGCGATATGGGTTATTGTGGATTGACTCACAAAGTCGGCTCACTTCATCCTATTTTGAGTTGGCCAATCAACTGAGACATTAGCAAAGAAGTACATAGAGGTAAGATACTAAATAAGATTTAAACTCCTCATAAATGTACTATCTTTGATACTCATAAACTCATATAGGAAACCGTGAGACTTCATGGAATATCGGTCTGCATTGTCTCCGATCCTGACACTAGATTTCGATCGCAATTTTGGCAATGCCTGCAAGCGAGCTTGGGAACAAGTCGAAATTTCAGCACGGCTTATCATCCACAAACAGATGGTCAGTCTGAGTGAACTATTCAGATCTTAGAAGATATGCTAAGAGCGTGTATGCTAGACTTCGGAGGATCGTGGAATGATCACCTACATCTTGTGGAGTTTTCATACAATAACAGCTATCAAGAAAGTATAGGAATTGTCGGGTTCCTAGGCACACTAATGAGGTCTCACAAGTGATCAAACATGGCCAATTCTAATTTTTTCATGTGCCTACAAACCCTAATACGGATCGTTAACTAGATGTATAGGCGATGCAATGCAAATAAACAACTTTAACTTAAAGGAAAGAGGCTACAACCTTTGTAGATCCGGTCCTCCACCTCCTAGGCTCCATGATGACGCACCTCCGCTTTCCATATCGAATCCCGGACTCTAGCATCGGCTTCATTGGAAAAATGGACGGGCTAGGTCGTCGACTTCGATGCCGAAGATGATCTACGTCGAGGCAACTCAAGATCAAGCTCCAACTTCACCAAGCCATGAAACTTGTTAAGAAAACATCCTATACTAGTTGGCAAGTGGTAGAGGATGAAGAAATAGGAAGTGGGTTCACTTTAGAATTGGATTTCTCACTCTTTTTCTCATGTTGCCATTGATGGAGGCAAGGTTTCTTCTTTGTTGAAGAAGAAGAAAGAATATGATAAGTTTTTTTTTTCAAAAAGAAAAAAAATATGATACTTATCATAATCTCAACCATAGTTAGGTGTAGAGAATTAACTAAGGTTAGGTTGAATGGTTAGGGTTAAGGCTAAGAGACAAAATGGTGAAAGCTTCAAAACTTCATGAAGTTTCAACTAACAAACAAAGAAAGCCACCATGATTTATTTATCTTTCAAAAATGAATAAATAAATAAATGCAAAGATAAGTATATCAAAACCCTAACCATTAACATAACCATGGTTTAATTCTTTACACAAACCCAAGTTTGCATGTATCATCAAACAAGATACAAACAAGTGCACAAAAGTATATCACATATACAACTTGTGTATATCAAGTGAGAAAATCCAATTTAAGTGAACCAATACTAGTTAATGCAAAGTAATATATCAAATATATAATTATGCATTAAATCATTAAATCAATACTTGATTTAACGATCCGGTCATATCGCATATAACCGACTAATATCCAATGTATCGGCTTATCGAATCAATCCTCGATTCGATAACTTGGTTATATCGCATACAACCAATCGATACATTCATCGCGAGAATGGAATACGGTATCACATACACGCATTATTCTCGGTCCTGAACATATCTCATATGCGCTCCTATTTCGTTTCGCTTGAGCCAGGAAACCTCTGTGTAGGACTCTAAAGACTCGTCAATACGCCGGCAGCAGATGATGATCATATCAAGCACCCACAAGCCGCAAGCGGTCTGCTAAACGTAACGGCCACCCGGGTATTGAGCGATCAGAAGATCGACGAGCAAGCCCACTCACACTCCTGTGAATCCAACCAGTAACACTTACCGTACAATCCGGTCTGTTCGTCTGATATGTCGCATATCTCGCCTAGGGGTGGTAAACGTCAGTCCCCAGTAGCTTGATAAGTCATGCCGACGTGAGGTCCATAACATTCATGAAACTACTGATAACTCTTACCAGTATATCACTGCAACCCTGGCCAGGGATTTCCTGTTATGGCCAGTCGAGCATAGCGCAACATCAACCCCCAATACCGGGAGAGACGAATCCCCTCCTATCGCTCATTGCCTCCATATGAATCGGGACTGTACCCAAAAACCACCTGTTTGCACGACTCAGTAGAGCCGTGGTAGGGTGGAAATCAAAGCACAGTGGGAGACACACAAGACTCTATGACGATCTCGGGTCAACAGACTAAGCTGTACCAGTGTCACCAGAGAACTACCATCTGACGTAAGGTATAATACAATCTGGGAGTTCTCGGCGAGTCCGTTCAGTGTACCCAGTCTCCACTGAGCACCCGCATACCATCTCTGATGTCAAACACCAATGGATATGGGATCATCCATCGCCCATCACATGGGTCGAGAAGATATACGCTAGTCTACTCTGGAATATCGATGCCCCGTCTCGATATTCCCACGACTAGGAACATTAAAGGATGTACTCATGGACTACCCAGGCCCCACTAGTATGATCTGCATCATAGTCCTGGAAGTCGATTACACATCCTAAGGGCTTTATCAACATGTAACAGAGAGACAGAAAGTATACATGCATGTTAAGATAAAGAGCAACCAGATAGCGTACTATCATGTCGAGCAAGAAAGTCCTACCTATATATGTCCCAGCATCCACTACAATATACATCCAATGTACAGTAATGGCCTCTAGGGCATATATATAACTAACAATCTCCCACTTGCACTAGGGCCATCTGTAGCAGTAGTTGTAGTATCTAATACTCAACCATCCCCTAAAAGTCTCTCTTTGGGAAAAGGCCTTCGTGAGTGGATCCGCCGTGTTGTCCTCTGAGTCTACTCTCCTAACCTCGATCACCCTGGAGATCAACTATCTCCATGATCAGGTGATGCTTCCTAAGAATATGTCTGGGGAACTGATGGGACCAGGGTTCACGGGCCAAAGCCACGCTTCCATTGTCACACAATGGTAGGAACCTAGTTCATCTTATGAACCAATATACACCCAAACTGCCTCTTTGGTAGTATCTTTAATAGCGATGTTACCAGCCTTTATCGTCTAGTTTGCCACGGTATCTAGCTTGGAACTCTTCCAACATACCGTACCTCCACTGAGGGTAAAGACAATGCCTGCGACTGACATTCAGTCATCCTTATCACCTTGGAACCTTTCTAGTGATTCTCCCCAGGATCGATTGATACCATCTCACTACAACTAGTGAGAATCCTAACATCCATCTAGATCTATCTCATAGATCCAAAACTCAGGATTTAGGAGGTATCATTATGATCCTATATGGAGAATCCTTGTGATAAGCGGAGATTGAACGAGCGTAGCATAGGAAACCCCTTTCCTTATCAAGAGTATGTCATCCACGTACTCTACGAGGATCACTACCATACTCCTTACTACCTTTTTGTATATACAAGGTTCATCTACCATTTTGATGAAGTCAAACTCTTTGACTACCACATCAAAACAGATGTTCCAACTCCGCGATGCCTGCTTCATCCTATAAAGCATCTTGCACAGGTTTCCGCTGCTCCCACTGTCTGTGAAGCCCTCTGGCTGTGTACTTATAGACGCACTCTTCTAAAACATCACTTAGAAAAGCAGTCATGGCACCCAACCGCCAGATATCGTAGTCATGGTATGTAGCCGTGGCAAGTAGGATCTGGATGAACTTAAGCATAGATCCTTAGAAAAGGTTTCAACATAATCCATACGTGGTCAATGATGCAAACCTTTAACAAGTCTAGCTTTGAAAGTCTCAACTTTTCCATGTACACCAAGTAATCTTCTCAAGATTTACTTGCTCCTGATGGGGATTTAACCCTTTAGATAAAGCAACCAAAGTCTATACTTTGTTGGTGTACATGGATTCCATCTAAGATCGCTAAGCATCCAGCCATTCTTACAGAGTCCTTACTCTCGATGGCCTACTCGAAACTAGTTGGGTCATCATCTCATGATGCATTCCTCGCTCCCACTGTCATCGAGAAACCGAAGTATCTCTCAGGCGGATGAGGAACCCTGCTAGATCGGCGGAGAGGCTGAGGTTCGTTGGGGACTTTTGAATCCTTTGGTTCTGTCAAATCATCAGCAGTTTTTTATAGCTGGAACCTTTTCAGTTCTACAGAACTATCCTTGCCTCGATCTTGTCCGGATTTTGCTTTAGACATAGGCCGGACAATCCTAAATCATAACTTACTTAAGAGATAGGCTCTTCCCATACCATATCTTATATGGAGTGGTAGGCACTGATTTGATTCCAACCTAAGTCAATAGGTATGTATCTTCTCAAGTGTACAACCCCAAAAGGAAATAGGTAACTCAGTAGTACTCATCATAGAGCACACTATATCCAATATGGTGCGATTGCTCCATCCCGATACACCGTTGTGCTATGGTGCATTCAGAGGAGTAATACTGAGAGAGAATCTCATTTTCTTTTAGAATATCCAAGAATTCCATGCACAAGTATTCTCCTCCCTGATCTTATCATAGGACATAATACTTATACCCATATTGGTTCCCTACTTCTAGCTTATATTCTGTGAATATCTCAAAAGGTTCGGACTTGTGTTTCAACAGGAACATATGTCTGAATCTTGAGAGATTATCAGAGAACGTAATAAAGTATAAAGAACCAGTCCTGGCATTTGTAGACAAGAGACCTTACATACATCATCATGTATCAGTCCCAAGAGTTCTTTAACTCTTTCTCTGTTTCTAATAAGCAGAGCTATGGTCATCTAATCTTTGTGACATGACTGGCAAGTTTCATAAGATGTAAATTCAAACCGATTTAAATATGCATCTAAAAAGTAACTTCATCCAGTCGGGTCACATTGATATGACCTAGTCTATAATACCTCAAGAAGGATTCGTTCATTTCTGAACTTTTCCTCTTGTGTGTGTTCTGTATACTAGGAACTGTAGTATCAATGCTTTTAGATAACGTGCCTGAACCGATCAACTTTTGATATAGGAAATGTTCAAAACATTATCCATCAATACAAAATTATATCCTTCTTTAATAATAAAGAGACTGATATGATTTTGTATATGAGGTTCGGTATCTAATAGCATTTGTTCAGAATCAATGTACTTTGGTAATACAGGGTGACAGTGATCAACAGACTTGGCTGCAACACTTGCCCCGTTTTCTATCTCATGAAACTTATCACCCGTTCTCAGTTTTCTACCTTTCTGTAGCCCTATGCAACAGATTACATATCTGGGATCCTGATCCGGTATCAAATACCGAGGATGCAGAGGATACTGAGAAACAGTTCTTTGTAATGAACACACCCGAAGGAGATGCATTATATGCACTTTCTTCGTTTGGGCAGCATAGGAATTCTGGTATTCCCCTATTTCCTGCTCTGTCTTATAACAATTATAAGTTGGAGCGGGGACACAAGCGGGTTCGGTCAATACATCCATATTATTATCTGGATTAAGACGTGATATGGTCGCTACCTGGAGAGAGAGATAAGAAAACACTCAGCGTGCGCTCTTGCAAGATCAGATCGGTTATATATTTTATCTAATCAGGATGGCTCCCACTGTTTTTATCAAATCTTCCTTCAAACCTTAAAAGGAAAGACTAGCCGGGATTAATTACACTCTACAAGTTCGCTAATCTTTCAGCCAGGCCAGTGTCGATACTTTGAGGGAGGTTCCCTGTGCTTTCGCACGGACCTAATTACAGTAAACCTCGGTTTCCCAGAGGCGTAACCCCGTTGACACCTTTCTAGACACCTACTTGATCGGCTAATTGTAAAGTGCAAAACTCTCCCAGGAGTAACAATTACTCGCAGTGGGTATCGGGATCCAACTATCACATAGAAGGTATGCAATCTCATTGCAAATTTCATCACTTGAAACTCCCGATAAAGATTTTTACCACTAGCACCTATGACCATAACTATGGTCAACAAATCATAAGTACTAGTCAAGTTCTACCCGTCATTTCGTGATTAATTAGACCCACCCACATAACCCTTAACTAAGGTCAACAAAGTCACGCGACTGTCCTAACTAATCGCATCATATGCGGTGTAGGAAGACATCACTTAGCCACCGTACACTGTGCCTTAACTAAGGTCAACAAACACAGCACGAATACTAAGTACTCTACTTCCTAAAATGATGGAGGGTTGCGAATGGTTTTTATGAAAACCTTTAACGCTTTGAACTTGATCTCGTTGCGGAATCAAATGGCTTTTAAATGGAATGTTTTTGAGGCTTTTCTAGTTTGCTAAAGGGGTCACTCCCGGTGAAGGGATCGTCGGCCCTTTCCTCGTCGAATGAGGTGCGGGATATATCATATATATCACTGTGCAAAGCAGAAACTATAGAAGCAATCAAAAAACAAACCGAGAGTTGTAGCATCTGCCAGTTATTGCTAAAGGAGTCACTCCCGGCGATAGGATCTCGGTCCTTTCCTTATCGAATAAGGTGCAGGATGTTCTACAAGGAACACCGCGATGCAAAGTAAGAACTGTAGCTACCTGTTTTATTTTGAAATTCGATTCCGCAATATCAATTAGGTTTTTTTTCTTTCATTAATCTCATTAATGAATATCCCATCATTTAAGTCCACCTAAACATCACAGATAAATATAACGTACGCTTATGCCATCCGCATTCGCCTCGATGTCCCGTCTGCACCGTTAGGTTAGGTAACTAACGTCAGAACGAGCCAGGGCTAGCGCGGGTGTAAAACATAAGCAACGTCTATATAATATATCATATATACTATATATAATATATATCTGAACAAATCACATGATCACATCACAGATAACGCAGCAGAAAATATCATATGAAATATTGGATATACTACGACGTCCGTGTTTTCAATACGAGCCAGTATAAAACACGGATTCCACGGTCGTGATGAATAGACAATACCACACCCTTAGACCCCTACGAGAGCGGCAAGTAACCCTACCAATTCTAGGGTTAGGAGACCCAGACTCGACTCCTCGAGATGGTCTCCCACTGGACCCTAGAACCCGGTTACTTGTGCCCTCCTCCTTGGGTCTATCCTAGTGCAGAAAAGTAAATAATATACAAATGGTGACATCATCCGCAACCTGGAAGTGCCCCAATAAAAGAATATTACATACAAGTTTTTACATGAATGAAAATGAAAAACACTCATCTCACATAAAAAAAACCCGGCTATTCGAACACGACGATCCAATATAACATATCCAGCAACACATAACATCACATGTCATCAACCTAAGTAAATATGCGCATCCAAATTGTCGTTGACATATAGCAACGAAACCGGCGATATCACATATTACACTTACGGTCACAGAAAAGAAAGTGTAAAACTACAACAGTTGGAATCCGCAACCTCTTTAGATATCGCATGCCTAATCAAATGAAATACTTAGACATCGCATGCCTAACAATTATAAACCCCGCATTTTAGTCTCAAAATCGAAAACACTTTTCAATATAAAGTCGGGCAATTCAACAGGATTCCCGACATTCTGATCGAATGCTCGTCGCAAACTTTAGTAGACGGCCGCACCCCCAATACCGTCGACAAAGTGCACTAAGGCTGAACACCGCTGCCGCGAGCACCCGAACGGATGCTTTCGGCGACGGGGTTCTCCTACAGTCACTTGGTAGGGGCTATGGGGCGAGGCTGTCTATTAAGTTTACCCGGCGAGTATCCATGTACACTACGTGATTGCGACGGACTTTTGATCGCATCAAAATTCCGTGGCAACCGATCAAGTGAGACTAAACTGCTATGTTTATAATATTCATTCCGTTATCTCATAACTACTTGTGAATTCCAAATGTTGTATCACATTCCGGGTAAATAGAAAATGTTAAACTTTCCGATCGAACAAACGAACACCCAAGTTTTCCCGAAACAGCTCAACACATGAAATAAGTTTAAAAACATTCACTTCGTGCCTCAGTACCAACGGTCCAGCCGTAGAAGGGTCAAGCTAACGCCTCACATGTGGCACGCCGTACTGCCCCAAACCCTAAGGTTCAAAGGGCAGTTCAAGACGGTCACATAATCGAGTTAAGGTTTGTTGTCTTCTAGAGGGACCATCGCGTTACTTGCACTACTTAGAACGTCATTAAACCACGGAAAAATCCAACAATTGGAAATTTCCCGGTAGGGGAAAAAGTGGGTATTTATATCCGGTCGAACTTTTTAACATATTCTAAAATTACCCGGAAAAAACACACAGACAAAATTAGACAATCCGATCGAAACACCGAGTCCCCAATACAACCCAGAAAACTCAACTCTTGAGTAAATATTAAAAATTCCCAGAAAACTCAGCATTAAAATAAAGAAGTTACTGTGCAAAAATAATTGACTGAAGAGACTAATTGGCCGCGGAACCGCCGCATTAGCCATGCTAATGCCGCGGTTCCGCCGCCCTTTGATCGAATTAGAGGTTCCGTTTTGTACAGTAATTCTTAGAAACTCCTGCTGAGTTTTCTACATATTTTTAATTCTAAAAAAACCCAGTTTTTAAAAAATGTACAGAGAGAAAATTTGTGTTAGGGTTTCGGTTCGATCGGACTTCTAACTCCATCTACGCATCGCCTAAGGCTCTAGCTAGGCTCTGATACCACTATATGGTTCCTAGGTACACTAATGAGGTCTCACAAGTGATCAAACATGGCCAATTCTAATTTTTTCATGTGCCTACAAACCCTAATACGGATCGTTAACTAGATGTATAGGCGATGCAATGCAAATAAACAACTTTAACTTAAAGGAAAGAGGCTACAACTTTTGTAGATCCGGTCCTCCACTTCCTAGGCTCCGTGATGACGCCCCTCCGCTGTCCATATCGAATCCCGGACTCTAGCATTGGCTTCATCGGAGAAATGGGCGGGCTAGGTCGTCGACTTCGATGCCGAAGATGATCTACGTCGAGACAACTCAAGATCAAGCTCCAACTTCACCAAGCCATGAAACTTGTGAAGAAAACACCCTATACTACTTGTCAAGTGGTAGAGGATGAAGAAATAGGAAGTGGGTCCACTTTAGAATTGGATTTCTCACTCTTTTTCTCATGTTGCCATTGATGGAGGCAAGGTTTCTTCTTTGTTGAAGAAGAAGAAGAAGAAGAAAGAATATGATAAGTTTTTTTTTCAAAAAGAAAAAAAATATGATACTTATCATAATCTCAACCATAGTTAGGTGTAGAGAATTAACTAAGGTTAGATTGAATGGTTAGGGTTAAGGCTAAGAGACAAAATGGTGAAAGCTTCAAAACTTTATGAAGTTTCAACTAGCAAACAAAGAAAGCCACCATGATTTCTTTATCTTTCAAAAATGAATAAATAAATAAATGAAAAGATAAGTAAATCAAAACCCTAACCATTAACAAAACCATGGTTTAATTCTTTACACAAACCCAAGTTTGCATGTATCATCAAATATGATACAAACAAGTGCACAAAAGTATATCACATATACAACTTGTGTATATCAAGTGAGAAAATCCAATTTAAGTGAACCAATACTAGTTAATGCAAAGTAATATATCAAATATATAATTATGCATTAAATCATTAAATCAATACTTGATTTAACGATCCGGTCATATCGCATATAACCGACTAATATCCAATGTATCGGCTTATCGAATCAATCCTCGATTCGATAACTGGGTTATATCGCATACAACCAATCGATACATTCATCGCGAGAATGGAATACGGTATCACATACACGTATTATTCTCGGTCCCGCACATATCTCATATCCGCTCCTATTTCGTTTCGCTTGAGCCAGGAAACCTCTGTGTAGGACTCTAAAGACTCGTCAATACGCCGGCAGCAGATGATGATCATATCAAGTGCCCACAAGCCGCAAGTGGTCTGCTAAACGTAACGGCCACCCGGGTATTGAGCGATCAGAAGATCGACGAGCAAGCCCGCTCACACTCCTGTGAATCCAACCAGTAACACTTACCGTACAGTCCGGTCTGTTCGTTTGATATGTCGCATATCTCGCCTAGGGGTGGTAAACGTCAGACCCCAGTAGCTTGATAAGTCATGCCGACGTGAGGTCCATAACATTCGTGATACTACAGATAACTCTTACCAGTATATCACTGCAACCCTGGCCAGGGATTTCCTGTTATGGCCAGTCGAGCATAGCGCAACATCAACCCCCAATACCGGGAGAGACGAATCCCCTCCTATCACTCATTGCCTCCATGTGAATCGGGACTGTACCCAAAAACCACCTGTTTGCATGACTCAGTAGAGCCGTGGTAGGGTGGAAATCAAAGCACAGTGGGAGACACACAAGACTCTATGACGATCTCGGATCAACAGACTAAGCTGTACCAGTGTCACCAGAGAACTGCCATCTGACGTGAGGTATAATACCATCTGGGAGTTCTCGGCGAGTCCGTTCAGTGTACCCAGTCTCCACTGAGCACCCGCATACCATCTCTGATGTCAAACACCAATGGATATGGGATCATCCATCGCCCATCACATGGGTCGAGAAGATATACACTAGTCTACTCTAGAATATCGATGCCCCGTCTCGATATTCCCACGACTAGGAACATTGAAGGATGTACTCATGGACTACCCAGGCCCCACTAGTATGATCTGCATCATAGTCCTGGAAGTCGAGTACACATCCTATGGGCTTTATCAACATGTAACAGAGAGACAGAAAGTATACATGTTAAGATAAAGAGCAACCAGATAGCGTACTATCATGTCGAGCCAGAAAGTCCTACCTATATATGTCCCAGCATCCACTAAAATATACATCCAATGTACAGTGATGGCCTCTAGGGCATACATATAACTAACAGGAATGACACCTTTTGCATCACTTTATGGAAGGAAGTGTTGATCGCCATTAAGTTGGGACAACATCGGAGATAGGGAACTTCTTAGACCTGAGATGATAGTAGCAACTGTTGATATAGTTTGTATTATCAGGGAAAGGATGCGCATAGCTCAAGATCGACATAAGCACCGGGCTGATGCAAAGCGCCGTCATTTGGAGTTCCAGCCCGGAGATCACGTATTTCTGAAGATATCTCTGAACCGTGGAGTGATTCGTTTTGGAAGACGGGGTAAGCTAAGTCCAAGGTATATTTGACCGTTCGACATACTCAAACGAGTCGGTGAAGTGGCTTATTGCTTGGCACATCCACCTTCATTAGATGGAGTGCACAACGTATTCCGCATATCCCAACTCAGAAGATATGTGAGTGACCCCAGCTATGTACTTGATCACTCCGAACTCACTATACAACAAGATTTACCATGTAAGCAGCAACCTGTGGAGATCCTGGACAGAAAAGTAAAGTCACTTCGGAACAAGAAGTCAACTTGGTTCGAGTGATGTGGAGAAAAGACACACCAGGAGAATCAATATAGGAAAGAGAAGATGAGATGCGTGCAGGATATCCTCACTTATTAGTAAACTAGTCCTTAAAATAAATTTCGAGGACAAAATTTTTATAAGGAGGGTAGACTGTAATAACTCCAAATTATGTGTACATAAAATTCATTTAAAATTTAATGTACACTTGGGGTATTTACAATTCCTATGAAAGCTATAAGTATTTGTTTTGATTTAGAACGTCAAGAAGAAACTTGTAGCTCATTGGTAAGGCCTTGCACAGTTGAGACATAGCATCCGAGTTCGAATCCCATCAGCCACATCATCTTTTTGTTTTATTTTCTTTTAACATTTTAGAAGCCCAAGAGTCTACACATGCAACACATGTAATAGGGTAAGTTAAAGAATAATCAAACATGTTAAATAGGCTAGTTGAAGCGTCAGGGACACGTGGCCCCAATTCGAGCCCCCACCTCCATGATCCGACCGGCGAGATCGTATCTCGGGCCGGCGCCGCCGGTTTTATATGGTCCAAAATCTAATTTTTTTGTAAACCCTAGACCCTTGGACTCCCCTCTTTAACCCCTATTTGTTTGTTTTCCCTGCATTTTCCAGAGAATTAAAAACCCTTTGAATTCCATTTTTGATGCAAATTTAAATGCATTTTTCTTCACACACTAAACCCTAATATTTCCTATAAATACCACTCCATTTCACACCCCTCCTCACTCACAATTCTCTGCCAAAACTCTTAAGAAATTTCCAAGTTCCTATAATGTGCAATTGGAGTTAACGAAGGGCGAAACTCCGACGAACTTCCGAGGAGATTCCGGCGACGAATCGACGCCCCGAAGATTTCTTTAGGACCCCCTTTCTCTCCTTTAGTCCAAAAAACCAGTAAGTCCCATTTTCCCTCTTATCTTCATCTTTAAAAAGTTTCATTTTTAAAACCCGACGAAAGCGGAGTTAGTCCTACTTCCGATTCGGTTTTCATTGAAAACTACACTTTTCTTTAACAAGATAAAACCATATTCTTATATGTTGATTAATAAACATTAACAAACTCAATAAAATAAGTTTCACATCAAAATAATCATTTTTATGACATTTATCGCATATTTACATAAAAATACCACAAACTATTCATTTCGACATTATAACATTTATTCCTTGCTATACCTTTAGATAGTCCACGAGGAAATGACCTACCTCCTCACAACACACATAATTATCATAGCACGATGAATCATGGGACAATAGAATACGGGAAATACGACTTTACAAATAAATCCTTTTAACTTATAAAACCGTTTTCTTTAAAAAGTGTATTTAACTTTCCATGCAATTGAGCTTCTAGAACTCATTTTGGGGACCCCGTTCGGGATGGTGCGGATTATCGCACATCCTCGGGCTTAGTAGAGCGAGATGCAGACCTCCGTAAGGAGCATTCGATTTTGATGGAATTTTTATACATTTTTCTTTAGAAAATGAGATTTTTACAAGAAAACAAATAAATTTATTTTCGTTAAATATGTATATATAAATATTACCAAAATACTTATTTTAAATATATATATTATTCCATGTTTCCAAAACTCATGAAAAGAATTCAAATATTACATGAAACTACCATGATAATTCAAAACAATATTCATATTACAAATAAATACCATATATTATGAAATTAGGTTTTATTCACTAGAAATGTCACATTTATAAAATATTCATCAATGAAAACCCTAAAGACGATAATTAAATGCTTGAGGTGTATTTTGAAATTATACCAAAACTATTTTTACATAAACCCCCTCAAGTTATACTAAATTACAATAAGGACCCTATTAAACATAGGTTTAAGCGGGACCAGTCTCTTGAGCCTCATGGAGCCAGAGATATGGGTGCTTGCCTATTTAAGGTAGACAACTTAAAAACGGTGTTATCAACACGGTAATTGTCTTGGAAAAACACACAAATCCTGTCATCCATAAGCAGCAGTTACCGATAACACCAAAACAATCAGGATTTCAAGTTCTTTTAAAAGTGTCTGACTCAGACCGAATCTCAACCTAATCAGTTTAACTTGACTGTGATTTAAGTAAAGACTACAATACAACATGATTCAATATGAATCCATTTATTCAATCTATATCAATCTGTATTGACTGAACCTAACCATGGATATATTCCATTTACATGTTCTTCCATTATATCCGTTCCATTACTGATATCATGATTTCGGCAAGTCATCCATCCGTACAATTTACAAGACAATACAGTACAAACAATACAATCAAGATATCGCGGGGTTTATAAGGGGTAGATTGGTACAGAAGGTGTTAGAAGTGGCACGAGACTGCAACCATAAGACACATAACCTGAATCTCCATTGCCGTTGTACCGTAGCTGAACGGTTCCTTGTACTTCGTATACCTTAGTCTCCGGGATAGTGAGACTCCTCTCGTATACACTGGCCTCTTCTGTGCCAAGTTACAAACAATAGCGTTAACAGTAAATAACAACATTAAACAGCTATACTCTATTCTGTCTATTCTATTCTTATCTATCTACGGGACTTACCGAGAGACTTGTTCGCTGATGATATTCTCTTTCTTCTTCTTTGGAATGTCGTTAGGTGTTTCGGACTCACTAGAGATAGAGCCCCCCAGCGAAGACTTAGATCAGTTTATTGAAGACCCATAGTTTTAGATTCACTTTTACATTACATTTCGTTTTCATTTATGTTATGCCATTGTTTAGACATTGCTTTCATTCCATATATTTCCATTTCAGTTGTATTATAAAAAAAATGTTTAATAAATAAAGTTGTTTATTTACATCTTGTTTCTTGTGTATATTTCATTTTATATTGCACAGATACGCTTATCGTGTTTATTTCTGAGTAAATACGTAGCGGTATTGTCGCGTCCTCTGCCTGTATACTGGGAAGCGGGGTGTGACAAAATTAAATCGAGAAGGGTGGATATAAGGTTTCCCTGAATAACAAGAACTGGCTCACCCGGAAAACTAAATCTGACTGCCTCCTCATGGCAATCCACGGACGCATAACGCGTGGCTAACCAATCCATGCCCAGAAAAATTTCGAAGTCAAACATATTGAGAAGAATCCAATTACCAGAAGAATCCATATCTCCGATACGAACAAAATAAACACGAACGAAAATATATCGAGCGAAAAAAGACTCGCCTGCGGGAGAAATCGTAACAAGCGGCTAATTTAGCAAGGGTTACTATCGGCTAAACCTCGATACAAAATATGTGGATACCATTTCAAACAACACCAGAAAGAAATACACATCGGAAGAAAACACCGAAAGAATACCTATCACAACGGCATTGGATGCCTGTGCATCCAGAGGAGCCAAAGCGAACACTCGGCCTGTCCCCCATTAGTAGCCGGTTGTCCTCTGCCTCTGCCACCACCATCTCCTGGAAAGAACCTGTCACGGCGTCTACGTAACCGCTTCTGAACTGGCATATCGGTACAATTTCGCTTCGATCTAGAAACGACCAAAGTCTCAGAAATGCGCTCCTCCAACAGTAAGACCGCATCCATAGCAGCGGCGTAAGTGTCTAAAGTCTAGCACTGATGGCAAGAAACAACTGCGTGTCAAGTCCCCACACAAACCTCTTATGCGTTTCTCTTCAGTGTCCACCAGGTAAGGAGCATATCAGACCACTGAGTAAACTGAATGTCGTACTCGGACAATGTCACCCCTGGAGTCTTGCGCAAAGATTCAAAACTACGAGCTCGGGCATCTCGAACGCTCTCCGGAAGGAAATGAGCAAGAAATACAGCTGTGAACTCATCCCAAGTCATAGGAAGCAGATCTGCAGCTTGGCCTCTCTCGACCGACTCGCACCACGTCTGAGCAGTACCCCCTAGACGAAAACTCACAAGCTCAACCTATGTCTCGTCAGAACATCTCTATGAACGACAAATCCTAACCATCCTGTCGAGAATTGTCTGCGGATCCTTCACTACTTCTGTGCCTGTAAAAACTAGAGGCTTCAGCCTCAAAAATTCCTATAAGGATACGGAATTAGTCTTGGTAACAACAGAAATAGCTGCCTGTGCAGCAGGTACAATCACAGTCCCTGAAATAGGAGGGACATCAACGGCTCTCAGAGCTCGGCTAGCCTAAACTAATGATCCAACCATCTGTCGCAAGTCTTGAATACTCGACTCCAACCTTGCTATCTGGCCTGAAAAAGGCGGATAAATCTATCCCTCGGGGGTAGGCATACCGCCCTGATCGGTCATCGTCTCAAACGAGACTGCTCTAATCTCATCCCTGACGGCAGCCCTCTGGCCCTCGATATCTTCGGCGGCATAGTGGTTGGAGTAAGAACAGGATTGGTAGGAACATTGTGATTGAAACAAGAGGACATATGGAATCAAGGAAGGAAGTACAAGCAAATATATATCCTAAGGTCACTTAGGCGGAGTATTGTATCGTAAGTATGCCGCGGAACATAAGTATGCCGCGGAACATACACATGCTACGTCACTCTGCTTAAGTCACCTACTCCATCTACCAAGGGTCATCCTACACTCAGAAAGGTAAAATCTAATGCTCTGATACCAATTTTGTCATGACTCGAAGGTACGGAACGTGACAGACACTTAAATTACGAAACGTCTCAAGGCTTAATGTAATCTAAGAAAGACAAAGCCCAGAAATCTAAATCATTTAAAGAAATAGAGTGAAGGAAAACTTAACTTAAGAATGTGATTTTTGTAAAACAAGTCACATTAAAACATTTTAAAAACATCAAAATTTCCCGAAAATTTCGGCAGAGTCTCCTTTATAAAAACTGGTCCCGAAACGGGTACAACACAAAATATGCATAAGTAATGAAATAAGGCATCCCCAAGCGGGAGCTAGCACTTCGCCAAAGGTGAAATCACAACCACACGCAACATGTATCACGATAGAGCCAAAAAGCATATAAAAGCACGAAAACAAGAAAGCATCATGTCGGCTCAAGTGAGCTCGACCCTAGAGAAACAACACACATATACTAATCTCTCTGCCACACCTCTAGGTCACATATACAATTGTAGAAACAGTAGGTACGGTAGATGGAGTATACTGGATACAAATGATACACAAACTGGGAATAAAATTATCCTCGCAACCCACCTACGAGCAAAGCCACAAGTCCAAGCAAAAGAAGCAAAAGAAGTAGTACGCCCGCCGCAACTATGTAGACGGGTCGGACTTGCATGATAATACCGTATCACAATGGGGGTGAGTTTCCAACTCGTGAGTAGTAAGTAACATCTAATAAGGCTATCGTAAGCATGCACGCAATGCGTCACAGCTTACATATATCAATATAATGCGATGCACTCGTATGGATGCAATATGAATGCATAATCAAACATGAAACTTGAACATGTCTGGTATGGGAAATTCTTTATTCTTATCTCAGAAAAACCTTATGCAATAAACCGAAGTATCGTCAATGAAATCAACAGAAAATCCGTGTCAAGCATCGACACAATATATGTATATCTCAATGTCTCAACATCTCGATATCTCACTGACTCAATATCTCAATGTCTTAATATCTCGATATCTCAATGTCTCAATATCTCAATATCTCAATGTCTCGGGCTCCGTCAGTCCGGATCGGCCCATCTCATCAAATCTCATAACTACGGTCGGTATCCTCCGGATATCCGCCGTGCCAGACATCATCGGTAGGTAGTCTGCCCCTGCCAGGCTCATCGTCTACAACTTGAGCTTCTTACCCTGGGGTACCTTACCGGGCCCACCATATACCCGAGACGGTTCATCCTACTTCTCGAATCGGGTCTCGAAAACCAACAGAAATCAGGAAAACTCATGGTGGACGACACATACATCATATCACGAGAAAACCGCAAGTTACATTTTTTAAATGGTAATAAGCTCTAAAATCCTTGCGGTTTTCCCCAAAATCCAGAAATCTCATAAGCATTGAAATGCTCAAGAAGAATCACAATATGTAAATATGTCGGTGATGACGAATGTCTATGATACGATAGTATATACCATGCGATGTATAACCAGAAACCATATATGAAGTATGATGCAATGAGCTATGTATATGTGACTAGCCATCTTACGTATCAATCTTGATGAAATGAACACAACTACCAATTTACATATCATATATGATGCAAATGTTTTAGATATCGATTTAAGAAAATTCTATAATGTTTGTGGCATAGTAATTACCAATGGCGTGTGTGTTCGCATGAATAGTGCACATGCGGCATGAACCAATGGTAATGGTACAAGTGTCCTAGGTAGTGACATCATATGTAAAAAGATGCGATGCATGATATGAATGGTTTGAAGCTACGCATATAAATGCAAGAACTACTACTAATTCTAACCATCGGGCTACACATAAAGATGCAAGAACTACAAATAACCCTAACTATCGGACGTCTTGCGCCATCCAGACGATCCCTCCATAGATGTGTACATCTACTCACCGGGACACCTCGGCTAATCTGATCCGATCTCAGCCTTTTCTTTCCACGCCGCGTTCGACGCCTCTACATCTGATCCTAGAATCGCACATAAGTAAATATGAGGATAGATATATGAATAGTCGCGGACACAAATCATGCAATACAAGCAACCCGCGCTAACTGGACGCGCACGCACTTGGTGCACAAAACGCGCTCGCGACAACGCCACAAACCACATCTAGGGGTCGCTATGCGTAGCAATCCCTAAATCTAGAACCCAATCGTACCAATCGCGCATTCGCAACACAGTAAATATTTCAGGGAATAGGTTATAGATCATTCCAACCTCAACTTAATTAAAACCTATTTATTCCTAAAACCTAGTAAGCAACCATTAATCATTTTAGTGGAAATACAGATGTTTTAGCAAATCTAGTGGCCACAATATTCATTTAATATCTTAATTAGGCTATACAATTATTAACTAATTTTTAATCTCACCTATTTTAGATTAATCATGAAATTAGTTTGCAAGAATATTCAATTTAGACAATTTAAAAGTAACAATTAGCAACTTAACAACTAAATTAGATTTTGCAAGTCTTAAGATGCTAAACTACACATTGTAACCATAATCAAGTGATAAAAAGCCTAACTTGAAGCTAAATCCTTCTCTTGAAATTTCAAACTTGCAATTAGAACCATATAAATACCTAATTAAATTAGATTAAAGTAATTAACCAACAGTTTAACCATAGGATTAGGATTTATACCTCACAACCTTGAGATTTAACTTGCAAACACAGCCTCCAAAATTGCTTTCATGCTCCAAGATCTAAGCTAGTTTAGGCCAAGGAAAAATTGGTGAAGGTTTAACTAGGAATTAGTGAGAATTTGTGTGGATCTTTTATGCATTTCTTGAATATTTTTGAAGTGAAATGAGATGGGGAAAAATAGGGATGGGGGCTGCCTAGTTTCGGCCACAACTTGAGAGGGGATGAGAGAGTGAGGGTGAGTGAGTGTGTCATGTTAAAAGTCTCCCATTATCACATCTATTAATCCATTTCTTAATTAATTTATTTTCTAATTAAGTCCTTGAATTCTCTAGAACCATGGAGACAATTCAAGAAAGAAAGAGCATGATATAAACTTGATTTTTAGTTGTCATGGTGCACTAATGTGTACTTAACCCATTCTAATTTTTAATTATCACTAATTTAGTGTTTAAGTGAAAGCTTAAAATAATACTTAAAATAATTAATTAAGAAAAAAAATATTTAAGTATACTAGCAATTTATAAGTGATCAATTAAATACCAAACACTAGCAATTTCATAGCTAAATTAGGTATATTTAAGTCTATGCGGAAAAATAATTGTAACTAGGTTTTACGGAAAACACGAGTAATATTACCGATTATCGGAAAATTCACCTAAACGATTTTTATTTTTAAAACGTTACAATGGTAATGTGCTGCCATTTCTATTCTGGGATTGGTAACGGCTAAAGTAGACCAGCAGTTCTGTGATATTTAACCTTCACTTACTGACACACCAAACACTTGGCTACGTTTCTGGCTACTTCGTGCTTCATTCAATGCAACCAGTAGTGTTGTCGTAGATCCTTGTACATTTTTGTACCACTGGGGTGTACAAAATAAGGAGAGATGTGAGCTTCTTTCATCAACTCTTCTCGAACTGGGTCGTTTGGTACACATAATCTACTTCCATATCTCAAGGATCCATCTTCGTTGATGATGAAGTCGGTTCGAATTCCACTTTCTACTTGTTCTCAGATCTTTTTTAGCTTGGCGTCATTTGCATGAGCTGCCTTGATCTGATTGATAAGAGTAAACTGGACTTGTAAGTTCATCAAATACGAAGCGTTACCTGGCATAATTACGTCGATCGCCAATCCATGCAATTCTTGTTGTAGCTTCCACTGAGTGGTAAGATTCATTGCTAATGGCTGGCGGCTAAGTACATCAGGAACTACGTTCACTTTCCCAGGATGATACTGTAAGTTGATGTCGAAATCCTCCATGAGTTCTAGCCATCTTCTCTACCGCATGTTTAATTCCTTCTGAGTAAATACATACTTCAGACTCTTGTGATCAGTGTATATATCCATTCGTTCACCCAAAAGATAGCGGCGTCAAATCATAAGTGCGAAGATAATGGCTGCCAACTCTAGATCATGTGTTGGATAGTTGTGCTCAGGAAACTTTAGCTGTCTTGATGCAAAAGCCACAACTTTTCCATGCTGTTGTAGAATACATCCTAATCCCTTACCAAACGTATTGCAATGCATAACGAATCCTCCAGATTGATCCGGTAGTACAAGAATAGGAGCAGAAGTTAATCTTGACTTGAGTTCTACAAAAACGTTTTCACATGCTTCTGACCACACAAATACTTCATCTTTACGTGTGAGCTTGGTCAGGGGTGCTGTAATCTTTGAAAAGCCTTCAATGAATTGTCGGTAGTATCCTTCTTATCCCAAGAAACTGCGTATATCTTTCACTGTCTTTGGTGTCGGCTACTCGCTGACAGCTGACACCTTAGCTGGATCTACTAAGATTCCTTTGCCTGAAATGATATGTCAGAGAAATCCGACTTGATCTAGCCAAAATTCACACTTGCTGTACTTGGCGTAGAGCTGATATTGTCACAATGTCTCTAGGACAATCCGTAAATGCTCGGCGTGTTCTTTCCGATTCTTTGAATACACCAAGATGTCGTCGATGAAGATAAAAACGAACCTGTTTAAGTACTCTCGGAAAACTTGGTTCATCAGATTCATAAATATGGCAAGTGCATTGGTCACTCCAAATGGCATTACGAGATACTCATAATGACCATAACGAGTCCTAAACTTCGTCTTTGAAATATCGGACTCTTTGACCTTCACCTGTTGATAAACGAACAAAGATCTAGCTCCGAAAATACACAAGACCCAAATAGCTGATCGAAAAGGTCATCAATGCATGGTAGTGGATACTTGTTCTTGATCGTCACTTCGTTCAGAGCTCGATAATCTACACACATCCTGTATGAACCTTCTTTCTTCTTCACCAGTAAAACCGTAGATCTCTAGCTTGAAGTACTGGGAAGAATCCAACCTTTCTTCAGGAGTCCGTCCAACTGAATGCGGATCTCCTTCAATCCTTCTAGACTTAGCCGGTATGGAGCTTTGATTACTTGTTGCGCACCAGGTAGTAAATCGATGCTGAATTCAAGAGCTTGATCGGGAGACAAACCTGATATATCTTCCGGAAATACATCCTCGAACTTTCAAACTACTTCTGGCTTCGATCTTCCGCTTGTAATGTTGCAACCACCGCCTTCTTTGGTTTTTCCTTGTAGACGCTGGGTTCCAAGGTACGGTCTCCATACTTGAAACAGAGCACCGGATGATCCGGTATTTTGAACACTACCCTCCTTTAACGATAGGCGATGGTAGCGAAGAAAGTTCCAAGCCAGTCCATTCCCAAGACTACGTCGAAGTTCAGTATGTCCAGCACCTTGAAATCTGCATAAAATTCTCTACTGCAGATGACCACTAGACACAGATCAGATCCCAACGTTGCTTTTAGAACGTCGTTTCCTGAACTGAAATTCCAGCTGGATATGAGCGGTTCAACTAGAATCGCATGAGTTCGGACGAACCATTGCGACATAAAGCAATATGATACTCCTGTGTCGAAGAGAGCTAGAGCAGGTGGGGAGGCTACTAAGATTATATCTAAGTTATGTGGGATATGTTTAGATATAGGAAAAAGTTATAGTGATATACAAGAATTGAAATTTTTGAAAGGGTTGGGAAGTTACCAGTGATAACTTGGCCCGTGCCTTCAGCCCCGCTCCGAAACAAAGAAAAAGGTGCGTGCCGCACTCACGAGCTCATCGACATTCATTGCGAAAGCCTATCATCGTGGCATATTCCTCTTTGCTGGAGGCACATTCCTCTGTCCTTGGAGCATGTTTTTTTTGCCCTGGAGGCATGTTCCTCTGTGCTTGATGGAACTGACGTTGAGGCTGTGCAGGAGGTCCACGTGGAGCGGGTGCAGGGAGAGCTAGTCGGGGTACAGGTGCCTGAATGGCTGGCCGCTGAAGGACTGGGATTGCGGGTCTGGGTATTAGAGCTATATTGAAACAATATGGACATTCTCTTATGGTGTGAGTGAATGCGCCACAAACCAAACATAGGCCATTTTCACGCCTGTAGTCCTTCGCCAGGTGTCCCAAACACAAACCAAACACTTGCAGTAAAAACAAAAGTCCGGACTGGGCTGGTTAAACGATCCTCCAGGTCTCCTGGGTGGAAATGTTGGCCTAGAAGAGACTTCTCGAGTCATTTGAGTGGCATGTCATTTCAAACCGGCAATCTGTGGTCTGCCCTTCTTCTTCACAACTGCCTCATAGCGTCGGGCAGCCTTCAAAGCAAGTTCATGGGTTGGAAAATCCCCTGTAGCGAGTACAACTTGGATTTCTGGGTCCAACCCTTATTGAAATCGTCGTGCCCGGATCTCAGTAGTAGGAATCAGGTGTGCAGCAAACTTGTTACGATCTTGTGTTAGCAGTGTAATGAGTGAAATCAGGAATTTGAATTTGAGACAATATCTTACCCGCTAAGCATGGTAAACTCAGAATCATATTCATCCATAGATTTGATCCATAATGAGCCTTGTTGTAGATGAATGAACTGCTACTACATGTTGAAACGGTCAGTCTCAGGGAAGTACTTCGCTTCGAACAGATCGCGAAATGTCTTCCACTCAATCGATTGGGTGAGACGGCTTTCTTTAGCCTTCCACCGGATTCTGGCGTTGCTTGTCTGTTGCAGCTTCGCAACTCGCACCCAGGAAATATCTGGCACTTGAGCTGCTGTCAGATCATCTTCTATCGATTGAGCCCATTCTTCTACCTCCAGTAGGCTCTCTTTTCCTAAGAAATGTTTTGGGTGCAGTGCCCGGAATTTCTTGACTCCGGGTGCCTCAGCTTCTGGGCGGTGCATAGGGATAACAGTCTTCTACTGCTGACCCTACAGAAAGCTCTTGATAGCTTCAAGTAGTACCGTTTGCTCGTTGATGGGAGCTGCAACGGTGGGTGGTGGTAGAGTATGTGGTGTGGTGTTTCCATAGACGTTCGTGTTGGTGTTGTTGGGAGAATCCATGATCTTGATAGAAAATGAATGGTTAGGATAGATTTAAGAAATCAGAAATGTAAGGAATGTATAGTTGCTGATTCTTATAATTCTTTTTATATATTGCTTAAGACTTCATGCAGAACTGAACTGCATGAGCCGCCAGCAAAACCTGTCACACCCTGCTTCCCAGTAAACGGAAACGATAAAGTGCCAGGCCGCAACGTATTTACTAAGAAATAAATACGTTAACCATAAGTAAGCAATATATAACATGTACAAGAATGACAAGAGTAGTAAAATAAACAACAACTTTATTTACATTCAACCTTATATACAATTGTTTGAAAAGAAAAGATATAATGATATAAAGCAGTGTCTAAACAATGACAATCAAGAAATGAAAGTACAAGGAACTAGAAGTCAGGCTGTGCCACAAGCTGGTCTAAGTCCTCCTGGCTAGGCTCGATCTCTTAAGAGTCCTGTCCTCCTGGCGAACATTCTAAAGAAAGAAATAGAAAAGAATGTCGTCAGCGAACTAGCGCCCGGTAAGTCCTAAAAGAAGAAAAAGATTATAAGGAGTAATGTGAATGAGCAGGTATGTTGTACTGGTATATGTTGGTTATTATAACGTGGTTGTTTGCAGTTTGATACAGAAGGTATTGATGTATATGAGAAGAGTTCATCTTACCCCGTGAACTATGATAACATATAGTACAAGGCCCCATCATAACTCATGGGACAACGACACGAGAATTCATGTAGGTGTCTTTTAAGTGACATCTCGTTCCACGATATACGTTCCATACCAATCTACTCCTTTATCCCCGCGTAATGCATTGTATAGATTTTGTTTACAAGTCTTGCTGAAACCATGGATACAAATTGTTTAAGTAGTTAAGTTCAGGAAGTAATCAAGTAGTCAAGTCAAGTTATAACCAAGTTCGGTCAAGTCAGGTAAAGTATACATGTTTGATATTGATGTTTGATTCAGGTATTCATGTTCATGTTCAAGTATTCATGTTTGATATTGGATTCAGATTTGAATTGGACTCAGACTGAGTCAGACACTTGTAAACTGATTTAGCTTTTGAATTAGGTTCGGGAGTTATCGATAACTGCTGCACATGGACGTCAGGATTTGTGTCTTTTTCCAAGACAATTACCATCGATAACTTCATTAAGTTTCTACCTTAGATATGCAAGCACTCACTTTCTCCGGCTCCCTGGGGCTCAAGAGAATTGATCCCACTTAAATCTATATTTACTAAAGTCTTTAAATAATGTTTTCATATAACTCGAGGGGGTTTCATGAAAATATTTTAATACAGTTAAAAATAAAAACCTCGAGGGTGATTAGTATTATTTGAGGTTGTCATGAGCAGGGATTTTAAGTATTTGGGGTATTTTTAGTGATAATTACTTAGCTTGGAAAGTTCATGGTATTTTATTGTAAAACTTTCCTTTTAGGTATCTTGATGGTATTTTATGGACATTTGATAAACTTATCATTTTTGAAACAACATGGGTTTATTATATTTTGAAAATATGGATTTCTAATTTTATATAATATTAATTTTAAAAATAATTTTATTTTATTTAGAAAATTCGTATTTCTTAAAATCCGTATTTAAAACCTTTCGAGATCGAATGCTCCGTGTAGGGGTTCTGCATCTCGTTGTGCTAGCCCAAGGATGTGCGATAATCTGCACCATCCATTAGCGGGTCCCCTAAAGAAGGTTGTAGATACGTATTCGCAAAGTGTCACGCCTTGCTTCCTGGTGTACGGCGAAGGGGACGCGACGAGGTCCGCTACGTATTTACTACGAAGTAAATACGCTAAGCGTATCTAAGAAATATAAAGGTAAATCACAAGAGACAAAAGATATAAAAATAACAGCAACTTTATTAATAACATTTTTTTGTACAATGCATGAAAAGTAAATACAACTGGAATGAAAAGCGATGCCTAAACAATGGCATAACAGGAAATGAAAATACTGAATAGAACAAGGTACAATGTATAGAGCTCGGGGTCTTCGTGAAACTGATCCAAGTCTTCACCGGTGGGCTCGATCTCTGCTGGGTCTAAAACACCTGACGGCATTCAAAGAAAAAAGAAATAGAATGTCGTCAGCGAACAGGTCGCTCGGTAAGTCCCAAAAATAAGGAAGAATTAGAAAAGAAAGAATAAGAGGTATCTTCTAAAGTATAATGTTGTAGAATATTGTGCTCACGCTGATGTTTGTAGCTTGGTACGAAAGGATGCCAGTGTATACGAGAGAGGTCTCAGTATGCTAGAGACCAAGAAAAATGGATTGTACAATGAACCGTTAAGCCACGGTACAACAGCAACGTAATATAGGTTAGCTGTCTTAATCTTACCGTCTCGTGCCACTTCTAACACCTTCCGCACCAATCTACCCCTTAAACCCCGTAGTGTTTTGATTGTATTGTTGTATTGTATTGTGTAAGTTGGATGACCGACCAAAGCCATGATATCAGTAAACAGATTGTAACTGCATAAACATGTAAATGGAATTACGGAATAATGGATATATATCCATGGTTTGATTCAGTCAAGTTGTATAGATTGATAACTAGATTTTGGGATTCATGTGTTCATATTGAGTTGGAATATTAAAGAATGTAGATTGACTTGAATCATATTCAAGTCAGAAATAATCAGACTCAAACCCGAGTCAGACGAAAAGAAATGTAAGTCGAAGTTCTATAATTGTTAGGGTCCTTATTATAATTTATAAAACTTGAGGGGGTTTTATATAAAAATACTTTTGTATAGTTTTCAAGATACACCCCAAGTATTTATTATTCATCTTTATAGTTATAATGAGTGTAAATTTTTTTTGTGATACTTCTTAGTGAAAATATTCTAATTCCATAAATAAAGGTATTTATCTGTAATATTGATTTATTTGAAATTCATGGTATCTTAATGTAAAAATCTAGTCTTGTGATTTTTAGAAAAAGTGGGATATTTATATTATAACAAAATAGATCTTTTAATGATAATATAATTTCAATAAATATTTTATATAAAAATATCATTTTCTTAAGATATCGTATTTTAAACCTTTCGAGACCGAATGCTCCTTGCGGAGGTCTGAATCTCGCACTACTAAGCCGAGGGTGCACGATAAACCGTACTATCCCTAACGGGTTTCCCAAAGGTGGGTTGTAGTGGCGCTTTGCAAAGATTTATAAATACTAAACCTTCAGAATACGGTTTTATTAAAGTAAAGATATTTATTTGTAACAGTCGATTTTCCGTATTTTAGGTTTTAGGGTTTCTAAAAGTGTAGCAACCTAAAACTTTTAGAAAAGGTTTTATTAAGAAAAAAAAGGTATTTAATTGTAAAATCTTGTTTTATCGTATTCTAAGTTTTCAAGGTGGCGTGTTATGTTTGCATATGAGTATGTTTGGAGGTAGGTCATTACCTCGTGAACTATTTTAAGGTATAGCAAAGTTAAAGGGTTAAATGTGAAAACTAAATATTATGGTATTTAAGTAAAAGAATACGATATATTGCAAAAGTTATCATTTAATGTGAGAAAACTTATTCAAATTAGTTGTTAAGTGATTAATAGTCAACATGAAGATGTTTAAGCATTATGGAATTGGTGATAAGTAAGATTTTATAGAAAACCGAATCGGAAATTGGTTTGTTCTGATTTTCATCGGGTTTGTAAAGTCGTATTTTTATGAAAGAAAAGAAAGGTAGAAAAGAGGGACTTACGGGTTTGGACAATACTAGAGAGTGAGAGAGAGGTAGAGGGTTTGCCGGTGCGTCGAATCGTCGTTGAGAGGTCTTAGCACGATCACCGGAATTTCGCCGTCGATTTCGTCAGTGCTTCGCCTTTCGCTCCTTTTCTAACGTACCAAGTTCTCTTGAAATTTTGAGAGAGTGGACTTAGGAATTTAGGATGAGAGGTAGAGGATATGGGAGGTATATATAGGGTTAGGCTAGGGTTAGGGGTTTTAATTAAAAAAATGTAAAAATTAAGTAAAATTCATTAAAATTTGGAGTAAAAGAGATTTGTTGGGCTTTCTGTAACCGGTCAAGGAATTTAGTGTGTGCAGCGGGGTAGACTAGGTCAAGAGGCACGTTTCCTATGTTGACGACTCGGCCGTCCGGTCAAGTCCGGCCGGCGGCACCGGACCGAGTCGGCCGGTCCGCCGGCCGACTCGGCCGATCCCGACCGAGTCAAGGCGCCAAAAGATGGAGGGTCTCGTGGGGGGATTTATGGTATATTTATTTTTTAATGTTCAGTTCAAGTTTTGTGAGTTATGGCGTTTTGACTGTTGACTTTCAAAGAAATTTAAAACAAAATAAATACAAAAATAATGTGGGGCATGGGATTTGAACTCTGGTGGCTTGGTTCAGCAGTGCAAGGTATTACCAATGAGCTACAAGCTCCTTCTTGTAATTATGGAGTGAAATAAATACTTAAAGAGATATCAGCCACAATAAATACTCCAAGTATACATTGAATTTAAATCAATTCTTTGTACATTAAAAATGGAGTTGTTACAGTCTACCCTCCTTACAAAAATTTCGTACTCGAAATTTACAGCTTTTATTTGAGGACTAGTTTACAAAGAGGTATGGATATCTAGTACGCATTTCACCCTCCCTTTCCCAAGTGGACTCTCCTTGAGTGTCTTTCCTCCACATCACTCGAACTAAGTTAACTTCCTTGTTCCGAAGTGTCTTCACTTTTCTGTCCAGGATCTCCACGGGCTATTGCTCACAAGACAAGTCGGGCTGTATAGTGAGCTCGGAATGATCAAGAACATGGCTGGGGTCACTCACATACCTTCTGAGTTGGGATATGTGGAACACATTATGCA